>CM077018.1:59135577-61535577 GCA_039090855.1 Macrothele yani | reverse complement strand
GAGGATCTGGAGAGAGCAGCACAAAAGCATAGTCCCATCTTGCATTGTCACTATTCTTCAATCGAAAGAGGCAACGTTATGCTCTGGAGAGCCTCCCCGGTGGCGCAGTGGTCTAAGCGATGGCTTCTGATCATTCGTCCGAAAGGGGGTCCGGGTTTGAATCCGGATGAGGCATGGCTGTTGTGTTTGTCTTACGGTACTGG
The DNA here is from genome assembly GCA_039090855.1 of Macrothele yani. Lineage (NCBI taxonomy): Eukaryota > Metazoa > Arthropoda > Arachnida > Araneae > Macrothelidae > Macrothele > Macrothele yani. The sequence goes on along the minus strand of CM077018.1, from coordinate 61,535,374 downwards.
CTCTCTCCCTTCCCTGGAACCAGTGACTCTAATTTTTTTTTTGATTGGAGGTTTAACGACCACCGTGAGCAACTCAATGCGCTATAAACAGTCGCCCGTCCCTAATTTAGGGTCACTGGTTCCAGGGAAGGGAAAGAGCCACCGCCGTAAGACAAACACAACATCCATGCCTCACGGGATTTGAACCCGGACCCCTTTTGGACGAGTGGTCAGAGGCCATCGCTTAGACCACTGCGCCACCGGGGCGGCCCCTAAATTCGGGACGGGCGACTGCTTATAGCCCATTGAGTTGCCCACGGTGGTCTTAAAACTCCAATAAAAAAATATGTTGTGGAGCATGTGTTTTGACACTTTGATTCGTGCGGAGCAATGTCTACCCCCCCCCAAGTTATTTAAATATCGTTCTCGACCAAGTCCAACCAGTTTTGTTGTTGGCTTATGCCAGTGGAGATGGATACCTTCACAGGACATTGCTCCATGTCATAGTGCTGACATTGTACGCGAATGGTTTGAGGAGCATCACGGAGACATTTTCCTGCTACACTTGCCTCCTCAATTACCAGATCTCAATCCAATCGAGCATTTGTGTGATGAAGTCGAAATGGGCATCAGACAGCTGGATCTGCTGCCATTAAATCTTCAAGAGCTGGAGAGTGCAATTCATCGCATGTGGACTAATATGCCCCAAGCCACTTACCGACCTTTATTAGAGTCGATACGAAGACGAATCCGGCAGTATTAAGGAAAAAAGGTGGGCCAACAACGTACCAACCAAGTGGTCATAATAATTTGGCCACGCTCAGTATGCAAAACATTAAACGTAGGGGTGATGGGCATTTGACATGCGCATCTCCCCTCAGCGTGGAACAGACCCAGACCGAACGCAGGCGATCTGTCTGGGTCTGTTACACGCAGTGTATGCCAATCGACGACCATGTATAAACGTAGTGATCCGAGCTACTTTGATCATAAACGCATTGTCGGCGCAATACAGATGGGTGATTCTTTCACCCAAGTGGTATGAACGCTAGGGCTCCCGAGGGCAACCGTATCAAGGGTGTACCACAAATATACCATCGACGGACGTAGCAGCACCCAGAGAGCAAGCAGTGGCCTACCAACCACACGCCATTGATGACTAGTGTCCACGTTGACTATCCAGGTTCGTATAGACAGACCACTTGGCAACGGCGGCTGAAATTACATCCATGTTAAATGTCGGAGGCCTAAGCAGCGTCAGCGAGCAAACGGTACGACGCACACTGAGCTCCAGAAGCCGATGCCCTACTCGTGTGCCACTTCTGACTTCTCATCATAGAAAATTACGCCTCACCTGGTACCGGGAACATCAAAACTGGACCTCGGCAGAGTGGCGCCGCATCGTGTGGTCAGATGAATCCCGCTTTCATATGTACTGATCTGACGGTAGGTTGCGGGTGTGGCGTCGACAGCATAAGGCGATGGCCCCGTCGTGCTCTGGGGTGGGGGTGGCTCTATGACGGTTTGGAGAGCCGTCTCATGGGACACATTAAATCCCATAGTGTGTCTGTAGCTAGCAGCATGTGCTAAATGCACTTACACGTTTTCATGGCCTTCACACATCCTAAGGCTGTTCAACAGGACAATGCACCGCCTCAACGTGTAGCAACCCAACTCACTAGTGGTCCCCCAAGGTCTCCGGATTTAAACCCTGTTGAAGTTTTCCGGAACGTCATCCATGGATATATATCTCCTTAAACGTTATATCTCCTCAAACGTTGTTATACTTGTATATTATACACAGTCGAGTCACATTATTGTGACCACCTCCTACTTTCGACGTCAACAGCGCGCAGCCAATGAAAGAAGACACGTATCTTGAGCTGGCTTGGTGGGTATATTAGGTGTGCTGTAGGCAATCTGAAAATATATCACTCGTTGCTGTCATGGATAAAAAAAGCGCTTTATCAGATTTCCAAAAAGGGATTATTATCGGCTTTCGGGTCAAGGGTGGCAGTATTTGTGAAACAACGCAGTTTGGGAACTGTTCGCGTGCTGCTGTGGCTAAAGTGTATCGTGATTGGAGAAATGGCACCATTGCGAATAAGGGACGTGGAAACTGATGCGGTGCACCACGTGCCACTGCTGTGAGAGGTGAACGTCGGCTTCGAAGGGGCGTGTGGGCCAATCGACACGCTATAGTGGAGCAACTCACTGGCCGAATGAGCCAGGGGGCTACCGGAAGTGTGTCTAAAACGACAGATCAGCGAACCCTGCTGCGTATAGGGGCTCCGATGCAGACGGATGGCCACTTCGCCTATGCCAACAAAGGGGCATCAGCAGAAAAGGCTTACATTTGCAAGGCAGTATCAGAATTGGACCTCCGCTGATTGGCAAAGGATTGCCTTCTCCGATGAGTCACGTTTTCTGCTTCATCGAACGGATGGACTTTGGCGTATAAGGCGAGAAACATCGGAGGACAAATGCTCTTCAAACATTGCTGGCAGAACACAAGCTGGTGGGGGCAGCGTTACTGTCTGGGCAATATTTTCGTAGCATTCTCTGGGTCCACTCATACTTGTGGAAGGCACTATGGACCGAATTCGTTATGAATCCATCCTTGCAGATTACGTTCACCTATACATGCTAATTATCTTCCCTGGGGCGGATGGGATCTTCCAGAACGACAATGCTACGTGTCACACAGCTAGAAATGTCCGAGAGTGGTTGGAAGAAAACGACGAAGACTTCAAAGTACTTCCCTGGTCCCCTAATTCCCCAGACGTTAAACCCAATTGAGCATCTGTGAGACCACCTCGATCTTGTTGTTCGCTCTGTGAATCCTCCACCACACACCCTCCAGCAGCTGTCAGATGCACTACAGTCAGCATATCTCCACATACCTGGGAAAACCTTCCAGCAGTTTACTGAGTCACTCCCAGCCCGTCTAGCTGCTGTCCGCGCTGTACACGGAGGTTACTCTGGATATTAGCTGGTGGTCACAATAATGTGACTCGATCGTGTATATATATATAGGGTGTCCCGTGTTCATCGTTAGGTGTTAGAACGCTTGAGGAATGGTAGGTGACGTCATTGTGAAGCGAAAACCGTTTATAGTTTTTCGAAATATAATTTCATTATGGAGATGTTAAGGCCAAAAGTTTTATGACGTCGGTTCCATTAATTCGCTTTAGTTGCAAAAACATGAATAAATCACATGTCAGCAACAAGTAATTATAGCTTAATGTTGTCTATTTACAATTGCTGTTCAAAATGACGACCGTCAACTGCGATGCAGGCACTGATTCGTCATCACGGATTGCTGGCCCCTCTCAAATATTCTGGGACTACTTCGGATGGTGTCATATACCAATTGTATTCTTGGTAGAAGTTCTTCTTCAGGGTGCACGTGCTCTTACTCGTAGGCGATACTTTTAATTTGGTCCCAAAGGGAAAAGTCTAGTGGTGAAAGATCAGGACGGCGCAGAGGCCAGGCAATGAGGCCTCCTCTTCCAAACCACCGCCCTTGCGGCTCTACTGTTTTCGCAAGTTAGGCAGTTTTTATTTCAAAGCGGATGTGACATCATAAAACTTTCGGCCTTAATACTGTATCTCCGTAATGAAGTCATGCTTCGAAAAACTGTAAACGGTTCTGACGTCATCTGCTGCTCCTTAAACGTTGTAACACTTATTACGGGACATCCTGTATAAAGGCTATTAAGATGGTTCTGCCTGTGGTTGAGGAGAACGGTAGACAGAATTGGTTTTCAATGAGACATAGAAACAAATTGATGCAAATGCAGGATGATGCAATGCATTGATGCAGCTGCTTCCCTATGACTGCAAAATGTTATAGAACTACCTCAACGCCTGCTTCAACGCCCAATTTCTTTTATAGAACTGTTTCAACACTCTAGTTTTTTGGCAGAAGTCATACGAACTGATATTATCGATGAAATAAGAAGTAAATAATTCTACTCCAAATTCAAGGAAAAAGATCAAAGCTTTGTAGATCTCGAGATTGAAACTCAGTTGTTTGAAAGAGAAGCCTACAAACAGCATATCCATCAGGGACCTCATCAGCCCATGAGATAAGAAGAAAATACATTATTAAAGATACTAAAATACACAGTGACGGCTCCAATATGAATAACCAACAGGAGGCACGTTTCATTGTCAAATGAAAACATACAATATTGGCTTTTCCATTTCTGGGAATGGCGCAGTCTACAAATGAAACAAATTCTACAATGGAATAGAGACCAGCTTCCTGGGTGAAGTGCGCTTCGACAGCCAAATTTGAAAATTTTGGAAATACTTTTTGCTACAATTGCATCGCAAATGAGACAATGAAAGGTTGAAATCGGTACATTACACTGGATACAAAAAACACCATTGCCATTGGAAATGAAGAAGATGCTGTCAAACCCGTGTACGACAATGTTGAAGGGAGAGCCAAAAACATTCGATATATGCGAACTTTGAAGGGCAGAACCTAAAACATTTGATATATGCGAACGTTGAAGGGAGAGTCAAAGACATTCGACATATGTAAACTGAAAGGAGAGCCAAAAACATTCGATACATGCGAACGTTGAGGGGAGAGCCAAAAACATTCGGTATATGTGAATTTTGCAAAGGAGAGCCAAAAACATTCGATATATACGAACTTTGAAAGGAGAGTCAAAAACATTCGGTATATACGAACTTAGAAGTTAGAGCCAAAAACATTCAATATATGCGAACTTCCTTATAACCGGATAGATAAGCAAAGGGCTTTTATTGCCAAACATTATGCCAGGTTAGAACTAGTCAATCCTAAACTATTTATTAATTAATCGAAGATGAATAATGCTCGTTAATGGAAAACTGTAACTATCAAAATAATATGAGTGAGACCTGCATTAAGCAAAGAATTTAACGAATGTAACAAAGTAACTGCCAAATATTTTAAATTTCACCGGTTATGTACATGATACGTTGGATATATGAGCAGATTCTTTGCTTGTTTTGTCCTTATCATGATCGCTGTTTTAAATGCTTTTGAACTCCTCTGACGAGGTGGTTAAAATGTTTCAGGATGCAAAATGAGATTTTCTGAACAGCGATTATGTGATCAAAAGGTGGCAAGGAGAAAGAGTAAAAGACATTATTTTCCCAAGAGATATAGACTCATATTCATAAAAAATAGACCACCAGAAGAGTCGAGCTACGACTTTGATTTTTACAGGATGTGTTCATTAGGCAATACAGAACAAATGATTAGCATTTCGGTATCATACGTACCAAGTGTGTCGATGTAGCTAATAATAGGTGTGGCCACCTCTGGCTTGTATCACCTGCTGTATATTTTCATTAGGCAATACAGAACAAATGATTAGCATATCTGTGTCATATGTACCAAGTGTGTCGATGTAGCTAATAATAGGTGTTGCCACCTCTGGCTTGTATCACCTGCTGTATATTTTCATTAGGCAATACAGAACAAATGATTAGCATATCTGTGTCATATGTACCAAGTGTGTCGATGTAGCTAATAATAGGTGTTGCCACCTCTGGCTTGTATCACTTGCTGTATATGTTCATTAGACAATACAGAACAAATTATTATCATCTCGGTGTCATACGTACCAGGTGTGTCAATGTAGCTAATAATAGGTGTGGCCACCTCTGGCTTGTATCACCTGCTGTATATGTTCATTAGCCAATACAGAACAAATGATTAGCATCTCGGTGTCATACGTACCAGGTGCGCCGATGTAGCTAATAATAGGTGTGGCCACCTCTGGCTTGTATCACCTGCTGTATATGTTCATTAGGCAATACAGAACAAATGATTAGCATATCTGTGTCATATGTACCAAGTGTGTCGATGTAGCTAATAATAGGTGTGGCCACCTCTGGCTTGTATCACCTGCTGTATATTTTCATTAGGCAATACAGAACAAATGATTAGCATATCTGTGTCATACGTACCAGGTGCGCCGATGTAGCTAATAATAGGTGTGGCCACCTCTGGCTTGTATCACCTGCTGTATATGTTCATTAGGCAATACAGAACAAATGATTAGCATCTCGGTGTCATACGTACCAGGTGCGCCGATGTAGCTAATAATAGGTGTGGCCACCTCTGGCTTGTATCACCTGCTGTATATGTTCATTAGGCAATACAGAACAAATTATTAGCATATCTGTGTCATATGTACCAAGTGTGTCGATGTAGCTAATAATAGGTGTGGCCACCTCTGGCTTGTATCACCTGCTGTATATTTTCATTAGGCAATACAGAACAAATGATTAGCATATCTGTGTCATACGTACCAGGTGCGCCGATGTAGCTAATAATAGGTGTGGCCACCTCTGGCTTGTATCACCTGCTGTATATGTTCATTAGGCAATACAGAACAAATGATTAGCATCTCGGTGTCATACGTACCAGGTGCGCCGATGTAGCTAATAATAGGTGTGGCCACCTCTGGTTTGTATCACCTATTGTACAAGCTGAGGCATCGAATCAAATAATGTGTGAATGGTGTTTTGTGGAATAGCCATCCAGGCTGTATTGATCCACGTTCAAAGTTCATAAAGAGTTGCTGGCGGACAGTCGTAGCTCTGAACCTGTCCTTTGAGACTGTACCAAATATTTTCTATGGGTAATAAATACGGCGATTTAGCCGGCCACGGCAGAAGTAGAACATAGCAGGACAATGCGAACATCCGGTGTGGCATTGTCATGCTGAAATATGACACCGGGAACGTCCTGCAGGTACAGCACAACTACTGGCCTTAAAATGTCATTGACGCAAAGGGGGCACTTTTTATGGTGGTACCGACTTTCGGGAGAGGTGACCTGCATTTCTACTCGATAGCACCCCAGGCCATAATACCTTATGTTTTTGCGGTATGGCTGGTGTGAATACAGTCTTTTCGATGACTATCGCAGGCGGGAGCAGAGGCGGCCACCATTTTCGCCTTAACATAAGCGCGCTTCGTCCGAGAACACGATATTGCGCCATTAGTTACGCCTCTGCTTTCGTTCGATGCACCGTTGCAGTCTGGCAATCCATTGCAGTGGTGCTGAACGTAGCTAGATGAGGAGCCGACGGGCCTGTAGTCTGAACTGTAATAACTAGGAACGTACTGTTACAGCTGGCATGGGAGAATGCCTCGTAGTTCCCCACTGCTGCGCCAACTCCGTTGATAATGCAGAACGGTCACTGAAAGCAACGTTCAGGAGAACCTTTTCTCTTCGTGTCTTACGTCTTCCTTCTTCGTACCATTCTCTGTACACTTTTGCCACGACGGACACACTACGCCCCACACGATCATCAGTCTCCCGGAGGAAAACACTGAAGTCTCTCATGCCGGTAATTCGAACTCTGCGAAACTGCCTGATGTGACTGTACGACTGTCTCACACGACGACGAGGCATCATTACCCACTGCTGACCAAGTACTGACATGCCGACCGAGCCACTCCGCGTTTATAAGAGAAAAACGATCTGATTTGCCTAGACGGGGTAAGCATGAACCTATGACAACGAAATGCTAATTATTTCTGAGATATTGCCTGATTAGCATATCCTGTAAAAATAAAAGTCGTAGCTCGACTCCTTTCTGGTGTTCTGTTTTTATGGACATGAGTGTAGGTATATACTGAAGAGCAATTGAATTAGAGATACCTGTCTAGTAACGTGTAACACCACCTTTCGTCCTGATGACGGCGGCGATTCGTCTCGGCATGGACTCGACAAGACACCGGAAGCGTTGGGGAGCCATACGGATCCACTACCCCTGAACAAGCTCCCACAGTTCACGAAGGTTTGATGGAGGGGGTTATCTCTCTCGATGGCATCACAAATGTGCTCGATGGGATTGAGGTCAGATGACCTAGCTGGCCAAGGAAGCGTGGTCACGTCGGTGGAGTGTTCATCCAACCATTCGGATACAATTCGGGAGCGATGGCACGGTGCATTGTCTTGTTGCAGAATGAGGTCCCCAGTGGGATGTTGAAAACGCACAAACGGGAGCAAATAGTCGTCCAGGATATCCCGGTAACGTTGACCTGTTAGGGACGATGTCACGCGTACCAGGGGTCCCATTTCAGCCCACGTAAACAGTCCCCAGACGAGAATGCCACACCCACCAGTTTAAAGAGTACCCTGCTGGCAAGAAGGATCTATCGCTTCATGTGGTTTGCGCCGTACTCGTATCCTGCCATCTGCATGTACCAACGTGAATCTCGACTCATCAGTCCAGGCAACGTTTTTCCACATGTCTAGTGTCCAGTGGCGATGTTCCCGCGCCCATGCTAATCTTTGCACCCTGTGATGTGCGGTCAGCAGCGGTACCCTCGTGGGACGATGGCTTCTGTACCCCATAGCGAGGAGATGGTTCTAGATGGTGTGGCTGCTTACATGTTTTTTGTGCAACAGCGTTAAATTGCCGAGTGATTTCTTGCCCTGTGGTCCGTCTATCCGCTGTTACAATGCGAGCAAGTCGACGATGACCCAGCTCATCCACACGCTGTTGTCCACGGCAGTTGGCCCTTGCATGGATGGTTTTACCGGATTCGATGTACTCACGGTGCACCTGTGATGCAGTGGCTCGTGAAAATCCCAGTGCCTGCGCGACTTCCGAGATGGAGTGACCCATTCGTCGGGCCCCGACAATTTGCCCACGATCAAATGCGTTGAGATCCTTCGTATACGGCGTCCGACTCTTACTGATTCCCGTTGCATCACTCCTTATATTGTCGGATCGCTGCATAGGTCCTGTCGTTTCCGTTTACAGGGCCGCCCATAGCGCCACATTTGCATAACGCCAGCTGTCTCTAATTCAATTGCTCTTCAGTGTACTTGTGTTCACAAGTAACGTGACACACACAAAATCAAAAATAACGCATAATCCGCAAGCCAGAGTTCTGTGACACTTGGTACGGACATTAACCGGTGATCAGCCCCAGCCTAGAGAAATGAGTGCACCTGGAGATCGAACGGTGGGGCAGGTGAAGTTCACAGAGCAGTAGATATACATCCCGAGGACCGGCTTTCGGTTAGTAGAGTGTTTGTAGTCAAAATGGGAAAAACTGCCGATTTATCGGAGTTTGATAAAGGACAAATTGTGATGTCACCGCGACTCGGAAACGGCGTGGCTCGTTGGTTGCTTACGTGCCGCTGTAGTGCGTACGTATCAAAAGTGGTGCACAGATGGCCAAACGACAAACTGTTTCAGGACAATGTGTCACAGCACACAGCTCGTCGCATCCTTCTGCGCATTGGCCTGCGTAGCCGAAGACCCAGCTGGGTCATCATGGTCACTGCACGTCATCGCCAACAACGCATGAAATGGGCCCAAGATCATCGAGATTGGACAGTGGGTGATTAGAAGTGGCCTGGTCTGACGAATCAAGATTTCTGGTGCTTCACGTAGACGGCCGAGCGCTGACACGCCGATTACCAACGGAAGCTATGGAACTTGGATGCATTGTTGGGCGGAAAGAGGCAGAGCGGTGTTATGTTTTGGGCGACGTTTCCTCGGGGCACTTTAGGCACCATTATCTCAATAGCACAATCCCTCATAGCTGTCAGGTATCTGAACATCGTTGCGGACTAAGTTCACCTATTCATGGCAACTGTTTTCCCTGCTGGTGATGCCCATTACCAACAGGATAATGCGCTATATGCCACACTGCCAGAATTGTCAAAGAGAAGTTCGAGGAACATACTGGTGACTTTCTGTTAATGCCCTGGCCTCCAAATTCACCTTGACATGAACCCAATCGAACATTTGTGGTTCGACTTGGAAAAGCGGCTTCGCGCTAAATCACCACCACCCCCGAAATGTGTGGGGACTGGAGGACCTGCTTTTGACATCATGGTACCAGATACCCCAGGATACAAATCGCCACCTTATCGAATCGATGCCTCGCCGTGTGGCCGCTGTTTGCGGGCTAAATGAGATCCTACAGCTTGGTGATCATAATGTAATGCCTCATCGATGTACCTATATCGAAAACGAAGCAATGCACACCAGAAAATGAATGCCATCATCGCATGAGGACGAGGCATGCGCATGACAGCATGACAGTCCAGAACTGATGTAGAAAGTGGCGCGGATGTCGAGAAGAAGGTAATGTGATTACCTCGAACAGCAATATAGTTCATACAACGACCCCTTATGCTGTTTACAAGGGTTGTAACGTATACTCTAGATTCAGTTTCTTTTTGATTTTACTATCTCTTGTTATTTTATTTTCCTATGCAAATTATCTTCTCACTTAACGAGATGTTGTTTCTCCCGCTGAATTATATGTGGCAACGAGTGTAAGTCATGACGTGGTGGTATGCAGTATATATATATATATATATATAATCTTCTTCTCTCTGTTTAATAGTAACAGATGAAGAGTATGGGTCGGGCCAGAAAGGTTAATGGATGCAAGCGAAAATGTTAACTAGTGCTAGGTCATGCAACTCTAAGGAGGACATGACTTATATATATATTTTTTAAACTATTTTAGGTGGGAATGTTACTTGCATCTATGGCCTTGCAGAAACCCATTTCCAACTAGGTCTTTGTGGAAGTGAGAAAATGCAGAGTTTTTGCTGGTCCTTGATAAAGCCAAGGCTCAGTATTCTCGACACCTTCTACATTCAGTTGTTTTATTTTATTTTTTACCTTTTTTCCTTTTGATCACACAGGTAGATACATAACCTTTTCTATGTTGTACTAGGTGTGAGTCAAAATTATATATGCATTTTTTTGCTTAGGTATCTTCTTTATAGAATATATATATATATATATATATATATATATATATATATATATATAGGCGCGCTCAAGTATACCAGAGAGCTTCGTTTTATATGTGATAGGCTCTTCCTGATTATTGATATGCGATTTACCTTCTTTTCTACGATATTACGATAGTACGAAAGTTCGGGCTATCAGTAGTTGTGTTATTTTGGAGTGTGTATTTGAGTAATACCAGGAGCTCCCCAATAAAAGGTTAAAAGTGAGTACGTTTTCTTAGTTCATTTTATTATCAGACCTCTGTCTGGCCGTTAAGTCTATTTCATTGAGTGTTTACGTTAAGTCTATTTCATTGAGTGTTTACGTTAAGTTCAGGGTATATTGTGTTTACCGCTCTAATAAGGAGCCTTCAAGGTACTAATGTACTAAAACCGAAGTTATATTACTGATATTCAAGATAATGAGGAACACTGAGTAAAAAATAAATTCCATATTCTTGGAATTTATTGCACGTGCGTGTCTTACCTAAACAAACTCTAGCACTTTGAAGATTAAGCACACTTTAGCTACGTCAAGTAACCTTTCAATAACCCTAACGTGACTTAACGTAAGCTTTCCTGCACTACACGTCCAGCCGGAGAATTTTATTCATTATAGGGTGTGAATGAGGCTTTGGGGCAATGAGTGCCTCTCCTCCACCAAGGCGCATTGGAGTCCCGGGCGGGTTGTGGAAGGGGGCTGCCTGCTTGCAATTGCTCTCCCCGGGGCATACTAGACATGCTCAACAGGGTTCAGCTCCGGAGATCTCACAGGCCACTCCATTCTGTGAATATTGTCACTCTCCAAGTATTCATTGATTAGTCGAGTTCTATGCGGACTGGTGTTAGCATCCACAAAAACGAACTTGGGGCAAACAGTTTCCCTGAGAAGCAGTTCATTGGGCTCTGAGATGTCATCCTTGTAGAGTGCAGCAGTCAAGGTGCGTCCTGGAAATACGTGCAGTGTTGAGCTTCCATCCTAAATTACGATTCCTCCACCGCCGTAGTCGAAAATGTCCTTAAATGTTGGAGGGAAGATTTCGGGTTCCCGTCTTTCTCCAAATCTACACACGTCGAGAATCAGTGTTTAGGTTGTACCTCGAAGAGAACGCAATCCCTTTGATTTGGGGCTCAGGGGTGATGTTGTCGGGCTGAATTCATACAGATCCTTTGAAGCTACAAGTGGAACACAGGCTATCACACTGTTTAAAAGAAATCTACTTCAAAATGAGAACCTGAACCTATTCGCTTTTTTTTAAAAGTACAATCGTATCGTAAACGAGTATATGATATGCTCAAATATAAGTAACCATACGTACTTACAAATAACTGCGTCAATAAATATCAATATAATCTCGTATTCATCATCATCATCATTGTCAACCATTATCAATCCACTGCTGGACGAAGGTCTCCCCAATTTTCCTCCACAACGGTCTGTCTTGTACCAGTCTCCTCCATGTCACTCCCGCATACTTTCGAATTTCATCCACCCATCTTCCACGTGGTCTTCTTCTGGGTCTCTTCCTGTCCCTTGGAATCCAATCTAAAATTTCGGCTGTCCATCGATGGTCTGTCCTTCTGGCAGTATGTCCAGCCCATTGCCATTTCAGGGATTTAACTCTGATCATGATGTCTTCCACTCTTGTCATTTTTCGGATCCACGAGTTCCTCTTCTTATCTCTCCTGGTTACACCAAGCATGCACCTCTCCATGCTGCTTTGAGTTGTCTGCAGCCTTTGTATGTCTCTTTTAGCTAAGGTCCACGTCTCTGCACCATACGTAAGCACTGGAAGGATGCATTGATCAAACACTTTTCTTTTAAGACATAATGGCATATTGCTCTTGAAAATTATTCTGTTTCTTCCAAAAGCTCTCCAGGCAAGTTTTGTACGCCCTTTAATTTCTTCATCAATGTGACCCTCACTTGATATCTGCTGTCCAAGATAAACGTACGTGTCTGTTATCTCCAGCTTTTCCCCATCAATCGATAAATCTTCATTTCTTGTAAAAGCATTGAACATCACTTTGGTCTTCTGAAAGTTCATTTTTAATCCCACTTCTTTACTCTTGTCAGCAAGTTCCTGGATCATACTCTGTAGCTCTGGTGGGGTAGTTGCAAAAATGACTACGTCATCAGCAAAACGAAGGTGGGTTAGATAATCTCCATTAATTTCTATCCCTTTGTTCTCCCAGTTCATTGACTGAAAGACATTTTCTAACGTGGCATTAAAGAGCTTCGGAGATATGGTGTCACCTTGTCTCACTCCTTTTCCAATTTTTATGTGTGTTGTATTTTCAAACAGCCGAATCTTTGCACTTGCATTTTCATAGATGTTATTAATAATATTAATGTATGCATCTTCAATACCGCAGGATTTCAGAGCCATTGTAACTGCTGATGGTTTCACCGAATCAAAGGCTTTTTCATAATCGATAAAAGCCATGCACCATGGAAGTTCATATTCCCTCGCTCTTTCAATTAGTTCTCTCAGTACGTGGATATGATCTATTGTGCTGTAGCCACTCCTGAATCCAGCTTGTTCTCTCGGTTGAGCCATGTCCAGTGTCACCTTCAAGCGGTTACTTCATTTTAGATATTATAGATTTCAAGAGAAATTGTTTAATAAATGTGTAAAGTGACACACATAAATAATTAGTACAACAAAGTCACTGATCACAAGGAATTTAATTATGCATAAAGTATCTTTGTGTACGTTTTTACATTAAGTGTCAATCTCATAAATAATATATTGTCGCTTCATCACTATATTTGTCATAAAATTGTGCTGTCTGTTTGCCCAGCATATGAAAGCGAGTATATCTACACTGCTCGCCACCCAAAATGCAACACCAAGAAGGAAGCATCCGCTTGGCCTGAAATTCGCAGCATGAATCTCCCGTGAGAGGGCATGCAAACGATTAGCTTTCCAGGGCATTTGCAAATCATGTGCGCCCGGCACGCCACCGAGAAGCACTATAAGAAGGGTGCACAGAAGGCGGGGTGCACGTAGTGGAAGTTTGTTGTGCTGCCGGACCTGTGCGTGGGAAGCTTCCTGATGCCTCGTCGTAGAATACGGCACTCATTCCAGTACGTTTCGGAGTTCGACAGAGGACGAATAGTGGCTTATCGCGACAGCGGTTTATCGTACCGAGACATCGGCGCCCGTGTGGGACGACATCCAGCCACAGTGAGGCGAGTATGGATTCGGTGGGTGCAGGAGGGACGGACGGACCGACGTGAGCGATTGCCGCAGCCGCGGCACACCACCAAACGAGAGGACTGGCACATTGTGCGGCATGCATTGACGGCTCGCACGGCCACATCACGAACGTTAGCGCAGGAATTTGAGTGTGTTACGCAACAACCTGTGTCAGCCCGCACCGTTCGACGTCGTCTGCAGGAGCGGGGACTTGTCGCATGGGCGCCCATTGCTCCGATTACCATTGACGTACACCACCGACGAGTGCGGTGGCAGTGGGCCGTTGAACGCCGCACCTGGACTAAGGAATGGCACGACATTGTCTTCTCCGACGAATCCCTCTTCTGCCTGCAACACCACGATGGTCGTATCCGCGTGTGGCGGCACCGCGGTGAGAGACTGCATGACGCCTGCATTATGCATCGCCATACCGGTCCGTCGCCTGGCGTTATAGTTTGGTGCGCAATTGGATATGACACCCGCACCCCTCTGCTACGCATCGCCGGTACACTCAACAGCCACCGCTGCATGTCCGATGTTTTGGAGCCTGTAGTCCTCCCTTATCTTCAGGACCTGCCAGCGGCCACGTTTCAACAGGACAATCGCTCCTGCACGTGGCACGCATCGTGCAACAGTTCTTCACGGCCCACCAGGTGACACTGCTGCCGTGGCCCGCCTGTTCTCCCGATATATCGCCCATCGAACACGTGTGGTCGCTGATCGGCAACCGAGTGGCCTGGCAAGCACCACCCGCGGCTACGCCTGTTGAACTTTGGCAACGTGTGGAAGCAGCCTGGACCGACATACCCCAAGCCCACATCCAAAACCTCTTTCGTTCGATGCCGCGTCGTGTTGCGGCCGTTATTGGCAGCCATGAGGGCCACACGAACTATTGATGTCTGCGTGTTCCGAAAGTCGCACGGGCCTGTAAGCTCAATCGTTTCATCTTTGTATCTGTTGTTATGTGTCCAGTAAATCTTGCTTTGCTATCTTGTGTCCTTCTTGGTGTTGCATTTTGGTCGGCCAGTAGTGTATTATCCCAGATGTGCCACCGAATAATATACTTGCAGCTGATTCTACGAATAAATGAGTATGTATAGAGTGCACGCATTCCAAATTTGAAATCGAGCCGCGGCTGTCTTAGTGGTTAGAGATTCAGACTACTGATGGATTGGCCCTAGGTTCAAACCTGGCGTGGTGGTGTGAATTTCTAAAAATCGCTGAACATCCGCCGTGGATCGGACGAGCACGTTAAGTGACGGCCCCGGGTAGGAATTCCCGGTTGCATATAAAAGTGTTCATCCCTAAGCCCCCCTAAATTCTCTCTGCCTTCTATGTGCAAAATTGTACGCTTGTACGGTGGCGTCATCTGGTGTGCTGTCTTTCACTTACAAACTATTTTGCCAGAATCGCTTATTCGCTCTAACTTTCTTCAGTTAGATTCGTTCTAACTTCCTCCCTGCCCGAAAAGGCACAGAAACTGAATGAAGTTAGAGAACTTATATATGGATTTTTTTGAGTACATGTATTTGAAACATATGTACTCAAAAATGAGTACATATATTTCAAATTAGCAATACCAGATGTACTCACAATTGATTCTCGGTATGTACTCAAAAAAGAGTGCGTGCCTTTTCCAAAAATGAGACACAAGTACTCGGAGCTATTATAAGCCCAGAATGTACTCAAAAATGAGTACATATATTTCAAATTAGCAATACCAGATGAACTCACAATTGATTCCCTGTATGTACTCAAAAATGAGTACATATTTTTCAAATTAGCAATACCAGATGAACTCACAATTGATTCCCTGTATGTACTCAAAAATGAGTACGTGCCTTTTCCAAAAATGAGACACAAGTACTCGGAGCTATTATAAGCCCAGAATGTACTCAAAAATGAGTACATATATTTCAAATTAGCAATACCAGATGAACTCACAATTGATTCCCTGTATGTACTCAAAAATGAGTACGTGCTTTTTCAAAAAATGAGACACAAGTACTCGGAGCTATTATAAGCCCAGAATGTACTCAAAAATGAGTACATATATTTCAAATTAGCAATACCAGATGTACTCACAATTGATTCTCTGTATGTACTCAAAAATGAGTACGTGCCTTTTCCGAAAATGAGACACAAGTACTCGGAGCTATTATAAGCCCAGAATGTTCTCAAAAATGAGTACATATATTTCAAATTAGCAATACCAGATGTACTCACAATTGATTCTCGGTATGTACTCAAAAATGAGTGCCTGCCTTTTTCAAAAACGAGACACAAGTACTCGGAGCTATTATAAGCCCAGAATGTACTCAAAAATCAGTACATATATTTCAAATTAGCAATACCAGATGTACTCACAATTGATTCCCTGTATGTACTCAAAAATGAGTACGTTCTTTTTCCAAAAATGAGACACAAGTACTCGGAGCTATTATAAGCCCAGAATGTACTCAAAAATCAGTACATATATTTCAAATTAGCAATACCAGATGTACTCACAATTGATTCCCTGTATGTACTCAAAAATGAGTACGTTCTTTTTCCAAAAATGAGACATAAGTACTCGGAGCTATTATAAGCCCAGAATGTACTCAAAAATGAGTACATATATTTCAAATTAGCAATACCAGATGTACTCACAATTGATTCTCGGTATGTACTCAAAAATGAGTACGTGCCTTTTCCAAAAATGAGACACAAGTACTCGGAGCTATTATAAGCCAAGAATTTACTGAAAAATGAGTACATATATTTCAAATTAGCAATACCAGATGTACTCACAATTGATTCCCTGTATGTACTCAAAAATGAGTACGTGTCTTTTTCCAAAAATGAGACACAAGTACTCGGAGCTATTATAAGCCCAGAATGTACTAAAAAACGAGTACATTTTGCTTATTTCTAAGTACCAAGTTTTAACAGTGTAGCTTTCTTGCATGCAGACCTCTCCAGTGATTATTCGTTGTTTTGCTAGTTTTTTTTTGTTGTTGTTGTTGTTGCTTTTTAAAATGTTAAATACTTTAGTGCCTAAATTTGAGCAAAATTTTTACGCTAACACAGTCCTTCGACCGCTAAATTTTGTGCGTGTTTCAGGCTTTTGGTCAATGTCCAAAGACTCAAGCAAATGCACCAGCACCTACGTATCTTTGTTGTTGAAGTGATGCCGTCTTTGGACGAAGAACGAAACGCTCTGATCCAATCGTGGAATACAAGACTCAGACAGTTGTTATCACCCTACGCAGTCATTGTTCCAGTTGAGGTGAGAATTTAATGTGTACATCTGTTTCCTAAACTTAGTTTTCTGTCTGGTACCTTTAGAGGCATCTAAATGATGTGTCAAAGATTGAAATCTTTAATATTTTGACGCGCTAAAGATTTAAATGTTAATAAAGTGGATTGCTAGTAAAATTATTCATACAGAGGATGATCCCAGATTTTTAGAACGTTTTTGATAAGAAATTACAGAAAATCAAAGAAGTTCAAAGAATTAAAACTGGCAACAGCGTGTTAGATGAAAACGAAAGAAACATCTTCTGCAGTTAAATATCATCTGCTAAGAAAATAGCGCACACAAACAAGCTGTGGATAGAAGGGTTATGTTTATGCTCTTTACGAAGAGAAAAATGTATTCGTATTCTGTAATTAACAAGTTAGTAAAATCATACAACGCATTGAGTATGATACGCTTTCCAATATACCATAAATCGCGCGCAGACAAGCCCTCCTCCCTCCCCTGACTATTGATTCGTTCAGTATACCTCCGGAACGACATACTAAAGTTTTGTCGCAATAGAAGCATTTTTACTCAAGTTGTGATAATAATGGTTGTGTAATAAATCACGCTCCTGTACCCTGACCTTTGACCCCATTTCGATTATATTCAACAGAATTGATTCGGTAAACCTCCGGAACAACATACTAAAGTTTTGTCGCAATAGAAGCATTTTTAGTCAAGTTATGAGGATAATGGCTCTGGAAAAATCTCGCTCCTGTACCCTGTGACCCCATTTCGATGATATTCAACAGAATCGGTTCTGTACACCTCCAGAACAACATGATAAAGTTTTGTCGCAATCGAAGCATTTTTAAGTAAGGTATGACGCATAAGGGCGATGGAATGGATCCCGCTCCTATGTCCTGACCCTTGACCCCATTTCGTCCGTTTTCAATAGGGTTCGTCCGCCGTGGTCCTCTACCACATAAAGAAACTTCATCGAAATCGAACCATTTTTACGCGAGTTATCGTGCGGACAGACAGACGGACAAAGCTGGTGCATATACGTTTGTTCAACTGTAACGTACCAGGAGATGTGACGTACCTGCCAGAAGGACGCACACGACATAAAGGCAGATAGCAATTGGAATCAATGTCCGCGTAGCTTAATTGGTAGAGCAACTTATTCCGGAATGAGTGGACCCGGGTTCGAACCCCGGCGCGGATAAAAATGACGGAGAAATTCACTTCGTTATACAACTTATGGTCGGAAAGCATAAAAACACGTGGAAAATGACTGTAACCAAAAACGAGTTAGTAAAATCATGCAATGCATTGATTACACTAGTCTGCATGAGATCAGATGATTGAAAACTAATATGTGTGCTTAGCTCCATTTTTCATGCTGATTCCAGAACGGGTCTTAGTTTTTTTCTATCACATAGAGTTTTTGCACAATAGACCCAAGTTGATTTCGAAGATTTATCGCTGATAGCATTACATCTGCCAGTCAGGGGCGTTTTGGCGGGAGGCATTTCAGCTATCTCTTTTGCCAATATTCGTCAAAGCAACGTAAGGTTACTTTTGGAGTATTGCCAACTAGCCACATGTAGAAGAAAGACTGAAAAGAGAATTGGCAAGAATCCAAAAAATATCATTCCCGCCAGTCAGATGCTCACATTTCCAGTTCATTGCTCTTTCTGTTCGGATTTACACAGCTGTTCTAAGTTGCTGTCTCTATTGTGAGTGCGTTGTCTTACAATGTCGAAACGCAAGTGTGAAAATTGTCCTAATGTGTTCTGTTACAATTGTGGAAATTATGTAGTGCTAAAGCAAAGAACGGATATCACAGACTCTGTGAAGGAAGCTTACTATGCTTAGTTTATAGTGCATCTTAGTGATTAGGATAAGGCATGGGCACAACATAAAGTGTGCCGCTATTGTGTTGAGAGGTTAAAGTTATGGACAAAAGAGAAGCAAACGTGCATGCCGCTTGCAATACCTATGGTGTGGAAGGAGTGTAACGTACCAGGAGATGTGACGTACCTACCAGAAGGACGCACGCGACATAAAGGCAGATAGGAATCAGAACAAAACGTCCGCGTAGCTCAGTTGGTAGAGCGACTTATTCCGGAATGAGGGGATCCGGGTTCGAATCCTGGCGTGGACAGAAATGACGGAGAAATTTACTTCGTTATAATGGAGCCCGAACTATCCGGATGACCCGACCGTTCAAAATCTCGCATTGGTGTGATGTTCTTTCCACACCGCGAGATAGGAAAAATAAGAGAATCCTTTCTCCAGCTCTTCGAAAAAAAAAAAAAAAAAAAAAAGGAGGAGATGATGTAACGTACCAGGAGATGTGACGTACCTGCCAGAAGGACGCACGCGACATAAAGGCAGATAGGAATCAGAACAAAACGTCCGCGTAGCTCAATTGGTAGAGTGACTTATTCCGGAATGAGGGGATCCGGGTTCGAATCCTGGCGTGAACAGAAATGACGGAGAAATTTACTTCGTTATAGGAGCCTAAAGACCACCTGAACGACTGTTACTTCTGCTTAGTTAATGTTAAGGGCTGCAATTCGAAAAATAAGAACAAAATTGTGTATCCAAGCATTCCTTTAGCCATTAGGCCAGTTTCACATGGAAAAGTTCTACCTGCTCCTCTTCCTCCACCTGTGTTAGAGAACGTGGCGGAAGATGATGAATGTGAACGTGATGCAATCTCCGAAGACGATAGTGATGATGTCTACAAGCCGGAAAACAACTCTAATACACAACTGTTCTCCCAGAATGAACTTAATGATCTAGTACGTGATCTGAACTTGCCTAAGGAATCTGCAGAACTACTTGGCTCCCGGTTGAAAAGTAAGAATCTTCAGGCTCCAGGAACACATTTTTCATGGTACCGACACAGAGAAAAAAAAAGTACTTCCTTTTTTTTCTCACAGAACGATTCCTTGGTTTACTGCAATAACATCAACGAGTTAATGCACTTCTATGGCATTGGACATGATCCTACTCAGTGGAAACATTTTATTGACTCGTCCAAGAGGAGCCTCAAAGGCGTGTTACTGCATAATGGGAATGTGTATGGGTCCATTCCTGTGGCCCACTCAGTTAAAATGAAAGAGGCATTCGAGAACATGAAGGTAGTATTAACAAATATACAGTATGTGGAACACAAATGGCTTATCTGTGGTGACTTCAAAACAACAGGAATGCTATTAGGACAACAAGCTGGGTACACGAAAATGCCTTGCTTTCAATGTGAATGGGACAGTAGGGCAAAGTAAAGGCATTGGACAATGAGAGTTTGGCCAGAGCGGAGCAATTTTATTCCTGGGATTAAAATCATCCTGCATGACCCCCTTGTAGGCCCCCAAAAAGTATTGCTTCCACCACTACACATCAAATTGGGATTGATGAAGCAGTTTGTAAAAGTTCTACCACAAGATGGGTCATGCTTCAAGTACCTTTCTATGAAATTTCCCCTTCATCACACTAGAGAAATTGAAAGCTGGAATTTTTGTCGGCCCTCAAATAAAAAAAAACTGATGAAAGGACAAAAGATTTTGAGAAAACGATGAATGAGAGAGAAAAAAGCGCATGGACAGCATTCCGATCTGAAACCGAAAACTTTCTAGGGAATCACAAAGATACTAATTACAGAAAAATTGTTGAAACAATGTTGGAAAACTTCAAGCAGTTGGGTTGTAACATGAGTTTGTAAAAGTTCACTTTCTGCACTCCCATATCGACTACTTTCCGGAAAATCTGGGACATTATAGTGAAGAGCACGGTGAACGCTTTCACCAGGATATTAAGGAGATGGAGAAGAGGTACCAGGGGAGATGGAATGAAACTATGATAGCCGACTATTGTTGGATGTTAAAGATAAAGGAGGATCTGCAAGAAAGTAAAAAAAAAAAAGACAGTTTGAAAATAAATGGAACGCTGTTTGCTTGTCGTTTTGTTAAAGACTAGTCACAGGTTAGTTCTTTCCAGTAATTTTAAAGTGTTTTTGTAAAAAAAATAGTCTTTGTGGGACATTGGGTTTGCATTTTTGTGCTTACATTAATTAAAATCTTGAAAACATAACTTATTATTTTATTTAGAAACCTGACGTGATACAGAAAAATGGAAGTCATTTCTAGAATCTGCGTCAAAAACTGATTCAGGAACAACTATTCTTAAGAAATCATCTGACAAAAAATTTAAATTTGCAGACAGGTGTTATAATACGCTTTCCAACATACCAGAAATCATTACTCAAGTTATGAGGATAATGGCTGTAGAATAAATCTCGCTCCTATGCCCTGACCTTCGCCCCCATTGCAATGATATTCAACAGAACCGGTAAAGTGTACTTCCGGAACAACATGATAAAGTTTTGTCTCAATCAAACCATTTTTACGCAAGTTATGACGCATAAGGGCAATGGAATGGATCCCGCTCCTATGTTCTGACCTTTGACCCCATTTCGCCGATTTTCAATAATGTTTGTCCCCAGGTAGTTCCCTACCACATACTAAAATTTCGTCGAAATCGAACGATTTTGACGTGAGTTATGACGCATAAGGGCAAATATCAGAAACACCGAGCATCGCTCGGTTAAAGGGAGGATGAGGGCACAAAAAAAATTATATTTTGATATGTTATTTCCAAGTATTGTAATGCTAAGTCTAAACCAACAAGATTAATAATGATAGACGAATTTATAGACAAATTAATTTAGAATAATTCTTGTTATTAAAGTTGAAACGTTCACGTTTCGTAGGGATCGACCAGCCATGTTTTTTCATATTGTTTTACCATCCACGTGAATAGTAATTAATAAAAACTTAAGAGTAATTAATAAAAATAAACTACTCATACTTTAGCACAGCGGATACGCTCGTCATCAAGTGACCATTTAAACATGTAACCAAAAAAATGCTGTATTAACAATTTACTTTTTGAAGGGAAAAATACACGAAATTAGCGTTCCGCTGCCTATACTGTACTACGCATCAACTCCAAGCAGCTGGTACAACTCACTTTTTGTTCTAGAATAAAATAGAAGTAATGCGTAATACGCACACAACGCGTGACGTAATGAGGCAGATAGTGGCGAGAGTGTGATGTCATAAAATTATTATAGGATCCACACACAACGTGTAACGTAATGAGGCAGATAGCGTGACCGCGCCCCAACATCTCAATCGCGAAAGTGTGACGTCATAAGATAGCATGGAAAACATTAATAGGACGACACCATGACACTAAAAACGTGGTAACTCGGGGTGGTTATTTAACCCACTAAACGAATTTTTCCAATGTTGAGATCAAGCTAAATCGATTTCTAGTACCAGAAAACTGTAGGTTAACCACTTCCATCAAAATCCTTAGAGCCGTTTTCAAAATAAAATTTACATAGATACAAATATACAAGAATTGCTCCTTTAACAGTATGGGATGGAATGGATCCCACTCCTATGTCCTGACCTTTGACTCCATTTCGCCCATTTTCAATAAGGTTCGTCCCCAGGTGATCCCCTACCACATACTAAAATTTAATCGAAATCAAACTGTTTTTACTCAAGTTATGACGCATAAGGGCAATGGAATGGATCCCGCTCCTATGTTCTCAGCTTTGACCCCATTTAGCCCATTTTCAAAAAGGTTGGTACCCAGGTGATCCCCTATCATATACTAAAATTTCATCGAAATCGAACCATTTTTACGCGAGTTATCGTGGTGCGGACGCACAGACGGACAAAGCTGGAGCATATACGCTTCTTCAACCTACGGTTGGAAAGCGTAAAAAAAGTCGATTTACTATTCAAAAGAGCAAAATAGACTTACAAACATGGTTCCAAGAATCCGAAGGAAGTTTCAGTAAAGGGTTGATGAATATTGCTGGTTTCTCGTATAATGGGAAATTAAAGTTAAGAAAAGTTGAAAAAAATGTTAAAATCAATTCTACATAGTACCAAAATAAAATAAAGCTTTAACTCCTATATTTAAAGAGGAAATACCATTCCTTTATCCACAGAGCCTTCAGAGCGTGGAAGTCCATCAGGATAAGTCTACCAGTCATACATCCAAATTTACTACCTTATTTCTTGAAAAAAGAGAGGGTATCATGTCTATACCTTTTGTTCATATTCCTTCAAAGTCCCCTGACGTGTCACCAAAGGAGTGTTTTATCTTCGGACTGCTTAGAAAGAGCGCTTTCTAAAGGCAGACCAAAAACAAGAAAGATGACACCGAATTTTCGGGTGTAATAAGCACGTCTTTTGAATCCGTTCTGACGCAAATTAAATTTATCAAAGCTATTCAAAGGCAATGGAACCGGTATGGAAAACAATAGTATCTGACGGAAGAAAGAAGTTTTTCAATCGGGTCTTTAATCCCTCAGATATTGGTGTAAACGGAATCTTGAGCTTACGAACTCTTAGAAACAGAGTTATGAACAAAAATAAGATGTGACTTTACGTCCCCTGGTGGGAAAACCATGCATTATTTTAGGAAGAAAGTATTCTCAAAAGGTTTATCCATATGAGCGGTATCAGTCCAAGAAAAAAAAATTTAGTCGAGTTTTCAGGACCCCAGATTATGCTACAAATACATCAAAAGCAGAAATTAACACTTATGACCCCTGGTGGCCAAACCATTCTTTACAAAACATTAGAAATTATGTGAAAAATATTTTCCATCATGTCTTGCATGCGATACAGGAAGAATTTTTCAAATAGGAGTTTTAGGAGCAGAAAACGCAATTTACCTTTACGCCCCCTAGCGGAAAGTCTATGAATTACTTGAAAACTTTGAATTTTTAGGAAAAACATGTCACACTAGAAACACTATCCAACAAACAAGGAATTTTTTAAATCGGACTCCTAGAAGTCGAGATATTGACAAAAATAAGATATACGTCTACGCCCCCTGGCGCAGAAACCATGCACTGTTTTAAGAAGAAAATGTTTCTAAAAGATTTGTCGACACGAGTACTTCGGTCTACAAACGACGTTTTTTTCAATCGAGAATTTAGAAGCTCATATTTTGCTGCAAATACATCAGAAGCGGAAATTAAGGTTTACGCCCCCTGGTGGCCAAACCATTTTTTTTTTTTACAAAAATTAGAAATTATGTGCAAACGATTTTCCATCAGGATCTGTATCCGGTGCAGAAAGAATTTTTCAAATCGGAGATTTAGAAGCAGAGATATAGGTAGAAACGCAATTTAGCTTTACGCTCCCTAGCGGAAAGTCTAGGTATTACTTGAAAATTTTAAAATTATATGAAGCACATGTCATACTGGAAACACTATCCAACAAAAAAGGAATTTTTCAAATCGAACCCCTAGAAGTAAAGATATTGGCAAAAAGAAGATATACATCTACGCCCCTGGCGTACAAAACCTTGCACTATTTTAAGAAGAAAATGTTCCTAAAAGGTTTGTCGACATGAGTAGTATCGGTCTACAAACGACGTTTTTTTTAATCGAGAATTTAGAAGCTCATATTTTGCTGCAAATACATCAGAAGCGGAAATTAAGATTTACGCCCCCTGGTGGCCAAACCATTTTTTTACAAAAATTAGAAATTATGTGCAAACGATTTCCCATCAGGAGTTGTATCCGGTGCAGAAAGAATTTTTCAAATCGGAGATTTAGAAGCAGAGATATAGGGCGAAACGCAATTTACCATTACGCCCCCTAGCGGAAAGTCTATGAATTACTTGACAATTTTGAAATTATATGAAAAACATGTCACACGGAAAACACTATTCAACAAAGAAGGAATTTTTTTAATCGGACTTCTAGAAGTAGAGATATTGACAAAAATAAGATTTACATCTACGCCCCCTGGCGGAGAAACTGTGGGATATTTTAGGAAGAAAGTGTTCCGAAAAGGTTTATCGATGTGAGTGCATCAGTCCACGAAAGAATTTTTTCAGTCGATATTTTAGAAGCTCAGATTTTATGGCAAATACATCAGAAGCAAAAATTAACACTTACGCCCCCTTTTGGCCAAAGTATTCTTTACCAAAAATTCGAAATTAAATGCAAAAGATTCTCCATTAAAAGATGTATCCGCTGAAAAAAAGATTTTTCAAATCGGAGTTTTAGGAGAAGAGTTATCGGAAAAAATGTAATTTACTTTTACGCCCCGTAGCGGAAAATCTATGCGTAATTCGAAAATGAAACTGTATCCAAAATACTCTTCGACATAAATGGAATCGAAAGATAAAAGAATTTTTTCAATCGGATGTTTAGAAGCAAATATGTGGATTAAAACGTAATTTTGAATTCGACATCATCTGCATTTACGCCCCCTAGTGGCAAAATTGTGCATCGTAAAAAAAAATAAACGAAATGAAGGATCATCATTTGCATATTTCAAGCTTCCGAATGCAAAAAGAATTTTTCAAATCGGACTAACAGTTGCGGAGATTCTGTGGGTACAGACGGACGGACGGACAAACCGATAACAGGAGCACGATCTTTTTTTACAAAAGACGTGCTAACAATGATTGGAAAAGCAGCGTAAGAGGAGTGGAATAAAATACCACTACCAATTTTAAGAAATGCCCTGTTATCTCCGAAATCTAGCTGTAGGTTCATAGTCCATAGGAAGGGCTATCAGATAGAACATTTAAAGAAGAAATCTTATTTTAGGCATTAATTGCATCGATGAGCCATTGCATTATGACGACCTACCTAATAAGCTGTAGGACCCTCCTTAAGCTCGCGAAACAGCGGCTACTCGGCGTGGCATCGATTCGATGAGGGGTATCTTGGGGTATCTGGTACCATAATGTCAACAGCAGGTCCTCCAGTTCCAGTACATTTCGGGGTGGTGGTGATTTAGCCCGAACCCGCTTTTCCAAGTCGAACCACAAATGTTCGATTGGGTTCATGTCAGGTGAATGTGGTGGCCAGAAAGTCATACCACTCCTTGACGATTCTGGCAGTGGCGCATTATCCTATTGGTAATGGCCATCACCATCAAGGAACACAGTTGCCATGAATGGGTGAACTTGGTCCGCAAAGATAATCAGATACCTGACAGCTGTCAGGGATTGTGCCATTGGGATAATGGGGCATAAAGACTACCAAGAAAACATCTCCCACAGCATAACACCGCCGCCGCCGGCCTGTTTCTGTCCGACAGTGCATCGAAGTGCCATAGCCTACTTTGGTAATTTGCGTATCTGCGCTCGGCCGTCTACGTGATGTACCATAAATCTTGATTCGTCAGACCAGGCCTCTTTCTTCCAATCAATGCACGGTCTAATTCTATTATCTTGGGCCCATTCCATGCGTTGTTGGAGATGACGTGCAGTGAGCATGGGGACCCAGCTGGGTCTTCGGCTACGCAGGTCCATACACAGAAGGCTGCTATGCTGTGATACATATCATTGATCACTACTGTTGTAGATGCGGGTGATTTGCCGCACTGTGGCCCCACTGTGGCTCTAGTGTGGCCCTACGGTCGCGTGACAGTCGCCGCTCTCTTCTGGAATCAATGAGCTGTGGAAGACAGCTCGTCGTTTGACCATCTGTGCACCACTTTTGATACGTACTCACTACAGAGGCACGTGAACAGCCCACGAGCCACGCCGTTTCCGAGATGGTAGTTCTGAACCGCCGTGTCATCACACTTTGTCCTTTATCAAACTCCGATAAATCGGCAGCTTTTCCCATTCTGACTCCGAACACTCTACTAAACGAAAAAGATGATCATATGTAGAGGATTTTATAAAGGGAGTGTCTGACCCAGGTCTTAAACAACCCTTAGAAATAGGAAGCTAGGAGATTTGGGCTAGAGTTCCCGATAGGAAAGTCACACGGAAGCGAGGTAGAAGACGCCCTTATTTACTACCGGGGGGGCCAGTACCCGGGGTCCGACGGCTTAACGTGCCCATTCAATGCTCTAGTAGATCAGATCAGATCATATGTAGAGGAGTTTAGGAAGGGAGTGTCTAACCCCAGGTCTTGAACAACCCTTAGGAATAGGAAGCTAGGAGATTTGGGCTAGAGTGCCCGATAGGAAAGTGATACAGAAGCAAGGTAGAAGACGCCCTTATTTACTACCGTGGGGCCAGTACCCGGGGTCCGACGGCTTAACATGCCCATCAGATCAGATCAGATCATATGTAGAGGAGTTTAGGAAGGGAGTGTCTGACCCCAGGTCTTTAACAACCCTTAGAAATAGGAAGCTAGGATTTTTGGGGCTAGAGTGCCCGATAGAAAAGTCACACGGAAGCGAGGTAGAAGACGCCCTTATTTACTACCGGGGGCCAGTACCCGATATCCGACGGCTTAACGTGCCCATTCAATGCTCTAGTAGATCAGATCAGATCATATGTAGAGGAGTTTAGGAAGGGAGTGTCTGACCCCAGGTCTTAAACAACCCTTAGAAATAGGAAGCTAGGATTTTTGGGGCTAGAGTGCCCGATAGAAAAGTCACACGGAAGCGAGGTAGAAGACGCCCTTATTTACTACCGGGGGCCAGTACCCGGGGTCCGACGGCTTAACGTGCCCATCAGATCAGATCAGATCATATGTAGAGGATTTTAGGAAGAGAGTGTCTGACCTCAGGTCTTAAACAACCCTTAGAAATAGGAAGCTAGGAGATTTGGGCTAGAGTGCCCGATAGGAAAGTCACACGGAAGCGAGGCAGAAGACGCCCTTATTTATTACCGGGGGGGCCAGTACTATAGGTCCGACGGTTTAACGTGCCCATTCAATGCTCTAGTAGATCAGATCAGATCATATGTAGAGGATTTTAGGAAGGGAGTGTCTGACCCCAGGTCTTAAACAACCCTTAGAAATAGGAAGCCAGGAGATTTGGGCTAGAGTGCCCGATAGGAAAGTCACACGGAAGCGAGGCAGAAGACGCCCTTATTTATTACCGGGGGGGGGGCAGTACCTGGGGCCCGACGGCTTAACGTGCCCATTCAATGCTCTAGTAGATCAGATCAGATCATATGTAGAGGATTTTAGGAAGGGAGTGTCTGACCCCAGGTCTTAAACAACCCTTAGAAATAGGAAGCTAGGAGATTTGGGCTAGAGTGCCCGATAGGAAAGTCACACGGAACCGAAGTAGAAGACGCCCTTTTTACTCCCGGAGGGCCAGTACTCGACGGCTTAACGTTCCCATCCGACGCACGGCGGATATTTAGTGAATCGAGCGTTAGTACCTCCCTGGGATCGAATCTGGGGTCCTTTCCGTGGCAGTCACGAACGTTGCCCACTAGCCACCGCGGCCTCTACTAACTGAAAACCGGTCGTCGGGTTGTATGTATACTGCTCTGTGAGCTTCACGTGCGCCACCGTTCGGTCTCCAGGCGCGCTCATTTCTCTAGGCTGGGGTGGTCGTAATGGAAAGGTTCATGTGTGTCTGTTGCTGGGAACTCGTTCTAAAACTGTGAGAACATCCTCTGTTTCATTTCTTCTAACAAAAGTGTCTCCGATTCTGTATATTTAATTAAAGAAATTCATTCCTGGCCGGATACCTTGGATTGTGAACAGGGGTCGTGGAATGTTTATCGTTTTCCCTATGCAAAACCATTTATGTGGCCGCCTTTCCCTCACACACACAAACACACACAAAATATCCGTGGTTTGTAAGCAGTGGTGTAGTGTTAAGTGAAAAAAAGCAGGGACGCGCGGTGCCTTTACGTCTTCATTACCAATGTTCAATACCATTCCCTTCTTACAATCCCCCCCCCCCACTTCCATTAAGTTTCTCCCATTTTGCTTTTTACGAGTATTTATAGTATAAGAAAGTATAGTTCTCAGTCGAAATCAGATTTCCAGATTTACGCATTTTTACATTCAAGAAATAAAATTTTACTATTTGGATACTGCCAAGACAGAATGGATTTAGAGACTGGCTCAACCTTCCAAACGTGGGACGTTAATCCCACTAACTATGCAGTTTTTCTGTTGTAATTTTTTTTTTATTGGAAAAGAATTGTAGGACATTCGTATTGGGTTGATGCATAACTTCATGCCGTTTTTTTCACCGCACTACAGGAATGTATTACATCAGAAGGGAAAACGGAATCAATTATCTATGTATTCTCTCCTCTCCCATTGTTTGCGATGGTGTACCAACGTCTGCATAAGTCTGCCATGCCATTCTTGAAAAACGTGCAAGTTTTTGCCGAGAAGAAATCATCCAGGAATTTCTGGAGATCAACATCGTTCTTGAACGTGCTGCCACGGAGTGCATTCGATAGAGATCGGAACGCCGCCCCGGTGGCGCAGTGGTCTAAGGGATGGCTTTTGATCATTCGCCCGAAAGGGGTACGGGTTCGAATCCCGGTGTGGCATGGATGTTGTGTTTGCCTTTCGGCACTGGCTCTCTCCCTTCCCTGGAACCAGTGACCCTAAATTAGGGACGGACGACTGCTTACAGCCCATTGAGTTGCTCACGGTGGTCGTTAAACAACAGGTAATAGTCTGAATAGACGACATCTAATGAATAAGCCGGCTGTGGAAGGATCTTCCATTTCATGTCCATGTTTGCACTGTGAGAGCGTGCGTTATCATTTTGAAGAAGGACACTATGGCGTGGATGTGGCCGTTTCTGCTGAATTGCTCCCTCCACACGGCGGAGTTGCTCACAAAGAGTGCAGCGTTGATGGTCCGATTCCTCGGCATCATTTCCCAGTGAATAATGTCTTCCATGTTCCACCAGACACACAACATGATCTTCGTATGATGAAGGTCATGTTTTGGACGTGGTGTGGGCGTCTTGTTTTGTTTGGTCTTAACCATTCCCTCCGATGCCAGAAATTCACGTACAGGCACCACTTTTCATCTCCAGTAACAATACGTGACAGAAAGGGATTGTGTTGCTGAGAACATTCGTGATAACGGGCGAGCAAGGACCACATATGCACTGTAAAAAAATGTCTGAAACTCACGGACACATTCGCGCCCGAACTTCAAGAATGATCTGGCCGTTAAAGTTTTCGCAATGTTCTTTCCATACCGCGAGACAGGAAAAAAAAAGGAGGGGGGGATTCCCTTCTTCAGCGCTTCAAAAACTAAATGTGTGTGATGTTACGTTCCACACAATAAATTGACTGCTATTTCTCCAATGTACGTTATTCAGCGGATGACTGCCTACAGCGATACATGGTCCCAGCTGACCCGTGGGCCATGCCCCGGCCCTCTTTGGGGAGGGGGATGTGTCGTACCTGCCACGCAGGATCCACATGAGATAAAGGCAGATAGCAGCGAGAGCACACGTACGCGTAGCTCAGTTGGGAGAGCGACTTATTCCGTAATGAGGGGACCCGGGTTCTATGCCCGGCGTGGACACAAAAAGCGGAGAAATTTACTTCGTTATAATAGATCCTAGACCGACGTCTCGGGTGAAGTTGTGGGCAATGCTGCAACAGGCATGGCTGGGAACATCACACCCATTGATCCTAGACCGACGTCTCGGGTGAAGTTGTGGGTAATGCTGCAACAGGCATTGATGTAATTACCTCTGGAAACCCTTCGGCATCTGCTGGAGTCGATGCCTCGGCGTGTACAGACTGTTACTCGCGCTATATGAGGACCAACAACGGACAAAACATTTGGTATCTCTAATGTTTTGTCCATTGAGTGTAATTTTTGATCCCGTTATTTACAACACACTCCCCTCCCCATCAGTTTTCAGACAAGGCTGAAAAAAAAAAAAGGACTAGCTCTCCTAGAAGCCGAACTGTGTACTAAGTTTGGCTCTCATATGATAAGCTGCCTGCAGTACAGCGCCGATATAACAGACGTACAAAAAATACAAAAGTCGAGTCATTTCCCTCCCTTACCTGCTATCATGCTGAGCAATTAATATGAAACGACGTCAAATGCGTATTAAATGCGATCTTAATGTGTTTATTGATGTCAAAGTTTTGTGACGATTATATGTATTAAGAGAATACAACGTAGTTTTTCACAACTATTTATTTTTTCAAGTCGACGATGGTTTCGCTGGGTATTGACCTAGCTTCATCAGGACGAATGGCACGTAAATATTCAAGTTGTATCATCATCATCATCATTGTCAACCATTATCAATCCACTGCTGGACGAAGGTCTCTCCAAGTTTCCTCCACAGCGGTCTGTCTTGTGCCAGTCTCCTCCATGTCCCCCCTGCATACTTTCGAATTTCATCCACCCATCTCCCATGTGGTCTTCTTCTGGGTCTTTTCCTGTCCCTTGGAATCCAATCTAAAATTTCGGCTGTCCATCTATGGTCTGTTCTTCTGGCAGTATGTCCAGCCCATTGCCATTTCAGGGATTTAACTCTGATCATGATGTCTTCCACTCTTGTCATTTTTCGGATCCACGTGTTCCTCTTCTTATCTCTCCTGGTTACACCAAGCATGCACCTCTCCATGCTTCTTTGAGTTGTCTGCAGCCTTTGTATGTCTCTTTTAGCTAAGGTCCACGTCTCTGCACCATACGTAAGCACTGGAAGGATGCATTGATCAAACACTTTTCTTTTAAGACATAATGGCATATTGCTCTTGAAAATTATGCTGTTTCTTCCAAAAGCTCTCCAGGCAAGTTTTGTACGCCGATTAATTTCTTCACCAATGTGACCCTCACTTGATATCTGCTGTCCAAGATAAATGTATGTGTCTGTTATCTCCAGCTTTTCTCCATCAATCGATAAATCTTCATTTCTTGTAAAAGCATTGAACATCACTTTTGTCTTCTGAAAGTTCATTTTTAATCCCACTTCTTTACTCTTGTCAGCAAGTTCCTGGATCATACTCTGTAGCTCTGATGGGGTAGTTGCAAAAATGACTATGTCATCAGCAAAACGAAGGTGGGTTAGATAATCTCCATTAATCTTTATCCCCTTGTTTTCCCAGCTCAGCGACTGAAAAACACTCGCCAATGTGGCATTAAAGAGCTTCGGAGATATGGTGTCACCTTGTCTCACTCCCTTTCCAATTTTTACGTGTGTTGTATTTTCAACCAGCCTAATCTTTGCACTTGCATTTTCATAGATGTTATTAATAACATTAATGTATGCATCTTCAATACCGCAGGTTTTCAGAGCCATTGTAACTGCCGATGGTTTCACCGAATCAAAGGCTTTTTCATAATCGATAAAAGCCATGCACAATGGAAGTTCATATTCCCTCGCTCTTTCAATTAGTTCTCTCAGCACGTGGATATGATCTATTGTGCTGTAGCCACTCCTGAATCCAGCTTGTTCTCTCGGTTGAGCCATGTCCAGTGTTACCTTCAAGCGGTGTGAAAGAACTTTAGTGAAGATTTTATAAACTACTGATAGGAGGCTGATAGGTCTGTAGTTTCCGAGATCCTCAATGTCACCTTTCTTATGTAGCAGGATCATTGTAGCGGTGTTCCAATCCTCAGGAATCTTTCCTTCATTAAGGCATCGAGTGAAAATTTGGGCGAGTACTGTTTCGATTTCTCCACTTGCTTCTTGTATGATGTCTACAGTAATTCCATCTTCTCCTGGAGCTTTTCCCCGCTTCATGTTCTTGATTGCATGTGCAACTTCTGCTGGAAGTACTGGAGGAACTCTGGTACTGGTATCTTTAATGATGTCTGGAGTGCATGTATCATCCCTTTCATATAATTTGGAGTAGAAATCTTTCACTCTTGTCAAAATTTCGCCTCTATTTCTTGTTACAGAACCATCTTCTTTTCTCAGTGCCATAATCTGTTTTCTTCCCTTACTGAGATGTCCCTTTGCTATCTTTAGGCTTTGGTTGTTTTCAATTGCTTTCCTCACTAGTTCACAGTTGAATTTTCTTACGTCTTCAGTGATACTTTTTCTTACTGTCTTGCATAGCTCTATATATTCCACTTTGGAAGTCACATCTTCTTTAGTTGTCCTCATCTCTCTTCTTTTTGCATCAACATTTTCGTTTTTCCTGATAATTTATTTACATGCAACTTGTTCTTAGACCCAGCTAATTTTGTTGCTGTTTCCATAAGAGCTTTGGTTACTTTTCTGTTAACTTCAGAGATGTCCACTTCTTCTGATGTTAGGCCTTCTAAAGCAGAGAACCTGTTCTTCAGTTCCAACTTGAAGGTATTATGGTGTTTTTTAAGGTTGGTTATGTCGATAGATTTTGTTTGTCTTATGAGCTTGCCACGTTCAAGTTTCGTGTTGAGGTGCATCTTACATCTCACCAATCTATGGTCACTACCTGTGTTGAACTTGTTTAGCACACTGCAGTCTTCTATGACGAATTTTTTGTTACACATAATAAAATCAATTTCACTTTTCTTCCCATTTGGATGTCTCCATGTCCATTTCCTGTGTGGCTTTTTCTTGAAGAAGGAGTTCAAGATGAAAAACCCTTCTGCCTCTGCAAACTCAACGAGAGTATTTCCACGCTGGTTTCTGTTGCCGTGACCGAATTTACCTACTGAAGTTTCATTCTGTTGCCGTTGCCCTATTTTTGCATTGAAATCTCCCATAATTATTTTCAAGTGCTGCTTACCTTTATTATTTAGATGACAAATTTCCTCATAAAATTCTTCAATTTCTTCTTCAGGATGACTTGTGGTGGGTGCATAAGTTTGAATAATCTGAGCCTGGTATCTTTTCGAGAGTTGGATAACAAGTCGTGCAGCTCTGTCAGAGGAACTTTCAACTTCTACAACTTTATCCTTCAGTTTCTTGTTTATTATAAATCCAACACCACTAGTTCTGCCAGTATCTGTCCCACGATAGTAGAAGAGATGTCCACTTTTCAGTTCGATGAGATCTTCTCCTTTTCTCCTTACCTCACTTAGCCCCACGATGTCCCACTTGATCCTTTGTAGTTCCTCTTCCAATTCAAGAAGCCTTGAATCAGAAGATAGGGAGCGTCCATTGTACGTAGCCAAGGTCAGCATCAGATGGCAGCCTAGTCCGGTCCTCCGGGGATTCTTAGCACCCTCTGCCTTAATGTCGCACTGGCCGCTGCCTTGGCCAGGTACATTCCAGCTGCCGGAGACTGAGGGCCAAGATTTAAGTTGTGGAATCATTTTGGAGGGGTTTGGCCATAACTCACCACGCTGGCCAAGCGGGTTGGTGAGTGTGGGATAGCATTTCCTCTAATCCCGATGGTATAGTTATACCGCTATTGGCGGTCGTCAGGGCCCCTTTAGTGGGAACAGGATGCACCACGAGAAGGCGGGGTTGGCATTTGTCAAGGAGAGGCTGTGATGTTACGCATCACCTGACCTTACATCCCTGTATATGACATCATAAATGGGGTTTAGGGTCAAGGGTTTTCGTTTGTTGCTTCCAAACGCTTGATAGAAATGGGTTGGATGCCATGTCCTCTGATTTATATGGAAAGCTTCCAAAATATCAAATTTGGTGGTTGAATTTCGGCTTGTCAATTAGTTTTGCTTCTTCAAAGAGAAATTTGCCGCCTCGGTGGCGCAGTGGTCTAAGCGATGGCCTCTGATCATTCGTCCGAAAGAGGTCCGGGTTCGAATCCCGGTGAGCCATGGATGTTGCGTCTGTCTTATGGCACTGGCTCTCTCCCTTCCCTGGAACCAGTGTCTCTAAATTAGGGACGGGCGACTGCTTATAGCCCATTAATAGCTCACGGTGATCGTTAAACCTCCAATCAAAAAAATAAAAAAGAAAAACTTAGGGTCCTTTTCGTAACAGTGTTTAACCATCGATGACTTCTTTAGGTCACAGTTCCGAATGCAGGTCTTGTGCTCCATCAATCGAAACACACTCCACTCCTCCCGTTCAGTTTTCAGACGCGGCTGAAAATAGAAATGGTTTCGCTGGGTATTGCTAGGTCAATACCCAGCGAAACCATGATGGTCGACTTGACGATTAACAAGTTGCGAACACTTCTGATATACACTGAAGAGCAATTGAATTAGAGACAGCTGGCGTTATGCAAATGTGGCGCTGTGGGCGGCCCTGTAAACGGAAACGACATGACGAATGCAGCGATCCGACAATATAAGGAGTGATGCGACGGGAATCAGTAAGAGTCGGACGCAGTATGGGTAAGACGAACGATCTAAGCGCATTTCATCGTGGGAAAATTGTCGGGGCCTGACGAATGGGTCACTCCGTCTCGGAAGTCGTGCAGGCACTGGAATTTTCACGAGCCACTGTGTCACGGGTTCACTGTGATTACATCGAATCCGGTAAAACCATCCCTGCAAGGGCCAACTGCCGTGGACAACAGCGTGTGGATAAGGCTAGCTTGCATTGTAACAGCGGATAGACAGGCCACAGTGCAAGAAATCACTTGGCAATTTAACGCTAGTGCACAGAAACGTGTAAGCAGCCACACCATCCAGAACCATCTCCTCGCTATGGGGTACATAAGCCATCGTCCCACGAGGGTACCGCTGCTGACCGCACATCACAGGGTGCACAGATTAGCATGGGCGCGGGAACATCGCTACTGGACACTAGACATGTGGGAAAATGTTGCCTGGACTGATGAGTCGAGATTCACGTTGGTACATGCGGATGGCAGGATACGAGTACGGCGCAAACCACATGAAGCGATGGATCCTTCTTGCCAGCAGGGTACTCTTCAAGCTGGTGGGGGTGGCATTCTCGTCTGGGGACTGTTTACGTGGACTGAAATGGGACCCCTGGTACGTGTGACATCGTTCCTCACAGGTCAACGTTACCGGGATATCCTGGACGACCATTTGCTCCCGTTTGTGCGTCTTCAAGATCCCACTGGAGACCTCATCTTCAACAAGACAATGCAGCTCCCGAATTGTACCCAAATGGTTGGATGAACACTCCACCAACGTGACCTCGCTTTCTTGGCCAGCTAGGTCACCTGACCTCAATCAAATCGAGCACATCTGGGATGCCATCGAGAGAGATGTTCGAGGCTCTGACCCCCTCCATCAAATCTTCATGAACTGTGGGAGCTTGTTCAGGGGTCGTGGATCCGTATGGGTTCCCAACCCTTACGGTGTCTTCTCGAGTCCATGCCGAGACGAATCGCTGCATCACCAGGGCGAAAGGTGGTGCTACACGTTACTAGACAAGTATCTCTAATTCAATTGCTCTTCAGTGTATATAGAAACCTTCCAGAATATCAAATTTGGTGGTTGAATTTCGGCTTGTCAATTAGTTTTGTTTCTTTAAAGAGAAATTTGCCGACTCGGTGACGCAGTGGTCTAGGCGATGGCCTCTGATCATTCGTTCGAAAGGGGTCCAGGTTCGAATCCCGGTGAGACATGGATGTTGTGCTTCTCTTATGGCACTGGCTCTCTCCCTTCCCTGGATCCAGTGCCCCTAAATTAGGGACGAGCGAATGCTTATAGCCCATTAAATTGTTCACGGTGATCGTTAAACCTCCAATCAAAAAAAAGAAAAAAGAGAAACTTAGGGTCCTTTTCGTAACAGTCTTTAGCCATCGATGACTTCTTTAGGTCACAGTTCCGAATGTAGGTCTTGTGCTCCTTCAATCGAAACACACTCCTCCTTCAGTTTTCAGACACGGCTGAAAAAAAAATGGTTTCGTTGGGTATTGCTAGGTGATGGTCGACTTGAAAAAAAATATAAAAATATTTGTGACAAACCACGTCGTATTCTCTTAATATATTAAATGTGTTTGTCCGAAATGCATAAATGTAAGTTTTACTGACATATTTGTGTGTGTGTGTGTGTGTTTTCTCTTTATTTCCCCAGTTTTCTTCTTTTGTAGTATTTTACTGCATCATTCGTAGAATTTTACATACATTGTTTTATATAGAGGGAATTTGAACTGGACACTTTGAGATGGAAACTTAAGCCTGACGGAGTACACTTGAACATCAGAGGACAAAGGATATACTGCATGATACTGCATCAAGCTTTACAACAATACTTCTTTATTCCAAGATTCCGCGTTACACGCGAAAACCAGCAGTACTGGGAGTTGTGTGAATACTGCCAAAGAACTGGACACGATTTCCCTGAGTGTATCCCATTTTTGGGACAGTAACTGGCTTACAATTATGAGGCATTTCTAGTAATGTCTGTAACCACTTTTTATTTTATATTTTTACATGTATACATATTTTTTAGTTTCAAAATTTTACAGCTCCCATCGGAACTTTTATGTTTCAAAGTCAGAGTTCCACATGCTCTGTGGATGTTTTTACTTCAAAATTCAGGAACTCGTATAGGGTGACATTTATGTCAAAAAAATTGGTAACCGCTGGCAACTATTTTTTTACTTTTTTAGGTTCAGATTTCGATTACAGAATTGTTTGACTTTTATACGGAGCATTTTTTTTTTAGAGTTTCACTTACACTCTTTTCACTTAGCAATTTTTTAGGGCAAAAAGCATTACTTGATTTCAATGACTTAATGCATTGCTGTTCTTAATGACTTTTAAAATTCTGTACTGCTAATACGCATATATTTTACACTTATGTAGCCATTTTTAGAACTGTATAGCTACTATAAGATTTTAATACTTTTTTTTTTTATTAAGTCATATGCGCGTTTTCCAGAATTTGAAATAACGTATTAGGATTTTTGTTAATAGTTCTGAAGCTCTTGTAGGATGGAGAAAGTAGTGCCTTTTGCCTCTTTTATTATATCAGAAAGGTTTAGTGCCAGTGGGTGCAAGTTATGAGCGAATCTCACAGTTTATAAGGTTTTTTTCATTTAATTCAAGTCACCTGTTGCAATGACAAGAATACTTATTTCCAAATTCTTTAAAAAAAGAATTAACTTTTAATTGATCTAAAAATTATGATAATTTCTTAACTAACTTTAAAATAAAAAAATAAATAAAATGAAAGATAAAAGTGTTTACACGGTGCACGTGAAGGAAGGCACGTGATAATGGCCAGGTTGTTTCTCACAGAGCAAGTTAATGTTTTTTAAAGTAATTAAGAGTGCTTCTGTTAGGGGTTATTAGTGAAAACTTTACGATAAAACTTTTTTTCGTGATTAGTTTTGTGATAAAACAGTTTCTAATGTTTCAAAAATTGCAACAGTTGTGTGTGTGGGGACACCCTGCTGTGATAATTGTCAGGTTCGTTTGTACAGTGATTAACCATTTTTGTAAACAGAGTGCTTCTTTAGAGTCATGATTACCGGTGAAATATTTGTGTCTTTAAATTTTGAAAATCAAATACTTTCTGTTCATTTAAATATTATATAGCAGTTGGCCTTTGTAAAAAAAAAGTGTTTACACTTTAGATTTGAACACCTGGATGTGATAATTACCAAGCTGTTTTCCACCTTGATAGTTAGTATTTCTTTAAACTATTTTAACATGCTTTCGTCGAATTTCATTGTATGTTGATTGCTTCTTTGTGTTTATTATAGTTTTGTGATAAAACAAAAGTTTTTATTTTCTAATAACTGCATCAGTTGTCATCTTTATAATGTTATGTAGC
Organism: Macrothele yani; assembly: GCA_039090855.1. Taxonomy (NCBI): domain Eukaryota; kingdom Metazoa; phylum Arthropoda; class Arachnida; order Araneae; family Macrothelidae; genus Macrothele; species Macrothele yani. The sequence goes on along the minus strand of CM077018.1, from coordinate 61,496,797 downwards.
ATTTAGTACTTACAGTATGTACATGATGCAATCTTTTGTGTACGGCTCAAACAGAGAGCAATATGAGCCAAACAACAGATTTTGTAAGTGTTCTTTTAATAAAGACGCTCCAATTAAATGTCGTATTGTTACTTATGTTCCGGTTACTGTGACTGATAAAACTACTACACACACCGTCATCTAAATTAGAAAACTTCATACAGATTTACGTAAAGGTCATTTATGCAGCGTATATGCAAAATATGTGTTCACGTGTGCCACTACGTGATTTAAGCAGCTATTTAAGATTGCTGCTCGTCAGTAGTGATCACATTGCGGAAAACAAAGGATCTTTCGGAGTCCGATAAACGGCTTATCGTGGGTGCTCATCTGCCTGGAGCGTCGATTTTGAAAATACTAATTTCTGAAAACATGAGGGCCGCCCCGGTGGCGCACTGCTCTAAACGATGGCTTCTGACCATACAGTCCGGGCTCGAATCCCGGTGAGGCATGGATGTTGTGTCTGTCTTACGGCACTGGCTCTCTCACTTCCCTGGAACCAGTGGCCCTAAATTAGGTACAGTGACTGCTTATAGCCCATTGAGTTGCTCACGGTGGTCGTTAAACCTTCAATAAAAAAAAGCACAGGGTGATTCATAAAGAAGTATAGTTTCAACGCACTATAAAACAAGAACAATGTAAGGTATTTTGTTACCTGTAATAGAATTGTAGGGGAATGTTTCAAGTTTTTTTAGAGACAGTCACAGATGTTCTATGTGTGCACCCTTAGTCACACGACACACATCGAGCCGGCAATCCATTTCCGCCCAAACGCGAGGTAAGATATCTGAATCAAGTGCAGTGATAGTGGCTGTGATACGCTGTTTCAACTCCGCTAGATCAACAGGAAGGGGAGAGGCGAATACCTTTTCCTTTACGTACCCCTACAGGAAAAAGTCAGAAGGTGTTAAGTCAGGACTGCTGGGTGGCGATTGGGTCAGTGGCATGTTGAAGTCCGCGGCTCGTCCAATCCATCGGTGTGGAAGATGTTCATCGAGATAAACTCGCACGTCGCCTAACCAGTGCGGTGGTGCACCATCCAATTGGAGAATAAATTTGTCACTGTCGTCCTGCAACTGTGTCATCAACCAAAGACTTAACATATCCAGAAAAGAGTCTCCCGTGACAGTTTTCTCGTGAAAAAGAAGGGGCCGTACACTCTCTTTTTGGACACAGCACAGAACACATTTACCTTAGGGGAATCTCGCACGTGTTTCACTGTAAATCTGGGATTCTCCGTTCCCCAAAAGCGAACATTGTGCTTGTTTACCTGACCACTCACGTGAAATGTAGCTTCATCGGTGAAAACTAAGTGATCGGCAAAATCGTCATTTTCAAAACGGTGCTGCATTTCGGCACAAAATTCAAAGCGCTTTGTTTTGTCAAGGCCAGTGAGATTTTGAAACATCTGCACTTTGTATGGAATCATTTTCAGCTTCTTTCACAAAATTCTCCTGAGGCTGTGAAATCTGGTCTTCACGACTCTCCCTCCGCGTTGTTTTTCCCGGGCTTCGTTGAATGTCGGTGCAAACACTATCGACGACTTCTTCCGATGCACGCGGTCATTCAGGACTTTTAAATTTGCACAAACAGCCCGTAGTCTCAAAATATTTATGCCGATCGTATATAGATTATCTAGTTGGAGGTTCTTTTCCGAATCGTGATCGAAAATGCCGTTGCACAACAGTTACAGATTCCATTTTGCTCAATTCAAGAACACAAAACGCCTCCACTGCAGACGCTGCCATTTTGACTGACTAGTCACGTGACACGAGCGCTATCACCTACGTCACTTCCCTCAGTAGCGGGACATAAATTTTATTAGTACATCTACCGAACAGTTCGCAGTTGTGGTCTGTATCTTGAACTGTTACTGTTTTACAGCATCTGGAAACTTTATACTTCTTTATGAATCACCCTGTATGAGGTATCCCAAGTCTTTAATCGATGGAAAAAATAACCTGCATTGTTTTCCTGAGGGGCGTAACTGTGGTGCAACGACAACAATCTGTCAGGAACGAGATCACGGGCGCCTGAGAAGTCTTGTACGGAGATACAGGATTTTCAACACTGTAAAAAATACTATTATGAATTCACGGAAAATTTCTGAAAATAACTTGCAGCAAAGTTGCCGGTAGGTGTCCATATTTTTCAGAAATTTCCGTTTTTAAAAGCGTCCGTTTATTTCAACTTTCTAATTTTCACAGATTTTTCCGTAGACAGAAATTCCGTTTATTTCAGAAAAATCCATTTCAGGTTTTTCCGTATTTAAACTGAAATTCCTTATGAAGTATAAAAGGTCTTGTGTACGACGTGTGATGTATGTCAGTGAAGCCCGAGTTGTATGTCAAGATCGCTGTAAATGGAGAAGTGTGATACAGCAAGAGTAAGTAAAAATTATCTAGTAGTTTGTATTTCTTTGTGGAGCTAACCTCTGAAGCTCAGAGCACGGTTTAGTGGTACGTATGTATGTATGTAAGCTGAAATTCCGCAAAACCGACGATCCTGCTTCTTTCAGCACTTTCCCCAGATAATCCTTCCGCTCCAGTCAGGATCGAACCCGCGCCGCTTGACCAGATAATGCACGTTTTAAACCACAGACACTCGGGGATTCGAATGACGTACATCGTAAAACAAACTGCGTGGCAATGAAAAACTTTTTTGTCATTAATACGAGTGATTTAGTCATTTTATTTTCTGTTGGAGTTTATTATTTTTCTGACGGCGTTTATAATATTTTTTTTTCTGTTGGTGGATTTTTCACAAATTAAGCATTTTTCATCCTGATTTTTCGAAGCACTAAATGCTTTGTAACTTAATTTTTTTTAAACTGACAATGACTTTCAGTTATTTTTAAAAAACAAGTTAATAAAGTCATGCAATGCACTGATTATGATACGCTTTCCAATATACCAGAAATCAGTACTTAAGTTATTACTCAAGTTATGAGGATAATGGCTGTGGAATAAATCTCGCTCCTGTGCCCTGGCCTTTGACCCAATTTCGATGATATTAAACAGAATTGGTTCAGTGTACTTCCAAAACAACATATTAAAGTTTTGTCGCTATCGAAGCATTTTTACGTACGTTATGACGCATAAGGGCAAGAATGGATCCCGCTCCTATTTCTTGACCTTTGACCCCATTACCTACGTTTTCTACAGGGTTCGTCCCCAGCTGGTCCCCTACCACATACTAAAATTTCATTGAAATCGAACCATTTTTACGCATGTTATGACGCATAAGGCAATGGAATGGACCCCGCTCCGATGTCCTGATATTTGACTCCATTTCGCCCATTTTCAATAGGGTTCTTCCCCAGGTGGTCCCCTACCACATACTGAAATTTCATCGAAATAGAACCCTTTTAACGCGAGTAGTTATCGTGCGGACGTACAGACAGACAGACGAACGGACAAAGCTGGAGCATATACGGTTCTTCAACCTACGTTGGAAAGCGTAAAAGAGGTGAAATGTACTTTATTATAGTATTATTTCAGAAAAAAAAAATTAAAAAACCCTCCTATATATAAAATTTACTCTTGATAGGTACAATAGCTTTTGCCTTAACGTGTCCAAACACTGATACACAGAACCATCTGTACAATAAGTTAAGTACCCGGTTTCTTACAGTAACGCAATATATATAATAAATAACCGGTGCGCAAAATAGGGCAGACGAGAAGAAATATTCTGTGCCAGAATTAACAAAATCCATGCGATCTGCTATCTACAATATCCGATCTCGCTACGGAACTTCAAAATTCGACAGACGACTGAAATTTAAAAGTTAGTCAGACCTAGAGTATTCACACCAATCATTGCTATTACCGATAATTTCTCGTCATGTGAATACGGGAAAAACGGGAAAGGAGTTTTTCAGTTAATATACTAAAGGAATTGCGGAAAAGTTTCTGAAACTTCAGAATTTTCTGTTAAAACATCTCTAAAACGGTAATTTACCGTCAGTGAAATTAATCGGCGTACAAAACTGGCCTGGAGAGCTTTTGGAAGAAACAGCATAATTTTCAAGAACAATATGCCATTATGTCTTAAAAGAAAAGTGTTTGATCAATGCATCCTTCCAGTGCTTACGTATGGTGCAGAGACGTGGACCTTAACTAAAAGAGACATACAAAGGCTGCAGACAACTCAAAGTAGCATGGAGAGGTGCATGCTTGGTGTAACCAGGAGAGATAAGAAGAGGAACTCGTGGATCCGAAAAATGACAAGAGTGGAAGACATCATGATCAGAGTTAAATCCCTGAAATGGCAATGGGCTGGACATACTGCCAGAAGGACAGACCATCGATGCACAGCCGAAATTTTAGATTGGATTGCAAGGGACAGGAAAAGACCCAGAAGAAGACCACATGGGAGAAGGGTGGATGAAATTCGAAAGTATGCGGGAGTGACATGGAGGAGACTGGCACAAGACAGACCGTTGTGGAGGAAACTTGGGGAGACCTTCGTCCAGCAGTGGATTGATAATGGTTGACAATGATGATGATGACGATAAGAAAGAAACTGCGGAAAGGTGCTCACTATAACATCATTTCGTGCTATGCGTAACATATAAAAACATAGACCTAAGTCATTGCACGATCCACTTTCATGTAAACATATCCTCAAGTGCTATGCTATATTTATTTCATCATCATCATCATTGTCAACCATTATCAATCCACTGCTGGATGAAGGTCTCCCAAGTTTCCTCCACAACATTCTGTCTTGTGCCAGTCGCCTCCATGTCACTCCTGCATACTTTCGAATTTCATCCACCCATCTCCTATGTGTCCTTCTTCTGGGTCTTTTCCTGTCCCTTGGAATCCAATCTAAAATTTCGGCTGTCCATCGATGGTCTGTCCTTCTGGCAGTATGTCCAGCCCATTGCCATTTCAGGGATTTAACTCTGATCATGATGTCTTCCACTCTTGTCATTTTTCGGATCCACGAGTTCCTCTTCTTATCTCTCCTGGTTACACCAAGCATGCACCTCTCCATGCTACTTTGAGTTGTCTGCAGCCTTTGTATGTCTCTTTTAGTTAAGGTCCACGTCTCTGCACCATACGTAAGCACTGGAAGGATGCATTGATCAAACACTTTTCTTTTAAGACATAATGGCATATTGCTCTTGAAAATTAGGCTGTTTCTTCCAAAAGCTCTCCAGGTAAGTTTTGTACGCCGATTAATTTCTTCAGCAATGTGACCCTCACTTGATATCTGCTGTCCAAGATAAACGTACGTGTCTGTTATCTCCAGCTTTTTTCCATCAATCGATAAATCTTCATTTCTTGTAAAAGCATTGAACATCACTTTTGTCTTCTGAAAGTTCATTTTTAATCCCACTTCTTTACTCTTGTCAGCAAGTTCCTGGATCATACTCTGTAGCTCTGATGGGGTAGTTGCAAAAATGACTACGTCATCAGCAAAACGAAGGTGGGTTAGATAATCTCCATTAATCTTTATCCCTTTGTTTTCCCAGTTCAGTGATTGAAAGACATTTTCCAATGTGGCATTAAAGAGCTTCGGAGATATGGTGTCACCTTGTCTCACTCCTTTTCCAATTTTTATGTGTGTTGTATTTTCAAACAGCCGAATCTTTGCACTTGCATTTTCATAGATGTTATTAATAATATTAATGTATGCATCTTCAATACCGCAGGATTTCAGAGCCATTGTAACTGCTGATGGTTTCACCGAATCAAAGGCTTTTTCATAATCGATAAAAGCCATGCACAATGGAAGTTCATATTCCCTCGCTCTTTCAATTAGTTCTCTCAGTACGTGGATATGATCTATTGTGCTGTAGCCACTCCTGAATCCAGCTTGTTCTCTTGGTTGAGCCATGTCCAGTGTCACCTTCAAGCGGTGTGAAAGAACTTTAGTGAAGATTTTATAAACCAATGATAGGAGGCTGATAGGTCTGTAGTTCCTGAGATCCTCAATGTCACCTTTTTTATGTAGCAGGATCATTGTACAGAACATGAAGCGGGGAAAAGCTCCAGGAGAAGATGGAATTACTGTAGACATCGAGTGAAAATTTGGGCGAGTACTGTTTCGATTTCTCCACTTGCTTCTTGTATGATGTCTACAGTAATTCCATCTTCTCCTGGAGCTTTTCCCCGCTTCACGTTCTTGATTGCATGTGCAACTTCTGCTGGGAGGACTGGAAGAACTCTGGTACTGGTACCTTTCATGATGTCTGGAGTACATGTATCATCCCTTTCATATAATTTGGAGTAGAAATCTTTCACTCTTGTCAAAATTTCGCCTCTATTTCTTGTTACAGAACCATCTTCTTTTCTCAGTGCCATAATCTGTTTTCTTCCCTTACTGGGATGTCCCTTTGCTATCTTTAGGCTTTGGTTGTTTTTAAGTGCTTTCCTGACTAGTTCACAGTTGAATTTCCTTACGTCTTCAGTGATACTTTTTCGTACTGTCTTGCATAGCTCTGTGTATTCCACTTTGGAAGTCACATCTTCTTTAGTTGTCCTCATCACTCTTCTTTTTTGCATCAACATTTTGGTTTTTCCTGATAATTTGTTCACATGCAACTTGTTCTTAAACCCAGCTAATTTTGTTGCTGTTTCCATAAGAGCTTTGGTTACTTTTCTGTTAACTTCAGAAATATCCACTTCTTCCGATGTTAGGCCTTCTAAAGCAGAGAATCTGTTCTTCAGTTCCAACTTGAAGGTATTATGGTGTTTTTAAAGGTTGGTTATGTCAATACATTTTGTTTGTCTTATGAGCTTGCTACGTTCGAGTTTAGTGTTGAGGTGCATCTTACATCTCACCAATCTATGGTTACTACCTGTGTTGAACTTGTTTAGCACACTTCTATGACGAATTTTTTTGTTACACATAATAAAATCAATTTCACTTGTCATCCCATTTGGATGTCTCCATGTCCATTTCCTGTGTGGCTTTTTCTTGAAAAAGGAGTTCAAGATGAAAAACCCTTCTGCCTCTGCAAACTCAACGAGAATATTTCCACGTTGGTTTCTGTTGCCGTGACTGAATTTACCTACTGAAGTTTCATTCTGTTGCCGTTGCCCTATTTTTGCATTGAAATCTCCCATAATTATCTTCAAGTGCTGCTTACCTTTATTATTTAGATCACGAATTTCCTCATAAAATTCTTCAATTTCTTCTTCAGCATGACTTGTGGTGGGTGCATAAGTTTGAATAATCTGAGCCTGGTATCTTCTCGAGAGTTGGATAACGAGTCGTGCAGCTCTGTCAGAGAAACTTTCAACTTCTACAACTTTAAACTTCAGTTTCTTGTTTATTATAAATCCAACACCACTAGTTCTGCCAGTATTAGTCCCACGATAGCAGAAGTGATGTCCACTTTTCAGTTCAATGAGATCTTCTCCTTTTCTCCTTACCTCACTTAGCCCGACGATGTCCCACTTGATCCTTTGTAGTTCCTCTTCCAATTCAAGAAGCCTTGAATCAGAAGATAGGGATCGTCCATTATACGTAGCCAAGGTCAGCATCAAATGGCAGCCTAGTCCGGTCCTCCGGGGATCCTTAGCACCCTCTGCCTTTATGTCGCACTGGCCGCTGCCTTAGCCAGGTACATTCCAGCTGCCGGAGACTGAGGGCCAAGATTTAAGTTGTGGAGTCATTTTGGAGGGGTTTGGCCATAACTCACCACGCTGGCCAAGCGGGTTGGTGAGTGTGGGATAGCATTTCCTCTAATCCCGATGGTATAGTTATACCGCTATTGGCGGTCGTCAGAGCCCCTTTAGTGGGAACAGGATGCACCACGAGAAGACGGGGTTGACATTTGTCAAGGAGAGGCTGTGATGTTACGCATCACCTGACCTTACTTCCCTCAGCATCAGATGGCAGCCTAGTCCGGTCCTCCGGTGATTCTTAGCACCCTCTGCCTTCATGTCGCATTTACATGAGGTTAAAAGCTATATACAATAGATTAAAAACACAAGATCTTTCGCACTAGCAGCTACCGCATCATCGGGTGACACATAGCATATGGAACCAGAGATCTTAAATAGTTTTAATATGATGGAATTGAAGAAACTATAAAGCGGCGCCTGACGGTACAGTAATTACAGGCATCACTGAAATACATTTGTAACGCCCTCTGCAAAATAAACTCAGAATAGTAGTTATAAAGGTAATGGTAGTCCATTTAACAAGTTCTTCCAGGCCCGAGGAATATGGTACGGCATATTATCATTGCAACATTTATCACCGAACTGGTGAATAAACATGCTTTCCATATACAATAAAGAAACTTTGGGGCGTAAGTCAACAGATGCAAAGCATTCCAGTCAGGAATGTAATTACCAGCACTGACCAGGCATGAGAGAGAAGTATCAGTAGATTTACGCCTGACACTATACTGATGTTCAGCCAACCTGATACGAAAATTTCTAAAAAGTCGAACCTATGTATCTACTATCAGGAACATCAGGAACAACCGACCTAAGTGGAACACAATAAACCCCATGTCTAGAAAGTTTGTGAAGAGGGTCCCAATCTTTACGAATAAACGAAAATAACGACCTAGTCTTTAGACCGAAGGCCAAATGGCAATCTCAGCACAGACTACTCAAACCAGAGCAAACACTAGGTAAGTAATCCAACGAACCCACAAATCTGATTTCACGGGACGGGCATGCAAGAGTAGTAAATCTCAACCTCAAGACATGAGCAATCATACGGGAGATACAACTCTGGGTGTACCCATGGCTAAGAGCAATGTCCCCAAAAATACTGAATTCCCGTTGGCGTAAACGAGGATTGGAAGAGTGTGTGAACGCGCGACGAACAAAATAATATAGTGCCGAAAGTTTATAACGAAAGGGATGAGCCGAATTAGCAAGGATAATACAAGAATTAGCAGAAGGCTTACGGTAAACAGAAGTAGTTAACCGATGGGATACTGGGTCACGCTGTAACAAAATATCCAGAAACGGGAGGGAGCAAGAATCCTCAACCTCAACTGTAAAATTGATAGATGAAAACTGAGCTGACATAAGTTCGGAAAAAGCCATAAGTTCATCGAGAGAATAAGTCCAAAAAATAAGAATATCATCAATGTATCATAAATATAATGCGGGACGCAAGACACGTTGACTAAACACACGCTCTCCCAAAGATTGCAAGGCGATTTCCGCCAAAACTCCAGACAGGGGCGAACCCATAGGCGTACCCTGTAATTGTTGGTAAATGACGCCATTGAATTTGAAATAAGAACGATGGTGAATAAATTTCAAAACTTGCATCACGAACTGGTGAACAAACATGCTTTCCACATACAATAAAGAAACTTTGTCCTTTGGGCCTTGGGAAAAAACGGCGCTTCAAAGGTACAAGTTGAAACGGCGCTCCAACTTGTACAGAGGTACAAGTTGAAACGGCGCTCCAACTTGTACAGAGGTACAAGTTAAAACGGCGCTCCAACTTCTACAGAGGAACAAGTTGCCTCTGGTACAAGTCGACGCTCCAACTTGTACCAGAGGTGCTCGATAGGGTTAAGGTCCGGGCTTTGCGCAGGCCAGTCCATTCGATTAACTCCATTGTCACCATACCAAGCCATGGTGGCCTCGCAACATGACAGGTGGCATTGCCATCCTGAAAGTAACATGGGTCCACCCCGTAAAACTGCCACAACGTAGGAAACGCATGATCGTCTAAAATGGTGCAGTATGTCTCGGCGTTGAGTCTACCAGGAATTGCGACTAAGGGTCCCGTGTCATACCAAGAGAACCCCCCCCCCTCATAGCATAATGCCACCGCCGCCAAATTTGCACAGTTGGCACAATACATTCCGGCAGGAGGCGCTCTCCAGGCAGACGCCAAACCCAGACCCTGCCATCAGAAATGTAGAGGGTGAACTTTGATTCGTCGCTCCAGAGAACCTGTTTCCACTGTTCAACGGTCCACCGTCGACGTTCTTTGCACCACTATAACGAAGTAAATTTCTCCGTCATTTCTGTCCACGCCAGGATTCGAACCCGGATCCCCTCATTCCGGAATAAGTCACTCTACCAATTGAGCTACGCGGACGTTTTATTCTGATTCCTATCTGCCTTTATGTCGTGTGCGTCCTTCGGGCAGGTACGTCACATCTCCTGGTACGTTACACCACGTTAACCGAGCAGCGCTATTGGACTTGGTGATCAAAGGCTTGTGGGCGGCAGCACGCCCATGATAACCGAGGAGATGGGCTTCCTTACGGATTGTATTCATCGAAAGAACACTCCCGGATGCCTGTTGAAACTCCTCGCGGATGTGGCCCATCGATTTGGTGCGGTTTTTCCGAATTTCTCTTGCCAGGACCCGTCGGTCTCTAACTCCCAGTTTTGTGGGTCTGCGGGGTCGGGGCATCCGACAGTCACCTCTCATCTTCCACTTGCCAATCACGTAGGCCACTGTCGATTTTGGGTACTTCAACTCGCTGGATATGTCACGTATGGATCGGCCATTTCTGTGATACCCGACGATTACACTTTTCTCGAAATCAGAGAGCTCCGAACTGCGTGGCATCTTGCATTCGACTGGTTGCATCTTGCATTCGACTGGTTGCGCAGATATCGTCGATTGCAGGGGTGTTCAATTATTGTGTTGGTAGATAGTGTATTAACGATATCTTTAACGTAACTTCGCAATCTCATTGTGTATTGTTCGCAGACGATACCAGATTTTTTTTTTTTTTCTGGAGGCTCATTGCTTGAAATGGCACCCACTGTTAATCGAGATCTTCATGAATTTTTTGTTGGTTCTTTTGAAATTTTTTAACTATAAACCCAGCTAAAACTACTGCAGTTCTTTACTCTCGTCGAGGTACACAGTTATCGACTCTGAATGGACTTTTTTAATGACGTTCCTGTTATTTTTAAGATTTCAATCAAATTTCTGGGAGTTTTTTTCGGTTGGAGGTTTAACGACTACCATGAGCAACTCGATGGGCTATAAACAGTCGCCCGTTCCTAATTTAGTGCCACTGGTTCCAGGGAAGGGAGAGAGCCAGTGCCGTAAGACAAACACAACATCCATGCCTCACCGGGATTCGAACCCGGACCCCTTTGGGACGAATGATCATAGGCCATCGCTTAGACCACTGCGCCACCGGGGCGGCTGATCCATTCTTAGCTCAACACTTGGAAAAATGTGGGAATCCAGGAAGTGGTAACACCAGTTACTTATCTTCAACATGTGTGGATGAATTTGTTGAATTAATGGCTGTATATGTTTTAAATGCAATCACTGATAAAATAAAAATGTCAAAATATTTTTCTGTCATAGTTGACTCAACTCCAGACATTACACTTATAGATCAACTGTCTTTTGTCATAAGGTATGTCAACAAAGATTGTGAAGCAAAAGAACGGTTTTTGACATTTATTCTATTCCATGGACATACTGCAGAAAACATTACAAATACCATGTTATCTTTTCTACAGGAGGCTGGCCTGGATATTATGAATGTCAGAGGCCAAAGCTACGACAATGCCAGCAACATGCCTGGGAAGTATTCTGGTGTTCAAACACGCATTAGGGAAATCAATCCACTAGCGGAATATGTGCCATGTTCTGCTCACACTTTAAATTTAGTTGGTGTGAATAGCATAGATAGTTATGGTAAAGTTCTCTCTTTTTTCACTTTTTGCAGAAACTCTATACTTTTTTTTCTGCATGAACTCACCGTTGGAAGACGCTTCAGGAAAAAGTCCAAGAAGCACATGGAAATTCATCACTCACACTGAAGAGTCGGTCAGTTACCAGATGGTGTGCAGATGCTGCAGCTACACGATCAGTGAGGGAAAATTATTATCGTGAAATAGAGAAAGTTTTAGTATTTCTGTCAGAAAATGTTGATGATTCTCCACAGACAAGAGATGAAGCAAAATCACTGCTGAAGAAAATGCGAACAATGGAAATATCGATCATAACAGTAGTTTGAGACACAATACTTCAGAGATTAAACTGTGCAAATCAAACTTGTCAGAATCCAAAAGGAAATATTTCTGAAGTACCTAAAATTTTCCAGTCGTTAATTGAATTCATTCAGTTCGTGAGGGAAAATTTTGAAGTCTATGAAGAGGAAGCTAAAACATTAGTGTCTGAAAATGTGCAATACCATGGTCATGATTCCCGAAGAAAGAAAGTGCCCAAGAATAGACACCTAGATGAATGTAACAGTGAACATATAGAACTCAGTGCAAGGGATATATTTAGAACTCAGGTTCATTATGTGCTTTGTGATGCTTTAGTCACTCAGCTTTCAAGCAGAAAAAGTGCTTATGAAAATATAATGAGAAAATTTGAATTTTTTACAAAAAAATCAAGATCTGAAATTTTTGAAGGGGCAAAAGCATTGCAGGACTACTTTAACAATGACCTTGACGACCAGTTTGCAGATGAGTTTTTGCAATTCTCCTCAATGATGGGGGAGCATGCAACTATTCCCCAGATGCTGCAAACTTTGAAGGTAAACAATTTAGAAGCCACATTTCCGAACACTGAGACTGCACTTAGAATGTTCATGACATTACCGATTTCAAATTGTACAAGTGAGAGATCATTTTCTTTGCTGAAAAGACTTAAAAATCCCTTACGATCAACCATGCGACAAACATTAGCTCTGTTGTCTTTGGAGAGTGATGTGACACAGTCTTTAAATCATGATTCTCTGATACATGACTTTGCATCTAGGAAATGTAGAAGAAAATATTCAACCCAACTGTTTCGTCCTGATATAAGAGGTAAATTTTCAATTGTTTTTATTCATTCCTAAAAATAAGAATAGTAACCGAGTTATTACAAATAAAAAGATCTGGTGCCCAAACACAGCACTTTGTCATCGTATTGTCAGTTTTGTTTGACATTGGACAATTTATACATTCATGTCATTATGTGCTCATTAGATTTTGGTAAAAATTGGGTAAATGTGTAGTACAGCGTGGTAAATTATTTGGTCGGAAAAGTTGTAAAATTTCTAAAAAGTGTGACGTACAGATTCTAAAATATGCAATTTAAGGGGAAATGGTGAAAAAATTTCATCGTTAGAATGAATATTAAAGATGTTTACCGAAAAACTTGAACTCCAAGTATGACGAGTCAGCAGACGCTGCGGGAGGCCTTAAACAACGCGGAGGCGTTGACATGAAGCTGTGTTCCGTTGAAAGGAAGGATCGCCGCAGCCAGGACATTCACGGGCGGAATAGTAAAACAGGAACCGGGTACGCTTTTGTCAGGAAAGAGTGTAGTGCTACGCTACAGGAAATGGTTAATTTCGGTGTCAGTTCTTGACATCGCAATCGGACAGTTTCTTGTTTTTTTCACATGGGATTCTTTGATGCTGAATGTATGAACTCATTTCTCCGTGGAAGCTTTTTTTTTTTTTTTTTAGTAATCAAACTTTCACTTTGAGACTTGTCATCTAACTTCCGTTAGAGAGAATGCGACACCTACTCTAACGCTTTTCTAGAAACAAGAAAGGCATGTGCATACTTACTAATTCGTATCACGGAATTACATGCCAAAGAACGAAGACAGTCTCCGCATGTTTCTTTAAAAAGTGAGACAGAAATTACAAACTACATTCTTTATCGTAGCAGTATATTCTGTTACTCTTTCTTGACAAGAGCGTACCTGATTCCTGTTGTACACTTCTGCCCATGAATTCCCAGCCGCAGCAAACCTTCCTTTCAACGGAGCAAAGCTTCAGGTCGTCGCCGCAGCGTGTGTTTACTCATCCTACTTGGACTACTTGGAGGTACGTTTTTCGGTAAACATCTTTAATATGCTTTTATTTTTTTTTTAATTTTACAACTTTTCTGACTGTTACACGGCACTAGCAGTGTTCCTGCTGAGTCGTGTAACATTAATGGTGCCGTTGTCCCAGGATCGATACCTATATTTTGCAACTAGCGGAACAACACTCATGTTCGTAAAATACGTGCGAATTGACTGCCATTACTATTTTTATTTAGTTTTGTTCGGTGCGAATTTTGTATAATTTAGCATTAAGTAAGCCTTAAGCTGTTTTCTAAGAACTGCCATAATTTTAGTGGGTAAGAAAAACAAAATGGCTAACACGAAGAAATCGTCATCTGCGAGTCACGTGGATTCACATGATTCTGATGGTCACTCTGACGGAGAACATGTGAGCACTGGGGCTGCAATTGTTCCGGAAGAGAGTACACCTGTTACAAGTACAGCGGGTACATCACAGCTGAGACAAACAGCTTTAGCCGCACCTATGGTTTACGGTGAGCAAATAGCGGGATGTATAAACATGTTGAGGCTATTTACAGGCACTGGTCCGCTGTATCGTGCCAAACACTTTTTTCAGGATGTCGAAAGTGTAGCGATGGTGGGTAGATGGAGTGAGCAAACTAAACTCGCGATTGCAAAATCTAAATTTCGGGAGAGAGCTGCTGACTTGCTATCTGATAGCGATGAGCTGAGGGCTGAAACCGAACCCTTTGCAGCGCGAACCCGCATGATTGTGGATCCCTTAAGAGTGCAAGGAAGCCAGGTCAAAAGTCCTCCAATCATTTCGCGGGCGTCGCTGAGACCAAGGGATGATTACGGGCGGGTGTTAAGGGCTAGTAACACCATGCCACACACTGACAGACGGGGAGCAGTCGAGATTATAGTGGATCCCCAGGAAGACGGTGACACCACGATTATCTACGATGTTGAGAAGGAACTCGAAGACAGTGGAACGCAAGAATTTGGCATCGAGCGCAGATAAAAGCAGGTGTAGGATCATCGAACCTGTGAGATCTGTGGAACTCGTGGATTCTCGAAGCTATGCCTCATATTTAAATTTCCTTTCCGCCTATCTCGACGGGCAGCAATGAACGTGTGATGAAATCCTTAAACTTTCCTTCCGCTCTCAGGGCACTTAAGTCCGGAATTAGGTGCCTTGCGACGGTGGGAAAGGGTTGAGTGTTTACAGTTAAAAAAAAATAGAATGATTGGATGAATAAACTTCATCCAGTCATCCCTTTTTTTTTCTTTTGGGGGAATGGAATGTTACAGTGGACACCCCCCCCTTCCAACCTAAAACCTGAAGAAAACTTTAAAATTTGCCCGGCATGTCGCGTATGGTATGAGGCAGCTAGGAATCACAGTTCGGCAGGCTCACATGTTCTTTTACAGTTCAGTTTTTGTTTATTTATTTCTCATTTACGTTGATTTTTCTTTCAGCTGTTCTCTAAATTAATTAACAAAATTGCGGGATAATTAGGAAGTCGCTCCAATGCTCTTGAAGGCAAGAAACGTAATATTTTGCCATTTTGAATTGCTAGACTTCACACATAGCCCTGAAGTGAAACATAAAAATTCCTATCTCAAGTGTCTTCGAGGGGCTGCAAAACGAACGAGGGAAATGTGTTTTCGAATGCGGATGGAAGCAGCATTGTTCGAAGTGGTTTTTCACTTTTCTTCTTTCCGCTTGTAGCTTAACGCTGTGGTCCGTATGTTTACTTCAGTGGGTGGGCCAAGAGACCCTCAGCAGACACATAACTCTGTCAGGAAGAAAGATACTCTGACGTCTGCGAGGGACAATGGGCAATTAAGAGTATAGAATCGCCGAAAAGAATAGGGGGTGAATTCGAGCGTCGTTTTTCGGTCAGCAGTTGCTGATACACGCTTAAGGTAAAAGCACGTCTGATTTCGCTCGGCCGAGAAAATTAATCTCAGGGCTGGCGGTCGCAACTCGATAAAAAAAATGGAAACAAAACCTGCGAGGGGCATATTTGAACTGCGTACTCAGGCAGGGTAGATGTTATGCTAACGGAAAGGAACTGACTGAATTGGGAATGAACGGTCAAAAAGGACGGAAGGTAGCGACGGACGGAATCTACTATAACAGCAGCGGAAGTGACGGGGTCCCACTCTCCAAACAGTTGATGGTCAGAATCATTTCTTCACGACAACAGAAATCATTTCCCAGGAACACAGAAAATCAATCTTGGAAACCGCAACAGCAGATGTGAGAGGGCCTATTTTGTTTAACGGCCACCTTCAAATCGTCACGAGAGTAGATCAGTGTGCACTCTAATTATTGCAACAAAGTGCGGCGTGATATCACCATTTTAATTGTGTGCTTCATTTACATCAAGCGTCAAAGTGAAGTGTTGAATCATCGGTGCTGCCACATGGTACAAGTGTCTGTGTGTGTGTGCGTGTTTTTTTTTTTTTGTCGTGTGATATTATGTGATGCACAACGGATTTGCACAGCAAAGTCACGAAACTGTAAGTAGATGAATATTTCCTTTTTTTTTCTTCGCACATCTGCGAACTTGTGCCATCCCGACACCCAAAGCTGCATGGACATAGATGCAGTAATGCTGAGTGACTGAACCTCAGAGGAATTACCTGCACATACAAACTTCAATTTCTTACAGGGCCCATTTCCTGATTATTTTTTTTACCTGAATAAGGGAGAGGGTGTGGCCACAAATTCCGCTGGGCGGGACAGTTTCTTTGAACTTTGGTTCAGGGCCAATGCAAGCAGGAAAGGGATCTGCGTGTGCATGCTTATTAGATTTAGTTAATTAACTTTGGCAGTATTTCGCACCTATAATCGTATACCGCAAATTAACGTGCTTGTGTATTTTGTGTCGCGAGTGCTTTTAATGTGATCATCTGCATATATATTTTTTTTCATTCTCTAAGCAATTGCATATGAATATCACCTGCAGCTCTATTTAGTGTGTAAACGAGTAGTATCTCTTGTTCAGATAGTCCGGTGGAGACTCAGTCGGCTTGCGTCTTCCGACAGTAAAGTGTGACACCGTATGCTGCCCACATAAGAGGGGCAATTGTCTATGCGCCTAGAGAGCGCCGTATCTGTTTAAATCTCGCAGAACGTAATTAAATGTTGTGTTGTGTATTTGAGAATCATGTGTTATTTGCGAAAGTGAGTGTTGTACTGGCTGGTTGGGGATTGAATGTACCGGAGTAAGATCCGGACCACTACACTCAGGCACGAATTGGTGACCTCATCACAACTCTCTGATCCCAAAGTATCGTTTTTTAGTTTATTTTATTTTTTATTGTTGTTATTTTTGTTCACACGGTGGATTCACCCAAGCCTTATGCTTCGGGTCATTCTTCAACTTTTCATTTTTTATGTTCTGGTGTGAATCACTGAGTGCAGCGGTGCACCTGAGATTCTCACCTGGTGCCGCGGCCAACTAAATTGTACGACAGGTTCCAAGCACCGTTACCGGCCGACTCGTCAGGAACACTACTAGTGCCGTGTAACATGACCAAATAATTTAGGACGCCGAAGTACAACACATTTACCAAAAATTGAACTAGACTAGGTGTTCCCCTCAGCTTTTCAGATTATTATTATTATGTTTTTTGTTTTGTTATTTTTTTTTTTTTTGTGTAACTCAAACTCTTCCTCATCAACACAAAATTTTATGTTTTGCAGTTTTCTGATATATTGATCTATAATGAATAAAGCTTCTTTCTACCAGCTAAGCTAATTATAATGAATAAAGCTTTTCAACTAAGCTAGTAGTGTTTTATAATGCTTCTACTACTGAATTATATGCTTGTACTAAGCTTCTAATAGTGAATTCAAATGGTTGTTGTTACTAGTTAATTAAGATCATGAATAAAGTCTCCTGCTATAGTAGTGTAGTAATAGTAATGAACAAACTTATAACTGGTAGTAATGTTGTAGCAGTAATTAGGATGAATAAAGTCTTAACGCTGGTTGTTAATAATAATCAACAAATGACATTAACCTAACAGCCAGACAGAGATCTGACAAAAACTATGAATTGAGAAAGACGTACTTACGAAAAAGCTCTTTTATTAGATAACTCTGAAATCATCCAACGCACACACACTACTCGTATCACAATAATGAAGAATCAACCTAATCACGTAGAACGAAGCTCTCAATACAACAACAAACTCTCTCCTTCACATAAACCAACGCTCTCCGTACAACAACAAACGCTCTCTAGATATCGCTGAACGCGCCTATTTATACTGGCTACCACCACGTCATGACTTACACTCATTGCCAGATCTCATTCAGCGGGTGAAATAACATCTCGTTCAGTAAGAAGATAATTTACATAGTAAAATAAAAGAACCAGAGATAGTAAAATCAAAAGGAAAGTGAATATAGAGTATACGTTACATCATCTCCCCCTTAATTTTTTTTTTTTTTTTTTATTGGAGGTTTAACGACCACCGTGAGCAACTCAATGGGCTATAAGCAGTCGCCCGTCCCTAATTTAGGGTCACTGGTTCCAGGGAAGGGAGAGAGCCAGTGCCGTAAGACAAACACAACATCCATGCCTCACCGGGATTCGAACCCGGACTCCGTTCGGACGAATGATCTGAGGCCAGCGCCTTAGACCACTGCGCCACCGGGGCGGCCTATCAATTTTGGAGTGTAAGTCTTACACTTCGTTGTTTGACGTTTATCGACATCTTTTTTGTTTTGTTGTTTGGTGGCAGCAGTATTTACAATCTCAAACTTGGCATGACAAAATCAAGAAATCTGTATTCGTCTGTGAAACTTGTATTTTTGAACAAAACAAACCTGCATCGGCATACCTTCCTTTTATTCTGCCTAGCAGGAATCACTTTTTTAATTTCAAATTAGGTTCTCATTATTCGTTGAATACACACCAACTGTATCAGCAGCGAAGATTGCCTGGAGCTGCCTAACAGTAACAATTTTATTATTTTACCCCTAAGCACATAGATATATAAAAAAAAATTTGGATTAGTAGATGGACATAGAAGAAATATAAAAAACACATATATACACAAAAAAGAATGTATAGGCCCACACGAAAAAAAGAAATTCTGACACGCCAACTGGTCGTGCAGGAAAAACAACAAACGGAGAAAAGAACCTGTCCACGAGAACTTATTTATCTCGAGGACGCATAAAAAACTCTAGTACGATAACGTTTTCCAGGCCTAATCGGACTGGTAAATTCAGGTAGCTTAGATCTTTTCAAGGACTTGAATGGATCTGGAACATCGGTCTGCTGTCGGTCAAGAAATCCCGGCGGCTGACGGGAACGGTCAGGAACGGCTGAAATCCGTCGGTCCGGAACGGCTGAAGTCTGTGGGTCCGGAAATCCCTGCGGCTGATAAGAACGGTCAGGAACGGCTGACGTCCGTCGGTCAGGAACGGCTGAAGTCTGGCGGTCCGGAAATCCCTGCGGCTGATAGGAACGGTCAGGAACGGCTGAAGTCCGTCGATCAGGAACGGCTGAAGTCCGTCGATCAGGAACGGCCGAAGTCTGGCGGTCCGGAAATCCTTGCGGCTGATAGGAACGGGCTCTCCCAGGCTTTTGATATGGAGTCCCTTTGTGCTGGGGCCCGTGGTGTCCTTCCAGTATTCTTTTGGACGGACGTGGCTCCGGCCACATCGTTTGCTTTCGCTTTCGCCCTAGTGGCATGAGAGTAGCAGCAGGCATCGGCCCTGTTTGCCCTGAGCGTAGGTTCCAGGGGCGAAACCCGGTCGGATGCAAAGATCTCTGCCTTCGTCGCTGTTGCGGCGAAGCAGATTGGGGAGACAAGTTACGTTTTCGCCCAGCTTTTGGTGGTTCTGGACGGTTTGTAATAGTCAAATTATTGTCCATAACTGATAAATCAGAAATGTCCGAAGCCTCTGAGTCGCTGCTGTACTTTAGTGGTCGTGCAGGGCGATGTTTATTTTTGCCTATAGGAATACTTTCTGACGAGGTATTCAAGGAAGTAGGAGCCTGTGTTGGTGCAGAGTTATCAGGAAACGGCGCAGCAATAGTCTTGGCAATGGTTGGAGGGAAAGGAACGATACTAGTATTCGAAGAACTTAATTCGAGCCTTCGTCTCATGGGAGAATCAGGTTGCGTGTTTGGAAACCCCGTCTTGAGGAGGGGAGGGTGAAGAAAAAATCACTGGAGATTCTTCAAAAATGTTTGTTGGTTCGTCCAAAATTTCTGGCGGTTGATCGTGAGATATAGACTCTTGAGTCTGTGGAACAGAAGGTTGAGTAGGATTGATTATAAAATCGATATTTCGTTCATGATACTTGCGGCACTGAGCAACGTGTACGTATTGAAATTGATTGTCAGGTTTTTCAAGAACAATGTTATTTTCAAACACATTTGCCACCCGATATGGACCTTCGTAGCTGGGTGCAAATTTCTTCACTAAAGTATGAGAAACAGAAGACTGGAAGTGCGTTTCCACGAGAGTGAGATCTCCAACGACAAGATCTGGTTCCCTACGCCTAGTATTATAATATCTTGCTTGAGCCGCTTGTGCTCCTAGCATTGCAACACGAGCTTTTTCAGCCATGATTCGTACTGATTGCGGAGTTGGTCGCTGGTTTAGTTCGTCGATAATAACCGTTAAATTTTCAAAAGGGGTTTTAATTTTGCGACCCAGAAAAAGTTCTGCAGGAGTAATTTTAGTAGATTCGTGGACAGACGAGCGGAGGGCGAACGAAAAAAGCTCCAAATGGTCATCCCATCGTTCATGATGATCCATGACAAATGTAGCAATCATTTTCACTAGCGTGCGGTTTACGCGTTCCGCAGGATTACTCTGGGGATGATAAGGGGAAATGAATTTATGCTTAATGTGTAGTCTCGCACACATTCTTTCAAAAATGTCAGAAATAAATTGAGGACCATTATCCGAAACTACTTTATTAGGTGCACCATATCTAGAGAATACTTCATTAACTAATACATTACAAATAACTTCTGCCGTAGCGGCTTTAATGGGAAAAACTTCAACCCATTTAGAAAAATTATCAGTTAGTACTAACACGTAACGAGCTTTGTTTTTAACAGATAAAGGATAAGGTCCCAATAAATCTATTGAAATAATATCAAAAACATGAGAACTTGAACTAGATTTCAAGTGACCGGCCGGTCTTACATTACGGTAATTATTAATCTGACACAAGTGACATGATTGAACGTATGCGAGCACACTTTGGTACATGCCAGGCCAATAGGCAACATCCCGCAATTTACAACGGGTCTTGCGAATACCTAAATGGCCTGCAAGAGGTTTGTCATGAAATTCGTTTAAAAGGGCCATTCTAAGGGTTCGCGGAATACATGGGCGAAACTCTGCCCTAGTAGTCCTAGATTTCGTATAGTAAAGAAGACCCTCTATGACTTCAAAATGCTGTGACCTTCCAGCCAGAGAAGGATCACTTTGTAGGGGCGAACCCGCAAGCAAAAAATTATAGATATCCCCAAAATCTGGATCATTTATTAATTCTGCCATTATCTGCTCTCTGGATGTTATATCAGCTATTAGAAGTAAAGGCTGACATCCAGGAGTAGTTTCTGTGGGGACCCCACTAATCGGAACGCGAGACAATGCGTCCGGTAATTGATTCTTATGACCTGGCTGATACGAAATTTTGATATTGCTCTCTTGTAACTTCAGAGCCCACTTCATAAGTCTTTGAGATAGGTGCTTAGCATAATTCAAATACTGAAGGGCAGAATGATCCGTAATTATGTTAACTGTCAATTCGTTAAGATAACAATGAAATTTATTAAGAGCATGCACAACAGCAAGACATTCACGTTCCGTAGCTGAATAATTGCGTTCAGCTTTGGCTAACGTACGAGACGCAAAAGCCATTGGATGCCCAGCTTGTGACAAAACGCAACCAAGACCAACTCCGGATGCGTCAGTATAAATATCAAATTCTTTAGTATGATCCGGGAAAGCCAACACCGGAGGCTGAGTCAACGCAGACTTCAGTGTTTCGAATGCAGCGTTAGCCTCAGGTGTCCAAACAAACTTCTTGTATTTACGTTTTAAAGCATACAATGGCTCACAGATTGTAGCATAAGCGGGGACGAACTCCTGATACCATCCGGTCATTCCCAGAAAGCGTGATAGTTCTTTTGCTGTTTTAGGCCGAGGAAAGTCAACAATAGGCCTAATTTTTTCATTATCAGTAAATAACCCGTGGGGAGTGATTTTCAACCCCAGATATACAATCTCGTCCGTCGCTATCTGGCATTTACTAGGTTTTAACGTCAAGCCAGCATTGTATATGAGTTGGAACACCTGTTTGAGCAGAGAAAGGTGCTCGTCAAAAGTCTCGGATGTAATAATAATGTCATCCAAATATACATGCACATGGGGACCCAGAACAGGTCTGAGAACCGTATCCATAAGCTTTTGGAAAGTAGCAAGTGCAGAAGCTAGTCCAAATGGCATACGCAGGTATTCATAAGCCCCAAAAGGAGTCACAAAGCCTGTTTTATCGACAGAGTCCGGATGTACTGACACCTGCCAATATCTACTCGCCAAATCCAAGGTTGACATCCATTTGGTTGACGACAGGTCATGTAAAATATGCGACATGACAGGTAGTGGATAATTGATCGTTTTTGTGACTTGGTTGAGCTTGCGGAAATCCGTCACGAAACGAAATTCATTGGGTTGTTTCTTTGGAACCAAAAAGGCAGGAGCAGCCCAGGCGCTTGTTGATTCCCTGATTATGCCCTGTTTAATCATTTCAGAAATTTGACGCTGCATTTCCTGTTTCTTATGGGGAGCACAAGGGTAAGGTTTCGTCGCAATCGGTTTCGAACCATCAGTGTCAATGACATGATAAACCACCTGTGTGAAACCAGGTTGATCAGAAAATAAACCAGGGCTTTCCTGTAAAAGGAGAGAAAGCTGGTTTCGTTGCCTCTCATTCAATTGGTTACTCAATAACAAACTCGTTATATCCATAGGGACCGTAGGAATCATTTCGACAGGTTCCGGAAAGGAAATCACATGTTGTACGAAATTCAAAGTTATTTGAAACGTATGAATAAAGTCCATGCCCATTAGACATTTCACAGGTAGTTCGTCTATAAGCAGGAAAGAATGCATAAAACGAGCTTTTCCCAGCCCTAGAGATAATGTGACAGTTCCTGTGATACTGAAGATTTCGTTATTTGCACCTCGCAAATATTGCGTCGCAGGCTGAACGTGTATTGCAGGAAAATTTTCAGTGCAAAACTTCGTATTTAGGGCTGATATTTCAGAACCAGTGTCGAACTTTGTCTCGACAATAATATCTTCAATTGTCAAGAATACATCAGGCAACTGAGGAGTTTGGACAGTCACTAATACTGTTTTAGGGTCAGAATGCTTGGTATCAGGAAGCAGGACCGACTCTTGGTCTACTTCCTTTGGAAGTTTAAAGGATTCCTGGTTGGATTATCATGCGGTCTGAAACCTCGACCCTGCCGGGTATCGGAAAAATTTTCACGATGAGGAAAACTGCGTGAAACCTGCGTTGGGAACTCCGCGTGTCTGTTGACATTTTCATATCTATTACTTCTTCCCTCAGCACGGGCAGAAAAAATCATCATTGTCCTGAGCATGAAAACGTTCCGAATGCTGTGGATTGGAACGGGGTCGAGCATACTGTGCATTTGTACGATATCCCGAAGATTGTTCAGAAACTCGCGGTTGGTTTGCCACTCTTCTGTGTGGTGGGACGTATGAAGCTTGGGTGTGCACTCGTGTATGCTCGCGTTGAAAGTTATTATGCCTATTATGCCGCTGAGGGTTTTCGTAATAAGCCTCGCGGGGTGCCCGCACATGGTGAGTGGAACCATGTTTGCCATGTCGCTCTTCATACGTTCGTATGAGGCGAAGGCATTCATGAATTGTGGCAGGGTGTCGAACCTCAAGAAAATCTTGTAAAAATGGGTCGAGCTGCTGCAAGAGGGTATCCAACATGTCGACATGACTGGCATGTGGATCCCATAAGTTATATAAGCGTGTTGTTTCCAACGCAAATGCAACAGGGCTATCGTTGGGTCCTTGCTGACGAGAAAAAGCTGTTGTGCAAGGCTAGCTCGACTGAGGCCGAAAGGAAAGACCTCCAAAAATTCTGCACGGAAATTCTCATAATGAGAATCCGGGTTCGACACTCTCCACTGCCGATACCAGGTCTTAGCGGTATCCTTCAAGCAAGTGCCTGCGATTTGTACTTTGCAGTCTTCAGGAATATTGTATAGATCAAAATGATCTTCCAGATCTTCGAGGAACTTTAAGGATCCCTCCAAACCATTAAAAAGAATTGTTCCTGCATGCGGCACGAAATGGGCAAGCATTCTGCTTCACTGAGAGGATTGAACTCCCTCAGGTACCACCCGCGACTCAGAGTAATAGGAAGCTGGTGCATTACGAAATTGTGAAGAATGCCTGGGTACGTGTAGATCACTTATATCAAAGTGAGCCCCACAGGCTTCTTGCAGATGGTCGAGATTAATCCCATCACCACCGAAACTTGTCTTAGGGTGGAAAACTGAAGCTGTCTCAGGTAGTGAAGACATGGGTAATAATTGTCAAGATCTCGTGTTCGAGAAAAGTTCGGGAGCCAATTATAATGAATAAAGCTTCTTTCTACCAGCTAAGCTAATTATAATGAATAAAGCTTTTCAACTAAGCTAGTAGTGTTTTATAATGCTTCTACTACTGAATTATATGCTTGTACTAAGCTTCTAATAGTGAATTCAAATGGTTGTTGTTACTAGTTAATTAAGATCATGAATAAAGTCTCCTGCTATAGTAGTGTAGTAATAGTAATGAACAAACTTATAACTGGTAGTAATGTTGTAGCAGTAATTAGGATGAATAAAGTCTTAACGCTGGTTGTTAATAATAATCAACAAATGACATTAACCTAACAGCCAGACAGAGATCTGACAAAAACTATGAATTGAGAAAGACGTACTTACGAAAAAGCTCTTTTATTAGATAACTCTGAAATCATCCAACGCACACACACTACTCGTATCACAATAATGAAGAATCAACCTAATCACATAGAACGAAGCTCTCAATACAACAACAAACTCTCTCCTTCACATAAACCAACGCTCTCCGTACAACAACAAACGCTCTCTCTAGATATCGCTGAACGCGCCTATTTATACTGGCTACCACCACGTCATGACTTACACTCATTGCCAGATCTCATTCAGTGGGTGAAATAACATCTCGTTCAGTAAGAAGATAATTTACATAGTAAAATAAAAGAACCAGAGATAGTAAAATCAAAAGGAAAGTGAATATAGAGTATACGTTACAGATCATGATGCGCTGATTTGATCTTGGTAGAAACCGGGAAGCTGGAAGTAGGAGTTCCCATAGCACTTTTTCAATTTTTTATGCAGCTTCACATCTCTATTTATGAGGAAATCCAGTGGAGGTCACCATGGATTTTTTTTTTCTTGTTTTAGTTCACTTTTTTTGTCGGATGCATTGTTCTCATGTTCTAGACGCAAGAATCAGTACATTGCAAGACCACAATATTCACTAAAATTAAGATGTCCATCCATTTTGTCATAGATATATTGTTATAGTTAGAGTCTATGGGGGTCATTAACACCACAAACTACTGATCAACCAGTTGTCCCCGCACAGCCAGAGTTGTATAAAAATAAAATGTATCTGCGTACACAGCTATTGAAACAGAAAACTTCGGTCCAACCTGCAAACCATGATAACAATAGAATAAGATAATTTAGAGGAAAATTAATACAACAAATAATTATTAGAACATTACAGATTCCAATGAGGACAAATTAGTATATTCTAATTGAATGTGCAGCAATGTGTGTAAAATGGACTTTTATGGCAAAATATTAAAATATTGGACTACGAACCTCATAAAAACAAGAGATTAATTAAAGAAAGTTTTTATATCCAGAAAAACAGTTCTATCAGTGAACCTTTAAAAATTATAAATATGATAAGTTAATTCAAAAATACTGGACTTACAAAATGCATAAGGAAATTATTTTTATTTAATTGGCAACTGAAAGAGGAACCTGGCAATAAAATTTAAATTCTGTGTAAACAAAACTTTTAATACAGTTCGTATACATTGAGAACAGGACTTGATAAAATCTAGAGGCCAGAAATGTCTGTAAAAACAAAAGAACTCAGAAGATGTGAAAAATAATTTTCTTCAGTTAAAATAGAATTAAGTATATTAATCTAAGTAAAGCGTTGAGTAAGTGCTTTAATTGCTGTATATAGGCATAATATTTTTATTTTTTTAATCTACATGCAAAAACTATCTGCAAACCTGCTAATGATTTGGAAACTATCAGCGTACGCATGTACGTCTACATTCTGCTACTCTGCACACAGTGACTATTATTTGGTCGATAGAGAATAAGGAGGGGGCCCCGGAAATGTTTTGTGCCCTGGGTCTCGCATGTGTGAATCGAGCCCTAATCGGGAATGTTGACGATTCGAATTAAAATTGTTTTATACTATTCTTTCATCTATTCTCTTCTGTCCTACTGTTTATTGGCAGGGGAATGTCTCTGGATTATTTGTACTACAAAAAAAAAAAAAAAAAATACGTTCGTTTATTGGGTAATGACCCTAGTGCTAGCCGGGTTTATATAGTCTATACCACATTTCGCCATTTAATAAATTATACACTTTGCGTTTATTACTTTGCATGTATAATAGAATTCCTTCTAATACTTGGGCGTCCTGTAGTCGATGCATTTTTTTTTACAGTCTGAACTTTCTGATTCCTAGGGTTCGCTCGAACATAGCACACTCCCTACGGTGTTAATGCAGCCGGTCCTCGAAAATGGGACGATTTGCCTTCGGACATTAGAGGTGTTGTAAACTACAGGGCATTCCTGAAAATATTATTTACTACTTTAATGGCTACTTGATTACTTATTATATTGTGGTCTGCACCTTTTAATCTGGTATTTTGATTCTAATTCACTACTGCCTTTTAAATTTCGTGCTACACTGTTAAAAATTTATGGTAGGTTGCACCAAAAAGTGGTGCTACACCAGCTGCACCACTTTCTGAGAAAAGATACACCATTATATGGTGCAAAAAAAAAAAAAACTCAACAACATGGTGAAATCTTGTACTATAATGCGGTGGAGGTTTAACGACTACCGTGAGCAACTCAATGGGCTATAAAGCACTATAATGCGGTGCAACCTTGTACCATAACGGGGTGCAAAGTTGCACCATTTTATTGGGGTTTTTCTGCACTACACAATGGTGTATCTTTTCTCAGAAAGTGGTGTAGCTAGTGTAGCACCACTTTTTTGTGCAACCTAACACAAAATTTTTAACAATGTACCTATGTTGTAGGCCTCATGGACTATGATTCCGTGCCTCTTAGACCTACATCCACTTACCATCTTTTGACTTTCTGATTTCATATTTCATCAGTAACTCAGATCTTTTTAATGCATGACGCATTAGCCTGCATTGTTCTCATGGTTATATGTAATGGTACTATGACTATAGGAATATATAATAGATATTATAACCTGAATATTGATTTACCGTATGTTGGTCACGCCACTCTGGGGGTAACATATTGCTTAGTGTTTATTTAATGTGGTGTATTGCCGGTAGGGAGATTTGCTGTTAATATTAGCATGGTTTATGGGGTACAGTTAGTGGAGTGCTGGTTATATTCAGTTCCTTTCTGTTTACAGTTCCCATCTACTGTTACATGTGTGAAAAATATTTCATATGTGTCTTTGAGATGTAAGTCTCCGGACTATTCTCACATATTATGCTACGCACCAGTGTACGTACCATATATAATGCTTAACCTTTTACATTAGTTTAACTTTCGGAGTTTTGGCTTGTCAAGACTTTGTAACATTTAAATAGCTTCAATTATGTATTTGATGGTTTATTTGGTACGTGTCCATATATTGTTGCATGCTGGTTATAGTTCATGATATTCTTATTATTCTAGTTCCCATGACTAACCTGCGTTATATTACACATTTTCTGTTTCGTGCTCTCTGGCCTGTCACTTATTAAATTTGGGGGTTAGGGGCTTGTCAGGCTTTTATAATTCAGCCTTCTTCTCTGGCTTCATGCCATTCAATGTGGTGCTTCATGGCGCTATAAACAATTTATGTGTTTACAATACTAACTCTACATGTTTCGTTTGTCGAACAGTTTATGAAATATTTAAAATGGTACTCATGTATATTGAATATTTTTGACTAATTACTTAATATTTCGTATAGTTTTATTGTGGTTTAGTATATTGCATAATTACAGTAGTGGCCAAAATTGTGGAAACCTTTTGGAAAAAGTGTATTTTTGAGGTTTGATGGCTCATAACACCACTTGTTTTTAGAGTAATACCATAAAATTATACATGAATGGAAAGATAATTTCATCACAAATGTAATGCAATAACCTTTGTTCAATTATATGTATTCTATGAAA
The DNA here is from genome assembly GCA_039090855.1 of Macrothele yani. Classification (NCBI taxonomy): domain Eukaryota; kingdom Metazoa; phylum Arthropoda; class Arachnida; order Araneae; family Macrothelidae; genus Macrothele; species Macrothele yani. Next base: position 61,468,494 of record CM077018.1, on the reverse strand, counting down.
AGTTATAGCCAAATAACCAGAAAAAGGAAGCACAACTTGCTTAGGTTAATATGAAGTAGCTTTCCTTCATTTGAATGTAGCCAATGAGCATGAGTGTTTAGAGAGCCAATCAGGTGTCATCTTATTTTATCAATGAGCCAATCAGGTCACAGTAGGATTCCGCTATTGATGCCATGTATTGGAGCTCAGAGGAGGACATTTGTGCGTGTATTATGTGATTGCTATCAAGTTGTTGTTTTTCCTTTTTTTGTGTGTGTGTGTTCTTTCATTTAGTGAGCTTGTAAAACGTAATAAAATAAAAAAAATGGCGCAAAGAGTGGACTGGTCACCCAGAAAGCGATGTAAAATAGTACTATTAGGTGAACAAGGCTTCAGTTATACAGAAATTAGAAGAAAAATTGGTGGAAACTTAACCAAAGGTGGCATTTCCAAATTTTTGAAGAGGTATAAGGAGACTCAGTCACTACAAAACCAGACTGGTAAAGGAAGAAAAAGGTGCAAAACAGCAAGTGATGATAGAAGAATTAAGAGACTGTGCCTAGGTGACAGAAGAAAATAATCTGGGTGTATACAAGATAAAATGGCGCAATGCAATGTGAAATTGAGTGTAAGGACTGTTCGGCGCAGACTGCAGGAATTTGGTCTAAAAGCTAGAATTCAACATGCACTTCAGGGTGTGAGACAACTTCCATGGCCACCGCATTTGTCCCCCATTGAGCACGTGTGGGATTTTATGGGACAACGACTTATCCGGTCTCCACGGCCAGCCACGACCATCCCCGATTTACGCGTCCAGGTTGAGGATGCTTGGAACTCAATACCCCAAACTTACATCCAACATCTGTACGACAGACTCCATGCCAGAATTGCACAGTGTGACGCAGTTCATGGCGGTTCAACCACATACTAACCATGTTACATGGAAATGTTATTTTTCAGTTTACCAGCAAATACAGCGGTATTTTGCCATAATGTTTTGATCACGTTATCCTCTGTATTCCGTTATTATGCTGTATACATTTCGTTGGTATCAGACGTCTCCTTCTTGGTGTTCTTTTTTCACTTTCCGCCAGTGTATTTCTGATTTTAAAAACTCCTTTGAAGCCAGGTTTTCAGACTTCCAAAACGAAAAACGAAATCTTCTCCTTTTCACAAACCCCTTTTCCCTTTTTATCGAGGACATCATTCACTATCCTACTGATGTGCAGACTGAAATTTTGGAGCTTCAGAATAACACTGCAATTCACAGCAAGTTCAAGGAGATGCTTGGAAATCCTGCCAGCAAGGAATTTGATACTTTCTGGAAATCCCCCTCCCTCCCTCTCTCCCTCTCTCCTCTCAGTTTCCTTCACTACGAGATATGGCTCTGTGATATTGTTGCAGGTTCGGGTCGACATCAGTGGCGCACCGAGGAATTCCTGTTGGGGGAGCCAGATGCATATTTAGGTATGTGTGTATACGCACATAGTATAAATGTATATATATATATACATACCTGAAGGATAAAGTTGTAGAAGTTGAAAGTTCCTCTGACAGAGCTGCACGGCTTGTTATCCAACTCTCGAAAAGATACCAGGCTCAGATTATTCAAACTTATGCACCCACCACGGGTCATCCTGAAGAAGAAATTGAAGAATTTTATGAGGAAATTTGTCATCTGAATAATAAAGGTAAGCAGCACTTGAAAATAATTATGGGAGATTTCAATGCAAAAATAGGGCAACGGCAACAGAATGAAACTTCAGTAGGTAAATTCGGTCACGGCAACAGAAACCAACGTGGAAATACTCTCGTTGAGTTTGCAGAGGCAGAAGGGTTTTTCATCTTGAACTCCTTTTTCAAGAAAAAGCCACACACGAAATGGACATGGAGACATCCAAATGGGACGACAAGTGAAATTGATTTTATTATGTGTAACAAAAAATTCGTCATAGAAGACTGCAGTGTGCTAAACAAGTTCAACACAGGTAGTGACCATAGATTGGTGAGATGTAAGATGCACCTCAACACTAAACTCGAACGTGGCAAGCTCATAAGACAAACAAAATCTATTGACATAACCAACCTTAAAAAACACCATAATACCTTCAAGTTGGAACTGAAGAACAGGTTCTCTGCTTTAGAAGGCCTAACATCGGAAGAAGTGGACATCTCTGAAGTTAACAGAAAAATAACCAAAGCTCTTATGGAAACAGCAACAAAATTAGCTGGGTCTAAGAACAAGTTGCATGTAAATAAATTATCAGGAAAAACGAAAATGTTGATGCAAAAAAGAAGAGAGATGAGGACAACTAAAGAAGATGTGACTTCCAAAGTGGAATATATAGAGCTATGCAAGACAGTACGAAAAAGTATCACTGAAGACGTAAGAAAATTCAACTGTGAACTAGTGAGGAAAGCAATTGAAAACAACCAAAGCCTAAAGATAGCAAAGGGACATCTCAGTAAGGGAAGAAAACAGATTATGGCAGTGAGAAAAGAAGATGGTTCTGTAACAAGAAATAGAGGCGAAATTTTGACAAGAGTGAAAGATTTCTACTCCAAATTATATGAAAGGGATGATACATGCACTCCAGACATCATGAAAGATACCAGTACCAGAGTTCCTCCAGTCCTTCCAGCAGAAGTTGCACATGCAATCAAGAACATGAAGCGGGGAAAAGCTCCAGGAGAAGATGGAATTACTGTAGACATCATACAAGAAGCAAGTGGAGAAATCGAAACAGTACTCGCCCAAATTTTCACTCGATGCCTTAATGAAGGAAAGATTCCTGAGGATTGGAACACCGCTACAATGATCCTGCTACATAAGAAAGGTGACATTGAGGATCTCGGAAACTACAGACCTATCAGCCTCCTGTCAGTAGTTTATAAAATCTTCACTAAAGTTCTTTCACACCGCTTGAAGGTAACACTGGACATGGCTCAACCGAGAGAACAAGCTGGATTCAGGAGTGGCTACAGCACAATAGATCATATCCATGTGCTGAGAGAACTAATTGAAAGAGCGAGGGAATATGAACTTCCATTGTGCATGGCTTTTATCGATTATGAAAAAGCCTTTGATTCGGTAAAACCATCAGCAGTTACAATGGCTCTGAAAACCTGCGGTATTGAAAATGCATACATTAATATTATTAATAACATCTATGAAAATGCAAGTGCAAAGATTAGGCTGTTTGAAAATACAACACACATAAAAATTGGAAAGGGAGTGAGACAAGGTGACACCATATCTCCGAAGCTCTTTAATGCCATATTGGAGGGTGTTTTTCAGTCACTGAGCTGGGAAAACAAGGGGATAAAGATTAATGGAGATTATCTAACACACCTTCGTTTTGCTGATGACATAGTCATTTTTGCAACTACCCCATCAGAGCTGCAGAGTATGATCCAGGAACTTGCTGACAAGAGTAAAGAAGTGGGATTAAAAATGAACTTTCAGAAGACAAAAGTGATGTTCAATGCTTTTACAAGAAATGAAGATTTATCGATTGATGGAGTAAAGCTGGAGATAACAGACATGTACGTTTATCTTGGACAGCAGATATCAAGTGAGGGTCACATTGATGAAGAAATTAATCGGCGTACAAAACTTGCCTGGAGAGCTTTTGGAAGAAACAGCATAATTTTCAAGAGCAATATGCCATTATGTTTTAAAAGAAAAGTGTTTGATCAATGCATCCTTCCAGTGCTTACGTATGGTGCAGAGACATGGACCTTAACTAAAAGAGACATACAAAGGCTGCAGACAACTCAAAGCAGCATGGAGAGGTGCATACTTGGTGTAACCAGGAGAGATAAGAAGAGGAACTCGTGGATCCGAAAAATGACAAGAGTGGAAGACATCATGATCAGAGTTAAATCCCTGAAATGGCAATGGGCTGGACATACTGCCAGAAGGACAGATCATCGATGGACAGCCGAAATTTTAGATTGGATTCCAAGGGACAGGAAAAGACCCAGAAGAAGACCACATGGGAGATGGGTGGATGAAATTCGAAAGTATGCAGGGGTGACATGGAAGAGACTGGCACAAGACAGACCGTTGTGGAGGAAACTTGGGGAGACCTTCGTCCAGCAGTGGATTGATAATGGTTGACAATGATGATGATGATGATGATGATATATGTATGTATGCATACAATATATATATAGATACAGTGGCGCACCCAGGAATTCCTGTTGAAGGAGGCTATACAGGATGTATAGGAAAGTCCTTAAACAGGGAAATAACTTTTGAACGCAAAATGCTAGAGTTGCGGAAGTAGTGTGTGTACATATAGTAAAGTGACTATGTTCTATCAGATGAGACCGATTGCAGCACCCCTAGCGGCGAATTTTGGAAGTTAGCGATCCTATGGCGAGAACCAAGAGAGATAGCGAAAAAGTCAATCGCAAACGCGTAGAGCGTCACCGATTTAGTATGAAATGACGCCCTACATTTACCCAAAAACTCCAATAGAAGTCCGGAAATGCAGATCTCTCCGTATCCGATCACCGGCATAAATACGTCACTCATCGCGTGCTGAAGTGTGACATTATAAGGTGATGCAAATTTACCAATAAGACTAATACATGCACGTGTCAGCAAGGTACAATTTATTATGTACGGTACAGTAAAGTATTAGAAATTCATACAGCAGCAGGACCTTATGAAGAAGAAAAACACAAAATAATGTTCTAGAAATACAAAATGTCAGTACTAATACTTAAGCATTCGCGATGTGTCCACCATCGGCAGCAATACACATCTGTATTCGAGCTAGGACTTCTTGGTGGACGTTCTGCAGCATTTCAGGTGTTACGTTACTGCATGCTTGAATAATACGGGGTTGTAGAAATTTGTCATACACGACCAAATATAAGACCACACGTCGCACTGATGTCTCTCGTACTGCAGTGTGGGTGGGCTAGCGCATAGGCCAGGACGTCCACTGGCTGCACGTGCACACCTGCAAGTGTCGGCCTACCTGAACAGGAACGACTTGTGATGCTCCCGGTTTCTCTCAGCCGGCGAACGACATTGTTGATAGTAGCCGCAGTAGGATGAGAACGATTAAGGAAACGCAATGCATATTGGCGTGCTGCCTCTCTTGCCCGACGACGGCATTCCCCGTGCAACGTAACCATCTTGCAGTACTCCTCGTTGGAATAACTAGCCATGTGTAGACTCGAAGATCCAGTCCACGCACTGTCTGACAAACCTTCCCTGACCGCCAATTTATGCTTCCCGATGAAGTATGACGTAGCGTTGCCATTTGCATACTTTCATCCATCCTTCGCTGTTTTGCAGGCAAAATTCGTTTACAGATTTTACGTTTTGCGATGTCATTCGTGACGTATTTATGCCGGTGATCGGATACCGAGAGATCTGCATTTCCGGACTTCTATTGGAGTTTTTTGTGAATGTAGGGCGTCATTTCATACTAAATCGGTGACGCACTATACGTTCACGTTTGACTTTTTCTCGCTATCTCTCTTGGTTCTTGCGATAGGATAGCTAACTTTCAAAATTCGCCGCTAGGGGTGCTGCAGTCGGTCTCATCTGATAGAACATAGTCACTTTACAATATGTACACACTACTTCCACAATTCTAGCATTTTGCGTTCAAAAGTTATTTCCCTGTTTGAGGACTTTCCTATACACCCTGTATACACCGAATGGCCACTTTATTAGGACCACCTGACAGTTTTAAGCAAATGAGCTATGGCTGCACGCTGTTGCCACCAGAGGGCAAGGCTAGTATAAAAAGGGAAAGCTTAGTGCTTGCGACAGTAGTAAAAGTGATTTTTGGGTGACGAGATGGGTAAAAAATGCGATTTGACGGACTTTCAACGTGGGATGATTGTAGGAGCTCGGAGCCATGGAGCGAGTATCACTGAAACCGCCGCATTCGTGAAATGTTCCAGAGCAGCTGTTGTTAAAGTGTTTAAAGACTGGACTGTCAGCCAAAAAACTGGGTCTCTACGTGCAACGTGTGGTCGCCATCGACTAGTGACTGCTCGGGCGGAACGGACTGGTAACAGACAACAGAAGGGCAACAGTTCAGGAAATTAAAGATCATCTTAATCAAGGATCCCCTCAAATGATCTCTGCACGCGCTGTTAGCCGTACACTGCATCGAATTGGGATGTGGCAGCCGAAGGCCTGTTCGAACACCTTTGCTGTCTGCAGTTAACAAGAGAAAACGTCTCTAGTTCGCACAAGAGCACAAGGATTGGACAGTCGATAATTGGAAACAAATTATGTGGTCCTTTGAATCACGTTTTCAGTTGCACCATGCCGATGGCCAAGTGAGAATTTGGCGGAAACAGCACGAAAGCGTGGACCCCAAATGCATTGCTACAACCCTTCAAGCTGGTGGAGGCAACGTTATGGTTTGGGGAATGTTTTCCTGGCATGCTTTGTGCCCTTTAATTCGTGTTGAGCATTGTCTGACTGGCACATCATATCTAAACATCGTTGCGGAGTAAGTGCATCCTGTCATGTGGATGGTTTATCCCAATGGTGATGGCTACTTTCAACAAGATAATGCGTGTTGCTATAGTGCCCGTAGTGTACAAGATTGGCTTCAGGAACATGCTGGTGAATTTACTTTGCTTAGGTGGCCCCATAATCCCCATTGAGAATTAGTGGGATGAAGTTGAACGAGCCATCAGACAGCTGGATCCACAACCCTGCAATCTCACACTCATGGAAAGTGCTATTTATCAAGCACGGTCTCAGATTCCACAAACCACCTGTCAACATCTCGTGAAGTCCATTCCACGAAGAATCGAAGCAGTATTAAAGGCAAAAGGTGGCCCAACGAAGTACTGAGGGGGTGGTAATAATAAAGTGGCCACTCAGTGTTAATATAGTATACGTACACAATGTGTGACGTATGTTGCTCTTAATCTCTTTGGGGCTTTGGGAAGAAGACACCATGTAATAGAAGATACAATGTAATTTTTTGAACATGTAAAATAATATTTTTGAATGTTTAATTTGTGACGTACGTAGCTTTTAATCTCCTTGGAGGGGGCTTAAGCCCCCAAAGCCCCCTCCGTGGGTGCACCAATGGTCGACATGCATATGAGAAAATATTTCTTTTTATTATGAACTTGGTGAAAAATAAGTACCGTTCAGCACTCATTGATCAACATCTCAAAAATCTGCTAGCTCTTGCTATACTTCATCTCTGAATCCCAACATTGAAGGAATAGTGAAGAGGAAAGACATCCAAAAGCCTCACTAAGAACTAAGCCGGGTTTGTTTCATCTGAATGGAAATGTAATCATACAATGTTGGAATATGTTTCTTTCTTTGGAAGTAATTAGTGTTTTTAATATACTAGTAAGCTAGTTCTTGAATGATATTTAACTATAAATAGCATTCAACATTCAATCTTTATAATATTTTAACTATAAAGCAATTAAATGACTATAACTTGGGAAAAATAATGTATAAAAGAATAAAAAATGGTTTATATAATGATATAATAACTCTAAATATACATACTCATTACCGCAATACTAGGAATAGATCACTACTAATTCCAATGTTCCCACAAACTGAGAAACTTCAAATGAACATAAATTATAGCGGCCCAAAATTTTGGAACTCATTTTTCCAAGAAAACATCTATTAATTATTTTAACTTATTTAAAATAAAATTAAAAGCACATCTTATGAAATAATTAGTAAACAATCGGCAATTTTGATTGAATGGATGGCGATAATGGTTAGTGGAATGTAAGTTGTACATATTGAATATGCCACACTACGGTATGCATAATGTTACATGGGGAGAGGGATACCACAAAGGATGATAACTATAATATAAAGCGAAAGGATACAGGTATAGTTGCAAAAACTAATCAAAAAGAGTGAAACTGAAGAAATGTTCGTTAATGTGACTATAGAGTGAGGTGCAAACGATATTTGTTGTTTATTTAACTACACTGCTGGACAATTGCTAAGGACGGATCATAAACGGCTATATAGCGCATGAAAAAGTAAGTGTGGTTGGATGCCAAGTGAAATAAAATAATGTCAGAATGCCAGGACATTACAAGAAAGACAATTTATTGTGCTCTGAAATCCAGAAGGCTTTGGAACGTGTTCAAGGGACAAACAGGCCATTTTGTGCAGAATACGTAAACGTGAAAAAAAAATGCAATTACCGTCCACAGGCGTTCCGGCGTAAGATGTCAATACGGGATATGGCCACCATGGAGGGCGATGCAAGATTCCATACGTCGTGTCATGCTTTGCACAACATTATCAAGCAGCTGTTGGGGTAATTTATCCCATTCCTCTGTCAGTGCACGGACGAGGGTGTCCTTGTTTATTGGAGGACATTGGCGACCAGCAAGACTCCTCCCCAAAGCATCCCACACATTTTCAATGGGATTCAGATCTGGAGAACGTGCTGACCATACGAGGCGTTGAATATCCTCGCTCTCAAGACACTCCTGGACAGCGACTGTTCGACGACATGTTGCGTTGTCGTCCATGAAAATGAAAATGAATCATGAGGTAGCAGAACATCATTAATGTATCGTTGGCCAGTCATAGTCCCAGTTGGAAGCACATAGAGGGACGTACGGCCATTGATCATGATGCCAGCCCATACCATGACACTACATGTCGGATATCGGTCCCTTTCCTGTATGTTTGCTGGACAATATGCAGTACCACTATCACGCCAGATCAGTTGTCGTCGACAATCAGACGACAGACTGTATCTACTCTCATCTGAGAAGAGGGCAGCAGACCAGTCGTTATCAGTTCAATTGCGATGTTGATGGCACCATCGCAAACGGGCGGTACGGTGACGTCTGGACAATGGGATGCACACAACAGGACGGCGGGCGTATGGTCCTCCTTCATGCAAACGTCTGGCGACAGTTTTTCGGGAGATCCGCTTGCCAGTAGCAGCCATAAACTGATTTGCTACCTCACTAGCTGTGCTGCGCCGGTGTCTTTTTGTTGAAAGCACTATGTACCGATCTTCTGCCGGTGTCGTACTGCGAACACGATCTCCCCCGTGACGTTTGCTACACTCTCCATTTGGTTGAAATGATTTCCAAAGCCTTGAAACAACAATGTGGCTGACGTCGAACTCCCTGGCAACATCTGTTATTTTTCGCCCTTCTTTAATCTTGCCAATAATACGGCCACGCGTAAAATCATCTAGGTGATGTCGGGAAGACATACTGAAAATTGCAAGTTCGTCAATTGATTCTTTCCTATTCAACTTTGCGTTTGAACAACAACGGTCAATACGTGTCAAATCCTTTATATCTGTTATCAGCGCTATGACGTCACGAACAAGTTCGGCAATCCAAAATTTGCATACGCTCAACACGTCTTATTGTATCCCGCACTTATGCTAATTTCCACATTTTCCTGCCTTCCATTTTATGGTTGCTATCGTTGCTATTGTCATCCGTCCTTAGCAATTGTCCGGCAGTGTATAATGAAGGTTATTAATGATGGAACATATTGATATACAGTGGTTGTCCAAAATAATGGAAAAACCTCGCTGAAAACAGTGACTTGAGTATGTGCTGCTTTTTGAGTAAAGCGAACATGTAGCTACAATTTTGTTTTGTAAAAAAGTGTTGCTTATAGTCTCAAGGGTCTGTGTGATTGCATTGTAAATCGGTGTTTGCAGAATTTCGTTCCAGGGGAAGGCACAATGAGTGACCTGTCGGAGTTCCAAAGAGGGCAGATTGTAGGAGCCTGTCTGGTTGGTGCGTCGGTAACCACATTGGTGCAGGTAATGGGGGTATCGAAGGTCATGACAGCATACAATGTTCAAGGCAAACATCATCTGCGAGACATAACTGTGGAAGGAAAGCCAAACTCACAGCGAGAGACGCTAGGGCATTAAAGAAGATTGTGACCGCAGGGAGGAAGACCACGGCGACGAAAGTGACTCCTGCACATCTCCAAAACTCAGTGTCGACCCATACCGTGCGAAGGGAATTGCATAAGCACAATATTTACGGCAGAGCTACGATTGCAAAAGCACTGGTGCCGCAGGTGAATATAAAACAGAGACTACAGTGGTGCCAAGAACATAAAACGCAGACTGTGGATCACTGGAAACATGTCTTGTTTTCCGATGAATCAAATTCCTCTCTATTCCCCACCACAGGACGTGTTTAAGTGTGGAGAACCCCCGCAGAAGCCTACAACCCAGACTGTCTCCTTCCTACAGTGAAGCATGGGGGCGGTTCCGTAATGGTTTGGGCCATGATCTCGTGGTTTGCAGCAGGTCCAATTATCACCTTACACGGACGGATCACTAGCGGTGACTATGTCACTCTTTTGGCCGACCATGTGCATTCAATTTCGCAGACATTGTTCCCGTCAGGGGATTGTACCTTTCAAGATGACGATTCACAGAAGTCGAACTGTTCAATCATGGTTTGAGGAACATGAGGATGAAGTTGCACACCTTCCCTGGTCTGCACAATCACCGTACTTAAGCATCATTGAGCCCCTGTGGTCTGTGTTGGAAAACAGAGTGTGATCCCGTTATCCTCCTCCGGCGTCTCTCAAGGAATTGGAGCAGTTTCTGCAAGAAGAATGGTACAACATACCACTTACCACCATCAAGGACTTGTATGCGTCCATTCCAAGGAGGATTCAAGCAGTTTTAAATGCCAAGGGTCACCCACGTTAGGTGCGTAACACCTTTTGTTTCAAGGTGTTTCCATTATTTTCGACAACCCATGTATGTGTTGGTTATGAGCCAATTCCAGTTTTGTTCACATATTAACCTACCATATATGTGTTGACTTGTCTTTTTTGTTAAGCTTTATGTTGTTGTTTTTTGTATTTTAGTGAGAGGGGGGCTATGTCAGGCCCTACTGCCTTTTCCATCCTTTTCCTAGTTGCTGCAGTACATATATTGTTTACAGATAAATCATTTTGTGTGAGACAATGTGGCAACTGAAGAAATAAATGAAATGAAATGAAATTAGGGTTCTGTTACAAGAGTATTGGTTTAACAATATTTTTCTCCTCTTCGGTACTATTTTATTTGAAGTATACAGGGATACACATACTTTTTGTATCCTTTCTGCTAACCTTTGAGGGGGGCGTAGGGTGGAGTGACACGTTCAAGATTATCTATTAGGTGTGCAACTTGATTCTCGGTCCCTAACCGCAAGCGATCATAGAACGTCGCCAGATGCAAATAGCTGTGTGCGATAATGGCTGATTGCAGCGCCATCCATCAGCTTTCCATGCAACCATAAGCGCTCACAGCTGTTGTGACAGAAGGGACGAAAGTTGGCGGTGAACGCAATGTCGTTCGGGAAGCAACATTTGAAGCACTGCCTCCTGTTCGTGTTTCAGCTGAAAACAAGTGCCGCAGTAGCCCAGCATATGATCTGTGCTGCTTTGGGTGAGGCTGCTGTGTCCTACAGAACGTGTAAGAAGTAGTTCCAATGGTTTAAGCAGGGAAATTTCGATCTCCATTATGCAGAACGTCAGGGACAGCCACAGAAAGTTGACGATGAGGAACTGGAACAACTGTTGAATGCGGATCCCTGTCGCACCCAGTCAGAGCTCACCCAGGAACTCGGAGTAACATGGCAAGCCATTGCAAAGTGCCTACACAAGCTTGGAGGGATTCACAAGAAGGGACGTTGGGTGCCCCACCAACTCACAGCTGCGAACAAGTCTAGGCGCTACGATGTTGCTGTGTCCTTGCTCTCCAGATTCAAGAAGAAGGATTTCCTCCACAGGATTTTGACCTGTGATGAGAAGTAGATCCTCTACGATAATCCCAAGCGGCGTAAATCGTGGGTTTATCCAGGTCAGGCTACCACCAGTACCACCAAACCGAATATCCATACCAGGAAGTTTTTGCTGTGCATATGGTGGGATCAGCGCGGTGTCGTACACTATGAGTTGCTCAAACCTGGTGAAACGGTCAATGCTGAGCGTTATTGTCAGCAACTCATTCGTTTGAGTGGTGCAATGGAGGCAGAAAGGCCATACACTGGCAAGCGCATAAGGTCTGTCCCGTTGCTTCAGGATAACGCGCGTCCCCACACCGCGAAAACGACTTTAAACACGATCGCCGACCTGGGATGGGAGATTTTGTCCCACCCGGAGTATTCACCAGACTTCGCCCAGTTGGATTATCACCTCTTTCGCTCCCTGTAACATCACCTGAGTGATACGTATACTTCACTTCTGTCAAGGAAGTCCACACAAGTATTGATGACTTTATCAACTCGAAACAGCCCTCATTTTTCCGCAGTGGCATTCGGCAGCTCCCTGACCGATGGCTCAAATGTACCCAACATGACGGGGATTATTTCCCTTATTAGGTACGTATTCGATTTGCTATAAGTTGCTGTCAACGTGTCGTGCCTGACGCCGAGAATTAAGTTGCACACCTAATGCATCAAAAGTGGCACACGTGGTGATCTGTGGTTTGGATACCCCTTTTTTAAACTGACATTGGCGTTCTGAGAAATGCCTTACTCGAGCGGTACAGTTTGCCTCAAGGCACAACAGCTTTCACAAGGACAAGAGAAGACCATGTAAGGTGGGTATCAAGACCATGCTTGTGTGTTTTTTCAATCACACGAGTATAGTTCATCACGAATTCATTAAGCAGGGACAAACGGTCAACCAACAACGCTATATAGAAGTTGCTATTTACTGTTCGAATTAAGACAGCTGAACTATGGCCTAACAAAGCCACAAGCCATGATGCGCGACTTCCTGGCTAAGAAATCAAGTACCAAATCGGATCAACCACCCTACTCACCTGACTTAGCCCCTTGTGATTTCTGTCTCTTCCCCCAAAAATAAAACTTCGATGAAAGGACTAAGATTTCCAGATATTTCTGACATCCAGCGTGACGTCCTAAAGGAACTCGAGGGTATTTCAAAAACAGAGTTTCAGGTATGTTTCTAGTAATGGCCACAGCGTCTAACAAAATACATTGCTGCGGAAGCGGATTACCTCGAAGATGACAGTAGCCGCTAGTGCACAAATACGCACACACAAACGTTTGACAATTTTGCCACAAGAGAGGTTATTTGGCTAAAAAAAGTCCCTAACACTGGCAGACAGAGAAATGTTACAAAGCAAGCCCTGTTCGTTGTTTCATGGAGCTCTCGACAAACTCTATGCCTACCGTCTGTACAGAACGAGGTGTACAACGACTCGTCGGACTGCATGACTGTTTTCCAGTGCCCAGTCACGGTGTTCCTTGCACCACTGTAGACAAACTTTCCGGTTCTTCGCAGAAATCAGTGGTCCACATGACTTTTTTCCAGTGTCCAGTCATTGTGTTTCTGAGACCACTGTACACAAACTTTCCAGTTCTTCGCCGAAATCAGTGGTTTCCGTATAGGACTCGTCGGACCGCATGCCTGTTTTCCAGTGTAAAGTCACGGTATTCCTGACACCACTGTAAACGAACTTTCCGGTTCTTCGCAGAAATCAATGGTTTCCGTATAGGACTCGCCGGAGCACATGACTTTTCTCCAGTCTTCCAGTGCCCAGTCACGGTGTTCCTGAGATCACCGTAGACGAACTTTCCGGTTCTTTGCAGAAATCAGTGGTTTCCGTATAGGACTCGTCGGATCACATGGCCTTTTCGCAGTCTTCCAGTGCCCAGTCACGGTGTTCCTGACACCACTGTAGATAAATTTTCCAGTTCTTCGTAGAAATGAGTAGTTTCCGTATAGGACTAGCCGGACCACATGACTTTTTTCCAGTCTTTCAGTGTCCAGTCACGGTGTTCCTGAGACTACTGTAGCCGATCTTTCTAGTTCTTCTCAGAAATCAGTGATTTCCCTATAGGACTCGTCGGACCACGTGACTTTTTCCAGTCTCCCACTGTCCACTCACGGTGTTCATGAGACCACTGCAGCCGAACTTTCCAGTTCTTCGCAGAAATCAGTGGTTTCCGTATAGGACTCGTCGGACCACATTGCTTTTTTCGTCTTCCAGTGTCCAGGCACGGTGTTCCAGAAACCACTGTAGACAAATTTTCCGGTTCTTCGCAGAAATCAGTGGTTTCCGTGTAGAACTCGTCGGACCACACGACTGTTTCCTAGCGTCCAGTCACAGTGCTCCTGACACCACTGTAGACGAACTTTTCGGTTCTTCGCAGAAATCACTGGTTTCCGTATAGGACTCGTCGGACCACACGACTGTTTTCTAGTGCCCAGTCACGGTGTTCCTGACACCTCTGTAGATGAACTTTCCGGTTCTTCGCAGAAATGAGTGGTTTCCGTATAGGACTCTCCGGACCACATATCTTTTTTCCAGTCTTTAAATGTCCAGTCACGGTGTTGCTGAGACCGCACTGTAGCCGAACTTTCCAGTTTTTCGCAGAAATCAGTGATTTCCGTATAGGACTCGTCGGACCACATTGCTTTTTTCGTCTTCCAGTGTCCAGTCACGGTGTTCCAGAAACCACTGTAGACAAACTTTCCGGTTCTTCGCAGAAATCAGTGGTTTTCGTATAGGAGTCGTCGGACCATATGACTTTTTCCAGTGTCCAATCACGGTGTTCCTGACACCACTGTAAACGATCTTTTCGGTTCGTCCCCGAAATCAGTGGTTTCCGTATAGGCTTGTGACTGCCAATACCGATCCTCTTCAATTCCCTGCGCATAGTTCGTTGAGATATGGGTCGGAAACGGCCTTCATTGAATGCTTCAGTAACTAAATTCTTGCACATACAGTGCAAAAATATTTCTGAAATTCACCAGCCACTTTCCGTCATATCTTTCGTGAATTAACGAAGCATATTTATGATACAACCTTTTCCGTGAAATGGCGGGAAGAAACCTGAATTTCACGAATTTTTCGTATACCACGGGAAAATTCTGAATTTTCAGAAACCTTTCCGCAATTCCTTTCGTATTTTAACGGAAAAACTCCGTTCCCACTTTTTCCGTATTCACATGACGAGAAATTATCGGTAATAGCAGCGATTGGTGGGAATACTTGAGGTCTGACTAAGTTTTAAATTTCAATCGTCTGTCGAATTTTAAAGTTCCGTAGCGTGATCGGATATGATGGACAGCATATCGCATGAATTTTGTTTATTCTGGCACAGAATATTTCTTCTCCTCTCCTCTATTTTCCGCACCGGATATTTATTATGTATATTGTGTTACTGTAAGAAGCCGGGTACTTAACTAATTGTACAGATGATTGTACGATATCTATGTATCAGTCGTTGGACAACTTAAAACAAAAGCTATTATAGCTATCAAGAGTAAATTTTACATTTAGGAGGGTTGTTTTTTTTTTTTTTTTTTTTGTGAAATAAAACTATAAAAAAAGTACACTTCACCTCTTTTACGCTTTACAACCATAGGTTGAAGAACCGTATATGCTCCAACTTTGTCCGTTCGTCTGTCTGTCTGTCCGTCCGCACAATAACTCGCGCAAAAATGGTTCGATTTCGATAAAATTTTAGTTTGTGGTAGGGGACCACCTGGGGACGAACCCTATTGAAAATGGGCGAAATGGGGTCAAAGGTCAGGACATAGGAGCTCAATTCATTCCATTGCCCTTATGCATCATAACTTGTGTAAAAATGGTTCGATTTCGATGACATTTTAGTATGTGGTAGAGGACTACATGGGGACGAACCCTATGTAAAATGGACGCAATGAGGTCAAAGGTTAGGACATAGGACCGGGACCCATTCTTGCACTTATGCGTCATAACTTACGTAAAAATATTTCTAATGCGACAAAACTTCAGTATGCTGTTCCAGAGGTATACTGAACCAATTCTGTTTAATATCATCGAAATGGGGTCAAAGGTCAGGATACAGGAGCGAGATTTATCACACAGCCATTATCCTCACAACTTGACTAAAAATGCTTCGATTGCGACAAAACTTTAGTATGTTGTTCCGGAGGCACACTGAACCAATTCTGTTGAATATCATCGAAATGGGGTCAAAGGTCAGGATACAGGAGCGAGATTTATTCCACAGCCATTATCCTCATAACTTGACTAAAAATGTTTCGATTGCGACAAAACTTTAGTATGCTGTTCCGTAAGTATACTGAACCAATTCTGTTTAATATCGTCGAAATGGGGTCGAAGGTCAGGGCACAGGAGCGAGATTTATTCCACAGCCATTATCCTCATAATTTGAGGAATAGTTTCTGGTATGTTGGAAAGCGTATCATACCAGTGCATTGCATGAGTTTACTAACTTGTTTTTTAAAAATAACTGAAAGTCATTGTCAGTTTAAAAAAAGTAAGTTGCTAAGCATTTTGTTGCTTCGAAAAATCAGGATAAAAAGTGCTTAATTTGTGAAAAGTCCTCCAACAGAAAAAAAAAAAAAATGATTATTACAAACGCATTCAGAAATATAATAGACTCCAACAGAAAATAAAATGACTAAATCACCCCTATTAATGACAAAAAAATGTTCATTGCCACGCAGTTTGTTTTACGATGTACGTGATTTGAATCCCCGAGTGTCTGTGGGTCAGAAAGGTGCGTTACCTGGTCAGGCGACGCGGGTTCGATCCTGACCGGAGCAAAAGGATTATCTCGGGAAAGTGCTGAAAAATACAGGATCGTCGGTTTTGCGGAATTTCAGCTTACATACATATCACTAAACCGTTCTCTGAGATTCCGAGGTTAGTTCCACAAAGAAATACAAACTACCAGATAATTTTTACTTACTCTTGCTGTATCACACTTCTCCATTTACAGCGATCTTGACATACAACTCGGGCTTCACTGACATCCATCACACGTCGTACACAAGACCTTTTATACTTCATAAGGAATTTCAGTTTAAATACGGAAAAACCTGAAATGGATTTTTCTGAAATAAACGGAATTTCTGTCTACGGAAAATCTGTGAAAATAAGGAAGTTGAAATAAACGGACACTTTTAAAAACGGAAATTTTTGAAAAATATGGACACCTACCGGCAACTTTGCTGCATGTTATTTTCAGAAATTTTCCGTGAATTCACACCACTTATTTTTTACACAGCGTTGGAAATCCTGTATCTCCGTACAAGACTTCTCAGACGCCTGCGATCTCGTTCCTGACAGATTGTTGACGTTGCACCACAGTTACGCCCCTCAGGAAAACAATGTAGGTTATTTTTTCCATCGATTAAAGACTTGCGATACCTCATACAGGGTGATTCATAAAGAAGTATAAAGTTTCCAGATGCTGTAAAACAGTAACAGTTGAAGACACGGACCACAACTGCGAACCGTTAGGTAGATGTACTCATAAAGTTTGTGTCCCGCTACTGAGGGAAGTGACGTAGGCGATAGCGCTCGTGTCACGTGACTAGTCAGTCAAAATGGCAGTGTCTGCAGTGGAGAAGGCGTTTTGTGTTCTTGAATTGAGAAAAACGGAATTTGTAACTGTTGTGCAACGGCATTTCCGATCACGATTTGGAAAAGAACCTCCAACTAGAAAATCTATGTACGATTGGCACAAAAAATTTTGAAACTACGGGCTGTTTGTGCAAACTTAAAAATCCTGGACGACCGCGTGTGTCGGAAGAAGTCGTCGATAATGTTTGCACCGCCATTCAACGAAGCCCGGGAAAATCATCGCGTGAAGTGCATATTTCTGAGCCCACTGTCTGGAGAATTTTGATAAAGAAACTGAAAATGATTCCATACAAAGTGCAGATGTTGCAAAATCTCACTGACCTCGATGGATTGGACGAGCCACGGACTACAACATGCCACTGACCCAATGGCCACCCAGAAGTCCTGACTTTACACCTTGTGACTTTTTCCTGTAGGGGTACGTAAAGGAAAAGGTATTCGCCTCTCCCCTTCCTGTTGATCTAGCGGAGCTGAAACAGCGTATCACAGCCACTATCACTGCACTTGATTCAGATATCTTACCTCGCGTTTGGGCGGAAATGGATTACCGGTTCGATGTGTGACTAAAGGTGCACACCTAGAACATCTGTGACTGTCTCTAAAAAATCTTGAAACATTCCCCTACAATTCTGTTTCAGGTAACATAAATTATCTTACATTGTTCTTGTTTTATAGTGCGTTGAAACTATACTTCTTTATGAATCACCCTGTGTTTTTTTTATTGAAGGTTTAACGACCAACGTGAGCAACTCAATAGGCTATAAGCAGTCACTGTCCCTAATTTAGGGCCACTGGTTCCAGGGAAGTGAGAGAGCCCCGTAAGACAGACACAACATCCATGCCTCACCGGGATTCGAGCCCGGCTGTATGGTCAGAAGCCATCGTTTAGAGCAGTGCGCCACCGGGGCGGCCCTCATGTTTTCAGAAATTAGTATTTTCAAGATCGACGCTCTAGCCAGATGAGCACCCACGATAAGCCGTTTATCGGACTCCGAAAGATCCATTGTTTTCCGCAATGTGATCACTACTGACGAGCAGCAATCTTAAATAGCTGCTTAAATCACGTAGTGGCACACGTGAACACATATTTTGCATATACGCTGCATAAATGACCTTTACGTAAATCTGTATGAAGCTTTCTAATTTAGATGACGGTGTGTGTAGTAGTTTTATCAGTCACAGTAACCGGAACATAAGTAACAATACGACATTTAATTGGAGCGTCTTTATTAAAAGAACACTTACAAAATCTGTTGTTTAGCTCATATTGCTCTCTGTTTGAGCCGTACACAAAAGATTGCATCATGTACATACTGTAAGTACTAAATGCTACAAAACATTTTAAAGATGACTACTGATGCAGTTATTAGAAAATTAAAACTTTTGTTTTATCACAAAACTATAATAAACACAAAGAAGCAATCAACATACAATGAAATTCGACGAAAGCATGTTAAAATAGTTTAAAGAAATATTAACTATCAAGGTGGAAAACAGCTTGGTAATTATCACCCCCAGGTGTTCAAATCTAAAGTGTAAAAACCATTTTTCTTTTTTACAAAGGCCAACTGCTATGTAATATTTAAATGAACAGAAAGTATTTGATTTTCAAAATTTACAGACACAAATATTTCACCGGTAATCATGACTCTCCAGAAGCACTCTGTTTACAAAAATGGTTAATCACTGTACAAAAGAACCTGATAATTATCACAGCAGGGTGTCCCCACACACACAACTGTTGCAATTTTTTAAACATTAGAAACTGTTTTATCACAAAACTAATCACGAAAAAAAAAGTTTTATCACAAAACTAATCACGAAAAAAAAAGCTTTATCGTAAAGTTTTCACTAATAACCCCTAACAGAAGCACTCTTAATTACTTTAAAAAACATTAACTTGCTCTGTGAGAAACAACCTGGCCATTATCACGTGCCTTCCTTCACGTGCACCGTGTAAACACTTTTATCTTTCATTTTATTTATTTTTTTATTTTATACTTAGTTAGGAAATTATCATAATCTTTATATCAATTAAAAGTTAATTCTTTTTTTAAAGAATTTGGAAATAAGTATTCTTGTCATTGCAACAGGTGGCTTGAATTAAATGAAAAAAAAACTTATAAACTGTGAGATTCGCTCATAACTTGCACCCACTGGCACTAAACTTTTCTGATATAATAAAAGTGGCAAAAGGCACTATTTTCTCCATCCTACAAGAGCTTCAGAACTATTAACAAAAACCCTAATACGTTATTTCAAATTCTGGAAAACGCGCATATGACATAATAAAAAAAGTATGCAAATCTTATAGTAGCTATACAGTTCTAAAAATGGCTACATAAGTGTAAAATATATGCGTATTGGCAGTACAGAATTTTAAAAGTCATTAAGAACAGCAATGTATTAAGTCATTGAAATCAAGTAATGCTTTTTCCCTAAAAAATTGCTAAGTGGAAAGAGTGTAAGTGAAACTCTAAAAAAAAAATGTTCCGTATAAAAAACAAAAAATTCTGTAATCAAAATTTGAACCTAAAAAAAGTAAAAAAATAGCTGCCAGCGGTTACTGAAAAAATTTGACATAAATGTTCCTCTATACGAGTTCCTGAATTTCGAAGTAAAAACATCTACAGAGCATATGGAACTCTGACTTTGAAACATAAAAGTTCCGATGGGGATTGTACAATTTTGAAACTAAAAAATATGTATATATGTAAAAATATCCAAAAATAAAAAATAAAAAGTGATTAGAGACATTACTACAAATGCCTCATAAATGTAGGCTAGTTACACAGTTACACTTCCAAAAATGGGACGCACTCAGGGAAAACGTGTCCAGTTCTTTCGCAGTTTTCGCACAGTTCCCAGTACTGTTGGTTTTCGCGTGAGATGCCGAATCTTGGCATGAAGAAGTACTGTTCTACAGCTTGATGCAGTATCCTGCAGTAAATCCCTTGTCCTCTGAGGTTCAGGTGTATTCCGTCGGGCCTCAGTTTCCATCTCAAAGTGTCCAGCTCGAATTCCCTCTATATAAAACATCGTATGTAAAATTCTACGAATGATGCAGTAAAATACTACAAAACAAGAAAACTGGGGGAAAAAAGAAAACACACACACAAACATGTCAGTAAAACTTACATTTATGCATTTCGGACAAACACATTTAATATATTAAGAGAATACAACGGGGTTTGTCACATATATATACACTGCCGGACAATTGCTAAGGACGGATGACAATAGCAACGATAGCAACCATAAAATGGAAGGCAGGAAAATGTGGAAATTAGCATAAGTGCGGGATACAGTAAGACGTGTTGTGCGTATGCAAATTTTGGATTGCCGAACTTGTTCGTGACATCATAGCGCTGATAAGGGATATAAAGGATTTGACGCGTATTGACCGTTGTTGTTCAAACGCAAAGTTGAAAGGGAAAGAATCAATTGACGCACTTGCAATTTTCAGTATGTCTTCCCGACATCACCTAGATGATTTTACGCGTGGCCGTAATATTGGCAAGATTGAAGAAGGGCGAAAAATAACAGATGTTGCCAGGGAGTTCGACGTCAGCCACAGTGTTGTTTCAAGGCTTTGGAAATCATTTCAAACAAATGGAGAGTGTAGCAAACGTCACGGGGGAGGTCGTGTTCGCAGTACGACACCTGCAGAAGATCGGTACATAGTGCTATCAACAAAAAGACACCGGCGCAGCACAGCTAGTGAGGTAGCAAATCAGTTTATGGCTGCTACTGGCAAGCGGATCTCCCGAAAAACTGTCGCCAGACGTTTGCATGAAGGAGGACCATACGCCCGCCGTCCTGTTGTGTGCATCCCATTGTCCAGACGTCACCGTACCGCCCGTTTGCGATGGTGCCATCAACATCGCAATTGAACTGATAACGACTGGTTTGCTGTCCTCTTCTCAGATGAGAGTAGATACAGTCTATCGTCTGATTGTCGACTACAACTGATCTGGCGTGATAGTGGTACTGCATATTGTCCAGCAAACATACAGGAAAGGGACCGATATCCGACATGTAGTGTCATGGTATGGGCTGGCATCATGATCAATGGCCGTACGTCCCTCTATGTGCTTCCAACTGGGACTATGACTGGCCAACGATACATTAATGATGTTCTGCTACCTCATGTTCGCATGTTCCGTGGTGCTGTCGGTGATAGATTCATTTTCATGGACGACAACGCAACATGTCATCGAACGGTCGCTGTCCAGGAGTGTCTTGAGAGCGAGGATATTCAACTCCTCGTATGGCCAGCACGTTCTCCAGATCTGAATCCCATTGAAAATGTGTGGGATGCTTTGGGGAGGAGTCTTGCTGGTCGCCAATGCCCTCCAATAAACAAGGACACCCTCGTCCGTGCACTGACAGAGGAATGGGATAAATTACCCCAACAGCTGCTTGATAATGTTGTGCTAAGCATGACACGACGTATGGAATCTTGCATCGCCCTCCATGGTGGCCATATCCCGTATTCACATCTTACGCCGGAACGCCTGCGGACGGTAATTGCATTTTTTTCACGTTTACGTATTCTGCACAAAATGGCCTGTTTGTCCCTTGAACACGTTCCAAAGCCTTCTGGATTTCAGAGCACAATAAATTGTCTTTCTTGTAATGTCCTGGCATTCTGACATTATTTTATTTCACTTGGCATCCAACCACACTTACTTTTTTATGCGCTATATAGCCGTTTATGATCCGTCCTTAGCAACTGTCCAGCAGTGTATATTTTTTTTTCAAGTCGACCATATTGGTTTCGCTGGGTATTGACTGAATTGGAGGGGAGTGTGTTTCAATTGAAGGAGCACAAGTCCTACATTCGGAACTGTGACCTAAAGAAGTCATCGATACGAAAAGGACCATAAATTCCTCTTTTTTTTTTTTTTTTGATTGGAGGTTTAACGACCACCGTGAGCAATTCAAAGAACTATAAGCAGTCACCCGTCCCTAATTTAGAGTTACTGTTTCCAGGTAAGGGAGAGGGCCTTTGCCGTAAGACAAACACAACATCCATGTCTCACCGGGATTCGAACCCGGACCCCTTCCGGAAGAAAGATCAGAGGCCATTGCTTAGATCACTACGCCACCGAGGCGGCAAATTTTTCTTTGAAGAAGCAAAACTAATTGACAAGCCGAAATTCAACCACCAAATTTGATATTTTGGAAGCTTTCCATATAAATCAGAAGTCTTCGCAACTTGTTAATGACATGGCTTCCAACCCATTTCTATCAAGCTCGTGGAAGCAACCAACCAAAACTCGTGACTGTAAACACCATTTATGATATCATGTACAATTTGAATATTTACGTGCCATTCGTCGTGATGAATCTAGGTCAATACCCAGCAAAATCATCGTGGACTTGAAAAAATAAAAATTTGTGACAAACCCCGTTGTATTCTCTAAATTTACCTGCTGGCCACCCGAAATGCAACACCAAGAAGGACACGAGATAGCAAAGCCAGATTTACTGGAAACATAACAAGAGATACAAAGATGAAACGATTGAGCTTACAGGCCCGTGCAACTTGCGGAACACGCAGACATCAATAGTTCGTGTGGCCCCCATGGCTGGAAATAACAACCGCTACACGCCGCGGCTTCAAACGAAAGAGACTTTGGATGTGGGCTTGGGGTATGTCGGTCCAGGCTGCTTCCGCACGTTGCCACAGTTCATCAGGCGTAGCCGCGGGTGGTGCTTGCCGGGCCACTCGGTTGCCGATCAGCGACAAGACGTGTTCGATGGGGGACGTATCGGGAGAACAGGCAGGCCACGGCAGAAGTGACACATGGTGGGCCGTGAAGAATTCTTGCACGATGCGTGCCACGTGCGGTCGCACATTGTCTTGTTGAAACGTGGCCGCTGGCAAGTCCTGCAGGTCAGGGAGGACTACAAGCTCCAAAACTTCGGAGATGTAGCGGTGGTTGTTGAATGTACCGGCGATGCGTACCAGAGGGGCGCGGGTGTCATATCCAATTGCACCCCAAACCATAACGCCAGGCGACAGATAGGTATGGCGATGCATAATGCAGGCGTCATACAGTCTCTCGCCGCGATGCCACCACATGCGTATCCGACCATCGTGGTGTTGCAGGCAGAAGCTGGATTCGTCGGAGATTACAATGTCGTGCCATTCCGTAGTTCAGGTGAGGCGTTCAACAGCCCACTAACGCCGCACTCGCCGGTGGTGTAACGTCAATGGTAATCGGAGCAATGGACCCCGTGCGACAAGTCCCAGTTCCTGCAGACGACGTCGAACGGTACGTGCTGACATAGGTTGTTGCGCAACACACCCTAATTTCTACGCTAACGTTAGTGATGTGGCCGTGCGAGCCGTTAATGCCCGCCGCACAACATGCCGGTCCTTTTGTTCGGTGGTGTGCCGCGACTGCGGCAATCACTCACGTCGGTCCGTCCGTCCCTCCTGCACCCACCGAATCCATACTCGCCTCACTGTGGCTGGATGACGTCCACACGGGCGCCGATGTCTCGGTACGATAAACCGCTGTCGCGATAAGCCACTATTCGTCCTCTGTCTAACTCCGAAACGTGCTGGAATGACTGCCGTATTCTGCGACGAGGCATCAGGAAGCTTCACACGCACAGGTCCGGCAGCACAACACACTTCTACTACCAACACCCCGCTTTCTGTGCACCCTTCTTATAGTGCTTCTCGGTGGCGTGCCGGGCGCACATGATTTGCATATGCCCTGCAATGCTAATCGTTTGCATGCCCTCTCGCGGGCGACGCATGCTGCAAATTTCAGGCCAATCGAATGCTTCGTCCTTGGTGTTGCATTTTGGGTGGCCAGCAGTGTATATAATCGTCACAAGACTTTGAGATCAACAAACAAATTTAATGCTCATTTGAGTAGGAAGATCGCATTTAATGCTCATTCGACGTCGTTTCATATTAATTGCTCAGCATGATAGCAGGTAAGGGAGGCTAATGATTCGACTTTTGTATTTTTTGTACGTCTGTTATATCGGCGCTGTACTGCAGGCAGCTTATCTTATGAGAGTCAAACTTAGTACACAGTTCGGCTTCTCGGAGTGGTAGTACTTTTTTTCCCAGCCTTGTCTGAAAACTGATATGGAGCGGAGTGTGTTGCAGATAACGGGGTCAAAAATTACACTCAATGGACAAAACATTAGAGATACCTAATGTTTTGTCCATTGTTGATCCTCATATAGCGTGAATAATAGTATGTACATGCCGAGGCTTCGACTCCAGCAGATGCCGAAGAGTTTCCAGAGGTAATTACATCCATGCCTGTTACATCACTGCCCACAACTTCACCCGAGACGTCGGTCTAGGATCAATGGGTGTGATGTTCCCAGCCATGCCTGTTACAGCATTACTCACAACTTCACCCGAGACATCGGTCTAGGATCAATGGATCTGATGTTCCCAGCCATGCCTGTTACAGCATTGCCCACAACTCCACCCGAGACGTCGGTCTAGGATCAATGGATCTGATGTTCCCAGCCATGCCTGTTACAGCATTGCCCACAACTCCACCCGAGACGTCGGTCTAGGATTCATGGATCTGATGTTCCCAGCCATGCCTGTTACAGCATTGCCCACAACTTCACCCGAGACGTTGGTCTAGGATGCATGGATCTGATGTTCCCAGCCATGCCTGTTACAGCATTGCCCACAACTTCACCCGAGACGTCTATCTAGGATCCATGGATCTGATGTTCCCAGCCATGCCCGTTACAGCATTGCCCACAAATCCACCCGAGACGTCGGTCTAGGATCCATGGATCTAATGTTCTCAGCCATGCCTGTTACAGCACTGCCCACAACTCCAGCCGAGACGTCGGTCTAGGATCCATGGATCTGATGTTCTCAGCGATGCCTGTTACAGCACTGCCCACAACTCCAGCCGAGACGTCGGTCTAGGATCCATGGATCTGATGTTCCCAGCCGTTACAGCACTGCCCACAACTCCAGCCGAGACGTCGGTCTAGGATCCATGGATCTGATGTTCCCAGCCGTTACAGTTACAGCATTGCCCACAACTCCACCCGAGACGTTGGTCTAGGATGCATGGATCTGATGTTCCCAGCCATGCCTGTTACAGCATTGCCCACAACTTCACCCGAGACGTCGGTCTACGATCAATGGGTCTGATGTTCACAGCCATGCCTGTTACAGCATTGCCCACAACTTCACCCAAGACATCGGTCTAGGATCAATGGATCTGATGTTCACAGCCATGCCTGTTACAGCATTGCCTACAACTTCACCCGAGACGTCGGTCTAGGATCCATGGATCTGATGTTCCCAGCCATGCCCGTTACAGCATTACCCACAACTCCACCCGAGACGTCGGTCTAGGATCAATGGATCTGATGTTCCCAGCCATGCCTGTTACAGCATTTCCCACAAATCCACCCGAGACGTCGGTCTAGGATCCATGGATCTGATGTTCTCAGCCATGCCTGTTACAGCACTGCCCACAACTCCAGCCGAGACGTCGGTTCATAATCCAGGGATCTGATGTTCCCAGCCATGCCTGTTACAGCATTGCCCACAACCGCACCCGAGACGACGGTCTAGGATCCATGGATCTGTTGTTCCCAGCCATGCCTGTTACATTATTGCCCACAACTTCACCCGAGATGTCGGTCTAGGATCCATGGATCTGATGTTCCCAGCCGTTACAGTTACAGCATTGCCCACAACTCCACCCGAGACGTCGGTCTAGGATCCATGGATCGGATGTTCCCAGCCATGACTGTTACAGCATTGCCCACAACTCCACCCGAGACGTCGGTCTAGGATCCATGGATCTGATGTTCCCAGCCATGCCTGTTACAGCATTTCCCACAAATCCACCCGAGACGTCGGTCTAGGATCCATGGATCTGATGTTCTCAGCCATGCCTGTTACAGCACTACCCACAACTCCAGCCGAGACGTCGGTTCATAATCCAGGGATCTGATGTTCCCAGCCATGCCTGTTACAGCATTGCCCACAACTTCACCCGAGACATCGGTCTAGGATCAATGGATCTGATGTTCCCAGCCATGCCTGTTACAGCATTGCCCACAACTTCGCCCGAGACATCGGTCTAGGATCAATCAGGACATAGGAGCGTGATCCATTCCATCGCCCTTATGCGCTATAACTTACGTAAAAATGCTTTGATTGAGACAAAATTTCATCATGTTGTTCCGGACGTATACTTTACCGGTTCTGTTGAATATCATTGAAATGGGGTCAAAGGTCAGGTCATAGGAGCGAGATTTGTTCTACAGCCATTATCCTCATAACCTGAGTAATTATTTCTGGTATGTTGGAAAGCGTATCATAATCAATGCATTGCATGATTTTACTAACTTTTTTTTTTTTTTTTTTTGATTGGAGGTTTAACGACCACCGTGAGCAACTCAATGGGCTATAAGCAGTCGCCCGTCCCTAATTTAGGGTCACTGGTTCCAGGGAAGGGAGAGAAACAGTGCCGTAAGACAAACACAACATCCATGCCTCACCGGGATTCGAACCCGGACCCCTTTCGGACGAATGATCAGAGGCCATCGCCTTAGACCACTGCACCACCGGGGCGGCCGGCCTAACTTGTTTAAAGATAACTAAAAGTCAGGGTCAGTTTAAAAAAGTCAAGTTACAAAGCATTTTGTTGCTTCGAAAAATCAGGATGAAAAATGCTTAATTTGTGAAAAATTCTCCTACAAAAAAAAAAAAATAAAAATATTACAAACCTATTCAGAAAAATAATGAGCTCCAACAGAAAATAAAATGACACAAAGCAAAATTTCACCGTAGTGGAATTCGTTTTACGCGAATGGGATTGACGAGCGTTTGTGGCTCAGTTGTTAAATGCGCGAGTTACCTGTTGAGCCTGACTTCCGCCGAAGGGTTATCTGGGGTAAGCGATTTTTGCGGAATTTCAGTTTAAATACGTAAAAACCTGAAATGGACTTTTTCTGAAGTAAACGGTATTTCTGTCTACGGAAAATCTGTGAAAATACGGAAGTTAAAATAAACAGGCACTTCTAAAAAACGGAAATTTCTGAAAAACACGAATACCTAACGGCAACTTTGCTGCACGTTATTTTCAGAAATTTTCCGTGAATTCACACCATTGATTTTTTAAAGTGCAGGTCAGTAGTGACGGTGCAGATGGCCAGTTGTATGTCAAAATGTGGCCAGTAATATCGTGTATCTAAATCATATGGCGTTGTGGTTAATGGTTTTTTTGGGTTTTCAGGTCCGGAAGTATATGGAGTGTCAAGTAAAGAGGAATAAACAATTCCGACATCTGCTCCTCTACGAGTTTAACAAGGGATCCACAGCCGTCGAGTCTATTCAACAAATTTGTGCTGTGTATGGTTCCGAGGTGGCAATTTCGACCTCAACGACTGTTCACGTTCAGGTGGTCCATATCACTTTGATGAGGATCGTTTGAGATATCTCATGCACTTGGCTCCGCGTAAAAACACGCGCGAATTGGCCACTGAAATGGACTGTGATCAGGCCACAGTGGTGAAACACCTGGAACGCATGAAAGGTCGAGAAATTGGGGTCTTGGGAGCCTCACACTCTCTAACCAAGACAACAAGAATCAGCGTGTTGTCACACTGTAAAAAATAAGTGGTGTGAATTCACGGAAAATTTCCGAAAATAACGTGCTGCAAAGTTGCCGGTATAGGTAACCGTGTTTTTCAGAAATTTCCGTTTGTAAAAGTGCTCGTTCATTTTAAATTCCGTATTTTCACAGATATTTCCGTAGACAGAAATTCCGTTTATTTCAGAAAAATCCATTTTAGGTGGTTCCTTACTTAAATAGAAATACCTCAAAATCAACAATCCTGTAACAGCACTTAACCGGATATTATCCTTCCGGATAGGTCAGTATCGAACACCCGACGTTATAGCTCGCCGAACAGGTAACTTGTGCCTTTACCAACTGAACCACAAACGCTCGGCAACCTGACTCACATACATCATAAAACGAATCGCGCGACAAAGAATTTTTTTTTTTTTTTTTGGTCATTAATGTGAGTATTCAGTCATTTTATTTTCTGTTGGAGATAATTATTTTTCTGAATAGGTTTGTAATTTTTTTTTCTTATAGGAAGACTTTTCAAATAGGCCTATTAAGCATTTTTTTATCGTGGTTTTTCGAATCAACAAATTGCTTTGCAACATGATTTATTTTAAAACTGACAATGACTCATTTATCTTTAAAAAAGGTGAAATGTACTTTTTATAGTATTATGAAACACACACAAAAACTAAATATAAAATTTTCTCTTGATAGCTATAATAGCTTTTGTCTTAAGTTGTCCAAAGACTGATACACAGACATCGTACATATAATAATCTGTACAATAAGTACCCGGTTTCTTACAATAACACAATATATAATAAGTAGCTGGTGCACCAAATAGGGGAAATTAGAAGAAATATCCTGGCCCACAAAAAACAAACAAGATCTATTCGATATGCTATCCACAATATCCGATCTCGCTACGAAACTTCAAAATTCGACAGATGATTGAAATTTGAAAGTTAATCAAATCTCAAGTATTTCCACGAATCGCTACTATTAGAGGAAATTTCTCGTCATACGGATACGAAAAAAGTGAGTTTCCGTTAACAGGTCTCTAAAACGGTAATTTACCGTTAATATAAGAAAAAAACTGCGGAAAGGTTTCTGAAAATTCAGAATTTTCCCGTGGCACGGAAAGTCCGTTAAATTCAGGTTTTTTCCCGTTATTTCACGGAAAGGTAGGTAGTATCAGAAACATGCTTCGTTAATTCACAAAAGTAATGACGGAAACTTGTCCGTGAATTTCAGAAATTTTTTTACAGTGCTTGCTCGCCCAGTTAAACAAGATCTATTCGATATGCTATCCACAATATCCGATCTCGCTACGGAACTTCAAAATTCGACAGATGATTGAAATTTGAAAGTTAATCAAATCTCAAGTATTTCCACGAATCGCTACTATTAGAGGAAATTTCTCGTCATACGGATACGAAAAAAGTGAGTTTCCGTTAACAGGTCTCTAAAACGGTAATTTACCGTTAATATAAGAAAAAAACTGCGGAAAGGTTTCTGAAAATTCAGAATTTTCCCGTGGCACGGAAAGTCCGTTAAATTCAGGTTTTTTCCCGTCATTTCACGGAAAGGTAGGTAGTATCAGAAACATGCTTCGTTAATTCACAAAAGTAATGACGGAAACTTGTCCGTGAATTTCAGAAATTTTTTTACAGTGCTTGCTCGCCCAGTTATCGCGAATGTTCCTCAGCAACACAAACCCTTTTCTGTGACGTATTGTTACCGCAGACGAAAAGTGGTGTCCTGTATGTGAATTTCAGGAATCGGAGCGTATGGTTAAGCCCAAACAAGATGCCCACACCACGTCCAAAACATGACCTTCATCCTGCGAAGATCATGTTGTGTGTCTGGTGGAACATGGAAGGCATTATTCACTGGGAAATGCTTCCGAGGAATCGAACCATCAACGCTGCACTCTATTGTGAGAAACTCCTCCGTGTGAAGGGAGCAATTCAGCAGAAACGGCCACATCCGCACCATGGTGTCCTTCTTCAAAATGATAACGCACGCCCTCACAGTGCAAACATGGACATGAAATGGAAGATCCTTCCACAGCCGGCTTATTCATTAGATGTCGTCTATTCAGACTATTACCTGTTGTTTAACGACCACCGTGAGCAACTCAATGGGCTGTAAGCAGTCGTCCGTCCCTAATTTAGGGTCACTGGTTCCAGGGAAGGGAGAGAGCCAGTGCCGAAAGGCAAACACAACATCCATGCCTCACCGGGATTCGAACCCGGACCCCTTTCGGACGAATGATCAGAAGCCATCCCTTAGACCACTGCGCCACCGGGGCGGCGTTCCGATCTCTGTCGAATGCACTCCGTGGCGGCACGTTCAAGAACGATGTTGATCTCCAGAAATTCCTGGATGATTTCTTCTCGGCAAAAACCTGCACGTTTTTTTTCAAGAATGGCATGGCAGACCTATGCAGACGTTGGGACACCATCGCAAACAATGGGAGAGGAGAGAATACATAGATAATTGATTCCGTTTTCCCTTCTGATGTAATACATTCCTGTAGTGCGGTGAAAAAAACGGCATGAAGTTATGCATCAACCCAATACGAATGTCCTACAATTCTTTTCCAATAAAAAAAAAAAATTACAACAGAAAAACTGCATAGTTAGTGTGATTAACGTCCCATGTTTGGAAGGTTGAGTCAGTCTCTAAATCCATTCTCACTTGGCAGTCCCAAACAGTAAAATTTCATTTCTTCAATGCAAAAATGTGTAAATCCGGAAATCTGATTTCGACTGAGAACTATACTTTCTTATACTATAAATACTCGTAAAAAGCTAAAATGGGGAGAAACCTGAATGGGGGTGGGGGAGAGTAAGAAGGGAATGGTATTGAAGACATAAAGGCACCGCGCGTTCCTGCAATTTTTCACTTAGCACTACACCACTGTTTACAAACCATGAAATTATTTTTTTGTTTCGCGGCGGGAAAGGGGGCCTCATTAATGGTTTTACATCCAGGAAACGATAAACAACGTACGACCCCAGTTCACTATCCAAGATATCCGGCCAAGAATGGATTTTTTGTTTGTTTGGAGGTTTAACGACCACCGTGAGCAACTCAATGGGCTATAAGCAGTCGGCCGTCCCTAATTTAGGGTCACTGGTTCCAGGGAAGGGAGAGAGCCAGTGCCGAAAGAAAAACACAACACCCATGCCTCACCGGGATTCGAACCCGGACCCCGTTCGGACGAATGATCAGAGGCCATCGCTTAGACCACTGCGCCACCGGAGCGGCAATGGATTTTTTCAATTGGATATAATAAATCCGAGACACTTTTGTTAGAAGAAATGAAACAGAGGATGTTCTCACACTTTTAGAACGATTTCCCAGCAATATACACCGATAAGCCAATACATTATAACCACCCCCAGCCTAGGGAAATGAGCGCGCCTGGAGACCAAACGCTGGCGCAGGTGAAGTTCACAGAGCAGTATATATACAACCCGACGACCGGCTTTCGGTCAGTAGAGTGTTCGGAGTTTGATAAAGGACAAATTGGGATGGCACGGCACATCGGAACTACGATCACGGAAACGGCGCGGCTCGTGGGTTGTTCACGTGCCGCTCTAGTGAGTATGTATCAAAAGTGGTGCACAAATGGCCAAACGACGAACCGTCGTCCAGCTGTGTGCCCTCCGCAGCTCATTGATGCCAGAGGACAGCGGAGACTTTCGCTCATTGTCCATAGCGACAGCAGAGCCAGAGTGCGACAAATCACCGGCAGCTACAACAGTGGCGATCAAGGCTATGTATCACAGCATCCGGTTTATCGCAGCCTTCTGCGCACTGGCGTGCGCAGCCAGGTGCCCATGCTCACTGTACGGCATCGTCAACAATCGCATGAAATGGGACCACAAGATCATCGAGATTGGACCGTGGATGATTGGAAGAAAGTGACCTGGTCTGA
This sequence comes from Macrothele yani, assembly GCA_039090855.1. NCBI lineage: Eukaryota > Metazoa > Arthropoda > Arachnida > Araneae > Macrothelidae > Macrothele > Macrothele yani. The sequence continues at coordinate 61,436,566 of CM077018.1, read as the reverse complement.
CGAATCAAGATTCCTGGTGCATCAGGTATACGGCCGAGCACGGATACGCCGATTACCAACGGAGGCAATGGCACCTGGATGTAGTGTTGGGAGGAAACAGGCCGGCCGCGGCGGTCTTATGCTGTAGACGATGTTTTCTTTGGGACACTTTAGGCCCCATTATCCCAATAGCACATTATTCCTGTTAGGTATCTGAATATCGTTGGGGACCAAGTTCACCCATTCATGGAAACTGTTTCCTGCTGGTGATGGCCATTGCCAACAGGATAGTGTGCCATGCCAGAATCGTGAAGGAGCGGTTCGAGGAACATGCTGGTGACTTTCTGTTAATTCCCTGGCCTCCAAATTCACCTAACATGAACTCAATCGAACATTTGTGGTTCGACTTGGAAAAGCGGATTCGCGCTAAATGTATGAAAACTGGAGGACCTGCTGTTGGCGTGTTGTGGTACCAGATTCCCCCGGATACCTATCGCCACCTCATCGAATCGATGCCTCGCAGAGTGGCCGCCATTTTGCGGGCTAAAGAGAGTCCTACAACTTATTAGGCAGATGGTCATGATGCAAAAGCTCATCGGTGTAATTAATGCCTAAAATAAGATTTCTTTAAATGTTCTATCTGATAGCCCTTCCTATGGACTATGAACCTACAGCTAGATTTCGGAGATAACAGGGCATTTCTTAAAATTGGTAGTGGTATTTTATTCCACTCTTCTTACGCTGGTTTCCATAGTCCAATCATTATTTTAGGTCTGCGTTTAGAAAACGCTCTTTTGAGCAGTCCGAATATACAATACCCCTTTGGTGTCACGTCAGGGGGCTTTGAAGGAATATGAACAAAAGGAATAGATTTGATACCCTCTATTTACGCTTTCCAACGGGAGATTGAAGAAGCGTACACTGAAGAGCAATTGAATTACAGATAGCTGGCGTTATGCAAATGTGGCGCTGTGGGCGGCCCTGTAAACGGAAACGACATGACGTATGCAGCGATCCGACAATATAAGGAGTGATGCGACGGGAATCAGTAAGAGTCGGACGCAGTATATCTAAGCGCATTTGATCGTGGGCAAATTGTTGGGGCCCGACGAATGGGTCATTCCATCTCGGAAGTCACTGGGATTTTCACGATCCACTGTGTCACGGGTGCACCGTGAGTACATCGAATCCGGTAAAACCATCCCTTCAAGGGCCAACTGCCGTGGACAACAGCGTGTGGATGAGCGGAGTCATCGTCGGCTAGCTCGCATTGTAACAGCGGATAGACGGGCCACAGTGCAAGAAATCACTCGGCAATTTAACGCTGGTGCACAAAAACGTGTAAGCAGCCACACCATCCAGAAGCATCTCCTCGCTATGGGGTACAGAAGCCATCGTCCCACGAGAGCACCGCTGCTGACCGCACACCACAGGGTGCAAAGATTAGCATGGGAGCGGGAACATCGCCACTGGACCCTAGGCATGTGGAAAAATCTTGCCTGGACCGATGAGTTGAGATTCACGTTGGTACATGCGGATGGCAGGATACGAGTACGGCGCAAACCACATGAAGCGATGGATCCTTCTTGCCAGCAGGGTACTCTTCAAGCTGGTGGGGATGGCATTCTAGTCTGGGGACTGTTTAGGTGAACTGAAATTGGTTGGTTGGTTGGTTCATTGATTTTATTGGCGCAAGGGCCATGGTTGGCCAAAGAGCGCCAAACAAAAGACATCAAAAGAGAACAAAATCAATAAAACACGTACACAAGGGTAAAAACAGGATGAAGCGGTAAAAGTGGAAGATGGAAATGAATACGGTAAAAACTACAGGACAGACAGACGAACAAACAGTATTAAAAACGTGCGATGAAGCTTAAAATATGGCTGATCAAATAAAACTGAAGAATGAGAACGATGAAAGGGCTAAAAAAGATAATGAAACAAACAGTACTAAAAACATGATACAAAGATTAAAATCTAGCTGATTCAGTAAAACTGAAAAATGAGTATGATGATAGGGCTAAAATCTAGATACGTTTAAAATAGTCAATTTGTTTAAAAAATGAAAAAACAGCAACAGTATTGCAGTGGTCATTTAGCAGCCGCTGCAGTGTAGCGGCGTCCTCGTTCAACAAATGAGAATGAAAGAAATGAAAACGTACATCACGAAAACGAACACAGGTACACAAAAGATGAGTGACGGTGAGTCGGCAGTTGCACGTCTCACACATCGGCGCAGTGTCGCCACACAGCAAAAAGCGGTGAGTGAATCGACAATGCCCAATGCGGAGACGAGCAAGCACCACTTCCTCCCTACGGTTCCGACGATATGAGGATTTCCAGACTTCAAGATTAGGTTTGATACGATGCAGTTTATTTTCCACCTGTTGGTCCCACAGACCTTGCCACGTTCGCTTAATATGGTCGCGTACCAGAAAGCGGAAATCCCGGTGAAACAGTGGCAAGGGTGTGACGACCAAAGAGGAAGCAGATCTAGCAGTCGCATCAGCACACTCGTTACCCGAGATTCCAACATGCCCGGGAATCCAACAAAATTGTATCTGGACACCGGCCTCGAGCAAAGAACAAAGAAGCCTTCGTACGGTAAAAAGAAAAGGGTGGTCACAGCAGTCCAACGATGACAAAGCCTGCAAAACACTCAAGGAATCAGTGTACACCGCAGCCCGGTGATGAGAACTCGACTGAACATGGAGAAGGGCGAGATACACAGCATGCATCTCCGCTGAAAACACCGTGGCCTCAGCTGGGATCCGCGCTACTGAAACGTCATCTACACAGACAGCCGCGGATCCAACGACTCCATGCATTTTGGAGCCATCAGTAAAAATAGGAGTGTAATCAAAATTCAGGTCACGGTGCTCAGCGAAGAGCTGCTGGTACACTGACGCAGGGGTTGAGGATTTATCGAAAGATGTAAAGGTGGTATCAACCATGACACCAAGTGGGTGCCATGGCGGATCCCCAAAGCCCCTGGTCTCTCCAACAAGTGACAAGTCGAGCCCTACATCACGGGCTACGGCCGCCATACGAAGACCGAAGGTTGAAATGCACGAGGGCCGGTTCCCGAATAAACGAGCATGCTGGGGATGAAAAACTGCATCGTATAAAGGATGGCCTGGAAGAGATCTAAGTTTCAGATAGAAATGAATAGACAGCTGCAGACGGCGTAATTCAAGCGATGGTTCGTTCGCGTCAGCGTATAGGCTGGGAATCGGAGATGTTCGAAATGCTCCCGAACAAAGACGCAGTGCTTGATGGTGAATAGTGTCCAAAGGCCGGAGAACGGAACGACGAGCAGAGCCATACACGATACAACCATAATCCAGTTTCGACCGGATTAAGGAATGGTAAATACGAATCAAAGACGTCCTGTCTGCGCCCCACGAGACTCTCGAAAGGATCTTAAGAATGGATAGAGCCCGCAGACAGGAAATCTTGAGCCGCCGAACGTGCGCACGGAACGTAAGCGCACGGTCGACGGTCAGACCAAGGAACTTGGTCTCCGGCAAAACTGGTATGGCTGCACGGTCTAAAAACAGCTCTGGGTCAGGATGGAGGCCACGCCTCCGGCAGAAATGGACACACGCTGTCTTGTCGGGAGAAAGAACGAAACCATTGCTATTCGCCGTTTTAAAGATCTGATTAATTGCAGACTGCAACTGCCTTTCAATAAAATGCATGCTTGATGACGAGCAGAAAATGTGCAAGTCATCAACATAGACAGTAGCCGAAACCGCAGGAGGAAGATTTGTGAGGAGACAATTAATGCGAAAGATGAACAATGTGACAGATAAAATGCAACCTTGAGGAACACCTTGTTCTTGATGGAATGTTGCCGATAGCGTCGTACCCAGGCGCACCTGGAACACCCGATTGCGAAGAAAATTTAAAATAAATGTCGGAAGATTTCCTCGCAATCCGCATGCGTGGAGGTCACGGATAATACCATGCCGCCACGCACGATCATAGGCTTTCTCGATGTCAAAGAATACAGAAACCAGGTGCTGCCTACGCACGAACGCCTCGCGCACAGATGTCTCAAGGTGCAGGAGATGATCGTGAGGTGAACGATGACGGCGAAAGCCGCTTTGTGATGGTGAAAGTACTTGATGAAATTCTAAAAAATGAACTAACCGGGAATTAACCATGCGTTCAAGAACTTTACACTGACAGCTAGTGAGAGCGATTGGACGATAACTAGAGGGAGACTTGGGATCCTTGCCAGGTTTGGGAAAAGGCAGAACAACTGCTTTTCGCCAAGACTCCGGGAAACTGTGCTCCGACCAAATACGATTGTAAAGGATTAAGAGATTCTCGAGAGACGACTGCGAGAGATGACGGAGCATGTCATAATGGATGCCATCGGGACCGACCGATGTAGCGCCGGACCGATGCAGAGCCACCCTGAGTTCAACCATGCTGAAGGGGAGTTATATCCCGTGTCGAGAAAAGGCGCAAAGGAGATTCTCTGGCGTTCCACAGTGGATTTCATTCTTTGAAAAGAAGTAGGATACGCCAGGTCACTCGACACGGAGGCAAACGCCTCCCCTAAACAATCAGCAATCTCCCCGACTCCAGCATATGTGCAGCCGTTGCTCTCGAGAATGGAGATCTGGTGAGAGCTGTAGTTACCCCGGATCTTTCGGATCTTTTCCCACACACTTTTCGAACTGGCACGTGAAGTGAGAGATGACACATACTGGATCCAAGACTCCCTCTTGCTACGTCGACGCACCAACCGAGCATAGGATTTTGCTCGTTTGAATTTAACGAGATTAGCATCGGTCGGATAACGCCGAAACGTAGATCAGGCCTTATGTTGAGCTCTCCTAGCCGCTGCGCATTCAGGGGTCCACCAAGGCTTCGGACTTCTGGAGAGTGTCGTCGATGTTTTTGGGATAGAAAGATCAGCTGCCTGAAGAATACAATTTGTGACTTCAAGAACCGCTGCGTCGATTGACTCTTGGGTCACCATTGCAGAAGAGATCAAAGCTGACGGCGTGAAGACCTCCCATCTCGCACGCTCCATCCTCCAACGAGGGGGGCGGGAGGCAGAAGTTGGCAAGTTGGCATGATGCGAGAGCAAAATCGGATAATGGTCGCTCCCGTGGAGGTCGTTACACACCGTCCACGACCAGTCAGCAACAACTGATGGTGATCCCAAGGTCAAATCGATCGCACTGAAGGATCGTGTCGGTTCATGGAAGTACGTGTCAGCACCGGTGTTAAAAAGGCACAAAGAGGCCGAGGACAGAAGAGACTCTATGCGACGACCTCTCGTGCTGATGCTGACACTACCCCACAAATGATGATGGGCATTGAAGTCACCTAGTATTAAAAAGGGTGAAGGCAGCTGATCAACCAATCTCTCCAGTACCGGGACGCTCACGTTCTCGTCCGGCGGCAGATAGACACTGCAGACAGTAAGAGGTACAGGCATAGAAATACGAACCGCCACGGCCTGCACAGTTGTGGAAACCGCGACGGAAGATACCGGAACCCTGTGAGGGACGAGAATGGCAACTCCCCCACAGGCTATATTTCCAGACGAGTTATCTGTCCGAAATGCACTGTAGCCTCGAACTGAAAGCAGGTCCGATGGTTTAAGCTTCGTCTCCTGTAGACAAAGGCACACCGGAGAGTAAAATGAAAGCAGATGTTTCACTTCATCAAAGTTCGTCCGAAAACCTCGACAGTTCCACTGAATGATTGAAGCCATGGTTATAAGTGAAATGAAAATGATCAAACAAAGTCCGGCTCCATCGCCTCTGCTGGGGGTTCCCCCAGATCTGGAGGCGTGTGACCAGGGGCTAAGATGGGAGCATGTTTTGTCCCAAGTGTCTTACCGGGAGGCGCACGACGTTGAGTCGTTTCCTGAGATTTTGGAGGAGAAGAAATGCTTTTCTTATCCTGGGCTTTGGTCTTTTTGTTAGAAGAAGTGGCCTGACTTCCCTTGTTGGTGGTGGGATGAGTCTGCTTCGGCGAAGTGGTGGGTGGCGCTTTCAGACCCCTAGCTCGAGACTGGAGTGCCTCCAGTCCGGCTGCGATGATGTCGTTAACATTGAATGGACATTTAAGGGGGATCAGAATGTCAGTCTGAATGGCAACCGTAGATTTGGCAACCACCACTGAAGCGTATGATCGCCGATCAGATGTAACAGGAACCACTTTTCTTCTGGCCTCAGGATAGGAAATATTTTCCACCGTTTTGATCCTTTGGATTTCCTTCTCCTCCTTCCACTTGGGACAATCTTTGGCTGATGCCGCGTGTGAACCCTTGCAGTTCACACAAAACTCAGCCTCGGCCACACATTCCTGCAGAAGATGTTCTGTGGCACCACAGCGTGCACACCGGGGATTGCTCCTACACGACTGCTGAGAATGGCCATAAGACTGGCACCTAAAACATCTCAGAGGGTTAGGGATGTACGGGCGTACCTCGAGGTGGAGATACCCTGCCTTGATGTATGTAGGCAGGGAAGGGCTATCAAAAGTTAAAATGATGTTCCGGGATGGGACGGACTGCCCATTCCGCCTGAATAGAATACGCCGCACACCCGTAACGTGTTGACTCCTCAGTTCTTCAAGTAATTCTTCCTCAGCACACTCAACGAGGTCCTGAGAGGAGACAACACCTCGAGATGAATTTAGGTATCCATGAGGTGTTATTTTTACCGGAGTCTCAAGCAGCGTGGTGGTGTTAAGAAGTGTAGAGCTGTAGGCCACAGTGGACATTTCTACCAGAAGATCTCCAGATTGGAGCTTCTTTACGCTCTTAGGAGAGCTTGCGATGGATTGAAGTGCTTTATTTATCCAAAATGGACTTTTAGCACTCAGAGGCTTTGAAGGGTCTAATGAATGAACAAAAAAGAAACGAGCATTCGAAAAGTCAGGCACATGCTTTTTAGCGGAAGGGGATGAGCCTTCCTCATTACTTCTTTTGCTTTTTGGTTCGTGGGAAACTTTATTTTCATCCATAAAGAAAAATTAATAATTCGTCCGCCGACTTCCCCACCCACAATCGAGCCCAACGAGGGAGAGCCGGAGGTCCGCAAGCCCAAGTGGACGCAGGACACGACTCTAGGAATAGCAAGCGGATATAGCAAGTTGATAGGGCAGACATGCGCTCGGCGAGCACCCAGACTTTCCCATGCCTGGGGAACACCCCTTTGGCATGCCCACCCTATCCCCAGACTCACCCTGTCGTACGAGACGACAAGCCGTTAGAGGTCTGGGCTCCACTCGGCCACAGACCTCATTGACTAGGAGTGGGTTAGTTCCCAGCCGCCCGTTTAGGGTGAAGCAGGGGGCAAAGAGGAGTGTTGGCAACTGGCGACAACAACACCCAGGCCTCCAGAAACCTCAGCCTCCAGCATCCCCTTTTTCACCTTACGGGTCACCGCACACGGCAAACGTGCAGGCAATTCTAGCTAACCAGCTCGGAAAAAACAAAGAAAGAAACATGAAATGGAGAAGACAGGAAAGAAAACGAGAAACTAAAATCCTGAGCTGGCGCATAATCACAACCTCAGCAACCTACAACTGAGGCGGGTTCATGTCAAGTGAAAAAACATAAAAAATGTGAAAATCATCACATATAGTACATGTTGGCTCGGGCCGTGGGGACGCCATCCCCCATCAGCTGGATGAACAGCTGTCCCTTCGGTGATGTAATCGTTCAAGACGAAATGACAAAATGATCCGTCACAAGGTCAGCTCGGGCCGTGGGGGCGCCGCTCCCCAAATAACTGGAAAACCAGTTATCCCCGTGCGGGGTGAACTGAAATTGGACCCCTGGTACGTGTGACATCGTCCTTCACAAGTCAACGTTACCGGGATATCCTGGACGACCATTTGCTCCTGTTTGTGCGTCTTCAACATCCCACTGGGGACCTCATCCTGCAACAAGACAATGCAGCTCCCGAATTGTATCCTAATGGTTGGATGAACACTCCACCGACGTGACCTCGCTTTCTTGGCCAGCTAGATCACCTGACCCGAATCCCATCGAGCACATCTGGGATGCCATCGAGATAGATCTTCGAGACTCTGAACCCCCTCCATCAAATCTTCGTGAACTGTGGGAGCTTTTTCAGGGGTCGTGGATCCGTATGGGTTCCCAACGCTTCCGGTGTCTTGTCGAGTCCATGCCGAGACGAACCGCCACCGTCATCAGGCCCAAAGGTGGTGCTACACGTTACTAGACAGGTATCTCTAATTCAATTGCTCTTTAGTGTATATGCTCCAGCTTTGCCTGTCTGTCCGCCCGTCCGCACTATAACTCGCGTAAAAGTGGTTCGATTTCGATGAAGTTTTGTTATGTGGTAGAGGACTACCTGGGGACGAACCCTATTGAAAATGGAAGAAATGGGGTCAAATGTCAGGACGTAGGAACGCGATCCATACATTGCCTAGAAGCGTCATAACTTGCGTAAAAATGGTTCGATTTCAATGAAATTTTAGTATGTGGTAGCGGACCACTTGGGGACGAACCCTATTGGAAATGGAAGAAATGGGGTCAAAGGTCAGGACGTAGGAGCGGGATCCGTTCCGTTGCCCTTATGCGTCATAACTTACGTAAAAATGCCTCGATTGAGACAAAACTTTATCAACTTGTTCTGGAAGTTTGCTTAACCGGTTCTGTTGAATATCATCAAAAGGGGGTCAAAGGTCAGGGCATAGGAGCGAGATTTATTTTACAGCCATTATTCTCAAAACTTGAGTAATAACTTGAGTAATGATTTCTGGTATGTTGGAAAGAGTATTATAATCAATGCATTGCATGATTTTACTAACTTATTTTAAAAAATAGGGTAGCAGATTTGGACGTATGACTGGTAGCCTTATCCTGATGGAATTCTACTCTTTGAAGGCTCTTTGGATAAAGGAATGGTATTTTCTCTTTAAATCATCATCATCATCATTGTCAACCATTATCAATCCACTGCTGGATGAAGGTCTCCCCAAGTTTCCTCCACAACGGTCTGTCTTGTGCCAGTCTCCTCCATGTCACCCCTGCATACTTTCGAATTTCATCCACCCATCTCCCATGTGGTCTTCTTCTGGGTCTTTTCCTGTCCCTTGGAATCCAATCTAAAATTTCGGCTGTCCATCGATGATCTGTCCTTCTGGCAGTATGTCCAGCCCATTGCCATTTCAGGGATTTAACTCTGATCATGATGTCTTCCACTCTTGTCATTTTTCGGATCCACGAGTTCCTCTTCTTATCTCTCCTGGTTACACCAAGCATGCACCTCTCCATGCTGCTTTGAGTTGTCTGCAGCCTTTGTATGTCTCTTTTAGTTAAGGTCCACGTCTCTGCACCATACGTAAGCACTGGAAGGATGCATTGATCAAACACTTTTCTTTTAAGACATAATGGCATATTGCTCTTGAAAATTATGCTAAATACAGGAGTAAAAACATTATTTTGGTAATATTATGGAATTGATTTTAACATTCTTTTCAACTTTTCTTAACTTTAACTTCCCATTGTACGATAAACCTGCAATAATCATGAATCCCTTACTGAAACTTCCTTCGGATTCTTGGACCAAGTTTGTAAGTCTATTTTGCTCTTTTGAATAGTAAATCCACCTTTTTATGGTTAGTCATTCAGTTAGATCTATGCTTCATCAATAGTCACAATAAATTTCCATATGTCTCATGCCTAGGCAAAATGCGGTGACATTATGTTTTGCTGTTGTTGTTTTTAAATATTCAAATCTTTGTTTATTATTACGTTGTTTGCAGTTGATACAGAGATTTTTAACGACTTGCTCTTCAGGTCGGTGGATTTTCTTTTATGATCAGAAAACTTACTTTCGAAATAGTCATAAAAATATGTACGTTCTTTGGATATTCGTTTGGTGTTCTTTTTTTCACCATTTTTCCCACTGGAATTAGCATTCCTAAATGTGAAATAAGCATAATATTGCTTAATTCACATTTAGGAATGCTAATTCCACGTTTTTCTCAGGGTGTTTTTACGCTTTCCGACCATAAGTTGAACAAGCGTATATGCACTAGCTTTGTCCGTCTGTCTGTCAGCGCGATAACTCGCGTAAAAATGGTTCGATTTCGATGAAATTTTAGTATGTGGTAGGGGACAAACTGGGGACGAACCCTATTGAAAACGGACAAAATGGGGTCAAGGGTCAGGACATAGGAGCGGGATCCATTCCATCTCTCTTATGCGTCACACCTTACCTAAAAATGCTTCGATTGCGACAAAACCTAATCATGTTGTTCTGGAGGTATACGAAACCGGTTCTGTTGAATATCAGCGAAATGGGGTCAAAGGGCAGCGCACAGAAGCGAGATTTATTCCAGAGTCATTATCCTCATAACTTTACTAAGAATGCTTCTATTGCGAAAAACTTTACCGTGTTGTTCCGGAGGTATTTTGAACCAATTCTGTTTATTATCATCATGATAGGGTCAAAGGTCAGGGCACAGGAGCCAGATTTATTTCACAGCCATTATCCTCATAACTTGACTAAAAATGTTTCTATTGCGACAAAGCTTTAGTATGTTGTTCCGGAGGTATACTGAATCAATTCTATTGAAATCATCGAAATGGGGTCAAAGGTCAGGGCACAGGAGCGAGATTTATTCCAGAGCCATTATCCTCATAACTTTACTAAGAATGCTTCTATTGCGACAAAACTTTACCGTGTTGTTCCGGAGGTATTTTGAACCAATTCTGTTTAATATCATCATGATGGGGTCAAAGGTGAGGGCACAGGAGCCAGATTTATTCCACAGCCATTATCCTCATAACTTGACTAAAAATGTTTCTATTGCGACAAAGCTTTAGTATGTTGTTTCGAAGATATACTGAATCAATTCTATTGAATATCATCGAAATGGGGTCAAAGGTCAGGGCACAGGAGCGAGATTTATTCCAGAGCCATTATCCTCATAACTTTACTAAGAATGCTTCTATTGCGACAAAACTTTAGTATGTCGTTCCGGAGGTATTTTGAACCAATTCTGTTTAATATCATCATGATGGGGTCAAAGGTGAGGGCACAGGAGCCAGATTTATTCCACAGCCATTATCCTCATAACTTGACTAAAAATGTTTCCATTGCGACAAAGCTTTAGTATGTTGTTCCGAGGATATACTGAATCAATTCTATTGAATATCATCGAAATGGGGTCAAAGGTCAGGGCACAGGAGCGAGATTTATTACACAGACACTATCCTCATAACTTAAGTAAAAAGCTTCTATTGCGACAAAACTTTAGTATGTCGTTCCGGAGGTATACTGAACGAATCAATAGTCAGGGGAGGGGGAGGGTTTGTCTGCGCGCGATTTATGGTGTATTGGAAAGCGTATCATAATCAATACATTGCATGATTTTACTAACTTGTTAATAACAGAATACGAATACATATTTCTCTTCGTAAAGAGCAACAACATAACCTTCTATCCATAGCTTGTTTACGTGCGCCATTTTCTTAGCAGACAATATTTAACTGCAGCAGATGTTTCTTTCGTGTTCATCTAACACGCTGTTGCCAGTTTCAATTCTTTGAACTTCTTTGATTTTCTGTAATTTCTTATCAAAGACGTTCTAAAAATCTGGGATCATCCTCTGTATGAATAAGTTTACTAGTAATCCACTTTATTAACATTTAAATCTTTAGCGCATCAAAATATTAACGATTTCAATCTTTGACACATCATTTAGATGCCTCTTAAGGTACCAGACAGAAAACTAAATTTAGGAAACAGAAGTACACATAAAATTCTCACCTCAACTGGAACAATGGTTGCGTAGGGCCACAACAGGTGTCTGAGTCTTGCATTCCAGGTGTGTATCAGAGCGTTTCTTTCTTCGTCCAAAGACGGCAGCACTTCAACTACGAAAATTTGTAGATTCTGGTGCATTTGCTTTAGTCTATGGACTTTGGCCAAAAGCCTGAAACACGCACAAAATTTAGCAGTCGAAGGACTGTGATAGCGTAAAAATTTTGCTCAAATTTAGGCACAAAAATATTTTACATTTTAAAAAGCACAAAAAAAAACTAGCAAAACAACGAATAATCACGGAAGAGGTCTAATGTAAGAAGGCTACACTGTAAAAAATTGGTACTTCGTTTTTGAGTACATTCTGTGCTTATAATTGCTCCTAGTACTTGTGTCATATTTTTGGAAAAGACACGTACTCATTTTTAAGTACATGCTGGAAATAAATTGTGAGTATATCTGGTATTTGCAATTTGAACTATATGTATTCAAAAAATCCATATACACAGTGCGTCAAAGAATTTTTAAGACTGGGTCTGTAAAATGAAATGGAAACAAGAAATTATAATTTGTTTTTGGTTTGTTATTCAAAATAAGTCCCTCCGGCTTCAATACACTTGTTACAGCGATTTAATAATGATTCGAATGTCTGTTCCAGTTCACTTTGCGGAATTGCCTCCAAAGCACGCGTCGAAGCTGTTTGTATGGTCGAAATATCATCAAAATAACACCCTTTTAACGTCATTTTAAGTTTTGGGAACAAAGAAAAGTCGCAAGGTGCTAAATCAGGCGAATACGGTGGACGATTCAACACACAGACCTTATTTTTCGTCAAAAATCTACGAACAACAAGTGAGGTGTGACTGGGTGCATTATCGTGCAACAAACACCCACTGTTCTCATCTCGATATTCTTGACGAATGCAACGAATTCTGCCCATCAAACGCCTCAAAATATTTAAATAAAACTCGCCAGTAATTGTTTGTCCACTTGTAATGGGCATTGTTCTGATTTTCGATGGAACTTTTCTTGTTTTTTTGGCTTGTGGCGAGTTTTTTGACACCCATTCCGCACTTTGTCGCTTTGTTTTAGGACAATATTGAAAACACCATGTTTCATCACCTGTAACAATCGATTTTAAGAAGTTTGGATCATTTTCAGCGGTTGAAATGATGTCTCTGCAATGTGCACTTCTCCTTGATTTTTGTTCATTGGCTAACGTGTGTGGAACAAATTTAGCACAGACTTTTGTTTTGCCCAAATCTTCATGCAGGATGGTTCGAATCGTTTCTTTGTTGATGTTTAAAGACTCTTCTATCATTCTTAGTGACGCACATCGATTGTTTTCCACAAAATCACACACTTTTTCAATAATCTCAGGTGTCCTAGATGAACTTGGTCTTTCGGTATGCTTATCATCTTCTAGCGTCTCTCTTCCGTCCAAAAAACATTAATGCCACAGGAAAATATTTGATCTACTTAAACAAAACTCGCCGTAAACTTGTTTCATCATTTGGTACGTTTCCAAGGCACTTTTACCAAGTTTTGCGTTAAATTTAATAACAGCCCTTTGTTCCATCTTAATAATTCAACATGAAAAAAATTTTACTTCTCTAATGAACGGCCGTTTCGTTTGTGTTACTTTAACAACTGCGCAGTACTTTTGGCAGAAAGCAAGCAGATGGTCAAGGTTTATAGCGCATTCGCGATTACACTGGTGGCGCCATCGTAGGCTGAAATATAGCGCTAGTCTTAAAAATTCTTTGACGCACTGTGTATTTCAAATATATGCGCTTTAACTTCATTGAGTTTCTGTACCCTTTCTGACAGGGCACAGAAACTGAAGGAAGTTAGACCGAATCTAACGATTCTGACAGGATAGTTTGTAAGTGAAAGCACACTAGATGGCGCCACCGTACGATTTCGCACATAGAAGGTAGAGTGAAATTATGGGGGGCTTAGGAATGAACACCTTTATATGTAACCGGGGGATTCCTACCCGGGGACCGTAACTTAACGCCCTCGTCCGATGCCCGGTAGATATTCAGCGATTGTTAGAAATTCACGCCAACACGCAGAACCCCCAGGTTCAAGCCCATCAGGCTGGGTTTGAACCCAGGGTCCCTCCATCAGCCGTCTGAATCTCTAACCACTAGGCCATCCGCGGCTCGATTTCAAATTTGGAATACGTGTACTCCATACATACTCATTTATTCATAGAATCAACTGGTATTTGATGGCACATCTGGGATAATAGATATACTCGTTGTCACATGCGGGGCAAACGGGCCGCACAATTTTATGACAAATATAGTGATGAAGCGACAATATATTATCCATGAGATTGACACAAATACACTGTAAAAAATTTCACTGTTAGATTACGGGCAATGGCCGGCAACTGGGGGCCCGGCCCTTGCCCAGAAAATTATGGCTTGGCCCATTTTTGTGAAAGCCCATAAAATTACGGTCTGAACCATGAATACTAAACCCGTAAAGTGAAGAGCAATGCCAGTAAAAATAAAATTTGACCGTATTCAGTGGAGCCTAAATCTCAGGGCACAGCCAGTAAAAAATATAAGTTGACCGTATTCAGTGGAGCCTAAATCTCAGGGCAAAGCCAATAAAAATATAAGTTGACCGTATCCAGTGGAGCCTAATTATCAGAATCTATAATATCTAAAATGAAGTAATATGAGATTATATTTATATTTATATTTATTGACGCAGTTATTTGTAAGTAAGTATACGTATCATTACTTACATTTGAGCACGTCGTGTACTCGTTTACGATACGTTGTACTTTAAAAAAAGGGAGTAGGTTCAGGTTCTCATTTTTAAGTAGATGCCTACAGCACACCTTATACACCCTTCAAGCCAGCTCACAACACGCGCCTTCTTTCATTGACTACGCGCTGTTGACGTCGAAAGTCGGAGGTGGTCACAATAATGTGACTCGACTGTGTATAATATACAAGTATTACAACGTTTGAGGAGATATAACGTTTAAGGAGATATATATATCCGTGGATGAAGTTCCGGAAAACTTCAACAGATTTTAAATCCGGAGACCTTGGGGCACAACTAGTGAGTTGGGTTGCGACACGTTGAGGCGGTGCATTGTCCTGTTGAACAGCCTTAGGATGTGTGAAGGCCATGAAAACGTGTAAGTGCATTTAGCACATGCTGCTAGCTACAGACACACTATGGGATTTAATGTGTCCCATGAGACGGCTCTCCAAACCGTCATAGAGCCACTCCCACCCCAGAGCACGACGGGGCCATCGCCTTATGATGTCGACGCCACACCCGCAACCTACCGTCAGATCAGTACATATGAAAACGGGATTCATCTGAGCACACGATGCGGCGCCACTCTGCCGAGGTCCAGTTTTGATGTTCCCGGTACCAGGTGAGGCGTAATTTCCTATGATGAGAAGTCAGAAGTGGCACACGAGTAGGGCATCGGCTTCTGGAGCTCAGTGTGCGTCGTACCGTTTGCTCTCTGACGCTGCTTAGGCCTCCGACATTTAACCTGGATGTAATTGCACCCGCCGTTGCCAAGTGGTCTGTCTATACGAACCCGGATAGTCAACGTGGACACTAGTCATCAATGGTGTGTGGTTGGTAGGCCACTGCTTGCTCTCTGGGTGCTGCTACGTCCGTCGATGGTATATTTGTGGTACACCCTTTATACGGTTGACCTCGGGAACCCTAGCGTTCATACCACTTGGGTGATAGAATCACCCATCTGTATTGCGCCGACAATGCGTTCATGGTTAAAGTAGCTCGGATCACTACGTTTACACATGGCCGTCGATTGGCATACACTGCGTGGGACAGACCCAGACAGATCGCCTGCGTTCAGTCTGGGTCTGTTCCACGCTGAGGGGGAGATGCGCATGTCAAATGCCCATCACCCCTACGTTTAATGTTTTGCATACTGAGCGTGCCAAATTATTATGACCACTTGGTTAGTACGTTGTCGGCGCACCTTTTTTCTTTAACACTGCTTGATTCGTCTTCGTATCGACTCTAATAAAGGTCGGTAAGTGGCTTGGGGTATATTAGCCCAAATGCGATGAATTGCACTCTCCAGCTCTTGAAGATTTAATGGTAGCAGATCCAGCTGTCTGATACCCATTTCGACTTCATCACACAAATGCTCGATTGGATTGAGATCTGGTAATTGAGGAGGCCAGTGTATCAGGAAAATGTCTCCGTGATGCTCCTCAAACCATTAACGTACAATATGAGCACTACGACATGGAGCATTGTCCTGCGAAAGTATCCATCTCTATTGGGATAAACCATGAACATAACTGGTTGGACTTGATCGGCAACGATATTTAAATAACTTTGGGGGGGGGGTCAGACATTGCTCCGCAAGAATCAAAGGGTCCAAACACAAACACATGCTCCAGAGCATAACGTTGCCTCTGCCAGATTGAATAGTGACGATGCAAGATGGGTCCATGCTTTTGTGCTGCTGTCTCCATATCCTCACCCTTCCATCGGCATGGTGTAGCTGGAAACGTGATTCCTCGGACCACATTACCCTTTCTCACTCATCTGTTGTCCAATTCTTGTATTTATGAGCAAATTGGAGGTGTTTGTTCTTGCTCGCTACAGATGGTAATGGCTTACGGACAAGCCTTCTTCTGTTCCCATACGATGTAATGTGCGCCGAACTGTACCTTGAGAAGCCATCGGATTTGAACCCTGATTCAGATTATCTGTAATCTAACGAACTGTTACCCGTATGTTGGACCGAACAAGTCTGCCTACTCTCCGCTCAACTCGAGCATCCAGTGCCACTGACGACCACAAGCCTTGAGTTCAGACACTGTTTTTGACTGGTGGTCCACTCTATGTACACTTTAGCCCCTGCTGCCCTCAAATATTTTGCTAGTGCAGCCATTTTGCTAATGCTTCCAGCGCACACAATCATTCCATGTTCAAAGTCCATCAGATCACGTCTCTTACCCATTATTTCTTGCGCAATGCATTTCATTAGTCTCTTCATGCCTCCAGCGTTCCCTTTGTATACCGATTCAGCCATCTTGCGTCAGCAGCATCTGCGAAATAGCTACTTTGCATAAAATGGTCTGGTGGTCATAATAATTTGGCTACTTACTGTATAATAGCTGTCCTTTAAAGCCCAAAGTACCAAATTATAATTATCTTCAAGCATCCACTGTTGATATAATTTACTTGTGAATCAACCATGGCAGTTTACACACTCAAAGTCAAAAAGAAAAAAAAAAATAGTTGCACCCAGAAGAAAGCAACCCACAGGAATGAAACTTGGTGGGTAGACAGAAATGCAAATGATTCAAGTATCCCACTCGCCCGCGCATGTGACTCCAGCGAAGAAAGATCCTAGCGCTGTGCCTGGCCGGCTATATAAGGTCGTCCTGTTGTGCGTGCTTGCTATTCTGACTGGTGCAGTTGTGTTGGTTGCATTCGTTCCAAGTGAAGCATGCCTCGCAGAAAAGTTCGGAAGCAATTCGAGAAGTTGGAGGAGATTCGTAAGGGGCCACATGGTCGGGCTGCAGAAAGCGGGATGGTCTTATCGCCGTATTACGCGCCATACCGGTCGTGCCGATATTGCCATAGCACGGTGTTGGCGGCAGTTAATAGAAAAAGCACGCAGCAGCTACAGGAAGGGTCTGGGAGTCCCAGACGAATCACGGAGCGATAGGACTGAGAAGTTGTCCGACATGCGCGGAGTGACCCAACAGGCACGATTGCGGATACTCAGCGAGCAGTGATGCCCTCCATGCATCGTCCGATTAGTACCAGCAGCATTGGTAGACGGCTGCACGACATGGGACTACACGCACGCAGACCGATACGACAGCTGCCATTATTTTTAATACCATTGCATCGTTGCCAAAGACTGCAATGGCACCCTGCCAGACTGTCAAGGAGCCACTCAGAATAACAGCGAGTAAGATCAGTGACGAGTCCCGCTTCTGTCTTGGAGGAGACGACGAACGAATCCGTGTGTGGAGACACCGTGGTCAGCGCTGTCGAGCGTCACACGTCTAGAAGGCCTGGTGTCATGGTGTGGGGTGGAATTGCCTACCATGCCAGAACACCTTTGGTGTTCATTACAGGCACTTTGACAGCCCAATGTTACGTTAATGAGGTCCTGCAACTGGTGGTCCTACCTTTTCTGAACGCTCACTCCGGTGCGATTTCCAACAGGACAACGATCGTCCTCATACTACTGCTGTCTCGAGAGCTTGCCTTCAAGGCACTGACACTCTGCCATGGCCAGCCGCATCGCCAAACCTATCGCTCGAATGAAAATGTGTGGGGTGCTATTGGACGCGCTATCCCCACTCCACCTCTACCCCACAATCTGCAGGAACTGCGTGTGAAGATTCAAGCTGCATGGGACGGCTTATCGCAGGACACCATTAGGAACCTGTACAAGTTCATGCCGAGACGCCTGGCATGCTGTGTGAGCAAACATGGCGGCCCGATGACATACTGAGAGACAATACTTATTAGCGTGTAGCTCAATAAATATTGCTCATATCAGTCGCAATGTTTAATCATCTATTGTTCCTGGTGACCTTTACCTTCATCCCGAATAGCATTGCAATCGGACACGTCCTTTGGGTGCAATCATTTTTTATTTTTGACGATGGGGGTAATTTACGCAATACATGACCCCAATGAGTTTTGTCAAATACTATTTGATAGCATGTCCTTTGAACACAATTTTGGTTCTTCATATTTTTGCACCTTTCGGAATATTTAAAAACAAGTCTTATTAGGAGAAATAGCTTACTTCATAAGTTTTCTCCACTCTTCAGATTCATTCAAGGCTCTTCTTACTTTCCTTCCCAATGTTTTTCTGGGATATGCTGATATAATCAAAATAGAATCGTTAGCATATGCTACCAATACTCAACATCCCACTCAAAATATTTGGAGAGCTGAGCATGCTACAATGGTCATGTATTGCGTAAATTCTAACGACTCTCAAACAGATCCTTTTTACTAATTCGTCTTCCCCTTTACTATAAGGGTTGTCCAATAAGTAACCATACTTTCTGTCTGAGAGAGTCAAAATAAGACATACCTAAAAATAATCGCTGCCAGCATTTAGACAGCGGTCCCATCATTGCACAAGTCCTCTTATTGCCGCAGCATAGGAGGGAGCTGCTACTGGAACCAGCTATCTACGACTTCACGCACCTGATCCTCCGGAGTGAAACATTCCCTTTTGAGAAATTCTTTCATAGGTCTAGAGATGTGAAAATCGCAGAGCATTTGCTCAAAGCCATACGCTGGATGCTGAAGGACTTCCCAGCAAAAGCTCTGAAATGTCCTTTGTGTTATAACTGCCATATGCGGCTGGGCGTTGTCATGCAGAAGCGCAAAACCCTGAGCAGCGTTCGAATTACTCAGTGGTCCGCTGGCCATTGACCAGTAAAACTCCCGTCGGACCACTGAACTACTCATTTTACTGGCCTGGACAGCCAGTAAGTTTTTTTTCCCCCTTTTTAATTTGTCACAAGTTAAAAAACGAATATCTATATCTTTTAGTATGTTGTACAGTTTTCTTTGTAAGTTGCAAACTAGTAATTGGTTCATGAATTGCTATTGGATAAGAGCTATTTTTTTCCCCCTTCGTGATTTGTAAAGAGTGGAAGAAATAGCAAATACAGAAAGGCAGTTTCCCAGTCTTTTTCTTGTAGCGGCAGCAGCAGTCTTTTGTTACCTCCATCCCCACTATTCGAAGCTAAACAATAAAACATATTAAAAAAAGGCTGTACCTGAATTTTTGTACCCGTGGAATCTCCTCATTTCCTTCTTTTTAAAAACAGATTGGTAATGCAGTCTTACTATAGTGGCCAGAAGAGATAGTGTGTCGTGCGCTTCTGCAGACGGGTATTTGAAATCATAGAGGGCGCTGCACACAGCTTCGATGCTATTGCTGTAAACTATGCTCAAAGATATACGTGCTTCTCTTTCCGTGCGGTAAAGGAATTTCACTAAAAGTTTACCAAAATCTATTTTTTTTTATCCTGCTGTTATATTAAAAATGATTAATGTCATGTATGGATATTTATAATATAACTGAATATTCTCCCAGATGTGTTTTGGGGAAGCTTTGCCGACTTTATTCGGGAAATGCATCATTTTGCATTGAATCTACGTGTCACAAGGCTAGTTAGTACAAATAAATTACTGGGCGCAAATTTTTTCCGTAATTATTGAGATTTTTGCCTAATCAATCATCATATTTAATTCTTTTCCGATTCTGTTGCAACTCTTTTCTGTCTCTACGTCTTTACATACCACAAAATGTTTAATTGGGCGTCACATGATACTGTACCTAGGCCTAATCTTCCCATGATAAAGTTTACAGAACTTTGGACAAAAACAACCAAAAAAAAAACCACCCAGTTTCAATAATTTTAGACAAAGTACGACGATATACACTGCCGGAAAGTGAAAAAAGAACACCAAGAAGGAATTGGCGGACGATCATGAAATGTACATATGTTAATGAGGTCGAGTTTACGTAGGTGTGATGTTACTTTCGGGATCAACCGGTGAGCGCTTACGCCATAGCACGGCATAATATGCAAATTATCGTCGGTGGTATTTAAGGAGTGCGGCGAAGTGAATGTACGTACGGACACGTGCGAAGACCCTGAAGAAGCTGCAATGCCTGGACATGGAAGACTTGTACGATTTCAGCAGTTATCGGACTTTCAGCGAGGTCGTCTAGTCGGACTCCGCGAGGCCGGGTGGTCGTATCGTCGTATTGCGGAGCGAATTGGACGGGAAGTATCGGTGGTGGTACGATAGTGGCGTAGATGGTCCGAGGAACATTCCCACACGAGAAGACGTGGAACCGGGAGTCACAGACGGACTGATGATCGGACCGATCGACGCATAAGAAGAGTGGCGTTGTCAAGCAGAACATCCACTGCGACGCAAATCCGAGCTGCCGTTGCACCTGAGGGGACTGTGTGAACAATCCGCAACCGTCTACTGGATGCAGGACTACGTGCACGTGTGCCTCTGGCGTGTGTACCTCTGACTCCAGCCCACCGTGTGGAACGGCTGCAGTGGTGTCGCCAACGTCTGCACTGGAGACTGGAGAACGCAATGGCGATCTGTCGTGTTCAGCGATGAAAGCAGATTCAGCGTGGGAACCTCCGATGGCCGTATGCGTGTTCGCAGATGCACAGGGGAGCGTCTCCACCCTTCTTGCATCCGCCAGCGACGCACATGGCCTACACCTGGTCTCCTGGTGTGGGGAGCGATCAGATATCACTCCCGTACACAACTAGTGTTTGTACCGGGTACGTTAAACAGCACCTCCTACATTGACAACATCATTCAGCCCGTTGTTGTGCCATTTGTAAGGTCGGTTCATCGTGGTGATTTTCAGCAAGATAACGTACGCCCACACACGCCACGTGCAACGCAAAATGCACTTCAGGGTGTGAGACAACTTCCATGGCCTGCACGTTCACCGGATTTGTCCCCCATTGAGCACGTGTTGGATTTTATGGGACAAGACTTATCCGGTCTCCACGGCCAGCCACGACCATCCCCGATTTACGCGTCCAGGTTGAGGATGCTTGGAACTCAATACCCCAAACTTACATCCAACATCTGTACGACAGACTCCATGCCAGAATTGCACAGTGTGACGCAGTTCATGGCGGTTCAACCTCGTACTAACCATGTTACATGGAAATGTTATTTTTCAGTTTACCAGCAAATACAGCTGTATTTTGCCATAATGTTTTGATCACGTTATATCCTCTGTGTATTCCGTTATTATGCTGTATAAATTTCGTTGGTATCAGACGTCTCCTTCTTGGTTTTCTTTTTTCACTTTCCGCCAGTGTATAAAAGACTAAAAAAAAAGTGGCACATTTAACTAATTACTGAGTGGCTGTCAACTTGATTTCGAACAAGTAAAAAGAAACTCTATTTATTCCACCTTGCCTCATCTTTCGGCACGGAAAATAGTTACCCTTTGTTTACAGAACCTGTAACCACGGTTGCATCCAGATTCCAGATACGAAACGCATTCTCAACGTTACACTTACTACTACTACTTTTCATGACCGATCTAACAAATAAATCGCATTTTCAATAGCTATCCATCGAACACGCCATAGGAAAATATGCTAATGCTTAGAAATCATAGCATCGAAACTCGCAGGAGCGCCATCTCGCGGTTTCATGAAAAATGGGAACAAACATTTAAACAGTGAGGTATTAACGCACCGCAAATTATCTCTTCCAGCCACTATACTCTTACTCTGCCATATCACCAATCCATTAAAATCTTAAAGTTTTGGAAACATTCTGTGTCCTGTCAGTTGCACTTTCAAATTACATGTTTTAAAAACAAATATTGGAGATAAGTACATTGAAATTATACGATATTTTCTACATATATAAATGTCCTAAGTTTTTTTTATTGTTTTTTACGGACCAATGGGTGTGTTGGTTGGCCAGTGGTTTGCAAATTCTAGTGGTCCGCTGGGCCAGTAGAAGATTTATTTCTAATTCTAACCCTGCCCTGAGTACGGTTGCCATTCGGAACCGATGTATAAAAAAAAAAAAAAAAAGAAAAAAAAGTTCATCAATATCGTTCGGTATTGATGGTTGATCTTTTTGGTAGCCATTCAAGAAACAATTGTCCTCGATGACCAAAGAACATGGTTAACATCCCCCGGCCTGCGGAAATGGTGGACCGTGATTTCTTCGGTAGTGGCGATGATGCATGTTCCCACTCATGCTCTAGCGCAGAGTTGTCCAACCTTTTTGTGTAAAGGGCCACTTTGCCGCCCCGGTGGCGCAGTGGTCTAAGCGATGGCCTCTGATCAGGGGTCCGGGTTCGAATCCCGGTGAGGCATGGATGTTGTGTTTGTCGTACGGCACTGGCTCTCCCCCTTCCCTGGAACCAGGGACCCTAAATTAGGGACGGGCGACTGCTTATAGCCCATTGAGTTGCTCACGGCGGTCGTTAAACCTCCAATAAAAAAAAAAAGGGGGGGGCCACTTTAAAATTTTTCACGGAACTCGAGGACCAATGGTTGCTGCCAATTCGGTAAAATAAACCCAGTTAAATTGGACATGAAAATTTCCGAAAAAAAATGACATTAAAAGTAATTTTTATTGCCTAGTTAGTGTCTGCCCGTACACTTGATGTAGCGATGCGTAGAATTCCGGTAAGATGTTCGTCTGTCAGTTAGGACTTTGATTTTGTTTTTATGGCTTTCATCCTTAAATATATCTGTTCGCAGCAATATGTGCTACCAAACACTGCAATGCATCGAAGGGCGTGTTTTGAGACATTTGGATAAGAACCTGAGGGAACACATTTTTCTATAAAATGTTAACAAATCATAATATACGAAAACTCTATTCATGGTATGTCATTTTTGATCTCGACTAGTTCCATCTGCAACATATCAGGAGCATCATTGATATCGGTTCCGAATGGATCTGAGAACAACTTCATTTCCCCATCGTGTTCTCTGAAGACCGAAAATATATCTGTGAATTCACCGCTAAGTTTTTCAATCAGTTTGGGAGTACTTTTTATGGTTCACTGTCTCAGGCGGCCTTGTTGATAACGTGGTGAAATGGACAACTTTTTCTATAATTAACTGTTGCTGAAACAGTTGTAACTTCTGCACGAGTGCTTGGATATGCTCGTACAGTTTATGGGCAAATTGATTCCTTGTAATTTCACATTTAGAACTGCAAGATATTTAGTGATACCCATACTAGGAATGCCAAGTCATTCAACCACTAATCGTCATTCATAAAATTTGAATCTTTTCCTTTTTGTGCAATGCAGGTCTTTATTTCTTCAAGCAGTGCCCAGAATCTGGCCAGTGTCGCTGAGCCAGCGAACATGGATGAAGTAAATTACGTCACTATTGAATGATTCTAATTCTGCAAGAACATTTTTGAACTGTCCGTGATTGAGCCCCTTGGAACTTTTAAAATTGATCGTTGAAACAACTTTATCCATTAAGCCGCGAATTGCTGAGTGGTTAGCGGTTCAGACTATCAATGCAAGGTCCTGAGGTTCGATCCTGGGCTGATCTTGCAGTGGTGGTTTGAGTTGCTAACAATCACCGAATATTCGCCGTGCATCGGACGAGCACGTTAAGTGACGGCCCTCAGGTTGGACCCACTGGTTAAATGAGCATCCTTTCCTATGCCCCCCCCCCCTGGAATTCTCTCACCCCTCTATGTGCAACATCGTATTTGTACGGTGGCGCCATCTACTGTACTTTAATCTCACTACAAACTGTCCTGTCAAAGTCGCTATACTTGCTCTCGTTCCTTCCGTTTCTGTGTCCTGCCCAAAAGGCGAACTCGCTGTAGGTGGCTGGGATCTAAAATCTACTCACTGTGGACGGAAGTCCTACAAGAAAATGACTCCTTCCAACTTTGTCCATTACGTGTTGAACATCCATGGTCTATGCACGTAGTTGCTCTTGATGAATAATGCAGTGCCATGAGATGACATTATTAGGCACTGATTTCAGCATTAGATTTGCAAATCCATTATGCTTTCCTGTCATCTCCCGGGCTCCACTTGTTGTAATTCCACACAGTTTATCCTCCAGAAGATTGAATTTTGCCAAGATATAAATATTTTTGATGAGGCATCATATATATATATTAATATTGCCTCATCAAAAATATCTTTTCCAGTTGTTGCGCCTTTCAGTAGACATAAGTCAATAGTTTCTCAACGACTTCAAAAGTTGCGATGACTCCTCGTACATAGATTGCCAATTGTGCTGTATCGCTTATAAATCCGTGCTTTCACCGAGCGCTAAGCTGTAAAATTAGCCCAATTTGAGTCTGAAGAATTTGTTTTTCTACAATTTGTTTCTCTTTTAAATCCCGGAATTTTTTAATTCCGAACAGTGCAGGCTGGCCAGATTAAAACCTTCGGCGGGCCGTATGTTGGACAACCCTGCTGTAGCATTTCGACTGTGGCTCGAAATGATGACACCAGCTTCCGTTCCCAGCAATAATTCGTAGCAGGAAATCTTCACCTTCTTCAAGGCAGCGGAACCGACACTCTAATGATAGTCCCATTCGTTAACTCACCTGTTCATTGGACAGATGTTTCAGTACCCAAGAGGTGAAGGCCTTACGATATTCAAGGTGCGAATGCAGGATCGTATTGACAGTTCCGATGCTCACACCCGCACTGTTCGCCAGTTCTCGGATCGTGATTCTTTGATTGGCCTTTACAGCAGCATCCACAAGTAGAGGTCTGCACGGGCCTTAATTTGGAAAGCCCGGCTCGGCCCAAGCCCGCACGTCCGAAGCTCGTTCTAAGCATACACGTCCGAGGCCCGTTCTAAGCTCACACGTCCGAGGCCCGTTCTAATCCCACACGTCCGAGGCCCATTCCAAGCCCGCACGTCCGAGGCCCGGCCCAAGCCCGTACGTCCGAGGCCCGGCCCAAGCCCGCACGTCCAAGGCCCGGCCCGTTTCAATTTTTTGATTAAAGCCCGGCCCGTAAAATTTCAACAATTACCAAAACACGAATTCGACACCTGGTGCACTCGATCATTCGACTCCTGAAGAGTTTTCGTTTTCTTAATTGCTACACGTATTCTATTAAAATAAACGTTAATTCAGAATATTTCTGAGACTGTATAAGTCACGTGACGTCCGAGGAGGGGCGGGGCTTGTATACTCAAAAATATTGCATGGAAAGGACAGTTTCCATGGCTCTCAAATTTTCTGCATTTTCAAATTATCATTCGCTACCGCAGGACCAGGAAATATCCTTGGGGGTAAGGAATGAAGGTTAATTCGAAAAGTACGAAATATCCAGAATTATGAGTCCGATCGTTTTACTGGGAGAAGATTTTATGGCTTTATAAACTGCACCTATCTCTACTGGCATATCGTATCGCTGGAACCCAATATGTCTCTCGTGTGTGTGGGGGGGGGACACATTTGTGCCGCTTCAGATGCGATGTTCCAGACTTTGTGCTATCGTAACTCAAAAAATTTTTGCATTTAGTGCACTGCACAACGTTTTCCGGCCGAGTAGTTTCAGAACGGGACAGTAATTTCAAATATTCCCAAATATCGCTTTCCCCCTTTACATTGTCTACAAACACATATTCTCCGGAAGCAATTTTTTTCGCGAAAATCTCTCGTTTTCTTAAACTCCATAATAAGTATGGAAGAGTATTTATCAGCAACACTGAACTGAGAATATGCTAAGGGAAAACAACGACAGACTGCCCAGCTAACCAGTGGCACAGAAGTTTTGAAAACGTCCGCCTGAGAGTACAAATGGGGAAAATACGACACAGAGTTATATACGGAAGTAAGTTTCTCCCAGCCCATTTCTCCCGTGCCATATAAGAGAACTTAATAGCTTTTCACACATCTAGAGAACAAAGTGCCGCCGACCATAACAATAAAAAAGATCGTCTGCGACGGGGTGGCTTGGTTTAGAAATGCTGCAGTTAATAGCCTGCCCTGAAGCACGAGAGGAGGGTGGAAGTTAGAGAGAGAGAATGGTTTACATTCACATTGAAAAACTAAGGAAGCTGAATCACTCCAATTGTTTTGTAGGAGGGGAGGATGTCGTAAAACTTCTGTTTTTTCCATGAGCGGAAATTATTCAATTTTATCCCGCTGTTGTATGTTGCGAATTTTCCCAACGAGAAAGGCGTCGTCCAGCAATTGTTTTGCTCATAAAAAAGAAACAAAAAAACCCTGCTCGGCCCGTGTCTGTTTTTCATTCAATATGTTTTCCCAACTTAGAAATGAGTAAAGGCCCGACCCGGCCCGGGCCTGTGCAGACTTCTACTTATAATACTGCGCATTGCCCTCTTGTAGCACCCAGTATCAGTTTGGAAACACTGTCAACATACGGATGAACCTGGTCTGCAATGATGGACTGGTCCGTAGTTGCGTTCAGGGGGGCCATCCACAACTAACAGGGGACACAAAAACATTCCTTAGAGCATTGCAACCCCGCTTCTTGCTTGTACCCGTGGGATCACGGCCTTTAGTAACATCTACACAGCTGTACCCTTTACAGTTCATTCACTCGATACAGTACACAACGTGATTCATCAGAGAAGGCAACTTTCTTCCAATGTCCACTCTGAATGTTTTCTGCCGTTGTTGCCGAAGACGTAATGTTGTGAGGGGTGCTGTTGTCCTTCGTTTACGCCGTGAGCCCATACGTTTGACTTGATAGTCGTACTCTTGTAAGTAGCACGCCATATGTACCGGACAATATACGGCCGATCCGCTTTTCTCTCCAAGCATTTAGTGGCCGTGGCTGTCCAATACCCACCCGCTGGTTATGCTTTGCACCTCTTTCCACCCACTCTCGGTACATTTTAACTACGGCAGCAAGGGAGCGGCAGACAAAGTTCTCCGTTTCCCGGATACTACCATTCTTCACTCTGTGTCAGATGATCATGCCCTTTTCCAAGGCGGTCAAATCTTGTCCCTTACCCATTACAACCACCGTTTCAGGACTGGCTGACAGTTCACGTGTCACAGATAGCGCTGCATAGAACACGGACATTCACACGTGTGCACCTCCGCTCCGAAAACAACCCAAACATCAAATAAGGGGGGGGGGGTCAAAATGTTTTGCTCCTCTGAGTTTTCAAATTATCACGGGCTCTGGCCTAACGGACCGGCACGAGCCCGTGCAGACCTCTATCCACACGTGCAATTGTCGTTACTGCAACAGCACAACGTGGTACTTCTTCTTGGCTGGTCTGCAGTGCTTTTTTGTCCACCACTAAAGATCTGACACCAATCCATTACAGTACTGCGTGGAAGACAAGAAATTTTTATGAACTTGTTAACGTAAATATTCAGAATAAATATTTCAAATTAAAAGGCATGTACTCACATAAATGCCAAGTTAAGACTGAATACCTACCAGATCAGGCTCCACAGTAGATCACGTCTTCTCAAGATATCATTTATTCCTCCTTCGATTATTAAGAAGTCTATCTGACCCAGGGAGAGATCTTTTGAGAAGGTCACAACTTCTTGAATGTCAGCTCCAGGAGAGCTAAAGGTGCAGGCAGATCTTCCGGCTTCAGCGCCTAATATCTTCGAAGCTGATAGGTGGCGAACGATCGAGGTTCCTAACAGAACACCTCTTGGCCACCTGTGGAAAAAATATTTCATTATGAACAAAACACCAAGAATTTGATCTTAGCTTTTAAGAACTGATTTTGTTGTTAAACAGATATTTTTTCCCCTTCAGATGGATAAAAATGACAGGTTCTTTTCCAGGATTCTGTAGCGCTCCAATAATATGGAGCGCTTTGCTTGAAAGTTTACAAGGTAAATACGCCGATGTCAAAAAGTTATACATAGTTAAATTAGTTAGTAAAATCATTCAATGCATTGATTATAATACGCTTTCCAACATACCAGAAATCATTACTCAAGTTATGAGGATAATGGCTGTGGAATAAATCTCGCTCCTGTGTCCTGACCTTTGACCCCATTTCGATTATATTTAAAAGAACCGGTTCAGTGTACCTCCGGAACAACATGATAAAATGTTGTCGCAATCGTAGCATTTTTAGCCAAGTTATGAGAATAATGGCTGTGGTATAAATCTCGCTCCTGTGCCCTGACCTTTGACCCCATTTCGACGATATTAAACAGAATTGGTTCAGTATACCTCCGGAATAGCATTCTAAAGTTTTGTCGCAATAGAAGCATTTTTAATGAAGTTATGAAGATATTGGCTGTGGAATAAATCTCGCTCCTGTGCCTTGACATTTGACCCTATTTAACCCATTTTCAATAGGGTTCGTTCGCAGGTTGTACCCTACCACATATTAAGTTTTCATCGAAATCGAACCATTTTTACGCAAGTTATAACGCATAAGGGCAATGGAATGGATCCGGCTCCTATATCCTTACATTTGACCCCATTTCGTCCATTTTCAATAGGGTTTGTCCCCAGATGGTCCATTTTCAATAGAGTTTCTACCACATACTAAAATTTCATCGAAATCGAGCCATTTTAACGCGAGTTATCGTGCGGACAGACAGGCAGACGGACAAAGCTGGAGCATATACCCTTTTTCAACCTACGGTTGGAAAGCGTAAAAAAAGAAGGAGAAAACAAAAGGGGAGAGAATTGTAATAAAGTACAGTGGATGTGGCAATATGCAAATATGGAAAACATGACGCAATACCATGTGACAGCGATAGGTATGCGCTTCCATTCAGTACATGCCGCCCCGATGGCGCAGTGGTCTAAGCGATGGCCTCTGATCATTCGTCCGAAAGGGGTCCGGGTTCGAATCCCGGTGAGGCATGGATGTTGTGTTTGTCTTATGGCACTGGCTCTCTCCCTTCCTTGGAACCAGTGGCCCTAAATTAGGGACGGGCGACTGCTTATAGCCCATTGAGTTGCTCACGGTGGTCGTTAAACCTCCAATCAAAAAAAAAAAAAATCAGTACATAATGCTGCCGCTAACTGTTGCTTAGTAGCAGGCCTTGGTTCCAAACTTTTTATGCGGCGCTTTAATTTATCCCATATGTGGTCTATGGGATTAAGATCGGGGCTCTGTGGTGGCCAGTTCACACACGATACGGAATTATCGTCAAACCACGCCGTAACAGAGTTATTGTCAAACCACGCCGTAACAGTTATTATTGTCAAACCACGCCGTAACAGAATTATCGTCAAACCACGCCGTAACTTTATGGCTCGGTCCATTACCCTGCTCGTACCAACAAGGCTCGGTTTCATAGTATTGCCACAGAGTTGGTAGGGCATAATTATCCAGAATATCGAGGTAGAAGTGCTGGTTAACAGGTTTGTCCACGATAACCAATAGGCCGGGACCATACCACGGAAAACACTCCCACACGAGTACACTGCCAACTCCGAACTTGACCGTAGAAACAGTACACTGTGGTAAATAGCGTTCCCCCGGCTGCCGCCATACCAGCACACGGCCATCAGACTGATGGATCCTGCATCTTGATTCATCAGTCCATAGGGCCCGTTTCCATTGGTCTACGGTCCACGATAAATGTTCTTTACACCATGCTAAACGACGAGTAGCATTGGGAGTGGAGATGAAAGGCTTATGAGCAGCCGCACAACCACGGTAACCCATGGAATGAAGTTCATTCCAAATGGTACGTGTACATACCGAGGTTCCAGCATTTTTACTCACCTGTTCACTGAGGTCTTGTAAGTACTCCTTCGATTAGCTGTAACGACTCTCCTGAGACTTCGACGTCCTCTATCACTTATTTTCTTTGGTCTGCCGGTACGGTTTGCTGCTTCAGACACGCCATGTGTCTTCCACTTATTCAGCACATCCAAAACAGTTGGCTTGGGTACGTTTAAACGCCTCTCGGTTTCTCCTATCGACAACCCACTAATATAACACCCAACAATCTTTCCTTTCTCAAAGTCAGTTCGCGACATTTTCACTCAACCTCACAGTGCGATATGATCGCGGCCAGCTGCAGGCTGGTTTTCATAGCGTTTGAAGCTGTACCGCGCACTTTAACAATGCATCGGATCCGTTCATTTGCTTTTGAAGGGGTGTCCGGTGACTTTAGTCAATATAGTGTAGTTAGAGCCCGCTGTTGCGCTGTCAAGTTTTTTTTTATCCACCTAAAGTTTTTCTTCTACAATAAAAGAATGATATGGAAGAACAAAAATAAATAAAGCAATACATTCATGTATAATAAACAGATTATATCAATATTTCTAATATATTTAATCACACTTGTACACTGAAGGGCCAAAAAAAAAACTGCGATACCCCTCTATTACCGCGTTGGTCCTTCTCACAATAGGATAACGGCAGCAACGCGATGGGGCAATGGACTCCACGAGCTCTCTCTAGTACTGTGGAGACAGTGCACACCATGCTTCCTGAAGAGCTTCCCACAATTCCGTAATTTTCGCCGTAGAGGATTCCTGGAATTGACTGCACGTTGAACAGCATCCCAAATATGTTCAGTGGAGTCCAAATCCTACAAACGAGGGGGCCAAATCAGGTTGCAGAACTCCATGGAATGTTCTTTCAGCCATTGTCGGGAGAAAATGTTCCTTCAGCCATTGTCGGGAGAAAATGTTCCTTCAGCCATTGTCGGGAGAAAATGATCCTTCAGCCATTGTCATGTTTCTTCAGCCATTGTCGGGAGAAAATGTTCCTTCAGCCATTGTCATGTTCCTTCAGCCATTGTCGGGAGAAAATGATCCTTCAGCCATTGTCATGTTTCTTCAGCCATTGTCGGGAGAAAATGTTCCTTCAGCCATTGTCATGTTCCTTCAGCCATTGTCATGTTCCTTCAGCCATTGTCGGGAGAAAATGATCCTTCAGCCATTGTCATGTTTCTTCAGCCATTGTCGGGAGAAAATGTTCCTTCAGCCATTGTCATGTTCCTTCAGCCATTGTCATGTTCCTTCAGCCATTGTCGGGAGAAAATATTCCTTCAGCCATTGTCATGTTGAAAGAGGTCGCATCCGTCGGGGTGGTTGTATGACATGAAAGGCTGCAAATGATCCCCCAAAATGGTTACGTAGCCTCCACCGGTCAGAGATGTCTCCAGACAGATGAAGGATGCTAATGCGTACAAGCTGAAAACACCCCACATCATAACAGAGCCACCGCCGGTCTGCAATGTCCCTTGTAGGCATGCGGGATCCATTGCCTTGTGAGGTTGTCGCCACTCCCAAAATCACGTCAGGGTTACTTTGTAACGTTACTAAAATGTCACTGTCACGGTTTGTTATCAGCGGCAAAAACCACCGTTCCAAAATTACGAGAACACTTAGGTTCCTGAATTGTTCCAAATTCACGCTACTTTCGTAGTACAACAGGTACGTTACAAACCAGGCTACTTTCGTTAACCGCTCCAAAATCACTGGTTATTAAATATAGATATTTCCAAGCTTTTTCACTCAGTAATCTCACTTTTAAATCAAGCTACTTTTATTAACCGCTCTAAAATCACTGATATTAAATATAGATATTTTTCAGCTTTTCACTCAGTAATCTCACTTCTAAAGCTGTTTATCTGACGATGTTGGGTTTTTTTATTTTATTTTAAGGGACATTTATATATGCTATTTTGCACCCAAACCACCGTTCAATGAAGTTCTAGAACACCAAAATTTTTATTTTAGGGCTGGAGCATAAAATTTCATAAAAATGCAATTATTGGCTAAAAATATATCAGAATAAAAATCTTTTTTGTGTTTAGGTCTGTCTACAGACCAACAACCGAATAAATGAATTATAAATAATAATTCCTTTATCTTCTACTTGAAAATTTTTCACATACGAGCTAATGTTTGTCCGTTACTTACCTATGAAAAGAAACTAAACTACCTATGAAAACTAACTAAAATGCCTATGAAAAGTAACTAAGAATACAAGTGCCTAGTTAGTCTGTCAGTGGAAATCTCGGAAATAACACGAATCCTCTTGAGAACTCAGAATTAGAAGAGCGACGAAGCAAAGTGCCGACTGCCGAGGAACGGTTAATGAAAGGTTCCTGTGGATTGTGATTTCGCCACGTGACTAATTAGAGCATACAGGTACAGGTGTTCGTTCTTGTCACAAACAGTGACTGTGTCACCGTTACTTTTTGGAACGTCACGGTTCGAACGTTACCGAAAAATCACGTTAATCCCATCCCTAACCCGGAGTCCGCCATCTGCCCGAAACTGTTGGTCCCGTGATTCGTTAGACCAGGCTACACGTTTCCAATCATCTTGCATCCAATGCCGGTGTTCCTGAGCCCAGGCCAGAACGTACGACCATTACCCCCTTATAGCTAACAAGCCCGCGCACCGGATTGTGACGTCACTAGGGTAGTCCGTGGGCGGGAACAGTTGGTCCCGTGATTTGTTAGACCAGGCTACACGTTTCCAATCATCTTTCATCCAATGACGGTGTTCCTGAGCCCAGGCTAGGACGCACGACCTTGTTTCCTTGGGTCAGCAATTGCACTCGTTTGGGCCGTCGATTCCGAAACCCCATAGAACACAGGGAACGTTGTATTGTCCGAAAGCTGATGCTACTACTGGCCGCAGCACTGAATTGCGATGTGATTTGTGGCAATGTTATATGCTACGATGCGTGCCAGATGCCACTGTCCACGATCCTCCAGGGCTTTTCTACGGCCACACCGGTCTCACACACCGGGTGCTTTCCCTGAGATTGCGTGGTCTACCCTTGAAATTTTTGACCAAGTAAATCCAAATTTCGTTTCAATTTCCGAGATGGAATGGTCCATCTCCCCGGACGCCACGTTCGAAATCGCTTAAATCCTGATAAGCTGCCATCTGAGATGCGAATGCTACTACTTGAGTTTGCGGAGATATCTGCCACTATATATACAGGATATCGTTCATTTGATCGAAAGATCACTTAACCGAAAATCAGTTCCCCGAAAATCAGTTGATCGAAAGATATTCACCGAAGGGTCACTTGACCGAAAAGTTCCTTCGCCTAAAAGTTTATTTCATCGAAAGGTGTCTTCGCCTAAAAGTTCATTTCACCGAAAGGTGACTTCGCCTAAAAATTAATTTCATCGAAAGGTGTCTTCGCCTAAAAGTTCATTTCACCTAAAGGTGTCTTCGCCTGAAAGTCCATTTCATCGAAAGGTGTCTTCGCCTAAAAGTTCATTTCACCGAAAAGGTGTCTTCGCCTAAAAGTTCATTTCATCGAAAGGTGTCTTCGGCTGAAAGTTCATTTCACGGAAAGTTGTCTTTGCTTAAATGTTCATTTCATCGAAAGGTGTCTTCGCCTAAAAGTTCATTTCACCGAAAAGTATCTTCGCCTAAAAGTTCATTTCACCGTAAGGTATCTCCGCCTAAAAGTTCATTTCATCGAAAGGTGTCTTCGCCTAAAAGTTTATTTCATCCAAAGGTGTCTTCGCCTAAAAGTTCATTTCATCAAAAGGTGCCTTCGCCTGAAAGTTCATTTCACCGAAAGGTGTCTTCGCCCAAAAGTTCATTTCACCGAAAGGTGTCTTCGCCTAAAAGTTTAGTTCATCGAAAGGTGTCTTCGCCTAAAAATTCATTTCACCGAAAGGTATCTTCGCGTAAGTTTATTTCATCGAAAGGTGTCTTCGCCTAAAAGTTCATTTCATCGAAAGGTGTCTTCGCCTAAAAGTTCATTTCATCGAAAGGTGTCTTTGCCTTAAAAGTTCATTTCACCGAAAGGTGTCTTCGCCTAAAAATTCATTTCACCGAAAGGTGTCTTCGCCTAAAAGTTCATTTCATCGAAAGGTGTCTTCGCCTAAAGGTTCATTTCACCGAAAGGTGTCTTCGCCTAAAAGTTCATTTCATCGAAAGGTGCCCTCGCCTAAAGGTTCATTTCATCGAAAGGTGTCTTCGCCAATAAGTTCATTTGATCGAAAAGTTCATTTCACCGAAGGATTACTTCACCTAAAAGTTCATTTAATCGAATGGTCATTTGATCGAAAACTTCGTTTCACCGAATGATTACTTCACCTAAAAGTTTATTTAATCGAAATGCTACTACTTGAGTTTGCGGAGATATATGCCACTGTATATACATGATATCATTCATTTGATCGAAAGATCACTTGACCGAAAATCGGTTCGCCGAAAATCCCTTGATCGAAAGATACATTTCACAGAAGGATCACTTCACCGAAAAGTTCATTTCATCGAAAGGTCTCTTCGCCTAAAAGTTCGTTTCATCGATAGGTCATTTGATCGAAAAGTTCGTTTCACCGAAGGTTTACTTCACCTAAAAGTTCATTACATCGAAAGATTATTTCAGCGAATAGCCAGTTTATCGAAAACTCAGAATTTTTTTGGTAGAAATTTATTGAAGAATGCGGGTTTTTGAAAAACTGATCACCTAGATATTATCCGTAGGTAGGTCTTTTAAAATATAACAAGCGGCCTTTTAATTTTCCGTGCTCATATTCATAAAGTTTCCTTAAGGCGTCAAGGTAATAATGTTCCACTATGGCTCAAATCAGGGCATTTTTAACAAATTTTAATCATCTGAGCTCATATTCATAAGGTTTACATAGCAAATCAAATAGGCCTATCCTTTTTAGCAGATTTTAACCCTCGGTGTTGTTATTCATAAAGGTTACATAAAATTTAAAGTAAAATATGTTGCACTTTTACTCAAACCCAAAACGTTAATTTTAAGGCCCTAGGCCTAGATCCGGGCATTTTTATCAAATTTTAATCCTCCGTGTTTATACTTACAAAGTTTACATAAAAAGTCAAATTAATAATGTTCCACTTTTACTTAACCACAAAATAATAATTATTATAATAAATATTGGCCCAAATAATATTTATTTGGCCCTAATTATGCCTTTTTAGCATAATTTTAATCCTCCGTGCGTCACGGATAATAATAATTCATAAGTTTTCCTTAAAGAGTCAAGTTAATAATGTTTTACTTTTACTCAGGCCCAAAAGCTAATTTTAAGGCACTAGGTTTGTTTTTAGCATAGTTTAATCATTCGTGGTCGTATTCATAAATTTTCATAGCAAGTCAAGTTAATAATGTTGTACTTTTACTCAGGCCCAAAAGCTAATTTTAAGGCACTAGGTTTGTTTTTAGCATAGTTTAATCATTCGTGGTCGTATTCATAAATTTTCATAGCAAGTCAAGTTAATAATGTTGTACTTTTACTCAGGCCCAAAAACTAATTTTAAGGCACTAGGTTTGTTTTTAGCATAGTTTAATCATTCGTGGTCGTATTCATAAATTTTCATAGCAAGTCATGTTTATAATGTTCTACATGTTAATAATTACTCAACCACAAAACGTTAGTTTTAGTCCCAAGGCCTAGATTGATTTCTCCATTGCACTTTTGATTTCTCCGTGCTCATGTTCATCGCTGATTTTAAAGCTGATTTTTTGTGCTTGAGTAAATGTACAGTATCATTAACTTGTTATGCAAACTTTATGATTATGATCCTGGATTGGAGTCCCTAGGTGCCGAAGTACGGATGATTTAAATTTGCTAGAAAGGCATAAACCGATGTCTACGGACTTGAAATTAATTATTATTGTCCTAAAATTAATTCTTTCCGTTCTTCGTGGCACGGAGAAATCAAAAGGGCAATTGAGTATGATCCCCTAACGTTTCGGTGGTCTGTTTTCCGAACTGGCACCACCATTCAATAGATCTTGTAATGAAATCTAAAGTTTTTGATAAACTGACCCTTCGGTGAAATGACCTTTCGATGTAATGAACTTTCAGGTGAAGAGACCTTTTGATGAAACGAAATTTTCGATCAAGTGACCCTTCGGTGAAATGAACGTTTCGATCAAGTGATCTTTTGGTGAAACAATCTTTTTGGTGAAGTGACCCTTCGGTGAAGAAAATGTCGGGCAAATGAACCAGACCCACATATACATCCTTTGCGGACGATACCATTTACCGCATGTGTGCGGTGGCATTTAACGGAAACAGTAGCGCCCTTTAAGGATTTTTTTTTTTTTTTTTCATTTCACTGTACTTATCGGATAGAATTATTCTGTCTTGCAAGGCAAGGTGGCTAAACCAAGGAATGGCCGTTGTCACTTTTTTACGCTTTCCAACCGTACGGTGAAGAAACGTAAATGCTCCAGCTTTGTCTGTCTGTCCGCACGATAACTCGCGTAAAAATGGTTCGATTTTGATGAAATTTTAGTATGTAGTAGGGGACAACTGGGGACGAACCCTATTGAAAATGGACGAAATGGGGTCAAAAGACAGGTCAAAGGATCCATTCCATCGTCCTTATGCGTCATAATTTACGTAAAAATGCTTCGATTGTGACAAAACTTTAGTATGTTGTTCCGGAGGTACACTGACCAGGTTCTGTCGAATATAATCGACATGGTGTCAGAGGTCAGGGCACAGGAGCGAGATTTATTCCACATCCATTACCCTCATAACTTGAGTAATTATTTCTTGTATGTTGGAAAGCGTACATAATCAATGCATTGCACGATTTTACTAACTTTTTTATATGCCACAGAAGTGGCGAAGATCAGTTAAAGAAACAGAAGTGACATTCATTAGAAATAGAGCACACACATGTATATATATTTGTGCGTGTGTGTGTGTGTGTGTGTGTGTGTGTGTGCGTGTGTGGGGGTGAGGGTGGGGTGGGGTGGCGGGGGTGGTGAGTGTGTTTAACGGCTCCTAAATATAAAAAATACAAAAATACTCCTAGATACTATAACGAAGTAAATTTCTCCGTCATTTTTGGTCCACGCAGGGGATCGAACCCGACTCCACTTATTCCGGAACAAGTCGCTCTACCAACTGAGCTACGCAGACGTTCGTTCTCGCTGCTATCTGCCTTTACGTCGTGTGCGTCCTGCGGGGCAGGCACGTCACAATACATAAAAATACAATATATATAATATAAAAAATTACAGAAACCTAATAAATAGAGTAGCAAGGAAAACAAAGAAAATATGATTAAGCAAAATAGCGGCCACTCGGTGAGGTATCGATCCAATGAGGTGGCGATAGGTACCCTGCGGTATCTGGTACCATAACGTCAACAGCAGGTCCTCCAGTTCCCGTACATTTCGGGAGGGGGAAATTTAGCGCGAACCCGCAAATGTTCGATTGCGTTCATGTCACGTGAATTTGGTGGCCAGAGCATTAAGAGAAAGTCATCAGCATGTTCCTCGAGCCACTCCTTGACGATTCTAGCATTGTGGCATAGCGCATTATCCTGTTAGTAATGGTCATCACTAGCAGGAACACTGTTACCATCAATGGGTGAACTTTGTCCACAATGATGTTCAGATACCTAAGAGCTGTCAGGGATTGTGCTATTGGGATAATGGGGCCTAAAGTGTCCCAAGAAAACATCGCCCACGGCATAACACCGCCTCCGCCAGGCTGTTTCCGCCAACAGTGCATCCAGGTGCCATAGCGTCCGTTGGTAATCGGTGTATCCACGCTCTGCCGTCTAGGTGATGTACCAGAAATCTTGATTCGTCAGACCAGGCCACTTCCATCCAATCATCCACGGCCCAATCTCGATTATCTTGGGCTCATTTCATGCGTTGTTGGCGATGACGTGCTGTGGGAATGGGGAACCGGCTTGGTTTTCGGATACGCAGGCCCATGCGCAGAAGACTGAGATGAACTGTGCGCTGTGACGTATTGCCCTGATCACCACTGTTGTGGCTGCGGGTGATTTGTCGCACTGTGGCCCTGCGGTCGCTGTGAACAATGCAGGACAGTTTCCGCTCCCCCTCTGGCATCAATGTGATGCGGACGACACGCGGCTGAATGACGGTTCGGCGTTTGGCCATATGTGCACCACTTTTGATACGCACTCACTACAGTGGCACGTGAACAACCCACAAGCTGCTTCGTTTCCGAGATTGTAGTTTCGAGGCGCCATGTCATCGCAATTAGTCCTTTATCAAACTCCGATAAATCGGCAGCTTTTCACATTGTGACTTCGAACACTCTACTAACCGAAAGCCGGTTCTCGGGTTGTATATATACATACTGCTCTCGGGATTTCACCTGCGGCACCGTTCGGTCTCCAGGCGGGCTTATTTCTCTAGGCTGGGGGTGGTCATAATGTAATGGTTCTTCGGTGTATAAAGATCAAGGAAGGCAAAGGGATCCTTGGAGAAAAAGAAAAGACAGAAAGATGGATAGAATACACGAAAGAATTATACAAAGGCCAACAGCTCAATAACAGGGCCTTAGAGAAGGAGATAAATCTAAATGAAGATGAGAAAGGACCGCCTGTTTTGAAAGCAGAATTCCACAAAATCTTAAGGGACCTGAAATTAAACAAGGTATCTTCAAGCATTAGGGGAAAGAGCTCAAACAGAACTATATAAATTAATCAACCAGATATATACAACTGGAGAACTACCAAAAGATTTTCAGCGAAACATAATGATAGCTATCCTTAAGAAAGCAGGAGCATCTACCTGTGAAGAACATACAACGTCTGTCCGGAAAGTAATGAGACTCATTCAATAACAGACATTTAATTAAAGTTATACTTGCATAACATTAAAATTCCTCGAAATAACATCCTTGAACATCAATACACCGCTGCCAGCGGTTCTGCCACGCCGCGTATACCTTGCCTGGAAGTCGGGAACAAGGATCGCTTTCAAAGAGCTCGTCGCGGTAGTTTGCACGTTTATAACAGTCCCAAAATGGTGTCCTTTCAGGCTGGATTTGGGCCGGGGAAACAAAAAGAAGCCAGCCGGGGTCAAATCCGGGCTGCAGGGAGGTTGGGGTCAGCGTTGCCATGTTGTGTTTCGCCAAAACTTTCTCACTCTCAGCGATGCATGGCTCGGCGCATTATCGTGGTAAAGAAAACAATTGTTGGTGATCTGCGCAACTCTGTTCTTCAGCCGTTGAAACACTTGCACGTAAAATGCAGCGTTGACCGTTTGTCCGGGTGGTACGAAGTTCTTATGGACAACACCTTTACAGTCAAAGAAGACAATGAGCATCGATTTCATCTTCGATTTCCACATTCGAGCCTTCCTTTGGTCGAGGAGACTCGGAAGTGTGCCACTCTGAGCTCTGTCTTTTCGTCTCCGGATCGTACTCAAAGACCCACGTTTCATCACCTGTTATCACTTTCTACAAAAAACTAGGTTCACTCCTCACATGGTCCACAAGCTCACGAGAAATCGACACACGGTTGTTCCTTCGTTCATCGGTCAAAATCTTAGGAACCAATTTGGCGCAAACTTTCCGCATCTACAATTCTTGCGTGATGATTTCATGCACAATGGATTTCGCGAGTCCCACGTGCCCTGCTACCAATCTAACACTCAGACGTCATTCAGAGTCCAAAACCGCTCTCACCTTTTCCACATTGTCCGAAGTGTGAGACGTTGAAGGGCGCCTTGGGCGTGGCTCATCCTCGAAGCTCTCTCTCTTCCCTCTGAACGTTTTGTACCACGGAAACACTTGTGCTTTCGATAAAGTATCCTTCCCGTGGGCTTCCTGTATCATAGCAAACGTCTCGGTTGCGGATTTTTAAAGTTTAACACAAAACTATACCGCGTATCGCCGTTCGACACTCTTCTGCATTTTGACCGTTACGCGACGCTCACACAGCTGTCCACTTCGCAAGCGATCCTCACTCTGTAAAAGCTCAGAGCCAACTGACGAGACATCGATCATTTATCTAACATACCCCGCCACCCGTCACGCCCGGAGACTCCGCCCTCCAGACCTTCTGATTGGGCCAGGAAAAGTGGTCTCATTACTTTCCGGACAAACCTTGTAGAATGTTAAGTTTTTTTTAACACACAGCTCTAAAATTACGACAAAAATCATTTACAGCCGTATAAAAGGAAAAATAGAGGAACATCTCTCAGAAGATCAGTTTGATTTCAGAAAAAACAGAGGAACCAGAGAAGCTATAATAAGCTTCCGCTTGATAATAGAAAAATCATTGAGAATAAACAAATCCATATGCATTGTATTTATAGACATAGAAAAAACTTTTGATAATGTTGACTGGAACGTTTTGTTCAAAAAAAGAGAAATCACAAAATAGACTTCAATGACAGGAGAATAATATATCAACTACACAAAAACCAAACGGTACTAAAATAGGGAAAGAGGAAAATGAAGCAAAAATAAGCAGAGGAGTCAAACAAGAATATGTGCTGTCAGCACTTCTCTTCAATGTTTACATTGAGGAAGCCAAGAAAAAATCTGCTGAAAATAATATCAAAAAGTAAATGTCAATGGAAGGATCTACAGCACAATAGGATTTGCTGATAACATTGCAGTAATAGCAGATAATGAAAGGGTCTTACAAGAATCATTAGAAGAATTGAACACGATTCTTGAAGACAAATACAAAATAAATACATAAGGGTGAGTCGAAAGTTTTGCAATATTTGCATAAACGCAAGTGCTGCGGCGGGTATGTCACGTGTTTAAACTAGTTCAAGTCGCGCGCTGCAGTCAATCGAAAGGGATATAAAGTGGTAGTCGTTGCTGTGAACAGCAGTGCATGTCGTCGTTCTGTCTGTGTAGTTGGGACGCCTAAAAGATGAACAGCCACAACCGGCTAATTAGGGAACTTTTGCTTTACGAGTTTGAACTCGGCCATAACGCTGCTCAAGCAAAACGAAACATTTGTCATGCGAAAGGGGAAGGCTCCGTGGACCACAGCACCGCAACTAGTTGGTTCAAGAAATTTTGCTTTCTGCCAAACGTGGACGCTGCGAGCACTAGGTGATGCTCTGCATCTGGGGGAATTTCGAGGGGATAATCCATTACGAATTTGTTCCACATGGTCGGACCATCAACGCCAACCTCTACTCTAAACAGCTGGAGCGGATGTATGCCGTTTGGGAGGAGAAGTACCCGAAAGCGCGCTCTCCTACAGCAAGACAACGCCCGGCCTCATACCGCGCGAACGACCCGGGTAAAACTCCAGGAACTTGAGGGCAGCGAACTGATGCCACACCCAACATATAGTCCGGACTTTGCCCCGTCGGATTATTACTTGTTCCAATCAATGGCTCACTTCCTTCGCGGGCGGAAGTTCAACAGAAATGAGGGGGTTGCAGCTGAGATGAAGGAGTTCTTCACCTCGAAGGACAAGAAATAGTACCGCCGAGAAATCGAACAACTCACAGACAGATGGCTAATGACGGTGCAACACGATGGCCTATACTTTGAATGCTACTCAGCTTTCGTCGTAAAGGTACGTATGATGACATAAGGCGATCCAAATACTGTATTAGATGTGCAACTTAATTCTCGTCCACAGGCACGACATGTTGACAGCTAATTATAGCAAATCGAATACGTACCTATTCAGGAAAATAATCCCCGTCGTGTTGGATACATTTGAGACATCGCTTAGGGAGCTGCCGAATGCCACTGCGGAAAAAAGAGGGCTGTTTCGAGTTGATAAAGTCATCAATACTTGTGCGGACCTCCTCGACATAAGTGAAGTGCGTATCACTCAGATGATGTTACAGGAAGCGAAAGAGGTGATAATTCGACGGGGCGAAGACTGGAGAATACGCCTGGTGGGACAAAATCTCCCATCCCAGGTCGGTGATCGTGTTTAAAGTCGTTTTCGCGGTGTGAGGACGCACGCTATCCTGAAGCAACAGGACCGACCTTCTGCCCTTGCCGGTGTATGGCCTTTTCGCCTCCATTGCGTCACTCACACGAATGAGTTGCTGACAATAACGCTCAGCATTGACCGTTTCACCAGAGTTTGAGCAACTCATAGTGTACGACACCGCGCTGATCCCACCATATGCACAGCAAAAACTTCCTGGTATGGATATTCGGTTTGGTGGTACTGGTGGTAGCCTGACCTGGATAAACCCACGATTTACGCCGCTTGGGATTATCGTAGAGGATCTACTTCTCATCACAGGTCAAAATCTTGTGGAGGAAATCCTTCTTCTTGAATCTGGAGAGCAAGGACACAGCAACATCGTAGCGCCTAGACTTGTTCGCAGCTGTGAGTTGGTGGGGCACCCAATGGCACTCCTTGTGAATCCGTCAAAGCTTGTGCAAGCGTTTTGCAAGGGCTTGCCGTGTTACTCCGAGTTCCTGGGAGATCTCTAACTGTGTGCGACAGGAATCTGCGTCCAACAGTTGTTCCAGTTCCTCATCGTCAACTTTCTGTGGTTGTTCCGGACGTTCTCCATCACGGAGATCAAAATCTCCCTGCTTAAACCGCTGGAACCACTTCTTACACGTACTGTAGGACACAGCAGCTTCACCCAAAGCAGCACAGATCATTTGCTGGGCTTCCGCGGCACTTTTTTCAGCTGAAACGCGAACAGGAGGCAGTGCCTTGTGACGTGCCTGCCCAGCAGGACGCACACGACATAAAGCAGTCAGGACGAACGTCCGCGTTGCTCAATTGGTAGAGCGACTTATTCCGGAATGACGGGTACCCGAGTTCGAGCCCCGGCGTGGACAAAAATGACGGAGAAATTTACTTCGTTATAGCCTCGAATGTTGCTTGTCGAACGACATTGCTTTCAACGTCAACTTTCGTCCCTTCTATCACTACAG
Source organism: Macrothele yani (assembly GCA_039090855.1). NCBI lineage: Eukaryota > Metazoa > Arthropoda > Arachnida > Araneae > Macrothelidae > Macrothele > Macrothele yani. The sequence goes on along the minus strand of CM077018.1, from coordinate 61,393,706 downwards.
CTGTGAGCGGTTACGGTTGCTTGGAAAGCTGTTGGATGGCGCTGCAATCAGCCATTATAGCACACAGCTATTTTGCATTTGCCGACGTTCTATGATCGCTTGCGGTTAAGGGCCGAGAATTCAGTTGCACACCTAATATATTACAAAACTTTCGACTCATCCTTATAAATGTTAAAAAACCAAAAGTATTGGAATGCACCAGAGATGGAGAGCAAAAGATTAATATCATATTAAAAGGAAAAAGAGTAACACAAGTTAAGGACTTCATTTACCTAAGTAGCATTTTTACATCCAATGGAAAAGATGAAAAAGACGTGAGCACTAGGATAACACAAGCAAAGAATGATTTCAATAAGAAAGAGGGGAATTAACATCCACTTCAGTGGAAACCAAGAAAATTTTTATGAAAGCTTTTATATGGAATATAGCACTTTATGCTGTAACGTACCAGGAGATGTGACGTACCTGCCAGCAGGACGCACACGACATAGAGGCAGTTAGGAATCAGAATAAAACGTCCGCGTAGCTCAATTGGTAGAGTGACTTCTTCCGGAATGAGGGGATCCGGGTTCGAATCCTGGCGTGGACAGAAATGACGGAAAAATTTACTTCGTTATAATGGCGTCCGAACTATCCGGATGACCCGACCGTTCAAAATCTCGCATTGGTGTGATGTTATTTCCACACCGCGAGATAGGAAAAATAAGAGAATCCCTTCTCCAGCACTTCGACAAAAAAAAAAATAATAATAAGGGGGAGATGATGTAACGTACCAGGAGATGTGACGTACCTGCCAGAAGGACGCACACGACATAGAGGCAGGTAGGAATCAGAATAAAACGTCCGCGTAGCTCAATTGGTAGAGTGACTTATTCCGGAATGAGGGGATCCGGGTTCGAATCCTGGCGTGGACAGAAATGACGGAGAAATTTACTTCGTTATAATGGCGTCCGAACTATCCGGATGACCCGACCGTTCAAAATCTCGCATTGGTGTGATGTTATTTCCACACCGCGAGATAGGAAAAATAAGAGAATCCCTTCTCCAGCACTTCGACAAAAAAAAAAAAAAAAAAAAAAAAAAATAAGTGGGAGATGATGTAACGTACCAGGAGATGTGACGTACCTGCCAGAAGGACGCACACGACATAGAGGCAGGTAGGAATCAGAATAAAACGTCCGCGTAGCTCAATTGGTAGAGTGACTTGTTCCGGAATAAAGGGATCCGGGTTCGAATCCTGGCGTGGACAGAAATGACGGAGAAATTTACTTCGTTATAATGCATCTGAAACTTTGACACTGCAAAAAAGAGACGGGGCAAAACTGCAATCATTTGAAATGCGGTGCTGGCGAAGTATGATGAAAATTGCATAGACCGAAAAAATATCAAATGTGGAAGTGTTAAAAAAAAGTTCAGGAAAAGCGAGAAATATTATGGACTATATAGAAAGAAGAAGAGACAACATGATAGGCCACTTCATAAGACACTTCGAGTGGTATGTCAACTTGATTAAAGGTAGAATACACTATTTTAACAAAAGTCACCGGGCACACCTTTAAAAGTGAATGAACGGATCCGCTGTGTTGTTAAGATGCGCGTTACAGCTGCAAAAGGTATAAAAACACGCCTGCAGCTGACCGCGATCATATCGCACTGTGAGGTTGAGTAAAAATGTAGCAGAACTGACTTTGAGAAAGGAAAGATTGTTGTGTGTTATATTAGTGGGTTGTCCATAAGAGAAACCGAGAGGCGTTTAAACATACCCAAGTCAACTGTTTTGGATGTATTGAATAAGTGGAAGACACATGGCGTGCCGGAAGCAGCAAAACATACCGGCAGACCAAAGAAAATAAGTGATAGAGGAGGTCGAAGTCTCAGGAGAGTCGTTACAGCTAATCGACGGAGTACTGCACAAGACGTCAGTGTACAGGTGAGTAAAAATGCTGGAACCTCGGTATGTGCACGTTCCATAACTTCATTCCTTGGGTTACCGTGGTCGTGCGGCTGCTCATAAGCCTTTCATCTCCACTCGGAATTCTACTCGTCGTTTAGCATGGGGTAAAGAACATTTATCGTGGACCGTAGATCAATGGAAACGCGTCCTATGGAGTTATGAATCCAGATACACAATCGTCAGTCTGATGGCCGTGTGTGGGTATGGCGGCAGCATGGGGAACAGTATTTTCGTGCAGTCAGACTGCTTTGCAATTCAGGAAAGGGTGCCTGAAAACTGTGTTCATAAATCAAATGACAAAAATCCATAATATCTTATTAAATTTATACACATAATTCTGAGCAGTGTTTTAGTTTTACATGAGCGATTACTGAAAATTTTTATTCCTAAGAGTCGAATCACTGCACTATATACACTCATTGTCATAAAAATCCGCGAACCAAGAAGAAGGCGTTGGATTGAAATGAGATTTTACTAGTGAGATGATACATACCAAGGACAGGAGTTATTACAATATCCCAGCAACAGGACGATTTCCCGCGGGCATACGGTACACATTCCGGTTAGCGTTTGTACCGCGTCGGACCGCCTCGTGCTCGGATACATGCGGTGGTACGGCCCGGCATGAAGTCAAAGAGACATTGTATGTTATCCTGGGACAGATTGGCCCACACTTCTTGCAACTGACGCTCTAAATCACGAACACTGGGACATGGAGAAAGTTGATGTCCCATCTGGTTCCACACGCGCTCGATGGGCGAGAGATCAGGCGATCTGGCAGGCCACGGAAGCGTCGAAGCGTGACCAGACAGTGCTGGGAAACCCGAGCCTTTCGCGAACAGGCGTGTTATCTTGTTGGAAAATGGCTCCGGGCCTCCCCGCCAGGAAAGGCAGCACATGGGGCCGCAGGATCACCTGTGCGTAGCGCTGGGCTGTCAACGTCCCTCGAAGCACTGCTAGGGAAGTCCAGCTGTCAAACGCGATGACTCCCTAGACCACCACGCCTGCAGTTCGGGACGTGTGCCGCTGTACAGTGAGGTTGGGATTGTAGAGCTCACCTGCGGTCCTCCACACTCTGACAAGGTGGTCGTCCGTTCCCATACAGAAGCGGGATTCGTCGCTGAACACTATACGTCGCCAGTCCGAAGCATTCCACGTTGCTTGCTGCTGACACCGCTGCAATCGGTGCCGACGATGGTCAGGTGTAAATGGAAGAAAACATAAGAGCCGTCGAGAGTGCAGATTCGCCTCTGCCAGGCGTCTGGAAATGGTTCTGGCGGACACAGGAGTCCCTTGTACAGCCGCCACATGTCTCTGGATATTGGACAAGGACGTCGTTGCACATGTGCCTTCCGCTCTCACGATCCCATAGTCCTCTCTGTGGTGGTGTGTCTGGGTCATCCAGAACCAGTCAGTCGTGTCTGGATGCCTTCACGTGTCCATTACTCTTAACACGATCGCATCGTACTGTCTGGCCTGCCCAAATGGCAGCCAATTCGGCGCGCCGGCCACCCTGCCTCTCTCATCCAGATGATACGGCCTCGTTCAAACTCTGCCAGTTGCCCGTACGCACATCTACGGCGGTTCCTCGGCATGTCTATCGCTCAGGGATCTCACATGACTCTTACCGTGCACTTCAGGACGAATGTAGAGTCCCCTGCTCGGCGCCCTATAAGCTCCAAGGATTGCGATTGCAGCGCCGGCCTTGGACGCGCGGACATGCGGAATTGCACGAAACTTTAATCATTTGCATGTCTGCCTTCCCCGATGCTATTCGCCGAGTTTCGCGTTGATCGGAAGTGTTTTTTTTTTTTTTTTTCTGGTGCGCAGATGTTTTATATCAATGAGTGTAATTTTCCCTATACCACACACACCTCAGAACTAGATTCATGTTCGCTGACTCCAATATCAACAAAAAGTTCATTACAGTGAAACCTCCATTAGCGGACACCTCGGAACAACAATAACCTCTGAGTAACGGCAAGCTTTGGTTGGTAAAGTACTGCAACCTTTTTCTTGGTGCATAGGCTTCATACACGTGTTCTACTACAGCCTTTGGCTTTGTGCACAGGCTTCATACACGTGTTCTGCTTTTGAACAAACGAAACGGATTAGTAATATTAATTAAGGCCTAACATCCGAACAGCGATCATTTTTTTCCCCCGTTCCGAGCAGTGACTGTTATTCGGTGGTTTCACTGTATCTGAAAACAATATACATCAAGTTATAGTGCCTCATGAAAGAAACTTTAGTTGATGACAAAAACACGTACCGATTTTCCTGAGGTTGAGGTTGAGGTCTTCGTTCGACTTGTGGCCTTCTTTGCCTGTGCATCTTCAACAGACCTAGAGAAAGTAAAGGGAAAAAAGCAAACTTCGTCATCTCAATGAAAACAAAATTTCAATATCAGACAACAAAAGGCGTAAATGAACCTGTATATACAGTTAAAGAATATCTAACTGAGAAGAAGTTAAGGCTCGGAGAGATCATAGGTAGAGAATTTTAGGAAGGAAGTACCTGACCCGAGGTCTTAATCAACCCTTAGAAATAGGAAGCTAGGAAATGTGGGCTAAAGTGCCCGATAGAAAAGTGTCACACGGAAGAGAGGTAGAAAGGGAGGGAAGACGCCCTTATTTATTACCGGGGAGTCAGTACCCGGTGTCCGACAGCTTAACGTGCCCATCCGACGCACGACGAATATTTAGTGGTTCGAGCGTTCGTACCTGCCTGGGATCGAACCTGAGATTTCTCCGTGGCAGTCACGAACGTTGACCACTAGGTCATTCGCGGCTAAAAAAGGCTCGGAGAGATGCAACTAGCGCCGACATATCCTGGGATACAAGATGCAGTGCACAGAAACCAACATACAGGCTGATGCCGGAGCAGACTGCGCATGCGTATTTGTGTTGACTTCAATTCTGGCAAAGAACAGTCAACCGAGCTACTCACAGCATGTGATAGTTGCCTTCTCGGTAGCATAATAACTTCGCAAATCGGATATGTTAGTTTTGTTGCGCCAGTTAAGTTAATACACACTATTGACGTGGATTAGGAACATCAAACAGAAGTCATCGCACTTTCCACGTTTATAAGTGAGTCACGGAAAAAATTCTCATCGGCTGCCGCCACCTGGAATTAACCCCCCCCCCTCATCGCTCTTTCCATTTTTCCGTGACTCACTTATAAACGTGGAAAGGGCGATGACTTCTGTTCGATGCTTCAGTTAAGGCTTTTTCTTTTTTTTTTTTGTTCTTCAGTTTTTCAGAAACATTTTCAGAAATGCCAAACAGTATGGATTGTCTGCATTTTGTATGGATTCTTAGACCTAACTATAATATCTGCTAAAATTTAATTTAAATAGTAATATTAATTGTTATTGCATATTTCTTTCGCCAAAATAAGGGACGGGTGGGATATCAGAAAACAACAACAACAACTAAAAAAAAAAACTGCTCTAAGCAAATAGTCACCAGGTCGAAGGACATAATCGTGTATCGAAGAAAAGCTCCATGCCGTAGTCCCCTGACGCCTTTTGCTCCTGAATGTTTGCTTTCCGGCAGAGCACATAAGCTCCCAGCTTGTGGGGGCGCTGCTGTCGCCTGTTTTACGCTATCTCAACGAGAGTTGACGTTCTTCACGCGAAGCTTTATATTCTTTGATACAGTGGCGCACTCAGTGGGGTTGTCCAGAAGCCCGGGCTCTCCCTATGAGGTATCACTTGGTGTCTCGTTCTTTGTTACTGACTGTTTACTTTAAAACATACACTGTAAAAATACTAGTAAGTAGTGTGACTTCACGGAAAATTTCTGAAAATAACATGCAGCAAAGCTGCCGGTAAATGTCCTTCTTTTAAGGAAACTTTCGTTTTTAAAAGTGCCAGGTTTTTTTGGTTTTTTTTAACTCGTAGTCAGTAATTTCGTTTATTTCAGTAAAGTTCGTTTCAAGTTTTTCTGTATTTACACAGACCAAAATCGAAGACGCTAAATTTTTCAGCTCTTACGCCAAATAATCCTATCACGTCTGTGGTAAGCATCGAACTCAGGTCGATTGGAGTATGTTTACACAAGCCGCGCATTTTAACCACTGAGCCAGGAAGTCTTAAAAACTGCACACACGTTCATGGTACAACTAATTTCGCGATGATTATTTTTTTTTCTTTTTTTTTCGTTAATGCGAGTGATTTAGTCATTTTATTTTATTAAGTGTGCAACTTAATTCTCGGCCCCTAACCGCAAACGATCATAGAACTTCGGCAATAAATGCAAATAGCTGTGTGCGATAATGGCTGATTGCAGCGCCATCTAACAGCTTTCCAGGCAACCGTAACCGCTCACAGCTGTAGTAACAGAACGGACGAAAGTTGGCAATGTCGTTCGAGAAGCAACATTTGAGGCACTGCCTCCTGTTCGCGTTTCAGCTGAAAAAAAGTGGCAAGCAAATGATCTGTGCTGCTTTGGGTGAGGTTGCTGTGTCCTACAGTACGTGTAAGAAGTGGTCCCAGCGGTTTAATCAGGGAAATTTCGATCTCCGTGATGCAGAACGTCCTGGACAGCCACAGAAAGTTGACGATGAGGAACTGGAACAACTGTTGGACGCAGATTCCTGTCGCACACAGTAACAGATCTCCCAGGAACTCGGAGTAACACGGCAAGCCATTGCAAAACGCTTGCACAAGCTTTGACGGATTCACAAGGAGTGCCATTGGGTGCCCCACCAACTCACAGCTGAGAACAAGTCTAGGCGATACGATGTTGCTGTGTCCTTGCTCTCCAGATTCAAGATGAAGGATTTCCTCCACAAGATTTTGACCTGTAATGAGAAGCGGATCCTCTACGATAATCCTAAGCGGCACAAATCGTGGGTTTATCCAGGTCAGCCTACCACCAGTACCTCCAAACCGAAAATCCATTGGCCGCCCCGGTGGCGCAGTGGTCTAAGGCGTTGGCCACTGATCATTCGTCCGTAAAGGGTCCGGGTTCGAATCCCAGTCAGGCATGGATGTTGTGTTTGTCTTACGGCACTGGCTCTCTCCCTTCCCTGGAACCAGTGACCCTAAATTAGGGACGGGCGACTGCTTATAGCCCATTGAGTTGCTCACGGTGGTCGTTAAACCTCCAATCAAAAAAAAAAAAAAAAATGAAATGTAGAATGAACATTACTTTGTAATTAATGGTATTTGAGAAAAATAAAAATGCCTGTTCCCATGCACATTTTTTTCATCACTTTAGGAAGGAATGATATCGTAGTTGCACTGATAAAACCAAGAATGTGAGAATTTTTCGATTGTTGACTTGACATCATGTAAAATTTTATTCACTGATGCATAATACAGATGCAACTGGATGTAAATGTTATGTATAGTGCTTGAACAGTCTGATGTAATTGCAAAAGCGATTCTTTGATCAAATTTAATTTTTAAATAGCGATAAGTCAAACTACAAAATTTCGCATTGGTGGTTTTGACATTGCGGCGACGATATGCACCCTCAAATTTAATTTCTGGGTACCCCACTTTCTGTGGGGCTCATCTGAAACACCAGATGTATGCTGAGAGAATCCGCGACAAACACCACCTTCAGCAGCGCATCCTGGAGGCCTGGAACCGCATTTCTCCCGATATTCTCGTGCACGTGCATAACTACTGGTTCAAGCCGACGCATCCTGGAGGCCTGGAACCGCATTTCTCCCGATATTCTCGTGCACGTGCATAACTACTGGATGCAGATGTTTCACAGCAACAAGTTCCAATCATTTAAAACTCAACGGGCTATAAGCAGTCGCCCGTTTCTAATTTAGGGTCACTGGTTTCAGGGAAGGGAGAGAGCCAGTGCCAAATGATCAATGTACACAGATATTGCCAGTGTTGATCATGTAACACATTGTGAACAAGTACAAATCAAACATGGATTTTATAGTATGCTAAATGACCAATGCACAGATAACCAGTGTTGGATAAATAATACATTGAAAGCCAGTGCCGAAAGACAAACGCAAACATTCATGCCTTACCGGGATTCGAACACGGATCTAACTAGGGATAATGATCATGAGCCAGCGCCTTGGACCACTGCGCCAGCGGGCCGGCAAAACTCAACGGGCTATAAGGCAGTCACCTGTCCCTAACTTAGGGTCACTGGTTCCAGGTAAGGGAGAGAGCCAGTGCCGTAAGACCAACATAACGCCGCCCCGGTGGCGCAGTGGTCTAAGGCGCTGGCCTCTGATCATTCGTCCGTGAGGGGTCCGGGTTCGAATCCCGCTGAGGCATGGATGTCGTGTTTGTCTTACGGCACTGGCTCTCTCCCTTCCCTGGAACCAGTGACCCTAAATTAGGGACGGGCGACTGCTTATAGCCCATTGAGTTGCTCACGGTGGTCGTAAAACCTCCAATCAAAAAAAAAAAAAAAATCCATGCCAGCAAGTAGTTGCTGTGCATATGGTGGGATCAGCGCAAAATTTCTTGACCTATTTTAAGAAATTATGTCCTCAGCATACCCCTGCAAGAGTGATTGCAGTAGCCGCATTCCGGTACCGACGATACCGATAGGCTGTGATATCTTTGCGTGTCGAAATGCCGGTGTTTTGTTTTGCAAAATATCGAGATTTTGGTGTTTATTGGAAATCTGATTTATTCATTTTTGTGCCTTATATTGGAAATCAGATTTATTAATTTTTATGCCTCAGAGAAGTGGACTCCGCAAATTGCGGTCACAGAGCCTATTTTGCAGGTTGGAGTCCACTTGACCAGACGTCCCCAACCACCAGGGGAAGAAGAGGGGAACTAGATTCTCAGGGCCCGAGCTACCAAGGAGGCCGCGGTTTAGCAAGGCAGGACAAATGAGAGGTTAAATTATAGACATCAAAAATGCAGATGAGTCTGAATAAACAGTGCAGTATGCTGTGAAATTAATGTGAAGCAGTGTATCCATAGAACAAAGTTTTGGCTGGGAATTAATGCCCCACCCCGCCAAAGTGTTCAAATTATTACAAGCCTTTTTTTTTTTTTTTTTTTTTTTTGAAAAAGAAAAAACTTCATTTTGTCTGCCCCCTCCCCACAAACACATCGCTATCTACGCATATCTCTCATTTAAACTGCGTTTTTTCAGTTTTTGTTTTTTATGTAAATTTCGTTATTTCTCGGTTAAAGATTTTCTTACTGAACTCCACAATATTCCCCGAACAGCTTGTACGTTTGTTTGTTTTTTGGCCTCGCTAACAGTGAATCAGAAGAAAATAACAATTCTATGCTGCAAGTTAAATGTCTGGAAAACTTGTAGTGAACAGATGAACGTGTTGTAACGACACCGAAAAGCCAAAACATTATGATCACGTGACTAATATGATGTTGGTCCTTCACGTGCTCGAATCGCACAATGTCCTTGCACTGCGGACCTCACCTTCAGTGCGTACCGCACGCTTCTTCTCTGCACATCTCAACCAACCCGTTTGCCTCCAGTATGTTCTTATACACTGGCGTGCAGAAATTAAGGACGAGACGGTTTTTCGAATATAACGTCGTGCAGAAGTGCTCCACATCGACTCAAATCATACCATAAGATCCCCAAGATGTAAGAATATGGGACAAGTGAGCAAAACCGTCCAAACAAGGAATCCAAATAATACAAAGGCACTTTATTGAAAAGGTAGCTTCGAGCACAACTGGACAGAAGACAGAAACGTCCACATGTGACAGGCGGCTGCCAAAAAAATCCAGTCTTTAGTAGGGGATATGATCACCCCTGACTGCGTTGCCGGATTTACAACGTCTGTCCATGCTGAGGACGAGGTTGTCAAGGAGCTGTTGAGGCATCGCGGCCCATTCCTCTTGTAGCGCCAATCGCAGCTGCGGAATCGTTGCTGGCGTCTGGTGACGTGCTGCCAAGCGTCTCCCGAGAAGGTCCCACGCGTGTTCGATTGGATTTAGGTCGGGAACCTTGCGGGCTAATCCATGCGTTGAATATCTTCACTCTCCAATAGCTCTGCGACAGCCACTGTACGATGAGGTGTAGCGTTGTCGTCCATGAAGAGGAACTCAGGACCCACAGCACCTCTAAACAGACGCACGTGAGGCAGGAGAACCTCGGTACAACAGCGGACACCAGTGACTGAACCTCCTTGGAAGATGTGGAGGTCAGTACGGCTACCAAGCATGATACCGCCCGAAACGAGAACTCCGCCACCTCCAAACCGGTCCCTTTCGATGATGTTGGAGGTGTGATTGCGTGTTCCCTGCTCTCTCCAGATGTGTATACTTCCAGAATCGCTCGTCAGACTAAATCAGCTCTCATCCATAAAGAAAACTCGACCCCATTGCTGATGTGTCCAGTTTTTGTGTTCTTGGCACCACAGAAACCGCCGTCTCCGATGAGCTGGCGTTAATGGCTCACACCGTTCTGGTCGTCGTGCAAATAGACCACCTTTGTGCAGCCTCCTGACTACGGTGAAACGCGATAACGGACGTCCAGTTGTCTGTTGCATGTGCCTTGCGATTTCTCCCGCTGTCTGCCACCTGTCTCTTTTCGCCTGTAGGATAATGTACCAGTCGTCCGCCGCCGTGGTTGCTCGTGGACGACCACTGCTAAACTCTCGGACAGCTGTTCCTGTCGTTTGAAATGCTCTCCAAGCTCGTGAAACGATGCCTTGAGCTATCCCAAACTCCTCGGCTACACTAGTCACACTTCGAACTTCTTCCAACTTCCCAATGACGCGACCTCGGGTAAAGTCATCCAGATGTCGTCTACTGAATTGCCTGTTGGCCATATCACACGGTGGCAGCAACTCGACCTCGTTCAAACCGATGTACACCGTGCAATAGCTTTCACCGAATTGCTGAGCGTACACCGCCCGTCTGCTTTATACCCTTCCGACACTACCCCACCCCCACCCCCTTACGTCATGCTGTATATATGAGCATGCCTTACCGTACCGGACCCTAGTCTATCTCCTGAGTGGTCTTTCGGTCCGTTCTGCCTGCTCGTTCCGCTGTTATGCTAATTTCTCCTCTTCGTCCTTAATTTTTGCACACCAGTGTATTTTTACACTGGTGAAACATATTATATATGTTCTGCAACCACCTCTGCCTCTCCGCAGCAAGCTAGTGCTGCGTTACTACTTCATTTTCGTGATCGTCTCCTCTCACGCCTACGACTAGAGTTTCATGCAGCTACTGCCGAGCGCCGTGAACAAAACTTCTTCTCTACATGGTCCCTGGCGATTCCTTGGTTTGAAAGTTCACCTACCACAGTACGTCTTACAGTGGAAAGTTGTTTGTAATCCGCTGTCTTTTCTTCGCACTTTCCTTGGTTTGAAAGTTCACCTACCACAGTACGTCTTACAGTGGAAAGTTGTTTGTAACCCATGAACTGACTTTTCTTCGCACTTCAACGTTTCCCAAAACTGTCTCCAATTCTGCTCATCCTGTTGTTTTCTACGGTTTGAGCAGATTCCAGTAATACTCCTGTTCATACTCAACAGACGCATATAGCGTATTAAAGCCGTTTATTTTGCGGCGTAGTAAGTACAAAGATTCGCCAAGCTTTCGCACTCCACTGGGAGGCTTAATCAAGGCAACGGTAGACTTAAATGACGCCGCAAAAAAACAAAATAATAATAATAAATAAATAACGGATTTAATACGCTTTTTGTGTCTCTTGAGTATTCACAGTGTGGTGTATTTATAATTACGCCTCCTGTTCATAGACTATTTGCATTTCTGTGGACTTTCGTCCCTTCTCCTCATAATATTGTATACTCCGAAACTCGCATTGACCTGTACATATTGTAAATATTCCAATATTATGTTGCTTTTTCACGCATCTTTTACACTATTTTATCGTTTCATCATATTGTTTATGTCATGCGATTTCTTACCTCACTGTATGAATATTATATTATCGCTGCTGCGTCAGCGATATATTTTCTTTTATACGTATCTCCCACATGAACACTCCAGAATGCCGCATTGTACATACCACTCATTGGACTCATCAATGTGTTCTGTTAATCATTTCATCGTCCACGTTATGCTACATTTTATTATATTAATTAAGCGATTTTAAAAACCTTCACGTGCCCATGAGGCTAATTACTAGGTTCCCGCAGACTAGGTTCACGCTCCTCCTGTGATTGGTCACTGTTGTTTCGCAGGCGGGGTCTGTGCAGTTCCTTTCTTTGGCACGTTAACAAATCACCACTCCCGCTTTAACTCTAACGCTTCCAAATTTTCTGTTAGAATTCAAGTTAGATTTGCGTAATGAGCCAGTTTCTTGCTCAAAAACAAACGATCGTAGCTTGCCGCTACTTTGATAAGCGATGTTATTTGTTAATTAATTTAAACTGAATACTTCTGTGTATGGAATTGAGAAGGCAAATTTGAAGGTAAATTTTTGAAGCAACAGTTATGAGAAAACACCCAAATGAAAAACATTGCATGAGAAAGACTGAAATATGTACATAATATTATCGGACGGTTCTGTTCATATTATTTCTACAATAATGTAGACTAATGATTCGATAATACGCTGATTGCAGCACTAGTTTGCATATTCAAATAATTTATTTAAAAATGACAATACATTGAATTGCTTTCGACAGATTTTTTTCTGTCTAGGTATTCCGAACGTTTTTGCCTTATATAACACCACAATAGCTTTCGCATATCAAAAATTAGGTAAATCTGATGCAGAAAAAAGTACACAAATCTCGCTTTTTAATAGGATTTAAAGCATTTATTTTCTTTGAAAAATATCTCCTGAAGAAATATCCGTATTTTTGCTAATACACAATTAGTAGGCATATCGAAAAGAAACATTAAAATACTTCATCTAATAAGTTGGAAAAAATAACAATAAATAAATTTACACATTGAAGCACCCAATAATTGTGTGTTTATGTAATCTCAGTACCTCAAAATCGTATGCTGTGCCGTTATGCTTTTCCTTATTTGTGTGCATAATTTTTTTTTTGTTCTCTGTTAATAACGATATACATTCGCAATGGTCTTGCGCTCCTTATGTTTGATCTCGAGATTGTGTTGCATTGTGGGTATCCCTGTACTTCCTCATTTATGTTTTCTGTACTGCAAATTTCAGTGATATCTCCTATGTGCGTAATTCCATTAGCGCAATAAACTGGGTACCACCACCAGTGCCCACAGTTACCAAAACCATTGCCATTTCAGTGATTTCACTCTTGTTAAGATGTCGTCCACTCTTGTCATGTTCCTTATCCACGAGTTCCTCTTCTTATCTTTCCTGGTTACAACAAAAATGCCTCTCTCCATGCATCTTTGAGCTGCCTGCACTCTTTGTACGACTTTTTCAGTTAAGGTCCATGTCTCTGCTCCATACGTAAACACTGGAAGGATACATTGATTTAACATTTTTCTTTTAAGACATAGTGGCATATTGCTCCTAAAAATTGCACTGTTTCTTCCAAATGCTCTCAAACCAAGTTTTATACGGAGATTAATTTCTTCATCAATGTTACCTTTGCTTGATATCTGTTGCCCAAGATAAATGTAGGTATCGGTTATCTCCAGCTTTTACCCATCAATCGATAAATCTTCATTTCTCGTAAAAGCATTGTACATCAGATTTGTCTTCTGAAAGTTCATTTTTTAATCCCACTTCTTTACTTTTGTCAGCAAGTTCTTGGATCACCCTCCGCAGCTCTGATGGAGTAGTTGCAAAAATGACTACGTCATCAGTAAAGCGAATGTGAGTTAAATAAACTCCATTAATCTTTTTCCCCTTGTTTTTCCAGTCCAATGATTCAAAGACACTTTGCTTTGTGCGGCTGAAGAGCTTGGGAGATATGGGGTCACCTTGTCTTACTCCCTGTTCAATTTTCATTGGTGCAGTATATATGTATACGACACCATATCTCCCAAGCTCTTTAATGTCACATTCGAAAATGTCTTTCAATCACTGAACTGGGAAAACAAAGGGATAAAGATTCATGGAGATTATCTAACCCACCTTCGTTTTGCTGATGACGTAGTCATTTTTGCAACTACCCCATCAGAGCTGCAGAGTATGATCCCGGAACTTGCTGACAAGAGTAAAGAAGTGGGATTAAAAATGAACTTTCAGAAGACAAAAGTGATGTACACTGCTTTTACAAGAAATGAAGATTTATCGATTGATGGAGAAAAGCTGGAGATAACAGATGTGTACATTTATTGTTACAGTGGACACCCCCCCCCCCCCCATCCTAAAACCTGAAGAAAACTCTAAAATTTGTCCGCCATGTCGCGTATGGTATGAGGCAGCTAGGAATCACAGTTCGGCAGGATCACATGTTCTTTTACAGTTCAGTTTTTTTTTTTTTTATTTATTTCTCATTTACGTTGTTTTTTCTTTCGGATGTTCTGTAAAATTAATTAACAAAATTGCGGGATAATTAGGAAGTCGCACCAATGCTCTTGAAGGCAAGAAACGCAATATTTTTGCCATTTTGAATTGTTTCTACCTGTGGGAAAAGGTAGCACTCAATGGTTACTCTGGAAATTGATAAGAGCAAAGCGATAGGCACAGAAGAGGACTTCTGGATTTCTTGAGGAGGGGCCGATGTTACGACCCACCCCCGCCATTAATTTAGTAATTAATGGGCGTGGTTGATGTGTGAAATTAATTAAGTATTAATTATGTTCGAGGCTTGATTGGAGTTTAAAAGTGTAAACAGCAGATAAAGTTTTATCTGGATGTTTGGAAAGAAAAGAGGCGAAGAATTCTCTCTCTGGCTGGGTGGTCTCAGAATAGCTCTGTTAGGTCATAAATATCAGGGCGCAACTGACAGGAAGCCTAAGCAACACGGGAAGGAGAAAGAGGTATATTTCGAAGAGGGGTCCACTTGAGTAAATGAATGAAGATGGGGACAAAAGGTTTAGCGAATAATCGTAAATTCGTCGTTTGTTTGGGGCATTTTCGAGAACAATTGCTCTCTGTGTGGTCCGTGCAGAAAAATAAGATTTCGCACTTAGCGTGAAAATAAGGAAGAAAGTTTAGTTGTCTGTGCGCTCTCCGATGTGAAAGGCTGGATGCCTTGGATCTGCAAAAAATGAATTGGGGAAAAATGAAGCAGCAAACCTCCCCGCATTTGGTAAGAAATGGAGACAACTCGAGGCAGCTGGAGATGCCAGTTTGCCATAAAGACAGCAGAATGCCTAAATCCGCGGGATAAAGCAGAAATTTCTAGGCTGGAGCGTAATGGAACTCAGCGACTGTTTGGCCTAATGAAAGCCAAGTTACAGGGGAATTAAGAAGTCTGCGAGTGGACAGTGGTCATTCGTATGAGAAGCGAAGCCAAGCAAAGTCGGGTTCGGATGCCAACCACTGCAGTGTGGAATCGTCACCCCCATTCATCCCCTACTGTGGAGGAAGTGAAGAGATGCGCTCGTCTTACGGGGCGAAGCGAGGCCCCATGTGTGCGTGTGTGTGGTCACGTAAGCAGCGAAGCCACTACGTGTAAGTGCGACGGGATAAAAACAGGGCGAAAGAAAAATATGAGCGTAAGAGCGGTGGCTTCGATACCTAACAAATATACAGGTGAAATGTTGAGTTGCCGATATACGCTTAAGGTAAAAGCACGTCTGATTTCGCTCGGCCGAGAAAATTAATCTCAGGGCTGGCGGTCGCAACTCGATAAAAAAATGGAAACAAAACCTGCGAGTGGCATATTTGAACTGCGTACTCATTCAGGGTAGATGGTTTGCTAACGGAAAGGAACAGACTGAATTGGGAATGAACGGTCAAAAAGGACGGAAGGTAGCGACGGACGGAATCAACTATAGCAGCAGCGGAATTGAATGTGTCCCACTCTCCCAGCAGTCGACGTTCACAATTATTTCTTCACGACAACAAAAATCATTTCCCAGGAACACAGAAAATCAATCTTGGAAACCGCAACAGCAGATGTGAGAGGGCCTATTTTGTTTAACGGCCACCTTCAAATCGTCACGAGAATAGATCAGTGTGCACTCTAATCATTGCAACAAAGTGCGGCGTGATATTACCATTTTTAATTGTGTGCTTCATTTACATCAAGCGTCAAAGTGAAGTATTGAATCATCGGTGCTGCCACATGGTGCAAGTGTCTGTGTGTGTGTGCGTGTTTTTTTGTCGTGTGATATTATGTGATGCACAATGGATTTGCACAGCAAAGTCACGAAACTGTAAGTAGATGAATATTTCCTTTTTCTTTCTTCGCACATCTGCGAACTTGTGCCATCCCGACACCCAAAGCTGCATGGACATAGATGCAGTAATGCTGAGTGACTGAACCTCAGAGGAAATACCTGCACATACAGATTTCAATTTCTTACAGGGCCCATTTCCTGATTATTTTTTTGCAGATCCAAGGCATCCAGCCTTTCACATCGGAGAGCGCACAGACAACTAAACTTTCTTCCTTATTTTCACGCTAAGTGCGAAATCTTATTTTTCTGCACGGACCACACAGAGAGCAATTGTTCTCGAAAATGCCCCAAACAAACGACGAATTTACGATTATTCGCTAAACCTTTTGTCCCCATCTTCATTCATTTACTCAAGTGGACCCCTCTTCGAAATATACCTCTTTCTCCTTCCCGTGTTGCTTAGGCTTCCTGTCAGTTGCGCCCTGATATTTATGACCTAACAGAGCTATTCTGAGACCACCCAGCCAGAGAGAGAATTCTTCGCCTCTTTTCTTTCCAAACATCCAGATAAAACTTTATCTGCTGTTTACACTTTTAAACTCCAATCAAGCCTCGAACATAATTAATACTTAATTAATTTCACACATCAACCACGCCCATTAATTACTAAATTAATGGCGGGGGTGGGTCGTAACATCGGCCCCTCCTCAAGAAATCCAGAAGTCCTCTTCTGTGCCTATCGCTTTGCTCTTATCAATTTCCAGAGTAACCATTGAGTGCTACCTTTTCCCACAGGTAGAAACAATTCAAAATGGCAAAAATATTGCGTTTCTTGCCTTCAAGAGCATTGGTGCGACTTCCTAATTATCCCGCAATTTTGTTAATTAATTTTACAGAACATCCGAAAGAAAAAACAACGTAAATGAGAAATAAATAAAAAAAAAACTGAACTGTAAAAGAACATGTGATCCTGCCGAACTGTGATTCCTAGCTGCCTCATACCATACGCGACATGGCGGACAAATTTTAGAGTTTTCTTCAGGTTTTAGGATGGGGGGGTCCACTGTAACATTATCTTGGACAGCAGATATCAAGTGAGGGTCACATAGATGAAGAAATTAATCGGCGTATAAAACTTGCCTGGAGAGCTTTTGGAAGAAACAGCATAATTTTCAAGAGCAATATGCCATTATGTCTTAAAAGAAAAGTGTTTGATCAATGCATCCTTCCAGTGCTAACGTATGGTGCAGAGACGTGGACCTTAACTAAAAGAGACATACAAAGGCTGCAGACAACTCAAAGTAGCATGGAGAGGTGCATGCTTGGTGTAACCAGGAGAGATAAGAAGAGGAACTCGTGGATCCGAAAAATGACAAGAGTGGAAGATATCATGATCAGAGTTAAATCCCTGAAATGGTAATGGGCTGGACATACTGCCAGAAGGACAGACCATCGATGGACAGTCGAAATTTTAGATTGGATTCCAAGGGACAGGAAAAGACCCAGAAGAAGACCACATGGGAGATGGGTGGATGAAATTCGAAAGTATACGGGAGTAACATGGAGGAGACTGGCACAAGACAGACCGTTGTGGAAGAGGCTTGGAGAGACCTCCGTCTAGCAGTGGATTGATAATGGTTGACAATGATGATGATGATATATATATAACATCATCATCATTGTCAACCATTATCAATCAACTACTGGATGAAGGTCTATTCAAGTTTCTTCCACAACGCTCTGTCTTAGCCAGTCTCCTCTCCTCCATGTCACTCCCGCATGCTTTCGAATTTCATCCACCCATCTCTCACGTGGTCTTCTTCATAACCTTTTCCTGTGCCCTGGTAACCAGTCTAAAATTCAAGTTATCCGTTCTTTTGGCAAGGTATCCATCCCATTGTCATTTCAGGAATTTCACTCTGATCATGATGTCTTCCACTCTTGTCCTTTTTCTGATGCACGAGTTTCTCTTTTTATCTTTCCTGGTTACACCAAGCATACATCTCTCCAGGCATTTTTTTCAGCTGTCTGTAGCCTCTGTATGTCTTTTTAGTTAAAGTTCTGGACTTTAAAAAAAACATACAAAGGCTGCAGACAACTGAAAGAAGCATGTGAAGTTGTATGCTTGGTGTAAAGAGGAATATCTCGTACATCATCATTGTCAACCATTATGAGTCCACTACTGGATGAAGGTCACCCCAAGTTTCTTCCACAACGGTTTGTCTTGCGCCAGTCTCCTCCATATCACCCTCGCATACGTTTTGATTTCATCCGCCCATCTCCCACGTGGTCTTCTGTTCCTTGAAATCCAGTCTAAACTTCGATTGTCCATCGGTGGTCCATTCTTCTAGCAATCACGCCAGCCCATTGTCATTTCAGGGATTTTACTGTGATTATGATGTCGTCCACTCTTATCATTTTCCTTATATACAAGTTCCTCATCTTATCTTTCCTTGTTACACCAAGCATGCATCTATCCAGGCTTCTTTCAGTTGTCTGCAGCCTTTGTATATCTTTTTTAGTTAAGCTTCGTGTCGCTGCACCATGTGCAAGAATTGGAAGGATGCATTGATTAAACATTTTTCTTTCAAGATATAATGCCATATTGCTTTTGGAAACTGTATTGTTCTATCCAAGATCTGTCCAGCCAAGTTTTATACGCTAATTAATTTCTTCATCAAAGCGACCTTTGCTTGATATCTCTTGTCCAAAGTAAACGTAGGTATCGCTTACCGCGAGCTTTTTTTCATCAATCGATAAATCTTCATTTCTTGAAAAATCATCACTTTGGTCTTCTGAAAGTTCATTTTTAATCCCAGTTCTTTGCTCTTGTCAGCATGTTCCTGGATCATGCTCTGCAGCGGTGAAGGGGTATAGTTGCAAAAATGATTAAGTCATCAGCAAAACGAAGGTGAGTTAAATACTCTCCATTAATCTTTAATCCCTTTGTTTTCCCAGTTCAATGATTGAAAGACACTTTGCAATATGCGGCTGAAGAGCTTGGGAGATATGGTGTCACCTTGTCTCACTTCCTTTCCAATTTGTATTGGCGTTGTGTTCTCACATATCGGAACCTTTGCACTTGCAGGATTCTACATAATTAGTGATTACTTAAGAGAATACATTGTTTGCAGTACCTTAATCAAGTAAAAATCACAAACTTCCATTTTTTTCAAATAGTGCAACACTATTTTCTGTACAGTAGCACTTACAATATGACGCTCAACGAGATCACGTGCACTGCTCATTAACTGACATCATTCAGAGTCACCTCGGAAAAGTGCGAAATCTCGAATATCCTGAATATTTTGCAACGCTTGATGATAATTTTCGTATCCAATCAGAAACTTTTCCCTTTGCTGTCTGCCGCTTCACCACAAATTTCCTTGAATTAAATGTTGTTCCTCTTTCGAAAACTCTAACTATCCATTAGGAGCATCGAACTCTTTTCTGAGTTTTTTCGATACATCTCTGGCTTGTGTTTGCAGCATGTGGCCTGCATTGACAAATTTCTTGCTCTTGCACTAACAAACTCTCTAACCATCCATTAGAAGCATGGAACTCTTTTCCGAGTTTTTTCGGCTACATCCCTGGCTTGTGTTTGCAGCATAGGGCCTGCATTGACAAATTTCTTGCTCTTACACTAACAAACCATTTCCAGACAATCTTATTCGGTGTACTATTCTGACCTCTCATTTCCAGCTTTCCGCATTTTCCTCTTCGTTCAGATTTTATCTTTAAACAACTACTCTGTTATTTTGTTCTTTCGCTTTAAAACATAAATTTGCGTTTTGAAATTCTCTCTTAAATGCTTGGTACTCAAGGGTTTTTTTGTTTTCTTTTCGTGCATTTCTATAACTCTAACTTTTGTATCCAAATCGAGGACGTTATTCTTCGGCGCCGTGGTACGAGGCAAGCGAACAAATGCAACTCACAGCAAGCAAAGGTGGTGAAGGATCATCTCAATGAATAAATGTTAAGAGACTTAAATTAAAGCGTCTCGTTGAAATCCGTACGAAACAGACAACTGTGAAGACTTTGGACTTTGTGTTCAGCAAAGAGAGCAACGCTGGTCAGATGAACTAAACCTAAGTAGCCGCACGCACCCAAGAAGCCAAACATTGGATGTGTTGCAGCCTGTGCTTGCGTAAACAACTCAAAAGCGATTTCTCCTTGATTAATTATGTTATTTACGGCCATTTCTTCCGAATGAATTCATCTTTACACTTTATCAGTTTTATGTTCAATTAAAACACTTGACAGTATCGGAACTTTCCGTTGTTACAGGGTTCATTTACTCTTGTGCCATTTTCGTTTCCGCGTTTGGTATGCTACATTTCATACATGTTAAATAGTACGTAATTTTCTATCTTTCATTTCAGAACCAAAAGAGAGTTTCGTTTCGGGAAGGTTTCCATTTTATACGGAGTCCGTTTTAAACTGGTTTTACTGTATATAATTCTTAATTACAGTAGCAAAAAGGAAGGGGTCGAGGGGGGGGTTCTCGAATTTTTTTCCTTTTATCAGGTTGTTTCCACGCCCTCGACTGTGGACGTGAACCACTGTGTCGGCAATTCGCCACAATGGAATATTTATTACTATTAAATCTTTCTGGAATTTACAGGTTGAAAATGAAAATGAAATCGCCTAGAAAATTAACAACTCTGAGGTCGGATTTCCTATCCCTTATAGGAATTCCGTGCTCAAAGTTGCGGACAAATTACGCGTTGTGTTTCACCTAAATCGTAGCGGGTATTCCGCTTAAACTTAGGTGCCGCAAAAGTTAAGATCAGCAGATAGCATGCTACTAGAACGTAAATACTCATACATATTATGCACAACATAAAAAGTGAAACACTGTAGATATAAAAGTTACCACAAAAGGTTAACGTTTAAATAAAATGTTTATTCTGAATAAATGCTGCTTAAAACTAATACATGCTTTCGGTGGAAGTGATTAATTTATTTAAACCAATTTCTAAAGAGTTATTACTTTTAAAACTATTACTGTCCTGACTTCTAGCAAACTTTCAGTTACAGTGTTGTCATGGTGCACGTATTGAGAAATTTCCCATTTAAGATGGGAAGGGATATGATACCTCGCATAGAACATGCAGTACAGGGAAACCGACAGTGAAAATTCATCTTACCCAATCTCTAGGTCGTCGACGTCTTGAAGGTTTTCCAATGGACGGGTGCTTTCCACGTAAAAATTTAAAACGACTCCCCAGTTTACTCCAGCATCTCTCCTTCTCTCCCACGCATGCCCATCTCCATAGCCGAAAAAAAAAAACTCTCTCTCTCTCTCCTCTTTCTCTCTTCCTCCTTCTTTTTTTCTTTTCCAAACCAATTCCCTTATATTTTCTTATTTCTCAGTTTCGCTTCTACAAAGGGGAGGGTGTTAAATTTGTGGGTGTTACCGAGAATTTTGATTGGAAGTTACCCTGTTTCCCAGGCCCACGATTGGCTAGCAAACTTTCTATGGTATTCCAAAGGGGTACAAGGGGTCGATCACCATTTACCTGGTCTGTCACCTTACGTAATTTTTCCTGTTGTGGAATTTTGGGAATTTAAACAGCCTGCCACTCCTAAAAACAGAAAAGAGACCCACTTACTCGTTTGCTTGAATCGAGTGCCCAAGCTGGGTGAAAAGGAAAGTGTGACTACATTGTTATTTCGCTGTTTAGTGAAAGAGTCGATGACTGCTCCTTCTTAGACCTTCTCTGTCCAAGTAATCTCTGGGCGATATGCAACTTTTTGTTCATGTCACGTACACGGTTTCCTGTGCTTTTGTTGAAGTGTTCCTTGGCGCTCAAGAAATAAAAGGATGTTATATGGGGGTGACAGCTGCGCGCCTTAGCGAGTAACTAGGGTCTGGGGGGGGGGGGGAGCGAAAGAAAAAAAGTGTTTCAACATTTCTACTCCGGGCCTAATGCAAAAATAATAATAATAATAACAAAATTGAGATTGCTTCCATTTAGTCTCTTAAATTTAGTCTTTCCTATAATGAATGAGAAAAAAAAAAAAAAGGGAAAACCGTTTGTTTAAATTAAATTATGAAATCTGGAGAGTGAGTTCCTTAAGAAAACCGGGAGTTGGGACATTAAATATTTAAATTGCCGGTTGCTTAGGAATCGTAATGAATATTTAAATTACTTGTTAATGGGAAATCGTGAGATTTCGCGGTAAGAAGGTATCCAATTTCTCTCCCAAGTTGCGTCTTGCAAGAGATTCGTGATTCCCTTCGAGACTTCTGACCTTTCCGAAGGAACACACATCAAACTTGTTTTTTTTTTTGTTAGCTTCCTTTGTCTTCCTTTTGCTCGCTGTCAATAACAAAACACGTGACTTCTGAAATACTATCGTATGTCTTCCAAATTCCCCTCCGTGACCCAGACATTGTTTATGTCTACTGCATTATCGGACGAATTCTTTCCGTGTCTCGGCGAACTGAGTGCGAGAGGCCCTTTTAGGGGTTCTTTTGCCTCCGCGTGCATTTTCAGCGTCAAAATTCTCTATCGTGAAATCTTTCCAAAATGGCTTCTTCCTTCAAATTCCCAAATGCAAATTTTCATCTGCATAACAATAGATAGATGCATGGATCAGTGGCGTATCTTGGGTCTGAGACCTGGGCTAATTCACCCCCCCCCCTCCATCCCGTACAGTACTGCTTTTTTTTAATTGCGAAGTTTAATTTTTATTTAATAGAAGTACCTTTTTTTCTAAATTTTAGGTACATGCTATTGCTAACATGATACCAAATAATTATGATGATTAGGATTTGCGCACTTATTTCTACATGAACGCCATTCTTCTTCTGAATACTTTATTTGCATATGAACTCCATTCTTCTTTCATTTTGTGTGAACTTGGGTGTTAAGTTTTCACAAAAAATGTTTCTTCCGAGTACTTTTTCATATTTAAAAATAATGTTTTTCTCTATTGACAAATCCACCAAGTTGCTCGTGTGTCCTTGTGTGGCTCTAAGATATATCTTGATTCTTTTTAAAACGGAAAAACTTCTTTCGGCAGCTGCAGTTCTGATGGAAAGTTTAATGTTAGATCTGGTAATTTGAACATCTCAATAAACACTATGTCTAATTTATTCAACTTTATGTAACAAGTAATGTCTCTTACTGATTTGTTTTGTATTCAAGGGAATAAAACATCTTCAGTTCATTTTTTAGTCATCCAAATTTGAAGCACAGAGTTTTTAAGTTCTGACAGTAGATGTTCAGGAAAGCTTTCACAAAATTTTGTCAAAACATCCAACAAAGCCACGAATTTAGGATATAACATCACTGATTTTAATTGATTGACACTTCACACAAACTGAAACAACTCTCGCGAAACACGAGCTGTTACACGAGAAATCATGCGAGTGACTGAGATAGTCGAAGGCTTCTCTTTTCTGAGCGAACCATTGCTCAAAGCAGTGGTCCATTCCCCTCCGTACGCTCATTCATGTTGTCATGAAAACGCTAGCAGGCGATCGTTTCGAAGTTCTTCGAATCCGAACAGCGAAGACTCTGGAAGACCTGCTGGCGTTATGCCGTTGGTCATCGCTCGACAGACTGATTCTCTTAATCGTAAGAAGCGAATCCGCTCGTGTTTTTTTTTTTTTTCGTACCGAAAACATCGAGATATCTTAATACCGTTGATAATTGATTTTTATTTGTGTATAATTAATTGACTTTTATTTGTGCATTCATTTTCTGGGCTTCGCAGCTAGTAGCCTCGAATATACGCCATTGAATATTTTATACAGAATGTTATTTATCTCGAGGTCTTTTGAAAAACAGAAATAAATAGCATATATTTTTTTGTTTTAACATGAATGAGTTTTTACTATATAGCTTTTTACTATATTTCCTTACAGAAATCGGGCGTCCATTTGATTTGTTTTCAATCTGCTTCAATTAAACAATATCACACAACTGTTGAGAATTCAAGAACAATTTTCACTTCCAACTGACGTAATAACTGATGATCAATACATTCATCACACATTTGATAATGACTGAAATTTACGTAACAGTTTAAATATATCACATTCTGTTATGTTTATATTTGCATCTACTGCTACAGCACTAATCCACGTAGTTACGTTGCTTATAAAGAAAAGCAAAAATGTTCATGTTTATATTATCGAAAGATATGTTACTGGAAGATAGATTACTAAATATTGCAAAATATTTGCAGCTTGATTGAAACAACGCTACAATGATCCTGCTACATAAAAAAGGTGACATTGAGGATCTCAGGAACTACAGACCTATCAGCCTCCTATCAGTAGTTTACAAAATCTTCACTAAAGTTCTTTCACACCGCTTGAAGGTAACACTGGACATGGCTCAACCGAGAGAACAAGCTGGATTCAGGAGTGGCTACAGCACTAATACACGTACTGAGATAACTAATTGAAAGAGCTAGGGAATATGAACTTCCATTGTGCATGGCTTTTATCGATTATGAAAAGGCTTTGATTCAGTGAAATCATCTGCAGTTAAAATGGCTTTGAAATAGTGCGGTGTTGAAGATGCATACATTAATATTATTAATAACATCTATGGAAATGCAAGTGCAAAGATTCGGCTGTTTGAAAATACAACACACATAAAAATTGGAAAGGGAGTGAGACAAGGTGACACCATATCTCCGAAGCTCTTTAATGTCACATTGGAAAATGTCTTTCAAACACTGAACTGGGAAAACAAAGGGATAAAGATTAATGGAGATTATCTAACTCACCTTCGTTTTGCTGATGACATAGTCATTTTTGCAACTACCCCATCAGAGCTGCAGAGTATGATCCAGGAACTTGCTGACAAGTGTAAAGAAGTGGGGTTAAAAATGAACTTTCAGAAGACAAAAGTGATGTACAATGCTTTTACAAGAAATGAAGATTTATCGATTGATGGAGAAAAGCTGGAGATAACAGACACGTACGTTTATCTTGGACAGAAGATATCAAGTGAGGGTCACATTGATGAAGAAATAAATCATCGTACAAAACTTGCCTGGAGAGCTTTTGGAAGAAACAGCATAATTTTCAAGAGCAATATGCCATTATGTCTTAAAAGAAAAGTGTTTGATCAATGCATCCTTCCAGTGCTTACGTATGGTGCAGAGACGTGGACCTTAACTAAAAGAGACATACAAAGGCTGCAGACAACTCAAAGATTCATGGAGAGGTGCATGCTTGGTGTAACCAGGAGAGATAAGAAGAGGAACTCGTGGATCCGAAAAATGACGAGAGTGGAAGACATCATGATCAGAGTAAAATCCCTGAAGTGGCAATGGGCTGGACATACTGCCAGACGGACAGACCATCGATGGACAGTCGAAATTTTAGATTGGATTCCAAGGGACAGGAAAAGATCCAGAAGAAGACCACATGGAAGATGGGTGTATGAAATTCGAAAGTATGCGGGAGTAACATGGAGGAGACTGGCACAAGAGAGACCTTTGTGGAAAAGGCTTGGAGAGACCTTTGTCCAGCAGTGGATTGATAATGGTTGACAATGATGATGATGATGATGATATGCAGCTCATTGACAGGAGTGGTCTAACGTATCCAGCGAAGGTAACTGTGGAAATTAGCGTTGGGACATTTGAAATATATCATTAAATTCTTCTTAAAGGATATGAAGTAAACCTCTCAATGTGGTAAACAAAAACAAGTTGCAGATCGCCTGACAGATATGTTTATCGGAGGAGGGGGTACGGAATTTATTTTTTTATGTAACTAAATGTGTTATGAGGGCATATTTGAAATGTAAGCAACATCCGCGCTAAAATATTGAAAAAAATATTGCTGGAAATTATTTTTTTTTATTACGTATATTCTTATCACCACATAATGGTTGACTACTCATATTTTGCTATTTATCTGTTTAGAAAACAAAAATACTTACACTACTTACTGTTAAATGGTTAAAAGATACAAGTAATTCTAGAAAGAAATAAAAATTCACCTTCCATTGAAACATTCACTTGTACGGTATAATGGCGCTATTTTCATTGTACAGTAAAACTAACAATCCCTGACTCTGACGACTCATATTGACAAATATTTTTTTTATTTGATTCAAATCTTATGTTACTTTTACTTACTAATACTTAGGTCGTATTTTCAGCCTTCTAGATTTTTTAATTTTTTATTTAGGGATTTAACGACCACCGTGAGCAATTCAGTGGGCTATAAAGCAGTCGCCTGGATTTTTTTGCAACTTCTTCAGCTTTCGATGTGTACGCTCAATTCAAGAATCAGGATTTTTTGTTTATTTCTTGCGGAATACAATATGATTCGGAAACATTATTTAATGCACGATGCAGTAACTTGTGATGCAAATACTTAAGTCGTATTTTCAGCCTTCTAGATTTTTTTATTTTTTATTTGGGGATTTAACGACCACCGTGAGCAATTTCAGTGGGCTATAAAGCAGTCGCCTGCGGATTTTTTTGCAACTTCTTCAGCTTTCGATGTGTACGCTCAATTCAAGAATCAGGATTTTTTGTTTATTTCTTGCGGAATACAATATGATTCGGAAACATTATTTAATGCACGATGCAGTAACTTGTGATGCAAATACTTAAGTCGTATTTTCAGCCTTCTAGATTTTTTTATTTTTTATTTGGGGGTTTAACGACCACCTTGAGCAATTCAGTGGGCTATAAAGCAGTCGCCTGGATTTTTTGCAACTTCTTCAGCTTTCGATGTGTACGCTCAATTCAAGAATCAGGATTTTTTGTTTATTTCTTGCGGAATACAATATGATTCGGAAACATTATTTAATGCACGATGCAGTAACTTGTGATGCAAATACTTAAGTCGTATTTTCAGCCTTCTAGATTTTTTTATTTTTTATTTGGGGATTTAACGACCACCGTGAGCAATTCAGTGGGCTATAAAGCAGTCGCCTGGATTTTTTTGCAACTTCTTCAGCTTTCGATGTGTGCGCTCAATTCAAGAATCAGGATTTTTTGTTTATTTCTTGCGGAATACAATATGATTCGGAAACATTATTTAATGCACGATGCAGTAACTTGTGATGCAAATACTTAAGTCGTATTTTCAGCCTTCTAGATTTTTTTATTTTTTATTTGGGGATTTAACGACCACCGTGAGCAATTCAGTGGGCTATAAAGCAGTCGCCTGCGGATTTTTTTGCAACTTCTTCAGCTTTCGATGTGTACGCTCAATTCAAGAATCAGGATTTTTTGTTTATTTCTTGCGGAATACAATATGATTCGGAAACATTATTTAATGCACGATGCAGTAACTTGTGATGCAAATACTTAAGTCGTATTTTCAGCCTTCTAGATTTTTTTATTTTTTATTTGGGGGTTTAACGACCACCTTGAGCAATTCAGTGGGCTATAAAGCAGTCGCCTGGATTTTTTTGCAACTTCTTCAGCTTTCGATGTGTACGCTCAATTCAAGAATCAGGATTTTTTGTTTATTTCTTGCGGAATACAATATGATTCGGAAACATTATTTAATGCACGATGCAGTAACTTGTGATGCAAATACTTAAGTCGTATTTTCAGCCTTCTAGATTTTTTTATTTTTTATTTGGGGATTTAACGACCACCGTGAGCAATTCAGTGGGCTATAAAGCAGTCGCCTGGATTTTTTTGCAACTTCTTCAGCTTTCGATGTGTACGCTCAATTCAAGAATCAGGATTTTTTGTTTATTTCTTGCGGAATACAATATGATTCGGAAACATTATTTAATGCACGATGCAGTAACTTGTGATGCAAATACTTAAGTCGTATTTTCAGCATTCTAGATTTTTTTATTTTTTATTTGGGGGTTTAACGACCACCGTGAGCAATTCAGTGGGCTATAAAGCAGTCGCCTGGATTTTTTTTGCAACTTCTTCAGCTTTCGATGTGTACGCTCAATTCAAGAATCAGGATTTTTTGTTTTTTTCTTGCGGAATACAATATGATTCGCAAACATTATTTAATGCACGATGCAGTAACTTGTGATGCAAATTCACGTCAGGTTTTAAAAAGAGGTTTACTAAAATATAAACGAAAAATATTACACAAATTAAAAAACACACAAATAAACGAGATTTTTCGACCTGACATTCAGGTCATCTTCAGGTTTTGCTGAAAAACCACTGTGGCCATAGATGGTCACCCTACAGTATATATACCAGGGGTCGTCAACCTTTTAATACCTACCGCCATGGGCGGCGGAAGGTAGGGGACGCGGGGGTCCGGACCCCTTCTGGAATCTTATGGTCCCCCACTGAGGGTTCTACCTAGAAAACATCTTAAAAATATGTGGTTCACCTATAATTTACAGTTCTTTTAACGATTTCATGGATACCGTCACCATATTTCGCAGTTTTTTGGAAAACTCTTTATGTACACTTTTGAAAACTGATTTCGCACAAATAATACTGAAAAGTTAATTCAATGCTTTGTTTTTCTCCTTAAAAAGATCGTTAAAGAACTCTTTAAATATCTTTAAAACAATAACCAGGGCGGACAAGGGGTCTCTCTCCTTCTCTCTATGAGTTCTTTTTTTTTTTTTTTTTTTCCCGAGTCCGAATGGGTCTTACTCGAGATCAGAAACCCCATTAAATATTTACATCTGAGAAATAAATAACTGAACAAATGAACTCGAGCTCAAATTCAGCAGTATACTACTTGTTGTGCACAGAGCACAAATCTTTCTTGGTGTTTTGACATATAGGAGATAAACGACTCTGGACGAATGTGCGTGCGTTTACGGCCTGTCATATTGCTAGGAAAACTGGCCGTGTTTGAGCAACTGTAATATTAGATATAATATCAAGGAGCAGGAAAAGACCCAGAACAATACCACGCGAAAGATGGAGCAGAGACGTTAATGTAATTGCACTATATGTGGATGAAATACGAAAAACTGCTGGAGTGACTTGGAAGAGACAGGTTCAAGACAGAAAGTTGTGGAGGGTACTTGGGGAGACCTTCATCCAGCAGTGGATTGAAAATGGCTGATGATAATGATGATATGTACGAGTATATACTCATCTACCGACGTTGTTTTATTTCTCTCTCTCCTTACTTTTTTAAAATTGTTTTCGCTCTCGGCGAAGTTGACCCCCCGCCCGGAAAATATTACGTTCCGCCGCCTATGCCTACCGCCCACTTTTGTATCTTTGGTGATGGTGCCGCAGTAACTCAGTTTAGAGCAAGGGCGAAGTAATTTTTAGTGGGAAGGGTTTGTAAAAAATATGTACTTAAATTTATCTTTTCGTTTAAACTTTGTGTATGTCTATACGTAGAGAATTTCAATTTAGTGAATTTCTGCATCTCCATCGATACAGCGCCTACTAGTGCGGGAGCTGCTTAAATTGAAGAAAATGAAAGTTAAATGTGAAAACAATAAAGTTTATTGAAATGACCTTTAATTAATGATTAATGAGATCCTTGAGGTTGATGCTGCGAGACTAAATATTTGATATCTGGTTCGATTTTCGCAAGGAACAAACGAAGGTCTCTTTCGGTAATATTTGGACGGTTTCTATGTTTGGTGATAATATGATTAACAGCACTAAAGCCTGATTCTACAAGATATGAGGTAGGGAAAGGTATCAATAAATTAAATATCATTTTCCACATATTTGGATATAATGCGGTCATTTTTTTTATTTTGCAAGAGTTTTTTGTATCCCCCACTATCGAAATTATATTTGCTCTCTTCATCATATTTAAGTTCTAATAGTTCTTCTTGGCAAGTTATATCAACCTCAGCAAAATTTGCAGTAAAAGGGTTTATCATCCAGTCTTAAAGCTTCGAGTTCAAAGTATCTTTAAATCGTTTTTCCATATCCAGTTTAAGTTCATTGAGATGGCTACTGAGCCTTTCAATCTCCTCTGGAGTTACATCATCTTTTATAGATGACAATTCGGGAAACTGATGAAATTCTCTCTTCAAAAGATTATAACGGAGAAGATCGAGTTTTTCGATAAATAATGGCACTATTTTTGCAACTGATGAAAGTTATATTGGCTCCTTGAAGCTGCAAATTAATTTCGTTAAATCTCTTGAAAATGTCTGCTTAATAAAAGGCATCGTTCTTTACTGGTTTTAATTGCTGACAGAGACCAGCCTCATTATTACTTTCAAAAAACTGTATGACATTATCATATAATGCTACAAAACGAGGCACAACAATGGACAACGCCCCCCCCCATCACCGGCTACAACATGTAACAACGGACAAAAAACCCCACCGCCCACCATGAAAGCTTGAATCGCCCACTAGTGGGCGGTGGGGACCAGGTTGACGACCACTGATATATGCCAAGGCAAGAATGACGTATCGGGATAATGCACATGCGCACCAAATGAAACAAAATACATCACCAACAATGGTTTACATTGAAAATGCTATTTACAATGTAAGGTAGTTATAGTTTTGTTTAAATTGTAAGTCTGCTGTTCATTCTATATTTATTAATATACGATTTCCATGCGATAGGTATCACATATGGCATATCATCATTACAAAATTTTTCCTGCA
Source organism: Macrothele yani (assembly GCA_039090855.1). Taxonomy (NCBI): domain Eukaryota; kingdom Metazoa; phylum Arthropoda; class Arachnida; order Araneae; family Macrothelidae; genus Macrothele; species Macrothele yani. The sequence continues at coordinate 61,363,086 of CM077018.1, read as the reverse complement.
TAAGATAGATACAGATGCTTTCGGCGAATAATGTCATGTTTTTATTGTCCGCTGTTGTTATTACTTTAACTGCATCCCAGTTTGGATCATATGTTCCAGTTTCGACAAAACGTGCTAAAGCCTTTCTTCTCGACCCTGTACGGATATCATACCTATGCTCCAACATGCGAAGTTTGACGCTTTTTTTTTTAAATGATCATATGTAGAGGATTTTAGGAAAGGAGTGTCTGACCCCAGGTTTTAAACAACCCTTAGAAATAGGAAGCTAGGAGATTTGGGCTAGAGTGCCCGATAGGAAAGTCACACGGAAGCGAGGTAGAAGACGCCGTTATTTACTACCGGGAGGCCAGTACCCGGGGTCCGACGGCTTAACGTGCCCATCAGATCAGATCAGATCATATGTAGAGGATTTTAGGAAGGGAGTGTCTGATCCCAGGTCTTAAACAACCCTTAGAAATAGGAAGCTAGGAGATTTGGGCTAGAGTGCCCGATAGGAAAGTCACACGGAAGCGAGGTAGAAGACGCCCTTATTTACTACCGGGAGGCCAGTACCCGGGGTCCGACGGCTTAACGTGCCCATCAGATCAGATCAGATCATATGTAGAGGATTTTAGGAAGGGAGTGTCTGACCCCAGGTTTTAAACAACCATTAGAAATAGGAAGCTAGGAGATTTGGACTAGAGTGCTCGATAGGAAAGTCACACGGAAGCGAGGTAGAAGACGCCCTTATTTACTACCGGAGGACCAGTACCCGGAGTCCGACGGCTTAACGTGCCCATTCAATGCTCGAGTAGATCAGATCAGATCATATGTAGAGGATTTTAGGAAGGAGTGTCTGACCCCGGGTCTTAAACAACCCTTAGAAATCGGAAGCTAGGAGATTTGGGCTACACTGACCGATAGGAAAGTGACACGGAAGCGAGGTAGAAGACGCCCTTATTTACTACCGGGGGTCAGTACCCGGGGTCCGACGGCTTAACGTGCCCATTCAATGCTCTAGTAGATCAGATCAGATCATATGTAGAGGATTTTAGGAAGGGAGTGTCTGACCCCAGGTCTTAAACAACCCTTAGAAATAGGAAGCTAGGAGATTTGGGCTAGAGTGCCCGATAGGAAAGTCTCACGGAAGCGAGGTAGAAGACGCCCTTATTTACTACCGGGGCCAGTACCCGCAGTCCGACGGCTTAACGTGCCCATCAGATCAGATCAGATCATATGTAGAGGATTTTAGGAAGGGAGTGTCTGACCCCAGGTCTTAAACAACCCTTAGAAATAGGAAACTAGGAGACTTAGGCTAGAGTGACCCATAGGAAAGTCGCACAGAAGCGAGGTAGAAGACGCCCTTATTTACTACAGGAGGGCCAGTACCCGGAAGTTTGACGCTTCACTGCGTGGAGCCTATATATACAAGGTGATCCATTTAAACCAGTACCCTGAAAAAAAACTTACATTTTTGCAAGGGATCGCGTAAGGAACTTCTTCTTTTTTACAATAGAAGCAGTAACACCTGGAGAATGAAAACCGCCACCGTGAAGAAGACTGTTAACCGTAACTGTAACTCAGCTCGTGATTTGCTTGTTGTTGCGTTGTCATTCACTTGCGTGCATTCGGAAGCATGCAGTACTCTGTTCCAGAGCGTGTTTTTTTAGTGAAATCGTATTGGGTAACCAATTCTGTCATCACAACGCAACGAGCATTTCGAAGAGAGTTTGGAGTTCGAAAAGACCAAGCAAGTCAACAATTCTGTCGATGGCAAAAAAAACTGGAGCAAACCCGTTCTCTTCTCAGCGGTAGCGGTACACATTACCCTCCGATGCTCCAAACGCGTGTGGACGATGTTAGGCAACGCTTACTTCAATCTCCGACGAAATCGTTGCGCAGATTAAGCCAACAGACAGGATATTCATACGGAACTTGTCAAAGGGCAACAAAAAAAAGCGAATATTCGACCATTTAAAGTGCACGTAATCTATCAGCTACAGGAACCGGACAAGGGAAAGAGAGTAAGTTACTCCAAATGGTTTCAAAATTTTCTTAATTTGCCATCTGATATTCTCTCCATCACATGGTTTACGAATGAAGCCTGGTTTCATCTGTCAGGCTACGTCAATTCGCAAAACAGCAGATACTAGGCTGCCGAAAACCCACACCTTATGTGTGAAACACCGATGCATTCACAAAAGGTTGGTGTATGGTGTGCGGTTTCGTCTACGAAAATTATTGGCCCCATTTTTTTATCTGAGACTGTCAACACTAACGTTTATTGCCGCATATTCAATGAATTTGTGGAACAACTTGATGACATTGAATATTGACAGAGGGCTACTTTCAGCAGGATGGCGCTACGTGTCACCCATCGAAAGTCTCAATGGAACTCATAACCAGCTTCTTTGATGACAGATTAATTTCAAAAAACATATGGCCTCCCCGATCTCCTGGCTTAACTTCCCCTGACTTTTTTTATGGGGCTACTTAAAGGATAGATTTTACAAAACCCATCCAAAAACATTGGATGCATTGCGTGAAACAATCGCGACTGAAATTGGCAATGTTACTGCTCGTACTCTACATGAGACATCACTGAATATGGCGCGGCGTGTTCAACTGTGTTTACAAGGAAATGGAGGACAATTCCAACATTTGCTTTGATAAAATGATTTTCCAATACCACATGTATAATTCCCAACTTACTGTATGATTTTGTTGTTATTTATAAAAAAGATATAAGTAAATCGCATGGTACTGGTTTAAATGGATCACCTTGTACTTTGTCGACCATGCTGGGGTCCCGGAGTGTGAGAGGTATGGAGTATACCCCATGTTTTTGTTCCAATGTTATAAAATCCCGATCTTGCCTGGGTACGGAGAAGTGGCCACCGGAGAACTGGACACATTGGAATTTCAGTGCCGTGAAATTGTTCTGCATAAACAAATTTCGTGTGACTATATTCCCCACTACTTGGGCAACTATTGTTCATAAAATACTTTTTTTTTTTTAATATTTCATTTTCAGTAAGAAATTTAGACATTTCCATCATTTTCAGGCCAAAGACAAAGCGGAGAACTGGCCACAAATTTTTTTAAAGGGGCCGTATAAAAATTGCGTTCTCGACTGCTCCCTGGCTACGTCTCCCGAGATTGGTTACCTGACACACATAAAATTTCCGTAATTTCGTATAATCTCATTTACGGTATTTTTCATGGTTTATAAATTACAGCTACACAAATTTTCTGCGGGTATGCGCAAACCTGCGAAACTTGTCGGTGGAGGTGGGGGTGGGGGGCTTGAAACCTAAAATATGAAATATAAAGAATTTCTGGTGCGATCGGGACACTTTCAGCGTTTACAAGCTACAATTCAAAAAATTATCTGAGGGCATGTGCCTACCCAGGAAACCTGTCGGGGAGGGGGGAGGGGATAATACAAAAAGTGTAAAATGTAAAGGATTTCTGGTCACATCGGGAGATTTTGAATGTTTACAAGCTACAACTAACGCAGAAAGCCTGTGTCGGCGGGGGGATGGGGGTAATTCCAAAAGTGTAAAATATAAAGAATTTCTGGTCCGATCGGGAGATTTTCAGCGTTTACAAGCTACAACTCAACAAATTATCTGAGGGCATGTCGGGCGGGGGAGAGGAGGAGTGGTAATACAAAAAGTGCAAAATGTAAAGGATTTCTGGTCGCATCGGGAGATTTTGAACGTTTACAAGCTACAACTCGACTCATAATCTGAGGGCATGTACTAACGCAGAAAACCTGTGTCTGGCGGGGGGAGAGGGTAATTCCAAAAGTGTAAAATATAAAGGATTTCTGGTCCGATCGGGAGATTTTCAGCGTTTACAAGATACAACGCAACAAATTACCTGAGGCTCTACCCAGGAAACCTGTCGGAAGAGGGGGGGGTTGTTTCCAAAAAATGTGAAATATAAAGTATTTCTGGTCCGATCGGAGATTTTCAGCGTTTACAAGCTAAAACTCAACAAATTATTCTGAGGGCATGTGCTGCCTCAGGAAACCTGTCGGCGGGGGTAATACAAAAAGTGTAAAATGTAAAGGATTTCTGGTCCGATCGGAGATTTTCAGCGATCACAAGCTAAAACTCAACAAATTATTCTGAGGGCATGTGCTGCCTCAGGAAACCTGTCGGCGGGGGTAATACAAAAAGTGTAAAATGTAAAGGATTTCTGGTCACATCGGGATATTTTGAACGTTTACAAGCTGCAACTAACGCAGAAAATCTGTGCCTGGCCGAGGGGGGGGGGTTATTCCAAAAGTGTAAAATATAAAGTATTTCTGGTCCGATCGGGAGATTTTCAGCGTTTACAAGCTACAATTCAACAAGTTATATGCGGACATGTGCTACCGCAGAAAACCTGTCTCGGGCGGGGAGGGGGATGTGGTTAATCCCAAAAGTGTAAAATATAAAGAATTTCTGGTTGGTCCGATCAGATTTTTAGCATTTACAACCAGAAATACTTTAGTTTTATATTTTAGGTATTACCCGCACCCCCCGAGAAGTTTCCTGAGTGAGCAGCATATGCCCTCAGCGAGTTTGTTCAGATGTAGGTTGTAAATGCTGAAAATCTTCCAATCGGACGAGAAATTCTTTATAATTTACAATTTTGGTATTACTCAATTACCTATAATTTACAATTTTGGTATCACCTATCGGGGGAGGGGGCCCCCGATAGGTTTCCTGAGTAGACACATGCCCTCAGATAATGTGTCGAGTTGTAGCTTGTAAATGCTGAAAATCTTCCGATCGGACCAGAAATTCTTCATATTTTACAATTTTAGTATTACCCCTCGCCCTCCCCCGCCCGACAGGTCTGCTGAGTAGGCACATGTCATCAGATAACGTGTCGAGTTGTAGGTTGTAAATGCTGAAAATCTTCTGATCGGACCAGAATTTTTTTTTATTTTACAATTTTGGTATTACCCCCCCCCGATAGGTTTCCAGAGTCAGGACGTGCCCTCAGATAATTTGCAGACTTGTAGTTTGTAAACCCTGAAATCTTTTGTTGAGTTATTGATCATTCACATTTTTTTTATAAAGAATTACATTCACTATTGCAATTACAAAAAGACAAAATTACGAACACTTTATATGACTCAGATAACCAACCTCTGGGGGTCGTGGTCACGAAGCGGTTAAAAACGTAATTTTTATACGGCCCGTTAAAATTTTCGTGGCCAGTTCTCTGGTGGCCATTTCTCCGATGGCCAGTTCTCGTGCACCCGATCTTGCCTAATAATGGAGACTAATTTTTTTGTTCTTACCCCAAAGTCCAAAGTAAACCTCTTATGTATGTTTTTCATCGCGATCACACATTCAGGTCCATTGCACCAACGTATTCTCAATTAATGTGAAGTGTGCTAGCTCATTGAGTCTGAGTTCTAATATGGTATTACGTAGATATGATTTTAAGAGACGCAGTGCTGAAACCGAACGCCCACTTTCTGAAGTTACCACTGTGCATGTTAAAGTACCTATTATGTGAAACAATGTTTTTATATTAAGCAAAATCTCACTGTAGCACAGTTTTAAAGCACTTAATGCATCATTGGGCATCTGTTCCTTTTCTTTGCGACCGATCCTACGGCACCACAGTTTCAATTGTGCAATTAGTTCTTCTTGAGAGCCATGCAAGTCACCAGTATGAAATTCAGTTAAAGTTTTAAAACCATAAGTATCTTGAAAAGATGGTGGTGCATTGGAATTTTTTGGGAAAGGTAACTGGAATCCTGATAAGACCGATTTGTATGCAAGAAATCTATTTTCCAAAGCACTAATAAACATGTCTAAAAATCAGGGGCATCAGAACTATTTTTTTGACATCAGGATATGCATTTTTTGGTCAGATCATAAAACCTATTGTGGTGGTGGTGTAAAACAGGACTCAGTGGTGACCATATGAGTACTTTTAGGGGAGGGGGGGGGCTAAGAAAAATCCTTACCTTTCAAGGCTGTCAAACATTTTAGTAAATGTACAAGATACTAAAATAGAACAAAAATAATTGATACAATCAATCATTAATATCTTATTATTTTTAAAAATGCTTTAAAAAAAGGTTTCGTCTATTTTAGTGCTTTATATTTAATCAACAATTTGGCTGCAGCAACGGCTGGGGGTCCTGTCAAGCCCCCCCCCTCCCCCTCTCCTCGGCGCCCTTGACAGGACGTAATGACGTTATTTGAACATACCATAGATAAAACGATTATATCGATAAAGTATAAATTGACATAAAACATGAATTTTATATCTATATGATAACGTTTCCAATATAAGACATTTAATCACATTATGAACGATGTCAAACTGTATAGATTTTTTTTTTTTTTTAAGGTTTAACAACCACCGTGAGTAATTCAGTAGGCTATAAACAGTCTCCTATCCCTAATTTAGGGTCACTGGTTCCAGGGAAGAGAGAGCCAGTGCCGTAAGACAAACACAACATCCATGCCTCACCGGGATTCGAACCCGGACCCATCTCAGACGAATGATCAGAAGCCATCGCTTAGACCACTGCACCACCGGCGCGGCTCTATTGAAAAAACATCTCCATGTTCACATGAATTTCGCAAGATTCGTAGCTCTTATACATCAAACAACATGCGTGTAAAAATATTTCATTCCTTTTTTACCCTCCCCGTTCTGTTTTCTTTCATTAAAGAAAGACTGATTTTATTGTATTTAAATGAGAGAAAACATTTCTAGTCTCATAAAAACACACTACTTTTGTTACCCGTATGTCCTCCGGAATATCGTGTAACATTGGAGGACCATGATTTCGTAGGTATGAATTTCGGAAAGGGGGCCTACAAATTAGTAAGTGTGGGAAAGCAATATATTCACCAAATAATTCCTACGGTATCGCATAGTACGAGGAAATAGTTAAACGAGGAAGAGTAGTTACCAAGTAAACAATTTAGAGAGCGCGGGAATTGGGAAAGAAAATCCGAGAAGCATAATGTGGACAGGCGTTCTAAGAGGATAATTATAATACCTATTTCATAATTTTTCTAAGACCTGGCTGAGCAGATTTCTTTCTTGAGGAGGAAATTCCTTATTTTTTTTTCATCATTCTTTTGAATTGTTTTTTTTTATTTTATTTTGTGTTCCCCGAGCTCTCCGGAAATTCCAGTAAGAATACGCACGAAACACACCCCTAGGTTAGTAAAGAGAAAACTCGGAGGTTTTAGCAAGCAACGCTACGAGAATGAAATGCTCGCAATCACAGGTGGGGGCCAATTTACTGGACCTTTCGCTATTAACGAAGTCACGTTTTACGCACGCTAGCGGGCAACGAACAGGGCATATTTCTCGTAGTGGGCGTAACTGGTTGACACCAACAGAAAGAGTCATACAGGAAGCGTACGTGAAAATTCTAAGGCAGCGCGGACATCCCTGCGGAGCAGTTGACAAGATAAAGGAATATTCATCTTCAAGAAAACTCGATGTTCTCAAGCCTTTGCCAACGAATCGGAGGGATTCCCATACAGGGATGTAAACCAATGCCGAAGCGAGGAAAAGCGGCCCAACCAATAAGGGGAGAACCATTTGGGTAGGACAGGAACACCCCCGAACCCCTTAAACATAGACGAGAGAAAAGTTTTTTTTTTAGGCGGAGATGATTTGGAGAGAACACGGGATGGAATGATGACTGCTATTTCTGGGTGAACGCAGAGAGGAAAGATGGACTCTAGATGAATCCTGGGCAGAATATCGCAGAAAGAATTAAGTTAGAGTTTTCCTGGGAGGACGCTCAAAATTGAGCAAGATGATTTCCAGGTGAAGGGAAGTATGATGTTTTCCCTGAGAGGTTTTTACGCAAATTTTGGGTGAAGCATCGAGTGATCTTATGCGGGCAGTGTGCATTCAGCAGGACCGGATGAGGTCCCAATCATAGACTTTATACCTATAAGTAATACCGGACGACAACGAAATAGATGAAAAGAAAAGAATTTGGTGAGAAAAATTTCATAATTCCCAATATCTCGTTAGCATGATCATGATTTTGTCTCCTATACATCCTCGGTAGAAAAGATATTTTTAATCTCTTGCAAGTGCTGAATAACATAATGTGTCTTATATTTTGCGGAAGGTGAACTTTAAAATATGATTGCGAATATCAAAAAGCATAATGAACTTAAAATATATTTTGGTTTAAATTAATAGAAATCTCCACCGATCAGTGTAATAGATTTTAAGGAAACACAAATGAAAATAAATTCTGTATTTTATAATGAAATTTACCCGAGTTTCTCAAATCTTTGAAAATTCAAAATAAGTGAATCTTTGTTTATTTTAACCTGAATAATTAAGTAGAACAATCGTAAAGTTTTGGTAGAGTAACAACTCCAAGATTTTAAGAGGAAAATAACTTTTAGCATTTAGCAAGCCCAGTCACAGGATAAAAGGTCCAAATCTGACATCATGAGTTTATTAAATTTCAAGCGGCATATGGAGGAATATGGGTTTCCCATGTTCTCCCATATGAAACACAACGCAATGCACCCGTCAACCCTGAACTTGGAGACCCTCCATTAGGGAACCCAACTTCACGGTAGACACCCATAGGCGGAAGATAATAGAGAGTAAAGAGTTACGAAAATTAACGGCCTTCTTAATAATTAATCCCACTGCAGCGAATAGGACGCAGCAGATGGTTCGCCCTCACATCGAGTAGGGGGTGGTAATATAAAACTGGTGCCGTGTGACCAGGATTTTTCAGTTCTTTGGTTAATTAATATAAAATTTGTGCTAGGACCAGGATTTCTTTGATCCTGTGGTTTAAAAAAAAAAGAATATTTGTTTTCGGTGGTCAGGATAATTAATCAAGTATACAGAATTAGCAGAATAATGCGATGTGTTTCTATTATCTCCCCTTCAATTCTGAGTAACAAGATGCAGGTTTTATAGAAAAATTAAGGAAATTGTAGCAAGATTTTAACTTCAAAAAAAATAGTGAAGGTGAAATGCAAGTAAATAAGTTGCAGGAAATCAGATTATGCTGAAATAAATTTAAATTTCTAAGGAAATAGGCAGAAAAACAAATAAGAGTTATACTGCTAATTTAGCAAATGAATAGATGAAATTTTACAGAAAATTCATGAAAATTAATAGTACGGAGAAAATAAATTTATACAAGTGTAATTCATGAATAATTTTGATTTATAGTTGAAAATCAAGGGAAAATTCCTTGCAACTCAAAGTGAAATTTATTTTTGATGTGTTGTTTATTTGTGCATTTGAGTGTTGTGATTTTAAATCGGTAACTAAGGAGAATAATAGGTTCTTTGATAACTTGGGGATTGTATTATTTAACGGTGAGGCACTGATAGAAGAGTAGTGATGAGAAGTTGTGGTGATATATATTTTAAAATCAAAAGTGCATTATTATTGAAGTGTGATTTTATTATGTGTGTTGATGCATTGATAAGAAACTGATAATTTAAGAAGGAATAGGCAGGTTAATTATTGATAAGAGGAATTAATTTTTTTTCTGCAAGATATAGGAGCTAATAGAAGGTTAAGCAGTAATCTTGATTTGTTTTGGAAGACTAAAAGGGAATGTAATATCTAAGTGTGTGTTTTATTGTGCATTTAAATGTGTAGAGGTACTTGGGAGTGTAGACAGAGAGAGTAGTTAAGTGGATTAATATTTGGGAAAGAGTAATAAAAAGGACTAGTGCAAGAAGAATTGGTAGGAGTAATAATTGGATAATGCTGGAACAAATTTTTGAAATGAAAATAGTGTTTATTGAAGTGTGATTTATTGTGCTTTAAATGTGTGATTTATATGCATCCAGCAAGGGAAGTAGACAGAGGTTATTGCTAGTATACTAAAATTTAATGAATTTAGGAAGTCAGCATAAGTATTTGAGGTGTGGTTCTAATTTCTTGAAAAAGTGGTTATCGTATTAATTTTGTTACAAGTGCATAATTTGATCTCAAATGTTTCTAGTGTATTTATATATATATTTAAGACGTTCAAATTTATTACATATCTTAGTGTGAAGTGCTGGTTGTATATGTGCATATTTTGAGGGAATTTTGTTTAGTGTGTCGCGAGTTAGGTAGAGTTAAGTTGAAAGCCGAATGCAATTTAGGAGTAAGCTAAGAACGTTAATCATCTTATTCGTAGACAATTGTTTTCTGATCATAAGTCAAGTGGGTTAGCAGACGAAGCAGCGAGTTACGTTAGAGTGAATTTTTTATTTTTACGTGGTAGCTTCACCGGAATTTTTCTAATTTTATGCGACTTTACGAGATTACGAAGCATATAGTAGAAGCCGTGGGAATTTAAGTTAGTAAGGTTAAAGAATAAATATATGGCTAACCAACAGAACGGAGAACAGAGCAACGGTGAACAGAATTTTGTTTCGGAAAATTGCATAGTTGATCAACAGAACCAGGAGAACGACCTTCAGGGCACTCTAGAAGAGAAAACCGCGTTCGTTTTGAAGAGGATGCACCAGGAAGAGATTGCAATAGGTATTCCAGGCAAAATTCGCGTCCTTTAAACTAATTTCGGGTCAAGATAAGGGGACCGCCCTTGGCCGGAATTATAATAAGGTCCGTGGAGTTACTTTAACAAATTGTTACGTCCGAGGTGATGGAGCACTCCCGTTGGTGAAAGTTAGGATAGGAGATACTCACGCGTTTGCACTCATCGACAGCGGAGCTTGTATCTCAATCTTTTGTGCTTCACTATTAAAGGAGATAAAGGGAAAGATTCGTATACGTGACTTAGGATCAGCAGTTTTAGTGAAAGGCATTACTGGAAACACTTTACCTACATCTCAGTGCTATGAGATACCGGTAGAAATCGGAGGAGAAACCATTTTACATCCCTATCACGTTACTCAGCGGAAGTTGCATCAAGATTATTCTCTAATCTTAGGCTGGGATCTATTGAAGGAGCACGGATACATATTCGACGCAGGAAAAGGAATTTTGAAACGGGAAAGCAGAGCAAATTTAGCTAGAGCAGAGTACGGTAGAGGAAGGAATAACCGGAAAAAGAAATTTTAAAGGAAAAGCACGTCAGTCGAAAATTCGAACCCAGGTCTTGTCCGTACCTTCAGCGGAAAGGACCAACCCCATTAACTCCGACGTAACCAAGATAGGAAGGACCGTCCATAAGGAACTCATCCCACCGTATTCGGAAAGGGTTATTCGGATGCGATGTGGGAAATTTTCGGGATGTCAGGTTAACCAAGTGCTAGTACAGCCGTTAGAAAGATACGCCCAGGGAAAAGTACGCTTGGGTCGTTCAGTAAACACGCTGGACAAATCAGGCATCATACCCGTATTGATAGCTAACCTCACAAATCGCCCCATTCACTTCAATAAGAAGACCAGATTAGCGAAAATTCAACCAATTGTATACGGAAATTTGCAAGAAGCTGCGGCGAAACAAGAGAAGTATGCAGACAGGCACGCTGCGGAAAAGAATCTACATTTAGGCGACAGAGTATTTTTGCACACCCCTTTTTTCACAGCCACATTTATCACGTAAGCTAGCTCGAACTAACTGCGGAGATTGGGAGATAGTTTCGTTCCCCACCCCAGTAAATGTTCAGTTGAGGTCAGTCGAAAATCCGAACAAATATCAGACCGTGCATAAAAATCGAGTCTTCAAGCGGACTGAACGCCTACCCCAGCTTATAGCAGAGTCACCGGTACAGGACAATATAGAGGTACAAGTACCCAGACAATCGCAGGATTTCTCTGACGACGGATCGGAAAGCACACAGGACTACGACTATCTGGATTGGGTCGATTTTCCCAGAGTAGTCATGCCGCAACCGACAAGCAGTAGAGCAATGCCGCCCGTAAGTCAACCGCCCAACATCGGAGTACCGATAAATTCGCCGCCCGCTACGTCGAGTTCAGCGCGAAGGGAGACAAGCAGGGAAGTACCTCCGCCCTCGCAACATGTTGAAGAGCCGAGGCGCACACAGGCAATCGCGGAACCAACGGAGGAGACCATACCGTCACAAGATTCCTATCAGGAAAGTAGCAGCCGACAAACACAAGAAGCAATGCGCCAAAGGGTTATTAGAGATCCATATCTACTACGTTCGCAGGACAGAATTCAGCAAACAGCAGCAATACACCCCACAGCAAATTCACAAGGGCCCAACACTTTGGAAATAGGCCTGAATCGCACGTACCCAAAGGAAATTGTGGTCAGCGACTCGACCGAAAGACTTGAGCAGCCGGAAGATACTAGCTTTGTAAATAGAATGTTGAAAAGTCTCAGTCAACCCAGTAATCCAGAGGGAACCTCTTGGTTCGATTTAGCCGACCGCTATTTGTCGCAGCGCATTCAAGAAAACCTAAGCGCAGGGACACCAGAAGGAGCACCCGTCAATAATCTTTATCCACAGTGGAGGAAAATCGTGGCGAAACCTCAGGAATCATTGGTTTAAGCCGAGGAAGTAGGAAGAACGCTGGGCGAAGAAAAAAAAATTTGTGTGTGTTGTGAAAAAAAAAAAAAGAAAAAAAAGGAAACAGCGATGCGCAATAAGAGGGAAGATCCCTGAATTTTCACGGTAAACGTTTAGCAGAAAATAAATTTGATAGGTGAAAAAAAGAAAGAAAAAAAAAAACAATTTTGCGATCTGATCAGTAATCGAAAATAATTCGTAAAAGAGTCTAGCTAGAAAATGGTGTATAAACATGGAAGAATATGCAGGAAGTAATTAATAATATTCATAGCAGGACCGCAGCCTAGTACGTGCATCGCAATCTTTCCAGTTTTGAGTTCACGAAACACGAAAAAAAAAAAAAAAAAAATTGCTACGATAAGGGGAAAATTAATATTAAGTAAGGAAAATACATTACGTAAGTAAAAAGAGAAAGAATGGGTCAGGAATTAAGCACCCAGCAAAAAAAAAAACCTGTGGAGGAAGCAATGTTTTTATTTCAGAGGAAAGACTGAACGGTAGCAATCATTCCTTTTACAAAAAAAAAAAAAAAAAAATTTTGTTCGAAGAGAAAAAAAAAAAAAGAGAAAAAATAATAATTTTCCGCTCAAATTTTATTAATGATAGGCAGTAGGAGGATAAGCGAAGGTAATCGTAGGCAGAATGACGTCGCTCATGCACGGGGCTTGCAAGAGTAGAGGAACGGACGGACCGTGTTTCCAGTTTGAGAAACCCCGTACACAAACTGGCTGGCAAGGAGCAAAAGGAAGAATGGGAAGGCGCCATCTTGGGCCGCCATCTTGAAGCAAGAATGCAAAGAAGGAAAATTTATCGTTAAAAGAACGGGAACGCTCAGTAAAATAATTTGTACAGCAAAGGCCGAGCATTTCAAAGGATGGAAACTATAAACGGGAGCACAGCACGACGAAAAAAAAAATATTTTTTTTTCTCTCAAAACTTTCTGTAGCAGAAGCATAGGCCGGAGTAATATATCACTAGAAAAAAAAAAAAAAAAACGTAAGCACCTTCTGCGGAGAAATAGCCGTGCGGAAACACCGACGGAATGCAATGAGATTAACAGCGTATCGGATAATGCAGTGGTTCAAAATTAGTATCCATGGCAGGTATTCAAAGCAATTAAAATACGCGAACCTGAAACAAAACATGGTATAAGAAAGTAGCAACAAACATGATCGACGCGTAGCCTAAACGTCACCTAACATAGCCTAACCATAACCTATCGAAATGACAGTAAAAAGCACTTACCTTGAAGTGAAATATCCAAAGGTACTATATTTTTTTTGTTTTGTTTTGTGGATAGTAGGAAAATTCAGTTTTAATTGATAAGGAAGGCAAGTATAACGGAAGGAAAAGTATAGAAATGAAATCGAGGTAGAAATGCACTAGGTACATCGTGAGGTTAGAGGTTGAGTAAAGCAGAAGAGGAAATGTGAATGACAAATTCACCAGGCCCAGCTCCCCATCCTCTACCACCGCAGCACACGAGGAGCAGTTGCAGATTCTCCCAAACCACAACTGGCGTCGAGCATGCGAAAAATGCGACGAGGTGAGATGAGGATTAATACGTGCAGACATGGTGCAACGATACCAAAAAAAAAAAAAAAAAAAAAAAAAAAAAAAGAGATAAAGCAGAAGAGGAAATTTGAATGACAAGTTCACCAGACCAAAAGAAGCGTGTTGTTTCAATGAAATCCGTCAGCGAACTGAGCACTGACCTGCAGAAATTAGAGGGGTAGTTTTAGCCCCAGGTAACAGAATACTAAGTGGATGCTTCTACATAGGCTAAACAAGAAGCCTCCGATGTAAGCAAAACATGCAAGAGGCTACGCTATTGTGCGCTCACTTACACCCACAGGCATCATCAGCGCAGGTGTTTCAGATTTCGAGCCGTGAGAGACGGTCAACACAGGAACGACCCAAAATTTTTGGAGCGACGAATTTGCAGGGGTGACATCGCCCAAAGGGGACCCTCGCAAGCATTTTCGAGGAAATCCCTATTTTCCGAAATCATCGGCGTTCCTTAAATGGTCGCCGCACACCTGCGAATACACGAGAAAAGCATCTGGTCGTGAAATCAGAAATAGCCAGGAATGAGAATACAATGGTAATACGCGAGAAAAAAAAAGAGAGAGAAGAAAAAAAAAAAGAGTAAAGCACTAAAGATAAAATGGCAAGAAATAGTTCAGCAAAGAACTAACGATTAAGTTAAACAACGTAAAAGGGAAATAAGCGACTATACGCGGGTAATATCTGGTAGACAATACGACAAACACGAAAAGGGAAATTAATAATTTTTCTTTTAGAAGTAGTAGACGCACCAGCGAATGGAAATAATAGCTGCAGAATAGATAAATGGGAAGGAAACAACCGTTATTTAATTATAATTTAGTAAGCTTAAGAAACACGAGTGATGAGATTTTTTATTTTTGTTGTTTTGTTGGAGAAACCTACAAGTAGGAAGAAAAAAAAATACAATTAGAGAAAAGGGAAGCCTGGGATGGAATGCGCTTCGGAATTTCGAAAAAAAAAATATATGTATAAATAAATATGCACATAAAAACCCTTCACTTCTCGTAGGTCAGAGTGAAACGAGCTTTTCGAAGGAAATATTACTAGTTCTTAATGTAAAGTGTATATAATGCATGTGCAAGAGAAATACCGAGGTGATAAGGAGTGATTTCATGTGTATGTTTGTTTTGAGATAATTATGGCCGACAAGTGTCGACAGAACCATTACCATTTTTAAGATATTTGAAGAGAGTGACATTTCGTCAATAAAATGGACAAGATGAACGTGATTGCGTTCGCCTTAGTAATCTGGACAGTTAGCGGAGTAGCTGCTAATCACGAACTTTGTCATTTCAAGGGAGATAAATATCAGTGCACTGTAGCATCTCGTGCCGAACTTTTGAAACTAGGAATGCCGCGGAGTGCTTGTCATGCACATTCATGCGACGAGTGCGTGAAAGCCTGGAGGACATTCATTACGCACAACCATGAGCTTATCGAACCGAGAAATTTCTTCGTTCAGCAGGAACCGAACCCACAAGGAGCCCTTTCATTAATGGAGTGCACAAGAGACGGTTTACACTGTGCCTGCACAGCCGATGCACCGTGCAGTGGAACGAGCGAATATTGTGCACTGGCGAGCTGTGTGAATAAATCCGTCACTACGTGCAACTGCCGCCTGACGCCAGCAGTATCTACACTGATACATGAAGCGGAAGGACTACGGATTTCGAACCCAGCGCTGATCTCTTTCACAGAGTGCGTTGGAAAACCGCGCACTAATATTTTACCTCGGCGCCGTCACCAGAGACATTTGCTGTCTGACGAAGAGGCAGTATTTCAAAGGGAAAATATCAAAGTATCATACAACGACCCAATCATCACCAGCTCACTTCCAGGAACCCTGGTGATTCGAGTTCGAGGTATGGAGCGGGTTATCACTTTAAGGAACGCTCCGTATCAGACATCATTGCCACCGGAACTACTAGAGCTTTCTGCGGAACTAACTTTTGATTTTCGTTACCACGGATGGAAAAACCCTAAGGGGTGCTTTGCAAATCGTAGGTAGAACAACGTGTAGACCCCTACAGTGCATACTGTGTCGTGAGATGCTACGACAGCTAAAGTGTTTACCCCACGCAGTCACTTATGTAGTGTATATTGTGCTAGTTTTAATTTCAAGCGGTAACCTTTCTATATGCCAGGAAAGTAGTAATTAGCATCTGGAAGCTGTTGTGTGGAGTCGGAATAATTCTTTGAAGTCATATAGATTCCTCAGAGGAACAACGTTTGTGGCAGTAAAGACAGGAGCCCTAACAGGAAATGTTTTACGTAACGGAGTAAATCAGATGCACGAATATTTGGAGAGGCAAGTTGCCCGTCCAGCGGCGCAACCGCCTTTACACGGACTGGTACTTTTGAGCTTATTTCTGTTGGTAAACGGAACTTCCGCGGAATGTAACGCACATTCGGTTGTTGCATCAAAGGTGAAGGAGTGCACGGACTCAGAGGTAGAGCACAACTGCCGTCTAACTACTAATGCGCAGGTAACCCTAATGAATTTGGGGCATGAACAATGCATATGGTTTACGGACCAGGAAAATGACCATACACTTTTTTCCTTGAAAGTAACCTACCAGCAGGCAAACTGTATCTGGCACACGACGAGAGACTATTTTACGCACGTGACTACAATGCGTTATCTCAGCCAATTGGTTTGTGCAAATCACGAGACTTGCAATTGGGGAAAAGGATGTGTGCGATCAAAACAATTTGACGCACTGACAAAACAATCGCTAGACTGGCCCGGCATCACAGGCTGTCAGCCGTCCGACAGTGGGTCCACGTCATGCTGGATCATTGACTCGCAACATTGCCATTTCTTTCGAATATGGCTGGAAGCAGATTTCCTGCGAGCATACGACGTACGCAGAATAGTATCGATGCAGTGTAGTTATCAGCTACTAATTCAACAGCACAACAACGACACCGTAGAGACTCTGACGGTTAAGAACCAAGCCACGACCTCTACGGGCATCACAGTGCAAGTAGTCGGATCACTGGACCAGCCTACACAAATCGTGAACACACATCTGATCTCTCGAGTGGGAAACCCTCAAGAGAGTTATATTGAAAGGGCAAGCTTACCTTCACGACCGATGAAAGGACATATCGGCGATACGCAGAGCAACGAATCGATGTCGAAAAATTTTATCTTCGACGAAAGCATGTTTTCTTGTAGCTATTATGAGGACTCTATGAAATGCCACCGACAACAGTCGTATTTACTGAGTATGATAGAACAAAAAAAGAGCGCCTTACCAATGGCATCAGCATGGCATCAACTGAAGGTTGACGGAAATGGCCAACTTGTTTCGGAACTGTTACACTCAGCCCCTATAGTGGTAAATCTTCAATTCCAGAAGTACAAGTACTCGATCGAAACCAGAACTGTCTGCCCAAAATTCACGGAGGCAGAAATCAAGGTAACAGGCTGTTTTGCATGCGAGCCCTTGGCTACGGTAGAGATCGAAGCTTTCTCATCGTGCGCAGCCGGGATTGTGGACGTTCACTTCGAAAAACTCACGGTGCACTCTCGTTCGGTAAAACTACAGACGGAAAGACGAACGATCAAGATAAATCTAAAGACGGACGCTAAGTGCCACAGCGAAAAACTCTGCTTAAAGGCCCGAACCGTTACCGCTTGTACCACTTTAGACTTTTGCTTAGAACAACCTTCAGTTCAGCTGACTTATCCTAATATCTCCAGCGCATACTGGCAACCAGCAGGCCCACCCGAATGGAGCAGTGGGCTACTGTTCAACGCCTTCGGCACTTCCCTGTTCGGAGCTTTCAAAATAATCGCAGCCGGAGCCGCTGCGGTAATAATAATTTTGTTTATCGCTTCGTCGGTCATCACTTGCTGCAGGCGGTAAATGTTACCAGGAACTATTCCTCGGCGCAATGGCACGGCACCCATATGAACTGAACGTGGAGATGGTGTTAGCCTACATCACTCCCGTCTGGGAGGCTGATCTCCAAAGGAACTCTGAGAAACTAGCTGAGTGCTTAAGAGATGGGAACGCCCAAAACCGAAACCATATCGCCCAACGGAGGCGCGTACCCGAGCAAATATTGTGTGTCGCCGAGAAGACGGCGGCTGAAGAAATCTGTCACTATCGGAAAGAATTCATATATATATATATATATATACAGTGCATATGTTATCTGTCAATGTCAAACTTAGAATTAGATTCGGTGGAGGAATTTAATATTTATTGAACATTGTTATAATAATCTTACTCGTAGTTTTATGCTTATTGTATGTGCTTATAATTACATTATGTATCATATATGCGCATAAGTTTTCGCAAATGATTGTAATTCATCGCATGTTGAAATGAGCGAAAACGAGCAGCCTTGCAAGAGAGGAAGGAATCCACAGCACCTAACTTTGGGGGACAAAGCTCTTCAACCCTATGGGAGAGGGAGATAATGTTACCCGTATGTCCTCCGGAATATCGTGTAACATTGGAGGACCATGATTTCGTAGGTATGAATTTCGGAAAGGGGCCTACAAATTAGTAAGTGTGGGAAAGCAATATATTCACCAAATAATTCCTACGGTATCGCATAGTACGAGGAAATAGTTAAACGAGGAAGAGTAGTTACCAAGTAAACAATTTAGAGAGCGCGGGAATTGGGAAAGAAAATCCGAGAAGCATAATGTGGACAGGCGTTCTAAGAGGATAATTATAATACCTATTTCATAATTTTTCTAAGACCTGGCTGAGCAGATTTCTTTCTTGAGGAGGAAATTCCTTATTTTTTTCATCATTCTTTTGAATTGTTTTTTTTATTTTATTTTGTGTTCCCCGAGCTCTCCGGAAATTCCAGTAAGAATACGCACGAAACACACCCCTAGGTTAGTAAAGAGAAAACTCGGAGGTTTTAGCAAGCAACGCTACGAGAATGAAATGCTCGCAATCACAGGTGGGGGCCAATTTACTGGACCTTTCGCTATTAACGAAGTCACGTTTTACGCACGCTAGCGGGCAACGAACAGGGCATATTTCTCGTAGTGGGCGTAACTGGTTGACACCAACAGAAAGAGTCATACAGGAAGCGTACGTGAAAATTCTAAGGCAGCGCGGACATCCCGCGGAGCAGTTGACAAGATAAAGGAATATTCATCTTCAAGAAAACTCGATGTTCTCAAGCCTTTGCCAACGAATCGGAGGGATTCCCATACAGGGATGTAAACCAATGCCGAAGCGAGGAAAAGCGGCCCAACCAATAAGGGGAGAACCATTTGGGTAGGACAGGAACACCCCCGAACCCCTTAAACATAGACGAGAGAAAAGTTTTTTTTTTAGGCGGAGATGATTTGGAGAGAACACGGGATGGAATGATGACTGCTATTTCTGGGTGAACGCAGAGAGGAAAGATGGACTCTAGATGAATCCTGGGCAGAATATCGCAGAAAGAATTAAGTTAGGAGTTTTCCTGGGAGGACGCTCAAAATTGAGCAAGATGATTTCCAGGTGAAGGGAAGTATGATGTTTTCCCTGAGAGGTTTTTACGCAAATTTTGGGTGAAGCATCGAGTGATCTTATGCGGGCAGTGTGCATTCAGCAGGACCGGATGAGGTCCCAATCATAGACTTTATACCTATAAGTAATACCGGACGACAACGAAATAGATGAAAAGAAAAGAATTTGGTGAGAAAATTTCATAATTCCCAATATCTCGTTAGCATGATCATGATTTTGTCTCCTATACATCCTCGGTAGAAAAGATATTTTTAATCTCTTGCAAGTGCTGAATAACATAATGTGTCTTATATTTTGCGGAAGGTGAACTTTAAAATATGATTGCGAATATCAAAAAGCATAATGAACTTAAAATATATTTTGGTTTAAATTAATAGAAATCTCCACCGATCAGTGTAATAGATTTTAAGGAAACACAAATGAAAATAAATTCTGTATTTTATAATGAAATTTACCCGAGTTTCTCAAATCTTTGAAAATTCAAAATAAGTGAATCTTTGTTTATTTTAACCTGAATAATTAAGTAGAACAATCGTAAAGTTTTGGTAGAGTAACAACTCCAAGATTTTAAGAGGAAAATAACTTTTAGCATTTAGCAAGCCCAGTCACAGGATAAAAGGTCCAAATCTGACATCATGAGTTTATTAAATTTCAAGCGGCATATGGAGGAATATGGGTTTCCCATGTTCTCCCATATGAAACACAACGCAATGCACCCGTCAACCCTGAACTTGGAGACCCTCCATTAGGGAACCCAACTTCACGGTAGACACCCATAGGCGGAAGATAATAGAGAGTAAAGAGTTACGAAAATTAACGGCCTTCTTAATAATTAATCCCACTGCAGCGAATAGGACGCAGCAGATGGTTCGCCCTCACATCGAGTAGGGGGTGGTAATACTTTTCAGAATAGCTATTTTTTTTAACATGGTTGTTACTTTGTGAGAGACGTTTTTCTTTATCCTACTGATAACTATTGAGATGGTACTTCGTGCAACTTTTCTGTTTTCAAACAGGACAAGCCAGGACAGTTTATCCCGCTCTTCAGGAATGGCATTAGAAAAACTTAGAGTATTAAATGTTTAATAATTAAAACAGAAAATAATATTCAGTTTTATCAGAAAGAATTTTAAATGGGAGGGAAAAAAATCCAAATATTTATCCGATTTCCGATTAAGGATATAAGTAGAAAAGAAGAAAAGGGAGCGGGGCAAATGTGATGTTTCGCCCCTGCACGCAAATGAGTACATGGGGCAGCTGCCCCCTTTGCCCCCGCGGTTCCGACGCGACTGCAAAAAATGGTACATAAATTGAAATCCTGTAAGAGTCTTCTGGGTTTCATGTGCTAATGTTTCAGCGTTGGTTTTGTTTTGATATGATTCTCGGTATTTTAATCAAAATTCCTTTTAAAATCGCGTTTTTGAAATACCGAGAGGTCCCAAATTTGGGTTGTTAACATCCAACTTCCTGCCCACACCCGGGCACACCACTGCGCCTGATCACTGAAAAGATCAATATTTTTGTTACAACATCGAATTTTATTGTGTTACTGTGACCGTAAATTCATCAAAGTATGCTAAAATGTGCGTTTAGAGCACTGTGGACATTTTATTTACTACTTACGGCAAAGCACGGAACTATAAAAACAAGTTAGTAAAATCATGCAAAGCATTGATTATGATACGCTTTCCAACATACCAGAAATTATTACTCAAGTTATGTTTGTAATGGCTGTTGAATAAATCTGGCTTTTGTGCAATGACCTTTGACCCCATTTCGTTCATATTCAATAGAACCGGTTCACTGTACCTCCGGAACAACATGATAAAGTTTTGCCGCAATCCAAGCATTTTAGGTACGTTATGATGCACAAGGGCAATGGAATGGATCCCACTCCAGTGTCCTGACCTTTGACCCCATTTCGCCCATTTTCAATAGGGTTCGTCCCCAGTGTCTCCGTACCACATACTAAAATTTCATCGAAATCGAACCATTTTTACGCAAGTTATGACGCATAAGGGCGATAGAATATATCCCGGTCTTATGCCCTGCCTGACTTTTGACCCCATTTTGCCTATTTTCAATAGGGTTCGTGCCCAAGTGGTTCCCTACCACATAGTAAAATTTCATCGAAATCGAACCATATTTACACATGTTATGACGCATAAAGGCATTGGAATGGATCCCGCTTTTATGTCCTGACCTTTGACCCCATTCCGCCCGTTTTCAATAGGGCTCGTTCCCAGGTGGTTCCCTATCACATACTAGAATTTCGTCGAAATCGAACCATTTTTACGCAAGTTATGACGCATAAAGGCAATGGAATGGATCCCGCTCCTATGTCCTGATCTTTGACCCTGCTTCCCCCATTTTCTATAGGGTTCGTCCCTAAGTGGTCCCCTACCACATATTAAAATTTCGTCGAAATCGAACCATTTTCACGTGAGTTATCGTGCGGACGGACGGACGGACAAAGCTGGAGCATATACGCTTCTTCAACCTACGGTTGGAAAGCGTAAAAAAAGACATGATGACGCAGTGTTATTTCTTGCTGAAGTCCCAGCACTTAGCATCATAAAACGAAAATAAAAACAAGCAGATGATAATAATAATGAGTAACCAGGACTCGCCTTTAGCTGCAGCAAAATGAAGACTCGCAACGAAAAAATAAAACTCCAAAACCACTGTCACTCCAAAAGCTCACTGCTACACGAAATGACTTTACAGCCGTCACGTTCCAAGAAGAGCTGTCTGTGTCTTTCTACTGTTGAAGCGAAAGTACGACTTCAGAACACTCACTGCACATCAGCCATTGGCTGTCACAACCCCCTCAAGGACAAACAAAGAGCGAAGGTGATCATCGCGCAAGTTTTGCTTCCGATTTCAATCTGAGCTATACGTGCTTTTTCAAGTCGAGTAGGGAAGTATATTAAAACCCTAGCACAAAAGCCAAGTGAATAAGCGTACTGACAGCCCCCGCAGCGGGGGGGAAAGGCGGGGGGGAGGTTTCACGCCTAAGAGGGCATCTAGCCTCAATAGATGGATTTTACAAAAAAATTGCTGAAACTTCATATGAAACTGGTTAGAGAAACAGCCAGGAATTTTTGACGGCAGCTTTGAATGAAATATTAAAAAGAAAATAATTTTTGGTATATGCACAGCGCGTCAAAGAATTTTTAAGACTGGGTCTGTAAAAAGAATTAGAAACAAGAAATTATAATTTGTTTTAATTTGTTATTCAAAATAAGTACCTCCGGCTTCAAAACACTTGTTACAGCGATTTAATAATGATTCGAATGTCTGTTCCAGTTCACTTTGCGGAACTGCCTCCAAAGCATGCGTCGAAGCTGTCTGTATGGTCGAAATATCATCAAAATAACACCCTTTTAACGTCATTTTAAGTTTTGGGAACAAAGAAAAGTCGCAGGGTGCTAAATCAGGCGAATGCGCTGGATGATTCAACACGCAGACGTTATTTTTCCCCAAAAATCTACGAACAAGAAGTAAGGTGTGACTGGGTGCATTTTCATGCAACAAACACCAGCTGTTTTCATCTCAATATTCTGGACGAATGCGACGAATTCTGCCCATCAAACCCCTCAAAACATTTATTAAATAAAACTCACCAGTAATGTTTGTCCACTTAGAACAAATTCTTTGTGGATAATAAATACCCTTACTATCGAAAAATGTAATGAGCATTGTTTTGATTTTCGATGGAACTTTTCTTGTTTGTTTTTTTTTTTTTTTTGGCTTGTGGCGAGATTTTTGACTTCCATTCCGCACTTTGTCGCTTTGTTTTAGGACAATATTGAAAACACCATGTTTCATCACCTGCAACAATCGATTTTAAGAAGTTTGGATCATTTTCAGCGGCTGAAATCATGTCTCTGCAATGTGCACTTCTCCTTGATTTTTTGTTCATTGGTTAACGTGTGTGGAACAAATTTAGCACAGACTTTTGTTTTGCCCAAATCTTCATGCAGGATGGTTCGAATCGTTTCTTTGTTGATGTTTAAAGACTCTTCCATCATTCTTAGTGACGCACATCGATTGTTTGCCACGAAATCACGCACTTTTTCAATAATCTCAGGTGTCCTAGATGAACTTGGTCTTCCGGTATGCTTATCATCTTCTAGCGTCTCTCTTCCATCGAAAAAACGTTTATGCCACAGGAAAACATTTGATCTACTTAAACAAAACTCACCGTAAACTTGTTTCATCATTTGGTACGTTTCCGAGGCACTTTTACCAAGTTTTGCGTTAAATTTAATAACAGCCCTTTGTTCCATCTTAATAATTCAACATTAAACAATGTTTACTTCTCTAATGAACGCCCATTTCGTTTGAGTTACTTTAACAACTGCGCAGTACGTTTGACAGAAAGCAAGCAGATGGTCACGCTTTATAACGCATTCGCGATTACACTGGTAGCACCACGGTAGGCTGAAATCTAGCACCAGTCTTAAAAATTCTTTGACGCACTGTGTATATTTTTTTTCAGTAAATAAAATCTTCCAAGAAATCGTTTTCGCTTTTTAAAAACTGGGTGACGGAAAAGCACCTATTCCAGAAGACTTGAGACCCCTTTTCACAGCCATAGCAAAAGTTCCTATACACGTATATTAAAAAGAGAACGTGATTGAAATATCAGTTGAATAAATGAAATATTTATATGAATGAGGATATGCACAAAACTACGCATGCTTTAGAATATAATGAGCTAAAAGATGTTCTTCGCAGGTACGAAAAAACAGGGACCTGTGATATTTGTTTTACAACAGAGTAAGAAGAAAAGATTTTTACTCTGTGCAAAACAGTGTGACATTATGTTGAGAGTGTTGTATTTTTACGCTTTTCAACCGTAGTTTAAAGAAGCGTATATGCTCCAGCTTTGTCCGTCTGTCTGTCCGCACAATAACTCGCGTAAAAATGGTTCGACTTCAATGAAATTTTAGTATGTGGTAGGGGACAACCTGGGGACGAGCCCTATTGAAACTGAACGAAATAGGGTCAAAGGTCAGGACATAGGAGCGGGATCCATTCCATCGCCCTCATGCGTCATAACTTACGTAAAAATGCTTCTATTGCGACAGAACTTTAGTATGTTGTTCCACAGGTATACCTGTGGAACAACATATGCTTAACCGGTTCTGTTGAACATATGCTCAACCGGTTCTGTTGAACATCATCGAAATGGGGAAAGGTCAGGGCACAGGAGCGAGATTTATTCCACAGCCATTATCCTTATAACTTGAGTAAAAATCGTTCTGTTGCGACAAAACTTTAGTATGTTGTGTCCGGATGTATACTAAACCAATTCTGTTGAAAATCATTGAAATGGGGTCAAAGGTCAGGACATAGGAGCGGGATCCATTCCATCACCCTTATGCGTCATAACTTACGTAAAAATGATTCGATTGCGACAAAACTTCATCATGTTGTTCCGGAGGTATACTGAATAGGTTCTCTTGAATATAATCGAAATGGGGTCAAAGGGCACAGGAACGAGATTTATTCCACAGCCATTATCCTCATAACTTGAGTAATGATTTCTGGTATGTTGGAAAGCGTATCATAATGATTTACTAACTTGTTTATATTAAAGCGTAAATAATTTCAGTCTTTTTGTCCCACAATTCTGAACTGTTGCTTTCTTATTTGCTTACTTATATCCTGTATTTCCCGAATAAATCGGAGAAGGTCATTAGACTGCCTAAATTCTAGATTTAAATCTCCGTACCGAGACACTGTCACGGCAGTTCTGTATTTTGTGTGTGTGTGATCGTGAGGCAGTTCTCTAAAAGAATAAAATTTGCATGATATGATTAACTTTGGCATAAGTGCTTTGTAATACTTTGTACTAATTTAAAACTAGGGCAATCATTTTAATTACAACGTGTATATTTGCATTACACGCAATAAAATGTTACAATTTTGGTTTTACGAAAAATACCTATTGGTTTCAAAGAATTTGAATTATTAAAACATCCGTAAAACATAGTCAATAATATTGAATATAAAACTTTTAGTAATTGAAAGCAAATTGATTTTGAACAAGTTAGTAAAATCATTCAATGCATTGATTATAATACGCTTTCCAACATACCAGAAATCATTACTCAAGTTATGAGGATAATGGCTGTGGAATAAATCTCGCTCCTGTGCCCTGACCTTTGACCCAATTTCGATGATATTCAACAGAACCGGTTCAGTATATCTCCGGAACAACATACTAAAGTTTTGTCGCAATAGAAGAATTTTTAGTCAAGTTATGAGGATAATGGCTGTGGAATAAATCTCGCTCCTGTGCCCTCACCTTTGATCCCATTTCGATTATATTAAACAGAATTAGTTCAGTGTACCTCCGGAAAAACATACTGAAGTTTAGTCGCCATAGAAGCATTTTGAGTAAAATTATGAGGATAATAATGGCTGCGGAATAAATCTCGCTCCTGTGACCCGACCTTTGACCCCATTTCGATGATATTAAACAGAATTCTTTCAGCATACCTCCGGAACAACATACTAAAGTTTTGTCGCAATAGAAGCATTTTTAGTCAAGTTATGAGGATAATGGCTGTGGAATAAATCTCGCTCCTGTGCCCTCACCTTTGACCCCATTTCGATGATATTAAGCAGAATTGGTTCAGTGTACCTCCGGAGCAACATACTGAAGTTTTGTCGCAATAGAAGCATTTTTAGTCAAATTATGAGGATAATAATGGCTTTGGAATAAATCTCGCTCCTGTGACCTGACCTTTGACTCCATTTCGATGATATTAAACAGAATTCGTTCAGCATACTTCCGGAACAACATACTAAAGCTTTGTCGCGATAGGCTACAAAGATTACCCAACGTAATCTTTGTAGCCAAGGGGGGTGTCGAGTGGATTGTGATTCTGCGATTCTCTGATTTAGGGCTGCCGCAGCTTCAGGGTTCACTGACGGGCCGTTGTGATTCACACAGCAGCTTTTCCTTTGGGAGTCAAAGGGTCTGCCGTGTGCCGCAATAATGTTTTTAGACCGCCTAGACTTCGCTGAGATTTTGTAATTTTGAAAGAATTCTAACTGGGCTCTAAGGCGTAAGAAATTAATCTAACCAACTCAAGATTGAGAACCCAAATACTTCAAAGAGAATAGGTATAATATATATTATATTTAAACGCAACAAAAATTTATGCATCACTTAGATAGCATAAACACAGCACATATTATATTCAGGACCCTATTTCTCAGTTAAAGTGTATATTTTTCTTGTTACCACTCATATCATCACTTGTGATAAATTATTTGCAACTCTAAAATTATTGCCATTCATTACTAAGCAAAAAAAAAGGGGGGGGGGGACTGCATTTCATTACTGAATTGTAAGAACAAGAATATCTGTATTTCGACCTACTTTTCTGACAGGAACATGTTGTGCAATACAATACTCCTGCTTTCCTCAGCATGAAATAGCTACTATACATTTTTCAGCCTAACGCATTTTTCAGCACACACAGCAACTGGTTAAAAAAAACAAAAAAACTTCAGGGAATGCCCCAAAGGAATTTAAGGTAGGAATCGCAGAACTCCTACCTTAAGTTCCACATCTTTCCTGGAGACCACGCCTTGAACCATCTTATGCCCGGGGTAGAAGAATTCACGATAGCGCTCAAAATACAGGGTGTCCGAGAATTATTAGACACATTACAAAATTATGTAAAAAAAAAAAAAAAAAAAAAAAACTATGAGCATTGTCTGTTTTTCTATGTTTGGTATTACTAACACCGTTTCTATATTTTTGTTTTTTTGTTTTGCAGAATTGTTATTCCCAGAATCCGATAGATGGCGCTAGGTGTGGCCTGATGAGGAATGTATGAGAAATGCCCAATCAGTAGTCATGCCATCTGTACAGCAGAAGGCGATGTGTGTGTTATGGCTTGCGGAATTAAAGTTTGTCATTAAAGTTAAAGGACGGTATCGTTTAGAGTATGGTTGTAATCTTCCGTCAACGAATTCAATTAAGCGGTGGATGAAACAAGAAACTGGCAATGTGGAACATCGTGGAGGAGCCGGTTGGCTTTGCGTCAGCATTGAGACGGTTGACCAAGTTAATGAAAGTTTCCGGCGAAGCCCCAGGAAATCTGTTCGTAAAGCAAGCAGAGAACTGTGCATTCCAAAATCGACAGTCCACGATATCTTGCACAAGAAATTAAAGTTTCATGCTTATAAAATTCAAATGGTGCAAAAGATGCATGTAAATGATCGCACTCTGCGATACGATTTCGTTGTGGATATGCTGAATCGAGTGGAAAACGACGAAAACTTTCTCAGTACTGTAATTTTTAATGATGAATCCACATTTCATGTATCAGGTATTGTGAATCGTTACAACTGTAGAATATGAGGCAGTGAACCGCCTCATGTTGCTGTTGAACTGGAAAGCGATTCTCCAAAAGTTAATGTGTGGTGCGCCCTATCAAAAAGAGAAGTGATTGGCCCTTTCTTCTTCTGCGAAAAAACCATAAATGGGGACATTTACTTGGATATGCTAGAAAATTTCCCTATATCCCAGATCAAAAGATATGACAACGTCGTTTTCCAACAAGACGGCGCGCCTTCGCATTGGTCAACGTGTGTACGTAAGTGCCTAAATGAGCATTTCCCCAACAGATGGATTGGGCGTGATGGTCCCATTACGTGGCATCCTCGCTCTCCAGATCTAACTCCATTGGATTATTTCATGTGGGGTTATGTGAAGGATCGTGTCTATCAGACGCCTTATTACAGATTTGCAGCAACTGAAGCAGCATATCACAGCTGCTATTAATTCCATAACTCCTCAGATGCTTGCCAATACATGACGTGAAATCGAGTATCGCTTGGACATACTACGAGCAACCAAGAGATCTCACATCGAAATTTATTAACTTGTGTAGTTACATTGTAAGTTAGTACAGTCAGTTTCTTTCTATCTGTTTAATGTTTTGTTTTATATAATTTTGTAATGTGTCCAATAATTATCAGACACCCTGTAGTCTGTTGTAATGTAGACACGCTGGAGTAGTGTAGACACTGCATTTAATAAAATGTTATAGTTGAACCGCTCCCATCACGAAGGTGAGGCCGGGCCATGTCAAGGGGTCCCTCCGCTGTCCTCGTTGTTCCAGGCTCCCGTTGGTTCCCAATTTCGGCGATCACTAGCATTTCCCGCCAGCTTGCTTCTCGGGCATGATAGACAGGACTCCCAGGACTCCTATCGTGGCCGGAGACTTTAAGTCCGACTCAGGGGCATGATAGACAGGACTCCCAGGACTCCTATCGTGGCCGGAGACTTTAAGTCCGACTCAGGGGCATGATAGACAGGACTCCCAGGACTCCTATCGTGGCCGGAGACTTTAAGTCCGACTCAGGGCATGATAGACAGGACTCCCAGGACTCCTATCGTGGCCGGAGACTTTAAGTCCGACTCAGGGGCATGATAGACAGGACTCCCAGGACTCCTATCGTGGCCGGAGACTTTAAGTCCGACTCAGGGGCATGATAGACAGGACTCCCAGGACTCCTGTCGTGGCCGGAGACTTAAGTCCGACTCAGGGGCATGATAGACAGGACTCCCAGGACTCCTATCGTGGCCGGAGACTTTAAGTCCGACTCAGGGGCATGATAGACAGGACTCCCAGGACTCCTGTCGTGGCCGGAGACTTTAAGTCCGACTCAGGGGCATGATAGACAGGACTCCCAGGACTCCTATCGTGGCCGGAGACTTTAAGTCCGACTCAGGGGCATGATAGACAGGACTCCCAGGACTCCTATCGTGGCCGGAGACTTTAAGTCCGACTCAGGCATGTTCCAATTTAAAAGCAAAACGCTGGGGTCCAACCAACACCACAGCTCCTGAACGTGCCAAGTTTTTTTTTTTTTTTGTGAAAGTGTCCCAAAGTCATGTCACAAGTGCTGACATGGCGGCAGCTAGCAACGAGAGACTTTTTTTGACAAAATCAAGTAACAAGTGTTCAAGTAAAACAACAAGAGATTCTCTTCTCGAAATTTTCGACCACTTTCCCGGGATCCACCCACTACACCCCAAAATTATGCTATCTCCAATCCCGAGCCGGGGAACGCAGGCCTCCCCTGAATTAAATCTCCAAGTCTAAATTTTACTGGTCGGAAAATTGACATAGGATTCATCTATTTGCTAAGGGGTCAAAATGGGTATCCGATCCAGTCCTCTCATTTCGACCAATCGCCAACGTTAGGAAAAAGCCCTTGATTTGCGTTAGTCCGCGTGACATAAGGCATCATGCAATAAATCCTGGTTCTACAGAAGTGTTACTTTCTATTCCAACGAGTCTACCGGTCGCTGAAACTCTTTGTATATGCACATACCAGCTGACACTTTGATGACCGCTATAAAATACTCCTACAAAGCCGATCCATTGCTGATGACGCCAACGTCGCCGCTTTCTCCTCTTACGCCATGCGACGCTCACTCGGGTGCCATAGCGTTACTTAACTACCCATAAGGGGGGTATGACGCTTCCGGTCAACGCGCTCATACAAAATCCCCTGGAGAGGAAGCCCCAGTGCGCGAACTGCGAAAGGGTGTGACGTCACGGTCAAAGGTCCATCGCAATCCCTCTCCAGAAGCAGAAAGATCAGAGAGTCCTGTGTAGGCTTTACTTTTAGTGTCACTTTGCTTTACTATTTTAAGTATCAGCTTGATTTGTGAAAAAAGTGTAATGGGGAGATTTCAAAAGCATTTTTCCAATGATGTGTGAATGTTCTTTAGAAGTTTTCGTTTCTTTCTGCAAGAAGCACATCGGGGGTAAAGAAGAACGTACTTATATACAATGAATGAACACATTTGTTGATACTTCTCTCGCTTTTGTGTGTGTGTGCACGCGTGTGTGATAATCCGTCCATGTGTTAATTGATATTTTCAATATCTGTTTCCGTTGAAAAATGAAAAAAAGAGTTTGCTTTACGATACGCCATGCGACGCTCACGCGGGTGCCATAACGTTACTTAACTACCCAAAAGGAGGGGGGGGTATGACGCTTCCGGTCAACGCGCTCATGTACTTCTGGGAAAAATTAATATCTTTTGTGTATTGTTTTTTTTTTTTTTTTTTTGTACAAAGTTGGAAAGAAAAAAAAAAGATATGGCATTTAGATTTGCAGCATAAATTTTGCAACGTTATGTATATTACATAAATTCAAAGATATCCAAATTAATACTTTTCATGTACATTTGACAAAGAACTTTTTCCTAAGTGATTTTAATATTTATATTTTTTTTACCTTCTACAAGTAGTTGCAAGATTTAAGCACATACCTTACCGCAATTTCAGGAGATATACTTACCAAATCAGAAATTTTGTTTTTGCGTTCGTTTTGTAATTAGAGAACTTTTGTTTTGTTTTGTTTTGTTTTTAGTAAATCGAACGAGAAGGGAATTTCTAAAAGTTTTGAGTGAAATGATTATGTTCATAGAGCAATTTGCCATTCACGCACATAAAAAAAAAAAAAAACGTAGTTGCATAAACGCTTAACGTTAAATGTTGGGGTTTTGATGTTATGCGTGAAAAAACCATTATGTCTGTGTTCTGTTAGCCAAATTGAAGACAAAAGGAAAAATTACCTGTAACATTAATTTTTAAGACCGGTACATGAAACCCTTTCGCAGCACAAGGAGCAAAGCTTTGGAATTCCTCAATTTGTAGATATCATTGTAGGTAACTGAGAACAAAAATGTAAACTAAGGATATTTTGACATTATCTAAAGACGAAAATGTAGAAAAAGAAAACCGGTCCATTTATTGTTGTGTGCCGGAATTATTTAGTATCGCATCGTAAACACCGCGGTACTCCATCGGCGTTCTCAGGAACGGCGAATCTCAAGTCAGCCAGTCGGCCCTCTAGCTCTGACGTCACAGACCAGTTTTTTTTTTTTTTTTGGATTGGAGGTTTAACGACCACCGTGAGCAACTCAATGAGCTATATAAGCAGTCGCCCGTCCCTATTTTAGGGTCACTGGTTTCAGGGAAGGGAGAGAGCCAGTGCCGTAAAACAAACACAACATCCATGCCTGACCGGGATTCGAACCCGGACCCCTTACGGACGAATGATCAGAGGCCAGCGCCTTAGACCCCTGCGCCACCGGGGCGGCACAGACCAGTTCGGAGACTTGCTTAATCTTCTGGGGGTTTTGGCCCATCCCACCATTTCTCGCTTTACGTAAGGACGGCTGAGAGAGGGGAGAGGGCAGAGAGAAAACAAAAAAAGAATCATCCAAAACTAGGGCTTGTTCAGCCCTGGAAATATCTACTGATGACGTGCAGCAAATGGCAAATAAAAAAAAAAAGAAACATATAGATAAAATGCACACCTTCCACAAAATTCATTACCCAAATTAAAAAATGAATAAATAAAAAAATAAATAAATTCGGAAATTGGTTTTCTACCTGGATGTGCAGCCTCGCGGTCGCGAGCGCTGTCACACTGTGGAATAGCTCTCGCTCCTGTGCCCTGACCTTTGACCATATTTCGATGATATTAAACAGAATTGGTTCAGTATACCTCCGGAACAACATACTAAAGTTTTGTTGCAATAAAAGTATGTTTAGTCAAATTATGAGGATAATAGCTGTGGAATAAATCTTGCTCCTGTGCCCTGACCTTTGACCCCATTTCGATTAGATTCACCAGAATCAGTTCAGTATACATCCAGAACAACATGATAACGTTTTGTCGCAATCGAAGCATTTTTACATAAGTTACGATGCATAAGAGTGATGGAATGGATGCCGCTCCTATGTCCTGATCTTTGACCCCATTTCGTCCATTTTCAATAGGGTTCCTCCCGAGGTTGTCCCCTACCACATACTAAAACTTCATCGAAATCGAACGATTTTCACGCGAGTTATCGTGCGGACAGGCAGACAGACGGACAAAGCTGGAGCATATACACTTCTTCAACCTACGGTTGGAAAGTGTAAACAAGTTAATAAAATCATGCAATGCATTGATTATGATACGCTTTCCAACATACCAGAAATCATTACTGTAGTTATTACTCAAGTTATGAGGATAATGGCTGTGGAATAAATCTCGCTCCTGTGTCCTGACCTTTCACCCCATTTCGATGATATTCAACAAAACTGGTTCAGCGTACCTCCGAAACAACATGATAAAGTTTTGTCGCAATCGAAGCATTTTTATGTAAGTTATGACGCATGAGGGCAATAGAATGGATCTCGCTCCTATGTCCTAACATCTGACTCCATTTCGTCCATTTGCAATAGGGTTCGTCTCCAGGTGATCGCCTACCACATACTACAATTTCATCGAAATCGAACCATTTTTGCGTAAGTTATGACGCATAAGGGCAATAGAATGTATCCCACTCCTATGTCATGACCTTTGACCCCATTTCATCCATTTTCAATCGGTTTTGTCCCCAGGTTGTCCCCTACCACATACTAAAATTTCATTGAAATCGAACCACTTTTACGCGAGTTATCGTGCGGACGGACGGACAACGCTGGAGCATATACGCTTCTTCAACATACGGTTGGAGAGCGTAACAAAGAGCCTCGAAGATTTTTTTTTTTTTGCGGGGAGGCCCGAGTTTTTCAGGTACACTGACAAAAAAGTTTGTTTGAAACAACAAAATAATTTTGTTGAACTGTTATGTAGATTTATTTTGTTGCTTTAGCCAAACTCCATCGGAATTGTTTTGTTGGCAACACAAAATTATTTTGTTGGCTATATTTTGTTAATTCAGCAGTATGGAGGTGGCATCGACCTTACGTCAAAGCGCACCTGGTTACTAGCTACTTCATACGGGCTCTACCAGATTACCACTGACCAAGAAGATTCTCGTTTTGTATTCAAAAGATTTCGTTTTGAATTATGTCTGACTGCGAAGTCACTGTATTATTACACTGTTAAAAATTCCCGTAAAAAAAGTCTTGTTGCCTGTGTATTTTTACGATCAAGGCTCGTTTCTGCAGTTTTCAAGGCGATGCCCGTATTTTAACGGGCATGGATATGTAGGAAAACGG
This sequence comes from Macrothele yani, assembly GCA_039090855.1. Taxonomy (NCBI): domain Eukaryota; kingdom Metazoa; phylum Arthropoda; class Arachnida; order Araneae; family Macrothelidae; genus Macrothele; species Macrothele yani. The sequence goes on along the minus strand of CM077018.1, from coordinate 61,329,511 downwards.
TTCCTATCCGTAATTTTATGGGCGTTGCTAAGAGGCACGGGTTAGCCAATGAACGATAATGACAGAAAAGGAATGCGGCATGCGTCGCTTTCTGCTATTGGTCAGCGAGTCGTCACGTGATTTTACGGGGATTGCTCGTTTTTTTACCAAGACGAAGGGATGGGCGATATTTTCAAAAGTATGATGATATCTTTTAATATTTCTGAGACCGATATATTGAATCGAAAATATCTGTATTTAAAGATCAATATATCAGATTGATTTTTCGATATTTTTCAATACTTCTGATCTCAATAAGACTGATATTTCGGTTTATTCACTGCATACTGCATCAGGGTTATCACTGAATCCGATCCAATGTTGTGCTAAGTATTGGCTATTGGGAACTTGGGACTAATTGGCTGTTGGCTTGTTCGCACAAATCTCAGCCATTACTAAATTATCCTGCAGCTTGAAAATATAGCTGCAATCAAGTTTTGTTAATACCATTAAAATAGTGATATCTCAGAAAAGTACTGTATATTACTAACTTCGTACCTTTTACAAGACAGTCGCTGTACTTGGAAATAAACGTAGTGCGTTTATTTTGCCATTTCAGTCGTTTTGTTGTGTAAATAATTATTTCCGATAGCGGAATTGATATTTAACGTTTTTTTACAAGACCGACGCCATGGGTTAGTGCTTTTATTTTGCCCTTTTACGTTGTTTTGTTACGTAAATAAATATTTTCGACAGCGGAATTAACATTTTACGTTTTTATAATTCATAAAAATTCGCTAAAATATATCTTGTATGCTGAGCTGGAAAGCCAACATCAGGGTTGTTTACATCGTAGCCAAGGTAATGTAAGGGCGTATTTATATTATATATTTTATACATTTATGTAATGTAAGGTGGCATATATTTATGCCCACTCCCCCCCCCCGAAAGTGTTTAAATGTGTTTTATTTATTGTTAAAATGTGCCTTACATTGGAAACAAAAATACTTAATTTAATAAAAAAATTCATTAATTTACGTTACAATTTTTTTTTTATTTTTTTCTATTCTCATTGTTTTATTTTGTCCTGGTGGATTTAATTTTTTTTCATTTCATTGGCACGCCCTCAGAAAAATCTATATATGCCCCTTGTTGTATTTCTTAATGAAGGGGCAGAGCACAGATGGGATGAAAGTGGCCAAAGGGCAGGAAGTTGTCACATAAATTTACAGAACATAAATGCAGAAACTGTTTTTTTTAACAAAACATGTTATCATGATTCTCTGTACTTAACATTGCTACCTATGCAAGATTGTTGATACAGCGAGACAAAATTAGTCAAAAAAGCAATCATAAAAGTGTTGTGCACTTTTGTGTTTATATAACATCTGCACTCCCCTTCCACTAATGGGGGGGGGGGCTGTGGTTGTGGATAGTATCAACTGTCACCAACAATATTTGAAGGTTTTGGTTATCATTTAAAAGTAAACAAATTAGATGTCAACTTTCCTGTTAAGTACACTCAACATCTTTTTAAAGAATATATATGAATAAAAAAACACACTTGAAATGGAATTTGTGGCAGAAATATTTTGCTACATAGAAGACCAGTAAACCACAGGCAATTGGGTAAATAAGTCTCATTGATTTGATTATTCTACACATGTTAAGGTTTTTCCATTATTCAAAATGTTTATTTAAGTACAAAAGTGGAGTAAAATGCCTAAAACAAAATCACTGGGTTACTTCTGTCTGAAACATTACCCCCTTAGCCTGTAATCACAGCATATTATTGCAATTTCTAATGCAGAATGTTCGGCAAAGTCATAATATTGTTGAGAAGTAAATGGCTAGAGCTCTTTAATGCAATTTTGAAGAAGTTTGCACACATACATGAAAATATATTATTTCAAAGTTAGTGTGCATATACACTGTAGATACATATATAATTTTTTTTTTTTTGTAAAAAAATAACAAAAAAAAAAAACTGAAAATACAACAAACCTTGTTAACAGGTTTCGGCCTAATTTGCCCAGTGTTATCCATTTTGTCATTATGTCTCTTTCTCTCTTGATAAAAACTGTGAACATATTTTTTTTTTTTTTTGTGAAAACTGTTATTCTTAAACGGAATGGCATTAACAAAATTCTGTTGTCCAGAAAAGTTTTAACGTGCAGTGCTCTTCCTCATTTGATTTCTCTAGTGTTTCTTTACAGTATACAAGGTTACTTTTTTCAAAATTCTTTTCCTGCTAAAATCTAATAAATGTGCAATGTAAAAAATTGCATTTGTACTCATAAATATGGGTTCTTGGTTTGATTAAAAGGCAATACATTGTGCCAAATGTTTGACACTAGCTGTAGGAAGGAGTTCTTAGACTACCATTAAAGACTATATTAATATATTAGCTGAAACAATGTTCGGATTATATGAATACCTTGCATTGCGCCCATCGGTTTTACATTTGATCAAGTTTGCAAAAATTGTATGTGATTTTATACCTGCTACAACTGATTCAGCATCAATATCAGGAAAATTCTCATACAAAAAGATTACTTCTTCCTCAGAAACTGCTAGAAAACAGTCAAATTTTTAAAATAAGAAGCACTGTTCATTAAATGTGAAAATCCTCCAAATATGTGGCGTCAGTGAATAAACAAAGATGTCGCTCTTTCCAGGTTTTAGCAATTAAATGTCATGAAATCTATTCAGCCAAGAAATCTATTTATTAAATGTCATGAATAAAATCTATTCAGTCATGAAATGTTCATTAAATGTCATGGAAACTATTCAGTATCTAAATAATCATGGAAAATGTGCCTACCAAGTGGTAAAATACATAAAGAAGTTGTTCCTGTCTTGTCTTTCCTGGAACCACTCGCCCTAAATTAGGGACATGTGTCTGCTTATGGTGAATCAAGCTTCTACACATTCGGGAACAACTTTAGATGCTCATGGAGATCAACACACACACCACTTCACTTCAAGCATTTTTTCCAGTTCTCAGTCCATTTCTTTGGATTTCTTATCTCCATTAAAAACTTGTACACAATAAATATCTGAAGTATTCTTTATCAAGTCTAAAACACCTGAGGAGCTATCTTCGATATCATATCATTTTTTTTTTTTTTACATTTTAAATGCTCATTGGTGGAGTCTATCCTTAAAATTAAGGAAGTCAGCAGATTTAAAAAAAAAATTTACAGTTTTGAACTCAAATGGGATATAGCATTTAATGTTTCACTTATTAACACCAAAACAACACAAAAATTAGTACTGATTCCTCACCTCTAGTTATATTTAACTTGCTGTAGATGAGGGATTTTCTCTTTACATGCATATATATCACTAAGCTGTTCTCTAAGATCATAGGTTAGTTTCTTGATGAGAGCTTATCTGCTGGATTAAAGTTTAAAACTGATGGCAATACATTTTATTTACTCTTGATGTATCAAACATCTGCATTTACAGTGATCTCAGCTCACAACTTGAGCTTCACTGACATCCATCACACACAAGACCATTTGTACTTCACATTTATTCTCTTTTTCTCATGCAGGAATTCCTGAATCTGGTCCTCCCTTGATCTTCTACATTTTCTTTCTGTCACTTGTGCAGAATAAATTCTCCTAGTAATCATCTCACCACTCATTCTCCAAACCACCCAAGAATATTTGTCCCCACCTTACAAACAATATTTTGCTTCACACTACTCATCTACAAAACCTCTTCATTCCTCACATGATCAAAACATATCTTGCCCCCACCCCCATAAGTAACACATCTCTACAGCTCGCAAATCACTCCTATGTTTCGTCTGCAGTACTCCACCTTCACTGCTGCACATCAGAGTAGGAACAATTACTGTACTTTTTCACACACAACTATTAGGGACCTTTTGAGAACCTATCATTCATCATTTATTCAAAATCCTCCTGAAGCAGCTGTGACTTTCAAAGATTAATTTACTAGCCTACTAATTTCACCACCTAATTTGTTTTCTCTGTCAAACATGCTTCCTAAATATGTAAATTGATTTACCTGGTCAATCTCTTTGCCATTTAGACTGATCTGTTTGATTTAATACTAACAATTCATCTGTCAAAAACATAACTTTGGGTTTTTCCTTTCATATACTAAGTTTGAAATTCATACAAACTTCATACATGTGGGACAACATACGCTGCAACTCACTTTTGCTCTTTGCCAACAGGATTGTTTCATCAGCATGAGCAAACATAATTGAGTAACTACTCTCCACAGATAGCATTTACATAGTCTAATGACGACTCAACCATATGTGTCTCTTAAGACATAAAAATATTATTTACCTTAAAAATTGTTTTGGTAATAAGTAATAACTAATTATAATACACAAGCTTGGCAGTGAATGTGGGGAATAAATATCCTACCAGTTGTCTCAGATAATTTCTTAGAAACATCAGCTAAATTTTTTTTTTTCAAGAGCTGCTTTCTCCTGCTAAAAGGGAGCAATTTTATTTGTCCTTTATTATTACATTTTATAGCTTAAAACTATCTTTATGCAAGATTGCAGCTCTCGTTGTATTTTTAGTGATATGAAAAACACATAAAATATTGTTTTTCAGATCCTAAAATAAAAAAAAATATATAGAAGAAAGTTTTGATGCAAAAATAAATAAAAAAATCATGCAACAGAAGTGAGCTTGTAATTTGCAGAAATGCTGAATATACTTTCCAAAACCCAAAAGGTGATTTTCTTGTTTCATGTGTGGGCATTGCTCGACAAGCAGGGATATGGTTTCTGCCAAGAAGTTTCCAAAAATCCCAGTTGCAAAGCAATGTTTTCATGAGTTTTTCATCAATGTGAGATTATGAGAAATATGTATTTCCAACATTTCGAGGAAAGGTAAGTTGAAGCTTCAGTATGGCATAAATGACAAAAAAACAAAAGTACTTATTAATCCCAGCAGACTGGAATCTTAACCATCAATTAACTTGGGAATAACTGAATTATAGAAAGAATAACTATTTTTATTGGGATGCAAATGTCAAAGTTAACAACATTATATCAGCTTGCAAGGAAATGTTATGGAAAAAAATCTTTAAAAAAACTTTGTTATTGTAATTTTTAGAGCATTTTGTATACATTTGTATTTTTCAGAAGGTGTGAACAATGTTTGCTATTTTTTTTATCGTTTAAGACAGAACACAATGTTAATGGAGTATACAGATATAATTACTTCTATGGTGTAAGCAAAAATAGTTCCCATGGCATAAGCAAAAAAATTAAAGTGCTTATAATATGTTTACAAGTGACATTTTTGTTAAAAACAGTAATTAGAGTACGAATAATTTGTGATGGCCTTTTCATAGAAAGCAATTATTTTTCCAGAAAGATATTTTAAAAAATGCTAATGATTATTAGTCCTCCATTAAAATATGATTATAAAAATAAAAACATAAAAAATATCGTAATCCAAATTAATCAAGTATATATATTTACTAATTAATTAAAGCCATACTAATTAATGTATGAAAACATAAAAAAAATATCATAATCCAAATTCATCAAGTATATATTTACTAATTAATGTATGAAAGCCTGTCTCTCCTAGATAACAAAAAAAACGAATGGACAATCAGAGGAAATTACATGCTGTAAGTGTGGAAAAATCAGCAGATCAAGACGAAAGTTGTTATGCTCATATTTTTACCAGATTATATAATTACTTCAGGAAGTTTCACTATGTATTTACAAGATAATTATCAAAGGATGACAAAAAAATTACGTCTGATATATACATAGCCTGAATTACAACAAACTTTATACTACATAACTTGTAAGACATCAAGAAAACTCTCGAAAAGCTGTTTTGCATTTCCTTACCCAGCTGTTAAGATCTACATAATTTATCACTAACAAAAAAAAAAAAAAAAAATGCTTAACTTCAAATTGTGTGTCATTGGTATGTATTTAATTTTTGGTTAAAGTGCCAGTTTACTTCAAACATAATGCTCATAGGCAAAAGAACAATCTGCTATCAACCGTTCCTTAAATTTGTTTTCTGGGTGCCTACTGTCAACTAATAGTTAAAATTTTCAACACAGCAGATATTTTTCCTTGTAAAGTTCTAGAAATCGGAAGGTGACATAATATCATGTGAATCTCGATAATGAGATCGCAGTTTGATAGTCCTCAAGCAACATAATTTTTGTGACATGCCAGAGGAAAGAACACAGATTTCATTCCACAAGTTAAATCACATCAGCCATAAGCTGATATATTGAATATCGCACCGATATAGTGATTTTCTGATATATCGTAACTTGGATATCAATACTATATATCGAAATATCGGACAAAAATATCGATATTTCGAGATATTGATAAATATCGCCCATCCCTAACTGACGATGACGAACACGAAGTCACGAACATGTACTGGAAAGACGCCAGCAACCCAGCATGTTGAAGAAACAAAACATGTGAGTAGACACTTTTTAAAATTAAGTTTATTATGATATGTAAAAGTAACGAAATCAATTACACACATTTTTGTTTGATAGTAAGCTCACGAACTGTGTACATATATATATATATAATTTTAAAAGTTTCACCACCAAACGAGGGTGGCTGAAGCATTGTCACACAGGAAAATCTATGTAGTAGCTAAGATTTCATTTGACTGGGGTAGGGGCATAAATCTCACATCCATATATGTTTTACTATCTGTGCAAGTCTTTATCGTCAGGTATATACCTAGCGTTGTCTAGGATGTCGAATAAATTCGATCTGTACATGCTGATTTGGGAATTACGTAGGGCAGCATTGTTTTCGTATGTTTGTAGTCTGAAATGAATGCCATTTTGCAATATAACACGCATAAATATTGTCTTACCGTTTTTGTGCTTTTTTTTTTTTTATTTTTTTTACGGCATAGTGTTCAACTCCTGAAGTTAGACAGAATTATTTCTAAAGCACAAACTGGCTGAACAATACTTTGGTTTTTTTTTTAAGACTCCTTTCATTTGCTCATGTACTTAAGAACTTGTGAAGTATTATATTTGCACCAATAAATACAAAGATTAGCTATGGAGTACAGATATGTACAGGCATATTCTTTAATGAAAAATTTATTCCAGTGTGTTTATGTGGGTATAAAATATATAAAAAATACAAATACACACTTATATTTGCTAAAATTACATACACTGATGTCACAGAAATTGCACAAATGGCTAAAAAAAAAAATCAAATAAAACTGGTCAAGTCATTTGTTTAGTATCAGTAAGATGTATGAGCTCATTTACTCTTGCAAAGTTCATCAATATTTTGAGTTTTCTTGCTTATGTACAAAGAAGTTATCTTCAACATCCAGCTTATTTCAATATTTAGTTTTCTTGGTGGTTAAGGATAAAACACTAGTTTCACATAAATATGTAGTTATAAAAGGCAACAAATACTTAATTAAGGCAGTGCTCGACAATGTTGGAAATTCTTTTTCCATTGGAATCCAAAAACTAGTCGGTGATTTCAAAGAACAAATGCTTTTCAAACCAACCAGAGTTAAAAGATGTCTCATAAGTTTTTTATTTGGCAATAGAAGATTACACATTTCTGCATTGTATGTGAATGAGTAACTAGTTCATTCAGTGGGAATGGGAAATACTGCCTTGTAAATGTTTGGAGAGTGCAGAGATGGACGATTATTAGCTGTTTAACATCAAGTTTCCAATTGTTTGCTCATTTTCTAATGATAATGAATTCAGTTATGAAAATTGGTCAGAGCTGTTCCCTGTAATTTGGTTTTCTCATAAAGTTTTTGGTCATTGCTTGTGTTTTGTTTTTTCAACATAGAACAGATTGTTTTCACCCTGTAATGAGAAGTTCCACTAGTTCATTTTTCAGAAATTTCAGCTAAATATGCTAAACTTCACCACACATCGTACCAGCACTAGCCATAAATTCAGATTAATTTTGTTTTGAAAATTGGTTCACTATGTGACTCGGTATGGTTGCTAACAAATCCGCATATGCCCCCCCTATTATTTTAGTGTAACCCACTTTGAGAACTATTGGTCTAGAGGATGTTCAAGCCGTACTGGTATCAGAGTTGGTTGTACATCAAGGTTTTTGGCAAGCAGTCACAATTTAACATATGGTTTGAGTCCCATATGAGGCATTAGTTTTGCCACCCTGGTGGTGCAGTGGTCTAAGCACCATCTTATGATTGTTTGTCCAAGTGGGTCCGGGTTTGAATCCCGGTATGGCATGGATGTTGTGTTTGTCTTACAGCACTGGCGTTCTCTCTTCCCTGGAACCAGTGACTTTTAAATTAGGGACGGGGACTGCTTATATCCCATTTAGTTCCTCACATTAGCCGTTAAAACCTTTAAAAAAAGAAATTTGTTTTTTACATAACATAACAGCTTTGGCTTTCTCCTTCCCTAGAACCAATGGCCTCAATTTAGAGGTGGAAAAAAGTTTCATGTGATGAAATGTCACATTTTCGTTCAGGAAACACATTTGTGATTCTCCCTGACTGCTACATGGTTTTGATTGCTTTTAGGAATACCATTTCACTCACATTCCTTAGTATATAATTATCAATCATTTTGTGACTATGGTATATTCAGTTAACTCATAGGCACCCCTAGCTTAGTTTTCAGCAGGAAGAAGCAAACAATGGAAATCTGCATATATACAAACCCCATATGCCTCTAATTGAAAACAGCTTTTTACCACTCAACACATAAATTACATAAATTTAATTGGAAACCAGAAGAGCCAAAAAATATATTTTTTTTAATTATATCTATAATCACCTCATTATCACATGTATACAGTAATATTTCACATATATGTCAGCGCAAACCAAAGCACGCATAAATAAGAGCGCAGCATAAGTAAAAATTAGTGTAATTCCAGCCAAAATTAAGTTTAAAATGTAATTAACATGAGAATAACATGCAAAATAAGAAAAATATCAATGATTGAATTTACTTAGTTAAATTTAACACCTTAAAAGCGTAGATTACTCAAAAATGTAAATTACTTGATCTCAAAATTTTAATTACATACCTTGTTTATATTTATGGCTTTTTAAAGTTATGTAAAACTGAAGACTGTTTCTGCTGTTGCCTCTCATTGAAAACAGCTTTTACAAGTTTGTTTAAACAGGAATGTGTGGCAATTAGATGTATCGGTGAGTTGTATGTAGTGACAGTGTTTCCAAAGCTTCTACACTGCTTTCGTGACAGTCTGGGGATCTTTTGTTAATTCTTCGTTATGTCTCTTCATCATCATCCTGAATTTCATTGGCTATTTCTTGAATATCCCTCAATTCCCCGATAATGCATTTTCATTGATTTCTACAAACTCTTTAAAACTACTGAATCCACCTGAAATGGCACTCCAATCTTCATCATTGGCAGATTATTCGGTAAATGTGTAGATTAGCGTCCTAAATTATTTTGTCGGAAACTTGTAATATTGACTTGTGAGTGCGACGCTGTGGTAGGCCTAACACATCACTACGGCAACGATGTGAAGATTTGCTTTGTTGAAAGGAAGATTCGCTTCGCCGTGCAATTCACGTGCGGATGACTACAAGTCCAAGCAAGTACCTTCTTGCCAAGAGAGCGAACCATTTTATACTCATATGCTACACAATATAGTTTGTTCATGTTTTGTAATTGTTTTTAAAGCAGACGTGAAAATTTTCATTCTTTCGCATATGATTCCCTGATCCGAAATAGAAAGTTTGGTAAATGTGTACTTTAGCGTCTAAATTATTTCGTCGGAAAAATGTAACTGTGTGGAAAAAGTGTGACATACAATATTTTAAGCATGCAAAATAATGGGAAAAGGTGCAAAAATATAGTATTTTTAGATAAAAGGAAAGTTTTCCGAAGTATTTACCTGAGAGTGCGATGGTTTGGAAGAGTACGTGCGGTAGGCATAGGACGAGAGAGCGGCAACGGCATCAAGGTGAAGTCCGGTGAATGGAAGCTTCGTTGAGAAGGGCATGTAACGGGCGGAAGAATTAAGAAGGAAGCGGTTTAGCAGTACGTAGTCATCGAAAAGTCTTGTAGGCATACGCAGAAAGAAAGAGGTTGAATTTGCGCAGCATTGTAAGTTTTTGTTTTTTTGAAGGGCAATTTTGAGAAAGCGGAAGTACAAAATCGTCAGTCATTTCGGATTTCGTCAGGGCTTAAAATTTCATTATCCGCCACAATACAAGAAGCTGTCTCCTGCCATAGTGCGATATATGAATTGAAGAAAATTGCTTATTTTGAAAAATATCCATGTCACGAGGAAAAAAATGTGAGCTACGATGTACTGAATAACAGCAGAACTGCAAATGAAGTGCTTGAAGAAATCACCTACCTGTGCACATCTTCCAAACCAAAACTAAAACTTTGGGTTCAACTGGAACCAAAACGTCTTCCTCAAAACTTCTGTCGTACATAAATTATTTTACATTCCTTAATTTCTTTCCATTCGGAGACACTGTGAAACCACTAATAACGACATTCTGCACATATCTTTCTCAAAAATGAATAAAACAGGTTTGAACTACTTCTGCGCACGATTACACGACACTCTTCCGAAAAATATACCCTACTGCTGTCGTATTCTTCCACGCATTTGCTACCAACTCCGCTCCGTCGCACAGCACCTTCACGTGGTGGCCGTTAGCATCGCTTCAGCCTCCCGCACCACCTGCTACAAACCATCGTACTCGCAGGTTAATACTTCGGAAAAATTATTTCCTTTTTATCTAAAAAAATAATATAATTTTTCACCTTTCCCTATTATTTTGCATGCTTAAAAAATTGTGTGCATCGAACTTTTCACCCACAGTTAAATTTTTCCAACGAAATAGTTTAGGACGCTGAAGTACACATTTACTGAAAGTACTAATATGCTTTTCTATGTTGTACAGAAAACTGGGGAACTATAAATTTCGGTTTTGGTTTGAACACATTTGCTGTGTCTCTGCACTTTTGGTTCTTCTGTTAATAGCTTGTTCGCACGCGAGTTTCTATCTTACTCATATGTATCTTTTGCAAATCGAAGAGGTTTTATCCGGTTTTTCCTGCCAACAACGTACAGGATACAACAAAATAAAGGGTAGCTGCTATGGACCTATTTTCTGTAGCGTATCACTACAACATTTATTGCTCTTCTGCCAATAACGTAAGTCCTCTTTCTCTTGTACCCGTCATTTCCACACAGCAACAAACCTTCCTTTTAACGGATCAAAGCTTCACATCTTCACTGGAGCGGTGCATTATTCCTATCGCAGCTTCTCTTCACAGTGTCAGACTCACAGGTCCATATTACAATAAAAATCTTTAAAACACGTTTAAAATATGAAATATCTGAAAAAATATGAAATACATTAAAATATGAAGTTTTAACCCTTTGTCAGTAAACACAGGAGGCTAGTTCCATCAGAGGCATGCATTCAGTCGCTGACTTTAAACATTTGGAGCAAAATTACATATGCTTCCAATTTATGGACCTAAAGCATAATATAATTAAAGAAGTTATATTCTTCTGTCCTTGGCACTGCGTAACAATAATACAACTTCCAGTGATTAGCAGTGAAAAGCAACATGACATGCGATGACTGTCTTTTTTCTTGTAGTAGAAAATTATATTCTGAACTTCATTTTTAGATTTAATTGCCCAGTCTGGCACCTAGGGCAACTAGATTATTTATTTGCCTGCCCAGGTCAATGATTCACACAACCCAGGCATGGTATTTTTCAAACCCTGATATGTATAAGTAAAAATATATACAGTACATAATTTCATACATACATATTAATTAAAGCTTATATATTTCATTATTACTACTTTAGCAAAAACTTCCCATTACAAAAAAATTACCTTTGCTTGTCTCTGTGGGCACTATTTCACTTTTACAGCATTGCAATCTTATGCGTAATGAAAATTTCTGTAGTACATACTAACTTTTTAATGAAAAATTTGTAATGTTTTAAGAACAATACGTTGCTACAAATTTTTTTTTGTCCCCCTTGAATTTCATTATAACGAGTTTCGACTGTTATTCTTTTTTTTACTGAATCTGGTAAATGCTGGCCAAGAAAATGACAGTGAAAATATATCATGAACAGTTTCTTTGCTTTGCAAATGTAGTAATTAAAGTTAAATGTAAAAAAAAATTGATTTCATTCTAAATTTCTGCGAGTGAAATCTTTCACCTGTGTCACTTTAAGCAGAGCTTGGAAAATATCTGAAATGTTACATGCGCAGCTGGGTATATACATAAATTATTTACCTACCCAGGTAGTAAAACCTGGATGCCAAGGAAAATTTATATTTTAAGATAAATCAGAAGCCACTTTTTTTTCAAGTTAAAAAATACAAAAATTTTTTTACACATTTTGTAATTCCTATTTTAAAGGTCTATTCAAAATGTTCAATATGCAAAGCATGTATTTCATGTTTTAAGATGATAGTGCTGAAATTGGTACAAAATGATACGATGAAATTGTTTTTTGAGAAATTTAAAGATTCTGCCGTGTTCTTTTCCTTTGTCACTAAACACCTGATTTGTACATCAATAAAAATTGTTTCAGTATCTTCAGGTATTGCCAAGATATTATAAATACAACTATTTAATAGCTTTCCAAAAAAAAAATTTTGTGCCCTCAAATGGTTTCCTTGTGGCAACACAACAATGAAAGAACAGGTTTAATCACTGAAGTCATTTCTAAAACATTCCAAACAGGAAAATTTAATATTTTAGAAATATTGATATGCATTAATGTTCTACAATGACTCAGTTAGAATCAGGGTCTAAACAAGTGTTTCTTCTTTGGGTGGGGGTCTGAGATTTGAAATTATGCCCTATCAAGTTCAAAAGCTCTCATTTCCATTCAAGTATTTTTTTTTTCTTTTCTTTCTGATACCTTAATTATGGGGAAGCAATGTGATCTTTCAAAAGCAGTACTTCCAGTTTTTGACATAATTTTACTAAACATGTGAAAAGTAGGTAAATATCCAAAAATTAGAGATAGGAAACAAGACAGTAAAAGTTCTGGGAACACTGACAACACAGTGCTCAGTAGAATGTAAAATGAACCAGCACACAAGGCAGTGAATGTGAAAACAAAAAGCATGATTCAACCCTATGTCAAATGTAATACTAGCCAAAAACCTACATGAAAAACCAACTTTGACACCATTGTGGATTGAATACCCTTATAGACGCAATGTACTCGGATGCCAGTTTGTAGTTCTATTTGTCATTGATATAACATATAAATACAAAAATATGCCTGTACATATCTTTACTACATAACTGCCCTTTGTATTCATTCATACAAATACTACATAAGTACGTATGTGCAAATTAAAATGTCTAAAAGAAACTAAGTATTGTTCAACCAACTGTGCTTTAGAAATAATTCTCCAATTAAAACATGTCTAAAAGAAACGTAAGTATTGTTCAACCAACTGTGTGTACAGAGTTCGTAAAGCCTAATGTTAAACAAATCTGTGTGTAACTGATGTCATTATTTATCATATTGTAATAAACCTGATTTTAAGATATGAAAATATCATTACTCACATTTAGAACTGAATTGATTCAGTTATAATGTAAGTAACAATTTCACACTCACACACTGTTCCACAAAAAACATGCATTTACTTGCACACTCTTCCACAAAAAATGCATTTATGTAAAAGTCGGTGACTACTTGCCGTGAGGCTTAACTGAATATGGTCAAACTTCATATTTACAGGGATTGCCTTTCAAATTACAGCTTAAGTTAATACGGTCAAACTTATTTTTTCGGGTATAGCCCTTCAAATTATGGCATAGCTCAATACGGTCAAACTTATTTTTTTATGGGCAATGCCCTTCAAATTATGGCGTTGCTCAATACGGTCAAACTTATTTTTTTATGGGCAATGCCCTTCAAATTATGGCGTTGCTCAGTACGGTCAAACTTATTTTTTTATGGGCGATGCCCTTCAAATTATGGGATTGCTCAGTACGGTCAAACTTATTTTTTTATGGGCGTTGCTCTTCAGATTATGGGCTTAGTATTTAGGGTTCGGACCGTAATTTCATGGGCTTTCACAAAAACGGGCCAAGCCATAGTTTTATGGGCAACGGCCGGGCCCCCAGTTGCCGGCCGTTGCCCGTAATCTAACTGTGAAATTTTTAACAGTGTAGAAGACTGAGCTGTCAACTCTAATAGAGACATTCAGAGGTAAGAATCTCTTATACACAGTGTGGCAAAGAATTTTTAAGACTGGGTCTGTAAAATGAAATAGAAACAAGAAATTATAATTTGTTTTGGTTTGTTATTCAAAATAAGTCCCTCCGGCTTCAATACACTTGTTACAGCGATTTAATAATGATTCGAATGTCTGTTCCAGTTCACTTTGCGGAACTGCCTCCAAAGCACGCGTCGAAGCTGTTTGTATGGCCAAAATATCATCAAAATAACACCCTTTTAACGTCATTTTAAGTTTTGGGAATAAAGAAAAGTCACAGGGTGCTAAATCAGGCGAATACGGTGAATGATTCAACACACAGACGTTATTTTTCGCGAAAAATCTACGAACAAGAAGTGAGGTGTGACTGGGTGCATTATCGTGCAACAAACACCAACTGTTTTCATCCCGATATTCTGGACGAATACGACGAATTCTGCCCATCAAACGGCTCAAAACATTTAAATAAAACTCACCAGTAATTGTTTGTCCACTTGGAACAAATTCTTTGTGGATAATAAATACCCTTACTATCGAAGAATGTAATGAGCATTGTTTTGATTTCCGATGGAACTTTTCTTGTTTTTTTTTTTTTGGCTTGTGGTGAGTTTTTTGACTTCCATTCCGCACTTTGTCGCTTTGTTTTAGGATCATATTGAAAACACCATGTTTCTTCCCCTGTAACAATCGATTTTACGTAGTTTGGATCATTTTCAGCGGCTGAAATGATGTCTCTGCAGTGTGCACTTCTCCTTGATTTTTTGTTCATTGGTTAACGTGTGTGGAACAAATTTAGCACAGACTTTTGTTTTGCCCAAATCTTCATGCAGGATGATTCGAATCGTTTCTTTGTTGATGTTTAAAGACTCTTCCATCATTCTTAGTGACACACATGTATTTTTTTCACGAAATCGCGCACTTTTTCAATAATCTCAGGTGTCCTCGATGAACTTGGTCTTCCGGTATGCCTATCATCTTCTAGCGTATCTCTTCCGTCCAAGAAACGTTTACGCCACAGGAAAACATTTGATCTACTTAAACAAAACTCACCGTAAACTTGTTTCATCATTTGGTACGTTTCCGAGGCACTTTCACCAAGTTTTGCGTTAAATTTAATAACAGCCCTTTGTTCCATCTTAATAATTCAACATGAAAAAAATTTTACTTCTCTAATGAGCGGCCGTTTCGTTTGAGTTACTTTAACAACTGCGCAGTATTTTTGGCAGAAAGCAAGCAGATGGTCACGGTTTACAACGCATTTGCGATTACACTGGTGGCGCCACCGTAGGCTGAAATCTAGCGCCAGTCTTAAAAATTCTTTGACGCACTGTGCATATATGAAACAGCCTGTGTGCGTGTCTGTCGGTCGGATTTCACATAAAATTAGGCGTCCTAGGGTGACGAAATTTGTTATGAAGGTACCTGTCGACATCTTCTGGTGCACCTCGAAGCAATTTTTTTTTAATTTTAATTTGATTTTTAGTTATTTAATGTTTACTTACCCTTAACAGAATGTCTCTCCCGCAGAAAAAAAACAGAAAAAGAAAACGTAAGATCCTTACTGGAAGGCGTGAGCGATAAATGGGTTGCAACTACAGTATATGTCTCAAATAAGAAAGAATGAAGAGTATTCGCAACGCGAATCTCATTCCAACAACATTTACAAACACAGTTGTGACTGAAGACGAGAGTGAATCTATCCAGTTGAATTTTTGCACACGATCGAGATGAGTGGACTTCCGCCTCACATTTTACGACTGGAAAAGGGTGGAAAAGAGTGCAGTCGTGATACTCATCACGAACCTGGCCGCCCCGCTATCCCAGTGGTCTAAGCGCTGGCTTCTGATGTTTCTTTCGTGAAGTGTCCGGGTTCAAATCCCGGTGAGGCATGGATGTTGTGTTTGTCTTACGGCACTGGCTCTCTCCCTTCCCTGGAACCAGTGACCCTAAATTAGGGACGGGCGACTGCTTATAACCCATTGAATTGCTCACAGTGGTCGTTAAAGCTTGAGTCAAAAAAAAAAAAAAAAAAAAAAAAAGTCACGAACCTGGACTATTGTCTTTACTGAAGTGGTTGAATAAATTTGTCAATCAAATAAATTTTACATTTGTTGTTTCATATAAGTTTATTCTCCTCAAAAAAAAAAAAAAAAGTCACGAACCTGGACTATTGTCTTTACTGAAGTGGTTGAATAAATTTGTCAATCAAATAAATTTTACATTTGTTGTTTCATATAAGTTTATTCTCCTCAAAAAAAAAAAAAAAAAAAAAAAAAAAGTCACGAACCTGGACTATTGTCTTTACTGAAGTGGTTGAATAAATTTGTCAATCAAATAAATTTTACATTTGTTGTTTCATATAAGTTTATTCTCCTCAAAAAAAAAAAAAAAAAAAAAAGTCACGAACCTGGACTATTGTCTTTACTGAAGTGGTTGAATAAATTTGTCAATCAAATAAATTTTACATTTATTGTTTCATATAAGTTTATTCTCCTCAAAAAAAAAAAAAAAAAAAAAAAAAGTCACGAACCTGGACTATTGTCTTTACTGAAGTGGTTGAATAAATTTGTCAATCAAATAAATTTTACATTTGTTGTTTCATATAAGTTTATTCTCCTCAAAAAAAAAAAAAAAAAAAAAAAGTCACGAACCTGGACTATTTGTCTTTACTGAAGTGGTTGAATAAATTTGTCAATCAAATAAATTTTACATTTGTTGTTTCATATAAGTTTATTCTCCTCAAAAAAAAAAAAAAAAAAAAAAAAAAAAGTCACGAACCTGGACTATTTGTCTTTACTGAAGTGGTTGAATAAATTTGTCAATCAAATAAATTTTACATTTGTTGTTTCATATAAGTTTATTCTCCTCAAAAAAAAAAAAAAAAACTAACCGTCGATTCCGACGGGTTTCGTCTTTTAAATATTTAAAAGAGCAACCTTTTGCACACCCAGAACTGCAAATTTATAATTCCTGTTTGTCCCTGTTTTTAATATATATATATATTTTTCATTATGGTGGTATATGTTAGCTGGGTCTGCAGACAGTGGCATGTCTTGGTGACTGTGACACA
Organism: Macrothele yani; assembly: GCA_039090855.1. Lineage (NCBI taxonomy): Eukaryota > Metazoa > Arthropoda > Arachnida > Araneae > Macrothelidae > Macrothele > Macrothele yani. Next base: position 61,312,214 of record CM077018.1, on the reverse strand, counting down.
GGGAAGATTTGCTAAACCCGATTAGTATGGCTTTTTCCCCTTTACCAGATGATTTTCCCAATCGAGCCTGTAACTGTCAATATTATAGTAAGCAGTAATTTTCAAAAAGGGTAAAACGATCCTATCTATGTTCTACCTTTGTAGGTATGTTGACCAGAAGACTGAACAGCCCAAAATAGCACCTCATTCCATAGATCCTTGATGTTTTTGGTCTGCTAATGTTCATTTTCCCATGCAGGCGTATAGAGAGGCAGGTCTATTCTCTCTACGTTAAGACAATAATTTGCAGCAACAAGGATATTGGGAGTAGGACTACGCACACTTCCTGAATTATATTTTTGTGCCGCTATATTCTGTATTTGTGGCAATGTAAACAAGAGTTGTCGATTGGATATAAGCTGCAACAAAAAACAACGACACCTGTCAATAAAGTGTTGTCACAGTGAAATATTTTGACCCGAATCTTTGGACACTAGGAAAGTAGAACAGGCCCACCTGTGCGAAAACCCTTTCTAATAATCTGTAGCCCAGAAGAAGTACATTCTGCCTTGATGGCGTGCAAAGAACTCTGTGTTAAAAGTACGGTAAAGCTATGTACAGGCCTGTTTTATACATCACATAATAAGATGTGACACTGTAAAATTGCCCCCTGCTGCAGTAATTACTATGATAATTTGCACATTTAGTTTTTGTTCATGCATCCTTAGTTACTTTTGCATTTTATAATTGCGTTGATAGCATATTTTAGGTAATTGTCAAGTTTTGCTAAGCAGGGCCATTTTTGATTTTTTTTTTCTGGAATTTTTACATGAGAGCATTTATTTTCGAAATGCGAAAAAAGTGAAGCAATTTTGTCACCGAATGCGCAAAAAAAAAATTTTTTTTTTTTCGGAATTTCAATGTGTCGGACCGTAATTATTTTTTTTCTCTCTGAGCAATGGGTTTTTCGTGAAGACGGCATTGACTATCTCTCTATTCTAAAAAATAGTAACTGTTGCAGCTGCCGCTGTTTTAGAAATTTCGCGACACTCTTGCTTTCCTAGCTCGCAGCGCAAAACGTATTGAACACAAAAATATGAAATTTACATTGTTTGTAGAGAATTGTTTGGAGAATACGCTGAAATAAACCGTTTCTCGATTCTGGCGATACTTCAGCAGGACGCACACGACATAAAGGGAGATAGCAGTCAGAACCAACGTCCGCGTAGCTAAATTGGTAGAGCGACTTGTTCCGGAATAAGCGAACTCGGGTTCGATTCCCGGCGTAGACCAAAAATGACGGAGAAATTTACTTCGTTATAGTTCATAATCGACAGACTTGTTGGAAATAAAATTATTTAAAATAAATTTAGTCCAACATGCACGTGCATAGATAGCCCCACGGGATAGCGGGAGCCAATCTCAAGCCTTGTGACGATACTTAGGCCCCAGGGGATATAGGGGGGTCGGAAAAGTTGAAGGGTCAGTTCCCAAGGAGGGAGCGAAGTGACGTTCCCCGGACGGATTAGATGAATTCCAGACTGGTCAAGTGACCTTGGCATCCGCGGACAAGGTGAAGCTCAGAAGGTCTTCACTGGTCAACAGTGTGGAGTGCGTGTAGCGACAAGGGACAGACGTGGATAGCGGATCGTCGAGCGATGTGACGAGAGATAGATGAAGTACTGCCAGCGCTGACAATTGGAAAAAGATTTGGATTGAAAACCTGAAAGACATATGGAAATACCAGTTAAGTTATTTTTCCTTTTCCCTGTTATTGCATGTACTTGCTTAAATTAATTCATAACCCTATTCAGAGCACGTGGCGTGTGTATTGGTCATGATCAAACAATGAAAACCCAGTTAGCTAGGTAAAACATTTAAGTAAAGCATAGGAGAAAAGGAACTAGAAGTAAAATGAATCACTAAGCTTTGCACTTATATATATAGATAGATGTATGCAGAAATGATCGGAGACGTTATAGAGAAAAATCGTAATAATAGTAAATTTTATGTGTAAGGTATTGCTAACGGCTGCACCCACGCACGTGGTACCTTAGTGTTCCTAATTCTCTCGTATTAAACTATTTTGATTACTTCCACATAAGATTCCTGTTTGTTTTCCTTATAACCACACAAGACATAAGTTAAGGTATGTGTAAACTAAGATATGTGTTTATGTTTCTGATTTCTTTCACGAGCGGCACCTTTACTCCCCCACCATTCCAGTGACGGGATAAAGGTGAATCACAACGCCGTGCTTTATTATATGCTAGTACATATAAGGGGCACGTTTTTGTCCATATACGATCACTGTAGAACAAAAGTCCCATAGTTATAAAAAGGCACGATAAAGTAAATTTAATCGGTAAATGATCTGTAACTGATGCACCTATAATTTGTTCATAATAATAAATATAACAATAAAATTAACACCTTGTATTTAACATTGATGACAGTAACACGTGTTCCAATGAATAGCATCAACACGTGTTCCATTGTTCATAACTTTAACACGTGTTTTGTATTAGAATGTAACGTTGGTACAGATTAACGTTTGAAGATTTATGGTGAATTGTTTCATAAAGTATATAACTATGGTGAATTGGTTTGAGCTAAATATTTGTTTATAACATATGATTATTCCTATGATTATAACGTTTCAAATAATTGAATATAACAGACTCCTGATTTAAGTTTTTTTTGTTATTTATTCTTGACTAAACACACAACTAACACGCTAACGAAAGTTGACGGATATATAATAAACATAGAACGAATGAGTTATTATTAACAACTAACTTTGCCTTCTATTTCGTCTGTTTTAAACAGTCTTACCATGATTAATATTCCTTTTAGCAGTTCACGGAAAACCACTGTGTATAAACCCTCGAGAATCCTTTTAGGTAATGATAATACTCTTTTAGAGCAATTTTTGTAAGAACAACAAATACAGCATGTTCACACACACACAGCGAAGGGACGCCAACAACTCCTCTCTCCTTCTCAACAATTGTCCAGGGTCGTTATCCCATAATTCTTTGCAACACATCGCTGGCTGGCTGCTCGGCATCAACGCAAACGTAAACACACTTGCAGCAGGTGTCCGATGAAAAATAAAAATAAACGAGCAAAGGACACTAACATCCAACAAGGTCGCGTTCCGGCCACACTAACAGCAACAGAACCACGAAACTTTGCAGGCATGTAGTGCCATAACCGAATTTTTGCACTTCGTCGCTTTTTTTCTTTAATTTCGATTTATTTTACGAGAAATTAAATTTCTAAATTTCACAAAATTATCTATTTCGCGATGGGATCTATTTAAAAGAGCGGATATATGGCAAACTATAAATCATAACGCATTGCAATTTTTACAGCATAAACTTACAACTATCATCACTTTTTTACGAAAAAAAAATTCATTAAGAAAAAGTCATTTTCTGATTTTTAAGCATTTTGTAAAGACGCAAAGGAAAGAAACGAACGGCTTGTCTGTCTTCACGATAACCACAGAGGAAAGTTCTGGTCCCGTGACCTGCTGCCATGGTGACGAAGAGAATTTGTTATGCATATGTTTTGTTGGTAAAGCTATCTCAATTGTTTAAGGTGGACGTCAAGTAATTTTGCTTCCTATACTTCCAATGGAAAACTTTCTGTACACATTTTCTTTACAATTACTGCGTTCCCAAGGATGAAAATTTTAACATCGATTAAAATAGTTTCATTTTATAACTTGGAATACTTAATATTTTCTAAAACATAACCATAATTATGTAATCCAACATTTGTTTGTCTACTGACGTCATCAAAGTACAGGTCGCGCCATCTATTTCCTGGACAATTAATGCGTTCCCAAGGATGAAAATTTGAACATCGATTGAAATAGCTTCATTTTATAACTTGGAATACTTAATATTTTCCAAAACATAACCATAATTATGCAATCCAACATTTGTTTGTCTACTGACGTCATCAAAGTACAGGTCGCGCTATCTTTTTTTTTTTTTTTTTTTTTTGGTTCCAACACCACCAAAGGAAAAGTTATTGATTTTTAATCTAATTATGGTTATGTTTTAGAAAATATTAAGTATTATAAGTTATAATATGAAGTTATTTTAATCGATGTTCAAATTTTCATCCTTGGGAAAGCACTGATTGTGAAGGGTTTTCCATTGGAAGTATAGGAAGCAAAATTACTTGGCGTTTTAGCATAACGGTTTACGGAAACGCTTTTTGGACCGCTTTTGTTTTCATTAGTGGTAAATTTAGTAAGTGCTTTAAGTTCAAACGACAAAAGTCAGACCTTCCAAAAATTAACGACAGTAAAAAAACTCTGAAACTTTGGAATAACAAGCCTTATTTTCTTAGACATGCAATAAAAATTGAAATTTATATGAATTTCCCAGTTTCTATTTCATGTGATATACTTGGAGATCGGGCTGCAAGGCCCGAACGCTACTCTTGAAACGAGCGTAGCGAGCCTAGAGGCGCAGCCCCTAGCAACATAAATCAAATTAAAATTCCGTATTAGACCAAAAATAACTTTCTAATTCTTGAAAATCCAAATCAAACGTCGCAATCACCAACTTTCCAAGTCAGAAACCATTCGCGAGGGCCCTACGTGCCGGATGGCTTCACCACCCAAAGAATAAAGAGATAGAATAAAGAAATACTTAATTTGGGGTATGTCTATCGGAAAAAAATGTATCAAAATAAAATGGATTTGTTTTATTATCGCAATAGAGAGCGCCTGTCTGACATTTTACATGTTCAGCCTAACCCAAACGCAAACTCTGAAAGCTGGAAATTCTACAAAATTCTGATCCACAAACTTTCAAAACCTGAAATTTTAACGAGCAAAGTGCATGTATATAAAATATTGGGAAAAGTGCCTACCTATCGGCATCCTAGAGAAGCGCGAACCTACCTGTATAAATCCTTTGTCAAATACGGCGGTTAACCTGTGCTACTGCTTTCCAGAAGTGATAAATCCTCCTTATTTTAATTCACCTTATGCGCAAAACCCAAAATAGGATGTACATTCGTTACGTAAATCATCTAAAATGCTCCGTATGTCATTCGAAGTAGAAGAGCTTAAAAAGCAACAGCTGCAGCCACCAGCGCTAAATCAAACTCACTTCGAACATGATGTCGTAATCCCTAACAATCGTTCAGCGGTACTTCACACTCGTATCCTTCCGCAGCATTACGAAAGCTCGGAGCGGCGCAAAAAAGCAGTTCCACCGTAAAAAAAATCATAGAAAAACTAAAAGGTTCCCTGGAATGAGACTAACGGCAATTTTTATCCCCCAATGAAACACATACGATCATAAAAAAAAAAAAAAAAAATGTCGAAAAGCCTGCGAAGTAAAACTAGAGTGATTCCGATATTTCATAATTGATTCGGTAACAAGCTGAACTTTAGCCGTTTGCTTCTAAAGCTATGGATTTTTTTGCTGGGAAAGTGGTGGAACATTGGAAGGGGTTACCTAAAAGTACAGCTGAAGCAGAAGGTGTGAATTGGTAGCATTAAAAAAGGAGCTCGATCGGTACAAAAACTCTTGGGCTGTTATATGTATACTAGTAGTTTGCAGTAGTACCCGTTTTTCTCATGGGGAATGTATTTCATTAGTTAATCGCATGAAATAAATGTCTGTAATGTATTGTCTTCTTGGCGACAATGCCTTAGCTCGGCTGGCAGTATTTGCAGCATCAGACTATTGTTCGTGACGTAACGTTTCTCCGTTACGTGTCAATACGTAATTGTCTAATTTTATAAATACTGAATGATGACCTTTGGACTCCATGTGAAATTTTCCAGTTTTTTTTTTTTTTTTTTTTACTTTTCCTGGGTGTGTAGGGTGCAATACATAAATGTGTCAAACTTTAAAAAAATATTAAACAGTTAGTTTTGCCTAGAGAGCAAAATAGCATTTTGACCTGTGACCCTCCAAAAGGTGGACCCCATGTAAAATTTTTCAGTTTGAGAAGTTTCCCTGGGTCTATGGTCCAATATACACTATATTGACAAAAGTCACCGGACACCTAGAAGAGAAACACAACATAGCATTTATTGACATATATTAGTACAGTGTCGGTCCACCTTTGACCTTAATGCATGATGTACTGACCCTTCAAGACATGCTTTCCACTAGGTTTTGGAACACAGCGATAGGTATGCGCTTCCATTCAGTACATAATACTGCAGCTTACTGCTGCTTAGTAGTAGGCCTTGGTTCCAAACTTCTTATGCGGTGCTCTAATTCATCCCATAGGTGCTCTATCGGATTACAATCAGGGCTCTGTGCTGGCCAGTCCACACAATATACGGAACTATCGTCAAAGCACGCCGGAACAGTCCTTGCTTTAATTGCGTGTTCTCCCGAGCTCTGTATTTACTGTATGTTCCTTTTTGTCCAGTTTCCTGTGCCTTTCATCATTTCCTTTTGTGCGTCAAGTGTGCGTGAAGTTCTCGTCTTTCTGTTGATGTGCCTAACAAGTTGATGAGTGTTATTTTGTTGCTAATATACCCATTTTTCTTTACGACCCAGCTGGTCGTTCACGAGAGCTCTCTTTGCAATTGCAAATGGCGTCCTCTTTTGGATTGGATGAGGCATCCCGCTGTGACTCCTCCTCCTGCCACGCCTGCTTCTGCGTCGTCTGATGGCGCTGCCACTTTGATACCTCTGCTGTTTTGCCTTCTTTCCGTGGTACTGATATAGGCAATATACTTAACTAATAGTTTATGAATGAGTAATTTTTTTGTGCATTAGACAAATATTATGGGGGAAACAAATTAATACACTTACCCAAGTATCCATTTGTTGCTCATCACATAAAAAATTTGATGTCATTCAAATGCCACAGTAATAACTTAGAATTAGGTGTTGTAACGTGCCATTAGATGTGACGTATAGTGCGTTCACTCTAAGTTGGCAGTTGAGAAGGATTCATTTTACCAGTTTCAGGGGAGTAAGCAGCGTGCCTTTTAGGAACTAATCGCTTCCAGCAGACCAAAGAGCCTTTGAACAATGACGACGGGAGGTGGAGGGGGAGGGACTCCCTGTGGCGCTTCGAAGCTTCTCGTTAAATAGACTTTGCATGAAGGATACCGCAGACTTTGCATGCTGGGTATCCTCTACGGTTTTGTGAGATGGTATCGGATTTCCATGATGGGCCCGGGGGTTCACATTAAAAGTTTCAACCAAATGCGGTCAAATAAGGAAACAATCACGGCTAGGTTTTAATAAGAAAATGCATGCTGTTAATATTCGGTAGCAAATGTCGAATACTGTCATTGCATTTACAGATAACACGGGGAATTATTATTATTATTATTATTATTATTTTTTGTTCTCTGTGATACAATTTAAACGAAAAGTCTTCGGTAGTTATATATCGTATATATACACTATCGCTGAGCACATTTCTTTAAGCAGACATTGGGTCCAGGGCTGGGCCATTATTTTTGTACCTCAGTATTAGTGCACATCTAGGATCTCACTACGGGTGACCGAATAGAAATACCAAGGAGAAAAATTTCCCAAAAAGCATGATATTGATAAGGAAGCCATATAAATATCTCCTCCACATTGAAGTGTGTATCTCATATCATAACGGGTACGGAGAACTGGCCACACCGGAGAACTGGATACATTGGAATTTCAGTGCCATAAAATTGTTCTGCATAAACAAATTTCGTGTCGCTATATTCCCCACTACTTAAGCAACTACTGTCCAAATTTTTTTTTTTTTTAAATATTTCATTTTCAGTAAGAAATTTAAACATTTCCATGATTTTCGGGAAAAAGACAAAGCGCAGAACTGGCCACAAACATTTTAAGGGGCCGTATAAAAATTGCGTTCTGGATTGCTCCGCGGCTACGTCTCCGGAGATTGGTTATCTGACACATAAAATTTCCGTAATTTCGTATTTTCTTATTTACGATATTTTTCAAGGTATATAAACTACTACTAAACAAATTCTCTGCGTGTATGTGCAAACCCAGGAAACTTACCGGGGGGTGGGGGTGGGGTGCTTAAAACCCAAAATATGAAATATAAAGAATTTCTGGTCCGATCGGGAGATATTCCGCATTCACAAGCTAGAATTCAACAAATTATCTGAGGGCATGTGCTTACCCAGGAAACCTGTTGGGGGGGGGTAAAAACCCGTGTAAAATGCAAAGAATTTCCGATCAGATCGGGAGATTTTGAGCGTTTAGAAACTAATCTGAACAAACTCTTTACGAACATGTGATAACGCAGAAAACCTGTGTCGGGCCGGGGGGGGGGGGGGGGTAGATCCCAAAGTGTAACATGTAAGGAATTTCTTTTTTTTTATTGGAGGTTTAACGACCACCGTGAGCAACTCAATGGGCTATAAGCAGTCGCCCGTCCCTAATTTAGGGTCACTGGTTCCAGGGAAGAGAGAGAGCCAGTGCCGTAAGACAAACACAACATCCACGCCCGACGGGATTCGAACCCCGTACCCCTTACGGACGAATGATCAGAGGCCAGCGCCTTAGACCACTGCGCCACCGGGGCGGCAAGGAATTTCTTATTCCTTGTCTAATCGAGAGATTTTCAGCATTTACAACTAGAAATACTTTGTTTTTGTTTTATATTTTAGGAACCCCCCCCCCACCCCTCCCCTCCCGGACAGGTTTCGTGAGTCAGCACATGTCTTCAGAGAGTTTGAGATGTAGGTTGTAAATGCTAAAAATCTCCCGATCGGACCAGAAATTCTTTATATTTTATACTTTTGTGGTCCCTCCCCCCCCCCCCTCCTCGATAGGTTTCCTGAGGCAGGACATGCCCCCAGATAATTAATTGTAGTTTGTTGTAAATCCTGAAATCTTTTGTTGAGTTGAAGATCATAAACATTTGTATAAAGAATTACATTAATAACCGCAATTAAGAAAAGACGAAATTACGGAAACTTCATATGATTCAGATAACCAACCTCTGGGGGTCGTGTCCACGAAGCGGTCAAAAATGCATTTTTTATAAGGCCCCTCAAATGTTTTGTGGACAGTTCTCCTACACCCGTTTCATAAACGAATCAGTGTTAGCAAGAAAATGTAAAAATGCATGGTTGAAAAATGAACACTTGTCCAATTCTGCTTTGACCCTTCCCCCACCGGGTTCATTGTTGAAATTACGTCAAAGTAGTGGGCAAAATAAAATATGATCCAAATATCATGATTCAAACGAATTTTTGATGTATAAAAATTTCACCCAATTACAGACGTGTACGAAATAAATAAGCTATCGCAGTAGTTTAAGCGATGGCTTCTGATCATACAGCTGAGATGGGTCTGAGTTCGAATCCAGTGAGGCATGGATGTTGTGCTGGTCTTACGGCGCTGGTTCTCTCTCTTCCGTGAAACCAGTAGCCCTAAATTAGGGATGGGCGACTACTTTTAGCCCACTGAGTTGCTCACGGTGGTCGTTAAACCCCAATACAATAAATAAAAAAGAAAAAACACTATGTCATGGGCCTTTTTAGAAAATGTTAAGTTACAACCTAGATATTTCGCATTTGTAAACATTTTATGACACCTAATGAAAGGTCTTCTAAAATGAAAAGGTGTTTAACACCTTTTCATTAGGTGTTATACCTAATGAGAGAAACGTTCTAAAAGGCCACAGGCCTTTTTAGAACATTTTTTTCTGGATTATGCTCTGCAGGAACTCGTCGAAAAGGAAAGTTACAAGATAGAAATACATCATGATCAAAGTAAAATCCCTGAAATGGCAACGGGCTGGACATATGCTGGAACAACGGACCACCGATGGGTAACCGAAATTGTAGAATGGATTACAAGAGACAGAAAAAGGTCCAGAAGAAGACCACATGGGAGATGGGTGGATGAAATTCGAAAGCATTTAGGAGTGACATGGAGGAGAGTGGCACAAGATAGACCGTTGTGGAAGAAACTTGGGGAGCCCTTTATCCAGCAGTGGATTGATAATGGTTGATTATGATGGTGATGATGTATATACCGACGAGCCATATTACATTATGATCACCTGCCTAATAAGTTGTATGACCCCGTTTAGACCGCAAAACAGCGGCGAGGTATCTATTCGATGAGCTGGCGATAGGTATCCTGGAACACAAAAAAAAAAAACAGTGTCACAAAAAAAAAAAAAAAAGATTAAATAAACAGCAAAAGAAAAAAACCGTGAGTAAAGATCTCTTGCTTGCTACAAAGCTAGCTTGAGAAATCAGTAACAGAAGTCGGAAAGGGTCGTTTGGTGATGTTCAAGAATGCCTTATTCTTTTCCCTCCCACAAAGACCATTGAAGGAATCAGCATTAGGAGGGACTGCCAACACTCCCCCATCCACCCCGTATCTTCATTGTTTATTGCCCTGCTCCAAGAGGGTTGGAGGCGATTAGTTTTAAGCACGCTGCTTACGATGCGAAGCTCCCCTAAAACTGGTTAAGTGAATCCTTCCCAACTGTCAAGTTATAGTGAACGCACTATACCTGCCAGAAGGACGCACACGACCTAAAGGCAGATAGGAATCAGAAAAAAAAAAAAACGTCCGCGTAGCTCAATTGGTAGAGCAACTTATTCCGGAATGAGGGGATCCGGGTTCGAATCCTGGCGCGGATAAAAATGACGGAGAAATTTACTTCGTTATAATGGCGCCCGAACTATTAGGATGACCCGACCGTTCAAAATCTCGCATTGGTGTGATGTTCTTTCCACACTGCGAGATAGGAAAAATAAGAGAATCCCTTCTCCAGCACTTCGAAAAAAAAAATAATAATAATAAGGGGGAGATGATGTAACGTACCAGGAGATGTGACGTACCTGCCAGAAGGACGCACACGACCTAAAGGCAGATAGGAATCAGAAAAAAAAAAAAAAAAAAACGTCCGCGTAGCTCAATTGGTAGAGCAACTTATTCTGGAATGAGGGGACCTGGGTTCGAATCCTGGCGAGGATAAAAATGACGAGAAATTTACTTCGTTATAGTGTACGTTTTCCATTCCCGATCACGTATATTTCGATTTGATTGAAATCGACAGCAAACCAACGCTGAGATCCAAGATATAATACAATAGTCAGTACTGCAAGAGAATGTAAAATATAATCACTCGGGTTCCTAATTGGATTCACCCGGCGTAATATTGGGAGCCAAGGGGGTGTCGAGTGGATTGTGATTCTGCGATTCCCTGATTTAGGGCTGACGCAGCTTCAGGGTCCACTGACGGGGCGTTGTGTTTCACACAGCAGATTTTCCTTTGGGAGTCAGAGGGTCCGCTGTGTGCCGCAATATTTTTGTGAACGTCTAGATTTAAAATAAAAAGCATAAGTGAAGTGTTTTCCTAAGTTCCGGTTCCAAAACTTATATATATTCTCCAAATAATCTAGGGTTGAGCACACATATTGTAGTTAACGACACACTCATCATAGAACTTAGACAAAATTAGCAAACAAAAACAATTTATTGGTTATGATTTGGCATAATAATAAATATACGCTCATGATATTAGCAAAAAATGATTTAAGACTCTCTGACAGGAACCTGTACTCAATTAGCTATTTGCTTATAAAAAAAATATTAATTCTATGTGTGGACTGCTCCGATAAAGATTTTGTGAGGGGACACCAAAGAAAGAATAGGATGGATTTCCTACCTTAACATCCGAATCTGGCCTAGATATCGCGCTGCTGACCACTCCTGATCCGGGAGAATTCTCGTCTGGTGGTTATTATAGCTTCCATCCGCAGCTGCGACCGTCGTATGGGCTCTAATGGTCCTTAGTGGGGGGTCCATTCATCCGGAAACCTCGGTTGGGATCTACCATCTGCAGCTTACGGTAGCTTCAGTCCTGCCGCTTCCTAGTTGACAGTCATGGAGGACAGTGCACGCGATGCACGCCGCGAAACCAGCAAAAGTAAAAGTTACGTGTAAAACTGTAAACGTGAAGTGACTCGTGTAAAAACTAAACGTGAAGTGGCGAAAACCAATACTCCGTTTCATGTTGAACGAAAGAGTAAAAGTGAAGTGACGAAGTTCTTCTCTTCCCTTGTAAAATCTTTCGACGTACCCCAAGAAGACCCACACTACCTCAAAACATCCCATCATCCAATCACTAGCTGGCAAACGCAAGCCTTCCGGAATTAAATTCCCCAGTGTAAATCTTACTGGTCAGAGAATTAACATTTTGATCTTCCATTCGTTAGGGGGTCAAGATTCCTACCCGTTCCAGTGAAAATTCTGAGAACCCCTCTTTACGTTTCCCGCGTGATACTACTCCCGGCCGTAAATTCTCTACCCAATTAAACTGTTAGCCCCGGTTCCAACAAGTCTCCGGTCTGCCCAACATGCATTGTGGATTCTATAGACGGTGGACACTTCTATTGCCCCAATAAAACATACTACAAAGCCAGCTCGCCGATGGCTGTCGCCAGCGTTTTCTTACAATGTCGGTCCGTCCTGTGACGCCTTGTGCTGTCTAGCTAGTCTTACGCCTTGTGCTGTCTAGCTAGTCTTACGCCTTGTGCTGGGAGAGGGGGGACGGAGAGAGAAAAAAAAGAAAAGATTCACCCGAAAGTATATGGCAAAATAAAACGTACTCCTTCTTCAAAATATACATGAATTAATAAAAATGAATAAATAAATGAATAAATAAAATAATAATTAAATAAATAAATAAACTAGAGAATGGGTTCTCGACTAAATGTGCAGCGCTCGAGTTTGGGCGCTGTCACAACAAAAAAACTGACGATCCATTTTTGTTTATAGTGTGGAAAGGAATTTTTGCAGAAAATTTACAAGAATAATTGTCTTTCTTTTTTCTGCATCCATTTCTTTATTAAGTGATCAAAATCCCACCTCTTGGCTGCTTCACTTTCTATACTTAAAATCGCCAAAGCTGACAAACGATCTTGGGTCATGGTTGATCTTAAATATGTTTTAATCATTTTCAACTTGCTAAATGACCTTTCGGAACTTGCAACGGTTACTGGTAGAGTTAAAAATAATCTTAAAGCTATCGTCAGATTTGGGAAAATATCATTATAACTGCAATCAACTACGGTATGTACTGAAAAATCTCTTTAGGACCTCGAATTCGCTTGTTGTCCATCAGAATATTTTTTATAACTTGTAACTCATCTAAAAGATCATCTGGCACCATTTGCCATTAATTTTCACAATCTAAAACCTGTACGTCGCACTTTTCCTAAGTACTAATATTTTTAAGACGAAATAATTTAAAACGCAAATCTACACATTTACCTACTATTTTACTTAATATGAGTTTATATAGCTGAGGTTTTTTCTAAAATTGAATTAGGTACGTAATTATCAGAATGAAAATGCTTACCACAAACAACAGTTAAAGGTAACTTGTCATTTGGAGTAAAATCCTGACGAGATATTTCTTTCAGCAACAGTTGCTTTAGGTTCTGATTTGAAGGAAACTCATGGAATGAAAATCCCACGTTTTTCTTCTTAGAAGATGTGCACATCGGCACACAGCAGTAAACCATTTTGAAAATGGGTTGGATTTTGTTGTGAAAACAACAGTTTGGTTTTAAAACTAGAATATTTTTTAAAAGAAACAAGAAAAAACGACGAACGTACGCAATCCCGGAATTCAAACATCGCAGAAACTGAGGTGTTTATACCTTGGGACGCAGTGCCATCTAACGGCTGAAATCGTCCCTAACGCCCACTGGCCAATCACCAAAAGTCTATTGTCTTCAACGGTAATGTTACAGCCTGATAGGATCCAGTTCAGCCTTGGTACAGGGCACTGCGTAGCAACTTCCAGATTTTCTACTATTTTCTCTGCTAACTGAATAGCTTTTCCGAAGCCTGAATTCATGTAATCAGTGATTTTTTGTTTAACCGACTTCAACAGTTTTGCAGCGGCGTCAATGCTCATAGTTGCACTTTGTAAACATTTGCTGATTTTGTTAATATCGAACAATAGCTCATGCCATATAACTGGCGAAGTAATGAAGGGCATAGTTTGAATGTTCGAAAGGATACAATCGGCTTCTGCAACTACAGCACTGTCGGACGTATTCTCTATTAAAATTTCCAAAGCTTCGCATATTGCTGGTAGTTGCGTATACAAAGCCTTTACTGATTCTATTCGGGATTCTCACCTCGTATCACTTAGAGGCTTCAAAGTTAGAGATAATCGATCGGTTAAAATGGTCCAACGCTTGGTAGATCCAGCAAAGAGATTAAATAATTGTTGCAGACAACAGAAAAAAATCTTGCTTTGCAGCGTGAATGCTTCTGCGTCACATAACAAAAGATTAAAATTGTGAGATAAACATGGAACATATAGAGCTTGTCTATTTATGTCTAAAATCCTGGGGGCGCGGGTGGCCTAGTGGTCAGCGCCCGTGACTGCCATGGAGATAACCTCAGGTTCGATCCTAGGTATGTACGAATGTTCGAACCACTAAATACCTGCCGTGCGTCGGATGGGCACGTTAAGCCGTCGGACCCCGGGTACTGGCCCCCGGTAGTAAATAAAGGCGTCTTCTACCTCGCTTCCGTGTGACTTTCCTATCGGGCACTCTAGCCCAAATCTCCTAGCTTCCTATTTCTAAGGGTTGTTTAAGACCTGGGGTCAGACACTCCCTTCCTAAAATCCTCTACATATGATCTGATCTGATCTACTAGAGCATTGAATGGGCACGTTAAGCCGTCGGACCCCGGGTACTGGTCCCCGTTAGTAAATAAGGGCGTCTTCTACCTCGCTTTCGTGTGACTTTCCTATCGGGCACTCTAGCCCAAATCTCCTAGCTTCCTATTTCTAATGGTTGTTTAAAACCTGGGGTCAGACACTCCCTTCCTAAAATCCTCTACATATGATCTGATCTGATCTGATGGGCACGTTAAGCCGTCGGACCCCGGGTACTGGCCCCCGGGAGTAAATAAGGGCGTCTTCTACCTCGCTTCCGTGTGACTTTCCTATCGGGCACTTTAGCCCAAATCTCCTAGCTTCCTATTTCTAAGGGTTGTTTAAGACCTGGGGTCAGACACTCCCTTCCTAAAATCCTATACATATGATCTGATCTGATCTACTAGAGCATTGAATGGGCACGTTAAGCCGTCGGACCCTGGGTACTGGCCCCCGGTAGTAAATAAGGGCGTCTTCTACCTCGCTTCCGTGTGACTTTCCTATCGGGCACTCTAGCCCAAATCTCCTAGCTTCCTATTTCTAAGGGTTGTTTAAGACCTGGGGTCAGACACTCCCTTCCTAAAATCCTATACATATGATCTGATCTGATCTACTAGAGCATTGAATGGGCACGTTAAGCCGTCGGACCCTGGGTACTGGCCCCCGGTAGTAAATAAGGGCGTCTTCTACCTCGCTTCCGTGTGACTTTCCTATCGGGCACTCTAGCCCAAATCTCCTAGCTTCCTATTTCTAAGGGTTGTTTAAGACCTGGGGTCAGACACTCCCTTCCTAAAATCCTATACATATGATCTGATCTGATCTACTAGAGCATTGAATGGGCACGGTAAGCCGTCGGACCCCGGGTACTGGCCCCCGGTAGTAAATAAGGGTGTCTTCTACCTCGCTTCCGTGTGACTTTCCTATCGGTCAGTGTAGCCCAAATCTCCTAGCTTCCTATTTCTAAGGGTTGTTTAAGACCTGGGGTCAGACACTCCCTTCCTGAAATCCTCTACATATGATCTGATCTGATCTGATAGGCACGTTAAGCCGTCGGACCCCGGGTACTGGTCCCCCTGTAGTAAATAAGGGCGTCTTCTACCTCGCTTTCGTGTGACTTTCCTGTCGGGCACTCTAGCCCAAATCTCCTAGCTTCCTATTTCTAAGGGTTGTTTCAGACCTGGGGTCAGACACTCCCTTCCTAAAATCCTCTACATATGATCTGATCTGATCTGATAGGCACGTTAAGCCGTCGGACCCCGGGTACTGGTCCCCAGGTAGTAAATAAGGGCGTCTTCTACCTCGCTTCCGTGTGACTTTCCTATCGGGCACTCTAGCCCAAATCTCCTAGCTTCCTATTTCTAAGGGTTGTTTAAGACCTGGGGTCAGACACTCCCTTCCTAAAATCCTCTACATATGATCTGATCTGATCTGATAGGCACGTTAAGCCGTCGGACCCCGGGTACTGGTCCCCCGGTAGTAAATAAGGGCGTCTTCTACTTCGCTTCCGTGTGACTTTCCTATCGGGCACTCTAGCCCAAATCTCCTAGCTTCCTATTTCTAAGGGTTGTTTAAGACCTGGGATCAGACACTCCCTTCCTAAAATCCTCTACATATGATCTGATCTGATCTACTAGAGCATTGAATGGGCACGTTAAGCCGTCGGACCCCGGGTACTGGCCCCCGGTAGTAAATAAGGGCGTCTTCTACCTCGCTTCCGTGTGACTTTCCTATCGGGCACTCTAGCCCAAATCTCCTAGCTTCCTATTTCTAAGGGTTGTTTAAGACCTGGGGTCAGACACTCCCTTCCTAAAATCCTCTACATATGATCTGATCTGATCTGATAGGCACGTTAAGCCGTCGGACCCCGGGTACTGGTCCCCCGGTAGTAAATAAGGGCGTCTTCTACTTCGCTTCCGTGTGACTTTCCTATCGGGCACTCTAGCCCAAATCTCCTAGCTTCCTATTTCTAAGGGTTGTTTAAGACCTGGGATCAGACACTCCCTTCCTAAAATCCTCTACATATGATCTGATCTGATCTACTAGAGCATTGAATGGGCACGTTAAGCCGTCGGACCCTGGGTACTGGCCCCCGGTAGTAAATAAGGGCGTCTTCTACCTCGCTTCCGTGTGACTTTCCTATCGGGCACTCTAGCCCAAATCTCCTAGCTTCCTATTTCTAAGGGTTGTTTAAGACCTGGGGTCAGACACTCCCTTCCTAAAATCCTATACATATGATCTGATCTGATCTACTAGAGCATTGAATGGGCACGTTAAGCCGTCGGACCCTGGGTACTGGCCCCCGGTAGTAAATAAGGGCGTCTTCTACCTCGCTTCCGTGTGACTTTCCTATCGGGCACTCTAGCCCAAATCTCCTAGCTGCCTATTTCTAAGGGTTGTTTAAGACCTGGGGTCAGACACTCCCTTCCTAAAATCCTATACATATGATCTGATCTGATCTACTAGAGCATTGAATGGGCACGGTAAGCCGTCGGACCCCGGGTACTGGCCCCCGGTAGTAAATAAGGGCGTCTTCTACCTCGCTTCCGTGTGACTTTCCTATCGGTCAGTGTAGCCCAAATCTCCTAGCTTCCTATTTCTAAGGGTTGTTTAAGACCTGGGGTCAGACACTCCCTTCCTGAAATCCTCTACATATGATCTGATCTGATAGGCACGTTAAGCCGTCGGACCCCGGGTACTGGTCCCCAGGTAGTAAATAAGGGCGTCTTCTACCTCGCTTTCGTGTGACTTTCCTGTCGGGCACTCTAGCCCAAATCTCCTAGCTTCCTATTTCTAAGGGTTGTTTAAGACCTGGGGTCAGACACTCCCTTCCTAAAATCCTCTACATATGATCTGATCTGATCTGATAGGCACGTTAAGCCGTCGGACCCCGGGTACTGGTCCCCAGGTAGTAAATAAGGGCGTCTTCTACCTCGCTTCCGTGTGACTTTCCTATCGGGCACTCTAGCCCAAATCTCCTAGCTTCCTATTTCTAAGGGTTGTTTAAGACCTGGGGTCAGACACTCCCTTCCTAAAATCCTCTACATATGATCTGATCTGATCTACTAGAGCATTGAATGGGCACGTTAAGCCGTCGGACCCCGGGTACTGGTCCCCCGGTAGTAAATAAGGGCGTCTTCTACTTCGCTTCCGTGTGACTTTCCTATCGAGCACTCTAGCCCAAATCTCCTAGCTTCCTATTTCTAAGGGTTGTTTAAGACCTGGGATCAGACACTCCCTTCCTAAAATCCTCTACATATGATCTGATCTGATCTACTAGAGCATTGAATGGGCACGTTAAGCCGTCGGACCCCGGGTACTGGCCCCCGGTAGTAAATAAGGGCGTCTTCTACCTCGCTTCCGTGTGACTTTCCTATCGGGCACTCTAGCCCAAATCTCCTAGCTTCCTATTTCTAAGGGTTGTTTAAGACCTGGGGTCAGACACTCCCTTCCTAAAATCCTCTACATATGATCTGATCTGATCTACTAGAGCATTGAATGGGCACGTTAAGCCGTCGGACCCCGGGTACTGGTCCCCCGGTAGTAAATAAGGGCGTCTTCTACTTCGCTTCCGTGTGACTTTCCTATCGAGCACTCTAGCCCAAATCTCCTAGCTTCCTATTTCTAAGGGTTGTTTAAGACCTGGGATCAGACACTCCCTTCCTAAAATCCTCTACATATGATCTGATCTGATCTACTAGAGCATTGAATGGGCACGTTAAGCCGTCGGACCCCGGGTACTGGCCCCCGGTAGTAAATAAGGGCGTCTTCTACCTCGCTTCCGTGTGACTTGCCTATCGGGCACTCTAGCCCAAATCTCCTAGCTTCCTATTTCTAAGGGTTGTTTAAGACCTGGGGTCAGACACTCCCTTCCTAAAATCCTCTACATATGATCTGATCTGATCTGATAGGCACGTTAAGCCGTCGGACCCCGGGTACTGGTCCCCCTGTAGTAAATAAGGGCGTCTTCTACTTCGCTTCCGTGTGACTTTCCTATCGGGCACTCTAGCCCAAATCTCCTAGCTTCCTATTTCTAAGGGTTGTTTAAGACCTGGGATCAGACACTCCCTTCCTAAAATCCTCTACATATGATCTGATCTGATCTACTAGAGCATTGAATGGGCACGTTAAGCCGTCGGACCCCGGGTACTGCCCCCTGGTAGTAAATAAGGGCGTCTTCTACATCGCTTCCGTGTGACTTTCCTATCGGGCACTCTAGCCCAAATCTCCTAGCTTCCTATTTCTAAGGGTTGTTTAAGACCTGGGATCAGACACTCCTTCCTAAAATCCTCTACATATGATCTGATCTGATCTACTAGAGCATTGAATGGGCACGTTAAGCCGTCGGACCCCGGGTACTGGCCCCCTGGTAGTAAATAAGGGCGTCTTCTACATCGCTTCCGTGTGACTTTCCTATCGGGCACTCTAGCCCAAATCTCCTAGCTTCCTATTTCTAAGGGTTGTTTAAGACCTGGGATCAGACACTCCCTTCCTAAAATCCTCTACATATGATCTGATCTGTCTAAAATCCGTGCCTTAACACCTTTGTGTTTCCCACTCATATTACTTCCGTTATCGTACGACTGGTCGCGGCAATCACTAATTCCAATACCTAAATTTTTTCTAAGGTCGTTACGATTGCATTAGCTAATCCTTCGACAGTTGTATCATTCACATTCAGAAATGCGAAAAACGTTTCTTTCACTTGAATATCGCTTGTTATGTGTTAACACCAGGTAACGCATGATGAGAGTCATCTGTTCAGTTCGAGATACATCACTTGTACAATCCACTTGAACTGAATAATACTTGGCTTTCTTAAGTTCTATAATTTCATTTTGAAATTGTTTTGAACAGTGATTGGTCTGAATTTTTTACGTTATCCAAGTGTTTGGACAGAACAACATCATATTTTCCAAGTAAATCTATAAGTGGTATGAGTCATTTTCTTGTAGGACTTCCGTCCACAGTGAGTAGATTTTAGGTCCCAGCCACCTACAGCGGGTTCGCCTTTTGGGCAGGATACAGAAACGGAAGGAATGGGAGCTAGTCTAGGGACTTTGACAGAACAGTTTGTAGTGAGATTAGAGTACAGTAGATGGCGCCACCGTACAAGTACGATGTTGCACATAGAAAGGTGAGAGAATTTCATGGGGGGGGGGTATAGGAAAGAAAGGATACCCACTTAACCAGTGGGTCCAACCTGGGGGCTGTTATATCTTTTATTTTGAACAAATTTATTATAAGAATAATCATATGTTATAAACAAATATTTAACCAATTCACCATAGTTATCTTCAAACGTTAATCGGTACCAACGTTACATTCTAATACGGAACACGTGTTAAAGTTATGAACAATGGCACACGTGTTAATGCTATTCACTGGAACACGTGTTACTGTCATCAATGTTAAATACAAGGTGTTAATTTTATTGTTATATTTATTATTATGAACAAATTATAGGTGCATCAATTACAGATCATTTACCGATTAAATTTACTTTATCGTGCCTTTTTATAACTATGGGACTTTTGTTCTACAGTGATCGTATATGGACAAAAACGTGCCCCTTATATGTACTGGCATATAATAAAGCACGGCGTTGTGATTCACCTTTATCCCGTCACTGGAATGGTGGGGGAGTAAAGGTGCCGCTCGTGAAAGAAATCAGAAACATAAACACATATCTTAGTTTACACATACCTTAACTTATATCTTGTGTGGTTATAAGGAAAACAAACAGGAATCTTATGTGGAAGTAATCAAAATAGTTTAATACGAGAGAATTAGGAACACTAAGGTACCACGTGCGTGGGTGCAGCCGTTAACAATACCTTACACATAAAATTTACTCTTATTACGATTTTTCTCTATAACGTGTCCGATCATTTCTGCATACATCTATCTATATATATAAGTGCAAAGCTTAGTGATTCATTTTTCTTCCAGTTCCTTTTCTCCTATGCTTTACCTAAATGTTTTACCTAGCTAACTGGGTTTTCATTGTTTTATCATGACCAATACACACGCCACGTGCTCTAAATAGGGTTATGAATTAATTTAAGCAAGTACATGCAATAAAAGGGAAAAGGAAAATAACTTATCTGGTATCTCCATATGTCTTTCAGGTTTCCAACACTGGGCATATACACCTAATTGAGCTGACTGGCGCTATCCGAACTCGGCTCTTTGTTTGTCAACGTTGGGCATATTTCATTTCTCTCTCGTCATACTCGGCACTCAATACCCACGTCTGTTCCTTGTCGCTAAACGCACTCCACTACTCTTGACCAGTGAAAAACCCCTGACCTTCTGAGCTTCACCTTGTCCGCTGATGCCAAGGTCACTTGACCTTCTGAGGGGTTCATCTATTCCGTCAGGTGAACGTTACTTCGCTCCCTTCTTGGGAACTGACCCTTCAACTTTTCCGACCCCCTTATATCCCCTGGGGCCTAAGTATCGTCTCAAGCCTTGAGATTGCCTCTCGCTATCCCCTGGGGCTATCTATGCACGTGCATGTTGGACTAAATTTATTTTAAATAATTTTATTTCCAACATTCCTCCCTTACCAGATGTAATCTTTATGTGGGGCCAAAAGGAATGCTGGTGGGAAAAACTACACGCACGGATAGACTACTCCATACTTACCTAGTAATCCTCTATCTTTTTCCTCATGTGCACTTATATATACATATAGCAATGAAATTATATAAAATATTCATAATCACACATATACACAATACACTTTTCAAACACAAAAATTAATTAACTGTTACGGTCCTGCACCCACAATACATATCTAAAAATTATCAATTCAGTGATACTGCTGGCATCTGAAGCTTACATGCACGTGTCGTTTAGTACACTTTGAGCTGTTGCTGAATAAGTATCAGTAACACATTTAACTGCCAAACGCTTTTCCGTTTGTTTGTTTGCTTTTATATTAAAAGTTTTTTTTTTATTGTCATTGTCCACGTCCACCGATTCTTGAGTTTTATTGTTTGACTTAATTTTTTTTTCCTGGTGGAAAGTAAGACAAGGTGAAATTGTTCGATTTACGTTCAGTTCTGCGATTCACACACAATTCACACAAAAAGTTATCAGACATCAAACCAATATCACTGGCAGTTCGCAATATTTGGAGAACATTGTCACCTGATTTGTGCTTTTTATATGCTGGTAATAAAATTAGCTGTAGAACACTTAGCTCTGTACGTATATGTTCATCTAGGTATTATTCGTCCACAGTCACCTATAGCATGGGTTATTCACCAAGGTCTCTTTGACCCTGGAACACAATAACAGCAAAATCATTTCACCTGTGTTTTATTCATCTCTGCATGCGCCCTCATGGACAATGTCCTTTGTGCTTTTAAACACCACACCGCTCATCGGCCATACCGTTTTCACCACACCGTTCATCGGCCATACCGTTTTCACTACCTGTTGACCACACAGCACAACAAAGTCTTCGCTGTCAATGTAGCACTTTATTTAGTCTGTAGGTCATCCACATGAAAAACATGCGTTGCATTCACAGTAATTACGACCGTCCTTGGATACACCAGCACGCTTACATTACGTATGCCACGTGCGATCCGTTCATTATTTTCAAAAGCTTGCATCATTACTTGAATATCCTCCTGTTGTTTGAGTTTGGGAAAAGAAAACGGTGTTTCAATCACTGCTGCACTCTAGTTCCCATAGGAAGCATAGTTATTTCGTTCACCAACACGTGGTTCTTTTCGTTCACCAACACGTGGTTCTTTTCGTTCACCAACACGTGATTCTTTTTGTTCACCAACACGTGATTCTCTTTGTTAACCACCACATGGAACACACTGACTTTACTCACACTTTGATTTATTTTTCTTTTCTTCTATAACCTTCTCTCTTCCCCTGATTACGCACTGTACCGCTCTGTCATTACCCAGACTAGACGCGGCAGTGTGATCCGTCAATCCAAACAAAGTCAACTACCCAGTGGTTTAATTTTCATTTACCCTTATCTACATTCATTATCATTATTATTTTTTTCAGAATAGCTGTATATCTAATATCTTAGATTTACACTATTCTTTCCTTCCCAAGCAAAGATAGATCCGCTCAACCCAATCAATCATTACCTTCACGCTGCACCTAAACATTATTAACATTAATATTTAAAATTACACTTGCCAATATCACTATTAAATTTTTATTTGACGGATTTTTCGTGCATACACCTCCACAAGAGATAACCAAGTGTTCCTGGGGGAATATTCAGATATAACATAACGTTAGTTAACCAGTTAAGAATTTTTTTTTTTTTTTTTTTATGAACTAACCACACACAGACTTGAAACATACTTGAAATACGGACTGAAAATAATATCCGAACTCGAGAAAATTTTATACATATATATTACACAAAATTGAGCTGACTGGCGCTATCCGAACTCGGCTCTTTGTTTGTCAACGTTGGGCATATTTCATTTCTCTCTCGTCATACTCGGCACTCAATACCCACGTCTGTTCCTTGTCGCTAAACGCACTCCACTACTCTTGACCAGTGAAAAACCCCTGACCTTCTGAGCTTCACCTTGTCCGCTGATGCCAAGGTCACTTGACCTTCTGAGGGGTTCATCTATTCCGTCAGGTGAACGTTACTTCGCTCCCTTCTTGGGAACTGACCCTTCAACTTTTCCGATCCCCCTATATCCCCTGGGGCCTAAGTATCGTCTCAAGGCTTGAGATTGCCTCTCGCTATCCCCTGGGGCTATCTATGCACGTGCATGTTGGACTAAATTTATTTTAAATAATTTTATTTCCAACAGGGCCGACACTAACCGTGCTCGTCCGATGCACGGCGAATATTCAGTGATTGTTAGCAATTCACACCACCTCCGCAAGATCAGCCCAGGATCGAACCTGAGGACCTTGCATTGGTAGTCTGAACTGCTAACCACTCAGCCATTCGCGGCTAAATCTATAAGTCCCAAGAAATTGTCATTTGTAGGAGATCCGATTACTTCATTTTTACTGCCTCTAAAACGCTAAGTTTCTTTGGGATAAAAAAAGAACACATTCTCTTCATGACTAATTCCAGTTCCTTATTTGTCTCATGTACTAGGGCTTGTGCCGTACTATCGACCATTGTTCCTGACAACAACCGCTTCTCCAATTCTTTCCACTGCATATAAGTCTGAAAATGAACTTTTCCTCTTTCATGTTCAGATATTACAAAGCTAAGTTTTTGCCATTTGTTTATACCCTTTTATAAAACGTCCATCTTTTTTACTGCTGTCAAATAGCAAACAGCAAAAACAGTAAACCCTATCGGCACTCTTCGAATAGATTAACCACGCGCGTTTTTTTTTTTCTCCATTATTTAAAACGCGCATGTAATAGCTTTCAGAAAATGATCTCTTAGTGCCAATATCATTGGCTATAGTTTTTGGAAAAGAAAAATTTCTTAGCTGTTGAGGTCCCTTACGAATGAGCTGAATTCTAATTTCATGCGTAAATTTATTCCATTGGGCTGGATCATCACCGGTATCATTAATGGAGGCAGATGCTGGCTCCACTTCGTTATTCTCACTATCTACTACTTTTTCTGAGGTTTCGAGATTCTTCTCAATAGAATTTCCCGACTCACGCGGAAGTGCTACGGCATTAATAACGTCTGTAAGGGAGCCACATTCGTTGACTGAAGGGGCTTATCTGTAATTTGGGAATCAGGATTGGACAAAACTTCAGCAGTCTTTGAAGAAATGTTGTCCGTTATCAACCAACTCAAAATGCATTTATTGAGCTTTTTATTTCTTTCTTCACGATGTTTTAATTTTTTCCTCTTCTGTGCACCAGATTCAAAACTCCTAAACATTTCAAAGTAAGAAGGGATGCCAAATTTCTAATAATATTTAAAAATAGCCACTCGATAACGACAGCAAAAAAAGTGAACTAGCCTATACTCCGAATCACCCTAAGAGTAAGATAACACTTCAGTGGAAGGTACGGAGAGCTTAATCGCGGAGCCAATTGGAGACGACCGAGACAAGAGTTGTGTTCATCCGCGTCACTCCCCACTGTTAATCACTAGGTACATGGGGGGAGGGGGGGCTGACGAAATGTACCTTTAATCACTTTCCCACAAGCATCAACTCATTGGGTAAGGAGGGAGGAATTATCACCACCCCGTTGAGCTTCCCCTCCAAGCCATTCCTTTCAGGTGGTCTTGCCCAGGAAAGAAGGGGGTGGGGTAGAGCCTTGTCTCCCAAGCGTGTGAGGGATGGTCTAATTTTGACACTTATTTTCTTAAAATCGATCATTTTCAGATTTACGTCTAAATAACTACATGCATGATGTACTTATAAGTAAACAACTAGAAATCATATAAAGTATGATTCTGGAATTTCTGGCCAATAAATATATTAGTTTTCACGGGAAATGTAGGGAACTATTTTTAGTCGCGGCGATAGGTTTCACGTACCTTTTACTCCAGTCTCCACTGTCATCTTAGGGTGACTCGGTATAGAGGCTCGTAGCTAGATATTCCCACGTGGATATGAGAGGGAAAAAAGTGTTAAAAGTGTGGAGGGGGAGAGGGCAGGGATAGAACCTTTTGTCAAACATCCATCCAATGACCAGTAAGTTCAAAACAAAAATCTGGTGTCCCCTTTACTTTCTTAGGTCAACGAAATCCTCTAGAGAGACCACCCGGTCAGAGTTCTTTGTTTTAGTGTCCTTATACTGTAAAATCACCACCCCACTCCGATCCGTACTGATAATTACCCAACAAACCATTGGGTTTTACGTACGTCACGCCACGGCGGCCATCGATTTGTTTTCTGCTTTCTAGGGAAGCGCATCTTCCCCAACAGTCCACCCTCAGTGCCAGCGGTACTGTGAAACATCTATTTTAGGTGCAGTTTGCCCGCAGCTGTGTCAGTAGTTCATAGTCATGTTTTAAAAAAACAGTCAGGACATTTTTCGCAGATAAGTTTAATTTTTGTTTAGTTACTAACTGGTAACAGCTGAATTTTTACAGTTCGGGTCAATCCTGCGATGAAATTTTTTTTTTTTAAATAAACAATTATACCATAGATAATTCAGGGAATCTTAGAAGAATTTTAAGGCCCCCTTAGCAACGAGGCCCCGGTGCATTGCACCCCCCTTGCAACGCCCCTGTGCAGGATTTCAAATACAACTAAACCTGCAGATGGTTTCCCGGAATGAAAAGCCTTTTCATAATCAATAAAAGCCATACGTAATGGGAGTTCATATTCATTCGTTCTTACAGTTAGTTCTTTCAGTACATGAATATGATCTATAATACTGTAGCACTCCTGAAGCCATCTTTATTCTTGATTAAACCACCAAGTCCAGTGTTTCCTTCAATTGATGCGACAGTACCTACTGAAGATTTCGAAAACAACTTATATGAAGTTGATGGACGTTCCTGAGGTCTCAAACGTCACCTTTCTTATGTAGCAAGATCACAGTAGCGTTCCAGTTATCACTCGGCCATCTTTCCTTCACTGAGGCATCAAGTGAAAATTTGGGTGGGTGTAGTTTCTGTTTCTCCAGTGGCTCCTTTTGTAATGTCCATGGTAATTCCATGTTTTGTAGGAGTTATTCCCCGTTTCATGTTCTTACCTGCATGGGGAAACCTCTACCAAGAGTGCTGAAGGGACTTCCGGCAAAAATTATCCATGCGATTAAGAGTATGAAACGAGGAAAAGCTAATACATGTGTATAAATATATTTCTGCGTGCTGATCGAATGTGTACGCATTTCAACCAAGAGTAGTGAAAAATAAATACAAATTTAACATTTTCCCCAGAAAAATTTAAGTTTTAGGAAAAAGCAGTTTGATTATTTTTTAGCAGAATTTTAATAAGTTGAGAACAATAAGTTTAACCTTAAATTCAGTATTTTAATAAAATCTGATATATGGTTGCATATTATATGTCGATTTCTTTTACACCGTTAAAACGATTTCTGCATTTGTTTAAGAAAAGATCACCAACACAAAAAAATTCCTCAGTGGCAAAAGGTTTCATTATTCGCAATGTAAATTTTAGTACAGAACTAGTAATTGAATTAAAGTAAAAACAGTTACGGAGCACTCAAAATATTTTGACAGTGAAAATCTTCATGACAGTACTATATAAGACAAAATGAAGACGCACACTGCTTTACTTATTGGCGTGTAACAGTAAAATTAAATTTAAGGTTCAAAATTATTATCTAAAACGGATACATCAATATCGGTGTCGATAGCACAACGTTGTAGAATACTGAGAGGTACAGAAAGTTTTCTATCAATTCGTACATTTTGGCCAGAATGAACACACCTGTAAAAGCAGTTCCTTTAGCTTTTATACCGTTTAGTTTTATTTTCATTCCCAGTCTATCCATATTTCATTTCAGTCTTTACACGTAGGTAAATCAAAAATTAAAAGCCATATGAAAACTACGCGGCAACCGAAACGGATAGAAGCTGACACAATATAACACGTTTGCAATGGCTAACACAGCAGCGCTCAGCCTTTTGTCTAGTTGAAGCCAAGGTCAAATAAGCATGGGCGCTCTGCCGCGGGATTGCACCAGAATTGACAGAAGGAGTGAAAGCTGCTGAAATTTACCGCAGGATGTTGGCTCGGCATGGAAATGAAGACAGCATGACTCAAAGAAAAGTTTTTGAATGGGTTATGACGTACCTGCCAGCAGGACGCACACGACATAAAGACAGATAGCCGTCAGAATGAACGTCCGCGTAGCTCAATTGGTAGAGTGACTTATTCCAGAATGAGGGGACCCGGGTTCGAGCCCCGGCGTGGACAAAAATGACGGAGAAATTTACTTCGTTATAGGGTAGAAAGGTTTAAAGCGGGAAGAAAAAGTTTAAACGACGAAGCTCGACCAGGTTGGCCATCAACATCGCGTACACAAGCCCAAATGGACAAGGCGAATGGTTTGATTAGGGAAGACCGACGGATTAAGTTGTCCGCTGGTGCTGAACATTTGGATATCAGCTATGGATCAGCACATGCCATAGTGTATGATGATTTGGTGTACCGTAAAGTTTGCATAAGATGGGTACGCAAACAACTCACTGATTTGTACATGAAACAGGGTGTGGAAGTTGCGACTCAGTTCGTGAAATGTTATGAAGAAGATCGGAGTATTTTGGAGAGGATTGTTAACAAGTTCGTTCTTATCTTTTAATTCTTGTTGTTAACTTCATAAACATTGCGTGGTTGAGTTGCTAAGTCTTATATACACTATCTACCAACAAGTAATTGGACAATCCTGCAATCGACGATATCTGCGGTCCTGATACACGTCACGGCCGCCGCCGTTAAATATCGTGTGGGAAACAACAACGCAACCAGTCGCATGCATGCAATATGCCACGCAGTTCGGAGCTCTCTGATTTCGAGAAAGGTGTAATCGTCGGGTATCACAAAAATGGCCGATCCATACGTGACACATCCAGCGAGTTGAAGTACCCAAAATCGACAGTGGCCTACGTGATTGGCAAATGGAAGATGAGAGGTGACTGTCGGAATGTGCCCAGACCCGGCAGACCCACAAAACTGGGAGTTAGAGACCGACGGGTGCTGGCCAGACAAATTCGGAAGAACCGCACCAAATCGATGGGCCACATCCGCGAGGAGTTTCAACAGGCATCCGGGAGTGTTCTTTCGATGAATACCATCCGTAAGGAAGCCCATCTGCTCGGTCATCATGGACGTGCTGCCGCCCACAAGCCTTTGATCACCAAGTCCAATAGCGCTGCTCGGTTAACGTGGTGCAAAGAACGTCGCCAGTGGACCGTTGAACAGTGGAAACAGGTTCTTTGGAGCGACGAATCAAGGTTCACCCTCTACCGTTCGGATGACAGGGTCTGGGTTTGGCGTCTGCCTGGAGAACGCCTACTGCCGGAATGTATTGTGCCAACTGTGAAGTTCGGCGGCGGTGAAATTATGATATGGGGGTGTTTCTCCTGGTGTGGCACGGGACCCTTGGTCGCAGTTCCTGGTAGACTCAACGCCGAGACCTACTGCACCATTTTAGATGACCATGCGCTTCCTACGTTGTGGCAGTTTTACGGGGTGGACCTATGTTACTTTCAGGATGACAATGCCACCTGTCATGTTGCGAGGTCCACCATGGCTTGGTATGGTGACAATGGGGTTAATCGAATGGACTGGCCTGCGCAGAGCCCGGACCTTAACCCTATCGAGCACCTCTGGGACGAGTTGGAGCGTCGACTTGAGGGATGCTCCTACCGTCCGAAATCGGTGAAGGAACTGACCTGTCTTCTCCAAGCCGAGTGGAAGAAAATACCGCTAGCCGTCGTACAACGCCTGGTTGAGAGTATGCCCCGGAGGGTCGCAGCTGTAATCGCCGCTCGTGGAGGCTCCACCAACAATTGAAGGTGAATAAACTTCGTTTTCCTTTGTTATCACAGGTGTCCAATTACTTGTTGGTAGATAGTGTAGTTGAAGATGATAGTAAAATTGTATGCAAATAATTCTTACGATTCGTAAATATGTCTAAGAAACTATTCTTTTCTTCATTCAATTGCCTGCAAAGGTTGTCCGTTAGCTGTGGTTTACTTTCTAACTCTCCCGCTTTCGATCATCTCTCGCGCTGTCGTGAAATCCTTTCTCGCCCTTGTGAATTCCACTGACCTGGCGGTCCACCTAAGACCTACCCTGGGGCAATCACCACGTCGTACTTTCGTGACCGCTCGCTACCTAAACCTACAGACAACTGTCTTTCCACCTCCTTCCCTTGTCTCCAAGAAGTGCCCTTAAGCATATCCTATGTTCCCCCCGAGAGAAAGAACCACACCGTTTTTCGGTAAATCTTAAGCCTCAAAGTAAAAATGTGAGGGCTAGTGCATTAGTCGGCACCATTGAAATTGAAACCTGAAAAGCATCAAAAGAGGTGCGATAGAGTTAATCTCCATTCAACAAACAATGTGCATATACTAAGTTCAGACACATTGTCGTCTTAGCAAATAACCGTGCATCCGGTGTCTAATGGGGAACTGACTCTGAGAAATTTCTCTCACGCTTTGGGTAAACAAAGGAATGGGAGCACGAGATGGAAAATAGTTGCATTTTGAGATTTTATAAGAGATCCTAAAACCCCGTTCCGTAAGGGGTCCGGGTTCGAATCCCGGTCAGGCATGGATGTTGTGTTTGTCTTACAGCACTGGTTCTCTCCCTTCCCTGGAGCCAGTGACCCTAAATTAGGGACGGGCGACTGCTTATAGCCCATTGAGTTGCTCACGGTGGTCGTTAAACCTCCAATCAAAAAAAAAAAAAAAAAGAAAAAAAAATCTCTGTAACAGGATTGTCACCGGCGACGAGACATGGGTTCATCACCGTGAACCGGAAAGCAAGAGACAAAGCATGCAGTGGAACCATGCACCAGTCTTCTCCGGTAAAGAAGAAATTCAAACGACAGCCTTCCGCGAAGAAAATCGTGCTGACCTTCTTTTGGGACAATAAGCGTCCTATTCTGCTGCATTTTCAGAAACACGAACAAACAGTAACCAGGGCATTGTACTGTGTGACATACTTAGAGAGAAACTGAGGCCTGCAATCCGCAGCAAAAGAAGACGAATGCTGTCAGAAACAGTCTTGCTGCACCAAGGCAATGCACGTCCTCATGTAGCGGCATAACGGTGGATGCAATGCAACAACTACGGTTTAAACGTCTTCCATATCCCCCTTACAACCCTGATCTGGTGTCATGAGATTATCACGTCTTCGGTCTACTTAAAGAGGCGCTACGCGGTTGCATGATCATCTCTGATGGCAAGGTTAAGGAAGTGGCATAGACCTATAGATTCGGGAGCAGCCAAAAAGCTTCTCCCAAGAAATGAAGAAGCTAGTGGAACGATACAAGAAGTGAAATGACCTGCAAGGGGACTGTGGAGAAGTGAGATAACCGATATGTCAGTTTGCTCACAGTTACCAGTACTGAAGGTTATGTTGCCTTTATTTTTTGATTCTCCCTCATATTTTTGGTGCTGACACACAAAATTATTTAAAATGTATTTTAAAGAAAAATAACCTTCATGTGTATCAGATTTCTCTTAACTGTTTAGTTCATTTTATCTATTCAATTTTTAGACTTACAAATTCAATTAAAATGAATGCTTTAGTCTAAAAAATACACTAACGCTTTTGTTTTAAATGAGTGAAAAATGCACTCAAAGACGTGGAAATGCAGTTTTTAATATCGTGTATTTATATCTATTTCGGTTCATCTCAAGTGAATGCTTTGGACCAAAACTTCGACCAACAGTTCATTTTAAGAGAATGAAAAAATAATAAGTCTGAAAAGTCAAAACTGAAAATAAAGTCCGTATATCCCATTTCAGTTGTTTCGAAGTAATACGTTTTGATGAAAAAATGAACTAAGTCCAAACATTTCTAAACCTTTCTACCCTATAACGAAGTAAATTTCTCCGTCATTTTTATCCACGCCGGGGGCTCGAACCCGGGTCCCCTCATTCCGGAATAAATCGCTCTACCAATTGAGCTACGCGGATGTTCGTTACCGTTGCTATCTGCCTTTATGTCGTGTGCGTCCTGCTGGGCAGGCTGGGGGACAGTGCCGGGTTCAGTGCTGTCCGGACACAAATGGTGGCAACTTCCAGCACATGTTGTGATGTCATCACATTTCGCACGAAATGAGGTAAGTCCACTTCAAATTTCGTTGCAATATCTTCATTGGTGTTAATATTATTAAAGAAATGCCGGGTTCGGTAGCGAGTGGGACACCCTGTACTTATGAGATTTCAGTTGAAACTGGCCGAACGGAAGTAGTAATTCTTTATATTATCGAAAATCGACCAAATTAAACAATTTTTGTAATCACAATTTTTAAAGATCAGTCTGGGTAACGGCCAAATTGTATCTGAGAGAAGAGTAGCTATTTTTAACTAATTTCGACATGCTGATCACGAATGTGAACATAAAAATCGCGAATTAACTCTAGTTTTAAAGATATGGGGGGGGGGAGTTTAGTGGGAATGGAAGACGGTCTGAACAGTAAGTCCAATATGTCGAGTGTGTGATTACCCAAGAGAAGGATTACCTTGAGCGCCAATTTGGATGACGCAGTCTGTAGCAGTCATTGCAACTGCATTTCCTTCTTGTCATCATTTGCATTGCGGATTGTGTGAGTGCAGACTTGTCATTCAAGATGCCTCGTGAATGTGTGAACACTGTGGAAAATTTTTGCAATATCTGTGGAAAAATTACTTTGCTCTCACAAAGACGACCCATTACACCAATGATAAAGAGAGCTTACAGCCTTGTTGTGAGATCGATGACCAGGACCGGTATTGGGCCCGACACATACGTTGTCAATCCTGTGCAACGAATCTGCTGTGCTGGTTGAACCGAAAAGGACAATCGATACGTTTTGCAGTTCTAATGGTGTGGAGGAAACCGACAAACCAGCTTAATGACCAGCTTAACCGACAAACCAGCTTAATGACCAGCTTAACCGACAAACCAGCTTAATGACCAGCTTAACCGACAAACCAGCTTAATGACCAGCTTAACCGACAAACCAGCTTAATGACCAGCTTAACCGACAAACCAGCTTAACCAGCTTTTGCATGACTCCTCCAATTGGACATGGTATTTCTAAGAAGAAAAAACGGCATTTTACCCATTCGAATATTCCCTCTGCTATGAGTCCAGTTCCTTACGGGGGAGAACTTTCTGTTCCGGATTCACCAGATTCTTATTCTCTGGATTATGGAGAAGAAAGTAAGGCCAGTGAACATCCATCAGCTGTGAAACCATCTACATCGAGAGATCCTGATTTCGTGCCTATTGAAGAGTCTGCACGGCCACATAAAATTACCTAGAGTGAATTGAATGTTGTAGTGAGACATCTGGAATTGCCAAAAAAATAAAGCAGAGCTGTTAGGGTCCAGACTGCAGCAATTGAATCTTCTAGAAGGAATGTGCATGTGCCTGTGTTTTGCGCTCTGCAAAAAGATCTGCTTCCGTTTTCTAAAATGACAGATAATCTAATTGCTTTTGTGGTTATAGTGGGTCTGATGGCAGCATTACAAAGACGACGACTGGAAGCTGTTCATTGATTCGTCCAAGTTGAGCTTAAAAGCTGTGCTGCTCTATAATGTAACGTTTTATCACGTGTTCCACTCGGCTATGCAGTAGGGTGGGCCGAAAAAACAATTTTTTTTTCAAGTCGTAATACCGCGGAAAAGTTGCGAAATGGGGAGACTAAAAAGGGTTTAAAAAAGAAATACATTCGGTTTATATCTTCCGATCGCGCATGCGCTATAAATTTTGCCGAAATTTGTAAAAATGTATATTTTTACGGTCATTTTTTATCTGACTTAACTTGTCAATAATTAACTGTAATAGCTATAGTCGACTCTTACTCGAACCGATAATGATTTAAAAAAAGAATGGCTCAAATCGATTAAGGTCTTCCGTTCGCACAACAGCTGTCAAATCTACCAAATTCTGGCGCCCGTCGTAACTCGCTCGGGTCAAAGACCACGAATCTCCCGCCACCTACCACTGTCGCCACCGTGGCGACCTCGCCGCGTCATTGTTCTGTCAGTTTGATGTGTGCTTCGTTCGCTCTTCCAGTTATCATTTTGGCATTTGCATGGGCGTCCCTGTAAACGGAAACGACATGACGTATGCAGCGATCCGACAATATAAGGAGTGATGCGACGGGAATCAGTAAGAGTCGGACGCAGTATATCTAAGCGCATTTGATCGTGGGCAAATTGTCGGGGCCCGACGAATGGGTCACTCCATCTCGAAAGTCGTGCAGGCACTGGGATTTTCACGAGTCACTGTGTCACGGGTGCACCGTGAGTACATCGAATCCGGTAAAACCATCACTGCAAGGGCCAACTGCCGTGGACAACAGCGTGTAGATGAGCGGAGTCACCGTCGGCTAGCTCGCATTGTAACAGCGGATAGACGGGCCACAGTGCAAGAAATCACTCGGCAATTTAACACTGGCACACAAAAACGTGTAAGCAGTCACACCATCCAGAACCATCTTCTCGCTATGGGGTACAGAAGCCATCGTCCCAGGAGGGTACCGCTGCTGACCGCACATCGCAGGGTGCAAAGATTAGCATGGGCGCGGAAACATCGCCACTGGACACTAGACATGTTGCCTGGACTGATGAGTCGAGATTCACGTTGGTACATGCGGATGACAGGATACGAGTACGGAGCAAACCACATGAAGCGATGGATCCTTCTTGCCAGCAGGGTACTTTTTAAGCTGGTGGGGGTGGCATTCTCGTCTCGGGACTGTTTACGTTGACTGAAATTGGAACCCTGGTACGTGTGACATCGTCCCTCATAGGTCAACGTTACCGGGGTATCCTGGACGACCATTTGCTCCCGTTTGTGCGTCTTCAACATCCCACTGGGGACCTCATCCTGCAACAAGACAGTGCACCGTGCCATCGCTCCCGAATTGTATCCGAATGGTTGGATGAACACTCCACCGACGTGACCTCGCTTCCTTGGCCAGTTAGGTCACCTGACCTCAATCCCATCGAACACATCTAGGATGGCATCGAGAGAGGTGTTCGAGGCTCTGACCCCCTCCATCAAATCTTCGTGAACTGTGGGAGCTTGTGGATCCGTATGGCTTCCCAACGCTTCCGGTGTCTTGTGGAGTCTATGCCGAGACGAATCGCCGCCGTCATCAGGGCGAAAGGTGGTGCTACACGTTACTAGACAGGTATTTCTAATTCAATTTCTTTTCAGTGTAATACCACGGGATTCCGCGGCTAATTCTTTTGATTTTATAAACCCAGAACTTCACTCATTGTAATAACATGAGAAAAATCATCGGGATACACCCTGAAGTACAACAAAATCATTCGTGAAATATCGCATTCGTAAAAAAAAAAAATCACTGAATTATTGACTATTTTCAAAGCGCGATAACTACATAAAGATAAATGATATAAAAATAAATAGCTTTCAAAGGTGTAGTACATAAGTGCCTCAGAAGTTTCCATAATGCAACACTTTACGCTGTTTCTTTAAAATGTATACAAATCGCTAATACACGTGCGATGTTTCAGAGACTGCCTAGAAGAGATACGTGTACTATATTAGTAACCCTCAATTTTCAAATGATCGGCGCGCCATATCGTCGCACAAGCGAAAAAAAAAAAAAAAAAAAAAAAAAAAAAATCACATCTCATCGTCCCGTATCTATTCACCTCGCTCTGTGGCAAAAATTATACGCCTACGGCAAAATTAAAGAAGCCGACTTTTGGCCAGGTTTTCCATGCAAATACCCCACTGTGCGCCGTAAGACTTATAAATGAATTGAACAGTGTGTCTGAAGATTTCTCATGTCTACTCTGCGTTTGAAGATTTCTCACGTTGAAGATCTGATAAGCTAGTTATATGTGAATGCCTAATTACACTTGGGAGGGAAGCAGCCATTCAGTATTATAACATTGCATATGCATCAAATGCGTAAGCCTGTTGTCGAAATCGCAGGTACCCGTTCTTACTCGGACGCTTTGAAATTCACGTCAAGCACAATGGCCAAAGAAATATCTTCAGTTATTTCCCACTACCCATAGGCATTCTGCAAGACCTGTGAAAACACCAACATCAAGAAAACACTGATGAATTGCAGCGATCCTAGGGCGTAGCCTATAAAACACTTGGCTCGGCACAGATTGTGAGAGGTGAAGCGATTTCGATACCCATATGTAAGGTCAGGTGATGCGTAACATCACAGCCTCTCCTTGACAAATGTCAACCCCGCCTTCTCGTGGTACATCCTGTTCCCACTAAAGGGGCTCTGACGACCGCCAATAGCGGTATAACTATACCATCGGGATTAGAGGAAATGCTATCCCACACTCACCAACCCGCTTGGCCAGCGTGGTGAGTTATGGCCAAACCCCTCCAAAATGACTCCACAACTTAAATCTTGGCCCTCAGTCTCCGGCAGCTGGAATGTACCTGGCCAAGGCATGCGGGAGTGACATGGAGGAGACTGGCACAAGACAGACCGTTGTGGAGGAAACTTGGGGAGACCTTTGTCCAGCAGTGGATTGATAATGGTTGACAATGATGATGATGATGATGATGATTTCTACAACTGTTGTTCTCACAGCAAAAGCACACATACTCGTTGAGGTTCCTTATCATCTATGTGACAGAACTCCAAGAAAGTCCGAGCCGTGGTATTGTTACAGCTTAATTTGGGTTCGCGTTTTTTGTTCTTCAGATATTTATTTCGTAGATGATGTATTGGGTTCTCTGGTCTCAAGCAGGACACACTCCGACTTGGATAAAACACAGAAAAAGAAAGAAAGGAAAGAAAAAGAGAGAGACCGCCCTGGTTATTGCTTTAAACAAATTTAAAGAATTCCTTAACGATATTTTTTTCAAAAAACAAACACAATGTTGCGTTCACTTTTCAATTTATTTGTGCAAAAACAATTTTCAAAATTGTACACTTGCATCGTTTCGAAATTCATGCCCCCCCCCCCTAGTGAGGGGGACCATGAAATTCCAGAGGAGTTGCAGACCCCCGTGTCCCATACCTTCCGCCACCTATACTCGTAAAGTTAAATATAGTTTTTTTTATCAGTAGAGAACTAAACGATCGCAATGAGAGAGAGAGAGACAAAGAGAAAATGAGTACGTGACACCCTAACACCAGGGCTAGAGAACAAGGAAGGGCTGGCTCATTCTTTTGTCTAGGGGTCTCAGTTTCGTGCTCCGACCGAGGGGGATTTTGGAAGGCGCTGTGACGTCACTGCGAGGACATTCGGTGACCCCTGTGCCAACTCAGGGCCGGAGTATGGTGACATTCCAGTCGTTCTGTGCAGTTTATTTCTGTTGCTCTCCATTTACTGTTAGTGGTTTATGTAGTTGTTTACTAAAGTCTGTTTTTTACTGATGTAAATTTTATTTTAACTAAAATTCAGCGTCTATTTTTTTGTATTTTTTTTTTTTTTGTATTCAAAGTAATACGCAACATGCCTTCATCCTGTGCTGTCGCTAACTGTACAAATACTAAGAAAACAAAAGAATGTGGCGTGATTTACCATGTTTTCCCTTCAAATGTTAATGTGATTAAAGAATTGATTGTTAAGTGTAAGCGTGCTGACAAGTTTAAAGTTGGAAGTGCAAGAATATGTAGTGATCATTTCCAAAATTCAGACTACAAAGATGACATGCGAAATCGCCTGCTTGGGGTTCCCCCCCCCCCAAAAAAAAAAAAAAATTCTGAAACCCACAGCTGTTCTCAGTTTGAATTTACCGAATGAAAAATCAACGCTACATACAAGTCGAGAACATAGAATAATTAAGAGAGATATCCGTATAAGGGCATTGAATCGAACTCCGGAGCCAAGTCCTGAAAAGTTACACATCGATGAAGTTGCTTGCAATTCTGACAATGGATATTCAGAAGAAAAGTGTGCATCAGTTCAGTGCATGTCTTGCTCAGAGGTTAGAAGTCAGAACAAAATTCTCACCGAAAAGCTTGACGTACTGGAACGAGAAATACGTAGCTTGAAAAGCAAACACAAAAATACTGTTCAAGTTTTGCGTCAAAAAATATCAGCATACGAAATAAGAGAGCAGAACTTGTGCTAATACGAAATGCCCTGTCAAAAGCTAATATGAAAATTAAAATTACTTGAACAAATGGAAATGAACCTCAGGAAAATTGTCATACCAACACAGAGAAAGTTCTTCGCAATACAAAAAATTATTAACAAATGGACAGAAGAAGATATATCTAAAGGAATAATAGTAACTAGAGCTATTTAAAAAAAAGCTTACGAATTTTGGAAGTGTAAAATTGGCATTCCTTTGCCAAGTGCTAGCACGTTAAAGCCATGGTGTTTTAAATTTAGGTGTCATCCCGGAATTCTGCTTAATATTTTCCTCCTTATGCGGAAAAATAGGCAAACCCTTTCCGAAAATGACAAAGTCTGCGTGTTAAGCTTTGATGAAGTACACGTTGATAGTAAAGTGTGTTACGATACAGGAATGGACCAGATTTTAGGTCCGTACTCAAAGGTGCTAGTTATTTTGGCCAGAGGAATATTGTCTTCCTGGAAACAACCCGTGTATTTTGACTTTCAACGTACAATGAATAAAAGGCTTGTGTTTGAAATAATTGTAAACCTTGAAAAAACAGGAATTACAATAAAAGCGATTGTTTCAGATTTAGGTGGTTGTATGACCTTGTGGAAGGAACTATTATTTTCTCCCGAAAAATCATTTTTTAATCATCCGCTGGACGACAGTTCTAAGATTTGGGTTTTTGCAGACCCTTCTCACTATGTAAACATTTTACGCAATCATTTCATAGACCATGGACTTGTCTTGCAGAACGGATCTGTGCTCCAAACTGGCATCATCAAAGCTTTCGAGAAGGATTCTGGGGAGAAAAAGTTGTGTCCTAAATTGCTGTCGTACTATATAGCAATCAAAGGGAACGAGAGGCAAAAAGTAGGCCCAGCAAAAACTTTGTTTTCAGTCACCACTGCCAAGGATATTGAATATCAAACAGAGCATAAAAGCGCTGGTTTTCTTCAATTTAGTAGATTTTTTTTTTTTTTTTGACATTATGAATAGCAGTTATCCACACCCTGACCAAAGCAAACCTTTAAAAGCAGGTCTTGGTATTAACCCCCTTTTTACACAACAAAAGGAAATTCTGAACAGAATGAAGTCAGAAATACTGAATCTCAGAGTAATGGGGAGAAAACATATGCTACCTTTCCAAAAAGGCATTCTTGTCTCAATTCTCTTTTCGGTCTCTACGAGGATTAAACGCTTCGTGGAGTCCGTTGCATTTTAGCTACTCGTTTGACTCAAGATGCCCTGGAGAGTTTGTTCTGTCAAATAAGAAGCATAGGAGCTTTATATGACCACCCATCACCTACGGAATTTATTAGTCGTTTAAAACACATATTGCTGGCAAATAAATTACCTAATTTGTCCAAAAAAGTTAATACAGAGTTTCAAGAAGGTAAAACGCTCCAAACATATTTGACAGCAGAGCTACTAAAAGAAGCTTTCACCACAGCTGATAATCAAGAAATTCTTGATGAAGTATCTGGAGAAAGAAACGCAAATGACTTAGAATCAGAAGCTTTAGAAAAAATGTGTAATGAGCTATGGCCGCAAGATTGGGACGACGACATATTTAAAACAGTTCAAAATGAGCAATGTAATGCTGAGAAACAAGCTCTGAGTTATGTCGCAGGTTATATTGCCTATCGTTTACGTGATAAAGATTCCTCCCTCGGAACAATTTCCAGAAATGCCGAAGATTTTCCACCTGCTCAATGGATTAAAACTTTATCACTCGGGGAACTAACGGTTCTTTCTCCAAAATTATTTCAAATTGATCTACCGTTCTCATCGAACGGTAGATCAATTTGAAATAATTTTTAAGTCAATTCGCGGGACAGAGAGTTCCCGAGAGAAAGGAATAATTCGAAAATTAAAAACTGTAATAGAAGAAAGATTTCCTGGCACCTGAAAAGAAGCTGTGAAAATTTATTGGCGCATACGAACATTTATCAGAGTTTGGTAAATTAATCACAACAAAGATTTAGTGTCGGAAAGAAAGTCAAATAAAAAAAAAACCAAATGGATAAATTCTGCCGTTAAAAAACGTAGCACGACGATGTCAATATCTAAACCAGGTGAATATCTTCCTCCTTTTTAACTATACAGGTATGTTAATAAATTTTTCTCTTTCTATTATTATTTACGCCTTCCGATAAAATAAACAAAAACGTTACTTGCTACTCTATATACGTATATAACGTTCTGAGTTGTGTAAAAAAATCATACGTGCGACGGTGTTCAGCTTACTCCGACAGCTATGTGACTTCTGCCCTCGGAGGCAACATCTCAAATCGTCAGTGTACTCGCAGTGACGTCACGTCCTCCCCAGCAAAGCGACTTGCTTTGGACTGCCTGGTGGGCCAGCAGCCCTGCCCTAACACACTGAGCAGTAAGAAGTGCCTTTATAATCATATTTTATCCCAACACCTATGTGCCAGGATGGCCGAGTGGTCTAAGGCGCCAGACTCAAGGTATTCCTTACTCTGCTGCAGAGTTGAGTTGAGATTTCTGGTCCACGAAAGTGGGCGTGGGTTCGAACCCCACTTCTGGCACGGTGATATTTTTTTTTATTTGCTTTCTTTCACACAAAAACACTTTTCTTTTTCTAGTCCCTTGAAAAATAACGTTTCTTTCTGGTGCTTCGACCACAAGCTCGATTACGCAGTTTTTTAGCACTTCTTTTGTAAAAGAAAAAAAAATCGTCTACGGAGCTCTTAAAAATTTTTGATAGTAAAAATCTACATGGCACTGCTAGATAAGAAGACAAAATGAAGTCATATGGGGTCATTCCATGTGAAATCAACCAATAACGAATTAAATTGTTGCTCGACATTTTTTAAATATTTTTTATATTTTGCATACAACATTCCCATTATATTAACACTTCAAAAATAAAAAACAAATTTTTTTATAAGACTTATTTTTTCTGGCGGCCATTTTTCTTCGGCTTCACATGACGTTTTTGACCAAAATCATCGTTTACGTAAAATTTAATAACTTCTTTACTACTAGAGCTATCGTGTTCAAATAAAGATCATTCTTTTTTACATGAAATGTTCTACAGTTTTGACCAAGAATGCTTTAGCTACCTCTTGTGAAAAGATATGAAATGGCCCTTACAAAATGTTTAATAATTTCGCTCAAATTGCTGATTTCAGGCATAATTTTTTTTTAAGAATGGTAAAAGTCTCATACTTCAGACTTTGAATGTTTACATGTATCTAGTTGGACTATTAATTCACAAAATTTGAAACTTGAGACTGTAGTCCTTTTTTTCTACAGACCTCCAAACATAGTCCGAACCTTAAAAGTGTCACTTTTTTAAGCCTAATATCTCAAAAGGGACAGCTCCTAAAATTCTAATATTTTTACACAGCAATGTGGTCTTAAGAGTAAACCTGCAGTAAAAATTTCAATTTGTAGACATAAGTAGTTTTAAGGCTGTGCTACATCAAAATAACGGAAAAATACGACCATTTTTATTTGCGAACTTGTGAGCCAGAGTTGCTTTTAAATCATCTTAAATATGTAAGGAAAATTATAAATGGTACAGTAACATTTTATTATTCATTGAAATAAAGAAATATTAAAAAAAACACAAAGAAGACAAGCAGCAAAATAAATTTACCTGATTTTGAGTGCATGGTTTACAAATGTCCATTTTACGTATATGTGTTACTACAGTATAAACAATAACATTAACACATTAAATTACAATAACTATGACAAAATAAGTTACTTACAGTTCTATTGATGTTCTAGTTGTACTGAGAAATAAATAAATTCATTGCTTGAGAAATGTTGTTACACAGTGTTTCCGCGATATTGTAAGAACGGCCAGTCACTGTCGTCACGTCCATTGGAGGCAGTTTTTGTAAGATATGGCTTATGGGAACCCATACAATGTCCTGAGGAAATGACAACTGAAAGGATGTTCGTGGCTCGAGTGGATGGAAAAAGTGAATTTGCATATCATTGTTTTCTTCACTGATGTCTTGAATCCTTCCAATCCACCATTTTTTATCATAAACACAGGCAACATAGTCATTTTTATGGAATGGAAATATTTGATGAGATGTGATTGAGGACACTAATACGTCTTCAAATTCTGATGTTTGGGATGTTTTAAAGCATCTTATTTGAGACGAATCGAGAGGAACTATTCTATGATAATCTCTTGTGTGTGGTACTGTTTCGACATTTGCAAATCTTGATTTGAGTCTTGCATACTTTGATTGTACCTCATCAGTTGATACATAAATGTATGCAATGCCAGTAATTTTTTCGGAGCAATATTTATACATATCCTGTGGTGTTAAAATTTGGTCTGTATATGTTCTTTGCAAACTACTTCTTGATACTTCTCTTTCTGTAGTACCACCTATTCCATCACTAGCATTTTTGCCGTGGGATGTAGCAAAGAAATTCCATTCGGCTTAAAGTCCAAAATCGTCAAAATGTTTGCAAATGTTAACGAAGTTCTTTTTATTTTGATATTGGCTGGCAGCACCATCACTGAAATAAAAAAATTTCTTCACTGAAGGTGCCACTTTTTTCATGTCGGAAATTAGATGACCCTGGAATACATGGAATGCAGCTGTGTTGTGCTCCATATGATCACTTATAATACAAAGACTTCTGCACTTAACAGCTTCTCCTAATTTGTAGTAATAAACAAATGGATGAACCGTGGCTTGTTTGGTTAACCCAGTGATAACTCAGGATTTCATCCTGTACTGTAAAGGTGAAATTTTCTGAAAAGTCTGCAAGTACTACCCACTCTGACTGGCTAAGGTTATCTTTTTTCGTTCTTAAATATTGTCCCTGAATCTTTGACACAAAATGGTATTTTTTTTAATAACAATAATTTTTCAATTAAATTATCCACAAATGCATCTATTTGCTGGGCAACTGTAACCAGTTCAGCTCTGTCTGTACTGACCCACTGTTTGAAACTTATTTCATCCGGCAGTTCATCTATTTCACTTGATAACATTTCCTGTATATATTGTCCACCCGGACAATCAGTGCACTTGTCAAACATGCAATCCTCATTATTCAGATCACAAACAAGAAGATTGAGTAAGTCTTTATAGTTTGCCTTTAATTTGGCACCATCTATCATAAGTTTAATGTTTTGGTGATATTTACAAACACAAACAATATGGGTGCCTGCAGCTCCGGGTAGAACGCACCATTTTGGTCTTAGTGAGCAGAACATTGACCGCCCAATCTTGTGTTCGGGATATTTTTCTTTAAATAAAGCATATAACTCATTTAAATTGCACAACATTAACCTTTTCTGTTTCTGTAACTTTTCATTGTTAATTCTGACAGATACACAATCTTTTTGGCCAAGACAAAAACAAATCCTGCTATTTTCATCGTCTTCGTAAAAATTTTCTACCGCATTAGCAACGTCTTCACTTAATGTTTTCCCTTTTCTTTTTGAAAGATCAGGAAGTATTCCTTGTGATTTCATTAGTTTTCGTGTTAACCTAACTAAATAGTCTGTTACTCCAAATTCCTCACATATTTTTTTGTTTGACCAAGAATTTTGGAAGCAAACTAATTATTTTGATTTTTTCTTGTTTATTATTAGCCACTGAACATTTTTCTTTCAGCAGATTTATTAAAGTATCATATTCATTAGTAGGAGCAATGCTGGGGGTTGTAGGCATACACTCACTAAAATAATTTTCTAATTTCCTTTTTAAAGATTCAGTAATTTTTCCAGTTTTTTTAAATAATGCATGAGGTCTTTGATTTTTATTCAATTTTGTAATTTTTGTAACTGGAGATAAATTTAACGAGTTGCACACTAAATTTACTGTATTTAATTCCTCAGATGGATCGCAAAAATTCTCCATTACCGTTTCATATGATTTAGGTTGAACAATACCAAATAATTTTGAAATACAGGTTATGCATAATGACTGACCTGGCACAAGATCCACTGAA
Source organism: Macrothele yani (assembly GCA_039090855.1). Lineage (NCBI taxonomy): Eukaryota > Metazoa > Arthropoda > Arachnida > Araneae > Macrothelidae > Macrothele > Macrothele yani. Next base: position 61,268,937 of record CM077018.1, on the reverse strand, counting down.
ATATTTTTTGGTTTATTCATATGCTCATAAAGAATTTCCCTTACGCCCTTTTTGATTGGGTTTGTATGTATTTTCATGGGGTTGCAACATTTTCTTCCAAATACACTGACGGAAAAAAAAAAATCCCAACACCACGAAAAAATAGTTGTAGAGGAATGAAATGGCGGCAATACATTTGTATATGTAACATATTTAATCGATTAAGGTTTCAAGATCACAGCTTATTGTAAGCGCGAGAAGAGCCTATAACGAAGTAAATTTCTCCGTCATTTTTGGTCTACGCCGGGATTCGAACCCGGATCCCCTCATAAGTCACTCTACCACTTGAGCTACGCGGACGTTTATTCTGATTGCTATCTGCCTTTATGTCGTGTGCGTCCTGCTGGCAGGTACGTCACATCTCCTGGTACGTTACAAGCCATTTTAAATGTGAAATGCTGGTACATTAATAACAGGTGTAACCGCCAGAATGTTGAATGCAAGCACGCAAACGTTCATGCATTGTGTCGTACAGGTGCTGGATGTCAGTTTGTGGGATGGAGTTCCATGCCTGTTGCACTTGGTCGGTCAATACAGGGACGGTTAATGCTGGTTGGGGGTGACGCTGGAGTTGTCGTCCAATGATGTCCCATACGTGCACGATTGGTGAAAGATCTGGTGATCTAGCAGGCCACGGCAACATGTCGACACTCTGTAGAGCATGTTGGGTTACAACAGCGGTATGCGGACGAGCGTTATTCTGTTGGAAAACACTCCCTGGAATGCTGTTCATGAATGGCAGCACAACAGGTTGAATCACCAGACCGACGTACAACTGTGCCGTCAGGGTGCGTATGTTCACAACGAGAGTGCTCCTGCTGTCATAGGAAATTGCTCCCCAGACAATAACTCCAGGTGTAGGTCCAGTGTGTCTCGGCCGCAGACAGGTTGGTTGCAGGTGCTCACCTGGCCTCCTTCTAACCAACACACGGCCATCACTGGCACAGAGGCAGAACCGGCTTTCATTAGAAAACACAACAGATCTCCACTCCGTCCTCCAATGAGCTCTAGCTTGACACCACTGACGTCGCAAACGGCAGTGGTTTGGAGTAAGTGGAATGCACGCTACAGGGCGTCTGGCTCGGAGCTGTCCTTCAAGTAACCGATTTGTAACAGTTCGTTGTGTCACTGTGGTGGCAACTGCAGCTCGAATTGCTGCCGCAGACGCGGTACGATGCGTGACGGCCATACGCCGTACATGGCGGTCTTCCCTCTCAGTAGTGCCACGTGGCAGGCCGGAACCCGGTCTTCTTGAAGCAGTACCTTCCCTTGACCACCGCTACCAACAATCATGCACAGTGGCTACATTCCTGCCAAGTCGTTTTGCAATACTGCGGAAAGAAAATCCACCTTCTCGTAGCCCTATTACACGACCTCGTTCAAACTCCGTGAGCTGTTAATAATGGCTTCTTCGTCTTCTGAAAGGCATTCTTGACTAACATCAACACTCTACGTCGAATCTCAACGATAACTAACGCTCACGGACGTTACAGCGCGTATTTACAGCAAACCTGCTTTGCATGTTCCGAGGGGCGCTACTAGCGCCACACGTATTCACTGAGCGCGAAATTTGCATAGACGTCATCTTACAGATGTACTCTCACCGCCTACCAACTGTCGTTTATCTAACACAACCCCTTCTTGGTGTCGGGATTTTTTTTTCCGTCAGTGTATGTGGTGATATTTTACAAGATATTTATGTTGATGATATTTACAAATAGTTTCAATATCACTAGTCACCCTTAATTTTAATACATTTTGTTCATTCTGTGGTAAATCACTTACACTACATAAATCCTTAGTCACAGATCCATAATCACATTTATGGCATTCTTCATTGACATATACACCAACAGAGCATTCCATTTTGATTTGGCACAAATACACTTATTGCAGGTATATCACAAAGTCACATTTGAACTACTTGCCAGTCACAAAGGAAGCATCAAACTAGGACAAGAATGAGGGTGGTAGTATATATAGCTGCATTAAATGTACAGGTCTTATTAAGAGCTTTAAACAGGTCTTAACAGGTAGCTTAAAAACTTAATAGGTCTTAAAAGCTTAACAAGAATAGAACAGGATACAAAAACAATGACTCATCTGGACATGTAGTGACTGGAATTATGCTGCCTCCAAAAGGAAATCACATGAATACATCTAAAAAAATATATATGACAAAAATGTTCATATTACTGTCTATATAACTACATATATGTTTATGGGCGATCGTAAATCATGCACTCAAAATCAGGTAAATTTATTTTGCTGCTTGTCTTCTTTGTGTTTTTTTTAATATTTCTTTATTTCAATGAATAATAAAATGTTACTGTACCATTTATAATTTTCCTTACATATTTAAGATGATTTAAAAGCAACTCTGGCTCACAAGTTCGCAAATAAAAATGGTCGTATTTTTCCGTTATTTTGATGTAGCACAGCCTTAAAACTACTTGTGTCTACAAGTTGAAATTTTTACTGCAGGTTTACCCTTAAGACCACATTGCTGTGTAAAAATATTAGAATTTTAGGAGCTGTCCCTTTTGAGATATTAGGCTTAAAAAAGTGACGCTTTTAAGGTTCGGACTATGTTTGGAGGTCTGTAGAAAAAAAAGGACTACAGTCTCAAGTTTCAAATTTTGTGAATTAATAGTCCAACTAGATACATGTAAACATACAAAGTCTGAAGTATGAGACTTTTCCCATTCTTAAAAAAAAATGCCTGAAATCAGCCATTTAAGCAAAATTATTAAACATTTTGTAAGGGCCATTTCATATCTTTTCACAAGAGGTAGCTAAAGCATTCTTGGTCAAAACTGTAGAACATTTCATGTAAAAAAGAATGATCTTTATTTGAACATGATAGCTCTAGTAGTAAAGAAGTTATTAAATTTTACGTAAACGATGATTTTGGTCAAAAACGTCAAGTGAAGCCGAAGAAAAATGGCCGCCAGAATAAAAATAAGAGTTATAAAAAATTTTACTTTTTATTTTTGAAGTGTTAATATATTGGGAATATTGTATGCAAAATATAAAAAATATTTAAAAATGTCAAGCAACAGTCACTGGTTGATTTGACGCGCAATGACCTTGTACTGCTTACGTGTAATAGTAAAATTGAATTAAAGGTTAAAAGTTTTATCTGCGGCGCATATGTTAGTATCGGTGTAGATAATACAATGCTGTTCATTACTGATAAATACAGAAGGTTGTAAAAATAAGCCCTTTTTGCCAGTGGTGGAATTCAAATCCACAAATCTCACAGTTCGGAGCTAGTTATTCTCTCAACTGAACTACACCGACCTTGGCTTATCGCTGTAACTTGCCGTTCCGACTCTTGCGTCACCTTAGTGGTACATCATATACTGTATATCTCCCCCTACCCCGTAAGAAAGGCGGGGGCACGAAATTGCAGGTTTAAAATCAGCCCCGAACTGGAGTAGCTCGCTGTAGAAAAGGAACTCTTCCTAAAGTGTTTTTAACTAATCCCTTCACCGCTCATCAGGGGCGTAAAAATAGCCCCCGCAACCCCGCGTCGCGCCGGGGGGGGGGGGATTTTAGTGGGCCCAGATCTACGTATGTGTTTTTTTCTTTGTTTTTTTTTGTTTTTTTTTAGCAATTTAATTTTTTTTAGCAATTTATATATATATAAAGTTGTGGAGTAGGGGGTTTTAGAATCAAGTTTTCTTTCAAAAATCTGAGTTTTAAATAATTAATATTTCCTTTTTTAATTGCAATGTAAAAATTTGGAATACTTTTGCATTGCTATTCAGGTTTAAATTCTCTCTCAGGCGAACTTGGCATTTCGTTATAGCTAAACATTATTTCTAATTATTATGTCACTCTCACAACTTGAGTTCTCTTTAATCTCCTTCTTTCTGTTTAATAGTAACAGATGAAGAGCATGGGTCGGGCCATGAAAGTTATGGATGCAAGCTAAATTGTTAACTAAAGCTAGGTCATACAACTCTGCGGAGGTCATGACATATATATATTTTTTATAACAATTTTTGGTGGGCTTATTACTTGCATCTATGGCTTTGCAGAAACCCATTTCCAACTAGGTCTTTGTGGAAGTGAGAAAATGCAGAGTTTTTGCTGGTCCTTGATAAAGCCAAGGCTCAGTATTCTCGACACTTTCTACATTCAGTTGTTTTATTTTATTTTTTATCTTTTTCTCCTTTTACTCACACCGGTAGATACATAACCTTTTCTATGTTGTACTTGGTATGAGTCAAAAATATATATATTTTTTTTTGCTTAGGTCTCTTCTTAATAGAATGTGATGAAATTCTCATGAGCGGCCGCACGACCACGGTAACCCATGGAATGAAGTTCTCTGCGAATGGTACGTGTACATACCGAGGTTTCAGCATTTTTACTCACCTGTACACTGAGGTCTTGTGTAGTACTCCGTCGATTAGCTGTAACGACTTTCCTGAGGCTTCGACGTCCTCTATCACTGATTTTCTTTGGTCTGTCGGTACGTTTTGCTGCTTCATGTGTCTTCCACTTATTCAGTACATCCAAAACAGTTGACTTGGGTATGTTTAAACGCCTTTCGGTTACTCTAATGGACAACCCAAGAATATAACACCCAACAATCTTTCTTTTCTCAAAGTCAGTTACGCGACATTTTTACTCAAATTCACAGTGCGATATTATCGCGGTCAGCTGCAGGCTTGTTTTTTTACCGTTTGCAGCTGTATCGCGCATCTTAACAACGCGGCGGATCCGTTCATTTGCTTTTGAAAGGGTTTACGGTGACTTTTGTCAATATAGTGTATCATCATCATTGTCAATCATTATCAATCCACTTCTGGATGAAGGTCTCCCCAAGTTTCTTCCACAACTGTCTGTCTTGGGCCAGTTTCTTGCATCCACCCATATCCCACGTGGTCTTTTCCTGTCCCTTGGAATCCAGTCTGAAATTTCGCTTGCCATCGGTGGTCCGTTCGCTTGGCAATATGTCTAACCCATTGTCATTTCAAGGATTTTACTCTGATCATGATGTCTTCCACTCTTGTCATTTTCCTGATCCACGAATTCCTCTTCTTATCTCTCCTGGATACACCAAGCATGCATCTCTCCATGCCTCTTTGAGTTGTCTGCAGCCTTTGTATGTCTCTTTTAGCTAAGGTCCACGTCTCTGCACCATACGTAAGCACTGGAAGGATGCATTGATCAAACACTTTTCTTTTAAGACATAATGGCATATTGCTCTTGAAAATTATGCTGTTTCTTCCAAAAAGCTCTCCAGGCAAGTTTTATACGCCGATTAATTTATTCATCAATGTGACCCTTGGTTGATATCTGCTGCCCAAGCTATACAGGGTTACAAGGAAAGTCCGTGATCCGTTTAATATCTCACGAATTATGGCCGTTAGCCATTTACTTCTTGTGCAGTTGTACAGGAAACCCCCTGTGGCGCACACAGTAACACCACGAAGGATCCTCTCGCCCCCTTTTTTGGGTGGGTTGAGGGGGCTAACGCGCCCCCTTTGCGGATAGGGCAAACAAGTCAATTACAAACTTTTTAAGTGAGGCAAAAATAGTACATAAATGTTTTTGTCCCACAACAAAAGACGGAAAGGGACTCTCCAAATGCGATAAAAGGGGAAGGCTACCTAAGTCGCTGTGTCCGAAGCATATTTGCATGGATTTCCAATGTGCTTTCTGCTCCGTCGTCGGAATACAAAAATGATATGCGTTGTCGGTATGCCAACACTTCGTTAACCAGTGACGGGAAATCGAAAGCTTTGCCACGTACGCAAGTCGATTAGATGTGCATACAGTTTTCCTATTGGATGAGTGTTTCGCCACTTTATGCTATTTCCCTTTGTCTCAGTGTATTTTTTACTCTATTGGGAATCAAAGTCTGATACTGAATATGTCAAGGAACTGCGTTTTATTCCAGAACAAGAACTGCTGATAAGGTTTGTAGGAAAACTTTTCCTTTGTGCTTTCATTTACTTAGAACTTACCAGTTTAGATAAGTTCTAAGTAATAAGTTCTTGTCTAAATACCCTATCGTTGCTTCCGGTTGTTGTGATTTTCTTGGGGCCACATTCCCGGTCCCCTTCCATCTTTTATTATGGGACAAAAACTTTAATGTACTATTTTTACCTCGCTAAACAAGTTTGTAACTGACTTTTTTGCCCTATCTGCAAAGGGGCGCGTTGATAGCCCCTCAACCCTCCTCCCAAAGGGGGCGAGGGGATCCTTCATGGTGTTATTGTGTGCGCCATAGGGAGTTTCCTATACAACTGCAAAAGAAGTAAATCGCTAACTGCCATATATTGGGTTGTCGGAAAAGTCATGTTGTATTTTGGCACCCGATGGCGGCTGGGCGGTTTTGGAAGTACTAGAGACATGCGGAGCTCTGTTATCGATATGGCATTCGACAGGTGCCAGTTCTAGCTGCAGTCTAAAAGAAATAGTGAGCGATTTGGTTGATTTGCGGAGATTTGACATCTAGTTGAAGATGTAAGACCAAACTGTGCATTTTCGCCATATTTTACTGTTTTACTTCCGTAAAGGGAAGAACGCGCTTCAAGCTTGTGAAAAGTTGCGTAAAGTGTACGGTGATAATGCTCTACAAGAAAGAACGTCAGTGCCAGTGGTAGTTCGCAAAATTCCGTGCTGGTGATTTTGACCTCAACGATGCTCTTCGGTCCGGGAGGCCCACCGAGGTTAATGACGACCAAGTCAAGGCATTGGTCGAGTCAAACCTACGTTACAAGACAAGAGAGATTGCAGACACATTGCACATCCATCATTCAAGCGTTCACGACCACCTGAAGAAGCTGGGAATACGTAAGCAAGCTCGATGTGTGGGTTCTTCATGAACTCAAAGAAGCTCGATGTGTGGGTTCCTCATGAACTCAAAGAAGCTCAATTGACGGCGCGTATAAACATCTTCGATATGCTCATTAAAAGCGACTGATAATTGGTGACGAAAAGTGGATTGTTTACAACAATGTGCTGCGCAAACGGTCTTGGTCCCGACGTGCTGCTTTGCCTCAAACGACATCCAAAGCAGACATTCATCAGCGGAAGGTTCTGGTCTCAGGGTGGTGGGATTTTAAAGGTGTCGTGTTTTTCGAGCTCCTACCACGGAACCAAACAATCAATTGGAATGTGTACTGTCGGCAATTGGACAGTTTAAACGAATCCATCATCCAGAAACGTCCAGAGCTCGTTCACCGTAAAGTGTTTTGTTCCATCACGACAACGCGAGACCACACACAAGTTTGATCCCCCGCCAAAAATTATTGGAGCTTGGGTGGGATGTGTTGCCACACCCAGCATACTCGACTGACCTTGCGCCGTCAGACTTCCACTTGTTTGCTCTCTTCAACAGTCCTTGCGTGGTATAACGTTCAATTCAGATGAGGCTGTAAATCAGCACCTTGTACAGTTTTTCGCCACGAAAGACAGGTCCTTCTATGAACGAAGCATTCTGCAGCTCACTGAAAGATGGCAAAAGGTTGTCGAACAAAACGGTTGATCATTGATTGATCTTTGTTCTTTCTATCAATAAATAACCTTTGCAAAACATGGCTAAAATGCGTCATGACTTTTCCGACAACCCAATAGTTTGTGAGATATTGGCCTGGTCAAGGACTTTCTTTGTCACCCTGTATGTAGGTATTGGTTATCTCCAGCTTTTCCTCATCAACTGATAAAGTTCCATTCCTTGTAAAAGCATTGTACAACAGTTTTGACTTCTGAAAGTTCATTTTTAATCCCACTTCTTTACTCTTTTCAGCAAGTTCCTGGATCATACTCTGCAACTCTGAAGTATTATTTCAAAGACCTCTGAAGGGTTCTTTGAAATAGTTTTTTTTTTTTTATTTAAAGATAAAACCGGAAATAAAACCGGGCCGAAATCAGGTCAGGAACACCTTGAACCGATCCGTTTGATCCGCAAGAAATTGTCGATCCGGTGATCCGGTTCCATCTCTGCGAATTAGGCGAATCTCACCACCCGTGCCTCATACTGGATTCGAACTCGGGCCAAACTCGGACGATTGGCCAGAAGCCCACGCTCCTAACCATTCGGCTACCCTGGCAGCTTTCTTAATTTTTGAGCAACAGTGTGATTACATTTTTACCGTTATTTCCTCTTTGTATGGATTTGAACGTGTTATTAGACCAAAAGAATCAGATCATATTTTAGAAATCTTGCAAATATTTATTGATTTGTTAGTTATAATACACCTCAGATATCAAAATGTTCAGGATTTCTCATACAAAAAATTCAAAAGTGACAGATATTCATTGAATGACTAATTACAATATACATTGCACATTAAAGTGCTCAGGATGTCTCATAATTTTATCTCGTAATAATTGTCTCCATTGTAATTTGGCTTGCCAGTATTTCCGTACCTGATAAGCCTTCTCTGAACGTTAGCCGTGTTCCATTGATCGTACACCTAGAAAGGGAAAATGTTAACTTGAAAAAAAAAAAACTGTACTAAAATGTAGCACACATACAGACACACAAAAAGAAGTACTTTAATCTAACTCGATTTACTTAGCAGTTCATGTAAATATGTATGATCATGGCATCTCATTGGCTTATTAAAAAGTGGCTCATTCCACCTCTCTCATAAGGAGAATAAATGCCATGAAGAAGGTATGTGAAATTAAGGAATCGAACAATACGAAAACCGAACTGCTTCTGGAAGGAAAAGTCAAAATGAAAAGTAGACTTTTAGTTGACAAGGGAGCGAACCCAATGACAAGAGGATCAGCGAGGGAGGAGGAGGGAGGAAGGCGGAAGGTAAGGGACACGAGGGTCCTAACCCCCTTGCAATTTTTTTTTTTTTTTTTTTTTTTTTTGATTGGAGGTTTAACGACCACCGTGAGCAACTCAAAGGGCTATAAGCAGTCGCCCGTCCCTAATTTAGGGTCACTGGTTCCAGGGAAGGGATAGAGCCAGTGCCGTAAGACAAACACAACATCCATGCCTCACCGGGATTCGAACCCCGGACCCCTTACGGACGAATGATCAGAGGCCAGCGCCTTAGACCACTGCGCCACCGGGGCGGCCTTGCAATTTCCAATGGTCCCCCTCACGTTGGGAGTCTTCCTACGAAATGTCTCAAAAATTTGTGCTTCACATACACTGATGACCCATTCCATTACCACCCCCCCCGAGCCTAGAGAAATGAGCACGGCTGGAGACCGAACTACGGCGCAGGTGAAGTTCACATAGCAGTATATACACAACCAGTGGACCGGCTTTCGGTTAGTAGAGTGTTCGGAGTCAGAATGGGAAAAGGCTGCCGATTTATAGGAGTTTGATAAAGGACAAATTGTGATGGCAGGGTGCCTCGGAACTACGATCTCCAAAACGGGGCCGGCTTGTGGGTTGTTCAGGTGCCGCTGTAGTGAGTACGTATCAAAAGTGGTGCACAGATGGCCAAACGACGAACCGTCGTCCGCAGCTCATTAATGCCAGAGGGGAGCGGAGACTATCGCGCATTGTTCACAGAGCTCGCAGGGTCACAGTGCTACAAATCGCTCGCAGCTACAAAAGTGGTGATCAGGGATATATATGTATTACAGCACACAGTTCATGCCGCCCCGGTGGCGCAGTGGTCTAAGCGATGGCCTCTGATCATTCGTCCGAAAGAGGTCCGGGTTCGAATCCCGGTGAGGCATGGATGTTGTGTTTGTCTTACGGCACTGGCTCTCTCTCTTCCCTGGAACGAGTGACCCTAAATTAGGGACGGGCGACTGCTTATAGCCCGTTGAGTTGCTCACGGTGGTCGTTAAACCTCCAATCAAAAAAAAAAAAAAAAAAAAAACAACACAGTTCATGGCAGCCTTCTGCGCATGGGCCTGCGTAGCAGAAGACCCAGCCGAGTCCTCATGCTCACTGCTCCTCATCGCCAACAACGCATGAAATGGGCCCAAGATCATCGAGATTGGACCGTGGATGATTGGAAGAAAGCGGTCTGGTCTGACGAATCAGGTTTTCTGGTGCATCACGTAGACGGCCGAGCGAGGATACCACAATTACCAACGAAGGCTATTGCACTTGGATTAACTGTGGGACAGAAACAGGCCGGCGGCGGTGGTGTTATGCTGTGGGCGATGTTTTCTTGTGACACTTTATGCCCCATTATCCCAATAGCGCAATCCCTGACTGCTGTCAGGTATCTGAACATCGTTGCGGACCGAGTTCACCCATTCATGGCAACTGTGTTCCTGCTGGTGATGATTACCAACAGGATAATACGCCATGCCACACTGCCAGAATCGTAAAGAAGTGGTTCGAGGAACATGCTGGTGACTTTCTGTTAATGCCCTGGCCTCCGAATTCACCTGACATGAACCTAATCAAACATTTGTTGTTCGGCTTGGAAATGCGGGTTCGCGCTAAATCACCACCACCTCGAAATGTACGGGAACTGGAGGACCTGCTGTTGACATAATGCTATTCTATCGCCATCGATGTCTGGCTGAGTGGCCGCTGTTTTGCGGACTAAACGGGGTCCTACATCTCATTAGGCTCATCGGTGTATATCTGTTTGTTTCTTTGGGTGTTTAACGACCACCGTGACCATCTCAATGGGCTATAAGCAGTTGCCTGTCCCTAATATAGGGCTATTGGTTCCAGCGAAGGGAGAAAGCCAGTGCCGTAAGACAAACACAACACTCATGCCTCACTGAGACTCGAACAAGGACCTATCTCGGACGAATGGTCAGAAGCCAGCGCTGTATTCTATTACAGCGCAGCAGAAGGTTGCACATGAGGAACTACAAGCATTGCTAGATGAAGAAGTTCTTTTTGCGTCTCAAACGCAAAAAGAACTAGCTGAACTACTGGGAGCAACTCAACAAACCATTTCCAACCGTTTACGCGCAATGGGAAAGATTCAGAAGAAAGGCATATGGGTGCCACATGACCTGAGCCAGAGGAACAAGGATGAGCGTGTCACGAAGTGTTTGAATCTGTTGAATAAATAACACAGAAAGTCCCTCCTGTGGAAAATCGTTACGGGTGATAAAAAGTGGATATGGTATGACAATTCCAAACGCAAAATAAAAACACTTAGTAGATCCCGGTGAAGCAACGACTTCGGCACCGAAACACAATATTCACTCCAAGAAAGCTCTGCTGTGCATCTGGTGGGTTACGAAGGGTATGCTTTATTATGAACTATTGGAACAGGGTCAAGCTGTCACTGCTGATCGCTACAAGCAACAATTGCTGCGATTGAACCAGGAAATCCGTCGGAAACGTCCATTCACAGGCAAAGGATTGCGTCCAGTGAAATTACTGCATCACAACGCTTGTCGCGAAATCGGTCAAGGAAACGATATTGATGCTTGGCTGGGAGGTTTTGGAGCACCCGGCGTATAGTCTCGACATAGCCCCTTCAGACTATCATTTGCTCCGATTGATGCAAAATGGTTTGTCTGATGCACGGTTCCAGGTATGTGACGAATTGCGAAAATGGGTTGACGACTTCCATCGCGTCACACAACGAAGTATTCTTCAAGGCTGGAATCCGTCAGCTGCCCGACCGATGGCGGAAGGTGATAGATAATGACGGCGCATATTTTGATTCGTCAAGGTACTGTTGTTTTCTCTCAAATTACATGTTGAGTTGTTTTTAAACCATTTAAAACTTATTTTCACACCTAATACTATTTTGTGTATAATTGGTGTACAGTTCCTACTTATTCATCCTATTAGTCGTTGTATTGTTGATCTCTCATGTGCAAGTGCTTGCACAGCTCCAAAGGAACAGCAGCGATATCTAAAGACTGTCATCTGCAAAATGTAGATTTGCTTGTGCATTCCGCAAGAGTTCCAAGTCTTCCTTTCACAAATTACGTAGTAATTCTCACTTCAGAAGGGGCATAGTGCTCCATCTGCGAATGCAAACAAGTCCAGCCAAATGAAAACCACACTGCAGGCATACAACTTGTATGACCTGCTAAAATTATTTGACCTAGGATGGCAGTTGTTCTTTACTTGGCACAGAAGTGCCACGGGCAGTTTGTGCCATCCGAGTAAATTAGGCAAGGTTCCATATCTCAAATTGTGACAGCTGTGATTTCGGAGTGATGTAGTACCTATCCGTTAACAGTAGCACTATCGGAAATTTGCTCCACTTGGCTTGTTCTTACTGAAGGACTGTACGGAGACGTTTCGTTACTCAGCTACCTAGGTCACAGCATTTATAAGGATTTTTTGGGAATCTTTAAAGTTTATACACTGAGTGCATACTTTATTACGACCACCCCCTTAGTACTTCGTTGGGCCATCTTTTGCCTTTAATACTGCGTCGATTCGTCGTGGCATGGACTCCACGAGATGTTGATAGGTCGTTTGTGGAATCTGAGACCATGCTTGATGAATAGCACTTTCCAGGAGTGTGAGATTGCAGGGTTGTGGATCCAGCTGTCTGATGGCTCGTTCAACTTCATCCCACAAATTCTCAATGGGGATTATGGGGGACACCTAAGCAAAGTAAACTCACCGGCATGTTCCTGAAACCAATCCTGTACAATACGAGCACTATGGCAGGACGCATTATCTTGTTGAAAGTAGCCATCGCCATTGGGATAAACCATCCACATGACAGGATGCACTTGGTCCGCAACGATGTTTAGATATGATGTGCCAGTCAGACACGAATTAAATGGCCCAAAGCATGCCAGGAAAACATTCCCCAAACCATAACGTTGCCTCCACCAGCTTCAAGGGTTGTAGCAATGCATTTGGGGTCCATGCTTTCGTGCTGTTTCCGCCAAATTCTCACTCGGCCATCGGCATGGTGCAACTGAAAACGTGATTCATCGGCCCACATAATTTGTTTCTAATTATCGACTGTCCAATACTTGTGCTCCTGTGCGAACTGGAGACGTTTTCTCTTGTTAACTGCAGACAGCAAAGGTGTTCGAACAGGCCTTCGGCTGCCATATCCCATCCGATGCAGTGTATGGCGAACAGTGCGTGCAAAGGTAATTTGAGGGGATCCTTGATTAAGATGGTCTGTAATTTGCTGCACTGTTGCCCTTCTGTTGTCTGTTACCAGTCTGGACACTCTCCGTTCCGCCCGAGCGAGTCACTAGTCGATGACGACCACACGTTGCATGTAGAAACCCAGTTTTTTTGGCTGACAGTCCAGTCTTTAAACACTTTAACAACAGCTGCTCTGGAATATTTCACGAATGCGGCGGTTTCGGTGATACTCGCTCCATGGCTCCGAGTTCCTACAATCATCCCACGTTGAAAGTCCGTCAAATCGCATTTTTTACCCATCTCGTCACCCCAAAATCACTTCTACTACTGTCGCAAGCACTAAGATTTCCCTTTCTATACTAGCCTCGCCCTCTGGCGCCAACAGCGTGCAGCCATAGCTCATTTGCTTAAAACTGTCAGGTGGTCATAATAAAGTGGCCACTCAGTGTATAAGCAAGGGAAATGGCCCTCGTCTGTCAAAGTGTGAGTGAATGGTCAGAGGCGCGAGCCTCTACCGAATTGTATGAGTTGGGCCTTGGTTCTATCAACCCTGAATGGGGCATAAGTGGTTTGGTTTTCCTACGACGCTGTCTGTCTCCCTTATTGAGAACTATTGGCGCTAAATTATGGATGGGCGACTTCTACACAGCATAGGAGCAAAAGATTTTGATTCCCCTCCTTATTTGATGTTTGAGTCATTTTCGGCGCGGAGGTGCACACGTGTGAATGCCAGTGGCCTATACAGCACTATCTGTGACACGTGAACTGTCAGTCAGTCCTGAAACGGTGGTTGTAATGGGTAACGGACAAGATTTGACCGCCTTGGAAAAGGGCATGATCATCTGACACAGAGTAAAGAGTGCTAGTATCCGGGAAACGGAGTCTGCCGCTCCCTTGCTGCCGTAGTTAAAATGTACCGAGACTGGGTGGAAAGAGGCGCAACGCATAGAAAGCAGGTGAGTATTGGACGGCCACGGCCACTTAATGCTTGGAGAGGAAAGTGGATCGATCGTATTGTCCGGTATACGGCGTGCTACTTACTACAGTACGACTATAAAATCAAACGTATGGGCTCACGGCGTAAACGAATGACAACAGCACCCCTCACAACATTATATCTTCGGCGACAACGGCCGAAAATATTGAGAGCAGGCATTGGAAGAAAGTTTCCTTCTCTGATTAATCACTTTGTGTACTGGATCGAGTGAATGAACTGTAAAAGGTACAGCTGTGTAGATGTTACTAAATTCCGTGATCCCACGGGTACAGGCAAGCAGCGGGGATGCAATGCTCTGAGGAATGTTTTTGTGTCCCCTGTTAGTTGTGGATGGCCCCCTGAACGCAACCACGGACCAGTCCATCATTGCAGACCAGGTTCATCCGTATGTTGACACAGTGTTTCCAAACTGATACTGGGTGCTCCAAGAGGGCAATGCGCAGTATCATAAGTAGAGTTCTGCACGGGCCCGGGCCGGGTCGGGCCTTTGCTCATTTCTAAGTTGGGAAAACGGGCCGGGTCGGGCCTTCAATATTTAATGTAAAACAGACACGGACCGAGCAAGTTTTTTTTAGTTTTTTTTTACGAGCAAAACAATCGCTGTACGGTGCCTTTTTCGTTTGGAAAACTCGCAACATACAGCAGCAGGATAAGATTGAATAAATTTCCGCTGATGGAAAAATAGAAGGTTTTACGACATCCTCCCCTCCTACAAAACAATTGGAGTGGGTCAGCTCCCTTTGTTTTTCAATGGGAATGTGGTCCCTTCTTTCTCTGACTTCCACCCTCCTCTCATGCTTCAGGGCAGGCTATTAACTGCAGCATTTCTAAACCGAGCCACCCGCTCGCAGACGATCTTTTTTATTGTTCTGGTCGGCGACACTTTGTTCTGTGGATGTGTGAAAAGCTTTTAAGTTGTTTTAAATGGCACGGGATAAATGGGCTGGGAGAAACTTACTTCTGTGTATAAATCTGTGCCGTATTTTCTCTATTTGTACTCTCAGGCAGCCGTTTTCAAAACTTCTGTGACACTGATCAGCTGGGCAGTCTGTCGTTGTTTTCCCTTAGCATATGCTCAGTTCAGTGTTGCTGATAAATACTCTACCATACTTATTATGGAGTTTAAGAAAGCGAAGGATTTTCGCGAGAAAATTCGCTTCCGGAGAATATGTGCTTGTAGACAATGTAAAGGGGAAAAGCGATATTTGGAAATATCTTAAATTACTGTCCCGTTCTGAAACTAGTCGGCTGGAAAACGTTGTGCAGT
Organism: Macrothele yani; assembly: GCA_039090855.1. Classification (NCBI taxonomy): domain Eukaryota; kingdom Metazoa; phylum Arthropoda; class Arachnida; order Araneae; family Macrothelidae; genus Macrothele; species Macrothele yani. Next base: position 61,253,640 of record CM077018.1, on the reverse strand, counting down.
GCACTAAACGCAAAAACGTTTTTGAGTTACGATAGCACAAAATCTGGAACATCGCATCTTAAACGGCACAAATATGCCCCCCCCCCACACACACACATACGAGAGACATATTGGGTTCCATCGATATGATATGCCAGTAGAGATAGGTGCAGTTTATAAAGCCATAAAATCTTCTCCCAGTCGAACGATCGGATTAATAATACTGCATATTTCGTACTTTTCGAATTAAACCCTCTCCCCCTCCCCTTCTCCTTATCCCCAAGGCAATGGCGTACCTTGAGTCCGGGACCTGGACTATCTCACCCCACCCACACAGTACTGCTTTTTAAAAATTGCAACGTTTAATTGCTAATTGTTAAGTAATAGAAGTAACTTTTTTTTTTTCTAAATTTTAGGTGCATGCTATTGCTAACGTGATACCAAATAATTATGAGGATTGGGATTTGAACACTTATTTGTACATGAACTCCATTCTTCTTTTCTTTTGTGTGAACTTGAGTGTTGCGCTTTCACAAAAATGTTTCTTCCGAGTACTTTTTCATATTTAAATATAATGTTTTTCTCTATTAACAAACCAGCCAAGTTGCTCGAATGTGCATGTCCTTGTGTGGCTCTAAGATATATCTTGATTCTTTTTAATACGAAAAAACTTCTTTCGGCAGTTGCAGTTGTTGATGAAAAGTTTAATATTAGATCTGCTGATTTGTACACCTCAATAAACCCTATGTCCAATTATTCAACTTTATGTAACAAGTAATGTCTCTTACTGATTTGTTTTGTATTCATCAAGGGAATAAAACACCTTCAGTTCATTTTTTTAATCGAGCTGTATCAAACTTTGAAGCATAGAGTTCTTTAAGCTCTGATAGTAGATGTTCAGGGAAGCTTTCACAAAATGTATCAAAACAGTTCGAATCCAACAAAGCCACGAATTTAAGATATAATATCGCTGATTTTAATTCATTGACACTTCACACAACCTGATACAACTCTCGCGAAACACGCGCTGGAAGCATGGAGGGACTGAGGTAGTGCGAAGTATTCGGCCGCGGGTGGTCGAGTGGGCAATGTTCGTGGCTGCCACGGAAAGGACCTCAGGTTCGATCCCAGCAGGTACGAACGCTCGATCCACTAAATATTCGCAGTGCGTCGGATGGGCACGTTAAGCCGTCGGACACCGGTTACTGGCCCCCGGTAATAAATAAGGACGTCTTCCTCCCCCTTTCTACTTCGCTTCCGTGTCACTTTCCTATCAGGCACTCTAGCCCAAATCTCCTAACTTCCTATTTCTAAGGGTTGTTTAAGACATGGGGTCAGACACTCCCTTCCTAAAATCCTCTACATATGATCTGATCTGATCTACTAGAGCATTGAATGGGCACGTTAAGCCGTCTGACCCCGGGTACTGTCCCCTCGGTAGTAAATAAGGGCGTCTTCTACCTCGCTTCCGTGTGACTTTCCTATCGGGCACTCTAGCCCAAATCTCTTAGCTTCCTATTTCTAAGGGTTGTTTAAGACCTGGGGTCAGACACTCCCTTCCTAAAATCCTCTACATATGATCTGATCTGATCTGATGGGCACATTAAGCCGTCGGACCCCGGGTACTGGCCCCCGGTAGTAAATAAGGGCGTCTTCTACCTCGCTTCCGTGTCACTTTCCTATCGGGCACTCTAGCCCAAATCTCATAGCTTCCTATTTCTAAGGGTTGTTTAAGACCTGGGGTCAGACACTCTCTTCCTAAAATCCTCTACATATGATCATGAAGTCTTCGTGTTTCTCAGCGAACCCTTGGCCAAAGCAATGGCCACTCACGAGCTCCGTAGCTCATTCATGTAGTCATGGAAACGCTAGCAGGGATGGTATTGAAGCTCTTTGCATCAGAACAGCGAAGTCTCTCGAAGACCTATTTGCGTTACGTTGATGCCGTTGATCATCGCTCGCCAGACTGATTCTCATAATCGAAAGAAGCGAATCCGCTCGTGTTTTTTTCGCACCGAAGGCATTGACATATCTTAATACCGTTGATAATGGACTTTTATTTGTGTATATTTAATTCAGTTTTATTTGTGCATTCTCTGGGCTTCGCAGCTAGCCTAGCTAGCAAGGATATTTCCGGGTGGGGAATGATAATTTGAAAGGCATGGAAATTGTCCCTTTCATGCAATATTTTTGAATGTACAACCCCGCTCCCTCCTTGGACGTCACGTGACTTATACAGCGTCTCCGAAATATTCTGAATTAACGTTTATTGTAATAGAATACGTGTAGCAATTAAGAAAACGAAAACTCTTCAGGAGTCGAATGACCGAGTGCACCAGGTGTCAAATTCGTGTTTTGGTAATTGTTGAAATTTTCAGACCGGCCCGGGCCTTGGAAATAGGAGACATATACGAGCCGGACCGGGCTTTAATTAAAAAATTTGAAACGGGCCGGGCCTTTGACGTGCGGGCTTGGACCGGGCTTTAATTTTTAAAAAATGGAACGGGCCGGGCCTTGGACGTGCGGGCTTGGGCCGGGCCGGGCTTTCCAAATTAAGGCCCGTGCACACCTCTAATTATAAGGTCCGTGCACACCTCTAATTATAAGGCCCGTGTACACCTCTAATTATAAGGCCCGTGCACACCTCTAATTATAAGGCCCGTGCACACCTCTAATTATAAGGCCCGTGCACACCTCTAATTATAAGGCCCGTGCACACCTCTAATTATAAGGCCCGTATTGTCCAGGGCTGGTTCCAGGAACATGAGGACGGCGGTTTCCATGTTCACCAATGAGCGGCCATACAGCCCGACATGAGCCCTATTGCACGTATTTGATACAATATGGATCGGCAGCTGCATCATATACTATACGTAGTGCAATTGTCTTGCTTATTACTGCTTTCTTTTTCACTGTGGAATAAAAAAAATTTTACTTAGCAGATGATGAAAAAATCATGGCGATCTGTGAATTACCCAAAGTCCATTTGGTGCACATGATTCAAATATAGCTCCATGTCCTTGGTAACTTCCTCCGCGACCCAGAAATGTTGCTATTGCAGTCCACTTGGGCATCTTGCCGCAGTTGGCTTTCACCTGAAAAGTAAAAATACTCTTTACGTTACAGTAAATGCTTTGGAAGTTTTGAGAGTTCTAAGCAAACAACGAAAGGCAACTTATCGTTATGTAAGAACGTTTTTATACACTAATTGACAAAAGCCACCGGACACCTAGAAGAGAAACAAACATAGCATTTATTGAGATACATTAGTACGTTATCGGTTCACCTTTGGCCTTAATGCATGCACTGACCCTTCGAGACATGCTTTCGACAAAGTTTTGGAACACTATGCGCTTCTATTCGGTACATAATCTGCCGCTAAGTGTTGCTTAGTAGTAGGCCCTGTTTCCAAACTTTTTATGCGCTCTAATTCATCCCATAGGTGCTCTATGGGATTAAGATCAGGGCTCTGTGCTGGCCAGTTCACACACGATACGGAATTACATGCCGTAACTGTCCTTGCTTTATGGCTCGGTGCATTATCCTGTTGGTACCAACAAGGCTCGGTTCCATAGTATTGCCACAGAGTTGGTAGGGAATAATTGTCCAGAATATCGAGGTAGAAGTGCTGGTTAACAGGTTTGTCCACGATAACCAATGGCCCGGAACCATACCACGGAAAACATCCCCACACGAGTACGCTGCCCGCTCAAAACTTCACCCTAGGAACAGTACACTGTGGTAAATAGCATTCCGCCGGCTTCCGCCATACCCACACACGGCCATCAGACTGACGGGTCGTGTATCTGGATTCATCAATCCATAAGACCCGTTTCCATTGATCTACGGTCCACGATAAATGTTCTTTACACCATGCTAAACGACGAGTAGCATTCCGAGTGTAGATGAAAGGCTTATGAGCAGCCGCACGACCACGGTAACCCATTGAATGAAGTTCTCTGCGAATGGTACATGTACATACCAAGGTTCCAGCATTGTTACTCACCTGTACACTGAATTCTTGTGCTGCACTCCGTCGATTAGCTGTAACGACTCGCCTGAGGCTTTGACGTTCTCTGTCACTGATTTTCTTTTGTCTGGCGGTACGTTTTGCTGCTTCAGGCATGTCACATGTCTTCCACTTATTCAGTACATCCAAAACAGTTGACTTGGGTATGTTTAAACGCCTCTCGGATTCTCTTATGGACAACCTGCTTATATAACACCCAACAATCTTTCCTTTTCAAAGTCAGTTCTCTCCCGCCGCAGCATTTTCACTCAACCTCACAGTGCGATATGATCGCGGTCAGTTGCAGGCTTGTTTTTATGCCGTTTACAGCTGTGCGCCGCATCTCAACAACGCAGCGGATCCGTTCATTTGCTTTTGAAGGGGTGTCCGGTGATTTTTGTCAATATAGTGTATGTATCGCGCGATAAAATTCACATGAACGGAATTTTTCGCCAAAATTTCTGCCTAGCACTTTAAAATTTATGTTCTCATCATTCTTAGCGTCCCCTAATAGTTCACCCAGCTCTGAACGGGTGGCGTCGCCATTGTATACTTTCTTCCCATTTAACCTATAGCTTTCACATTAGAATTCGCTGTGAAAATGTGTTAACTTTACACATCTTTGCCCCAGCAGTTCTTGGTGATTTATCTATTTAACTGTGTGGTACGCTGCTTTGTGCAAATTACCGTTGTACGAAACTGACACAAAAGGTGAAAGAATGCAGAAATCAGACCTGCTCTGCTTTGCACTGCTGGTATACGAAACTCGAGACGTAGTACGGGGTATTAACATCTGCCGTGCTTTTACATGGCGCATACCATCCGTGGCTTTATGGGCTAAACAGTGTACTCCCGCGGTCAGCAGCATGGTAAAAGGGGCAGCTAGTAAATGACCAGTTGTATACTCCGAGTCGCTTAAGAAAGTACAATTGTAAAAGATAGGGAACAGCTACCTCTGCTACGAAAAGTAGTCCCTAGCGTTTGGAGCGAAGAGCAGCAGAATTGTTTCTCAGAATCCATTTTTACTTGCGCAGCAATTTATCGGGCAAAGATGGTATTTGAATGACACAAATTATCAAAATTGCAGCGACAGTTTTAGCAATAGATTTGATATGTGAACACCGTTAAAAGATCTATTTAAAAATGAGAACCTGAACCTATTCGTTTTTGTTTTTTCAAGTACAATCGTATCGTAAACGAGTACATGACATGCTCAAATATAAGTAACCGCATACGTACTTACAAATAATTGTGTCAATAAATATAAATATAATCTTGTATTACTTCGTTTTAGATATTATAGATTTCAAGAGAAATTGTTTAATAAATGTGTAAAGTGACACACATAAATAATTAGTACAACAAAGTCACTGATCGCCGCCCCGGTGGCGCAGTGGTCTAAGCGATGGCCTCTGATCATTCGTCCGAACGGGGTCCGGGTTCGAATCCCGGTGAGGCATGGATGTTGTGTTTGTCTTACGGCACTGGCTCTCTCCCTTCCCTGGAACCAGTGACCCTAAATTAGGGACGGGCGACTGCTTATAGCCCATTGAGTTGCTCACGGTGGTCGTTAAACCTCCAATTAAAAAAAAAAAGTCACTGATCACAAGTAATTTAATTATGCATAAAGTATCTTTGTGTACGTTTTTACATTAAGTGTCAATCTCATAAACAATATATTGTCGCTTCATCACTATATTTGTCATAAAATTGTGTGGTCCATTTGCCCAGTATGTGACAACGAGTATATCTATTATCCCAGATGTGCCATCGAATAATATGCTTCCAGTTGATTCCATGAATAAATTGGGTATGTAGGGAGTACATGTATTCCAAATTTGAAATCGAGCCGGGGATGGCTTAGTGGTTCGACATTCAGACCGCTGATGGAGGGACCCCAAGTTTAAACCTAGCCTGATCGGCTTGAGCCTGGGAGCTCTCCGTGATGGTGTGAATTTCTAACAATCACTGAATATCCGCCGTGCATCGGACGAGCACGTTAAGTGACGGTCCATGGGTAAAAATCCCCCGGTTACATATAAAGGTGTTCATTCGTAAGCCCCTTCTCCCTCTAATTTCTCTCTGCCTTCTATGCGCAAAATTGTACGGTGGTGCCATCTAGTGGGCTCTCTCTCACTTACAAACTATCCTGCTAGATTTGCTCTAACTTCATTCCGTTTCTGTGCCCTTTCGGGAAGGCACAGAAACGGAATGAAGTTAGAGCACATATATTTGAAGTATATGGATTTCTTTGAGTACATATATTTGAAATATATGTACTCAAAAAATGAGTACATATATTTAAAATTAGAAATGCCAGATATACTCACAATTGATTCCCTGTATGTACTCAAAAATGAATAGGTGTCTTTTCCAAAAATGAGACACAAGTACTCGGAGCTATTATAAGCCCAGAATATACTCAAAAATGAGTACATACATTTCAAATTAGCAATACCAGATGTACTCACAATTGATTCCCTGTATGTACTCAAAAATGAATAGGTGTCTTTTCCAAAAATGAGACACAAGTACTCGGAGCTATTATAAGCCCAGAATGTACTCAAAAATGAGTACATACATTTCAAATTAGCAATACCAGATGTACTCACAATTGATTCCTGTGTGTACTCAAAAATGAATAGGTGTCTTTTCCAAAAATGAGACACAAGTACTCGGAGCTATTATAAGCCCAGAATGTACTCAAAAATGAGAACATACATTTCAAATTAGCAATACCAGATGTACTCACAATTGATTCCCTGTATGTACTCAAAAAGGAATAGGTGTCTTTTCCAAAAATGAGACACAAGTACTCGGAGCTATTATAAGCCCAGAATGTACTCAAAAATGAGAACATACATTTCAAATTAGCAATACCAGATGTACTCACAATTGATTCCCTGTATGTACTCAAAAAGGAATAGGTGTCTTTTCCAAAAATGAGACACAAGTACTCGGAGCTATTATAAGCCCAGAATGTACTCAAAAATGAGTACATACATTTCAAATTAGCAATACCAGATGTACTCACAATTGATTCCCTGTATGTACTCAAAAAGGAATAGGTGTCTTTTCCAAAAATGAGACACAAGTACTCGGAGCTATTATAAGCCCAGAATGTACTCAAAAATGAGTACATACATTTCAAATTAGCAATACCAGATGTACTCACAATTGATTCCCTGTATGTACTCAAAAATGAATAGGTGTCTTTTCCAAAAATGAGACACAAGTACTCGGAGCTATTATAAACCCAGAATGTACTCAAAAATGAGTACATACATTTCAAATTAGCAATACCAGATGTACTCACAATTGATTCCTGTGTGTACTCAAAAATGAATAGGTGTCTTTTCCAAAAATGAGACACAAGTACTCGGAGCTATTATAAGCCCAGAATGTACTCAAAAATGAGAACATACATTTCAAATTAGCAATACCAGATGTACTCACAATTGATTCCCTGTATGTACTCAAAAAGGAATAGGTGTCTTTTCCAAAAATGAGACACAAGTACTCGGAGCTATTATAAGCCCAGAATGTACTCAAAAATGAGTACATACATTTCAAATTAGCAATACCAGATGTACTCACAATTGATTTCCTGTATGTACTCAAAAATGAATAGGTGTCTTTTCCAAAAATGAGACACAAGTACTCGGAGCTATTATAAGCCCAGAATGTACTCAAAAATGAGTACATACATTTCAAATTAGCAATACCAGATGTACTCACAATTGATTCCCTGTATGTACTCAAAAATGAATAGGTGTCTTTTCCAAAAATGAGACACAAGTACTCGGAGCTATTATAAGCCCAGAATGTACTCAAAAATGAGTACATACATTTCAAATTAGCAATACCAGATGTACACACAGTTGATTCCCTGTATGTATTCAAAAATGAGTAGGTGTCTTTTCCAAAAATGAGACACAAGTACTCGGAGCTATTATAAGCCCAGAATGTACTCAAAAATGAGTACATACATTTCAAATTAGCAATACCAGATGTACTCACAATTGATTCCCTGTATGTACTCAAAAATGAACAGGTGTCTTTTCCAAAAATGAGACACAAGTACTCGGAGCTATTATAAGCCCAGAATGTACTCAAAAATGAGTACATACATTTCAAATTAGCAATACCAGATGTACTCACAATTGATTCCCTGTATGTACTCAAAAATGAATAGGTGTCTTTTCCAAAATGAGACACAAGTACTCGGAGCTATTATAAGCCCAGAATGTACTCAAAAATGAGTACATACATTTCAAATTAGCAATACCAGATGTACTCACAATTGATTTCCCTGTATGTACTCAAAAATGAATAGGTGTCTTTTCCAAAAATGAGACACAAGTACTCGGAGCTATTATAAGCCCAGAATGTACTCAAAAATGAGTACATACATTTCAAATTAGCAATACCAGATGTACTCACAATTGATTCCCTGTATGTACTCAAAAATGAATAGGTGTCTTTTCCAAAAATGAGACACAAGTACTCGGAGCTATTATAAGCCCAGAATGTACTCAAAAATGAGTACATACATTTCAAATTAGCAATACCAGATGTACACACAATTGATTCCCTGTATGTATTCAAAAATGAGTAGGTGTCTTTTCCAAAAATGAGACACAAGTACTCGGAGCTATTATAAGCCCAGAATGTACTCAAAAACGTTGGTTATTTCTAAATACCAATTTTTAACAGTGAAGTCACTGAATTAAGAGCGTCTCGCATTTTTGACCGCTAACTGTCCTGCTTGTAAATGTACGTAACTTGGAGAGGGAGGACGAGGTTGACGCAAAAGAAGACTCTCAACATTCGGAACACAATGATAAAGTTACAATCGAGGAAATGTCTGGAGGGGGGTACTTAAGCAGCCGTAGGGGAGAGAGAGGGCAGGCAAAAACAGAAAGGAAGGCGCAATGAGATTCGGTTTGGTCACAAAAACACAAATGGCGCGGAGGTGGACAGTGCCGCCGCAAGCTTACGCGAGGCCCTGTGCGAACTGTCCCCGCGTGGCACTCTGGCTAACTAATAATTTTTGCTAAATCAACCAAGCTAACGGGATTTTGCGCACGTACGCAATAGAATATTTTTATTTTCTGATAAGGGGATAAGCATTTAACTCATTTATTTGCAATAGAAGGAACTGATATTTTTCGTAAACTTGTAACTGTAACTGCTATTATTATTAAGCTCAGCCGACGTTCTCCTTTGCAAAAAAAAAAAAAAAAAAAAAGAAGAAGAAGAAGAAGGTAAATGTTAGTAATACTATGTACTATGCAGTATGAATTTTTTTAACTGTTTTACTACAGCTGTGTATTTTAAAAATGAAACCTATGCGGAACAAAAAGAAAAAGGGTTTAAATAGGTACATCAATTTCCTAGTGAATTGTAACACATTAAAAAAATGCCCTTTAAAAGTTAGAGAAAAAGTCATCGTAGTTCATGAATATACTGGTATGTAAAAGGAAAACTTCACGTTTTTTGCCTGCCACGCAAAAAAGACCTTTCTCGCCTTTTGTCCAGCAAAATCTTCAATAATATCATCGTGATTTAGTTTTGATGCCACATCGCGTTCTATTGACAATGTAGCGAGTGCAGTTTACCTTTCTTGAGACATTCTTGTCCTCAGATACGATTTAATTAATTTCAAGCCAGAGAAACTTCTTTCCGCACTCGCGATTGTTATCGGCACAGTAAACGTGATTCTGTACGCGATAGCTACGTTAGGGAAGGGATTTTGCATTTCGTTTAAAAATTGCAATACTTGAATGGCAGTATTGACGTCGTCCGGAACTTATACTCTGAGTCAACCTAAGAGTGAACCACTATGAAGGGTACGAAACAGCTACCTCCGCTACGAAAAATAGTCCCTAGCGTTTAGAGCTAAAAGCATCAGAATTATTGCTAAGAATCCATTTTTGTTTGCTCAACAGTTTATCAGACAAAATTGCTATCTAAAAAAAAATTCTAGAAGTTAGAGCGCTTTTAGAAATAAATTTGTTCTGAGAAGTTGCGGAAGCAAGAGCTTCGCACTTTCGGCTATTTCTGCCCACTTGGGATACAACTCGGACAGGGGGAAGGGATGGAAGACCTCTCCCAACATTAGCAGCACAGAGGCAATAAATTGACAATCGGGGAAACTCGAAGGCAGTAGGGGAAGCAATTCGGCCTCCACCAGACCCCCACTGACACTCCCCAATGCTTGTGAGATGTGTGTGTGTGTGGGGGGGGGGATCAGAAAGGAAACAGTAGAAGAGCACATTAACGCGGATGGATACCGTTCTTGCGTTCCACGACGAGATGTGATAAGGCTCTCCCGCCTTTCCCAGTAGTACACTTTTAGGGTGAATCGGAGTATAGTTCTCTGACTATTTTCAATTCTGTGAATAGCTCCTCTCCGCATATATCGCGGGAATTTCCCGAACGAAGGGTCAAATCTAGGTTTTTGCGATATTTCATTAGATTTTCGTCATTCATTTGTTTCATTTTCGGTAGAGAATACAAAAATCCAAACTTGTCATTGAGCTCCTTATATTGTTCAAAACGAGATTCCAGAGACTGTGAAGCAGTGTCTATAATAGGATAAAAATTCTCTATTTTGAAGACTTCCTCTGCAGATTTTGTATTTCTCATGGGCTCATCGTCTACTTCGTAATCAAAGATTCTTCTTTTTTTTTATCCACTCTATGCTCAGAAAATTTTGGTTCAACACCTGACTGTTCACAAATTTCACGAGCGGCCAAAATTGCAGCCTTCATTTTGAAATTGGTTCAAAAATTTAATAACCCCCTGAAGCATGTTTTCTGCCATGTCAAGCTGCATGCTCTCTCACTGAAGTGGTTTGCTCACACTATTTACAGAAAAGATTATGTCATACCATATAACAATACCCAATAAGAATTCATAACTCTGAAGTTCATGTACTTCCAATGAGCGAGCTTCACATTTGATTTTAGGATCATTTACTATGTCCGCAACTTCAAGAAGTGCGTCCCTTACTTCTTTTGCTTGGTATCTGATGGGTTTAACACTTTCTACATGGCTTTCCCATCTAGTGTCACAGGACTTCTTAACAACAATATAAAGGGGCTGGCTGGACCGTAGGGGCAATCGCCCAGGTCCCCGCGTCTTCAAGGGTCCCCGCAGTTTTGGGAAAAAATCATTTTCTGCAGAATTTTTTACAATTATTTTTTTACATATATATATAAGTTTTGGGAATCGAGGCCCTTAAAAGGTAATTTTTTGTAAGTTTTTTTTTTTTTTAGTTTCCATCCCCACCCCCATTTTCCAATAGGTTATCGCTCTTTGCCGTACAGATACTGATATCTGCTGTATTGTAACCACCTTAATATTTCCCGTACTCATGAAATAACAAATTCAATTTCATCTCTTTGTGGCCCTTACTTTTTTGTTCATTCAACAGTATGTGTTCAAAACAGACACTAAAATTGAAAGAAATAAAAATAACAAAATCAAAGTTGATTTAGGGCTACACGTGAAGCCCAATTATTCAGTGACTTTAAAAACATTACTAGAAATTTAAAAAAAAAATTATATGAGCGCGAATAAAAGATTAAATCGCTAATTTATCAGTTACTCCGCTATGCATTAAAAATCAATCACTAAAACATGTAACAGGGGGGAAATTATTTGTACGAAACTACGAATTTATTTTACAGGGATGCTGATATTATTTCCCACACAAAAATATTCGCAATGCAAAAATATTCGCTCGCAAGTATATTTTTATCAATTTGTGAGGAATTTGCTATAAGAGTCACACACACACAATACCCTCCTCCCCTCTCTCCCTGGAAAGAAAATCTTAGATTTCAACACTTTTTACACTCTCTCTCTCCCGGAAATTTCAGTCCATATTATGGTCTTTTTCTTAAGCTTAAAACAAACATTTCTTCGAGAAAATAATTTTTTCCGTACGATAGTTTTTTTTTTTTTTTGATTGGAGGTTTAACGACCACCGTGAGCAACTCGATGGGCTATAAGCAGTCGCCCGTCCCTAATTTAGGGTCACTGGTTCCAGGGAAGGGAGAGAGCCAGTGCCGTAAGACAAACACAACATCCATGCCTAACCGGGATTCGAACCCGGACCCCTTTAGACGAATGATCAGAGGCCTGCGCCACCGGGACGGCATACGATAGTTTTCGTACGTGTTCTTTACAGACGATGTGTTTCACGTAACGACTTTATTAAAATATGAGATTTATTTCCTAGTGCCATCAATGAAATTTTGCTCCTGGGCCCCGCAATGAAATTTCGCCCCAGGCCCCGCAAAAGCTCCATCCGGCCCTGTATTTGAGCATAATGTTCCATCGAGTATAGGAGATGCTTCAAATATAGAATATATTCTACCAATTACACCAAATAAAGTAATCGCCCTTGCAGAACATTTAGCCATGTCTCCAAAGAGTAAATTTAAATTGTGGCATGCACATGGCATGAAAAATGCTGTAGGATTTAACTGAAGAATTCGAGCTTGGACACCATTATTTACACCTTTCATATTAGCGCCGTTATCATACCCCTGGCCCCTGCAGTCATTTAAGTTTGTGACGTACCTGCCAGCAGGACGCACATTATATAAAGGCAGATAGGAATCAGAATACATGTCTGTGTAGCTCAGTTGGTAGAGCGGCTTGTTCCGGAATAAGCGTACTCGGGTTCGAATCCCGGCGTAGACCAAAAATGACGGAGAAATTTACTTCGTTATAATGGTGCCCGAACTACCCGGATGACCCGACCGTTCAAAATCTCGCATTGGTGTGATGTTATTTCCACACCGCGAGATAGGAAAAATCAGAGAACCCCTTCTCCAGTGCTTCGAAAAATAAAAATGTGTGATGTTGCATTCCACACAGCAGATTGACTGGGAATTCTCAAGTGCACGTTCTACAGTGGTTGTCTGCCTGCAACGATTCATGGTCACGGCTGACCCGTACGCCATGCCCCGGCCCTCTTTCGGTGGTGGGGGAGATGTGACGTACCTGCCAGCAGGACGCACATGATATAAAGGCAGATAGGAATCAGAATACATGTCTGCGTAGCTCAGTTGGTAGAGCGGCTTGTTCCGGAATAAGCGTACTCGGGTTCGAATCCCGGCGTAGACCAAAAGTGACGGAGAAATTTACTTCGTTATAAGTTCAAACCAAGCTCATCCAGGGCTACCAAGAGACAGTCAGAGACGTGTTTTCCATATCAGTAGATGACACAGTTTCTATAAATTTCATGAAGTGTTCCTCAACTTTTCCTCTGAAATATTAACAAATCTAACGACCAACGATATTTGCTCCTGATGACTTAAATCGGGAGTGCAATCTAGTACAACTGAAAAGTACTTTGATTTCTTAACATGGTCTACATTTGATTTTATTACCTTAGATGCCATTAGATTAACGAGTTCATTTTGAATTTAGCTACCCAAATAATGGTCGTGAATTTTGCTATTTTTGATGGGTCTTAAATGCATTTGTAAGACAGGGTCAAATTTTGCAGTCATTTGTATCAACCCAAGAAAATTGCCATTGTTGGCAGAGTACAGAATGTAGTTATCACCCCTAAATGCAAGGTTATGTTCAGCCAAATACTGAATAACATATAAAATGCGTTTCAAGACTTAGCGCCAATGCTGCTTTTCTTGAAAACTGAGTGGCCTTTGTTTGTCGTCAATAGTGAAGTTTTTCGCAAGTCTAAGCTCACACTCACTCCCCTTTAGATACATTCACGTGCTTTTGGAAAATTTCATGACTCTTCAACCTATGACTTAAATGTCTTTAGTCGCAAAACCCTTCACGTGCTAACATGCAACCATTTGTGTTTCCAAATAATTTACAGTAAAAACAGAAAACTTTTATCTTTTTTCATTGAGTAAATCAACCACCTTCTGTCTACTGTTTCTCCGTTGTGTAAAATACGCGTATAGTGTTCTGGCGAAAAGTGCCGCTTCTCGTCATCACTTGGGTAGTCATAGTTTACCACACAAATCGGGCCCTTTTGCAAGATTACATCCAAACTGTGTGTTGTTTAAAAAAGGCGGCCACTCACCTGGATCTAACAGTAGAACAAATTCTTCTCTTGTTTGAAATGGTGAATCACATTCCTTCATATCAGATACTCGTGTAAGCTGGTCAGAGACACTCGCAACATTGTTATCACTAGCTCTGACTTGAACCACATACACATTATTATCACTGGATTCTTTATCTTCGATGCAATTTGAAGCAAACGATGAACTGCTGGCCACAGGAACTGAAGCTGAAGGTAGTAAAAATTTATCGAAGCACCTTCCTGACTTCGTAAAAACACATATCTTCTTTCCCTTTTCTTTGCTTTTTGATAACCTGATTCAAATTTACGGAACTTATCCCGTTCTCTAGACATTTCAACTCAACTCACTTAACGCAAACTCTATTCTTAAAAAGTGTATTAGTTACATTCGAAGTAGAGAAGTGAACCTGGTTAAAACGTTAGAACAAGCACGAATGAGCAACCGAAGAAAGTTATTAGACCGTCAAACACAGCGGCCAGTTGACTTGACACACACACACACACACACACACACACACACACACACACACACACACACACACACACACACAACTGTTTTTGCTTTGGAAAAACAGCTTGGGAAAATCCTCAGAATGTGGATCCCAAGATAGGCTGTAAAACTCAAAGAATGACGCGACGTGATGTCCACTCACACCCGTCAATCACAGAGATTCCCGCGGCGAGAAGAAAATATATTGCTGTCGGCGCTGCAGCGTGTGTTGGACTTATCAAGGTAACATCATTTGGCCCCGCCCACCAGACTCAGGGTCTCTCAGGGATACAGAAGCACCGATATTAGCGCGTTGCACTTTGAATCAGGAAGCGGGAGCGTATGTATGACATCCGAAGGGGGAGCGTATGTATGACATCGAACTCACGGAGAACTGGGATGGTAATTCATATGTTTTGAACTGTCGGATTTTTTTTTTCTGTGTACGTAATGTTATATTTTTCTTTCTTTCTCTCCTTTGTTTTATTTTATTATTTATCCACCAGCGCGAGGCCCCTCAAAGAGCGAGGCCCTGTGCGGTCGCACGCGCCGCACACCCTTAACGGCGGCCCTGGAGGTAGGGCACTGCTGGAGTGTGACGCGGCGGATTGGTATCGTTCTCGAGTTCCCCAGGAACACTGCTAGCCGGCTAACCTACTTTCAGCAATAGTACACTCTTTAGTTGACTTAGAGTATAGCTATCAGCATTTCATTCCTGAGGCGCAGCTCCGCATTTCTACATTTCTTCTTTTTTTTATCCAAGAAGCTTTTCTGTATCATGCAGAACCAAAGCCGTCTGGACTACTAGAGGCCTAACCCTACGCGAGTTTTCCGTAAATGACGTCAGCAACTGGGTCATAAGAAACCAAACCCGCTACGATTAAAACCGACAAACAGTCTGTTTATGCTCGGCATGTGTCTTCTACTGAGAGTGCTGATGACTTGATGTGTGATATGAGGGCTAGAAGTTACTATTTTTATTAATTTAGATTACATATTTCTTATGAATTTATGAACTAGGCTATTTTATTACAAACATAATAGTTCTCGTGAAACTAAGTATAGGTTTAAGTAACGTCTTTCTACGCTTTGCAAGCGTAGGTTGAAGAAGCATATATGCTCCAGCTTTGTCAGTCTGCCTGTCCGCACGATAACTCGCGTAAAAATGATTCGATTTCAATGAAATTTTAGTATCTGGTAGGCGACAAACTGGGGACAAACCCTATTGAAAATGACAGAAATGGGATCAAAGGTCAGGGTACAGGAGTGAGATTTATTCCACAGCCATTATCCTCATAACTTGACTAAAAATGCTTCTATTGCAACAAAACTTTAGTATGTTGTTCCGGAGGTAAACTGCACTGGTTCTGTTAAATATCATCAAAATGGGGTCAAAGGTCAGGACATAGGAGCTTGATCCATTCCATCCCCCTTATGCCTTATAACTTACGTAAAAATGCTTCGATTGCGACAAATCTTTTTCATGTTGTTCCGGAGGCATAGTGAACCAATTTTGTTTAATATCATCGAAATGGGGTCAAAGGTCAGGGCACAGAAGCGAGATATATTCCACAGCCATTATCCTCATATCTTGAGTAATGATTTCTGATATGTCGGAAAGTGTATCATAATTAATGCATTGCATGATTTTACTAACTTGTTGTATCATTACGTGTTTTTTTTTTTTTTTTTTTTTTTTTTTTTTGTCCAGCGCGGTTTCCTTATTTTGTACAAAATATTTAAATGTGTACTTTTCCGACGTCATGCTGAAATAAAAAAACAATATGCATGAGTAGCACATTGTGTTGCTGAAAGAATATGAAATTGTCATATCAATAACGGCAATTTTAGTGTCCTGCATGGAATGTTCCTTATTAACTTATCAGATAAAGTTTGTAAGTTTTGCCTTTTTAATTTCTCCTTAAGTTATTTGGATGAAATAGATATAATTAAAAAAAAATACATAGTGCCTACTCTAATACCAGTGAATTTGTGCAATTCTTTTACTGTATATCTATATTAAAATTCTTTTATATCTGAATTAGTTTGTAGATATGAAATAATCATTGAGTTCATCGCTCTCATGGGTCATAAAGTGTTCGCGTTTTGTTTTTTAGCAAATGTTTTGCAATTACCGAAATTTATAACTTTTTTTCATTGATATTGTGAAGTCACGAAAAATAAGAATCTTGATACCGCCTAGCTGCTAGCTAAGATGGGAGGGTTTGTTATGACCATCATGGTGACGTCAGAAATCGAAGACTAAGGCCTTCTAGTAGTCGAGACAGATTTGGCAGAACGCAAGCCAATGTTGTTGTTGTTTTTAAATGAATGAGCAATCTTCCTTTTTCAATTTCTGCTACTCCTCTTCCGTACTTTTCTTTTACCCTTTCTTCAGTACCAGAATACCCTCCGGCAAAGGTGTACCTAGGTATCTCTGCGCCCGGGGCAAACCATAAGATATTGCTTCCCCATTTGTCATTGACAAAAGTCACCGGACACCTAGAAGAGAAACACAACATAGCATTCATTGACATACATTAGTACGATGTCGGTCCACATTTGGTCTTAAACGCATGCACTGACCCTTCGAGACATGCTTTCGACAAGGTTTTGGAGCACAGCGATAAGTATGCGCTTCCATTCAGTACATATTTCTGCCGCTAACTGTGGCTTAGTAAGTAGGCTTTGGTTCCAAACTGCTCTAATTCATCCCATATGTGCTCTATGGGATTAAGATCAGGGCTCTGTGCTGGCCAATCCACACACGATACGTAATTATCGTCAAACCACGCCGTAACAGTCCTTGCTTTATGGCTCGGTGCATTATCCTGCTGGTACCAACAAGGCTCGGTTCCAGAGCATTGCCACAGATTTGGTAGGGCATAATTGTCCAGAATAACAAGGTAGACGTGATTGTTAACAGGTTTGTCCACGATAATCAATGGGCCGGGACCATACCACGAAAAACACCCCCACACGAGTACACTGCCCGCTCAAAACTCAACCGGAAGAACAGTACACTGTGGTAAATAGTGTTCCCCCGGCTGCCGCCATACCAACACACGGCCATCAGACTAATGGATCGTGTATCTGGATTCATCAGAACATAGGACCCGTTTCCATTGATCTACGGTCAACGATAAATGTTCTTTACACCAGGCTAAACGACGAGTAGCATTCTGAGTGGAGCGTGAAGCCGCACGACCACGGTAACCCATATGGAATGAAGTTCTCTGCGAATGGTACATGTACATACTAACGTTCCAGCATTTTTACTCACCTGTACGCTGAGGTCTTGTGCAGTACTCCGTCGATTAGTTGTAACGAATCTGTTGAGGCTTCGACGTCCACTATCACTGATTTTCTTTGATCTGCCGGTACGTTTTGCTGCTTCAAGCACGTCATGTGTCTTCCACTTATTCAGTACATCCGAAACCGTTGACTTGGGTATGTTTAAAACGCCTCTCGGTCTCTCTTATGGACAACCCACTAATATAACACCCAACAATCTTTCCTTTCTCAAAGTCAGTTCTCTCCCGCCGCGACATTGTCACTCAACCTCGCAGTACGATATGATCGGGTTCAGCTGCAGGCTTGTTTTTACACCGTTCGCAGTTGTACTGTGCCTCTTAACAACGCAGCGGATCTGTCGATTTGCTTTTGAAGGGGTGTCCGGTGACTTTTGTCAATATAGTGTATATTGCGCCCCATCTGTCATATGTATTATATTTAACAGTTAGCATCATCATCATCATTGCCAACCATTATCAATCCACTGCTGGACGAAGGTTTCTTCAAGCCTCTTCCACAACGGTCTGTCTTGTGCCAGACTCCTCCATGTTACTCCCGCATACTTTCGAATTTCATCCACCCATCTCCCATGTGATCGTCTTCTGGGTCTTTTCCTGTCCCTTGGAATCCAATCTAAAATTTCGGCTGCCCATCGATGGTCTGTCCTTCTGGCAGTATGTCCAGCCCATTGCCATTTCAGGGATTTTACTCTTATCATGATGTCTACCACTCTTGTCATTTTTCGGATCCACGAGTTCATCTTCTTCTCTTTCCTGGTTACACCAAGCATGCACCTCTCCATACTGCTTTGAGTAGTCTGCAGCCTTTGTATGTCTCTTTTAGTTAAGGTCCACGTCTCTGCACCATACGTAAGCACTGGAAGGATGCATTGATCAAACACTTTTATTTTAAGACATAATGGCATATTGCTCTTGAAAATTATGCTGTTTCTTCTAAGAGCTCTCCAGGCAAGTTTTATACGCTGATTAATTTCTTCATCAATGTGACCCTCACTTGATATCTGCTGTCCAAGATAAACGTACGCATCTATTATCTCCAGCTTTTCTCCATCAATCGATAACTCTTCATTTCTTGTAAAAACATTATTGTACATCACTTTTGTCTTCTGAAAGTTCATTTTTAATCCCACTTCTTTACTCTTGTCAGCAAGTTCCTGTATCATACTCGGCAGCTCTGATGGGGTAGTTGCAAAGAAAACTACGTCATCAGCAAAACGAAGGTGAATTAGATAATCTCCATTAATCTTTATCCCTTTGTTTTTCCAGTTTAGTGATTGAAAGACATTTTCCAATGGGGCATTAAAGAGCTTGGGAGATATGGTGTCACCTTGTCTCACTCCCTTTCCAATTTTTATGTGTGCTGTAATCTCAAACAGCAGAATCTTTGCACTTGCATTTTCATAGATGTTATTAATAGCATTAATGTATGCATCTTCAACATCGCAGGATTTCAAAGCCATTGTAACTGCCGATGGTTTCACTGAATCAAAGGCCTTTTCATAATCGACAAAAGTCATGCACAATGGAAGTTCATATTCCCTCGCTCTTTCAATTAGTTCTCTCAGTACGTGGATATGATCTATTGTGCTGTAGCCACTCCTGAATCCAGCTTGTTCTCTCGGTTGAGCCATGTCCAGTGTTACCTTTAAACGGTGTGAAAGAACTTTAGTGAAGATTTTATAAACCACTGATAGGAGGCTGACAGGTCTGTAGTTCCTGAGATCCTCAATGTCACCTTTTTTATATAGCAGAATCATTGTAGCGTTGTTCCAATCTTCAAGAATCTTCCCTTCATTAAGGCATCGAGTGAAAACTTGGGCGAGTACTGTTTCAATTTCTCCACTTGCTTCTTGTATGATGTCTACAGTAATTCCATCTTCCCCTGGAGCTTTCCCCCTCTTCATGTTCTTGATTGCATGTGCAACTTCTGCTGGGAGGACTGGAAGAACTCTGGTACCTTTCATGATGTCTGAAGTACATGTATCATCCCTTTCATATAATTTGGAGTAGAAATCTTTCACTCTTGTCAAAATTTCGCCTCTATTTCTTGTTACAGAACCATCTTCTTTTCTCAGTGCCATAATCTTTTTCTTCCCTTACTGAGATGTCCCTTTGCTATCTTTAGGCTTTGGTTGTTTTCAATTGCTTTCCTCTCTAGTTCACAGCTGAATTTCCTTACGTCTTCAGTGATACTTTTTCGTACTGTCTTGCATAGCTCTATATATTTCCACTTTGGAAGTCACATCTTCTTTAGTTGTCCTCATCTCACTTCTTTTTTGCATCAACATTTTGGTTTTTTCTGATAATTTGTTCACTTGCAACTTGTTCTTAGACCCAGCTAATTTTGTTGCTGTTTCCATAAGAGCTTTGGTTACTTTTCTGTTAACTTCAGAAATATCCACTTCTTCCGATGTTAGGCCTTCTAAAGCAGAGAATCTGTTCTTCAGTTCCAACTTGAAGGCATTATGGTGTTTTTTAAGGTTGGTTATGTCAATACATTTTGTTTGTCTTATGAGCTTGCTACGTTCGAGTTTAGTGTTGAGGTGCATCTTACACCTCACCAATCTATGGTCACTACCTGTGTTGAACTTGTTTAGCACACTGCAGTCTTCTATGACGAATTTTTTGTTACACATAATAAAATCAATTTCACTTGTCGTCCCATTTGGATGTCTCCAAGTCCATTTCCTGTGTGGCTTTTTCTTGAAAAAGGAGTTCAAGATGAAAAACCCTTCTGCCTCTGCAAACTCTACGAGAGTATTTCCACGCTGGTTTCTGTTGCCGTGACCGAATTTACCTACTGGAGTTTCATTCTGTTGCCGTTGCCCTATTTTTGCATTGAAATCTCCCATAATTATCTTCAAGTGCTGCTTACCTTTATTATTTAGATGACGAATTTCCTCATAAAATTCTTCAATTTCTTCTTCAGGATGACTTGTGGTGGGTGCATAAGTTTGAATAATCTGAGCCTGGTATCTTCTCGACAGTTGGATAACAAGTCGTTCAGCTCTGTCAGAGGAACTTTCAACTTCTACAACTTTATCCTTCAGTTTCTTGTTTATTATAAATCCAACAATACTAGTTCTGCCAGTATCTGTCCCACGATAGTAGAAGAGATGTCCACTTTTCAGTTCAATGAGATCTTCTCCTTTTCTCCTTACCTCACTTAGCCCGACGATGTCCCACTTGATATATAATACTTATTTAATACAAGTTAATGCTATAAATAACATATATTAAATATATTTATTTATTTAATATAACAGTTATTTCTACATTGTCTAACAATTATATATTGAATAGTCAGGTAATGTATTATTGGACCCCTTTTATTGGACCTTCGGCACCACATAAACCAGCCCGAATGCAGCTAGTAGTCGTGGCTCGCAGTCACAGTAATGCTCGAATAGCTTCCAGAGAATCTTCAACAACGTGAACGACATTCTTATCCGTCCAACTAAAGAAAACCCTTATCAATGCAGTTACAAAAAAATTCCATTGTTAAAGGTCGCGGTTCTTTACTTGAATGGAGTACAGATACTCTCCTTCATTTCTGAATGCGAGTATTTATCATCTCTTTGACATTTTGAGGAAGAATTTCAAATTTTATGTGTAGCAGGAACTGGTAAAAAAGTTTTGATTCTAATTTTAATTAGATTGTTAGCCATGGTTTTGGTGCCCTCTCTTGAGCTGCGCCCGTGGCAAACTGCCCCTCCTTAGTTACGTCTCTGCCTCCGTGTAGCCAGCAGCATTAAAAAAATTCTGAGTGTGTGCATGTGTGTGTGTGTTTTTCATTACGTAAGTACTTTCTGAGAGAAAAGTGACTTACCAGCATGCCCTTTTTCCAAGAACGCGTTGTAAACTTCTTCATCCCGTTGCATTTTTCCTTGACCAGAGCAACACATTCCTTTTTGTCCACTCCAATGACCCATTGACCAACAAAATGGCGCGGATCTTGGCAACCTATACTTAATACTTAAAAAAAAGGGGGGGAGGGATTAGCATGTTAAACAATAAGATACAAAAAAACAAAGAAAGAAGGAATATTGCATACACTGCTCCAAAAATACTTTTTTGCCGCCCCAGTGGCGCAGTGGTCTAAGCGATGGCCTCTGATCATTCGTCCGAAAGGGGTCCGGGTTCGAATCCCGGTGAGGCATGGATGTTGTGTTTGTCTTACGGCACTGGCTCTCTTCCTTCCCTGGAACCAGTGACCCTAAATTAGGGACGGGCGACTGCTTATAGCCCATTGAGTTGCTCACGGTGGTCGTTCAACCTTCAATCAGCCGCCCCGGTGGCGCAGTGGTCTAAGCGATGGCCTCTGATCATTCGTCCGAACGGGGTCCGGGTTCGAATCCCAACGAGGCATGGATGTTGTGTTTGTCTTACGGCACTGGCTCTCTCCCTTCCCTGGAAACAGTGACCCTAAATTGGGGACGGGCGACTGCTTATAGCCCATTGAGTTGCTCACGGTGGTCGTTAAACCTCCAATAAAAAAAAAAAAACCTTCAATCAAAAAAAAAAAAAAAAAAAGTACTTTAACAACAGAGATTACACCAGTGACGTACCTCATTCAGAGGTGACGCACATGTAAAGACGGCAAAGTTACAGCAAGTCGCCTCGGTGACGCAGTGGTTTTTGACCATTCGTTCGTGAAGAGTCAGGGTTAGAATCCCGGTGAGGCATAGATGTTGTGTTTGTCTCATGGCACTGGCTCTCTCCCTTCCCTGGAACCAGCGGCCCTAAATTAGGGATGGGTGGCTGATTAATTATAGCTCATCGAGTTGCTCACGGTGGTCGTTAAACTCCTCAAACAACAACAAAAATATGTATATTAACTCCCTTCAAGGCATCGACCTTGCCTTGCACTACTCTCCTGCAAAGCAGTCGTTAGCCACGTCCTGCTGTCTCACTGTCCCGGAAGAGGCTTAAGAACGCTGGTGTAGATTCTTTTTTTTTTTTTTTTTTTCTTTTTTGACTGGTTTAACGACCATCGTGAGCAAATAATCCATGCGGCATAAGCAGCCGCCAGTCCCTAATTTAGGGCCACTGGTTGAAATTTAAAGTGGTTACCCCTAAACCTAAACCACCTATATCTTATGGGTTCAAAAAGTTCAAACTGAAATCATTACACAATCAATAGACGAAGAACGCACTTGAAAATTTGGAAAAGTTTAAATTTAGGGGGTGTTAACCGCCTAAATATGAACCAACACATATAATCTTTTTTATGGGCTCTAAAAAGCTCAAACTGAAATCATTACACAACGCTATCAATAGACAAAGAATGCGCTTGAAAATTTGGAAAAGTTTAAATTTAGGGGTGTTGAGATGGGTGGATGAAATTCGAAAGTATGCGGGAGTAACATGGAGGAGACTGTCACAAGACAGACCGTTGTGGAAGAAACTTCGTCCAGCAGTGGATTGATAATGGTTGACAATGATGATGATGATGAAGCCCCACCCAAATATGAACCAACACATATAATCTTTTTCACGGGCTCTAAAAAGCTCAAACTTAAATCATTAGACACAACGCTATCTCGAAATATCAAGGTTGTAACCTAAAATCTTCTAAAAAGGGCTGTGACGTGCCTGCCCCGCAGGACGCACACGACATAAAGGCAGATAGCAGCAAGAACGAACGCCTGCGTAGCTCAGTTGGTAGAGCGACTTGTTCCGAAATAAGTGATCCCCGGCGTGGACGAAAAATGACGGAGAAATTTACTTCGTTATAATGGCGCCCGAACTTCTCGGATGACCCAGCCGTTCAAGATCTCGCAATGGTGTGATGTTCTTCCCACACCGCGAGACAGGAAAAATAAGAGAATCCCTTCTTCAGCGCTTCGAAAAATAAATGTGTGCGATGTTGCATTCCACACACTAGATTGACTGGGAGTTCTCAACCGCACGTTCTTCAGCGGATGGCTGCCTACGGCAATTCATGGTCACGGCTGAGCCGTAGGCCATGCCCCCGGCCCTTTTTCGGGGGGGGGTGACTTGCCTGTCCCGCAGGACGCACACGACATAAAAAGGCAGATAGCAGCGAGACGAACGTCTGCGTAGCTCAGTTGGTAGAGCGACTTGTTCCGGAATAAATGGACTCGGGTTCGATCCCGGCGTGGACCAAAAATGACGGAGAAATTTACTTCGTTATAGGGCCATAGCGTGCGTATCTTGTCAACACCTGAAGATCGATTCGTTGAGTCCCAATAGATTAACCTTTATTGCATGGCATGCGAGATATTAAACTCATAACTCAAGCTTTAGCGAGTCGCAAAGCTTCTACATAACCTTGTGTCGTTATGAACTTACATACGCATTTATATCCCTACGAAAACTCGTACATTTCGTTTTGTTCTACTATAGGAAAACTCCCACACTTTGACAAGATCTCAGAACGAAACGAAATTTGCCATTTATGCAATTTGTATACGACCCCGTAACGTCGCAGACTCTGAAGGGTACTAGTGTCCCGGGTACAAATTTGCCGTTAGAGATCTGGTGTGTCACTTTTGATTTGCATGCGGCGTGCTTTATTTTGGGATATATCCTCCCCCCCCTCCTTTCTTCCAGTTGAGGCAATTCGAATTCTTTTTCAAAACGTGCGTTTAAAGTTGAGGCAATTCGAATTCTTTTTCAAAACGTGCGTTTAAAGTTGAGGCAATTCGAATTCTTTTTCAGAACACACATTTAAAATTTCGACGGGTGCACCCAATTCCGGGCCGGCCCCGGTGGCGCAGTGGTCTCAGCGATGGCATCTGATCATTCGTCCGAAAGGGGGCCGGGTTCGATTCCCGGTGAGGCATGGATGTTGTGTTTGTTTTACGGCACTGGCTCTGTCCCTTCCGTGGAACCAGTGACTCTAAATTAGGGACTGGCGACTGTCCATTGAGTTGCCCCCTTGCCCCCAAATTCGGTGGGTGTACATTATGTCCCAAACGTGCGTTGGGTCACACGAAAAAACAAAATTAAAATTTCGGCGGGCGTTTTTTTTTTTTTTGATTGGAGGTTTAACGACCACCGTGAGCAACTTAATGGGCTATAAGCAGTCGCCCGTCCCTGATTTAGGGCCACTGGTTCCAGAAAAGGGAGAGAGCCAGTGCCGTAAGACAAACACAACATCCATGCCTCGTTGGGATTCGAACCCGGACCCCGTTCGGACGAATGATCAGAGGCCATCGCTTAGACCACTGCGCCACCGGGGCGGCTGATTGAAGGTTGAACGACCACCGTGAGCAACTCAATGGGCTATAAGCAGTCGCCCGTCCCTGATTTAGGGCCACTGGTTCCAGAGAAGGGAGAGGGCCAGTGCCGTAAGACAAACACAACACCCATGCCTCACCGGGATTCGAACCCGGACCCCTTTCGGACGAATGATCAGAGGCCATCGCTTAGACCACTGCGCCATCGGGGCGGCTCGGCGGGTGTACATCATCTCCCAAAATCAAAGCCTGTCATGATACTTAAATTTCGAAAATATGGTATCGATGATTTCTAAAGTTACTGTGCTAAGTATGCTCAAGTTCAGTGGGCTCGTGTGCGGTGGGTAAATGTCCGACACCCGGGTAAGACAAATTTCAGGGTGGGCTATACGTTTCCCTTTGGCGACGTCCCTCATTCATGGTGTGGCATTTTCTATGCAGAGCAGTGTATTTGTTTTGAAGATTGGAGTAAAAAAGGTAGGTTAAAAGAAGTGAGTGGTTTCCATGGTTTTATATGATTCTATTTCACTGAGGTCGCAGAGAACAAGTTTTGTTAGATGAGAGGCGAATTTCATGGCAGTAGTTAGGCCCCAGAACGGCGGGGGGGGGGTGGGGGTTAGTGAAGAGTCCTCTGGAGGAATTCTGTTTTCAAGTGCAAACCTTTTCCACGAATACAGATGCAAGCTTTGTTTTGTTTTTTCGATCCTTCTATTTCCCTAGGGGAACAATTTCGCCGTGCCAAAAAACGAAAGAAGTAAAAAAAATATGAAAAAAGGGGGATACAAGGCAAACGGAACTTTCTTGAAATACACTCACGGACAATGAAATTTGCGCACCTAGAAGAAAACATGCTACAACCGCGAAACTTTGCAAATAGCTAGAGTGCGTGCTGGTAGGCAAATGATCCACGTTTGGTGCAATTGTGCATGACCGCACACCCTGTGGTGGCGCTGCAAGCACGAACCGTTACCCGTACCGGCTTGTAGTCGATGCCCCATTAAAGCGAAAAGCACCGGCCGACGCCAGCAAGAGTACAGAGTCACAAGAATGCCGGATAGACGTCGATTTACGCGACTTAACGGATTTTGAGAGAGGCCTGATCATTGAGCTGAAAACCGCAGGGTAGTCGGCGTGCGGTATATCCTGCCACGTGGATCGTTCTGACCAAGCCGTCCGACTCTGTTGGGAGCAGTGGACACGTGACGGTACTACCACACGGTGGAGCGCCTCCGGACGGACCATGAGGACCGCCGGTAGAGAGGATTGACGGATCGTGCGCCAGGCACGAACGGATCCCACGGGGACCCGGTCCACTATACATTCAAATGTAGCGGCTCCTGTGTGACCAGAAACCATTTCCCGACGCCTCGTGGAAGCGAATCTGAGATCCCAGCGCCCCTTACGTGTGCTGCCATTAACGGCGGAACATCGCCGGCTCCGTGTGCAGTGGTGCCAGGCCAGAACGACGTGGAACGCCACAGACTCGCGACGTGTAGTGTTTACCAATTATGAGCGCTGCTTCGTTTTGGGGACAGATGATCATTGTATCAGGGTGTAGAGGTTCGCGGGTCAACGGCACAATCCCAACCTCGCTACCGAGTGACACACCTGCTCCACTGTAGACATTATGGTCTGGAGAGCCATAGCTTACGATAGCCGATCAGCTCTAGTAGTGGTACGTGGATCGTTGACGGGCCAGCGGTATGTGGATGAGATCCTACGGCTCCATGTGATCCCATTCCTGGCCGGGATTCCAGGTGCGTTATACCAGCAGGACAATGCCCGCCCGCCCACCCACACACGGCTCGGGTTGCCCAGGACTGCCTACGTCATGTCCAGACACTTCCATGGCCTGCCCGCTCCCCGGACATGTACCCTATCGAGCATGTGTGGGACCAGTTGAAACGCCGGCTGCCGCCGTGCCGCACTATCCGGGATTTGGAGCACACCGTCCAACACGTGTGGGCCAGTCTGCCGCAGGACAACATCAGGTGTCTGTTCGCCTCCATGCCGGACCGTATTGCAGCATGGTGCGATGCGCTATTGAAGATGACCGGATTGTGTTCCATAGATCCCTCTGTAATTGTCCTGCAGCTCTGTTTTTGCCATAAAAAAAACTACACGCAAATATACATGAAATATCTCCAAAGAGCTTACCACTATTCTTACTCTTGAGACAATGTCTCTAACTACCATTTCTCTCAACACTACTCACTTTATCACAAAAAAGCGGCGGTATTCCCCATATAGATAACATTCTAATTAAAACTCCCCTTCTTTTATCTTTAATTAAATCCCCCACAGTTCCTATCCCACCTATTAAACATCTCTAAAAGACATCATATTTAGTTAGGCCTGCTCAATGACCCTTAAACGGCCGCGATTTCCCATCTAAGGTAGCATAGTCATTTGCCTTTTAATTGAAGGCTAGAATGAATGGCTTAACATGTCATTTAGTTGTAACATTCATCTGTATCATTTCGTCCATAAAATTTCAGTTGAATCCGATACTTTCTGCTTGGTGCGCAAATTTCATTGTTCGTGAGCGTATAAAAAATAAATCACATTCGCCGAATTTGCTTGATAATCGTTGAATAGCAGGTTCCTTACCGCTGGAAAATCACATTCTCACACACACACACAGTTGTGGAAATGGGCCGGAACGCCGATCCGGGAGCGAAACCCCCGCTTTCCGGAAGCAAAATCCTGCGTTCCGGAAGCAAAATCCTGCGTTCCGTAAGCAAAACCCTGCGTTCCGGCGTTCCGTTATCGACACCAACAGAAAGGGAGCATTTAATTTTCATAAAAGATTTCGTAATGCATTATACATTTCAATTAATGACACCGCTTTGTATTAATTGTTCGTCGTTTCAATTTTTTTTTTATTTTCCTCTAATAAAGCTCACTCGCCATTTGTGTAGGTACTACCGGAGTTGTAGCTGTAGTTCTTGAAAAAATTCTCTTCGCCGTCTGGCGTTCTTCCTTCGCGATTTCCCGCCACGGTGACGACTGCAACGCCGCTTAATTCCACGATGAGTGCGAAGTGTTGGCGCGAGAGCGAAGTTCATGACAGGAGCTGATTGCTCGATGACCTTGCAACCTCTCTCCGCTCTTGGCATAAAATGACTTCGAAGTTCCTGTAACCTGGCAACGAGTTTAATTACTACACTCTACACATGCTGTCACTTCGACTTCAGCTCCTGTTGTGGTAGGACGTGACTTTTTGACTGATATTATAGTCGTTGTTGTAAGTTTTAATTTGTTGTTGTGTGAGAAAAGAAAACAACTGAAAATAATGAAAAGAACTCTAACATATTTCTTTGGGAAAAAAGATGAGTCAAAAGAAAAAAAAACAAAACTCGGGAATTTGGACACCCCCCCCCCCGTTCAAGCTCGGACTTCGTGTGAAGTATCACCAAGAAAATCACCGAAAATACAACAGTCAAAGGAAATCCCTTCATCAGGAAGTTCATTAGAAGAATCTGAATCTCGGCAAAGCTACAAATGGTAAACCCGAGTGTTGGACTGAGGATCAAAGTAAGTATTTTTGAAAGAGTACTCTTGGCTTGTTAAAAAAATTGGGTGTTTAGGATGTGCCGTCAGTAAAACCGCCTGGAATATGAACGTTTCAGAATTGTTAACTGGTGCAAGGCTTTCTAAGGAGTGGATAGATTGCAAAGTTAGATCTACGGCTGACGATAAGAAGAAGCAAAATACGGCTCTAAGGGAAAAAATAAAGGAACACAGAGAAAGTCACGCTCATAAAGAAGCTTCTAAAACGAACGCAAAACGTTCTGAAGACGTCTTTGAAAAAAATATTGTTGAAAAAATAAATGAAAATAAAGTAGACGATACGTACGAAATATTTAATACCGCATATTTCATTGCGAAGAACAATAGACCTTTTGCCGATTTTCCTGGTTTGATTGATATTCAAAAGAAAAACGGCACTGAGGTGGGGAGGATATTGCAGTCTAGGAAGACATGTACGGATATTTGCGATTCTATAGGAAATGACATGCGTAAAAAGCTCTGTGAAGAAATCGTCTCCCAAAATATAAAATTCGGTTGATGCGTGTCCATAGATCCGGATGATATAAATGTCCAAACTTTATTTTTTGATTTGGTTGAATTACACGATTTGAAAGCAACAGCAATAACTGAATCGATTATGAACTGCTTGGTGAAGTATTTTCCAATAGAGCTTATTTAAAAATAATCTGATATCTTTCACTTCCGACGGAGCTGCAAACTTCGCAGGTTCCATATCTGATGTGGCTCAACAGCTTAAAAAAGATTTCCCGAACTTAGTATATGGCACTGTGCAAATCATAAGTTAGAACTTGCTGTCGGGGACGTAATTAAAATGGTTTACGGCATACAGAGTTTTAAATCGTTTTACGATAAATTATACTCTTTGTATCACGCTTCACCAAAGAACGCCCGCGAGTTGCATCACTATGCTGAAGAAATTGCAGTTCTGTGTTTTTCAGTCGGGAGAGTTCTTGGAACAAGATGGGTCGCATCTAGTGAGCGAACATTATCTGATGTCTGGAATCAGTGTTTCTTTCAGGCATACATCCAGGGGGGCTAAGCCCTCCCGGAAACGACCACTCCCCCCTCCCGGAGACATTTTAGGTTACCGAGCCAAATTTTAATAAATTCAGGCTATGATGAAAAAGGAAGTTTCGTTTCTTTTTATGGTACAAATATTTCTTCATTTTTTTATAAATATTTGTTCAAATGGTACTAGTTATAGTTTATTTTATTAAAAAGTATATTACGACGCATGGTATTCTTCAAAATATAAAAAGTAGACTAATCATATCTAATTGTCTGGGAATCGTGATTCAGGAACAAGAGTGCGTTGAATGTATTTTTTTTAACAGAAAAAATTTCAAGCCTGCGGAACCTCCCCTTCCCTTCTTTAGCTGAAAACAGTTCGTTATTCCTAAATGTTTGAAGAAGTAATTACTATATCAGGTATGTATATAGAATTTTTCTTCGGAAGGGGGGGGGGCGAATTTTTGAAATCCACCATCCGGAACAAAATTAAAATTAATGAAAAATTAAAGCATTTTTTCTAATGTAAGTTGACATTTTTTTTATTAAATTACGGCATTTTTTTCTAATGTAAGTCGCATTTTAACCAAAAAAAAAAATAAATAAAAAAAATGAAGCAATTTCCGGGGGGAGGGGGCTCTAAATGCGCCCCTGTGCTAGATATATAGTAACTACTTCTATATATATAAATATAGTAGTTAAAATTATATATATCATCATCATCATCATTGTCAACCATTATCAATCCACTGCTGGACGAAGGTCTCCCCAAGTTTCCTCCACAACGGTCTGTCTTGTGCCAGTCTCCTCCATGTCACCCCTGCATACTTTCGAATTTCATCCACCCATCTCCCATGTGGTCTTCTTCTGGGTCTTTTCCTGTCCCTTGGAATCCAATCTAAAATTTCGGCAGTCCATCGATGATCTGTCCTTCTGGCAGTATGTCCAGCCCATTGCCATTTCAGGGATTTAACTCTGATCATGATGTCTTCCACTCTTGTCATTTTTCGGATCCACGAGTTCCTCTTCTTATCTCTCCTGGTTACACCAAGTATGCACCTCTCCATGCTTCTTTGAGTTGTCTGCAGCCTTTGTATGTCTCTTTTAGTTAAGGTCCACGTCTCTGCACCATACGTAAGCACTGGAAGGATGCATTGATCAAACACTTTTCTTTTAAGACATAATGGCATATTGCTCTTGAAAATTATGCTGTTTCTTCCAAAAGCTCTCCAGGCAAGTTTTGTACGCCGATTAATTTCTTCATCAATGTGACCCTCACTTGATATCTGCTGTCCAAGATAAACGTACGTGTCTGTTATCTCCAGCTTTTCTCCATCAATCGATAAATCTTCATTTCTTGTAAAAGCATTGAACATCACTTTTGTCTTCTGAAAGTTCATTTTTAATCCCACTTCTTTACTCTTGTCAGCAAGTTCCTGGATCATACTCTGCAGCTCTGATGGGGTAGTTGCAAAAATGACTACGTCATCAGCAAAACGAAGGTGGGTTAGATAATCTCCATTAATCTTTATCCCCTTGTTTTCCCAGCTCAGCAACTGAAAAACACCCTCCAATGTGGCATTAAAGAGCTTCGGAGATATGGTGTCACCTTGTCTCACTCCCTTTCCAATTTTTACGTGTGTTGTATTTTCAAACAGCCTAATCTTTGCACTTGCATTTTCATAGATGTTATTAATAATATTAATGTATGCATCTTCAATACCGCAGGTTTTCAGAGCCATTGTAACTGCTGATGGTTTCACCGAATCAAAGGCTTTTTCATAATCGATAAAAGCCATGCACAATGGAAGTTCATATTCCCCTCGCTCTTTCAATTAGTTCTCTCAGCACGTGGATATGATCTATTGTGCTGTAGCCACTCCTGAATCCAGCTTGTTCTCTCGGTTGAGCCATGTCCAGTGTTACCTTCCAAGCGGTGTGAAAGAACTTTAGTGAAGATTTTATAAATTACTGATAGGAGGCTGATAGGTCTGTAGTTTCCGAGATCCTCAATGTCACCTTTCTTATGTAGCAGGATCATTGTAGCGGTGTTCCAATCCTCAGGAATCTTTCCTTCATTAAGGCATCGAGTGAAAATTTGGGCGAGTACTGTTTCGATTTCTCCACTTGCTTCTTGTATGATGTCTACAGTAATTCCATCTTCTCCTGGAGCTTTTCCTCGCTTCATGTTCTTGATTGCATGTGCAACTTCTGCTGGAAGGACTGGAGGAACTCTGGTACTGGTATCTTTCATGATGTCTGGAGTGCATATATCATCCCTTTCATATAATTTGGAGTAGAAATCTTTCACTCTTGTCAAAATTTCACCTCTATTTCTTGTTACAGAACCATCTTCTTTTCTCAGTGCCATAATCTGTTTTCTTCCCTTACTGAGATGTCCCTTTGCTATCTTTAGGCTTTGGTTGTTTTCAATTGCTTTCCTCACTAGTTCACAGTTGAATTTTCTTATGTCTTCAGTGATACTTTTTCTTACTGTCTTGCATAGCTCTATATATTCCACTTTGGAAGTCACATCTTCTTTAGTTGTCCTCATCTCTCTTCTTTTTTGCATCAACATTTTGGTTTTTCCTGATAATTTGTTCACATGCAACTTGTTCTTAGACCCAGCTAATTTTGTTGCTGTTTCCATAAGAGCTTTGGTTACTTTTCTGTTAACTTCAGAGATGTCCACTTCTTCCGATGTTAGGCCTTCTAAAGCAGAGAACCTGTTCTTCAGTTCCAACTTGAAGGTATTATGGTGTTTTTTAAGGTTGGTTATGTCAATAGATTTTGTTTGTCTTATGAGCTTGCCACGTTCAAGTTTAGTGTTGAGGTGCATCTTACATCTCACCAATCTATGGTCACTACCTGTGTTGAACTTGTTCAGCACACTGCAGTCTTCTATGACGAATTTTTTGTTACACATAATAAAATCAATTTCACTTGTCGTCCCATTTGGATGTCTCCATGTCCATTTCCTGTGTGGCTTTTTCTTGAAGAAGGAGTTCAAGATGAAAAACCCTTCTGCCTCTGCAAACTCAACGAGAGTATTTCCACGCTGGTTTCTGTTGCCGTGACCGAATTTACCTACTGAAGTTTCATTCTGTTGCCGTTGCCCTATTTTTGCATTGAAATCTCCCATAATTATTTTCAAGTGCTGCTTACCTTTATTATTTAGATGACAAATTTCCTCATAAAATTCTTCAATTTCTTCTTCAGGATGACTTGTGGTGGGTGCATAAGTTTGAATAATCTGAGCCTGGTATCTTTTCGAGAGTTGGATAACAAGTCGTGCAGCTCTGTCAGAGGAACTTTCAACTTCTACAACTTTATCCTTCAGTTTCTTGTTTATTATAAATCCAACAATACTAGTTCTGCCAGTATCTGTCCCACGATAGTAGAAGAGATGTCCACTTTTCAGTTCGATGAGATCTTCTCCTTTTCTCCTTACCTCACTTAGCCCCACGATGTCCCACTTGATCCTTTGTAGTTCCTCTTCCAATTCAAGAAGCCTTGAATCAGAAGATAGGGAGCGTCCATTGTACGTAGCCAAGGTCAGCATCAGATGGCAGCCTAGTCCGGTCCTCCGGGGATTCTTAGCACCCTCTGCCTTCATGTCGCACTGGCCGCTGCCTTGGCCAGGTACATTCCAGCTGCCGGAGACTGAGGGCCAAGATTTAAGTTGTGGAATCATTTTGGAGGGGTTTGGCCATAACTCACCACGCTGGCCAAGCGGGTTGGTGAGTGTGGGATAGAATTTCCTCTAATCCCGATGGTATAGTTATACCGCTATTGGCGGTCGTCAGAGCCCCTTTAGTGGGAACAGGATGCACCACGAGAAGGCGGGGTTGACATTTGTCAAGGAGAGGCTGTGATGTTACGCATCACCTGACCTTACATCCCATATATATATATATATATATATATACTGAAGAGCAAAGCTTAAAACTAAGGAAAAACTTTTGAATTTAAAACGAAAGTTGGAAAGTTATGGATGCAAGCTAAATTGTTAACTAGAGCTAGGTCATACAACTCTGCGGAGGTCATGACATATATATATATATTTTAAAACAATTTTTGGTGGGCTTATTACTTGCATCTATGGCTTTGCAGAAACCCATTTCCAACTAGGTCTTTGTGGAAGTGAGAAAATGTAGAGTTTTTGCTGGTCCTTGATAAAGCCAAGGCTCAGTATTCTCGACACTTTCTACATTCAGTTGTTTTAATTTTATTTTTTATCTTTTCTCCTTTTACTCACACCGGTAGTTACATAACCTTTTCTATGTTGTACTTGGTATGAGTCAAAAAGTCAAAAATATATATATATATTTTGCTTAGGTCTCTTCTTAATAGAATATATATATATATATATATATATATATATATATATATATATATATATATATATGGGATGTAAGGTCAGGTACAGGAAAAGACCCAGAAGAAGACCACATGGAAGATGGGTGGATGAAATTCGAAAGTATGCGGGAGTGACATGGAGGAGACTGGCACAAGACAGACCGTTGTGGTGGAAACTTGGGGAGACCTTCGTCCAGCAGTGGATTGATAATGGTTGACAATGATGATGATGATGATGATATATATATATAGCAAATGGAAAACTTGCCCCCTCTAAGGTTTCATTTGCCCCCCCCCCCGGCCAAAAAGTTCTGAAATAAACACTGTCTGGAATATGCTTCCAGCCTAGGCTTTGCATTTTAAAGCTACATCTGCTGATGCTTCAAGGGATAGTAAAGAAAGAAGCATGTTTTCTGGCTTACTGTAAAGACTTACGAGCACATGTTTCCTGGATAATTTGGCACTAATGAAAACCGCCTTAAAGGAACTTATTTCATTGTCACTACGTCTTCAAGGAAATTCTGTATCGTTACCAGAAGCACATTCGCATATTTCCCTTACAGTGAAAGTTTTCCAAGGTTTAGCTGATGGTGGTTTTGACGAGTTTTATTTAGTAGCATCAGATGCCGTAAAAAATATGGTGTTCAAAGGGGTGTACTTACATTCAAGGGGATATAAATCTGACGGGAAAATAAACCGTGTTCAGTTTTTTCGGAGTGTTGCCAACAATTTATCTGCCAGATTATTCAGCAGCGAGGACGTTGTAAAACAACTTCAGGTTTTGTATCCGTCTTTTTGGCAGACCGACATAGATTTTTTATATGGAGAAGGAGAGGTTCTAAGTTTATGCCGAATATTCGGATCGGAGGGAGAAAGGAAAATCATTGAAGAGTTCAGACATTTCAAGGAGACCAAAAAAATTTCACGTCATTTAAAAGTCTTATTAAAATCTGTTGCTGCGGTTGCTATATCAACAGCTGAGTGTGAAAGAGGTTTTAGCACCCTGAATTTGATAATAACTGATTTAAGAAACGCTTTAAACGTTACACACGTCAGCAACCTCATGTTCATAAAAATAAACGGACCTCCTTCAAAGATTTCAATCCCGAGCCGTACGTACGGAAATGGTTGAGCGACGGAAGGAGAAATGCAGATTTTTTGGCTTGCAGAGAACGTGAAGAAAAGATGCAAGAAGACTTGTTGAAACAAAAACTTTGGAGATTGTTTTAGGAGATGAGTTTTTTTTCCAAATCGAAGTTATAATAGATATTGCAGCTAAATAAATGGATAGTTCAGACACAGATGAATTTCTTTACTTTGCCACCCCAAATACAGTAGTTACTTACACATCTCTGCCTCAAATTCGAGCTGACGTTTTTTTCCGATGTTTGTTATTTGAGGACACCTCCAAAAAGGGTGATACCTTGTGACGTACCTGCCAGTAGGACGCACACGACATAAAGGCAGATAGGAATCAGAACAAAACGTCCGCGTAGCTCAATTGGTAGAGTGACTTATTCCTGAATGAGGGGATCCGGGTTCGAATCCTGGCGTGGACAGAAATGACGGAGAAATTTACTTCGTTATAACCTTTAATTGCACCGACACACATTCGCGTAGTCTTTCTAATAAGAAACGTACTTCTGAATAAAGAAAACAGCTCTGACTTTCGCTAAATGTGACTATTTCCTTTTAAAGTTTAATAACGAAATTTCCTTATATGGTTTTATGTGTACAGCAAATGGGTTTGCGAATATTCAATTTTTAATGCATTCACTTGTACCGTTGTAGTGTTGTCGCCAAAACCCGTCAAAACTGCGTTAAGCCTTTTTGACGAATTCTGACTATGGAGTCAGAAATTGACAACACGTTGCGACATCATTTTAATGGGTTTTGGGGACAACACTACAAGTTGTACGTTGCGTTCCGGCAGCGAAAAATTCCCATTTCCACCGCTGCACACACACATATGCATTCACATGCAGCAAAAGCACAGCGAGAGGTGCGCGGCTATTTTTAGACGGAATTCGCTGTCTTTGACCTTGGCCACACAAGGTAGAGGTGCTGAATGATCGGTTGTACACGCCTGGTACTGGTATTCAAGAAGCAAAACACAGACAGCATTGAGTTAAAGGAAATTATGTCGTGTGACATTTAATTTTCAGATCTCGTGTCCTTCAAAACTGGGGTAAGACAAAACACGCAAGTAATGAGATACTTCACGATTTCTTTACTTTGAATTCTGAACAATCGAAGAAACAGGCAGTCGTCGAAAAATTGCCACCTGTTTCTAATCTAGGGCAAAGACATTAGAGTAGCATAGACTGGCAAAGGTAATGCTAGTGGTTCTGAAACGACGCAGACTAAATAAATGCGCAGCGCCATCTATGAATGGGGGACGGAGTTGGAAAGCAAAAGTGCTTGATTCAATTCACAATGTACACTCACGGACAATGAAATTTGCGCACCAAGAAGGAACTGAAATTTTATGGACGTAATGATACAGATGAGTGATACACATGACGGCAAAAACGGAGCTGCAGGACAATTACAGAGGGATCTGTGGCAAGCAGTCCGGTCATCTTCATTGGCGCGTCGCACCGCCTCGCGCGGCTATACATGCAGCTATACGGTCCGGCATGGAGGCTAACAGACGCCTGATGTTGTCCTGCGGCAGGCAGACTGGCCCACACGTGTTGGACGGTGAACTCCAAATCCCGGATAGCCGCCCCGGTGGCGCAGTGGTCTAAGCGATGGCCTCTGATCATTCGTCCGAACGGGGTCCGGGTTCGAATCCCGGCGCGGCATGGATGTTGTGTTTGTCTTACGGCATTGGCTCTTTCCCTTCCCTGGAACCAGTGACCCTAAATTAGGGACGGGCGACTGCTTATAGCCCGTTGAGTTGCTCACGGTGGTCGTTAAACCTCCAATCGAAAAAAAAAAATCCCGGATAGTGCACGGCGGCAGCCGGCCTTTCAACTGATTCCACACATGCTGGATAGGGGACATGTCGAGGGAGTGGGCAGGCCATGGAAGTGTCTGGACATGACGCATGCAGTCCTGGGCAACCCGAGCCGTGTGCGGGCGGGCATTATCTGCTGGTATAGCGCACCTGGATTCCCGGTTAGGAATGGGAGCACATGGGGCCGTAGCATCTCATCCACAAACCGCTGGCCCATCAATGATCCACGTACCACTACTAGAGCTGATCGGCTATCGTAAGCTATGGCTTCCCAGACCATAATGTCTACAGTGGAGCAGGTGTGGCGCTCGGTAGGAAGGTTGGGATTGTGCCATTGACCCGGGGACCTCTACACCCGGATAGGATGATCATCTGTCTCCAAAACGAAGCATCACTCCTAATCGGTAAACACCATACGTCGCGAGTCTGTGGCGTTCCACGTCGTTCTGGCCTGGCACCACAGCACACGGAGACAGCGATGTTCCGTTGTTAATGGCAGCACACGTAAGGGGCGTTGGGATATCAGATTCGCTTCCGCGAGGCGTCGGGAAATGGTTCTGGGCACACAGGAGCCGCTACATCTGCCTATATAGTGGACCGGGTCCCGTGGGATTCGTTCGTGCCTGGCGCACGATCCGTCAATCCTCTCCACCGTTGGTCCTCCTAGTCCTTCCGGAGCCGCTCCGCTGTGCGGTAGTGCCGTCACGTGTCCACTGCTCCCAACACAGTCGGACGGCATGGTCAGAACGATCCACGAAGCGGGCTATACGGCGCCCCGACCACCCTACGGTTCTCAGCCCGTCGATCAGGCCTCTCTCAAAATTCGTAAGTTGCGTAAATCGACGTCTCTGACGTCTACCCGGCATTCTTGTGACTCTGTACTCTTGCTTGCGTCTGCCGGTGCTTTTCGCTTTCATGGGGCATCGACTACACGCCGGTAAGGATGCTGGTTCGTGCTTGCAGCGCCACCATAGGGTGTGCGATCATGCACATTCGCACCAAACGTGGATCATTTGCATACCAGTACGCACTCTAGCCATTTGCAAAGTTTCGCGGTTGTCGCATGTTTTCTTCTAGGTGCGCAAATTTCATTGTCCGTGAGTGTATTACAGCAATTACGTAGAAAGAATGTCGCATACGGCCCGTAAACTTTCTACATCAAATTGTAATTAGCAAATGCTCATATACTCAAAAAAAAAAAAAAAAAAAAAAAACAAGACTCTTAAGCATTAAAGTACGAGGTTATATCGCTGCTGGCCATATATACATAGCAGATGATTAAAAAGAAAAGGAAGAAAATAAAAAACAGAAACATTGTGTGTCACATATACTTAAATCTTAAAGATACGTCAGAATCCTAAAGATTTAGAACTGAAATACTCGTGCAAACACGTCACCACGCTAGTAACTCCCCCAATGGCAGCTTTCAATGTATACCGGAAGTAGCATGCTTTTTGCCAGTCTATTCTCCTCCAATGTCTTTGACCTAGGGCCACTGATTCCAAGGAAAGGACAAAACCAACACCATAGGTTAAACCGTTTCCCCTGTAATGCAAATATTGTACCTTCCGATTTAAGGTGGACATCTAGTGATTTTGCTCCCTATATTTCCAAAGGAAATAATTTCGATCCTATTTTCTCAGCGAAGAAAGATTTCCTATACATCGAAATTAGCCCACTATTGAAAAACATCCTAATTTAGATTGTACAATCGGTGAATTTTGCAAAAAACTTTCCTGAACTACGTAAAAAATCAATTACTTTACTTCGACGTAGTGGTAAGGAAGAGTGGCGCCACCTTTAGGCAAGTATCATAACTACATGAAGTAAAGTTACTGATTTTTAATATAGTTCAGGAAAGTTTTTTGCAAAAAACTCCGATTGTACAATCTAAGTTAGGATGTTTTTTATCAGTGGGCCAATTTTGATATATGGGAATTCTTTTCATCGCTCAGGAAATGGGGTCGAAATTTTTGTCCTTTGGAAGTACGGAGAGCGAAACCACTAGACTTCCACCTTAAGGTGGTTCCACCTAACATCTCTGCCTTATGTTTCCAATGGTAAAACTTCTTTACATATTTTCTTCGCAATTAATGTATTCCCAATTATGAAAATTTGCACATCGATATAACTAGCTTTAAGTTATAGCATGGGATACTTAATACTTCCTAAAACATAGCCATAATTATATAAAAAATTAATCATTTTTCTTTGAGTAATGTTCAGACCTGTTAATAGATGACGCGACTTGTGCATTGATGACGTCAATTGACAAACAAATGTCGGATTGCTTAATTATGGTTGTGTTTTATCAAATATTAAGTAACCAATGCTATAACTTAAAGTTAGTTTTATCGATGTGCAAATTTTCATCCTTCGGAATACAATAATTACGAAGAAATTATGTAAAGAAGTTTTACCATTGGAAACATATGGCAGAGATTTTAGGTGGAACTAACTTAAGTGGAAACTCTTTGTCTGCGCGGCAATATGTTACCCTAAAGATCACCACTAGTTGTCGGGCCTTGCGAGCTGTCTAATGATCGGATCTTCGGGAACTTACAGCAGAGTAACATCAGGTTACGAGCATGGGCGCCGACTTCCGAAAATCTTGATGCATGCCTAAAATCAAAAAGTAGATCATGTACACTTTTTAGTGTTTAAATTCAAAATGTCTAGATATCCCAGGGGCGTATTTAGAGAGGGGGGCAAAGGGGCCTCCCCCCCGAAATCAGTTTCATGTTTTATGTTATCTGTCAAAATAAGGTTAAATAATCAAACTGTGCTTTCCAATATAATTTTTATATATGTATGTTAAATCAAAATTTGTGTCGCCGCCCCGGTGGCGCAGTGGTCTAAGGCGCTGGCCTCTGATCATTCGTCCGTAAGGGGTCCGGGTTCGAATC
This sequence comes from Macrothele yani, assembly GCA_039090855.1. Classification (NCBI taxonomy): domain Eukaryota; kingdom Metazoa; phylum Arthropoda; class Arachnida; order Araneae; family Macrothelidae; genus Macrothele; species Macrothele yani. The sequence goes on along the minus strand of CM077018.1, from coordinate 61,213,772 downwards.
CCGGTCAGGCATGGATGTTGTGTTTGTCTTACGGCACTGGCTCTCTCCCTTCCCTGGAACCAGTGATCCTAAATTAGGGACGGGCGACTGCTGAGTTGCGACTGCTGAGATCCTAAATTAGGGACGGGCGACCCATTGAGTTGCTCACGGTGGTCGTTAAACCTCCAATCAAAAAAAAAAAAAAAAAAAATTTGTGTTATGAGAAAAGTTTCGGATTTCAAATTTTTGCAACAACATTAACGGAAAATTTAGTGAAATTGGGTTTTGATTTGAACGATATGAGAGGGCAGGGGTATGATGGGGCTGGAGCAATGCGATGACAGTTTCGTGGAGTGCAGGCCTGTATTAGAAAAAAATATCCCAAAGCAATATGTACTCATTGCATGTCCCATTCCTTGAACTTATTTTTGTCGGATGCTAGCGAAACGCCTAGCATAAGGAACTGTATGGGAGTTATATCAGAAACATGTTCGTGTTTCCACGCTTCTGCTAAACGTACCAGTGTTTTGAAAGAAAGTATCCAGCGACTGCCACCTGATTGCAAGAAAGTTAAGATAAAAACTCTATGTGAAACTCGATGGATCCAGAGGCATGATGCCGTTCTTATGTTTAAAGAATTTCTGCATCCTATTATACTAGGGGTGTTCAAATGAAAAGGTACGAAACGTCATAAGAACGTAACCGTTAACATATTTGCCTATGCCGCTATGGGACAACGTAGCGACAGATCTAGGGATGCGATTGGAGTCGCCGGCGTGGATCGGAGCATGCGCGGGCGCCCGCATGCGCAGGAGAGAGCAGAGGCTCTTATAAAGAGCGCCGTCCAATTGACGCGGCAGTGCGTGTGAGGACAGGATGGCGAACCATTAACTCCCATGTGTACTGTGAGACACTCCGAAGCCTACGCAGGTCCATGAAGAACAAAAGACCGGGGCTGCTCACGGAGGGTGTGGTTCTGCTCCATGATAACGCGCGTCCACACGTCTCCAGGGTCACACACGCGGAACTGGCCAAGTTCCAGTGGGAGCAGCTTGACCATCCGCCCTACAGCCCGGACATGTCGCCCTGCGATTTCCATGTGTTTGGTCCCCTGAAAAAACATCTGAAAGGGAAGCGCTTCCACTCGGACGACGAACTCATGGACGCTGTGCAGGACTGGGTCTCGTCACGGCCACAGGAATTCTGGGAACAAGGAATCCTTCGGCTCGTTAATCAATGGGATCATTGTGCTACGGCCTATGGTGTATACTTTGAATAAAGTCTTCATTTATACCCACAGTGTCGTTTCGTACCTTTTCATTTGAACACTCCTTGTATCATCCTTAGAAGGCCGCCCCGGTGGCGCAGTGGTCTAAGCGATGGCCTCTGATCATTCGTCCGAACGGGGTCCGGGTTCGAATCCCGGTGAGGCATGGATGTTGTGTTTGTCTTACGGCACTTGCTCTCTCCCTTCCCTGGAACCAGTGACCCTAAATTAGGGACGGGCGACTGCTTATAGCCCATTGAGTTGCTCACGGTGGTCGTTAAACCTCCAATAAAAAAAAAAAAATCCTTAGAAGTGATTGAGCAAGAAGAGTCAGCAGAATCATCTGTCAAAGCACATACGCCGCCCCGGTGGCGCAGTGGTCTAAGGCGTTGGCCACTGATCATTCGTCCGTAAGGGGTCCGGGTTCGAATCCCGGTCAAGCATGGATGTTGTGTTTGTCTTACGGCACTGGCCCTCTCCCTTCCCTGGAACCAGTGACCCTAAATTAGGGACGGGCGACTGCTTATAGCCCATTGAGTTGCTCACGGTGGTCGTTAAACCTCCAATAAAAAAAAAATCCTTAGAAGTGATTGAGCAAGAAGAGTCAGCAGAATCATCTGTCAAAGCACATACGCCGCCCCGGTGGCGCAGTGGTCTAAGGCGTTGGCCACTGATCATTCGTCCGTAAGGGGTCCGGGTTCGAATCCCGGTCAAGCATGGATGTTGTGTTTGTCTTACGGCACTGGCCCTCTCCCTTCCCTGGAACCAGTGACCCTAAATTAGGGACGGGCGACTGCTTATAGCCCATTGAGTTGCTCACGGTGGTCGTTAAACCTCCAATAAAAAAAAATCCTTAGAAGTGATTGAGCAAGAAGAGTCAGCAGAATCATCTGTCAAAGCACATACGCCGCCCCGGTGGCGCAGTGGTCTAAGGCGTTGGCCACTGATCATTCGTCCGTAAGGGGTCCGGGTTCGAATCCCGGTCAAGCATGGATGTTGTGTTTGTCTTACGGCACTGGCCCTCTCCCTTCCCTGGAACCAGTGACCCTAAATTAGGGACGGGCGACTGCTTGTAGCCCATTGAGTTGCTCACGGTGGTCGTAAAACCTCCAATCAAAAAAAAAAAGCAAATACTTTGCTCAACTCTATATGTCAGTTTTCATTTCTAGTGGCAACTTTTGTGCTTAGTAAAATATTGTCCATCACATACAACCTATCTGAAAGCAAATCGACTTAGTCGATGCATTAGAAAAAATATCCGAAGTTACAACACTGCTAAACAGCATGAGAACTGAAGCAGAAAAATCGTTCAGCTTAATTTATGATGCTGTAAAAACATTGGCTGTAGGCCTCAAAGTAGCAGAAGGTTCCACGTAGATGCAGTATACAAAAAAATGGATGCAATGTCCCATATTCAACTGCAGAAGTATATTTACACCCTTTGTGGATGATATAATCGAATCATTAAATGAAATCACAAAAAGAAACACTAACTTCATTGCAAAACATTCTACCAGTTTTTGCTGTGAACAATGATTATTCCCAAATATTATCTGCAGTGAAAATGTATGAATCTGATTTAGGATATTCTGATGTAACAGAGAGCAAGTATCAATTATGGTGTCAAAAATGGGAAAGGGAAAAAGCAGACGTGCGCCCCGAAAACGCAGTTGAAAGTTTGGCATCATGCGATAAGAACTTATTTCCCAACATTTATGTTTTGCTTCACATCTTGGCAATTCTTCCTGCAACCACAGACAGCATCAGTGGAAAGAAGCTTTTCCAGTCTTCGTTGATTGAAATCTTATTTGAGAAACAGTACATCAGAGTCAAGACTGAATGGACTAGCATTATTATCTATTCATAGAGACATTGAAGTTGAAGATGAAGAAGTCATTGACAAATTCGGAAATGTGCCTAGAAGAATAAATCTCAGTTTTTAAGAATTAGGTGAGTCCAATAAATTTCATTATTTCTCAAGGAGAAATTTGTTTTGTCACTCTTTTTTTTAATATGTACTCATCAGCTTAATTTAGGTATATATGTATGTTATATACCTGAACAAACTAAAAAGAAATACCTTTTTTTTTTATTATTAACATGTTTTTTTTTTTCGTTTTTTATTAACTTCCATTTTATCCTGGTGGATTTCAGAAACTTCCAATTTTTCGCCCCCCCCCCCCCAAAAAAAAAAAAAAAATTCTGCATACGCCCCTGAGATATCCTTACTTAGCCCGTTATAAAGCACACCTTGGGAAAACATTACTGCAAAACACAAGGTCCTAGCTAGGTCTCAGAACCGGAAGGCCGGGGGGGGGGTTGTCAGTTGAAGGCTCACGATTTCAGAAACGGGAGGGAAAATGAAATACCTGAATACCCCAGCAAAGAATCGGTGAGGGGGACTATCTTTCAGGTTATTTCCGGAACATGGCCGCCATCTTGAAGTCCGACATATTGGATCAAGGGCAAATTAAGTGGGTTATGTTGCATATCAAACCAGACCAGAATTTTCTCAGAAATTGATTGCCGTAATCACATTTGACATATGTGTTGCGGTTCACAAGTTATCAACACAGAAATTTGGAATAACAATTGTTCGTTGCAGGTAACTGAAGAAAGAGGAGAGGATAGAGGTGATACTAACGTCTGGGGAAAGCAGCTGCCGAATCACAGCCGCAGGCTTCAACAACCGACACTCATAAAGACCACCAATTTGACACAGAAAGACCACATTACGGAGAAACTGTTTGTCAATGGCTAGATGTTCAGTTCTCTGGTCATTGGATTGGCCGGCGTGGTCCTGTGGAACGGCCACGCAAATTCCTCGACCTCACACCACTCGCCTTTTATCTGTGGGCAATGGCGTACCCAGAGGGGGTGCAAAGGGCCATATGCACCCCCCAAAATAATTGCGTCTAGTTTTAAAAATTGTCGGTGGCATTATTTTGCTAGTGTCGCCTTTTTTTTTTTTTTTTTTTTTTTTTTTGATTGGAGGTTTAACGATCACCGTGAGCTTCAACAATATTTTATTTGGAGCAAACATGGACAGGAAGATACAGATGGCCTGTGCTTAACAGTTACCAAAAGATAAACAAGTAGATGACCTATTTACAATGACGATGAGATATTTACATTATGTGGATGCACTATATACAATGTAAGCAAATTCATAACACTGACAATACTGGACTGATGGGTTGACTTACTCTATGTACAACATATGTTCGCAATGTGCATCAGCAGAGTGCCATCTCTAATAGGTGAACACCAGTACAAGGTATAACTATAAATTTTACAGTGCAAAAACAAACATGTATATTTTCAGCAATCTTGAAAAAAAGAAGAAAAGAGCAGAAGGTTTATACTTTTCAGTATCTGAAAGATAAGCGAATAAATGATCTATCCACAATGATGGTGTGAACTCTATACAAATTGAATGCAATATCTCTCTTGTGAAACGCTGTCAAATTACAAAAAGAACTATTACTTAGGCTTACACAAGTGCCTCAATCACAGTGCTATAGATTAACTTGTAATGAACAACAACATATGTACACAAGATGCAACGGCATAGGGAAGACACTAATAAGGAATAACAATTCCATGGTACAACTGTAAATTTCACAGTGCAAAGAGTAAAGTATATTAGTACAAACAGAACTTGCGTTTTACAGAAAATTTATACTTCGAGTACAATACAAATAATGAAAATATGAAACTGACTCTTAGTACAGCAAATATGCAATACAGCGCAGAACATTATCTAATAGACTGATTATTTCCTATTAGGCACATGTGACATGAGAAAAACCACACTGTGTAACATTAACATATAATTGAAATACTATCAAAGCGTTTGCTCCGCACCATGAGCATAAAACTTAAGACATGTAATCGTGACCCAACATGCGAAATGTGCCAAACATAAATTTTACAGTGCAATTAGGAAAGTACATTAGTATATACAAAACTGAGCTTTTGGCATAGCAACTATACTTCAGGTACAGTACAAATAACCGAATGATGAACAATTACCCCCTGCACTACAAAAGTGCTAAACCTTGCAGAACATGGTGCAATCGACTGATCATATCCCTTTATGTGCATGTAACATGATCAGAAACCACACTGTGCAAAATCAATAAGACCGTGAGCAACTCAATGGGCTATAAGCATTTCGCCAGTCCCTAATTTAGGGTCACTGGTTCCAGGGAAAGGAGAGAGCCAGTGTCGTAAGACAAACACAACATCCATGCCTCAACGGGATTCGAACCCGGGCCCCGTTCGGACGAATAATCAGAGGCCATCGCTTAGACCACTGCGCCACCGGGGCGGCGTCGCCTTTCTCGTCTTCCTTAAATTGCCATTTCTTACTGATTCATTTGGAGTGATCAGACGAAGTCACATGTACTTATTGTTAAGGCCTATCCCCCCCCCCCCCCCCCCCCCGTGTGCATTTCCCACTTGTAAGCCACCAAAGACAGAAAACAGAAAACTGGTGTTGTAGTGGCCAGGGCGTCAGTCTAACGAATGGTGGGGACTGGGGGAGGCAGGGGATAAGCCTTTTATCTTGAGTACATACCATAGCAGGAAAACTAAAATGTAGAAGCCGCCCCGGTGGCGCAGTGGTCTAAGCGATGGTCTCTGATCATTCGTCCATTAGGGGTCCGGGTTCGAATCCTGGTGCGGCATGGATGTTGGGTTTGTCTTACGGCACTGGCTCTTTCCCTTCCCTGGAACCAGTGGCCGTAAATTAGGGACGGGCGACTGCTTATAGCCCATTGAGTTGCTCACGGTGGTCGTTAAACCTCCAATCAAAAAAAAAAAAATGAAATGTAGAATGAACATTACTTTGTAATTAATGGTATTTGAGAAAAATAAAAATGCCTGTTCCCATGCACATTTTTTTCATCACTTTAGGAAGGAATGATATCGTAGTTGCACTGATAAAACCAAGAATGTGAGAATTTTTCGATTGTTGACTTGACATCATGTAAAATTTTATTCACTGATGCATAATACAGATGCAACTGGATGTAAATGTTATGTATAGTGCTTGAACAGTCTGATGTAATTGCAAAAGCGATTCTTTGATCAAATTTAATTTTTAAATAGCGATAAGTCAAACTACAAAATTTCGCATTGGTGGTTTTGACATTGCGGCGACGATATGCACCCGCAAATTTAATTTCTGGGTACCCCACTTTCTGTGGGGGTCATCTGAAACACCAGGTGTATGCTGAGAGAATCCGCGACAAACACCACCTTCAGCAGCGCATCCTGGAGGCCTGGAACCGCATTTCTCCCGATATTCTCGTGCACGTGCATAACTACTGGTTCAAGCCGACGCATCCTGGAGGCCTGGAACCGCATTTCTCCCGATATTCTCGTGCACGTGCATAACTACTGGATCAAGCCGACGCATCCTGGAGGCCTGAAACCGCATTTCTCCCGATATTCTCGTGCACGTGCACAACTACTGGATCAAGCCGACGCATCCTGGAGGCCTGAAACCGCATTTCTCCCGATATTCTCGTGCACGTGCATAACTACTGGATCAAGCCGACGCATCCTGGAGGCCAGGAACCGCATTTCTCCCGATATTCTCGTGCACGTGCATAACTACTGGATCAAGCCGACGCATCCTGGAGGCCTGAAACCGCATTTCTCCCGATATTCTCGTGCACGTGCATAACTACTGGATCAAGCCGACGCATCCTGGAGGCCTGAAACCGCATTTCTCCCGATATTCTTGTGCACGTGCACAACTACTGGATCAAGCCGACGCATCCTGGAGGCCTGAAACCGCATTTCTCCCGATATTCTCGTGCACGTGCATAACTACTGGATCAAGCCGACGCATCCTGGAGGCCAGGAACCGCATTTCTCCCGATATTCTCGTGCACGTGCATAACTACTGGATCAAGCCGACGCATCCTGGAGGCCTGAAACCGCATTTCTCCCGATATTCTCGTGCACGTGCATAACTACTGGATCAAGCCGACGCATCCTGGAGGCCTGAAACCGCATTTCTCCCGATATTCTCGTGCACGTGCATAACTACTGGATCAAGCCGACGTATCCTGGAGGCCTGAAACCGCATTTCTCCCGATATTCTCGTGCACGTGCATAACTACTGGATCAAGCCAACGTATCCTGGAGGCATGGAACCGCATTTCTCCCGATATTTTCGTGCACGTGCATAACTACTGGATCAAGCCAATGCATCCTGGAGGCCTGGAACCGCATTTCTCCCGATATTCTCGTGCACGTGCATAACTACTGGATCAAGCCGACGCATCCTGGAGGCCTGAAACCGCATTTCTCCCGATATTCTCGTGCACTTGCATAACTACTGGATCAAGCCAACGTATACTGGAGGCATGGAACCGCATTTCTCCCGATATTCTCGTGCACGTGCATAACTACTGGATCAAGCCGACGTATCCTGGAGGCCTGAAACCGCATTTCTCCCGATATTCTCGTGCACGTGCATAACTACTGGATCAAGCCGACGCATCCTGGAGGCCTGGAACCGCATTTCTCCCGATATTCTCGTGCACGTGCATAACTACTGGATCAAGCCGACGCATCCTAGAGGCCTGAAACCGCATTTCTCCCGATATTCTCGTGCACGTGCATAACTACTGGATCAAGCCGACGCATCCTGGTGGCCTGGAACCACATTTCTCCCGTTATTCTCGTGCACGTGCATAACTACTGGATCAAGCCGACGCATCCTGGAGGCCTGGAACCGCATTTCTCCCGATATTCTCCTGCACGTGCATAACTATACTGGATCAAGCGCCTTTAGCTCTGTGTTCAGCAATAGGGACAACACATTGAGCACATCAAATAGCTGCGCATCACACGGTACTTTAGAGGTTGTTATTGCAACTTTCTGTGTTGATAACTTGTGAACCACAACACATATGTCAAATCTGATTACGGAAATCAATTTCTGAGAAAATTTTGTTCTTGTTTGATATGCAACATGACCCCCTTACCATTTGAAAAATTTGACCTTGATCCAATATAGCGGATTTCAAGAAGGTGGTTATGTTCCGAAAATAGCCTAAAAGATTTGATTTGCCCCCTCACCGAATCTTTGCTGGGGTATTCAGATATTTCATTTTCCCTCCCGTTCCTGAAATACAAGGGTGTCCTGCGACTTTTGATTCACCGTGTATATTCATCCACGAATATAGATACAGTTCAATTCCCTGGTCATATACACTATACTGACAAAAGTCACCAGACACTTAGAAGAGAAACTCAACATAGCATTTATTGGCATACATTAGTACGGTGTCGGTCCACCTTTGGCCTTAAGGAATGCAATGACCCTTCGAGACATGCTTTCGACAAGGTTTTGGAACATGGCGATAAGTATGCACTTCCATTCAGTATATAATGCTGCCGCTAACTGCTGCTTAGTAGTAGGCCTTGGTTCCAAACTTCTTATGCGGCGCTCTGATTCATCTCATATGGGATTAAGATCAGGGCTCTGTGCTGGCCAGTCCACACACGATACGGAATTACACGCCGTAACAGTCCTTACTTTATGGGACGTAAGTCGTGTCTCTTTGCCGCCCCGGTGGCGCAGTGGTCTAAGGCGTTGGTCTCTGATCATTCGTCCGTAAGGTGTCCGGGTTCGAATCCCGGTGAGGCATGGATGTTGTGTTTGTCTTACGGCACTGGCTCTCTCCCTTCCCTGGAACCAGTGACCCTAAATTAGGGACGGGCGACTGCTTATAGCCCATTGAGTTGCTCACGGTGGTCGTTAAACCTCAAATCAAAAAAAAAAAAAAAAAAAAAAAAAAAACCTCCAATCAAAAAAAAAAAAAAAAAAAAAAAGTCGTGTCTCTTTTGAGCTCCGTGTTTTGCCGTCTACTGAGTGTGTGTTTTGTGTGCTCTGTCGTTTAACTTTTGTGCGTGCCTTCAAGACGATGGTTGTATCTTTCATTTAAGACATCTCCCGAGTCGGTGAGTACTATTTTCAGTTAGCTATCAGCATTTTATTTTCTCGACCAGTTGGTCGTGTTTACTAAATTAGGCCTCGCCATCGGCGATGGCGACTGCTGATAAGAGCAACGTTCCCGCTCTCGTCACAGCTTCTCCTACTACGTCGATCCTTATCTCTGACGGAGCAAACCAATCAGCGTCCGTCCTTAATGACAAGGAATATCGTCCTCCTCCTGTTGCCTATTGCTCTTCTTCTTCTACTCTTCGACTATCTGACTCCACCCCTCCTGGTGGTGATGCTACGTCGTTCGCTTCTGATGCTGCCGATGACGTAATGGATATCTCTGAGGGCGTTGCTTCTCTGCCCTCGGTAGCCTTGCCCATCGTTGTATCAGCTCCATCCAGCGCTGCACCTCTGCCTTCCAGTGGAGGATTGCCTTCCCGCTCTTATTCTAGTGTTACCTCAGGTGCGTCCTTACCGACGCAAGCGACTCGCCTTCCCCTTGCGGATGCCCATGTCCAGATACATGGTGACTCACTTCAATTGGACGTTCCGCACTTCTCACCGGCTGCGCAGGAACTTCACTCCACCCGCGAGTTGGGAGTGTGCCTAGATGCTCTTCCGAATACACCGTTGAAGGTCTATTGTGATACGCTCCTTGCTTTTCTTCCAGCCGGTGCCATTACTCACCTCACCCGCCGGCCGCAGACGGTGATTGTTTATTTCACATCCAAAGAGCATGCAGACACGCTTCTAAACTTTGGTCTTGACCTGGGAGATCACCACCACGAAGCTGAACCGATCGCCAGGCGCCCTGTTCAGGTCTCCTTGCATCCGGTGCCCTCCGAAATCTTGGATGCGATGATATGTACTGCACTTAGTAATTGTGGTAAGATTGTAGGTCCTGTTATCACGCATTCAGCTGCGCCCAAGGATCCTGCAAATAAGAATGTTCGTAGTTTTCGCCGGAGTGTTCGACTCATCTTTCCATCAGAGGAGCATCTCTGTAAGTTCCCACGGATCCTAAACGTCCGATGTGGGCAGCTCTCCTACAGAATTGATATGCTAACATCAGAAAACTGTGCTAATTGCAAAGAACTTGGGCATCAGCGTGCTCGCTGCCCCAACAACGAGTATCCAGCTCCCACGGCTTCTAGAGCGCCTCCCGCCTCTAAGCAGCCTCCTGCTACATCTCGCTCTCGACCGGCACCGTCCTCTAATGTGCAAACTGCCCCAGGGCCGAGTTACACAAAAAGTATATCTACAGCATCTCGTCAACGAGCGTCTTTTGATGCTGACCTCACCTCCCACCTTCAATTTCCAGTGCTCGCCTCACCTATTACTCCTCATCCCGTGGCAACATCGGGAGACCTCGCCGCTGATTTCCCAACAGTCTTCACTGTTGGTGTCTCCGAGTGTGACGGCGGCGCCGATAACTCCTCTGACTCTGCATCTGCTTCCCGAGCATCGTCGCTCCCTGGAAAACGCATTTCTGGCACTCGTACAGGTACCCGACGTAAGAAGAAGAAGAAGAAGAAGAAGAAGAAGAAGAAGAAGAAGAAATCTTCCTCTGCGGATGAGCAACCGTTCCGTGCTACCAAATCTTCAGGAGATTTTTCTCCTTCTCCTGCGCCAACAGAAATTGAAAGGGACACTGATGATGATGGGTCTCCGCCGTCATTTGAGGTCTTTTCAAGTGTACTCTCCAAATGTGGTGCTCCTTCAGAACCTCTCAGTCTGGGAGATTACTATCAGTTTTGCACCCACACCACGAACCTGGAGCCGACGTATGACTACCTCCGAGAGTGCGAAGACATTCTTCCCGCGCTGCTCCTGCAAGCCGGATGCATTGCTAAGTACCTTCGTGGGTTTGTACATGACCCCCTGCACCACTCATGGACCCTTGGCTGCGTAAACCGATTACAACAACTCCTGAAAGTTGCTCCGCGACTCCTCCAATCAACGACTGACCAGTCCATTCAAGGTCACGACCCTTAATTGCAGAGGGTTTGCTAGTTCCCTAGCGAATGCTCTTGTAATGGAAGACCTCTCGCACCTCGGGGCCGATCTGTTACTACTACAAGAAACAAACTGCCATTCCTCCACTCTGTTTACTCGCTGGCGTGCTAGTGATTATGTGTTCCATCATGCATTTCGCTATTCATCTGATGGTGGGCTTGCTATCGAAATACATCAGCAGTTCCGATCCACCCTCACTGCACTCTCAGTGCAGAACGTGTGCCGGGATTTACTCCAGCAAGTCTCCTTCACAATTGACGGAGCTCGATTTCACATCATTAATGTGTATATTCCGTGCACCTCTATTCATTTATCCATCTTGTTCACCAAACTCCGTCAAGCTCTCTTCGAAAGTCTCGCCTTCGGATCGTGTGTTCTTGGGTGGAGACTTCAATTGCACCCTTGACCCGGCACTGGATCGCTCTCCTTCGGCACGAGAGCGTCGGGCGGATCTCGTCGCACTACTCCATGACCTTGTTGCTGATTTCTCCTTCACCGATGCTTATAGGCGCCTACATCCACAAGAGACCTCACACACGTGGCGCTCGTCTGGGAGTCAGCTTCCATCGACTGCACGCTTGGATCGGGTTTACGTTTCCACACCGCTTCTTGCGTCTATTACTGAGCTGCGACATCAACCTACTGCTTCCTCAGACCACTGCACGGTCACCCTCACAGTGTTTGTTGCGGCGTCACTCCCTCGGACTGTTCGTCCGTGGACGTTTGACTCCAATCTCCTCACTGATCCTGACTTTTGTGCCTCTGTCCGTTCTTTCCTCGCTGCTCGTCGCGCAGGGTTGCATTCCGCATCCTGTACCTTGACGTATTGGCTTTATGTCAAGCATCAGCTCCTCTTACATATCAAGCAACTTTCCTTCACCATGACGACTTCTAGTCAGATGCGCCTCGATCACGCCAGGCAGATGCTCGCACTGATTGGGTTATCAGATCCGCTTTTTCCAGCATATCAGGCGGAGCTCCAGGCTTTGCTGAAACCTCTTGCGCAGCAAGCACTTTTACGTCTGCGTATTAAACATCTCAATCCGGAGGAATGCACCTATGATTTTCTAACATCAATGGAATCTGCACGTAAGTCTTCTACCTCGCTTCGTCATCTTCGCCTCCCCTCTGGCGAAATCACATCCGATTCGGCAGCGATTTGCTCTCACGTTCGTCAGTTCTATGCCACCAAGTTCAGTGAAACTCCTCCCCCTTCTCCCTCTGCGCTCCCCCATCTTCTCAATAACCTGCCTCAAGTTCCGTCTCATCTTGCTCACACCCTGTCTCTCTCACCCACATCCACGGAGGTGTCCGACACCTTCTCTTCCCTTAACCCCCATGCCGCTCCGGGTCCGGACGGCCTCTCTTTTCCTTTTTACCGTGCGTTCTTGCCTCTTCTGTTACCTTTTCTCCTCTCCGCTTTTTCTGCTGCATTTAACTGCTCCCCCTCCCTAGGAGTTTCACGGACGCACCTGTGGTCCTATTTCCCAAGAAGGGTGACCCTCTTGACTTGGGAAATTGGCGCCCCATTTCTCTTCTCAATCAAGATTATAAACTCTATACTAAGCTTCTTTCCCGTCGACTAAACTCTGTCCTTCCTCACATCCTTGCTGACTCTCAAACCTATACTGCTCCTGGCCGTTCTCTTTCCTCCAATGTTCAACTTCTTCGCGATCTCATTCATCTTGCCAAGACTCATTCAGAACCTCTTGCTCTTCTTTCCTTAGACCTCCGTTCCGCTTTCGATAATATCTCACACGCCTATTTAACACAAACCCTGCTACACTTTAGCTTTCCTCCACAATTTGTCTCTGTTCTTCTCTCCCTCTACCGGGACGCCGTTTTCCATGTCAAGACGGCATCTTTTCTCACAGCACATGTTCCTTTCAAGCGGGGAGTTCGTCAGGGCTGCCCGCTTTCTGGTCAACTGTTTGCGATTGCCGTCGAGCCCTTTCTACGCTCTCTGCAAACATCTCTCCTAGCACAACTTCCACCACCAGTTGCCAGCTCACGGCATCACTCAGTCATTTACTCTGCCTATGCAGATGACATTACCGTCTGCATTCGTAGCGACTCACAGTTCCAACTGCTTCGTCGTTTGTTCTCCGCATATGCTTCATGTTCTGCAGCTGAACTGAATACGTCTAAGAGCACTGGATTGTGGTGCGGGTCGTTGTCCAATCGCATGGATGCCCCATAGGGGGCCACATGGTCATCCACTACCCAACGCTTCCTGGGTGTGCACTTAGGCACACCACAAGCTACATCCAGTGCAACTCGCACGGAACTCCATCCTCGCATCCTCCGCACAGCTGCGTTCTGGTGTCGTGCGCAGTTCTGTACGTCCTACTACCAGCGTGCAACTCTCACCAGGACATACCTTCTGTCCATCTGCAAGCATTCTTGGATTGCATCTATGACCCCGCTCTTCTGTCTCCAGGAGGTTACACGCTGCCTTACTCGAGTAATGTGGGCGCGTCATCACTGGATTAACGTCCACAAGCTCTGTGCTCCTCCCTCCTATGGTGGTGCTGGCCTACCTGATGTCCCGCTGTGCTACAAAGCATGCCGAGTGATCAACTTCATTCACCTTTTCACGGCTCCAGTGGCTTCCGCAGTTCAGGTACGTGACATTCTTGCCTCCTTGCGTAACCCACATTTTTCCTTTCTTTCTTTAGTTCTCATGGATTTCTGTCCTTTCCCCCCTCCAAACTCCCACCTTCATATTCTGAAGCCCTCACTCACCTTCGCTCTCTCCCCCTCATTCGCTCCCCTCCCTCTTCAACTCTAGAGCTTCTTTCTGAACCCTTCTTCTTCAACTCCCTTATTCATCCCCCCATCTCCCCTGCTTTTCATTCCCCTCTTGGCTCCGAGCAGGTGTAGTAACCGTACAAGATCTCACTAACTCGGATCTATCCTGGCGCCCTTTTTCTGGCCTCCCCCTGCTATTCTCTCGTCCCCATCCGCCCATTTGGTCTATGACTCCCTTCGAACTGCACTTCTTTCGCTTTTCCCTGATCTTGTCTCCCCCACTGGTCTCGTCTCTGTCTTTTCTGCCCCTCTTCCGCTGCCGTTTTTCCTCCGACTCTCAGACTCGGTTCTTCCTCTCTCCTCTCTCTCCTCTAAATATCTTTATCGTTTTCTAGGGCACCTTGCCACCCCTTCACCGCTTTCTATTCTCGAGGTTCCCCCTGCTTCTCTTCCTCTTGTCTGGGCCGCTGCCCGCTCACCCTTATCCGCCCCTCTTGAAATTAATACCCACTGGCTCATTTTGCATAATCGCCTCCCTGTTCCGTATTTTCTCTTTCGCATGTCCCTTCTCTCCTCCCCTCTCTGCTCCTTCTGCGGACAGGAGGCAGACGTTTCTCACGTCTACCTTTACTGTCCCATCCTGATGCCTCTCCTCGACCAGGCTTTCCGGATTGCCAGTCGCTCTTGTTCTCAAGATCTTCCGTTCACTGCCTACAGACATCTTCTTCTGTGGGCTCATCCACCTACGCCTCTTCCGTCAGTATGTGCCTATCTTTTCGTGCTGGTTAAACACGTTATTTACGTATACCTTCAACAACTCCGCAGCGTTTCCTCGCCGGTCTCTTTACACCAGGCCAGCACAGCACTTTTGTGCCATTTCCGAGATCGATTGCTTTCTCGACTCCGCCTGGAGTACCAGTCGGCTTCTTCCAGTCGTCGAGAAGCCACCTTCTATGCTACCTGGGCGCCAGTCGCTCCATGGTTCGCGGTTGATTCTGGACTGCTACGCCTGTCAGTACCCTAGGACATTCTACACCTCCTTTGCTGAGTTCCGTGGCACCCTGGTGCCCCTCCTGCACTCTACGACTCGTCTCTATGTATATCATGTGATCGAGCTACAGCCTGTGCTGTAATACCCAAGTTTTTGTTTTCTCGTTTTCAGTGTGCATATCATTGTGATCTTGTCATTTGAATTGTTGCTCTTCGTGTCGTACTATGCTTTACCATATTTACATTGTTATCAGTGTGCCTTCTGATTCCATGACATCCCGTCACTTTTATGTACTTACCCTGGTCACCTTAAGTGCTTTCTGTCTATGCACCTAGTGTATTACACCGTGTTCCTGTAGTGTGTTTTACTTTGAGATGTCATGTGGTGTACGTTTCTATCTCTCATTTGTTATATTTGCCGCACTCACACACCTTCTTAGTGTTTTGCCATTTCCTTGCACCTGTTTGATTTTTGTACAGTTCTATACTTCCACATTGTGTACATACTATTTTCATCCCAGTGTACTTTCATGGGGTTTGTTTTTGTGCATCCTTTGTACCTCTTGCATTTCTTGTGCTGTACCGTGCTTTCACATTGTGTTAATGCTTTGATCGTGCACGTACAAATTTATGATAAATTCTGTGATCTGTCAGAACCCATGGCTTGTCCTGTGCTTTCACTTTATGCATATACTCATAACATCCCTGAGTGCACTCATGGTTTATCGTGTGCTTTTTACTGTACTTGTAACATTTCTTGCGCTGTATCGTGTCTTCACATTGTGTACTTTATTTGGTAATCCCTGTGTATAATATGGTTCATCATGTCTTGTTAATGTACCAGTTACATCTATTGCGTCGTACAGTGCTTTCATTTTGCGTTAATTCCTCTTGTCATCCCAGTGTGCATTCCTAGTTTTGCTCTGTGATCTTACTGTTCCTTCTGAATTATTTTTCGTGCAATCCACGCTACCGTTGAATTGTGAATGCTAATGTCATCTCAGTATATTTTCATGCTTACTCGTGTACATTAATTACCTTCACCCTGCCTGTATTATGTTTCTTTGGTGCCCTCGTTAAATAACTTGCACAATTGTGCACGCTGTGTTTTTATCTCAAGTATGTAATGTTTTACCTTCACGGCGGTGTTTGTGCTGTTCTTTTTCTAATTGTGTACTATTGTTTCGCCTGTGTTATCCTGTAAATCATGCCCAGCCAATGTCATGTGACACGATGTGTTTCTCTCTGTCACTTCTGCAATTTTTATGCAATACGCTTTGCTTGCAGCATCTGCTATTTATCCCCATTGTCATTGCAGTGTATATACCATCATGTTTTAACAGTTTGTATTATTTCTCAGTGAGACGCCCAACGCTGTACGTCTCCCTCTTATGTTTTCTTATGATGAATAATAATAAAACGATTTTGAAACCTTGCTTTATGGCTCGGTGCATTATCCTGCTGGTATCAACAAGGCTCGGTGCATTATCCTGCTGGTATCAATAAGGCTCGGTTCCATAGCATTGTCACAGAGTTGGTAGGGCATAATTGTCCAGAATATCGAGGTAGACGTGCTGGTTAACGGGTTTGCCCATGCATGATAACAAATGGGGCCGGAACCATACCACGAAAAACACCCCCACACGAGTACACTGCCAGCCACAAACTTGACTGTAGGTACAGTATACTGTGGTAAATAGCGTTCCCCGGCTGCCACCATACCCACACACGGCCATCAGGTTGACGATCGTGTATCTGGATTCATCAGTGCATAGAACCCGTTTCCATTGATCTACGGTCCACGATAAATGTTCTTTACACCATGCTAAACGACGAGTAGCATTCCGAGTGGAGATGAAAGGCTTATGAACAGCCGCATCACCACGGTAACACATGGAATGAAGTTCTCTGCGAATGGTACGTGTACATACCAAGGTTCCAGCAGTTTTACTCACCTGTACGCTGAGGTCCTGTGCAGTAGTACTCCGTCGATTAGCTGTAACGACTCTCCTGAGGCTTCGACGTCCTCTATCACTGATTTTCTTTGGTCTGCTGGTACGTTTTGCTGCTTCAGGCAAGCCATGTGTCTTCCACTGTACATCCAAAAGAGTTGACTTGGGTATGTTTAAACGCCTCTCGGTTTCTCTTATGGACAACCCACTAATATAACACCCACCAATCTTTCCTTTCTCAAAGTCAGTTCGCGACATTTTCACTCAACCTCACAGTGCGATATGATCGCGGTCAGCTGCAGGCTTGTTTTTATACCGTTTGCAGCTGTACCGCGCATCTTAACAACGCAGCGAATCCGTTCGTTTGCTTTTGAAGGGGTGTCCGGTCACTTTTGTTAGTATAGTGTATATTTCAATTAATGACACCATCTTGTTTGAATTGCTCGTCTCTGAACAAAGAAAACAGCTCTGACTTCAGCTAAATGTGAGTATTTGATTTTAAATTTTATAACGAAATTTCCTTATACGGTTTAATATCTACTGCGAATAGGTTTGCGCATATTAAAATTTTATGGCATTCACTTGTACGTTGGGTTTCGGTAGTGAATGATTACCATTTCCACCACTTTCCACGACAAGACTTCTTTGTAGGCATTTAAGGTTACGTGGAATTCTACCTTTTTATTGTTTACATGAATTCTTCTTTGTATAGTCATTTAAGGTTTACATGGAATTCTGCCGTTTTTTTACCAGTCTAATAATATATTGAAAATAATATTATTTAGACTGCTTAACTGAAGAAATCGGGGGAGGGGGTTGTATAACTACAGAGTTTCATCTTTGAGCTATTTATCTCTTAGTCCGCCGCCCCGGTGGCGCAGTGGTCTAAGGCGCTGGCCTCTGATCATTCGTCCGTAAGGGGTCCGGGTTCGAATCCCGGTCAGGCATGGATGTTGTGTTTGTCTTACGGCACTGGCTCTTTCCCTTCCCTGGAACCAGTGACCCAAAATTAGGGACGGGCGACTGCTTATAGCCCATTTGAGTTGCTCACGGTGGTCGTTAAACCTCAAAAAAAAATCTCTTAGTCACAATACTGTACAATTGAAAAAAAATCCCTTTCATTTTTGGCTGAAGTCTTGAATGTTAAAATGTCATTTAAATAAATTTTCAATAAAAATTCATTCAGGTGTGAAAATATTCAATATGCATCTTACCTTCCTTGCCCATATAGCAAAGCAGCAAGAGAGAAAAGCAAATTTTTGTCCACATCCTGATAGAGCAAAACAGGTGATTCTTTATCTGCACCTATAAACACAGCGGCTTCTATAAAACCGATATGAGCAGGAAGTGTTGAGGAAAAACACACTGCTGTTCACACACAGGGGGAATTTTCCGGATGAAATCTTACTGACAAACAGGGACGTAGTTGATTGCTCCAAAGCCAGCAAGAGCTTCATATTTTCATTGCTGTTTCGTTAAAAACCATCACGCATAATTCAAAACAGTGAGTTTGAGGCGCTCAGCCTTTTTTTTTTTTTTTTTTTTTTAGGCTTTGTCGTCTCTCCAACGGCTTCACATCGAGAGGATTTACCACTGATGTCTTTCGGTAAATAGCGGTAATTCCCTTCTTTTGTTGTTTATTGCAGCGTTTAACTGATGGCAAGATTTATTTATTATTGTTTTTATACAGGTTAACGTTCCTTTTCGGTAAAACTCAAGTGCGAATGGGTTGCAAATAAGTTTTTTTTTAACTATGTCTTCCTACAGGAGATTCCAGCGAGAAATACATTGTACAATGCAAACCGGAAAGGGGGTTGAGCAATTTGCAGAAATGCACATTACTAAATTTAGTTTTAAAAATTTCCTTTGGAGTTTCTGTCAGGGCGACGTGTCTTTGGTCTTCAGTGGTGGAACAGCTGTTTAGGAAACTGTAACTGAAAAAAATGTTTATAAATTAAAATTACGGACATCTGATATATTAAAATTACTGACATCTGATATATTAAAATTACTGACATCTGATATATTAAAATTACTGACATCTGATATATTAAAATTACTGACATCTGATATATTAAAATTACTGACATCTGATATCCAACGGGCATCCTAAAAGTAAAGCATACTCCTTAATAACTTTTGAAATTTTAAAGTGCTTTTTATGAAACTACACTGACATGTACTATGATATGTTACCAACGTAGGATTTTTTTTTTTCAGAATCGGAAATAAAGATCATGAATGCAGTGGCGCACCCAGGAATTCTTATTGGAGGAGGCTATATATATATAATGCCGCCTCGGTGGCGCAGTGGCCTAAGCGATGGCTTCAGATCAATCGTCCGAAAGGGGTCCGGGTTCGAATCACTGTGTGGCATGGATGTTGCGTTTGTCTTACGGCACTGGCTCTCTCCCTTCCCTGGAACCAGTGACCCTAAATTAAGAACGGGCGACTGCTTATAGCCCATTGAATTGCTCACGGTGGTCGTTAAACCTCCAACCAAAAAAAAAAAAAAAATTATATATATATATATATATATACACTGAAGTGCCAGAAAAACTGGTACACCAGTCTAATACTTGGTAGGTCCCCAGGTCCCCCAGGACATGAACGGGTGTACCTCGTCAGAAAGGATGCGCACATAGCTTTGGCCGACCATAGACGTTTGTAGACGTACCAGGGCTCCCAGTGCAGTCCAGATAAACCCACCCCATACCATAACGGACCCCCCCCCCACACACACCAGCCGGTACAGTTCCCTGTTGACAGGCGGGATCCATGGCTGCATGGGGTTTGCGCCACACATGAATCCTTCCATCTGCCCGATATAGTTGGAAACGCGACTCGTCAGACCAGGCTACTTGTTTCCAGTCATCAAGTGTCCAGTGGCGGTGTTGCCGTGCCCAAGCGAGGCGTGCACCCATCAAGGGGCCTCGAGTTGGGCGTCGGCTCCCAAAGCCCATATTGTGCAGGGTACGTTGCATAGTACGGACGCTGATGCTTGCTGAGGCTCCAGCATTGAATTCCGATTATACCTGCGAGAGTGTTGCACGCTTATCGCGTGAAACGATTCTTGACAGCCGACGATGGTCACGTTCACCCAATGTCTTTTTACGGCCACACTGGTATCGTAGGTTGGAGGTTTATCCGGAATTCTTGTAGTCATGATACACCTTTGCAATGGTCGTCCGTGAAAATCCGAACTTCGTTTCTACCTCCGAAATGCTATGGCCCATCTCACGAGCGCCAACTATGACACCGCGTTGAAAATCGCTTAAATCGTTATTACTTATCATTCTCATGCCTAAAACAGCTCTGACAGCTGGCAAGGATGTCTTTCGCTTTATATACGCACTGGCGGACGCAACCGAGTACGCGCATAGGTGACGTTGCCATGTATTTTGCATAAGCTCGTCTGTACCAGTTTTTCTGGCACTTCAGTGTATACAGTATATACACTATCCACCAACAAGTATTTGGACACCTGTGATAGCAAAGGAAAACGAAGTTTATTCACCTTCAATAATTGGTGGAGCCTTCACGAGCGGCAATTACAGCTGCGACCCTCCATGGCATACTCTCAACCAGGCGTTGTACGACGGCTAGCGGTATTTTCTTACACTCGGCTTGGAGAAGACAGGACAGTTCCTTCACCAATTTCGGACGGTGGGGGCACCCCTTAAGTCGATACTCCAACTCGTCCCAGAGGTGCTCGATAGGGTTAAGGTCCGGGCTCTGCGCAGGCCAGTCTATTCGATTAACCCCATTGTCACATACCAGGCCATGGTGGACCTCGCAACATGACAGGTGGCATTGTCATCCTGAAAGTAACATGTGTCCACCCCGTAAAACTGCCACAACGTAGGAAGCGCATGGTCATCCAAAATGGGGCAGTAGGTCTCGGCGTTGAGTCTACTAGGAATTGCGGCCAAGGGTCCCGTGCCATACCAGGAGAAACAGCCCCATAGCATAATTCCACCGCCGCCGAACTTCACAGTTGGCACAATACATTCCGGCAGGAGGCGTTCTACAGGCAGACGCCAAACCCAGACCCTGCCATCCAAACGGTAGAGGGTGAACCCTGATTCGTCGCTCCAGAGAACCTGTTTCCACTGTTCAACGGTCCAGGGTCGACGTTCTTTGCACCACGTTAGCCGAGCAGCGCTATTGGACTTGGTGATCAAAGGCTTGTGGGAGGCAGAACGTCCATGATAACCGAGCAGTTGGGCTTCCTTACGGATGGTATTCATCGAAAGAACACTCCCGGATGCCTGTTGAAACTCTTCGCGGATGTGGCCCATCGATTTGGTGCGGTTCTTCCGAATTTTTCTAGGCAGCACCCGTCGGTCTCTAACTCCCAGTTTTGTGGGTCTGCCGGGTCGGGGCACATTACGACAGTCACCTCTCATCTTCCACTTGCCAATCACGTAAGCCACTGTCGATTTTGGGTACTTTTACTCGCTGGATATGTCACGTATGAATCGGCCATTTCTGTGATACCCGACGATTACACCTTTCTCGAAATCAGAGAGCTCCGAACTGCGTGGCATCTTGCATGCGACTGGTTGTGTTGTTTCCCACACGATATTTAACGGTGGCGGCCGTGAAGTGTATCAGGACCGCAGATATCGTCGATTGCAGGGGTGTCCAATTACTTGTTGGTAGAAAGTGTATATAAAGTATACGTAAACAATGTGTGTACATATACTAATATACTGTATAGTGTACGCCTATAGTTTATATACGGTTGTGGCATACGTCGCTCTTAATCTCTTTGAGGTTTTGGAAAGAAGACACCATGTAATAGAAGACACTATGTAATTTTTTGAACATGCAAAATAATATTGTTGAATGTTTAATTTTTGACGCACATCGGTCTTAATCTCTTTGGAGGGGGGCTTAAGCCTCCAAAGCCCTTTCCGTGGGTGCGCCAATGCATGAATGACAGAGAAAAGCAGCGAGCCGTTTAATTCCTGGAAAGAGAGGGATGTGAGGCTCCAGAAATCCACAGAAGACTCCTACCGCTGCCACAATCGATATCAGTAATGTCCGAAGATGGATGAAGACGTTTCGAGAGAGCGAAAGTTCAGTGTCGGACAAAAAACGGAGTGGAAGACTCGCAACTGCAGTGACAGATGCCAACAGGCAACGAGTGAAAGACCTCATCACAGCTGGTCGTCGTGTCACCGTCCAGAAGTTGCAACAATAAACAGTGCTCACTATGTGCAGACGTTGAAGGAGCTAAAGGAAGCTATCAGAAGGAAAAGACGTGACATTCCACTTTATAGCACTGTTTTACACCATGAGAACGCATATCCCCACACCTCAATGGGGACTTCACAGGCTATTGCCAAAATGGGGTGGACGGTGATCCCCCCCCTACAGTCCTGATTTGGCTCCCTCAGACTTTTTCCTATTTGCCCCTTTGAAAAACACCCTACGTGGGGAACGTTTCGACGATGTGACAGACTTTAAACTTGCTGTGAACTAACTCATGGGTAAAACGACGGCCTCAGGAATTTTCCCAAAATGAGTTTTACAAATGGGTTCAAACATGGTAGAAATGTATAGAAAGTGCTGGTCAATACTTTGAATTGTCTGGCATTATTAACAATAGGTCCAAGTATTTTGCCACCAAGTTTCACATTTTTGCTGCTACAAATAAAAATCTTATGAGGGACGAGGCATTACTTTCAGGATGCCCTTTGTTTTAAAATTACTGACATCTGATGTATTTGCCATGTTGCATGTGCACATTATGAGATCCCTTCAAAAATTTACTAAGATAGCTCCCACGTGGGTCAGCTATAGCTGAAATGCCAGCAAACTCAGAAGAGGACATCATCGCGGTCTATAAGAACACGTCAGAACTGCACTGTTAAAAATTTTGTGGTACGTTGCACCCAAGGAGGTTAGAATAGATGGAGTAAGGGCCTGCCGTTCCCGTCGTGCAATCAAAGTGAAGCCACCGTAACGTCACGATCATGACGTCACAGCCAATCACAGCCTCTGCTGCCATGTTGGTGAGACGTGTTCCTTGGACGTGTTTGACGAGTCGCAGCCAATGACAGTCTCAGCCGCCATGTTGGCGAGACGTTTGAGCATTAAATTCGTCTGCTCAAAGTGCTTCAAGTTTGTGACGTCATCCTTACTCCATGTATTCTAACCTCCTTGGTTGCACCAAAAATGGTGCTACACAAGCGGCACTACTTTCTGAGAAAAGATACACCATTGTGTGGTGCAAAAAACCCCCCAAAAACATGGTGCAACTTTGCACTATATTATGGGGCAAGGTTTCACTATGTTGTTGGGTTTGGGTTGCACCACACAATGGCATATCTTTTCTCAGTAAGTGGTGCAGCTGGTGTAGCACCATTTTTTGGGACAACTTACCACAAAATTTTTAACGGTGTACTAATTTCAACAATTTCACTTCTACCTCTTTCTAACGGGTTGATTGTCAACTCCAACTAGCAGGGGCGGATATGCCCACCGGGATACTGGGACATTTTCCGGTGGTTGATTCCAAAAATGGTCCTCTTTCTCCTATTCTTTTATATGGATCTTTTGAAAAGAACGAATAATTATTTCGGTACTTATGAATAATATATAAGGATAAATTTCATTGGAGCTTTATTTCTATCTGAAAGGTTATTTACATAAAATGAAAATAATGCACCTAGTTAATCCGCCTCGGTGGAGAAGTGGTCTTAGCGATGTCTTATGACGATTCGTCCGGAAGGGGTCCGGGTTCGAATCCCGATGAGGCATGGATGTTGTGCTTGTCTTACGCCACTGACTCTCTCCCTTCCCTGGAACCAGTGCCCCTAAATTAGGGACGGGTGACTGCTTATAGCCCATTGAGTTGCTCACGGTAGTTGTTAAGCCTTAAATCAAAAAATAAATAAATAAAAATAGCAAAGTTCTCCCCACGCCTGTGAGAAACGTGCCTCCTGGCCGAGCAACCTGTCATAAATTAATTAAGCTAAGGCTAATTACAGTTAGATGTATGTTGCTGGGATTCGGAACCCAGGGTCATATGTGTGCTCTACCCTCATGTGATAATCTGATCCCGACACGCTTATCTACTGACTGACACAGAGCATGCTTCTCCGGCAGAGATATTCGGAAATCTGCGTCCCACACACATGTATCTTAAAAGAAACAAAATTTTACCACAGTACTGGTACATGGGTCAAAATAATGGGTTGACTTAGAAAAGGCCTCTACTCAAGGAAGATATAAGGTGCGTCGCATAAATATAGAGACAGTCGACTTTGCGCCGTGAACGCAATGCGAATATAGGTAGGACGCTGAAGTGGTACCTAATTAGACATAACATTACAACAAACGTTTCGATCCGTCGAGATGACTGGATTGTGTGAAAAGAACACCACAAAGTGAAATAGTGTAATTTTAGGTGTCTCATAAATATAAAGACAACTGTGTAAAGTAGCCACATGCAAATGAGATGTACAAATTAGCATGTTGTGCGCATGGGCCGTAACTCGGTCCAGCTTACAAAAGACAGCGGACCTGCCGTCAGACATTCATTTGTCAAAATGCCACGCAACAGTCAACTTTCTGGTGAGGAGATGCAGAAGATTTGGGGACTGAGAACAAATGGATTGCCTGTAGCGAAAATTTGTAAAGCCATGGGGAGGTGTAGGATAGTCATTTATAAGATTTTACCGAAACGCGGTGCGTGAACTGCCAGAAAACGGCCTGGAAGGCCTCGAATAACAACCAAACGAGATGATCGTGCCATCATGCGTTTAGTTTCATCCCAAAGGTTATCACTACGTCAAGTTTCTCGGACTGTTGGTGTCACCGTCTCAAAGGACACAGTTCTTCGACGAATCAAGGAAAGTCGCAACATTTTGTTCCGTAAATTGCGCCGTCTGCCACACCTCACGCGGCGCCACAAGAAAGCTATAGATTGTTATGGGCAAGCAGCCACATGCACTGGACGGACGATTGGATCACAACTATTTTCACCGATGAGAAAAAGTTCAACCTGACGGTTGGAACTGCTGTTGGCAGGATTTTCGACCCGAGTCACGCACCTTCTCCAGCAGACAGAAAGAAGGGGGGTCTGTGATGGTCTGGGGAGCTTTTGCGTTCAATGGGACAACGGATATCGCTTTTCTGCAAGGCAGGCAAAACTCCGAAACATATCAGGACATACTCAGCAGCCACCTTCTACCGTTTGCAGAAACTCTAGCGGGTGTTGATTATCTGTTCCAGAAAGACAATGCCTCTGTCCATCAGTCTGCATCAACGAAAAGCTAGTTTAACACTCATCATGTGACCGTAATGGATTGGCCAGCACTCAATCCAGATCTGAACCCTATCGAGAACATCTGGGGCATCCTTGCTCGTGATGCGTATGCGAATGGACGGCAGTTCTCAAGTGTGGTGGCACTGAAAGAGCAGATTGAACGAAGCTGGTACGCACTCCGTCCAGAACATTTACATCACTTGGTAGACAGCATGTCCAATCGGGTTTTCAGTGTTATTTGGAACAACGGCTCCGCTATTCGTACCGGAGGTGCTCCTAACTAGTAAATCTTTATATTTTTGAGACAGCGTATTTCTGTTTTTTTCTTGTACTTGGCGTTTGAATTGTTATGTTTCCGTCAAACTATTGTGCAGCTGCGTGTCCTATGCTATTTTTGCTATAAATATGAGGTGTACAGCTCGTTGTTGTGTCTTTTTATTCGAGAATTTGTTCTGTCTCTATATTTATGCGACGCACTATACCAATACCATTGCATAGTAGGCGATCAGTAAGCAAATAAATATAAAAATCAAATGCGTACGGAAATTGATATGTTGCATGTACACATTTTAACTTTCAGAATGAACTTCATAGTGACTTAGTTGAAAATGGGGTCTTGAAAAGACTCGATTTTTTTTTTTTTTTGGACGTAGGACTAGGTCTAACTCCGCGGATAGTATGGGGCGACTTAGGGCCGACCGCCTGTGACAAAAATAGGTCCCAATTGAAATCATTATAGCCTTAAAAATACGTGCCATACACTAATCGTGTTCGCATATTCGCAAACAGCATGGAGTCCAATTCGCGTTCTGCGCAATACATCGTGCGCGCGACGCTCCCTGTGCGTGGGGGAAATGATGCAATATTTCTGGTTGTGCCGCCGCGTTTGACCGGGGCAGCCGAGACGCCCTGACCGAGACTCCTCCTCCTCCTCTCTATGTTTACGGGCCTGGCCACCGGATTAAGAACTTGCTTGTGGCGTCAAGCTCAGCGATGGCCACCGTGCATGGGTACTTGAAGACATTGTGAAAATACTCATTATTTACTTCAAATTATTTAAATTCCTTGTGAGCGATGAATGTGAGCAGTTACTCCATGTGCAAAATGTAAAATTTCTGTTAAAAAAATTAGTGGCAGAGAAGGTTTGAAGAGTTGATATGTGGTAAACGGAAAATGTTCAAAATCTAATCAAACTGAATTTGAACTGGGACTAAAGTGCGCTTCTGTATTTTTAGCACATCTTTTGTAAAAAAAGATCGTGCTTATGTTATCGGTTTGTCCGTCCGTCTGTACATACGGTATCTCTGCAACTATTAGTCCGATTTAAAAAATTCTTTTTGCACTGGGAAGCTTGAAATATGCGAATGATGATCCTTTATTTCGTTTTTTTTTACGATGTACAATTTCGCCGCTAGAGGGCGTAAATGCAGATGATGTCGAATTCAAAAATACGTTTTATTCCACATATTTTCTTCTAAACATCCGATTGAAAAAATCTTTTATCTTTCGATTCCATTTATGTCGAAGAGTATTTTGGATATAGTTTCTTTTTCAAATTACGCATAGATTTTCCGCTAGGGGGCGTAAAAATAAATTGCATTTTTTACGCTAACTCTTCTTCTAAAACTCTGATCTGAAATTTTTTTTCAGCGGATACATCTCCTGATGCACAATCTTTTGCATATAATTTCAAATTTTTCGTAAAGAATACTTTGGCCACCAGGGGGCGTAAGTGTTAATTTTTCGCTTCTGATGTATTTGCCATAAAATCTGAGCTTCTAAAATATCGATTGAAAAAATTCTTTCGTGGACTGATGCCACTCACATCGATAAACCTTTTCGGAATATTTTCTTCCTAAAATATTCCACAGTTTCTCCGCCAGGGGGCGTAGATGTATATCTTATTTTTGTCAATATCTCGACTTCTAGGAGTCCGATTTGAAATATTCCTTCTTTGTTGGATAGTGTTTTCCGTGTGACATGTTTTTCATATAATTTCAAAATTTTCAAGTAATTCATAGACTTTCCGCTAGGGGGCGTAAAGGTAAATTGCGTTTTCCCCTATATCTCTGCTTCTAAATCTCCGATCTGAAAAATTCTTTCTGCACCGGATACAGCTCCTGGTGGGAAATCGTTTGCACATAATTTCTAATTTTTGTAAAAAATGGTTTGGCCCACCAGGGGCGTAAACCTTAATTTCCGCTTCTGATGTATTTGCAGCAAACTATGAGCTTCTAAATTCTCGATTGAAAATAAAATCGTTTGTAGACCGATACTACTCATGTCGAAAAACGTTTTAGAAACATTTTCTTCTTAAAATAGTGCACGGTTTCTGCGCCAGGGGGCATAGATGTATATCTTATTTTTGTCAATAACTCGGCTTCTAAGAGTCCGATTTAAAAAATTCCTTCTTTGTTGGATAGTGTTTCTAGTGTGACATGTTTTTCCTATAAATTCAAAATTTTCAAGTAATTCATAGACTTTCCGCTATGGGGCATAAAGGTAAATTGCGTTTTCCCCTATATCTCTGCTTCTAAATCTCCGATCTGAAAAATTCTTTCTGCACCGGATACAGCTCCTGATGGGAAATCGTTTGCACGTAATTTCAAATTTTTGTAAAAAATTGTTTGGCCACCAGGTGGCGTAAGTCTTAATTTCCGCTTCTGATGTATTTGCAGCAAAATATGAGCTTCTAAAATCTCGATTGAAAAAAAGTCTTTTGTGGACCGATACTACTCATGTCGACAAACATTTTATGAACATTTTCTTCTTGAAATAATGAATGGTTTCAACGCCAGGGGCGTAGATGTATATCTTTTTTTTTTTTTTGCCAATATCTCTACTTCTAAAAGTCCGATTTGAAAAATTCCTTCTTTGTTCGATAGCGTTTTCCGATGCGAAACGTTTTTCCTATAAATTCAAAATTTTCAAGTAAATCATAGACTTTCCGCTAGGGCGCACAATGGTAAATTGCGTTTTCTGCTCCTAAAACTGCGATTTGAAAAATTCTTCCTGTATCTCATACAAGACCTGACGGAAAATATTTTTCACGTAATTTCTAATGTTTGGTAAAGAATGATTTGACCACCAGGGGTCGTAAGTGTTAATTTCTACTTCTGATGTATTTGTAGCAAAATCTGGGCTCCTGAAAACTCGATTAAACTTTTTTTCTTGGACCGATACCGCTGATATGGATAAACCTTTTGAGAATACTTTCTTCCTAAAATAATGCATGGTTTTCCCACCAAGGGACGTAAAGTCACATCTTATTTTTGTCGATAATTCTGTTTCTAAGAGTTCGTAAGCTGACGATTCCGTTTACAGCAATATCTGAGGGATTAAAGACCCGATTGAAAAACTTCTTTCTTCCGTCAGATACTATTGTTTTCCATACCGGTTCTATTGACTTTGAATAGCTTTGATAAATTTAATTTGCGTCAGAACGAATTCCAAAGACGTGCTTATTACACCCGAAAATTTGGTGTCATCTTTCTTGTTAAAGATATTTTTAAAAAACTACTCAAAGTTGAAAAATCACTGCTTAAATAACAACTCAGGGAAAAGAAAATATGCTATGTATGCAGTAGCTACTTAAGGAATGTGGTCTTCCTTTGTGCCTCACTAACAATGGAAATATCTTGAAATTTTGGCAAGGACATTTGATAATCATCATTGCAGGGAAAATAAATTCTAACCCCAGTCTAACTACCCTAAACCCCACACAAATAAATATATTTAAATCTTCATTTTTTTTTTTTTTTTTTTTGATTGGAGGTTTAACGACCACCGTGAGCAACTCAATGGGCTATAAGCAGTCGCCCGTCCCTAATTTAGGGTCACTGGTTCCAGGGAAGGAGAGAGCCAGTGCCGTAAGACAAACACAACATCCATGCCTGACCGGGATTCGAACCCGGGCCCCTTACGGACGAATGATCATAGGCCAGCGCCTTAGACCACTGCGCCACCGGGGCGGCAAATCTTCATTTCATGTGTGGGCAAAATTATCAAGTATGCATGCTCTAACACATGTTCGTAACCAGGAGGGAGGGGGGGGGGGGATCTGTACAAGGTAAGTTTATTTTTCATTTATTTATTTCTGTGTGTACATCGTGCTGAGAGTTACACATTCTCAGTATCAATTTAGTCTAGTTGGCAGCCCCAAAACTTTTCTTTATTTATATCTGGATGTCCTGCAACATTATGCAGATAAATAGTAATATTATATCTCTAATTCCTTCAATTTCAATATAGCCTAGGGGAGGGGAGAGGGTAAGTTGTTAAAACCACACATAAATATAGACTGCAGTAGCATTATTAGCATTTGTGTGTGTGTGTGTGACTTTCTTTTCCAAATACGTTCTTAGTATTAATTTAGTATATATTATAGTTGGCCACAGTGGCGGATCCATGCGGGGTGCGACCGCCCTCCTCCCTAAACCCTAATGAAGTTTTTACGTTTACGTAGCGAACATCGTAAATGATTAACTTTGCATATTTTGTTTTCAGTTAAATCAAATAGAAGTCAGCGCTCTTTCCACGTTTATAAGTGAGTCACGGAAAAATTTCTCATCGGCCGCCACCGGGAATCGAACCCAGGGTCTTCCAGTTACGCGCCGGATATGCTTCCACTTCACCACAGTTATTTGTTCAGTTGCTGCTGTTCATCTGTGGTGAATCCCCAGCATTGTCCTTGGCTCCAAAGAAGCAACCCTTCCATGTGGTTTGGCAGTTTGCCGTTTGTGAGTCTGGAGAAATTCGAGGCCGCAGTGGAAGCATATCCAGCGCGTAACTGTAATACCCTGGGTTAGATTCCCGGTGGCGGCCAATGAGAAATTTTTCCGTGACTCACTTATAAACGTGGAAAGAGTGATGACTTCTATTTGATGTTCCTGGTCCACGTCAACTGTGTACTTATCACTGTTTTCAGTTTTTCAAAAATAAAATTAACAATTAAACTTAGTGATACCAGTTTCTTTCGTGCTGATGAAGTATGAAATTAAAAGTTGCTGTCTTTATCACGATATATTAAAACAATTTACCAAACCGTAAACAAATTTTACATTTTATTTACAATCTAAAAACCGTTCAATGAAAGTGACAAGTACTTTCGAAGCCACAATGGCTTCATCCTCAGGCCGACAATGACACAGTACAAGAAACAACCAGTCAATTTGTACCGTGATACGAGGCACATCAGTTCATGAGTTCACTAATCAGGTAGTGTTGCCATCCCACTAAAACCTAATCGTTAAAGTTCAGATATAAAAAATATAATAGATAATATGTACATAATTATACAAAGTCCCGAAGACTCGGTTGTGCATGTGAAGAATAAAGTGTTCGTCTCCAGGTTCTGTGAATCACAGTTGGTAGTTCAATGTTGCAGCGTATTTCCCCGTAAGAAAGAATACAGAGACTTTCCAACAGAAGAATTGAGCGTTTGTCCACTGTAGATATTAGGATTTTGGCATTGTTCCAATCGGGGGTGTATCCATCCTGTTTAACTGCTGCAGTGAGTGCGGTATTCATTGTATCAGTACGTAAGGAATATTTATGTTCAGACAAACGAGTATTTAAGGTCCGAAGTGTAGAGCCCACATAGTACTTCACTTCACTGTAAGTATCTTCAGGTATTAAAGGTAAACTATACACACCAGATTTATTGAGGGTGGGAACCCTGTCTCTATCATTCCTCACCAGTGAAAAAACATTCCTGATGCTAATACCAGATTTATTGAGGGTTGGAACCCTGTCTCTATCATTCCTCACCAGTGAAAAAACATTCCTGATGCTAATACCAGATTTATTGACGGTTGGAACCCTGTCTCTATCATTCCTCACCAGTGAAAAAACATTCCTGATGCTAATACCAGATTTATTGAGGGTTGGAACCCTGTCTCTATCATTCCTCACCAGTGAAAAAACATTCCTGATGCTAATACCAGATTTATTGAGGGTTGGAACCTTGTCTCTATCATTCCTCACCAGTGAAAAAACATTCCTGATGCTAATACCAGATTTATTGACTGTTGGAACCCTGTCTCTATCATTCCTCACCAGTGAAAAAACATTCCTGATGCTAATACCAGATTTATTGAGGGTTGGAACCCTGTCTCTATCATTCCTCACCAGTGAAAAAACATTCCTGATGCTAATACCAGATTTATTGAGGGTTGGAACCCTGTCTTTATCATTCCTCACCAGTGAAAAAACATTCCTGATGCTAATACCAGATTTATTGAGGGTTGGAACCCTGTCTCTATCATTCCTCACCAGTGAAAAAACATTCCTGATGCTAATACCAGATTTATTGAGGGTTGGAACCCTGTCTCTATCATTCCTCACCAGTGAAAAAACATTCCTAATGCTAATACCAGATTTATTGAGGGTTGGAACCCTGTCTCTATCATTCCCCACCAGTGAAAAACATTCCTGATGCTAATACCAGATTTATTGAGGGTTGGAACCCTGTCTCTATCATTCCTCACCAGTGAAAAACATTCCTGATGCTAATACCAGATTTATTGAGGGTTGGAACCCTGTCTCTATCATTCCTCACCAGTGAAAAAACATTCCTGATGCTAATACCTGATTTATTGAGGGTTGGAACCCTGTCTCTATCATTCCTCACCAGTGAAAAAACATTCCTGATACTAATACCAGATTTATTGAGGGTTGGAACCCTGTCTCTATCATTCCTCACCAGTGAAAAACATTCCTGATGCTAATACCTGATTTATTGAGGGTTGGAACCCTGTCTCTATCATTCCTCACCAGTGAAAAAACATTCCTGATACTAATACCAGATTTATTGAGGGTTGGAACCCTGTCTCTATCATTCCTCACCAGTGAAAAAACATTCCTGATGCTAATACCAAAGGACATATTATGTTTTTGACATGCTTTTTTCAGAATAGTTACTAGTGGGGGTATGAATTCTATCTTACCAACGTATAGTGTAGGGGTAGTTTGAGTAGATAATGCGGTAAATCTCAGTCTCTGGAATTTTCGTAGAAGTCCTTGAAAAAGGTGAGGTGGAAAGCCGAACGATTGTGTCATAGACGAAATCCTGGTTAATTCAAGCTGTCGAGCTCTGCGTGAAGACGAATGAGTGAAAGCACGTTTTATCAAAAAAAGGAAGGTGGAGACCTTATGTTCAAATGGGTGAGATGATGAATAAGGAATCATACAAGGGATCGAAGTGGGTTTGCGGAACACAGAGTAGTTAAGTTGGTGAGTATTTAAGTCTCAGAGTAGTAAAATATCCAGGTACGGCAGTTTTCCTTGGTCTTCAATTTCACAGGTGAACTTAATGGTAGGGTACTGGTTTCATTGAACGGTTTTTAGATTGTAAATAAAATGTAAAATGTGTTTACGGTTTGGTAAATTGTTTTAATATATCGTGCTAAAGACAGCAACTTTTAATTTCATAATTAAACTTAGTACGGAGAATTTAAAATACTTATTACACATTGATTTAGGTTCAGTAAAAAAAGAAAGAGAAGGGCATATAATAAAAGAGAGAGAGAGAGAGAGAGAACGCGCAAAAGATAAAGAGAAAACAGGGACAGCAGGGGTAAAAAACATGAAGATATCCTTTGTTAGTTCTTTGCTATTGTCCTATTGTCTAGCATCTGTAACGTCTCGAAACTTGGTACTGAAATCAGACTAGGTGGAAGAAACTGTGAATAACAATCTGATCTACATACTTATCATTGGGTTATAAAGAAAATTGGAAAAAATGTCCCCACCGCTTCCTCCCAGATGGTCTTTTTAGGACTTCTTTCTTTTTCCTTGCTCCCTTACGCCCCACGGGCGCTTCCCGTTTTTCCACCCACTCCGAAGTCAATGCCCGCTTGGGTGGGGTGTGCTGGGAGGGAGGCAGCGTGACTAATACGGGGTAATTTTTGGCATTTCCTGCTACTAATATTATATATATATATATATATATATATATATATATATATATATATATATGCGGGAGTAACATCCAGGAGACTGGCACAAGACAGACCGTTGTGGAAAAAACTTGCGGAGACCTTCATCCAGCAGTGGATTGATAATGTTTGACAATGATGATGTTGATATACTAGGCTGCCATCTGATGCTGACCTTGGCTACTTACAATGGACGCTCTCTATCTTCTGATTCAAGGCTTCTTGAATTGGAAGAGGAACTACAAAGGATCAAGTGGGACATCGTGGGGCTAAGTGAGGTAAGGAGAAAAGGAGAAGATCTCATCGAACTGAAAAGTGGACATCTCTTCTACTATCGTGGGACAGATACTGGCAGAACTAGTGGTGTTGGATTTATAATAAACAAGAAACTGAAGGACAAAGTTGTAGAAGTTGAAAGTTCCTCTGACAGAGCTGCACGACTTGTTATCCAACTCTCGAAAAGATACCAGGCTCAGATTATTCAAACTTATGCACCCACCACAAGTCATCCTGAAGAAGAAATTGAAGAATTTTATGAGGAAATTCGTCATCTAAATAATAAAGGTAAGCAGCACTTGAAGATAATTATGGGAGATTTCAATGCAAAAATAGGGCAACGGCAACAGAATGAAACTTCAGTATGTAAATTCGGTCATGGCAACAGAAACCAGCGTGGAAATACTCTCGTTGAGTTTGCAGAGGCAGAAGGGATTTTTCATCTTGAACTCCTTCTTCAAGAAAAAGCCACACAGGAAATGGACATGGAGACATCCAAATGGGACGACAAGTGAAATTGATTTTATTATGTGTAACAAAAAATTCGTCATAGAAGACTGCAGTGTGCTAAACAAGTTCAACACAGGTAGTGACCATAGATTGGTGAGATGTAAGATGCACCTCAACACTAAACTTGAACGTGGCAAGCTCATAAGACAAACAAAATCTATTGACATAACCAACCTTAAAAAACACCATAATACCTTCAAGTTAGAACTGAAGAACAAGTTCTCTGCTTTAGAAGGCCTAACATCGGAAGAAGTGGACATCTCTGAAGTTAACAGAAAAGTAACCAAAGCTCTTATGGAAACAGCAACAAAATTAGCTGGGTCTAAGAACAAGTTGCATGTGAACAAATTATCAGGAAAAACCAAAATGTTGATGCAAAAAAGAAGAGAGATGAGGACAACTAAAGAAGATGTGACTTCCAAAGTGGAATATATAGAGCTATGCAAGACAGTAAGAAAAAGTATCACTGAAGACGTAAGGAAATTCAACTGTGAACTAGTGAGGAAAGCAATTGAAAACAACCAAAGCCTAAAGACAGCAAAGGGACATCTCAGTAAGGGAAGAAAACAGATTATGGCACTGAGAAAAGAAGATGGTTCTGTAACAAGAAATAGAGGCGAAATTTTGACAAGAGTGAAAGATTTCTACTCCAAATTATATGAAAGGGATGATATATGCACTCCAGACATCATGAAAGATACCAGTACCAGAGTTCCTCCAGTCCTTCCAGCAGAAGTTGCACATGCAATCAAGAACATGAAGCGAGGAAAAGCTCCAGGAGAAGATGGAATTACTGTAGACATCATACAAGAAGCAAGTGGAGAAATCGAAACAGTACTCGCCCAAATTTTCACTCGATGCCTTAATGAAGGAAAGATTCC
The DNA here is from genome assembly GCA_039090855.1 of Macrothele yani. Taxonomy (NCBI): domain Eukaryota; kingdom Metazoa; phylum Arthropoda; class Arachnida; order Araneae; family Macrothelidae; genus Macrothele; species Macrothele yani. Next base: position 61,178,963 of record CM077018.1, on the reverse strand, counting down.
TGAGGATTGGAACACCGCTACAATGATCCTGCTACATAAGAAAGGTGACATTGAGGATCTCGGAAACTACAGACCTATCAGCCTCCTATCAGTAGTTTATAAAATCTTCACTAAAGTTCTTTCACACCGCTTGAAGGTAACACTGGACATGGCTCAACCGAGAGAACAAGCTGGATTCAGGAGTGGCTACAGCACAATAGATCATATCCACGTGCTGAGAGAACTAATTGAAAGAGCGAGGGAATATGAACTTCCATTGTGCATGGCTTTTATCGATTATGAAAAAGCCTTTGATTCGGTGAAACCATCAGCAGTTACAATGGCTCTGAAAACCTGCGGTATTGAAGATGCATACATTAATATTATTAATAACATCTATGAAAATGCAAGTGCAAAGATTAGGCTGTTTGAAAATACAACACACGTAAAAATTGGAAAGGGAGTGAGACAAGGTGACACCATATCTCCGAAGCTCTTTAATGCCACATTGGAGGGTGTTTTTCAGTGGAGGGTGTTTTTTTTTTTATCCCCTTGTTTTGTTTGGGAAAACAAGGGGATAAAGATTAATGGAGATTATCTAACCCACCTTCGCTTTGCTGATGACGTAGTCATTTTTGCAACTACCCCATCAGAGCTACAGAGTATGATCCAGGAACTTGCTGACAAGAGTAAAGAAGTGGGATTAAAAATGAACTTTCAGAAGACAAAAGTGATGTTCAATGCTTTTACAAGAAATGAAGATTTATCGATTGATGGAGAAAAGCTGGAGATAACAGACACGTACGTTTATCTTGGACAGCAGATATCAAGTGAGGGTCACATTGATGAAGAAATTAATCGGCGTACAAAACTTGCCTGGAGAGCTTTTGGAAGAAACAGCATAATTTTCAAGAGCAATATGCCATTATGTCTTAAAAGAAAAGTGTTTGATCAATGCATCCTACCAGTGCTTACGTATGGTGCAGAGACGTGGACCTTAACTAAAAGAGACATACAAAGGCTGCAGACAACTCAAAGCAGCATGGAGAGGTGCATGCTTGGTGTAACCAGGAGAGATAAGAAGAGGAACTCGTGGATCCGAAAAATGACAAGAGTGGAAGACATCATGATCAGAGTTAAATCCCTGAAATGGCAATGGGCTGGACATACTGCCAGAAGGACAGATCATCGATGGACAGCCGAAATTTTAGATTGGATTCCAAGGGACAGGAAAAGACCCAGAAGACGACCACATGGGAGATGGGTGGATGAAATTCGAAAGTATGCAGGGGTGACATGGAGGAGACTGGCACAAGACAGACCGTTGTGGAGGAAACTTGGGGAGACCTTCGTCCAGCAGTGGATTGATAATGGTTGACAATGATGATGATGATGATGATATAACCTACAAAGCAGAAACGGTAACAAAAACGTTTTTAAACTACAACAAAAAATAAAAAATAAAACTCAAAACCCAACACGCAAGAAAACAAAAATAATAATAGATAACAAAACCTGAATGCAGAAAGTGCCGAGCCTTGGCTTTTATCAAGGACCAGCAAAACTCTGCATTTTCTCACTTCCACAAAGACCTAGTTGAAAATGGGTTTCTGCAAAGTCATAGATGCAAGTATAAGTCCCCCCAATTTTTTTTTTTTTTTATTTTACATAATCGCCCTCAAAAGTACGGAAATTAAATAATTAAGAATACATCTATCACTTTCCTGGCCCAACCCATATTCATCATCTCCCACAAAAACCAGAAAAACTTTGTCAAAGAGCTCACAAAAAGTGTGAGTTATTTTTATTTTTTGTCGTAGTTCAAAAACTTTTTTGTTACAGTTTCTGCTTTGTATAGGTTGTTAGTTCTGAGAATTCATCACTGCTGCGTTGCGCGTCATGATCTTCAGAATGTAAGTTAAAAAAAAACATTTTTTTTTTTAATTTTGTCTTTAACTCTGCTTTTGGTTTCAGATATATATATACAGTATATATATATACAGTATATATATATACTAACGTTATATAAAAAATATATTTCATAATGGCTTCTGCCCCCCCCCCCGTTTTTGTACCCGAAAACCGCCCCCCTTAGAGTACCGACCGCCCCTGGTTGGCCACCCCCAATTTTTATTAATTTCTGTATGCACTGCAACCTTGACCTGGTGCAGCATTATCATAATTTTTCTTCTTTGTGAATTACCTTTCTTATATTCTCAGAATATTAATTTTAGAACAGTTTGTCTCTTCAAATTTATTATTTTTGCGGATGAAAGCAATGTTATTTGATCAGAAAAAGATAAGGTCTAAAAACGCAATTTTGGATACTGTTTTATTAAGTTTTCGCCAGTTTTTCTTTTATAGATGCAAATTGCAATGTAGCAGTACATCAACGTACTAACAGATTGCATTTCTGTTATTTTCTGTGTCTGTTTAAAACTGCATTAAAACAGTTTTTTGGTATAACTGTTTGTACTCGTACAAAACAGAAATAGCGAGAAAGCGTAATTCCTGAGAAAGGTAAAACAGACCCTTTTTTTTTTTTTTTTTTTTTTTTTTTTGCCGTAGAACTGCTATGACATATAATAATTTGCAGAAAACTAGAATATGGACTTTATTAAGCTGTTCCTTCAAGCATTAAGCACGATTGAATGCCCGAAAACGAGTAGTACTCTAACTTTCTCGGTGCACAACTCCGTCGCTTAGCGTGACGTTACAAAAACGATGGCCAAGCCCGTAAAGAGAGGAGGGGTGAGTCCCGGGAGCCCCGGTTTGACTCAGTCTGTCTTGGCAACCGTGAGCGCAACACGACTGTGCGTGGCATTGTTTTAAAGCTCTCGACGAGATCTATTCAAATATACCAAGAACATTTCGCAGTGGTTTGAGCTAAATATTTTAAAAATTGTTTTCTTGTGAACCGGTCAACACTTTTAACAATATCGGGATTCATCTGGACAACCGTGAGTGTAAAACGACTGTGCGTGGTATCGTTTTAAAGCTCTCGACGAGATCTATTCAAATATATAAAGATCATATCGCAGTGGCTTAAACTAAAATGTTTAAAAATTGTTTTCGTGTAAACGGGTTAAGATTTTTGACAACGCCGCGGAATTCGCAGAATGAACGCAAGCAAAAGTAGAGAAAATCAAAACGAGGGGCAAATGATGAGGAATGTAAGAAGCCCAAGAAAACTGCAGCCCAACGAACTATAGAGAGTATCGAGAAAAATTTTGACAACGCCGCGGAATTCGCAGAATGAACGTAAGCAAAGGTAGAGCAAATCAAAACGAGGGGCAAATGATGAAGAATGTAAGAAGCCCCCAAAAAAACTGCAGCCCAACGAACTATAGAGAGTATCGAGATTTTTGACAACGCCGCGGAATTCGCAGAATGAACGTAAGCAAAAGTAGAGAAAATCAAATCTAGAGGCAAATGATGAGGAATGTAAGAAGCCCAAGAAAACTGCAGCCCAACGAACTATAGAGAGTATCGAGAAGATTTTTGACAACGCTGCGGAATTCGCAGAATGAACGCAAGCAAAAGTAGAGAAAATCAAAACGAGGGGCAAATGATGAGGAATGTAAGAAGCCCAAAAAAACTGCAGCCCAACGAACTATAGAGAGTATCTAGATTTTTGACAACGCCGCGGAATTCGCAGAATGAACGTAAGCAAAAGTAGAGAAAATCAAATCCAGAGGCAAAGGATGAGGAATGTAAGAAGCCCAAGAAAACTGCAGCCCAACGAACTATAGAGAGTATCGAGAAGATTTTTGACAACGCCGTGGAATTCGCAGAATGAACGCAAGCAAAAGTAGAGAAAATCAAAACGAGGGGCAAATGATGAGGAATGTAAGAAGCCCAAGAAAACTGCAGCCCAACGAACTATAGAGAGTATCGAGATTGTTGACAACGCCGCGGAATTCGCAGAATGAACGCAAGCAAAAGTAGAGAAAATCAAAACGAGAGGCAAATGATGAGGAATGTAATAGCCCAAGAAAATTGCAGCCCAACGAACTACGGAGAGTATTAAGAACGCCTGAAAACAGCCGCCGCCAAATAAAAATCCAACACACCGATTGTAGTCTAATGTTCTTAACTGACGGCTCAATCAGAACTGAGACTTCCTGGTTTTTTTTTTTTTTTTTATGAAAATCAAATATTTTTTGAGGAAAATAATAATCTGGTACAGCACCCCGTTTTGAGTGTGGTTTGACGCTACACTCAATCACAAAGGGATTTTTAAAATTGTTACGAGGGGGTATCAAAAAGTTCGTGCAATCACCCAAAGTTATTAAAGCTACGGAAACCATTTTTGTTTTATTTTGTTATATACAGTATATACATTCAGTATACTGTACAACATAAATAATATTTAGCAAACCCGTTTTTTTTTTCCAGGAATCGAAAAGTCCATGACCATGGAGAAAGTGGAATTTCGCAGTGTGATCAAGTTCCTTCATCTCCAAGGAAAGTCGGCTGAAAAAATCCATCAAGAAATGTTAAATGTTCACTGAAGTGTCAGAAAAACTGGTACAGACGAGCTTATGCAAAATACATAGCAACGTGACCTATGGGCGTACTCGGTTACGTCCGCCAGTGCGTATATAAAGCGATAGACATGCCAGCTGTCAGAGCTGTTTTCGGCATGAGAATGACAAGTAATAACAATTTAAGCGATTTTCAACGCGGTGTCATATAGTTGGCGCTAGTGAGGTGGGCCATAGTATTTCGGAGGTAGAAACGAAGTTCAGATTTTCACGGACGACCATTGCAAAGGTGTACCATGACTACAAGAATTCCGGATAAACCTCCAACCTACGATACCAGTGTGGCCGTAAAAAGACATTGGGTGAACGTGACCATCGTCGGCTGTCAAGAATCGTTTCACGCGACACTCTCGCAGGTAGCATCGGAATTCAATGCTGGAGCCTCAACAAGCATCAGCGTCCGGACTGTGCAACGTACCCTGCACGATATGGGCTTTGGGAGCCAACGCCCAACTAGAGTCCCCTTGATGGGTGCACGACACAGAGATATGCGCCTCGCTTGGGCACGGCAACACCGCCACTGTACACTTGATGATTGGAAACAAGTAGCCTGGTCTGACGAGTCGCATTTCCAACTGTATCGGGCAGACAGAAGGATTCGTGTGCGGCGCAAACCCCATGAAGCCATGGATGCCGCCTGTCAACAGGGAACTGTACCGGCTGGTGGTGGTGGGGTTGGGTCCGTAATGGTATGGGGTGTGTTTAGCTGAACTTCACTGGGACCCCTGGTACGTCTACAAAAGTCTGTGACCGGTTGGTTGGTTGGTTGGTTGATTTTAATGGCGCAAGGGCCATGGTTGGCCAAAGAGCGCCAGACAAAAGACAGACAAACAAACAGTATTAAAAACGTGCGATGAAGCTTAAAATATGGCTGATCAAATAAAACTGAAGAATGAGAACGATGAAAGGGCTAAAAAAGATAATGAAACAAACAGTATTAAAAACATGATACAATGATTAAAATCTAGCTGAGTCAGTAAAACTGAGAAATGAGGATGATGATAGGGCTAAAATCTAGATACGTGTAAAATAGTCTGTGACCGGCCAACGCTATGTGCGCATCCTTTCTGACGAGGTACACCCGTTCATGTCCTGCATTCATGCTGATGGGTTGGGCCTGTTCCAACAGGCCAATGCACCTCCACACAAGTGTCGGGACGCCACATTATGGTTAGAGGAGCATTCATCTGAGTTTGGGGTGTTGCCATCCCACCCAAGTTCCCAGATCTGAACGTGATAGAACACATTTGGGATGCCACGCAACGCAGTATCGAGCACAGGAATCAGAGTTCTGAGAATACACCCGAATTGTGGAACGTTCTGCAGGAAGTACGGTGTGCATTGCCTACAGCATATTTCCAGAAACAAGTGGAGTCCATGCCCCGTAGAATTTCTGCAGTCCTGCGCTCCCGTGGGAGACCTACCAAGTATTATGCTGGTGTACCAGTTTTTCTGGCACTTCAGTGTATATGGAAATAAGTGTCCAGCATACGACACTGTGGCAAAGTGGGAAAAAAAATTTCTAAGTCGTCATGGGACCTTTTTGGCGAACCAAGGTCCGAACGGCCATCTTTAACAGGTGACCAGACAGTTGTGACCAAAGTGGAGAATTTAATCCTGGAAGATAGGCACACAACCATTGAAATGCTTTGTCAAGAAGTTCATCTAAGCTGTGGATCAGTGTGGACAGTCATGCATCATGACCAATCGACATGTCCAAGGTCTCAGCGCGATGAGCACCTAGACTTCTCTCCCCATTCCAAAAGGAAGTTCGGGCACAATCCGGGTAAAAAATGTTGAATCTTTTTAACGCGAATTCCGAAAATTATTTTGACCGTTTGATTACTATATGGATGAGTGTTGGTTATACCTCTATGCTCCAGAAACCAAAGAAATGAGCAAGCAATGGAAACGTCCCTCTTCACCACCCCCAAAAAAGGCAAAAGTCTGCCACCAAAGTGATGCTCTCAGTTTTCTGGGATTAAAAGAGGTATTATTTCAACAGACTACCTTCAGAAGGGTCAAACTATTACCTCTGCCTACTATTGCAACCTACTGACCAAATTAAGAGAGCAAATTAAAAGCAAAAGAAGCGGAATGATCACAAAAAGAGTCAATTTGTTGCATAACAACGCATCAGCTCATTCAGCAATCAGCACCTGCGAGTCGTCTTAAATACAATATATTGCGTCATCCGCCATATTCTTCTGATATGGTACCAAGTGACTTCTTTTTTGTACCCCGAGATGAAACGTCCACTACGTGGGAAGCTATTTGATGACATTGATGACGTCATTTTTGAGGCAGACCAGTGATTTCGGGCACAATCTGAGGTGTTCTACGCTGAGGGAATAAAGGAGGACAAGCAAAGGTGGGAGAAATGTGTGGCGCCTATGTAGAGAAGGACCAAGTACCTGAATAAAAAGGGTTTTTTTTCTAGCTTATTTCTTGGTGATTGTACGAACTTTTTGATACTCCCTCGTACACCGTTAAATTATTAAAATTTATTCACAATTGAATTCGTTTTACGACGCATATTTCAACAGTTCCGTTTCGTCCAGGATAAAACAGAATTTTGTCATGAGGGGAATTTATGACTTATTCCCCTGTTGATACGTCTGCTTTGATAGTGGACTCCAAGACCAAAATTCTTGACTTGGTTTGATCGTCCCAATCCGCCCGTGCAGACTGGGCACTAAACGACCCGCACAGGGTTACAATCTCGGCCGGAGTGGTGGCAAGACTTGTTTATAAAAAGGCCTGGACTAAACGTGATTTCAGAACCACGGCGGGTATTTGGCGGTAGCGGGATACCCCTTCGGCCCAAATATGTGTGCGCCAGCCACTGTGGCACCGCTTCCAGAACGAACAGCGTTTTTTTTTTTTTTTTGATTGGAGGTTTAACGACCACCGTGAGCAACTCAATGGGCTATAAGCAGTCGCCCGTCCCTAATTTAGGGTCACTGGTTCCAGGGAAGGAAGAGAGCCAGTGCCGTAAGACAAACACAACATCCATGCCTCACCGGGATTCGAACCCGGACCCCTTACGGACGAATGATCAGAGGCCATCGCTTAGACCACTGCGCCACCGGGACGGCGAACAGCGTTAAGACCACATACCCAACGAGCCAGAATTTGAACTTTCACTCAATCTATCAAGTAGGTAAGCAAGGAAAAATAGTAATAATAAAAAATGTTCTCACTAGACACAAGTTCCTTTATTTCAATATGCTCGCTTAGTACCTGGTCAAAAAATAGGTAGGCTCAGTTCTGATTGAGCCGTCAGTTTGGAACAGGACTACGAATTGTAGATCGGAGAGTTGAAATGAGGTAGTCTAGTATGGTTTCAAAGCGTTTATCTTTTTTTTTTTTTTTTTTTTTTTTGAGATTTAACGACCACCGTGAGCAACTCAATGGGCTATAAGCAGTCGCCCGTCCCTAATTTAGAGTCACTGGCTCCAGGGAAGGGAGAGAGCCAGTGTCGTAAGACAAACACAACATCCATGCCTCACCGGGATTCGAACCCGGACCCCTTCCGACGAATGATCAGAGGCCAACGCCTTAGACCACTGCGCCACCGGGGCGGCAAAAAAAAAAAAAAAGCGTTTATTTCATTTGTTATAGCCAACACAGGTCTATATGAAAAGTAGCTTACATAATACAAATCTTGAAGATGACAATTGCCGCCCCGGTGGCGCAGTGGTCTAAGGCGCTGGCCTCTGATCATTCGTCCGTAAGGGGTCTGGGTTCGAATCCCGGTCAGGCATGGATGTTGTGTTTGTCTTACGGCACTGGCTCTCTCCCTTCCCTGGAACCAGTGACCCTAAATTAGGGACGGGCGACTGCTTATAGCCCATTGAGTTGCTCACGGTGGTCGTTAAACTCCAATCAAAAAAAAAAAAAAAAGATGACAATTCGATTTTGGTGTAAATGTGACAAGGACGGCAAGTCAGATAATATCCGAAAACTTGAAAATTTCATCATCCTGGAGCGGGACTCGAATCCGCGTCTCCCAGATAGTGTCCGGGTATGCTAATAACTACACCACCCAGATCGCCCAAGTTTCAGATTAATTTGAATATAACCATCACAGGATTCGCCAGTCGAAGCAACCGGAATTCATGTTTAGCGAATTTGGAGGTTAAGATTTACACCAAACTCGGATTGTCATCTTCAAAATTTGTGTTATATGGTGTAATCCCGTATTTATTTCATGATTTAGCTTACATATTTTTTACAAGTAATGCTGGATACATTTGTGAACACAAAGCAAATCGATACACGAATTACCTAACGTGGTGCTGTGTCTTCTTACATTCCTCATCACTTGCCTCTCGTTTTGATTTTCTCCACTTTTGCTTGCATTCATTCTACAAATTCTGTGGCATTGTCGAAAATGTTAACCCGTTCACACGAAAACAATTTTTTAAACTTTTTGTTTAAATCCCTTAGATATGCTTTTTATATATTTGAATACATCTCATTGAGAGCTTTAAAACGATACCACGCGCAGTGGTTGCCCAGATAAATCGCAATATTGATTCACAAGAAAACAACTTTTTAAATGTTCAGTTCAAACCACTGCGAAATGCTCCGTATACTTGAATAGATCTCATCGAGAGCTTTAAAACAATACCACGCACAGTCGTGTTGCGCTTACAGTTGCAGAGATAGACTGAGTCAAACGCGGCGGCACACCCAGAAATTTTGAATCATCTCCTTCGCGCACAGGGAGCGTCGCACGCACGGTGTATTGTGCAGTACGCGAATTGGATTCCATGCTGTTTACGAATATGTTAACATAATTATTGTGCGGCACGTATTTCTAACGCTATAATGATTTCAATTGGGACCTATTTTTGTCACAGGCTGTCGGCCCTAAGTCGCAACATACTGTCCGTGGAGTTAGACGTAGAATACCTCAGAAAACTTGTGGACGTTTGATTTAAACTCCAGCAATATTTATTTAGTAGCAATACTCCCATGAACACCTAATCCTAAACCGACCATTATAATCTAGGACAACTGTTCCTAAGAAAGAGAACCTTCCTAAAAACAGAGGTTCATATGCTACAAATCAGAACACCTCAGAAAAGTTGTGGATGTTTGATTTGAACCCCAGCAATATTTATTTTGTTTTAACACTCCCATGAACACCTAATCCTAGGAACCGAACATCATAATTTAGGACCACTGTTCCTAAAAAAGAGAACCTTCCTAAAACAGAGGTTCGTACAAGCCAGGACACCTCAGAAAAGTTGTGGATGTTCGATTTAAACCCCAGCAATATTTATTTAGTTGTAACACTCCCACGAACACCTAATCCTAGGAACCGAACATCATAATTTAGGACCACTGTTCCTAAAAGCCGAGATTCGTACGCTACAAGTCAGAACACTTCAGAAAAGTTGTGGACGTTTGATTTAAACGCCAGCAATACTTATTTAGTAGTAACACTCCGGTGAACACCTAATCCTAGGAACCAAACATCATACTTTAGGTCCACTGTTCCAAGAAAGAGAACCTTCCTAAAAATCAAGGTTCATACGCTACAAGTCAGAACACCTCAGGAAAGTTGTGGAAGTTTGATTTAAACCCCAGCAATATTTATTTAGCAGTAACACTCCGATGAACACCTAATCCTAGGAACTGAACATCCTACTTTAGGACCACTATTCCTAATAAAGAGAACCTTCCTAAAAACAGAGGTGCGTACAAAAGTCAGAAAAGTTGTGGATGTTTGATTTAAACCCCAGCAATATTTATTTGGTAGTAACACTCCGATGAACACCTAATCCTAGGAACCGAACATCATACTTTAGGACCACTGTTCCTAATAAAGAGAACCTTCCTAAAAATCGAGGTTCGTAGGCTACAAGTCAGAACACCTCAGAAAAGTTGTGGATGTTCAATTTAAACCCCAGCAATATTTATTTAGTTGCAATACTCCCATGAACACCTAATCCTAGGAATCAAACATCATAATCTAGGACCACTGTTCCCAAGAAAGAGAACCTTCCTAAAAACAGAGGTTTGTATGCCAAAAGTCAGAACACTTCAGAAAAGTTGTGGATGTTTGATTTAAACCCCAGCAATATTTATTTGGTAGTAACACTCCGATGAACACCTAATCCTAGGAACCGAACATCATACTTTAGGACCACTGTTCCTAATAAAGAGAACCTTCCTAAAAATCGAGGTTCGTAGGCTACAAGTCAGAACACCTCAGAAAAGTTGTGGATGTTCAATTTAAACCCCAGCAATATTTATTTAGTTGCAATACTCCCATGAACACCTAATCCTAGGAATCAAACATCATAATCTAGGACCACTGTTCCCAAGAAAGAGAACCTTCCTAAAAACAGAGGTTTGTATGCTAAAAGTCAGAACACTTCAGAAAAGTTGTGGATGTTTGATTTAAACCCCAGCAATATTTATTTGGTAGTAACACTCCGATGAACACCTAATCCTAGGAACCGAACATCATACTTTAGGACCACTGTTCCTAATAAAGAGAACCTTCCTAAAAATCGAGGTTCGTAGGCTACAAGTCAGAACACCTCAGAAAAGTTGTGGATGTTCAATTTAAACCCCAGCAATATTTATTTAGTTGCAATACTCCCATGAACACCTAATCCTAGGAATCAAACATCATAATCTAGGACCTCTGTTCCTAAGAAAGAGAACCTTCCTAAAAACAGAGGTTTGTATGCTAAAAGTCAGAACACTTCAGAAAAGTTGTGGATGTTTGATTTAAACCCCAGCAATATTTATTTGGTAGTAACACTCCGATGAACACCTAATCCTAGGAACCGAACATCATACTTTAGGACCACTGTTCCTAATAAAGAGAACCTTCCTAAAAATCGAGGTTCGTAGGCTACAAGTCAGAACACCTCAGAAAAGTTGTGGATGTTCAATTTAAACCCCAGCAATATTTATTTAGTTGCAATACTCCCATGAACACCTAATCCTAGGAATCAAACATCATAATCTAGGACCACTGTTCCCAAGAAAGAGAACCTTCCTAAAAACAGAGGTTTGTATGCTAAAAGTCAGAACACTTCAGAAAAGTTGTGGATGTTTGATTTAAACCCCAGCAATATTTATTTGGTAGTAACACTCCGATGAACACCTAATCCTAGGAACCAAACATCATACTTTAGGACCACTGTTCCTAATAAAGAGAACCTTCCTAAAAATCGAGGTTCGTAGGCTACAAGTCAGAACACCTCAGAAAAGTTGTGGATGTTCAATTTAAACCCCAGCAATATTTATTTAGTTGCAATACTCCCATGAACACCTAATCCTAGGAATCAAACATCATAATCTAGGACCACTGTTCCCAAGAAAGAGAACCTTCCTAAAAACAGAGGTTTGTATGCTAAAAGTCAGAACACTTCAGAAAAGTTGTGGATGTTTGATTTAAACCCCAGCAATATTTATTTGGTAGTAACACTCCGATGAACACCTAATCCTAGGAACCGAACATCATACTTTAGGACCACTGTTCCTAATAAAGAGAACCTTCCTAAAAATCGAGGTTCGTAGGCTACAAGTCAGAACACCTCAGAAAAGTTGTGGATGTTCAATTTAAACCCCAGCAATATTTATTTAGTTGCAATACTCCCATGAACACCTAATCCTAGGAATCAAACATCATAATCTAGGACCACTGTTCCCAAGAAAGAGAACCTTCCTAAAAACAGAGGTTTGTATGCTAAAAGTCAGAACACTTCAGAAAAGTTGTGGATGTTTGATTTAAACCCCAGCAATATTTATTTAGTAGTAACACTCCGATGAACACCTAATCCTAGGAACCAAACATCATACTTTAGGACCACTGTTCCTAAGAAAGAGAAAGGTCCAGTGAAGTAAAAATGCTCACAACATCCATGTCTTCAGGGGCTCAACCAGGATAGGTTAAAAAAAAAAAGAAAAGAGCTCACAGAGCCCAGAATATATTTTTAAAAGGATATGCATTAACAGTGCTGTTTTATTTTACTATCCCCTAATCTCTGCCTCAGTTTAATTCAATTTTCTTCTCCACAGAGAGCTTCTGAAATGAAATTGTAAAGGATTTGCATTCTTACAGTCACTGGCTTTTTATCAGAAACATGACTCTAGAGCAGCGGTTCCAAACTGTTTTTTCACTCCTACTGCCATAAATTGCACCCCTGATATACCTGCTTGTGGTTAAGTTTTAGAAAATATTAAGTATATTTAGCTATAATGTAAAGTTATTTTTATCAATGTGCAAATGTTCATCCTTGGGAATGCATTTAATTGCAATGAAAATGTCTACAGTTTTTACCATTGGAAACAGAGTAAAAATTTCAGGTTCACCCACCTTAACGAGGCAGAGAAAACCTGTTGCGCATTGTCCTGGAATGGACGAATGGAAATGGTGGCATACAGAACAAAATTGCAACAACGCAACAGAATTTTGGTATGCTAGCAGAAGAATGTTGATAGAAAAGCACTGGGGAGTACATCAAATACTCAACAAGTGATTTCACAAGATAATCTCTCTCAACCACCTACTCCAACAGGCTATGCCTTGGGAGTATCATATCAACAGAGTCAAAAATTATATTTAGTACCATTAACTGTAACAATGTCACTTTAATGTATACATTATTCACAAGGTATAATATGTACATATAAAACTGAAAGCCATCACTGATCCGTCACCAAACTATTGAACTTAGAACTTTCATAGTTGGCAGGAATGTTCCGTTTACGACATATAGCCGCACTAAGAAAGGGTTTTTTCCTACGCTAACTTTAAGTGGGTCGAAATGGGTTTTTTAATAACCCAGCTTTGATAACGCTAGGATGTTTTGCGATGATCGAGCCATTGTTGCCTGACAACTGAAGCCCTGCACTAAGTTTTAAATGACTTGCTTCACAGGTTTCCCCGTGCCACGGTTTACAAAATTTTACACAAATGGCTTCATCTGTATGTTTATAAGGCACAGATCGCTCAAGCTCTTAAGCCTGATGACCAGCCTCGCCGTACTGCATTTGCGACGGAGATGTTGCAGTGCATGGATCACGACAGTGATTATCTGCTCCATGTCCGTTTCTCAGATGAAGCCACATTTCACGTCTCTGGTACATAAATAGGCATGATGTGCGAATCTGGGGATCATATCATCGAACAACAGAGGGCTAGCCTGAAAGTGAACGTATGGTGCTGCCTGATGCACGACAGAATCATCGGACCCTTCTTTTTTTTAGAGCCCATAGTAACATGTAACATGTACCTGGACATTCTTGAACTTTTTGTAGCACCTCAGTTGCATGCACTCCAACCTTCGGTTTTTTTCAAACAGATGGTGCCCCACCACATTGGTCATACCAGACATGAAAGTGGTCATGGCAGAAAAAGGCTGAACTTTTCCCACATGGAATATGAGAAAATAATTAACCTTTCAGCATTTATTAAATACCCTAAGCACCATATAATATGCATATATAAAAGCCATAAAATTGCTTAACATTTCTTTAGGAACAAATAAGAATTTTATTTTAGTCAATGTTCTTACACCAAACCAATAATGTCAATCCCATATTTATATTGATCTAATTTGTTTTGCTTTCCAGATTTGATTAGATAGTTTTGAAAATTTACATGATGCAGACACAAGTTCTGGAAACCTGATATCTATGGACATACATACAACATATGAGCTATTTTTTTTATCACAATCTCAGGAACTCCCCATATGACTTCCAAAAAGGTGGAACTCTTTCACCCCTGCAATAATGGTTCGCGAGTTCTTGAATGCCACATTTCCGGAAAGATGGATTGGCCACGAAGATCCCATGACATAACCCTCTAGACTTTTTCCTGTGGGGTTATGCGAAAGACCAAGTTTTACTCCAGCAGTGTTCCGGATGTCGAGATGTTGAAAAGCAGAATAACGGATGACATTAGTTCTGTCTATGCTGAGAGGTTAAACAAAGCATATCGTAAGATCGAATATTGCTTATATGTCCTCCTGGCCACAAACGGCGCCGATGTGGAGGTGTACTGACACTGGAAAAAAACTTTACTTGTGCACCATCATTGTTGTGCAATCCCTTTTTTGTACTTGTAATACATTTTTTTATATAAATTTTTGTAATGTGGGAGACTTTAAGGACACCCTGTACATTGAGGATGTACGAGGTGTACAAATAACAAAACACGCAGTCGGTGCTCTTCCTGTGGGTGGAAACGACTGGTCAATGTTCGGCAGCCACTGTAGTTGGGGAGGACTGTATGAGGTAATAAACAAGCTACACGGCACCAAGTAACTGCACAGCACAACAGCAGTATTGAGAGAATTTCAGCATACACAGCTCACCGGACATTGGTGCGAATGGGCTTAAACAGCTGACACCACCTTCGTGTAGCACTAGGCTCTAATGGGCACAGGAGCACCAAAACTGAACCCACGAGAACTGGAAAAAGTCACCTAGCCTGATGAATTGTGTTTTCAGTTAACACATGCCAATGGATAGACCAGAATATGGTGTCAACAGCACAAGTCAATGGATTCAAGCTGCCTAGCATTAATTGTACAAGCAGGTGGAGGTCTGGGGTCTGTTTTCATGGCAGGCATTGGACTCCTTAATACCTCTGGAACAGCATTTGGATAATACAAGGTATCTTAACATCACTGTGAATCTGGCAGACTCACCAGTACAAGTGCATGGTGTTTTCTGAGAGAGAGAGAGCTACTTTCAGCAGGGTAATGTGCTATGCTATAAAGTTTGGATGATCACAACAGCAACTTCAAAATGGCACCTACAATCCCCAGATCTTAACCCAACTGAACACCTGTGGGATACAACTGCAAGAGCCATTTGTAACAGAGATCCTCCTAAAGCTAATATTCAGTAATTGATGGATAGCATTACATCTGCTTGGCTAAACATACCTGTAGAATGTGCAGTGTTGCCATTCTACTTATCCTTTTTTTTTTTTTTTTTTTTTTGACTGATTGGTTTAACGACCACTGTGAGCAACTCAATGGTCTATAAGCAGTCGCTTATCCTTAATTTAGGGCCACTGGTTCCAGGAAGGGAGAGTGTCAGTGCCGTAAGACAAACACAACATCCATGCTTCACCGGAATTCGAACTCGGACCCATCTCAGACGAAGGGTCATAAGCCAGCACTTAGACCACCAGGGCAGCCTACTAATAGATTTTCGTAATAAACTAATTTTTCTGTTTTAAGGCTACCTACAAACTCAGGGACATGCTGTCTAAGGATGTCTGCATTCTCTTAGTACGCACCATCTAGTGATCCAATCGACAAGACTCTCCTCAGAACTGGTCTGAACAGAAAATTCTAACAAAAACTAAAATTATTCAACATATTTCTATTATTTTTAAAATTCATACTGGTTGTCTTGAAATATATTGTATTCTAGATAACTAATTAGTCTGTCATACAAATATTTTCCTTAGTTTTGTTAAAACGCAGATTAGGAAAACATCTACAGTGTGAAATTCGGTTTTAACGATACTTTTTTCACGTACTTTGGGAACATCTAGGTATCATTTAGCAAAAAATAAGTACATAACTCCTTGTTTTTAGGAACACAAAAAAGGGGACCAATCCAACTGACTACATTAAAAGACAAATGTCATGATTATTTACACCAACATTAATTTTAATGATGAGCATTCTTTTATAAAGCTCATCATCAGTAATATCTTACAAAAAGCAAATCAAGATTGTATTGGCTTCAATTTTATTCCGGTATTTAATAGAAGTTTGATCTGCTGGTATTTGAAATACCAACAGATTTAAGTGTTCCTTTGTATTGAGATTATGTCCAATACTTTGATACATTACATTTGTGAGGCAGTGCACATTTCAAGCAAAAAAAAAATATAATCTACTGATTTCAACTGATTTTTTGAGCTCAGGTCTACTGATTTCAAGTAAAAGTCTCTGGCAACACTGCTATAGAATGCTATCACCACCTTGTTGAATCTATGCCACATTGAATCACGGCTGTTAATAATTTGCTATTTCAGTGTATATCAAAATTACAAAACAATGTTAGCACTTAGCAGCATGCATTTTTTCATGGACAAGCACTCATATGTATTACAATCATACTTCTTGGGTCAGTAAGTGTCAAAGACTTAACAGCATGCCCAAAGCACTCTGTGCACAGATGAAATCTAGAACAAAAGAAGATAGGCCTACATAATATGTATCTGTATTACATATGTTTAGTCATGTGGTTTAAATCACACATCGTCCCTCTCATCACCCCCCTCAAAAATTGTTCTTACCTATGCAGGTATGAAACTAGGATATTATTATTGTACTGAACAATGTAAGGTATTGACAACAGTAATGCACTATTCTGTCACTGGAAACTGTTCTTATAATCGCTGCATAAAACAGAATAGAACAGGAATTAATAAACTACAACAAACATTCAAGGTCTCATTCATAAATTTATTTATACAGAAATTACAAAACTTGACATAATGTATGTATCACCTCATTTATAAAATCATAATCATCACAATATATTGTACATGAAGCCTTTACATCAATCAATATTAGTTCTCAGTCAAAATCTGTTTCCAAAACTCTCTGTATGAAAAATTTAGCTTTTAAAAATTGCTAGCTTGCAGGTGTGATTTTTCAATGCATGCCCCCAAAGGATGCAAATATATCTTCTTAAATTTACAAGATCAGGAACTATACAACATAATTGGTATTAATTACATTTTGTGTAAATGCATACATTATTTTAAATATATAGAATACTTGGCATTTCTTGTTCCCACAGAAATATCAAAACACACTCAATCTACATTGTAAAGAATATACAAGGGGCAAAGGCACATTTTGGAAATTTGATTTCTAGAAGATAAAAATTTCAAAATTTAATCACAATAAAACTTGATAAAAAATAATACTCATAAAGTGTAAATGTATATATTATAAAAACAAGAATACATGGAGTATGAAATATTTTTCCTCAAATTGAAGCCTAAGAAAAACAATAGATTTCCACTTAATTATTACTCTAACATTTTATCTAAAAATTGCATTTAAATTTTCAAACTGCATGCATTTATTTTAAAAAATGTAATAGCACTGCTTAGAAATAGAAAGTGTGTATAAAGCTTAGGAAAATTCAGTAACAAAAATTAATTGCTACACTAATATAGTGAGCAGAAAAGGTACATCTATAAAAGAAACAATAACAACACTATTCAATAAAACAGCTAATTGCAGCATAAATACTGAATATTGTTTGTTTCTGCATTTTAATGGCTGACACCTACATTTCACTTATTTCTTCAGAACTGATCTAGCAACCCTAACTTCCTCAACAGGGGTAAACAATCATGACTTCAAAAGCTTTGTATCTAATCACTATATTCTGAGCACTGAACTCTCTTCATTCTAGGCATTTCATACAAGTTATTGTAGTTGAGCCACAGCTAAAGTCTGTAAAAAAAATAAATTTGTAAACTAAAGAATAATGCATACACAGCTAAAAATGAATAACTGATTATTTCCATAATAAAAATTAATTAAAAGATTAGCATCAAAACAATATCTATGCACCACAAAAATGTTACCTCAAAGCTAGTGTTTCATAACAGAAATTCAAAAGATACACCTACATCTGGGGAGAATTAGTAGCATTTCCTTTGGAAGTTCATTGTTATCTATCTCACATCTGAATGTCAAACACTATATTCAGGACTTGTTGACACAGAAACAAAAATTTTTGCTGGCCAGTGACAAACTTTTTTTGTTGTTGTTTGGGAATTTCACTACCACAGTAAGCACCTCAATGGGCCATATAAGCAGTTGCCTATCCCCAATTTAGGGCCACTGATTCCACGGAAGGGTCAGAGCTGGTGCCTCAAGACAAATACACCATCCATGCCTCACTTGGGATTTGAACCCAGCCCCATCTTGGATGAATAGTTTGAAGCCAGGACCTTGTACCACTTGGCCACCAGGTCTGCATAACAAACGTTCCCAATCTCTCTCAGTTCACTGCATCGTTTTCTGTCTCCAACATGTTGCCTGCTTAATAATTAAGCACTGATTTTGCACATTAAATGCAGCTTCTTCTAGTTTAACAGCCTGAAAACAACAACTGTCTATGTAACCTTTCATATTCCATACAACACACATGTTCATACAATCTCAAGATGGTAGAGAGGCAAGCTATTAATATTTGGCAGACTTAAGAGTTTCTCAGGGTTCGGTGTTGGGTCCTATGTTGTTTTTGATCTATATAAATGATATTTTTCGGGTTCCATCTTGTGCTCATTTGGTATTGTTTGCTGATGACGTAAGCCTATTTTTCAGGGGGAATAACCTAAGTGAGTTGATTCCTCGAGTAAATCTCGAAATTAGGGAGTACCTTCGTTGGTTTGCATGTAATTTTTTAACGTTAAATGTTACTAGGAAGGGGTGCGTGTTGTTTTCCAACATCAGGCCTCGTCCTTGTGACTTATGTTTACTTAAATGATACGGCATTACAGTTCCAGACCACAGTGAAATTTTTGGGTGTAGTTCTGCATGAATCTCTCAAATGGGATTCTCAAGTGGATCAGCTTGCGTTATGTTTAAGATCTCGCATTGGTATGATTTCGCAGATTTGTTTTTTTTTTTTTGTCAGTAAGAATTCTGTTAATTTTATACTATTCTTTTATTTTTCCTGTATTGTCGTACTGCATTTCAATATGGGGTGCAACCATACAAGGCGTAACATAGTTCGTTTATCTGTGTTGCAGAGGAAGTTTGTCCGATCGTTAAATTATTCGGTTGGATCGGAGGTCCTTTTTCGTCATTTTCAGTTATTAACTATTGAGCAACTACATAAATACAGATTGCTACTGATGGTCCATGAACATATTTTTACAGGAAGATACTCCAATTTGATTGCATTATGGCGTACAACTCACTCCTATGATACTCGTGGTGGGTCAGGTGTTTCTGTTCTGTGGGCTCGTACAGGTTTAATGTTTTATAATATCAATGTTATAATATTTGCACTTTTAAGGTATTAACCTCTTGCAAATCTTATTTTCGGGTGTGAAACATAGTTTTTTTTTTTTTCTTTGCCTTATAAGATGTTACTATAATGCTTGTCAATTCGATAAAAAACACACATACAACTCATTCATACAATTCAAGTAAAAACTATGTACATAACCTTACATTCACAGGTGATTAAACCTTGGTCAACTCTAATTATCAAACTCCTCCTTCTGTTTCACTACCTCTGCTACTCCCACTGCAAGTGTCACACCCATTCAGCCCCGCACATCCAATCCTCTAGTACTTTCGACAGGCCCCTGTCATCTTCAGGAGGCAGGTGTGTCTCACCCGCCCACCACAGCTCAAGTGAGCAGAGCCATCGAGGCCTGGGCTCCAGTCGCTATCTCTGAATCGCTGTGTCTCTGGCGCCATCTATTGTCCCTGCTACTCTTTTTCCCTCTTTCTTTTTACGCTGCTGTTCAATTTTTATTAGGGCTTTCCATTGTTCGTTTAGGTTACTTGGCTCATTAATGTTGCATAATCTTGATCTGTTTTTTTCAATTAACACTGATTCTGCAATTCTTAACTGCTTTTCGTTTTTACAGCTCTTAATGATTTTAATATCTTCAAACCTTGGACATTTTTGATTTTCCATACAGTATTGGGTCAATGCTGTCTTAGCCTCTTTTTATTCCAATTATTAATATGCTGGTTCAATCTATACTTTAATTTATTCTTGGTGCTGCCTATATATGACACTGGTGGTTGCTGGTTTATTGGGATTTCATATTTAGTGATTAAAAATGAAAAAATTAGCCAATTAGATAGAGCAGGAATTTATGAAATCCCAATAAACCAGCAACCACCAGTGTCATATATAGGCAGCACCAAGAATAAATTAAAGTATAGATTGAACCAGCATATTAATAATTGGAATAAAAAGAGGCTAAGACAGCATTGACCCAATACTGTATGGAAAATCAAAAATGTCCAAGGTTTGAAGATATTAAAATTATTAAGAGCTGTAAAAACAAAAAGCAGTTAAGAATTGCAGAATCAGTGTTAATTGAAAAAAACAGATCAAGATTATGCAACATTAATGAGCCAAGTAACCTAAACGAACAATGGAAAGCCCTAATAAAAATTGAACAGCAGCGTAAAAAGAAAGAGGGAAAAAGAGTAGCAGGGACAATAGATGGCGCCAGAGACACAGCGATTCAGAGATAGCGACTGGAGCCCAGGCCTCGATGGCTCTGCTCACTTGAGCTGTGGTGGGCGGGTGAGACACACCTGCCTCCTGAAGATGACAGGGGCCTGTCGAAAGTACTAGAGGATTGGATGTGCGGGGCTGAATGGGTGTGACACTTGCAGTGGGAGTAGCAGAGGTAGTGAAACAGAAGGAGGAGTTTGATAATTAGAGTTGACCAAGGTTTAATCACCTGTGAATGTAAGGTTATGTACATAGTTTTTACTTGAATTGTATGAATTAGTTGTATGTGTGTTTTTTATCGAATTGACAAGCATTATAGTAACATCTTATAAGGCAAAGGAGAAAAAAAAAAAAAAAACGATGTTTCACACCCGAAAATAAGAAGCGTAAGCAGAAGTCTGTAAACCTGTGGAAGCCCAGTTACATCACGATGAATGACGTGTTGGAAGTGTGTGGTCATTGGAGGTTACCATGATCTTTATGGTGAGGGAGTGGTTCTTCCTAATGGTTTTTTCATAATATCAATGTGTTGGGATTGCACGAGTGGAATGGATTACCGTTGATTATTAGATCAGAGATACGGTATTTAAGCGAGTGCTAAGGAGTTTTTTTTTTTTTATGGGAAATCGAATATTGGAATTTATTTGTTTATGATTTGCAAAAAAAAAAAAAAAGTTTGGTAAAATTACTTTTGTTGTTTTGACTGGACTGGAATATTTTGTTTTTATTTAGAGGGGATCAGGGGCTTGTCAGGCAGTATTTCAGCTTTTCCCCCTGGCCCCTTGCTGTACATTTAATTATTACTATCATATAATATTTGATTCATATTGACAACTGATATTAATTTTCAATGAAATGAGTTTTGTTGTGCAGAATTTGTACTTATTGTGAAAGTTTTGGTGATTTGTCATGTTTTGTGAGTTTCATTGGTGGATTTGTTTACTTTATTTGTACAATTAGTTTATGATTGTGGCACATATTGTATTGTTACTGAGTATTATATTACTTTTCTATAATATTGTACAGCAGAAATTTTACAAAATAAAAAAATAATAATAAGACATTAAAAAGCAGTCCAAATTAACAATTGCATATTTTGTTCAGTTTTGGTGCACTTTTGCCAAATATGACCCTTGCAAAAGAAGTTTTCAAAAGAAAGACATGCCATACCCTGAAGTGTAAAACAACATGCAGAGAATCAAATGGCACTGAGGCCAGAGTTGTAAAGGGTATCTATCTTTCAGCAATCTGGAAAAATCTTATAGCAATAATACAAGAAAAGGAGACTGCTCACAATGGAAAATTTTATCTTGAAAAATTTCTTACAAATATTGTATTTGCTTAAATATTTGCTAATAATTCAAAAGAAAGAGCTTCGTATTTTTTAATGAACTTTTCTAATAAAATGCGTTTCTCCATTCCTTTTTGGTCTCTTTTTGTATCATTTCCCTTTTGTTTAAAGGGGTGAAAATATTTAAAACTGATACTTTACCCTCTCCCCAGCTGTCCTCCCCCATGACCTACAAAGTTCAATGCTGCCACTGCTTACCCTGCAAAAAAAATAATTTTATGACAGTGCTGCCTGCTACTGATGCGCTGTAACTTACCCAAAAATAAAAAAAGGACCCATAATTACAAATTTTCATACACGAGACTACCAAGGAACAAAAAGCTGAACTTTTTAATCGAGCAAAAAAAAAAAAAATAAAAAAATCAGAACATGCGACAAGAAAGTATGAATATAATGCAGCACAAGCAAGATGGAATTGTTCACTGTATTCACTATATAAAATTACTGAATTCGAAACAAAATAAAGTGATTTTAAAAGACACTGCTTCAAACTCCTTTTTTTTTTTTTTTTGTGCTTGCTAGAACATCAGCTCAATTTTCCTCTTGTGTTGCTTTCTTCTTAGCAAGTTCCATGGCCATATTTATCTTTTGTTGACTCTGCAGCTGCACTGCAATCTTTGCTTAGTTTTTCTTTTTGTTGATATACTTCCCTTCTTATTTCTTCACCACTTTTTTCTCCTCCTCCCCTTTTATTTCCTCAGATGACAATTTATCCATCATGCGGAAAGAACTTTCAGCCTGAAAACCACAAACGCACGATATCAAAGCTTTCGCTACTTTAGACAAATGGTGTGACTTTCAGAATATCAGTACTTTTGAACACTATGCATCAATTCTAACAAATTTTCAAACTCTGTCACTTCCGTTTTTGGAAAATTTGCCCTCCCTTATCAAGCTTAAGTGCAGACATTTATGGGGAAAGTAACACTTAACAACAACACAGGATAGTGAGAACATCGCGGGAAGGAAGAAAAAGTGCGATTTCCGGATAAATCTTCGCTTGACCGACTTCCGTTTTCGGAAACTTCTTTCTCCATTTTTAGGTTGAAATGCAGTATTTGTGGAATAAAAGGTTATTTAAGAACAATACTGAACAGAAGGAACATCGCGAGAAAAAAAAAAAAAAAAAAAGATTACTGGAGAAATCTTCGCTGCATCTAACTTCCGTTTTCAAAAGTTTCGAAAGACGGAATCCCGTTGTCAAACGAAAAAAGAATCTCTCCTTCTCCCCCATTACCCCCCAAAATTTCCTTTCAATTGTGCATTGATCTCGAGAATGCCCTAAATGATAACGAAAATGACGAAATTCTTCGAATGCACGGAAGAATCTCATGCCTGAAGACTACAGGGAAATCTTCGCGCCGTCTTAACTCCAGTTTTTGGAAACCGTTGCCCACAGTTTCATGCTGAAATACAAGCATTTATGCAATAAAATGATATTTAATAGCAATATTGGGAACAGGCAACATAGTGAAAAAAATAAATAAATTACAATTACAGGAAAAATCGTTACTCCATTTAACGTGAAAATCCTCCAAATACGTGGCGTCAGTAAATAAATAAATACATCGCTCTTTCCACGTTCCAGAAACACATAGCAACCGAAAAATTGTTTGCACTCGGCTAGATATCGAGAGATCCGTGGTTCGATTCCACGGCGGCGCCTGAAAACAATTTTTCGGTTGCTATGTGTTTCTCGAATGGGAAAGAGCGATGTATTTATTTATTATTCCATTTAACTTCAGTTTTCGAAAGTTTTGAAAGAAATACCATCCCCAGACGGAAAATGACCCCCCCCCATTTCTCTTCAGTTCTGCATCGATCTCAAGAATGACCCAAATGATGACAAACAAATCGGAATTCCGCGAATGAATCTCATGTATGATTCTACGTGTCCTTTGGGACCCACATTTTATTTTGGATTTTTTTAACATGCCATTTGGAAAAAGTCAGATTCACGAGGATTAGGGAAAGAATGAAAACAGCCAGCAATGCACTGTCCCTCGAGATTTTGTAAGTATACAAATGTCCTGATTAATTTATTAAACCTTTCGGCTCTTCTAATAAATATTGGATCAGTTACATTTAATGAGAGTACTGTGAATGATTATACTCTACTAAAAGTTGTACGTCTACTTCAATGATTGTTCGTTAAAAGTAAAAAAAAAAAAAAAAAAAAACTGTTCAACAGTAGTCCATAAAATTCCTGTGTTTAGGAAAATAATAACTGCTCTGGTGTTCTGATCTGACTTAAAATGCACAGCCTCTTTGTAGTTCCATTTTGAGAAAATTTAGTTGAAAATGATAAAATTTATAAGTGTCAGTACTTGATTTTCTTAAAAAGATTGCTTTCAAAGAGCACAAATTAAAGAGTCGAACAATGGACATTACATTTATTTTTCACTTGCATATGTAAGTATAAATATTCATGATCTCTTGATTCTTTTGATTTTTTAAACGGACCCAGAATATCGCACAAAGCAACCACTTTTTAAAAATCTTTGGGTCCCTAGGACCCAGCTTGATAACAATGGTAGCTCTGGGTGATGCGAAAATGGCATGACTGTGCTACGCACAGGGTGTACCATAGATTTCAAACTTTTAATTTCACCAGGGCTTGAAAAATATCTGTAAAGTTACAAGCCCAGCTGGGCATGTGCAGAAATTATTAACCTTCCCAGGTAGTAATAGCTGGATGCCCAGGAAAATTTATCTTACAAGATAACAAATCAGAACCCTCATTTTCTATAAGATAAAAAATATGATTTTTTTCACATATTTTGCATTTCCGCTATTGTACCGAGGTTCTCCTGCCTCACGTGCGTCTGTTTATAGAGGTGCTGTGAGTCCTGAGTTCCTCTTCATGGACGACAACGCTACACCTCATCGTACAGTGGCAGTCGCAGAGCTGTTGGAGAGTGAAGATATTCAACGCATGGATTGGCCCGCAAGGTCCCCCGACCTAAATCCAATTGAACACATGTGGGACCTTCTTGGGAGACTCTTGGCAGCACGTCACCAGCCGCCAGCTACGATTCCGCAGCTGCGATCGGCGCTACAAGAGGAATGGGCTGCGATGCCTCAACAGCTCCTTGACAACCCGTCCTCAGCATGGACAGACGTTGTAAATCCTGCAACGCAGTCAAGGGTGATCATATCCCCTACTAAAGACTGGATTTTTCTTGGCAGTCGCCTGTCACATGGACGTTTCTGTCTTCTGTCCAGTTGTGCTCGAAGCTACCTTTTCAATAAAGTGCCTTTCTTTGTATCCTTAGGATTCCTTGTTTGGATGGTTTTGCTCACTTGTCCCATATTCTTACATCTTGGGGATCTTATGGCATGATTTGAGTCGATGTGGAGCAATTCTGCACGACGTTACATTAGAAAAACCGTCTCGTCCTTAATTTTTGCACGCCAGTGTATACCCACGCATATACTTGGGAAAATCGTACTCTCTCTTGGTCAAAAGAGTGCAATAGATTTTGTTGTCTACGATCAGTGTCTGAAACACTGAGTTGTTGACACTCGTGATGAGAGGTGCGGATGTTGGTTCTGATCATTTCTTGGTAGCATCACGAGTGAAACTGAATGTTAGTTGGAGGAAAAGGGATAGGAAGAGGCCCAGGATGGAAATAATAAAGGTAGAAAGGCTCCCTGAAGATCATCAGCATTATTCTGACGTACTCAGAGAACGACCAAAGGAGCTGGAGTCTTGTGAGAGGGATGTAGAACAGAAGTGGAACTGTTTTAAGAACTGTGTTGTCACGGCTACTGTAGAGGTCTGTGGCACCACAACAGTGGGTAACAATAGAGGTGATGCTTGGTGGAATAGTGAGATTGAAGAGTAAAGAGAAAGAAAGAAGCCTATTTGGGGATGTTGCAAGGTAGAGTTTCTGTGGACGAATATCGCTGTAAGAAATGTGAAGCCACTAAGCTGGTTTGCCAGAGTCAGGCAAAAGATAGGAAGGTGGAAAGGCATGAATTGGCTTTTTGGAATAATAGAGACTTTCTGGAAGTACACGAGACTCACGAAAAATAAGGGAAACAAAGTTGTGACGTTGTGTGAAGAATAGGGTTGGAAAAATGATATGGCAGCCCAATGAGTTAAGTGAACGATGGGGTGAATACTTCTGTGAGTTATTAGATCAAGAAAGCAAAGGTGATTCTGAGGCAGATTTCATTTCATTTCATTTATTTATTCTTTCAGTTGCCAATACAGCAACTAGGAAAAGGAGGGAAAAGGCCGTGAGGCCTGACATAGCCCTCATCTCCTCAGAATACAAAAAAACATAAAACTTAGCAGAAAAGGCAAGCCAACACATATATGGTAGGTACCCGTACTTGCTCACAACCAACACATATAAAAATGTGTTCCATCAACAATAGTCCTCATTATATCTAAACAAATAAGTATCATGTACACTTCACTACATAATCACATATATATTTATAAATAAACAACAAATAACGTTTGCACCTCACTCTATAATCATACCAACCCACATTTCTTCCATTTAGTCGAAATTGCCTATTGTTTACTAATTATTTCACAAGATATGCCTTTAGTTTTATTTTAAATAAGTTAAAATTATTAATTGATGTTAGTTCTTGGGGCAATGAGTTCCAGAATTTTGGGCCACTGTAATTTATATTCATTTTAAGTTTCTCAGTTTGTGGGAACATTGGAATTAGTAGTGATCTATTCCTATTATTGTGGTAATGAGTATGTATATTTAGTGTTATTATAATCATTGTGTATACCATTTTTAATTCTTTTATACATTATTTTTCCCAAGTTATAGTCATATAATTGCTTTATCGTTAAAATATTATATATATTGGGGTTCACTTTTGACCAGGTATATAAGATTGGTTGAAAATTATTTGATGTTTTAAGATCTATTAGTCTTATAAATCTGTTTTGCAGTACCTGTAGTTTATTAATATTATATTGTGTGGTTTGTCCCCAGGTCAAATTGCAATAATAAATGTGTGTTTGAATTAGAGTATGCAGGGTTCATACTCTTTTTGGGGGAAAAAAATTCAAGGACTTTCCAGGCCTTTTCCAGGCCATATACAAAAAATTCCAGGATGATTACTACGCTTTACAGTATCATGCTCAAATTAGTTTTTAAAAGCAATTTCAGTTTTAAGTAATAAAAATGATGAAAGATGCAAATGGATGAGTGTGCTTTTTTACCCATTACATTTCTTTTTAATGTTTTTAATTGGCGAATTACCCAATAATGCTAAATTGAATCATGATGCAATTACCACAAGGCTATTTAGAAAATCCTTTCCCTCAATCAGAAAATGATCAATTCAATCAGTCATTTTAGCTGCATCACTATTCTGCACTATCTTCCATGTAATCAGACTATTATTGATAACAACTGAAATTATTATAAAATAAAGTGAGGGCAGATTCAGAATTTAAGAATGGGGAGGGCGCACGTCTAACAGAGGACTGGTAAAAAAATCTCTGAGATTTATTTCCTCCAAAAAACACGGTGGTAAAACATGGAGGACCCATAAGAAGGAGATGGGGTGCTTGCCTGTCAGAGTACATCACAAACAGCAGTTCTGAAGTACTGCTGTGTGGATCACTGAAAAGTTCGGGCCAATGTAAGACAAAACGTGGAGTTGCAAATCCATAAGTGAAAAAGTGTGATGTCTGAAAACAAGAAATGTGAGACAAAGCAAAGCACTTATCTACTTACTCACCCCCCCCCCAGCTTTTTTTTGAAATGGGGCATGTGCCTGTTATGCCCACAGGTGGATTCTAGCTCTGATAAAAAGTGTTTCCATACATGGGAATGATTTTTTTTTCTTTTTAACATTCCCAATGACTGCCACTGGTGGATGCATATTGGGATGTGACTTTTGAAGGCAATGAAAATCTTAATTACTAGACAGAATATGTTCCAGACTTAAGGAAAATTTCATCCAATTGTAGTACAGTTATGTTAAATCAAAAAGCATAAGCCACGGAATCACTATGCACCTCAAGAAATGATTCGGGAGTGGACGAGCATAGAAAGGTGAACCAATAGAGTTTAAAACAGAAAGTGTAATTTTAGGAACATGGCAACAAATTTCAAATAAGTTTCATCATAGAAGTCAAAAAGTCCTGGCCCACCACCCAACCCAAAAGAATCTAACCACCTTTATGTCTACCAGTACACTTGCCTCATATTACTTTCCAAAAATTATTTTTCATATCAAACAAGATTGCCTCAATTTACTTTTATTTTTTTAAATCAAAATCACTGCTAAACTAAATTTATGAAGTGCTACCCCAAAATGTGGAACTAGCTAAACTATTTATAAAAACCTTAAACATAAAACAATTTCAGTTTTTTATTGGTATAAATTAGGATATTCTTAAGTATTTTACATAAATGAAAAATGATGAGCATAAGGAATCTCTACCTCCAGTTAAGCTTCAATCATAACCAGAATCAGAATAACCACTTTTGGTTCAACTCCCAAAACATAAGACAATTTAAGTTTTTAAAAGCTTTTTTTTAAAAAAATTGAAGTTTGTCAGTTATATAAACCAAAATCTGATCAATGCATTAAGGACAATTGATTGAATTGTTTTGGCCACAAATTCATAGTAAAATGTACAGCAAAAATATGTTTTAGGAGCCCATGAGTATTTACTGTACAAGTATATATAAGGTTTTATATTACTTACCAAAGTTTTAGTCCAATAAGAAGCCCAATTGTGGAAGTTAGTTGCAGAAAGTTATAAGTTTTTGGAACAGAAGAGTTCATTAGTCTATTTACATGAACTTCATATGAAAAACACTAAATAATTATGAAGATATAAGATCAAAACTGGTTTGAAGTTCAACATGCTTCAAAGAAAAAAAAAGTTCATTTCTATTGTAAATTGTACAAATATAAAAATTTTATGTTTTAGTATTAATTCTCTATATGCTTGGAAGATACCACAAATATGGAGTATCAATGGATGGTTATACAGATTTAAGATTGCTGACTTTGGTTTTAAGTTCCATATCCATTTTTTTAAGTACTTCTCTTTTCTCATGAGCAGTTTTTCTAAAGCTATTAGATTTTACAATGTATGTAATGTTATTTGCAGTTTCAGCTTTTAAAGCTAAATCATCAGCAGAGTTAAGTAATTCTTTGACTTCTCCTTCAATGAGTTTCCTTTTCTTTTCTATGCTATCAATTTCATCTAAAATAGCTTTCCTTTTTCCACATATGGCTGCTTTTTCCTTTTCTTTGGACTTATCATCCAAATAATGTATGTATTTTTGCCTTGCAGCTCCAACTGATAACAGAAGGGATTTTGAGATATTTACCTTATCAATACCACCTACATAGGATATATGATCATAAATAATTTTCTGTGCTACAATTGACTCCTCTCTCATGTTTTCTACAATGAGCTCCTTATTGACTGAAAAACCCCTCTCAACAGAAGCTTGCCCATGTGACAACAGTAAAAGAAGTTTCACAACTTTCCACAGTTCACTAAAAGTTTTAGTAGAAGACATGTATTCATACAATAATGTGTCTACTCTTTGTTGTTTATCTTCTGGATCAAAGTTTATGAATGAAGATTTTACTGCTGCAACACTGGTCACAAATTCCTTAAACTGCCATATTACACCATCACATAATTCTGGTTGTATTCTATGAGCATCAACAAGAAGTGTGAGAATGGATGTTAGATTCTTAATACAAGTCTCACTATTTTTTGACATCAACCGAGGATCTAAACACTTCATGTGGCGAACAAGGGAGTACTTAAGTGGATTTTTTTCCAATAGCTTCACAACTAGCTTTTGCAAAAATATTCGGCATTCCATTCTAAACTCCATAAGTTTGCGTTCACTAATGTTCTTAGCACTTAATTCTTTCAATACCTTCTCTGTTTGAAACCCAACATCAATTTCTTTATAATGACAACACTGAGATGCATCTGTAAGGTCTACTTGTAACAGCTTTAAGGCAGAGTTAGCTTCTGCCATTACGGTTCTTTTAACAAAGCGATTCATCATATTTCTTAGCATCTTTTCAAGATCTGTGGCCATAAAAGGCATCATTGGCTTATCTGACTGATATGCCTTGAGAAATGGTACCAGCTGTTTTGAAACTGAATTGAAGAAATGCAGTTTAGCCAAAACAAAAGGATCTTTAGTGAAAGTTTTGATAGCATCAAATGATACAGTGTGGGGATTCTTGATGCACTTCTTTTCAACTTGGTTAACATAATTTTCAATGTCTGCCCAAATTTCTAATGCTCGCTCACAGGCAGGAGTATTTTCTAGCCACCTGTGTGGGCAGAATTTTAATGGCATCTTACTGGCTAAAATTATTTTAGAAAAATCTTCCCTCCTTGCAGGTGAATCTTTAAAAAGCCTAAATAATGATGAAAGCAACTTTTGAATTTCCCACCCTGTTGCTGAGGCTCCATGTCGAAAGGCATTGTTTACAATGTGAAGTCCACAGCTCCCTGTGTTTAGGAGTTGGACATTTGAGTCAGCACTAAGTGTTGATTGCAGCATATCAAAAAACTTCCAATTAACATTGGGTCCATTCATTGATAACTGCACAATGTTACACAGTGGGAGGCACGCCATGCATTCAAGAAAATTTTCCATCATTATGTCTGCACTAGCATGACCCAAAAAACTGATGACAAATATCTGGTTGAAACTGTTCCTTTTCCCCATAAACGAACATGTATATCCATTTGTTTTGACTGACTAAACTTGTTTAAACTTTCGTCAAACAAAATCACAAAATTTTCATTTTCAGTTTTGACTTCCTGAACCAACACTGATTTAAAGTGAGGTGCCAAACCAAAGCAACAAATGTAGGAACATTTTTTTTCGCCACAGCTGAAGTTTCCAGCAATTCTGCTGTCAGAAAACATTAGGCGGAATAAAACATCATTACCTGCACAAGACCTGTAAGAGTAATGGGATTTAACCACTTTTAAACACCACAATGCTTCTGCTTTAATGGTTGCATTTTTTTCAAGAGGAATATGCAGAGGATTAGATGTGGATGCAATAGGCTGTACTTGTTTATCACTTGATACACATAGCAATTTATCAACAGTTAGTGGAACATTTTTACAGCTTTCTGTCAACATACTATGTTTTTTCCCTTTCGTGTGGCTTCTTAAAGCGGATTCCCCCATATTCGAAACATCTATTATTTTAATGGATAAAAATGCATTTTGCAACATGGCAATTGCTTTCATCTTTTTTAATCCATCCAGCATATTTAGGATTTATTAGCCAAAGATCACTAAAAGTACACTTACCCATATTTAAAGGGGGGGTGAAAAAATGGGTAAATCAACTGAAACAGTAAATGAAAACCAAAAAAATATCTAAGATCAGGAACCACACAACTAAAAATTGAGAATTTCCCCTGAGTAAGGGGCTACACATGTGACCAATTACTATAGGCCAGATTTTAAGTAATTAAAGAAAAAGGGGTCTTACTGCTATGTTCTTTCCTGCTCCCCCAGCTTTGTCCTTTAGGCAGCCTGGGTTGCAAATGCTTTGGCATTGATTTAGTCTTCATTCAAAACAAGGAAACAACACTTAGTGAAGTTACTGTTTTATGACCTGTATGCCAATAAGTAGACAGAGTGTTGTGCTAAAAGACTGTTACAAAGCATCACCTCTTACAGCTGGGCTCCAAACCAGAGGAAAGGAAATGTTAAAAAACACTTAGTGCCTGAGGGAAGCAAAACTTTGTACTGGGTCTCCTCCTCCAAGTCTCAAATCTTTCATACTTACCCAGCTGGAGAGTGGACGTAGGGCTTCAAGCTTGGAGAATGAATACTGCTCTTATATCTATGCCTTTGAATTTAATTTCGACCATTTTCAACAGGGTAGGTTCCTAGGTTGTACCTAACAGCATACTAAAATTTCGCCAAAATCCAACCCCTTTTACGTGAATTATCGTACGGACAAATGGAAAAAACCAAAGCATAAACGTTTCTGCAACCTACAGTTCGAAAGGGTTAGTAATTTCTAAAATAAAAACATAACGAACAGCGTGAAAACTAGCTCATACACAGAATATTTGAAACTACAGTATGCGCTCTCAATTATTAGGGATGATAGGGGGAAAGGGAATAGAACTGTCCATAATTAGCATGTTCTCGTTGCGCTAGGCGCTTAAGCACTGCTGAATTCCGTCAGACCCCCAATGGTCACATGATTGAAATGTGCTGATGTTCATGGAATGAAATGGTTGATCAGCTATGATAACCGCATAAAAGTTCGAAGGGGGAGGAGGGGGGCAATTTTTTTTTTACTTTATGCAACATTCTACATTACTCCAGTATTTATCTTGTCATCATCAACAATAGCAATGTAACTACCACTTACGATCGCGGATATCGGCCAACTGAAAATCTGCCATACAACTAAGGGATACAACACATAGGTATCATGTTACAGTGTATTGTAGTTGAAAAAAAAAAAAAAAAAAAAAAAAAAAAAAAAAAGATTTCAGAAATTAAAATCGAAAAAAAAAAAAAAAAAACTTTCAGAAATTAATATCATCAAGTCATGGTCTTTCAAAAATCCGCTTTCCTTTATAATGTTTAAAAACATGTAATGTTTTTTCTTTTTTACCTGTCGTGTATAATAAAATGGGTTGATTTTTTTATGGAATCAGACGTCCATATGTCCGATTGTCTTCGTCTGAGTTCACACGTTAGCTACTGTGTACAAGTAAACATATTTTTTCAGCTCAAAAATATGTAGTTTTGTATGTATTCACAGTATAACTCATTCCGTATTCCCACAGAACAAAATTCAGCAGATACAAATGAAGAACATCAAGACCCACCCAACACCATGTTTCCGATTGTCTGCTGTTTATATTCAAGAAATGCGAATATGGATCATTGGTGAATGCAGCAACTATGGTTTTTATTTATTACCAAGAAAAAAAAAGGAGCCTGAAAGCTGTAAAGCTGAAACGGATATTTCTCCCCTCCCGAAAACATTCCGATTAAGTTCAAACAGCAGGAGCACGCGTCCACGCACACTCAACCTCTGGAATGTTTTGATGGAACGGCTTCTTTTCATTTGGCACATCGCCATAAATCACCACCTGCAGCTCACTGAAGTGTCTTCCTCCTTCACCCTAACTACATTCTTCTAGGCACTGTACCCTAACTATAGGAGAAAACGTAAAAAAAAAAAAAATGCTGCCCAATTTTCGACAAAATGACCAAATTTACGTCATAACGTTGCAATTTACTAATATACGTTTATCTGCTGAATTTCGCCTAAATCCATTGAAAACTTTTTAATTATAGATTTTTTTATTAAAACAGTAACTCAGACATCTGAATAAAAATGTATGTTTGTAATTAAAATAGAGTCCTTATCATCACAGAAACAAAATTTAAGGATCACTCTGTTTAAATAAACCATGGCATCTAAAAAAAATAATTTGCTTGCTTTTCCCGTAATTTATAATTGCAGTTTCTTTTTTGAATCCGATTTTGCAACGGAAGATTTTTTTTTTTTTTTTTTGCATCTGCTAAAGTTTCAAACGGAATTCGGCGAAATTTGCACTAGAACTTTATTGTGATGTATTTTAACCACTGTAAACATTTTACTGTGTTATTTTCAAAATTCCGGAAAATGGATTTCTGAAAATATCTCTTAGTCCTTTTGAGCCGTGGAAGTGATAAACAGGTGTTTGCTTTCTTCCCAACCAAGGGCTTCGGATCAGCGCTCCCAGCTGTCAATCAACCGTTGCTATGGTAACACACTTTCTGCTCAAGGCTCACTGTCTAAAGAGGCACACATAATAAAAATTTCCAATGCTAACTTTTTAAGTTTTAAACCGATTCAAATGGAATTTTGGGAGTGAGCTTCTGTAATCCAATTATAGTAAAATGTAAAAATTTCAGCCACTTTTGTGAAAAATTCGCAAAGATAGTTTTCTTATTTTTTATCATAAGTAGCCGAAGTCTCTTGAGGGGTGGGCCGGAAGCAAGCGTCTTAATGCAATAAACAAGGAGCAGATGAATGTGTTGTTCAGGCATACTCTTCACTGGTGGATGCCAGCTGACTTGGTAAACACGCGACCCCCTTGCAAATGCTAAATGTCTCTTCTTTCCCCTTCTGTTGTTCTCAGTAGTTGTCGGACGGACATCAAGCTCAGGGCTAGAGAATGCATCAAGCTCCCCTTCCCTAACAGACCTGCTAGTAATCATCCAATTTTATTGCACTGGAAGTAGTGCTTCCCCCAGCCAAATTAGGATTTGGGCACATCCGAAACACCACTGTAGCCGGCGGTTTCTTTGAGAACAGAGGAGAGGAACTTAAAAAAATTAAGGGGTAACAGTCAGTAACACGATTTTCTAAAACGGCATTTTTTTTAAGCACTAATTTCAAATTTCAAGGCTTTTCAAGACAGCATTAAAAAAATACCGTTTTTCCAGGATATTCCAGGCCTTGAAAACGTAATCATGATTTTCCAGGACTTTCCAGGTTTTCAAGCACGCGTGCGCACTACTGACCATTCCGATATTTCTAGAAATTTTGTTACTTAAATTTTCAATGTGTTTGTTCCATTTCAAATCATTGTGTATAGTTGTACCTAGATAAGAGTGTGTTGAGACCGTATTAATCCTGACTCCATTCATCAGAATCGGTAAATCGTATAAATGTGAAGCTTGTGAATTAGAAAAAATCATTAATTTAGTTTTATTAATATTAACAACTAATTCATTTGCATTCATCCAATCTGTTATTAATTTTAGCTGAGTATTAGTTCTTAGTGTAAGCTCATTCACATCAGTTCCCTTTAAAATAATAGTTACGTCATCTGCATATAGAATTGTATCATTATCTTTTAATACTGCAAATAAGTCGTTAATATATAAATTAAAAAATAAAGGACCAAGAACTGATCCCTGGGGTACCCCACAGTTTATGATTTGTAATATAGATCGATTCTGATGAATCTGGGTGTATTGCATTCTTTCTGACAAGTAACTTTTGAATAAATTATAGCTAGATCCCCGGAGTCCTATAATATTTAACTTATGAAGTAATATATCATGATTTAGGGTATCGAATGCTTTTGATAAATCAAGAAAGACTGCTATTGTTATTTGTTTTTGTAATAGATTTTGTTGAATTATATTTTGTGTATGTAATAATGCTAGTTCAGATGCAGATGATGTCATAGTGAAGGGTGGAAGCACAGGTGGGATCTCGAGAGAAGAGTTGTGTAAAGCTCTAAAATCTCTTCAGAATGGTAAGGCTCTGGGAGTTGATGGCATAACTGCAGAGATGTTGAAATATGGTGAAAACTCTAATTGACTGGCTAACTGAAATTTACCAGTTGTGCTGGGAGTTTGGAATGGTCCCTTGGGATTGGAAGGATGCTATTGTTCCCTTGTATAAGGGAAAAGGTGATCAGACTGACTGCAAGAACTATCGCGGTATTAGCCTACTGAGTGTGCCAGGGAAAGTGTTGGATGTTCAAAGTGGTTTTATGCCTGGTAAAGGCTGCACTAACCAAATTTTTGCATTACGGGTGACGATTGAAAAGTATCTGGCTGTTGGCAAGAAAGTTTTTGCTGCCTTCATAGATTTAGAGAAAGCTTACGATCGAGTAAATAGGACACTTTTGTGGAAGGTATTGAATGAATATGGTGTTGCTGGGAATCTACTGAACAGTGTAAAAGCCATGTATGCTGGCAGTAGAGCTTGTGTATGAGTGAATGGTGTTTTATCAAAATAGTTTTCAATTGGTGCAGGAGTCAGACAAGGTTGTATAATGTCACCATGGCTGTTTAATATATTTATGGATGCGTGCATGCATTATGCCAAAATAGATAATACTAGTTATGTCTTGGTGATATCCATGTGTGCAGATTGCTGTATGCTGATGACACTGTCCTGTTGGCAGAGAGCAAAAGTGAACTGCAGAATATGTTGTCCCGGATGTACGAAGTTTGCATGAAATTCAAACTGAGTATAAATAAGGGAAAAACCAAAGTTATAGCTTTTGAGAGAGGAACTGGTAGTACTGAATGTAATATAAGTCTGAAATGGCACAGTGATTGACCAGGTGAATGAGTTTGTGTATTTAGGAAGCATGTTTGACAGAGAGAACAAATTGGATGGTGAAATTAGTAGGCTAGTGAATTCTTTGTTAAAAGTCATGGCTGCTCTGGGAGGTTTTCACAGGAATGATGGGTTCTCAAGAGAGTCCTGCATGGCTGTGTTAGAAAGTGTAATAGTTCCTACTCTGAAGTATAGCAGTGAAACCTGGGTACTACAGAAGAAACAGTCGTTTGTGTGTTGGAGAAAGGTGCTACTTATGGGGGGGGGCAAGACATGTTCTGATAGTGTGAGGAATGAAGATGTGTTGCAGTTGTATAATGTGAAGCAAAATGTTGTTAACCAGGTGGAGACTAATATGCCTCTTTTTTTTTTTTTTTTTTTTTTTTTTTTTTTGATTGGAGGTTTAACAACCACTGTGAACAACTCAATGGGTTATAAGCAGTCGCCCGTCCCTAATTTAGGGTCACTGGTTCCAGGGAAGGGAGAGAGCCAGTGCCATAAGACAAACACAACATCCATGCCTCACTGGGATTCGAACCCGGACCCCGTTCGGACGAATGATCAGAGGCCATCGCTTAGACCACTGCGCTACCGGGGCGGCACTAATATGCTTCAGTGGTTTGGCCATGTTGAAAGAATGAGTGATGAGATGCTTACCAAGAAAATATTTTTAGCCCAAGTGGCAGGAAGGAAAGGCAGAGGAAGGCCAAGGAAGTCATGGGAGGATCAGATTCAGGAGTGTCTGCATGAGAAAAAGATTATGAGTATGAAGTATAGAAGATCTTGTGTACAGTGTGTGATGGATGTCAGTGTGAAGCCCGAGTTGTATGTCAAGATAGCAGTAAATGGAGAAGTTTGATACGGCAACAGTAAGTAAAAATTATCTGGTAGTTTGTATTTCATTGTGGAGCTAACCTCTGAATATCAGAAAACAGCTTAGTGATATGTATGTATGTATTGAATGCTCTACATACTGTCATGAAATGACAGTATAAATTCTTTTTTTTTTTTTTTTTCGGGTTGGAGGTTTAACGACCACCGTGAGCAACTCAATGGGCTATAAGCAGTCGCCCGTCCCTAATTTAGGGTCACTGGTTCCAGGGAAGGGAGAGAGCCAGTGCCATAAGACAAACACAACATCCATGCCTCACCGGGATTCGAACCCGGACCCCGTTCGGACGAATGATCAGAGGCCATCGCTTAGACCACTGCGCCACCGGGGCGGCCAGTATAAATTCAAGCAGCATTGGACTGTTATAAAAAAATCAGAGTCTCAACCTGTGACTCCTACTCCAAAATCTTAGATCTTATGCTGAAGCTAATAGATCTACACCTGCTACCTCTTCAAGTCTCAGTCCACAACCTACATCATCTATTTCCAAGTCTCCAGAATCAAGACCTCAAATTGCTGATCCCAGACTGAAATTACAAGATCCCAGGAAACATATATCGTTGTTCAATTTTCGCTAAGTTGCGATGAACATACTTTTTACGTGGCTACGATATTTTAATTCGGTTTACATTAAATGTCTGTAAATACTGTTTCACACGTTATGCAAGTTCAGCTATCGGGAGATTGCAAAAGGACATTAACGTAGTATTGGCAATTGAAGTCAAGTATAATAATAATAAGTATCTGTACTTACAATATTCATAGTGGCTGTCGGGGCTTCATATGTGCGTCATCTAAGAATGTGAATTCTTTCAATTGTGAAGTTAAAATTCATGATATTGTAAAATCTGCACCAGATAAAATTAAACAAGATGAATTTTTTACAATGCAAAAAAATCCTTTAACATCGATGAAATAAGAAACTGAATTAAAACCTTGTTGAATTTTTTAAAAACGAACTACAATCCTGAAGAGGAGACAATCTTGACCGCAAAGCACCCTGATACATAATGAAAACTGAAGATGAATTATACTTTTGCCAAAACCTCAAAAATAAACAATCTTGAAAAAGAAAATACAAACATACAAATCTCCCGAATGCGAAGCACCAAACTAGTTTCTGCTAACATTTATAGCCATCATCAGTGGTAGGTGCACGGACATTAGGATTACCGCACTCACTCGCTCAGGTATGCAGCTTAACCCCAATGTATGTTCAGTCCTGTAGTGTAGATATTGATATGTGCAGTGGAACCCAAATCATGATGCGCAAATATCTACACGACAGGGCTGAACATACATTGGGGTTAAGCTGCATACCTGAGCGAGTGAGTGCGGTAATCCTATTGTCCGTGCACCTACCACTGATGATGGCTATAAATGTTAGCAGAAACTAGTTTGGTGCTTCGCATTCGGGAGATTTGTATGTTTGTATTTTCTTTTTCAAGATTGTTTATTTTTGAGGTTTTGGCAAAAGTATAATTCATCTTCAGTTTTCATTATGTATCAGGGTGCTTTGCGGTCAAGATTGTCTCCTCTTCAGGATTGTAGTTCGTTTTTAAAAAATTCAACAAGGTTTTAATTCAGTTTCTTATTTCATTGATGTTAAAGGATTTTTTTGCATTGTAAAAAATTCATCTTGTTTAATTTTATCTGGTGCAGATTTTACAATATCATGAATTTTAACTTCACAATTGAAAGAATTCACATTCTTAGATGACGCACATATGAAGCCCCGACAGCCACTATGAATATTGTAAGTACAGATACTTATTATTATTATACTTGACTTCAATTGCCAATACTATGTTAACATCCTTTTGCAATCTCCCGATAGCTGAACTTGCATAACGTGTGAAACAGTATTTACAGACATTTAATGTCAACCGAATTAAAAAAAAAAAAATCCCAGGAAACATTCAAGAAAGCTTTCTGCCACACCTGTTGTAATTCCTACTCAGGAACTGATTCTTCTTGTCTTGCTTGGGACAAAGTCAAAGGTATCTCCCCCCAAAAGGCACTGGGGAAACCTGGTACCAACAATTTATTCTCAAAGCCCCCCCCCCCCCAACAGTTTCCGATGAGGACTGCCTTGGTTCCATCGGGACTCAGGGGGTGTCTTGCGATAAGGTCAATCATATGAAGCACTCAATAGGCCATAACCCTATGGGATTCTTCATGCTACATGTAAAATTCCCTGGGGTTCCTCAGATTTCTCAACTGTTCGGGTATCTCATAGCAATTCAGAGATTTGTAAAGGCGGCCTAGAAAAGGCGCTTTATGAGACCCCCCCCCTTATTTTTAAAACTTCATCTAATCCCTGCCCCAGGGAAACTCAAAGGAGATCTTGTAAGAGATATTTTTCATTCATGAAGAGCTGGACCCAAGAACAATAAAGAAAACTCAAGAAAATTCTTGGTTCTACCTCAAGGAGAAACTAATCTCCTCTTATGCCCACAGCTTCTGTACTTTCCCGTCATGGGTAGGGGACTCTTATTTTTCCAAACAAATTTCCTAAATTTTCTCTTCCCTCTCTTTACCCTTTTCCCTTTTCTGGCTTTGAATACCCCCCCCCCGCCCCTCAAATTTGGTTAGGCAGTCTTTTTTCCGTATTTTAGTCTCACTATATATGTATTTGAGACATCCTGTGCTCATCCCTAAATTTTCTATTTCTTGTGCAAAGTTTCTTGCTAGAGCAGTCTTGGCCTGTTATTGTTGTATTTTGTTTTGCTCATTGGAATAATTTGATTTCCTGAAGTCCAATTTCAATTATACAATTAGTAAGAGTTCAAGTTATACAGGAGCACACAGATTTTGTCAAATAAAATGGATATATAATGACTAAACATCGGATGCTTTTGTATTCGGTTAAGTTTAGCCCCCCCCATATCCATTTGAAAAGGTTTTTTGTAGCACTGAGGTTAATCAAGGTATCTGAAATAAATACATAAATATTTTATTTACACAGGTCACAAAATACACAGATACTCTACTTGTGTCAAGAAGAATTTAGTTTACTTGAAATAAAAACTAGTTTCACTTCACAAATATAAACAATTAATCAGAATCAAATAACACTTCAGAAAAATTAGTGAATGAAGTAAATCAAGTTTAGCATAAACTTTCAGGAAACAAATTTTTGCTGCTTCAACTTATTAACTGAAATATGAATCACAATTAAAAATCTCTTCCTTAGATTCCTTTAAAAAATCTGGTCACTTTGTACATCTGCAAAATATACAAGATCACCAAAGTTTCCCTTCAAATTACTTATTATTCCTTGAGCAACAGCAGACTGTTTTTCAAATTTCTTCCTTAAGCTTCATGAGATTATCAGCAGGCTTATCTTCTACTTGTGATCTCTTTTCCTATCCACACCCACTTCCAAGCAATTTTGGTAAAATACAGTAATCCAAAGCAATGCATTCAAATAATGAAATGCCATAATCTTTCCAGTGTAGAAACTGCATATTTTTAGATGAACTGGGTTCAACAGAATCATAATCAAATAATGAAGTAATCCTGCTAAAATGAAAAATAAACTTTGTATGGCAGATATACTGATTACAAGAGAATAAATATTCATGCAATGACTTAACCTTCCTCCCATGGCAACAGCATCTCCTTTCCAACCCCATTTACTGGTTCCAAGAGATTCACATTCAAACAATGTCATAACCTATCTAACATTGGGAGAAAAGGGGATTTAATGCATATACACTCTTTTTTTTTTTTTTTTTTTTTTTGCATTTTAGACAAATTGATTCGGAGAGAACCTTATTAAACAATGCTGTAACCTCTTTTCATATGTAACCTCTTTGCATGTAGACATACTGACTTCAGGAGTATAGCAATAAAAAGGATGCTATAATCTTTTTCCACTCCTGGAAATCAGTCACCCCTCACACACATAGCTACAATTCCGGGAGTTACATTCAAATAGTACTGCATTCAATAATAGTAGTTATGCTGCTGCAAGAAACTGCGTGTTTTATTTTAAAAGACACTGGTTCCAGAATATTTCATTCAAACAATGAAGGAAATGTTGGATACTATTGATCTTCATTGGGAAAGTCTCGTCCACAGGAGAAAAGATAATTTCAACACGAGAAACACCTACTTGTTTATTTGAAATTTAATAACAGTACAACTCCACACAAAGATAACACTGGACAACTGCAAAATGTTGCTATAAATACACGTTGTCAAAATGGAACCTAATATCTTTGAAACCACTCAATCTGTACTGTAAAAGCATCACTGTACTTATCTTGTTTCTTTACTTCACAAACACCCCTTTGAAACATACCCACTGAAAATGAGATGTCAAGAGGCTTCTCACTCATTACACCTGACAAGATATTACACAGTACATGAAACAAACAAACACAGCCACATTTTTTTATGAGGTTTACAAGCTTTACTTTTCATACACGAGACCCACATAAAAATACAAAAGAAAGTGTGAATTCACAAATGCAGACTACCTTCCATTTGTCTTTTGTTGCCTCTGCTGCTGCACAGCATCTATTGCTTAATTTTTCTTTCTGCTGATATCCTTCTCTTCTCACTTATTCATTGTCACTTTTCTTGGTGTGTGTGTGTGTGTTGTGTGTGTGTATGTGTGTGTGTGTGTGCGTGTGTGTGTGTGTGTGTGTGTGTTCTGATGACAACAATTCCTTCACTATTTTAAACAAATGGTGTAACTTTGAGAACATGAATGCTTTTGAACACCATGCATCAATTCTCACAAATTTTCCAACTTAGACACTTCTTTCATTTTTGGAAATCCCCCGGGGCCTTTCAAGCCGAAATGCAAATATTTATGGAATAAAATGACATTTGTCCACTATACTGGGCAAAAGGCTTATCGCTAGAAAAAAATTACGATTACGGAAGAAATCTTCACTTTCCCTATCTTCCATTTTTGAAAGTTTCGAAAGATGGAATTCCGTTTTCCAACGGAACCCCCTACCCCCACCAATCCTAAAAAAATTCCATTCAGTTGTGCATCTATCTCACGAATGACCTAAATGATAACGGAAAAGGCAGAATTCCCCGAATCTGCGGAACAACCTCATGCCTGAAGATTACATAGAAATTTTCACGCCATCTAACTTCCGTTTTCGCAAATTGTTGCTTACAGTTTCAAGCGGAAATGCATACGTTTATGCAATAAAATGATATTTAACAGTACTACACAGAAGCAACATCATGAGAAAAAAAAAATTATGATTACGGGGAAAATTTACACGCTGTTCATCTTCCATTTTTGAAAGGTTTGAATTGCAAAACACCATCACCAGATGGGAAACAAACCACCCTACCCCCCCCAAAACCTCAAATATCTTCAGTTTTGCATCGATCTCGAGAATGACCCAAATAATGGGAGTCGGGGGTCGGAATACCACGAATACACAGGAGAATTTCATGTATGACTTTTATACAGTCAAACAAATTACAATTAACAAAGACCTCAGATTCCCTATATTTCAGTTCATGACAATTTTATGCATAGCTTCTGAATCTAAAATACTGTATTTAAGTTTGATACCTTCAGAGACAAAACCAGGCATGGGTTTCTTCATAAAAATATGGGACACATGAATGCACAACCATAAAAAATTCTAAAAATGATGACAAATCTGTTTTTCCACAAACGTGTGGCCCAGCACTAAACTTATGATGTCATAGCAACAATTTGAGAACTTCATTAGGTGATTTCAATCAATAGCAAAACCACATGAACCATTGTAATTTTTTGTTTAACTGGATAAAATTTCCAGTCTGCAATATCAACTATAAGAAGAGATACTTCAAGTAACTTTGAAATAGCTACTTCATTTTGAATGCAAACATTAAAAGTACTCAGGTTTAGATTCTGAGCTAACACCACACAATGGCCTTTGTATCTAGGGCAGGAACAAATTTCCAATGATACTAATACATTCATTATGTCATAAAATGTGTGCACATGTCTCCTTGCAATAATATTAATATTTCATACCTGATGGAAGACTCCAAGCAAAATCACCTCATCATCAGAAAACTAAGCTGTGTGCTTGTTACAGTAGCTGATAACTGTCACACTGCTTCCCCCCCCCCAAAAAAAAACCACATGGATTTTAGATATATGAGTATATATCTTGGATACAGCAGACTAAAATTCATGCCCATTTAGTGAAACCTATTAGCTGATTACAAAAATATATATATCTGTAGCTCAGAAGCACTCATTTAAATTTGGACAAATCAAAAATATAATACCTTTTATCTGTTCAACTTGTATTGTAGAGGAACGTTTCAATGTAAGATGTGGGAACAAATCCTTCTTCAAAATTACGCTTCCTCACTCTGGTCCATCCATCCCCTTGATCCAATTCCACAATATCAAACTCTTCCCCTTCAACTAAATCCATAGACCCCTCACTTTGGCCTATAAAACAAGAAAACAAACTTGACTTCACAGTTACAACACAGTATTTTAGTTCATCAAATGGATATGAATGTTATAACCAGTATTCCTCTTTTTTCTGTCTACAAGGTTAAAATAGCAATGGGTGCACACATACCTGAAAATGAACACACATTTATTTATTTATTTATTTATTTATTTATTTATTTATTTATTAGAGAGCTGTGAGAACACTTGAAAATTTATGAAAAAGTCACAGCTTCCAGCTTGAGCAGGGCATGTAATTTTGGGAGAATCTGAATTTGGTGTAGTTCCAGGTTTTTCAAGATGGTACCCATTTTTGTAAAATTCTGCCTATTTTTGTGAAATTTGCCAATTTTGTCAAAAATGTTACAAAAAACAAACAAACAAAAAAAAACACCTCTGAAAAGTGCACAGAGGTTCAAATTGGTGTGGATTCATACATAGAATCATAATTATCAGATCAAGAATTACAAAATGCCATTGCACAGATCAAAGGATCATCAGAATGTTTGTTCTGGGCATGTTCTAAAAAATCTACTTGTCTGGCCAGGAATGCAGGGAAAAAAAAAAAAAAACTTTAAACACCAACTGCCCTGTTTTGCTTTACAGGAAAAAAAAAAAAAAAAAACAGTAGTTAAACACAAAAATATTCAAGATGACTCAAACGCCAAAATATTTTTGCTAAGACATTTTGTAAAGACACCACAAAATATTTTTGTGAAGATGCCGCCCACTG
Source organism: Macrothele yani (assembly GCA_039090855.1). Lineage (NCBI taxonomy): Eukaryota > Metazoa > Arthropoda > Arachnida > Araneae > Macrothelidae > Macrothele > Macrothele yani. The sequence goes on along the minus strand of CM077018.1, from coordinate 61,134,669 downwards.
GTATCAAATGCTGCCTAGGTCAAACCCTGATTTGAGTACATTAACTTCTCCAGTGATGTAGAAATTTGTGCAAATTAACTGACTTGTTAGTATATGCATATCACACTGAAGAAATGGAAAGAGCAATAGTACAGTATTAATAATGTTACTGCTAGAAAACATGGCACAACACCTTCATGTATTTATGAACAGTGCAAGAACCAAAAGGTAAAGTTTAAATAAATGTAAGTGAAACAGCAACAAATATACTGTAGAAAGAAATTACAAATACAGTGACATTTTTTGATCGGCGAATAGAAGGGTCGTTAGTAGAAAAAAAAACGTGCTGGCATTCTTTATTTTAATTAGAAAATGAGTGTTCAATAACTAAAAGCAAATACGGCTACAAAAAAAAATCTACTCAATTTTTAAAAATGGAAAATTCAGTCCAGAGTCACCGTAAAATAATTATTAATACAATTCAGAAAACAGTGTTAAAGAACAACATATACAAATTTTGCTTACATAGCCTATGTCACTTATACTATGCAGATCCTCTTCATTCTTTTTGTTGCAAGTAAACAGTTTTCTACTATATTCTGCATTAACATGCCAAGTGGTACAGAGCTACAAGGAAGAGGTCACAAAAGTGTTGTTTTGTCTTGGCCAAAACAAATCTTACAGAAAAATTGCCAAGTTCATCGAAAGATCTTTTGGAGCCGTGCAAAATGTTGAAAGGAATAAAGGATAAACCCAGTAAAAAACAACAAGGACACAATAGAAGCCATCATTGAGTGCAAGAGGTAAACGACTTGTTTTTCATTTACCAACTTTTGATAATATGTCTACAAGACAAATTATTTGATTTTTCTCTAAAAAAGTGTCTCCATAAGACAGTCGCAAATACTCTAAGACAAAACAAAAGTGCTGCATACATTAAGATGAAGGCAAAGCCTTTATTCACGGGTGAACATAAACGCAGAAGAGTGGACTGGGCCAAAAACATTTTGACATGGTCTGTAAACTGGAAAGTGTTGTGTTCTCAGATGAGAAAAATTTCATGTGCCCTGATGGCAATAAAAGTTCCTGGCATGATCCACGGAAGAAACCCAAAGAATTTTTAGCAGACCAATGTGAGGAGGTGGTGTGATAATGTGGGTGGCGTTCGGTTATGGAGGTAAATCGGACATTGCCATTATTGATCACCGTATGGCATCCAGGAATTACCAGGCTATGCTATACAAAAATTTAATTCCACTGGTACCCCCTACTAGGAAAAAAAACGTTGGATTTTCCAACAAGATGTTTCTAAATCAGACCTGCCAACTTTTAAGAATTGAAATCCGTAAAACATTTCCAGTGAATCGACATATGTAGGCAACTTACCTTTATGATGCTTGCTTCTTTCTTGTAACATTTCTTGCACGTTAATAGCGGAGTTCTTGTTGCGTCTCGCAGGGCAAGTTGTTGTTTTATCCTCTTCTTCTGTTCTCTACATTACATATGTATATTTGCAGGTCATACATATCCATCATTCCCCCACGCAGGCTTGTTGCTCATTTTTTTTTATATCTTTTAAATTTAACTGCCATTTGACCTATTTCCCTCCCCCTTTTTGATTCAAGGTTTAACGACCACTGTGAGCAACTCAATTTAGGGCCACTGGCTCCAGGAAAGGGAGAGAGCCAGCATTGTAAGACAAACACAATATCCATGCCTTACCGAGATTCGAACCCAGACCCATCTCAGACGAATGATCAGAAGCCATCGCTTAGATCACTGCCCCACTGGGGGCGGGTTTTTGTTTCTTTAAAACACACTATACATACATACATACACTCTTAAAATATCTACAGATCGTAAAAACCATACATGAGACCGGCCGATGACAAAAAAGCTGAACTTTTTAACTGGGTGGAAAATTGGGTCACATGAACGCGCGGTGAGCAAATTCAAATACAGTATATATACAATATTTAAGAGTACGCTAGCCATATGGAATTATTTTCTGTAAATTATGTAAGTAAAGGGATGTAAGGTCAGGTGATGCGTAACATCACAGCCTCTCCTTGACAAATGTCAACCCCGCCTTTTCGTGGTGCATCCTGTTCCCACTAAAGGGGCTCTGACGACCGCAAATAGCGGTATAACTATAACATCGGGATCAGAGGAAATGCTATCCCACACTCACCAACCCGCTTGGCCAGCGTGGTGAGTTATGGCCAAACACCTCCAAAATGACTCTACAACTTAAATCTTGGCCCTCAGTCTCCGGCAGCTGGAATGTACCTGGCCAAGGCAGCGGCCAATGCGACATGAAGGCTGAGGGTGCCAAGAATCCCCGGAGGACCGGACTAGGCTGCCATTTGATGCTGACCTTGGCTACCTACAACGGACGCTCCCTATCTTCTGATTCAAGGCTTCTTGAATTGGAAGAGGAACTACAAAGGATCAAGTGGGACATCGTCGGGCTGAGTGAGGTAAGGAGAAAAGGAGAAGATCTCATTGAACTGAAAAGTGGACATCTCTTCTATTATCATGGGACAGATACTAGCAGAACTAGTGGTGTTGGATTTATAATAAACAAGAAACTGAAGGATAAAGTGGTAGAAGTTGAAAGTTCCTCTGACAGAGCTGCACGACTCGTTATCCAACTATCGAGAAGATACCAGGCTCAGATTATTCAAACTTATGCACCCACCACAAGTCATCCTGAAGAAGAAATTGAAGAATTTTATGAGGAAATTCGTCATCTAAATAATAAAGGTAAGCAGCACTTTAAGATAATTATGGGAGATTTCAATGCAAAAATAGGGCACCGGCAACAGAATGAAACTTCAGTAGGTAAATTCGGTCACGGCAACAGAAACCAGCGTGGAAATACTCTCGTTGAGTTTGCAGAGGCAGAAGGATTTTTCATCTTGAATTCCTTTTTCAAGAAAAAGCCACACAGGAAATGGACATGGAGACATCCAATTGGGACGACAAGTGAAATTGATTTTATTATGTGTAACAAAAAATTCGTCATCGAAGACTGCAGTGTGCTAAACAAGTTCAACACAGGTAGTGACCATAGATTGGTGAGATGTAAGATGCACCTCAACACTAAACTGGAACGTGGCAAGCTCCAGGGATCATAGCATACTTCTGGAAAATTTTAGGTTGGAATTTTAGGAATTTTAGGAATTTTTAGAAAAATTTTAGGAAAATTTTAGGAGTGTATTTCAATAAAAACTAGATGTATATTTGTATACATCTAGTAAAACAACTTTGTATACATTGTAAAGAGTTTGCTTCACACCCTTCAACCATATATACTGATAGACTGCGCATGACATCAAAATTTCTGGCTCCAACATAAAATCACATGACAACAGTCAAAAAGATGGGTTACACCTGCTGTGCTTATGGTTGCTCTGAGCGATATAGTAAAGAAAGTTCTATGATTTTTCATGGGTAAGAAACGAATTAAATACCTAAGTCAATAAAGTTCAATTACTTAACCAGAAACTTGCAGCTATTGATATAAAAATATAGTAACTTAAGAAAAAAATGGAATGCATGTTCCAAATTCTTCGCAAATGTTCATCACATTATAAATCACAAAATGTAAACAACCCGTTCATGCATGTATATAGCTCATAAGTAAACTTACCTGAAGAGTTTTCATTATATATGAGGCGCATTCACATAATACACCGAAAACACTGAAGTTCTGCAATGTAAATTAGTAATCATAACAGCATTTTTACACGAAATTTGGAGTCTGATGATGACGTGCCCAATGTTTGAGCCATGGCGGCTTTGATGCAGCTATTGCCAATGCGCAGTCCATTAGTATATATGGTCGAAGTTCACACCCAAATTTTTTGCGTAACGTCTAATGTCTAAAGTTTAAGTATGATTTACTTCTAATGTTCAGTTCTTATCTTTTCACGTGTTATTATCATATTCAAGTATATTTACCACATTCAAGTTTCACTTTGAACATTAATATGCTGTTTAACCAGAAGCAATTCACGATTTTCACAGAAAGTTTTCAGGTTTCACATTAAATTATAATATCCTAAAAAGGTAATTGAAAACCAAGAACTATGTACAATTGTTCACTGAATTACTTTTTTCATATTATTGTTTTAACCTTTTCCTGATACGCCTATCTTTTTCTGCTTCCACCACAACTAATTTACTTTGTTTTCTTTATTTCAGCTGAACCTTGTATGATCAAGTTAGAGGCAACTGCTATTTCAACAGTATTTTGTTTTTCTACAGCTTTTCTCATTCTTTCTGTTCCCTCTTGAATTACTGCTAGGGAGGCTTCTTTATCTTTTTTAAGCCTATTTATTTCTGCATCATTTTCTTTTATTTTGTCATCAAACTCAGCTTTTCTTTTTTTCTCTAGCTGCTTTTCCTTATTTTCCCTCTCTTTCTGCTTCCTTTCTTTTACCTTTTTTGATTGTTCTTCCTTCAGCTTATCAACATACTCTTTATAAAATTTATGTGAATCACGAACACTATTTAACAAATTTATTGTTATGGGAATTTCTTGTTATGGGAACTTTTTTTCTTTATGATGCGCTTTTACTTGTGAAAAGCCACTATTAGAAATATTGAAAATTTCTGAACACAATATACACTTAGCAGAAAATATTGTTTCAGTTGCAGAACACCATTCTTTCAACTTCACTCCGTCCAATTCTTTGGCGAGCCACGCATCTTGAAATTTCGTTTTGGATTTAGGCATCTTAAACACTTGTATTACTAACCAGAAAATGAAAGGGAAGTACAAAAACACGTTCCAATATTGCAAAACCAGACAACTTCCCGAAATTTGGCTGCGAGGATGTCAGAAGATATGAAAAAAAAAAAAAAGTAGGTCACCACTAGAGAACTGAACCTGCACAGAGAACACCATAAAAGACGTAAAACCAGAAACTATCATACGCATCTCACGCAAGTTCAGTCAAAGCGAGTCGGAGCCGAGATATATTGCGCATCGAAGGTCGCTGTCGCCGACGCATGATCGAAGGTCAATTATCACGTGCTCTACTGCCTGCCAAGATAACTCAGCTACCATCCCATCGTCATTACCGGAGGTTACGGAAGAAGACCACGTTTCCTCTTTGCTTCCACCCACCTGCGGTTTACAATAACAAAACATCAGCAGAAAGAGGATGTTCCACAAGGCATGTACAAAAATAAAGTACGATCTTCTGCGTGCCACGGAGTTCGTCTGCAAAGCGCAAACCAGGGGTGAAAATGACCCCTCCCCTTTTCCCTTAGATCTCTTGTTACTCTCGAAAACTGTTCGAAGGCAAAAAAATGGAACGCCCGCCCCGAAGCAAGTGCATCTCGATGGCGTCATTTTTCCCTCCCTTCAGCAGCACAGCATATAGGCTGTGTTTCTACAATAACAGGTCTTTTACCTTACCGTAATGGTAAATTTATTGGCGTTAATAACGGTTGTTTTTAATAAAAATAAGCTTACGAAAATTTTAGGATGAATAGCAAATTTTAGGTCTAATTTTAGGAATTTAAGGAGGGTCACAAAATATTAGGAATTTTAGGAATTTTAGGACGAATGCGATCCCTGAAGCTCATAAGACAAACAAAATGTATTGACATAACCAACCTTAAAAAACACCATAATACTTTCAAGTTGGAACTGAAGAACAGATTCTCTGCTTTAGAAGGCCTAACATCGGAAGAAGTGGATATTTCGGAAGTTAACAGAAAAGTAACCAAAGCTCTTATGGAAACAGCAACAAAATTAGCTGGGTCTAAGAACAAGTTGCATGTAAACAAATTATCAGGAAAAACCAAAATGTTGATGCAAAAAAGAAGAGAGATGAGGACAACTAAAGAAGATGTGACTTCCAAAGTGGAATATATAGAGCTATGCAAGACAGCACGAAAAAGTATCACTGAAGACGTAAGGAAATTCAACTGTGAGCTAGTGAGGAAAGCAATTGAAAACAACCAAAGCCTAAAGATAGCAAAGGGACATCTCAGTAAGGGAAGAAAACAGATTATGGCTCTGAGAAAAGAAGATGGTTCTATAACAAGAAATAGAGGCGAAATTTTGACAAGAGTGAAAGATTTCTACTCCAAATTATATGAAAGGGATGATACATGTACTCCAGACATCATGAAAGGTACCAGAGTTCTTCCAGTCCTCCCAGCAGAAGTTGCTCATGCAATCAAGAACATGAAGCGGGGGAAAGCTCCAGGAGAAGATGGAATTACTATAGACATCATACAAGAAGCAAGTGGAGAAATTGAAACAGTACTCGCCCAAATTTTCACTCGATGCCTTAATGAAGGGAAGATTCCTGAGGATTGGAACAATGCTACAATGATCCTGCTACATAAAAAGGTGACATTGAGGATCTCAGGAACTACAGACCTATCAGCCTCCTATCAGTGGTTTATAAAATCTTCACTAAAGTTCTTTCACACCGCTTGAAGGTAACACTGGACATGGCTCAACCGAGAGAACAAGCTGGATTCAGGAGTGGCTACAGCACAATAGATCATATCCATGTACTGAGAGAACTAATTGAAAGAGCGAGGGAATATGAACTTCCATTGTGCATGGCTTTTATCGATTATGAAAAAGCCTTTGATTCGGTGAAACCATCAGCAGTTACCACGGCTCTGAAATCCTGCGGTATTGAAGATGCATACATTAATATTATTAATAACATCTATGAAAATGCAAGTGCAAAGATTCGGCTGTTTGAAAATACAACACACATAAAAATTGGAAAGGGAGTGAGACAAGGTGACACCATATCTCCGAAGCTCTTTAATGCCACATTGGAAAATGTCTTTCAATCACTGAACTAGGAAAACAAAGGGATAAAGATTAATGGAGATTATCTAACCCACCTTCGTTTTGCTGATGACGTAGTCATTTTTGCAACTACCCCATCAGAGCTGCAGAGTATATGATCCAGGAACTTGCTGACAAGAGTAAAGAAGTGGGATTAAAAATGAACTTTCAGAAGACAAAAGTGATGTTCAATGCTTTTACAAGAAATGAAGATTTATCGATTGATGGAGAAAAACTGGAGATAACAGATACGTATGTTTATCTTGGACAGCAGATATCAAGTGAGGGTCACATTGATGAAGAAATTAATCGGCGTACAAAACTTGCCTGGAGAGCTTTTGGAAGAAACAGCATAATTTTCAAGAGCAATATGCCATTATGTCTTAAAAGAAAAGTGTTTGATCAATGCATCCTTCCAGTGCTTACGTATGGTGCAGAGACGTGGACCTTAACTAAAAGAGACATACAAAGGCTGCAGACAACTCAAAGATTCATGGAGAGGTGCATGCTTGGTATAACCAGGAGAGATAAGAAGAGGAACTCGTGGATCCGAAAAATGACGAGAGTGGAAGACATCATGATCAGAGTTAAATCCCTGAAATGGCAATGGGCTGGACATACTGCCAGAAGGACAGACCATAGATGGACAGCCAAAATTTTAGATTGGATTCCAAGGGACAGGAAAAGACCCAGAAAAAGACCACATGCGAGATGGGTGGATGAAATTCGTAAATATGCGGGAGTGACATGGAGGAGACTGGCACAAGACAGACCGTTGTGGAGGAAACTTGGGGAGACCTTCGTCCAGCAGTGGATTGATAATGGTTGACAATGATGATGATGATGATGTAAGTAAATATTAAAGTGAAGCACATTATTATATTCACAATAGAAAAGTAGGGATTTAAGAACAAAATAAAATGAAATATTTAAACAAATCAGATTTAAAACTTACATGTGAATCTTTACTAGCTAAATCCTGAGGTGAAAAGTATTTGTCTAGGAAAGTTATTGAATTTAGTCAAGCAATTAGAAACTTGCAAGAATTAGAAACATATATCCACAGCTTAGTTTTTAGTCATTGAAGAAGTCAATAAAGTATTTCTCAATGTAACCTTATAAAATGGCTTGCAAAATTTTTTGCTTGCATTGTGAATATGGTGACATGAATCTTCATCAACGTCAAGCAAGTGGGGAGATTTTCTCTGCCGAATTCTTGTTTTTAACCCTGTTTTTGAGCCTCTCATGACACATTCTTTCCACTTAGCTTTCAAACAAGCAAAACAAATTCCTTCTTAGAAAGAAAGAATGAAAAAAAAAAACGGAAAGCTGCGTCACGAACTTTTTAGAGGCTTCGGCCCGACGTAATACTGGCCCGAAGCCGTGCCTCCCCCCCCCCACACACACACTTAGCTTTCAAACATGCAAAACACATTCTTCCTTAGAAAAAAAAAAAAGGAAAGAAACAGAGTTGCGTTACGAACTTTGTTCAGCGGCTTCGGGCCGACGTTATCCTAGCCGGGCGCCGTGCTTTCTTTCCACTGAGTTTTCAAACAAGCAGAACACATTCGTCCTCCTTAGAAAAAAACAAAAAGGTTCGTCACGAACATGGTTCAGAGGCATCGGGCAGAAGCAATTCCGGGCAACAGCGAAAGCACGTCCGAACCAATGTAATTCCGGATCACGGCAAAAGAAGCCCGCCAGGCCTACATAATCCCGCGGCGCGGCGCCATTTTTCCTTTCCACTTAGCTTTCAAACAAGCAAAACAAATTCCTTCTCTTCGGGGGGGGGGGGGGGGGGGCGGTAGAACGAATTTAAGAAAAGAAAGCTGCGTCACGAACTTTATTTAGATGCTTCAGGTCGACGTAATCCCGGGCCACGGCGAAAGAAGCACGACGGGCATTCTTTTTTTTTTTTTGTTCACACTTTGAAACAAGCAAAACAAATTCCACCACCTGAGAAAAAAAAAAAAAGACAAAGGGCTGTGTTACGAACTTTGTTCAGAGGCTTTTACGTCGATTATTTACAAAATCAGTAAAACTTTCTTAATAACAGCGAAAATCTGAATATCCATAATTTTTTTGTTAGTCACCCGTAATCCCGGGGAAATCCGTAATAATTACGGAGATTCCGTATTTTTTTGGCATCCTCCGTAGGAAGAGGATTCACGAGAGCTTCGATTCTCGAACGATCTCAGAAAAGCGGGAACGCATTCGGGTACATTTGCAAATTACAAGGGAGAGTTTCTGGCGATGACGTCACGGATAGAATTGATAGAATCAAGCGGATAGTTTGGCCCTGATAGAATGCAGAGTGGCGATTTCCCGCAAGACACGGAAAGGGCTGCGGTAGTTTCCCTAACGCACGAAGTAGGCGGAGCTTCCATTGTTTGCGCTGCGATGCTCAAGTGACTGACAACCCATCCATTGTTGACAGCATTAAACGAATTGAGCTCCTGACTCCACCCTCCAACATTTCTTCTTGCCCCCGCGTCTGCTCCAAAAACAACGCTTTCAGCTAGAAAGCGCTTAGTTCTTTTACTCCACAAAAAAAGCGGAATCCCGCTTTTTTTCTTCTATAGAACGACGACCCCCTGAAAAATTTCTCTTCATTTTTGCAATGACCTCGAGAATGACCAAAATGATGCCGAAAAAAGCGGAATTCCGCGAATTCGCGGAAGAATCTCATGTATGAAAAACACATAAACTGGACTCGTGCAATTCAAAAACGTGCTCACTGACATACAAATTCGACAACACTAACATTACTCATACACATTTCCAAAACCCAACACATTAATACCAAATAATTAAAACACAATCCTAAAATTCCTATATACAATATTTACAAAACCTGTTGCTCCGAACTCAATCCATATAATCAAATCCGTATCTCATATTTCTTCCTGTAAGTGTCGAATGCCATATCTACCGCGACCTGCCCTCTCACTTCGCCTCTAGCGCTTTGAGCTGGACCTCAGCCATCCTCAGGAAGCTCTCTCAATACTATCTCGTCTGCAGCCGCATGGGCGTTACGTATGTAACGTAGAGAACAGAAGAAGAGGATAAAACAACTTGCCCTGCGAGACGCTACAAGAACCCTGCTATTAACGCGCAAGAAATATTACAAGAAAGTGGAAAAAGGTAAGTTGCCTACATGTGTTGATGCACAATATATAAGTAAATTAAGAGATAGCACGGACATTAAGAGGTCCATTGAGCTATTATGGCATATATTTCCAGTGAATGTTTCATCGATATGTTTGATGACGGATATATCAGATGTATTGATTAAAATGCTGATTTATTGCACAATGATTTGTCAATTTTAGTCAATTTCACATGCCATAATTAAGATATTTGGCACTGTTTAACGCTTACAGTGATTGAAATGTAACTGATAAATAATTATCTCCTTTGTACGCTATCATTAGGTTATACACACAGATAAAATTTTTCATTTGTAACTGCAAAATGATTGTGATATTATATATTGCAGTAACTTTTTCCTTTAACTTAACTGAAGTCTAGACCTGAAATTTTTATACCAGCATGTTACAATACCTTTAAAAAAGCACAATTTTTAAAGTCTTATGTGATGCTGATATTTTTCTATATTAGCAGTTATCGCCAATACTAATCTGACAGCTCTTTTTACCGAGTCTTTATTGCTAGGCAGAGAGGGTTTGCGATGGGGAACTGAGTGGAAATATGATCAGGTAAATCAGAGTATACAGATGCAGTGGTCCATGGGAACTCATTTTCCAATTTTCTTACTCTCAAAATTGCACTAAACTGAGAAAAGCAAACAAAAAACAAAACAAAACAGCAGAAAAAAAACAACAACAGAAATCTGTAATTAATAAACATAACTGTACACCAACTGTATTCAAAATAGTATAACTATTTTGAATACAGTTGGTGATGTTCCATAGCTGATGAAGGTAGAAGTCTCTACCGAAACGTCGTCCCAACACTCATCATTTTTACGTAACTGAAGCACGATATCTCATCATCAAGAATTATTCTAATGTTTTGTTTGTTATGCGTCTCACTGCCAATTATTCTCACTATGATAACTATACTAGTGATCCGAATTTCTGCTGTCTACCTTCCTTGAAAAAGCCATCTGGTTGATGTGCAAAAGCTTGGAAACTTTGATTTCTATTCTACGCCAAGAAATTTGGATCACTAGTATCCTTATCTCCTGTTTTGAGAAATCTGTAAAACATGTAGTCCATAAAATAGCAGTAAAACAAGTAGAATTTCCTTAAATTTTATGGGTAAACTGTAAAGCGTGGAAGGCATGCTAATTCCATGAAACAGTGGTTTACAAATGAAAAAATAGATGTAATGGACTGGTCGTCTTGGAGAGCAGACTGAAACCTGATGGAAAATGGTTGGTCCTTACCTGTCAGGCTTATTAGGGGGAAGAAGAAAAAAAAAACATATGCAATATTCTTCATCAAGAGAGCTGCAAGTTGCAACACATCTGTTGGGATAAAAATCAATGTTTGCACATCACAAGACTTGGTAACAGCAATGCCACATAGAATTTATTCACTAAATAAGGCAAGTGGAAGTGCCACAAATCTATGCAATAAAGTAAGTTTCTTGCATAACACTCCATAAGACTGAGAACTGCCTTGCATAAACTGCGTTTTTTTTAAATTTATCAATCTCAAGAAACCTACAAATATCATTAGAAATGTAAAGCACTAATCTTAAAGATAAAATTTTACATTGCCTTCAGCTAACTAGCCTGAGATGGAATACTATGGCAATACAAAGGCAGGTATTTGAATGGAATACTAAGGCAGATAATTGATTTAAAAATGCAGTAAACGGTTACCTTTTATTACAAAACAACAGCATTTCTTATTTAGAAATGACATTATTAGAGCCCACACAATAAAAGATGATTACCTGTGAATGGATACAGTGCTCTGCCTGTACCCAGAACTGCATCAAATTCTTCATTATATTCATTGTAATCATTATCAAACTCTGGATCAGGTTCAGGATATGCATCAGTTTCTGTATCATGTATGCTTGGCTGACTTGTTCCAATACCACTCTCAGGGCTGTTGGAAAACCTATGGTAGGGTGGGTTAAAAGAAAAAACTATATAGAGAGCCAGAATATTACAATAGCTAGAGAGACAGCCAGATTTTAAAAGATAATGCCAGATTCTCATCACTGCACATTTACTCTCAACATTCAGAGGCTATTTACATATCATACAATGGTACCACCCGAATTTTAATGTTTTCATTTTCTTTTAACATTCACAAGAAATGTGGAACACAATTGAAATTTTTGCCAAGAAGTTTACTGCAATCAGCTGATGCAGCAAGTACAAGAAGTAACAGAAGAGTAAGGCAGATTAAACATGCACACACACAAGCATGCACCCACATTTATTATTATAATTACAGATAATTTTTCTCTTGCTAACAAGGCAACGGTCCGGACCATTTTCGCTAGATGCACAGCGCTCGTTATATCATTCGACAGTACTGAAAGGGTAATGGATAATGACAAACTTTTAGGTGCTATGGAATATAAATGAAGAAGTTATAGGACATCAAAGAACACTGGCAAAGACAATATTAATGGAGTCTCCATTACTCTTGCGACCCGTGTCGGAATGGTTTTTGTTGTTTTAAGAAATTGGTATACATTACAAAGTATTCATGAATTGATATGCAGTATAGCGTGTTCAGTAATTGATATACATTCCACTCACCTTTCATGTACGACAAAAAAATATGAAGATCTTTAATTATCAAATGATCCAAACAAAAGTAGTTAGCACAGTGAGCACATTTCATGAATGCTGTTTCCTTGCAATCTTCTCTGCCACATTCCTCAATTAGGCCCGATTCAAAACAATACTGGAGAGGTGTTTGTAAGAATGTAGTGATGTAACCACACTTATAAAATGCAAAGCGTATTAGGTTTTGAAATCGAGGGGCTGAAAACTGATAGTGAACAAAAGACTCCAGATGGAGAAAGTGGTCTCTGTGCCAAAAGTACATGTGTGACATTACCAACACAGTGTCCGTTATGAATTTAACCATATTTTTATAGGGACTTCTTCTTGCACTTATTTTTACAGAAAATAATTGTAAGAAGTTCTGATATAACATTCATAATATACATACATTACATAATCAGGGTTCCCACTCAAAAGTAATAAAAAAATTCCCTGACTTTTCCAGGTTCTCCAGGTGGTTTTTAAAGTTTTCCAGAGTGGCATGTTACAAAGAATTGTTACATTTCATTCCATTGCATTCATTTTTCTCGCCAAAGCACACACACTTGTAAATTCTTTAAGTAATTTGTCGTTTATAAAATTACCTGCTTTTCATTAATAACCACTAACTGTGCACATTATTTTCTGTACCAAAGTTCTGTGAACTTTTGTGAATACTACCCACACGGAATTTGTAAATACATTCCCATAGAAACAGGTCATATGTAAGAAAAAATCTGTCAGTTGAATAGGTTCAGTTTTTCTATAACACAATACAGCTAAGCTTAATGATGGAATGGCTCTGTTCAAAGAAACATGTTTCAAGAGAACCAACAGACAAAGGACTTTGATCCATCATTTGGTTGGTTCTCTTGTGAAGTGTTTCTCCAAACAGGGGACATTGTGCCTAATTGTTCCATGTTACAACAACTGCCTGCAGAAATTGAACAAAAGCTTAATAACTGGCAATTTTAAAAATTCAATTGTGCATCTTCTTTTAGAGAATAAAGGAAATACTTAATATAACTGAAAGTAAGATCTACCAAATTCTAGGCAGGCAGTAATTGCAAGCAAAAATTTGAAATCTTGAAAAAATAAGGTTTTTTTTGGGGCAAAATAAAGTATTCATTGATTTTTACAACAAAAAAAGGGGAATTTTCCCTGAGTTTTTTATACACACACACACACACACACACACACACACACACACACACACACACACACACAAAGGGTAATTTTCCCTGAGTTTACCCTGATTTTTGGAACCATTTTCAAATTCCCTGAGAATTCCAGGTTTTCTTTGTTTTCCAGTTTGAGTGTGAAACCCTGATAATATAATGCTCATGAACAAGGTTCTAGTGGCTCCCCCTGTTGTCCATAGCAGCTCAAAGTTTGGATATAAACATATCTTATGTTACTCTATCTAAACAAAATACTTTCAGTTTTGCAATCAGTGACAACCACATGTCCGTTTCCTTGTAAGCACTCATTTTCTTTTGGCTAATGACATCTCCATGTATTGGATTGGAAAGAAAGTAATGTCTGCAAATGCAAAGCAACAGAAAAGTGCTAATTACCATATATACAAGTACAAATCAGTCCAAAATGTAGTCACCATCATTTGCCATGACCTGCTCCGATCGTCTGGGCAGCTGTTGGATACCATCCCTGTAGAACTGTGGCGGCTTGGACGCAAAGAAGTAAGTGTGCGCTTGACATCAAATGGTAAATCATGAAATGCTGCAATGGCCTGAAAAAGTGGTAATCGCATGGGGGCAATGTCTGGGGAATAGAATGGGTGCGGCAGCAGCTTCCAAGCCCAGGTCTCTGTCTCGTCACAGGTAACTCGTGCTGTGTGAGGTCTCGTTCCATCTTGCTGTAGCAGGATGCCCTTGCAGTTCAGCAGTGCTGGTCGTCTTGACGTGAGCGATGTGTGCAGGTCGTCGAGCTAACAGCAGTACACATCGGAGGTGATAGTGGTGTTGTCCGGTAGCAGCTCAAAAAACACGACACCCCCCTATAAACCACAAAACAGACAGCAGGATCTTACATGGGTGTAAGCTAGCTTAGGGGCTCGGCATAGGCTTTTGTTTTGGGTCCAACCACTGTTTCCGGGAGCTGACATTGTCATACAGGACCCATTTCTCGTCACCTGTCACAATGCAGTCCAAGAATGGTTCAACTTGGTCATGTGCAAGCAGGGAAATGCATGCACTCATGCGATTTGATTTCTGCTCAACTGTGAGTTGATGGGGTACCAAAACTCCCCCTTGAGCACCCCAAGTTGGTGCAGGGGCGTGATAATGTTCGTGTGGGTAGTTCGCAGTTGTTCAGCCAACTTCACATGATCATATATACAGTGTGGCAAAGAATTTTTAAGACTGGGTCTGTAAAATGAAATAGAAACTAGAAATTGTAATTTGTTTTGGTTTGTTATTCAAAATGAGTCTCTCCGGCTTCAATACACTTGTTACAGCGATTTAATAATGATTCGAATTCCAGTTCACTTTGCGGAATTGCCTCCAAAGCACGCGTCAAAGCTGTTTGTATGGCCAAAATATAATCAAAATAACACCCTTTTAACGTCATTTTAAGTTTTGGGAAAAAGAAAAGTCGCAGGGTGCTAAATCAGGCAAATACGGTGGATGATTCAACACACAGACGTTATTTTTCACCAAAAATCTACAAACAAGAAGTGGGGTGTGACTGAGTGCATTATTGTGCAACAAACACCAACTGTTTTCATCCCGATATTCTGGACAAATGCAACGAATTCTGCCCATCAAATGCCTCAAAACATTTAAATAAAACTCACCAGTAATTGTTTGCCCACTTGGAACAAATTCTTTGTGGATAATACCCTTACTATTGAAGAATGTACTGAGCATTGTTTTGATTTTCGATGGAACTTTTTTTTTTTTGGCTTATGGCGAGTTTTTTAACTTCCATTCCGCACTTTGTCGCCTTGTTTTAGGATCATATTGAAAACACCATGCTTCATCATCTGTAACAATCGATTTTAAGAAGTTTGGATCATTTTCAGCGGCTGAAATGATGTATCTGCAATGTGCACTTCTCCTTGATTTTTTGTTCATTGGTTAAAGTGTGTGGAACAAATTTAGCACAAACTTTTATTTTGCCCAAATCTTCATGCAGGATGGTTCGAATCGTTTCTTTGTTGATGTTTAAAGACTCTTCCATCATTCTTAGTGACGCACATCGATTGTTTGCCACGAAATCACGCACTTTTTCAATAATCTCAGGTGTCCTAGATGAACTTGGTCTTCCGGTATGTTTATCATCTTCTAGCGTATCTCTTCCGTCCAAAAAATGTTTGTGCCACAGGAAAACATTTGATCTACTTAAACAAAACTCACCGTAAACTTGTTTCATCATTTGGTATGTTTCCGAGGCACTTTTACCAAGTTTTGCCTTAAATTTAATAACAGCCCTTTGTTCCATCTTAATAATTCAACATGAAAAAAATTTTACTTCTCTAATGAACGGCCGTTTCGTTTGAGTTACTTTAACAACTGTGCAGTACTTTTGGCAGAAAACAAGCAGATGGTCACGGTTTATAACGCATTCACAATTACACTGGTGGCACCACTGTAGGCTGAAATCTAGCACCAGTCTTAAAAATTCTCTGACGCACTGTGTATGTGGGTTCATCTCCACTAAGTTCTTCAAAAGCATGTCCATATCCACTGTTGCAGGTCTTCCGGCTTTGGGAACGTCCGACAGGTCAAAATTTCCGTTTTGAAACCGTTCACACTGATCTGGTGCTGTTTTCCGGTCTCTAAATTAATGGGCCCAAAAATATTTTTAGATCGAAAAACCCATTACCAGATCCACGCACTCTCAATGAGAATGAATTTTTTTTTTTTTTTTTTTTTGTTACCTCAAAAAGCCCCTTTTGGCAAAGAGGGGGCTAGAAAATATAGAAGTCAAGAAAAAAATCAGGTAAATCCCCCCCCTTTTTTTCTCTCTCTCTCAACCTTATTTTCTCTCTGTAAATTTGTGTATTTCTATTGCATGAGTGTGGTGATACTTTTGCATTTGCAATTTGTCAAGGTAAGCTAGCCCTCAGGTTTTGATGGCTATGTAGGGGCAGAATTACTGGTTAGTTTAGTTAAGCAGGTGTTAAAGTGTTTGATGAATATTGCCTTGGTACCATGTTGTGCTTTTCTTTGCATTTTATTTTGAGTGCTGATTTTCACTGTATTGTGTAGTGTTGAAAAGTGTGCAGAAATTTAGTAAAGTGTCTTTAAATCTAGTATTTATTGTAGCATAAATGAATTTAGTTAATGCCTAAGTAGTAACTTTGCATAGCATATGTAGTGGTAAAGTATATGTAATTTTGTCGCCAACTCTGACGATCAAAACTTCAGGTTGATTTGGGGGGGGGGAGAATCTTAAGCAATATGCATAATTAATTTCGTAATAACCGTCGTGTAATTGCTATTTCTTTGTTTATATTAACCTGTAAACTATAATTATGTTAAAGTATTCATAAGTATGTAGTAAAGTAATCATTTAATTGTATTGTAACTGGTTCATGACGAAAAACGAACACATGGGTTGTGTCTTATTTCTGTGGCCTATAACTAACCGTCATTTAGTTGTGTATCGATTTTGATTTTGTAACTATTAGTGATTAGAACTATATGTAATGTCAGCATTTTTATATGGGAGGACTATTTAGGAAGAGTAATTCCGTATCTTTCAGGGTAAAAAAAAACAAACGAGATCTTTGCAAAGTTATTCTTATGTAATCGTGAACTAGATTTAGACTCTAAACGGGACGGAAAATAAATTAATAATAAGTTGCAGGAAAAAGAGTTCTTATTCATTTGGTTAAAAAAATGGCAGGCAGTAAAGTGTTTTCGTTCTTCGTAATTCCGATCGCAGAAAAGGAAAAATATTGTCCTTACCGTCGGCGAGGCAGGAATGTTGGTCTTTAGCGATACGTACTAATTTAGTGCAATATGAGTGTATAAAAGATGTTAGTTAATTTTTCTGAATCGTAAAGGTGGTTAACATTTTTGCCCGGGTTTTTAGGAGTTTCTTTGTTCAAAATGAACTGGAAGGAGGTCTACCGAGAGCTTGGCGTGGGTTCCTCCAAAACACGATCATAAATTCTCAGTTGGACACTTCGCGTTCTTTCTCACCAGCTCTGCAATGGTTTTTGCCAAATATTTATGCGTAAAATGTCGGGAGAATGCCTTAAAATCTGTTACCAACTGCTATTCCATGTGCGCCGAGAGAAATTCTGTCGTCGGCCATCTTTTCTTTTGGGAGGTCAGGTGAGAGTTCACTTCAGCTCCGAGAAATGCCAGGCGGCTATTTTCTGGGAATTGAGTCTCTCTCTCCGCCTTCCGTCTTAACTTCGGGCCAATTGCCTTCCGCCATTTCGGGAGCATGCGCAAAGGGTTCGGCGAGGAATTGAGAATCCGTGTGCTGCTCAGTCACTTAAGTCTTATCCACAAAAAGAGGCAGTTACCTCTAAAAAGGCGTCTCCAGACGACTAACCGTCGGAAAAATGACTACCGCGATGTCAACGAAAGGGTAGGTTCTCTGCTTCTTTCCTTCTCTTTTCCCTTTCATATGTTACCACATTACTTTGCTGGGCCCTAAAGAAAAAGTGAGATGGCGCGCAAAAGTCACTTGACATCGTCCCGACGCATCATCGGAGGCACGAGCAGGCATTACACCTCGTAACCCGCCCCGTAACATCACTGTCGTCTGTCGCCGTGAGAGAGAGCGACTTCTCTAAGGCAGGGCTACAGGAGTAAGTTAAAAAGAGAAGAGAAGAAGAAGTTATTCCTCACACGTAGGACGAAAGCAAAAAATTGAATAGCAGTTTTGGGTACAAAAAAAAAAAAAAAAAAAAAAGGGCCATTTTAGGGGCCGAGCAAAATGTTGCATAAAAGATTTATCTTTTTTGTACTAAATATCTCTGCCCCTAAAAAACAAGGTATTGTTGGTCTTGTCTTTTATATTAAAATTTGTTGTTGTTTTTTCCTGATTAAAAAAACAAAACAAAAAATAAAAATAAAAAAAAAAGGCTCTTTTAACAGCCGAGCAAAATGTTGCATAAAAGACATCTTTTTTGTACTGAATATTCTGCTCCTAACCAAACAAGGTGTTGTTGGTCTTGTCCTATATATTAAAATTTGTTGTTGTTGTTTACAGATTAAAGAAAAAACAAAACAACAACAACAATAAACGGAAAAAAAAAGAAAAAACCCGGCTCGTTTAGGGGCCGAGCAAAGTTTTGCGTAACAGACATCTCTTTACGTAAGCATTAGTTCTGAAAAAAATAAATAATATTATTATTTAAACAAAACAGGACTAAATTTTTTCCGCTGTTGCACATAATTGTGTAACAAGCAGGCAAGTAGCGAAGGTAAAAAAAAAAAAAATAATAAATAAAAAAAAATTATGAATGATTGGCCCATAAACTACCGGCTTCCTAAATAAGGAATAAAAAAGTCCTGGTTGTGGCTTTTTTTTTTATTTCTCGGTTGTTTACTCAAAATGAGTATCTTAAACCTCGATCGGTGTAATTTTGTGATCACACCACCTCAGCTATGGTTACTCTGACATGCCTGTCAAGAATCAACAAAAGTAAACCTGTGAAAAAATTCTGTAAACCAATGGGGAAAAATCTTTTCTCTCATTGGCTGGCGAGAAACACTGAGCAAATAGCCAGTTTTGTCTTACCCGGTGTTCAAAGACGATTTTTCTCTGGGAAAGATGTTCTGTGTGTGATGTTTTTTTTTTTTCCAGGTTCCCCTCTCCCGTGTCCTTTCCTTCCTTTCCCCCTGTACTCTTCTGTGGCACAGGTGTACCGGGCATTTTTCTGCGGAGAGAAATATCACTTGAAATGGCTTGTTGTTACAGGTAAGTATGTAGGGCAGCTTACAACTTCACTTCTTAACGGGTAACCGTCTACTCCCTCTCCTCTAATATTTCCATACTTTTCTTTCGTACTATTCTATCAGGGAAATCTGTTCCCAAATATCTAATAATCCTCTTTTCACCTGACAAAAGGCGCAGAGCGCTGAGGGTTCGGGTCTCTCAACCTCAGATAGGAAATCTCCCTCGGCGTTAAGAAAAAAAAAAAAGGAGAATACCTACCATGACACCGTAACCGTACCAGGCCCCGTTTCACCGGCGGCTCTCGTAACAACACAACAACTTCGGCATAAAGAAAAAAAAATAATAATAATAATAATAAAAATAAAAAATTAAGGAGAAGAAAAGGAAGGAGGTAACATGAAGGAAAAAATGAGGACCACTTAATTGGAAAATGTGTCTGGATCGAAAAGGGAATGATGTAAAAATTTAAAATTCAGGGTAAGAGAAAAAAAAATGGGGGGGGGGGTAATTAAAATGGGAGGATAATAAAGAAACGCAAATGTATGTGTGGAGTTAATGGTCTGGCCAGAACCAACAAATGTTGTACAATGTCACTGTGTTTTATTGTTTGTAGAGTTGTCCTAGTTCTGTAAAAGATTGCCTAAGTGGTAGGGGGAGTAAAGTTTCTTTCTTGTTTTGAGAACAACATAAATTTTGCTATGTGAGGAATTGGAAGTAGTCTAAAATTTAAGATAGTTGGTTATTGTAATAGCATGCCTTCCTTAGGGTAAAAGTTCTTAGAGAATTAATTTTTGTTTTTGGCTCAGTAAGGGGAGTTTCTTTGCCAATGGCCTAGTTGTCTTAACTTTAATCTTTACCAGTAAAGGACATAAATTTAAAATACATATACTTTTCAGGCAATCGCAGTAGGAGTCCTGGCAGCAACTATAGACAGTTGCTAGAGTTGTTACAAAAATCAGATTTTTTTTTTCCCAGGTGGTGCAAACATTTCAGTGTTGTCAAAGAAATAACTACTTACCTGTGTGTTATAACTTCATGCTTAAAAAAAATGTCAACATACTTGTTATTCTAAAACACATATGCTAGACAAGCTTTAGGCTTGTGGTACTTCGAATCTGTAACACAAAGAACCTAGAGTAGTAAACCAGGCCAATTTTTTTATATAAAACTAACATCATCTGACTGTATCCCTCACTTCAAAAATCATACAGGTGAAAAAAGGAAAACTTGGTTTGCAGACCAAACATTTTGCAGGGCTTGAAAAAATCTGAAAAGTTACATGCCTAGCTGGGCATGTGCAGAAAATATTTACTTGCCCAGAAGTAAAATCTACATACCCAGAAAAACTTATCTTTTAAGATAACAAAACAGAAGCCTCATTTTTTTAAAGTTAAAAATTATGATAAACTTTTTATACATCTTTTGCATGGCCATTTTAAAGTGTCTGTATTAAATGCACAAAAGCATATATCTCAAGTTTTAAAAAAGGTAATCAATGGCATTTGAGAAATATAGTGATGATGCTATGTTCAAGAATTTTTAATATATGTCCTGTGTTTTGCAGAAAAATTAAACAATCATAGTTAACTGTATAGCAGTTTAAGTAGTTTTTAGCAACAATTTTGAATGTGAAAATTATTTACCTTTTTCTCTTGTGCAAACAGAAGTAATTTTGCATCATAAAATATCCCAAGAATTGTTGTTTAGAAACAAAGGTAATCCCTATGTTTTTGACTACTGTTGTATGAACTTATAGTTATTAAACATATATCACCACCTGACACCCATATCCTTGAAAAAATTGCTAGTGATATCAGCAATTTTAGAGGATGGTTTTCACAAACAGTGCACCACATAATAGTCTTTAAGTCATTTGACTTTAGCCAATTATATATTTTTATCCAAGATTCCTCAACTGTGCGACAGTGTGTTGTTTGTTTGTTTTTTTTGTTTTTTTGTACGCTTTATCATAGCCCGCTTGCGCAAGTTTTCGTTTTGCCAACGATGTGGAATCCGATTCTGAAATTAAGTCACTCAACCATGCGAAAGACGAATTTGTAATTACCGCTGACAGATCAGGAATTTCACATAATTGCTTACTATGAGATATACTGTCATTGCCCGATTTTTTTTTCCAAATAAACATCTTATATCCATTACGAAATACAATTTACATCCGCAGCTCACACAAACTACTGTTCTCTCAGATAAACTAAGTTATTGGTGTCTGTAATTTCTTCTCTTCTCCCGGTTAAGTGGAACTCATTGCGCAGGCTCATTCTTAAACAAAACTTAGCTTTTGTTTCAGTAGTACCGCTGTCAGTTCATGCGTGCGGGAGCGCGCGGGCGGAAAAGTTCCGCTTACCCCTCCCTCACTCGCGCAAGTTATATCAGAGATCCCACTCCACCCGTGGCTGTGCAATAAACATTCCGTTGTCACTTCCTCCTCATAAAGCACGGCGTTTTTGCCCATCAGTCTGCATTCTCCTGTTTCATTGCAGTTTACGCATTTGGCCACTAAACACCATAGGCTAGTTTCATTAGAGGCATGCATCCTGTTGTTAACTGTAAACAACATCTGGAGCAAAACTATGTATGGCATAATATAATTGAAGCACTATTCTTCTGGCCTTGGCACTCATTCGGTAACAATAATACAACTTCTGGTGATTTGCAGTAAAATGAAAAACACGCGACAACCGTCTTTTTTTCTCTAGAGTAGAAAATTCGTTATTGCAAGCTTTTTTTTTCTTTAAATCTAGTTGCCCTGGTCGGGCAACTAGATTTCATTTTTACTTCCCCAGGCCAATAATTTACATGCCCCAGGCATCTCGGGCATGGTATTTTTCAAGCCCTGATTTTGTGAGGAAAGATTTATGACTTGTTTTTCAATATTAAGACTGCATTACTGAACTGTCGACCACATTGTTTTTATATATTTTTTTTATTACCTTAACTTGGTTTTTGTCCTAGCTGCAAAGAAAAAAGTATCTAAACAAAAAGAAAATTAGCACTCACTGTAAACTTTCTCATTCACTTGCCGGAGGGCATGAAATAAAATCTGCTCAACCTGGATTACCTGTTTCGAGCAAATCACTTGCAGTTGTTCGTGCTTTTCTCTTGTCAGTGGCGGTCGAATCATATTCCATTTACTGGGAGTTTTTAGGATCAAACACCTTGCATGTTTTTCTATTGATAAAAACTTCTTTTTGGGGGTTTTAGATAGATAACCGGCCTTTTTCTTTTTTTTTCTGAAAATAAACTTGTCGAAATAATAATAATAACAAGGTTACTTGCCTTTTTCACATTTCACTGCACATTTTATTCTTTTTGTTGTCATGCTTGGTTTAAGCCTCCGGTGTGGTGTTCTATTTTTATTCTTCAGGTTCTTTCAAATGTTCGACGAATGCTCAAGTCCATGAAGTGCATTGCTTTCTAGGTCCCAAAACTGTATCCTTCCCACCCTTAACACCAGCGTGTAAAACCCAACCTTCGTTGGCAAAAACCCCAATTCTTGAACTCAAAACCTTTTGATATTATCAACGAACACAAACTGCCTATTTACATACATACAAAATGCCGAACAAAAATATTAAAAATGTATATACAACTATTTACATATGACCCATCTTATTCTTTCGACTCTCCTTCTCAACACCTCATGAACAACCAGAACATTCATTCACCACACCCTAAGCCATTCCAACGCAGACTGCCTCAAGTACTTTCTGTGGGTTATCTTCAGGAGGTGTTCTAGATGCTTTCTGTTCTTCCACCGCAGTAAGAGTGAGCAATACGCTCGTCTTCCTCGCCCTGCTCCGCCCCAACGTCATCTACGAAAAGCTTCCACCGTGGCTCCATCTGTTATTGACTTTAGTGAACTCTTCCTTTTCTTCTGTGTTTTTTGGTCAATTTTTATTAGTTCTTTCCATTTTTCATTAAGGATACTTGGATCGTTATTATTACAAATTCGATCTCTATTTTTTTCAATCAATACAGACTCTGCAATGCATAGGTGTCTCTCATTGCGACATGATTTTATTATTTTAATCTCTTCAAGATATTAAAATAATAAAATCATGTCGCAATGAGAGACACCTATACATTGCAGAGTCTGTATTGATTGAAAAAATAGAGATCGAATTTGTAATAATAACGATCCAAGTATCCTTAATGAAAAATGGAAAGAACTAATAAAAATTGACCAAAAACCCAAAAACACAGAAGAAGAAGAAAAGGAAGAGTTCACTAAAGTCAATAACAGATGGAGCCACGGCGGAAGCTTTTCGTAGATGACGTTGGGGCGGAGCAGGGCGAGGAAGACGAGCGTATTGCTCACTCTTACTGCGGTGGAAGAACAGAAAGCACCTAGAACACCTCCTGAAGATAACCCCGCAGAGGGGAGAAAGTACTTGAGGCAGTCTGCGTTGGAATGGCTTAGGGTGTGGTGAATGAATGTTCCGGTTGTTCATGAGGTGTTGAGAAGGAGAGTCGAAAGAATAAGATGAGTCATATGTAAATAGTTGTATATACATTTTTAATATTTTTGTTCGGCATTTTGTATGTATGTAAATAGGCAGTTTGTGTTCGTTGATAATATCAAAAGGTTTTGAGTTCAAGAATTGGGGTTTTTGCCAACGAAGGTTGGGTTTTACACGCTGGTGTTAAGGGTGGGGAGGATACAGTTTTGGGACCTAGAAAGCAATGCACTTCATGGACTTGAGCATTCGTCGAACATTTGAAAGAACCTGAAGAATAAAAATAG
Source organism: Macrothele yani (assembly GCA_039090855.1). Taxonomy (NCBI): domain Eukaryota; kingdom Metazoa; phylum Arthropoda; class Arachnida; order Araneae; family Macrothelidae; genus Macrothele; species Macrothele yani. Next base: position 61,110,447 of record CM077018.1, on the reverse strand, counting down.
AACACCACACCGGACCAAGCATGACAACAAAAAGAATAAAATGTGCAGTGAAATGTGAAAAAGGCAAGTAACCTTGTTATTATTATAATTGTATGCACGTATATTTAAAAACAACTGTGGCTTCTGCTATAGATGTTTTAACCTGAACTTGTCGAAATGTTTGTATTTTTCTAAGACTAAGAAATTCATCATCATCATAATAGTAATTATAATTTTCTTACAACCCCAATTTCCACATGTATCAACACCAACGACGGTACTGATGATTATGTGATACGGCATTGGTGCAGTGGCGGCTCGTGGTGTAAAATGCTGATGAGGCGAACGGTCTTGATGTAAATGTAAAACAGTAAAACATATGTTATTGAAAAATATATAAATTCGTACAACGTTATATGAATATATATATATCAGTGGCGTAGCCAGGGGGGTCGTGGTTTGCATCCCCCTTGTAGCGAGACAGTTAGCTTTTTTTAAGTACGTTTCATAGATAATTTCCCTATTTAAATTCATTGATTTTTACATAACTCGGAAAGCAATGTAATTAAAAAGAGATTATTTTTCAATGTAATTAAAAAGAGATTATTATAATAAAATTAAAAAGAGATTATTTTCATATTTTTTCTAAAAATAATCCAAAAGTAACCTGGAGGCACTTAAACATATTATTAGGTAGTAGGAATGTACCAAAGACTTCGATTCACCTCACTTGGGGTAACATCAAAATCACCGATCAAACTGAAATTGCTAATCAATTTAATGATCATTTTATTGTATCACCACAACGTATAATACAACAACTTCCTAAGCTGAATGATCAACAATTACCTCATTACTCCAACTCATGTACCTTAAATTCAATGCATACTTTGGAAATTACTAGAACTGAATTAATCTACCAACTGCAAAATATTAACATAAATACCTGATCCAGATGATATTCTTCCCAAAATTTTAAAAACTATAACTTTTTTCATTGTTACTCACCTATTATACATTTTTAATTCCATTCTAGCTACAGGTATTTTCCCAGATTTGTTAAAAGTTGCAAAAATTACTCCTGTCTTTAAAAAGGGTTCTTTGACAGATATTAATAACTATCAACCTATAGCTAAATTATCCATATTTGCTAAAAAATTTGAAAAATTACTATTTGTTAGATTATTTGCTTATATTGAAAAATATAAAATTTTGAACCAAAATCAATTTGGCTTTTTACCAAATTCCTCAACAGAAATCGCCCTTTTACATTTAAAAGATAAAATTCAATCTAATTCTATTAATAATAAATTTACATTGGAACTTTTCATTGATTTATCGAAAGCATTTGATACTTTAAATCACAACTTATTATTATCAAAATTGTATGCAATTGGTATTCGGGTACATTACATAATCTCTTCAGAAACTATCTCACTGGTCGCCAGCAATATACAGAAATTGAACATACCAAATCTAACTTACAATCAGGCATTTCAGGAGTCCCTCAGGGCTCGGTACTTGCTCCATTATTATTTAATATTTATATTAATGACTTCTGTACCTGTCTACGCAATTCAGATATTATTTTATATGCAGATGATGCAAGCATATTAATACATGGAAATGATGTAGAGACACTGGTGCGACAACTACAAGGCCGTTTTGTATATATCACTTATTGGTTAACTAAAAATGATCTGGCTATTAATATTAACAAAACAAAAGTAATGATTTTTTCAAGTACGTCAACCCCTATTTCCCTAATTCAGAATATTAATTTACTCGGATCATCTGTAGAAGTGGTTCAAAAACATAATTATCTTGGTATCATTATTCAGCATGATTTAAAATCGAATTCACATGTTGACTACTTATCTAATAAGATCAAGAAATATAGGGGTTATTAGTAGTGCAGTGGCCAATTTAACCCCAAAACTAATGATTTTATTATACTATACTTTAATTCAGTCTCATCTGATCTACTGTGTATATCTGTATGGGGATCGACTACCTTATATATAATATGAAAAAACTTCAGTCGTTACAAAATAGATTCACGAGACTATTACAAATTAAATTACAATATACTCAATTTTCAAATACAGTCTTTCAGGCTAGACTCAGTCCAAATGATTTTAATATACTAACTATTCAACAATTGCATATCTATAGTATAGGTAGACTGATGTTTTTGAGAATAAAAAATGGTTACTACCAAGATTTAATTTCAATTAGTACTCGTGGTCATGATTACTCCACGAGACAAAAAACAACACTAATCCCCATGTTTCCACTAACAGAACGATTTAGATCATTTATTAATTATACTGGTCCGGCATTATGGAATACATTTCCTACTGATATTGTATCACTTAATAATATTAATATATTTAAACAAAAACTCAGGTATTTCTTACTGACCAAAAGTTCATAATGTATTATCACCTTTATTAATTTATAGTACCGCCCCTAGCTGTGTTTGATATTGTGTGGACTTGACTTGTTCATGTTTTTTTTGTTTTTTTTTCCCATGAAAATTGTGATGCTTTGGGAGAGGAGGGCACGTCAGGCCTATCAGGCCTTTTCCCTCCTCATTCCCTGATGTTACAAAAAATATAATGTGTGCTATATATTTATGATTGTGTAATATGTCTGTAACAACTAAAATGCAATAAATGAAATGAAATTTCTTGATAATAGAAGAGAAAGTAAAGCAAAGCGGCCAAAGAAGTTGCTTTATTAAATTTTTATTAAAACAACTATAATTTATTGCATTTTCTTCATTTTATTAAATTAGCTTCGTTTTGTATTAATGTTCAAGATGTGCATACGTACCAATAGAAAAATATTTGTCGAAGCGCCCCCCCCCAAATTGTTATATGTACTTATACACAGTTATACAGCAGAAGTGCAGACTCCACCCCCCACCCCCACCCTCAAAAAGTTTCATGTCAAAGGCAGTATCACCCATTGGATATCTTTGAAGTCCTAGGTTCGAGTCGGTTGAATCATTAAAATCCGCTGAGATTCGGAAGTCTCGTTAAGCCATTGGTCCCGGGTAGGCGCCTTGTTATAAACAGCTGTAAACCCCATCCCTTAGGGCTTCAGCCCATGCCATTTAGCCCTTATATACAAATATTATTCAACAGTAATGGAATAAAATTATAGAAATATATGAAACACGGCGTAGGGAGTCTTTCTTCACGAAAAAAATCCAAAAATTTTGGAGGAAAAATGTACACACACACACACACACATTATTAACTCAAATACCCGTTCCAAACTTGAGTACACTTTTAAACGTAGCACTAACCTATGATCAAGAAAACAAATAAAAAGCATGGACTGTCAAAGTCCATTTTAAAACGCAGCATTAGAGAGCAAACCAGATGATCACGAAAATGAAAAACAAGGACCGTCTTCAGGAAAGCACCAGACCATAATGAAAGCGACTTTTCTGATGACAATAAGAGCCGGAATCACCAAATGCCCAATGTCAGTGCTCTCTAAGTCGCAGTCGGAATACAAATGATACAGAATGAAGATAACAGAAAGCTATGACGACAAAAACAGTTTAGTACATAAGCCAGATAGGTTGCGGTTAAAAAAAGGCTAATGTAATGAGCACTATGGAAAAAAAATCTAGTGAGCAATGAACATCAAGGTGACTGTAAAAACAAAGTATAAACTGCGTAAGTTTAATACAAAATGAATTAGTAAATGTTGGCTGTAAGTGATTCGCCATACAGCACTTGGGAGTCCCTAATAAGTTTTAACATTCTAGGATCAACGGTAAAATAAAGAGTGAAGGTATATATGTTTTAGGCTATTATACCGAGAAACTGATAGGAATTGAGAAAAATATTTGTAAATGAAGCGGATAGGTAGCCGATTGTTTTTCAAGAGGTTTAATAGAATTTTTAGGTTTTTGAACAATGACTCATAGTTGTTACATATCCTATGAATACGGATTAACTGAGATATAATTATATTCCGATGTATTGAAATTTCTAGAAACACTTGATGTCCACTGTGCATAATACTTGATCTGGAAACTAAAAGTCCGTTGTTTATCGTACATATTGATAATCATCTGTCCATTGTTCGGTAAGCAAATGTCTAGGTCTAAATAATGGACATGACCATTTTGTGCTGAAGTTTTTTCCAAAATGAGTTCGCCTGGGTAAATAGTCTTTGCCATAGAATCGAAGGACGTACAGTTGAACACTATCACATCATCAACATAGTGGAAGATGGTACCTATATCTTCTGTAGTGTTAATCACAAATTCTTCTTCCCTTAGATGTAGAAACAGATTAGCAATAGTGCTGGAGAATGTGCAACCCATGGGCACCCCGGTGATCTGTCGGTATACTTTGTTATCTATACCAATGTAGTTATTATTTAGACAGAAGTCGGTTAAATTATTCCAGGTAAGTGCATCTACTTTCAATGCCGATCCAAAGTTTTCATATAAAGTATGACAGGCTGTAATCAACCCTAAAGTGGGAATAGACGTGAACAAATCTCGGAAATCAAAGGTTTGTATACTCCATATATTATTTGTATTATTCACATAGTCCAAAACTTGAACGTTATTATCTATAATCCAAGTGCTGTTGAGTCGAACATGAATTGTTTTTAAATTTTTTTCGAAGAGTTATCCTGCATGTTCATTGTAGCAACCACGTGCGCTAGTAATGTAACGGAAGGAAGTGGGTTCTTTATGAAATTTTGGAATAATATAAATCAATGGGAAGCGAGTATTGAAGTTCTTAATTTTCAATCTCTTTGTAAGTGCTATAAGTCTTTTTATTATGACAGGTTTATCAGTAGACTCCAGTATGAAGGAACTGCTATTGTACAGTTCTTTACTGAGCGTGTCTACATAGTTTTTTTGCACCATATTGCATAATTGTTATTAGCCTTATCTACAGGCGCAATTACAAAGTTATCCTTCAATTCCCTTATTTGGGCCAAGATTTTCAAAAAGATTTTTCGGTTTCCAGTGATTCGTTTTTTCATAAATTGTCTTTTGAACTCTAAATATACCTCCCCTATCCATTGGAGGAAGGCTTGGTATGGTATATTGAAACAATCTGACATTTTTAAAGCATATTGTACCAGGTCTAGTTTAAACATTTCTAGACATTTTGAATGTGAACGTCCTCTGGATAGTCTGTACTTAGTACCCACGTGCATTGTTTCGCGTAAATTTCTTCCTGAAATGATGTTAACATCACCTGTCAAGACGTGACCATGATAGCTGTCTATATATTGTTCTTTATTCACATTGGCACCATTCTTGTGTTTTTTCCAGCAAGCAATCCAATTCATTAGCTGTTTGGTTATAGTTATAAATCAGTCATCCCATAGGTGTGTCATAGCAAAAACAAACCTTTACTTGGACAGTGTTCTTTAAAGGGAAGAAAATTTGACTCCTATTAAATACCTCCGCAAATTTTACGCCATCGAAAAATTTATCTGTGAAGCTGACGCTGCAGTAGCTTTTGGCAAGATCCGTAGAGGTCCCATCACCCTTATTTGTGACAAGTTTGTAGTTGATCAAATCACTGACAAGATCACCTATATGTTGATTACTATAAGTAAAGTTATCGTGATAGGTTTTTAGTCCTTTGAGTTTGCTTTTATTAAGTGCAAAAATCCTCTTTCTACATAGTTTAGGAAGATTTTCTAATTGAGCATTTAGTTCAGTCAATAATTTTTTTAAATCACATTTTTGGCTCGGCTGCTTACCATTTCCCCTGTGTCCTCGTCTTCCATGGTATGTTGAATCCAGAAATGGTCTATGTTGAAAGTTTTGATAGATGTTAAATTCTGAAGTGACAGAACTAATTTTGGTGCCATTGAAAAGATCGTTTAACCCATAAGGGTATAATGTATGGAATTGCAACATACACAGTGATTCGAGGTGAAGGACTCTGATAGTCCAAAGTCCCTCTTCTCAACGAACCGTTGTGCAAAACAACGCTAGCAGGAATTTGTTTGAAAGTTCTTATCAGAACAGCGAACACTCGAAGACCTGATTGCGTTGTGCCATTGGACTGTGTGATGTATATATACAATTTAACATTCATTCGATCCAGTTTATTCACGTAGGTAAGACGTTTCCCATTATGTAAAGACGTTTCATATGAGTTTATTCTTTAAAAAACAAACGAAAAAACTTATCGATTCCGACGGTTTTTTTCCTATTGGGCTCTAATCCCGGTGAGGCGTGAATGTTGTGTTTGTCTTACGGCACTGGCTCTCCCTCTTCGCTGAAACCGGTAACCCTAAATTAGGGACGGGCGACCGCTTATAGCCCAAGCGTTGGCTTATGATCATTCGTTCATGAAGGGTCCGGATTCGAATCCTGGTGAAACATGGATGTTGTTTGACTTACACCACTGACCCTAAATTAGAAACGGGCGACTGCTTATAGCCAAAACCCCCTGGAGAGAAAGCCCCAGCGCGTGAACTATGAAGGGGTGTGACGTACTGTCAAAGGACCATCGCAATCAGTCTCTCCAGAGAGGTCAAAGGGAAAGTGTAAAGGGAATGCCGATATTAGCTTCGCGTTCATGCGGCATTGATAAGTATTGAGCTTTCGGTAGTCGTGCACGTGAGTAAGCATTTTTATACAACATGCCTGGAAAATATTGAGTGCCTTTATATAGATCTAATTACAAAGCACATCCAAAAGCCACTGTTTTCAGTTTTCTTGAAGGTGAAAGCTTTCGAAGAAGGCAGATTTCTTCCGTACCAATGAAGAATTTTGAACCCACCGTGAATTAAAAGGTTAGTTAAGCCTAATTGTTCTCATGACAGCATTTTCTGCTTTCGTTGTAAATACAATTATAATTTAGTGAATTGCTAGCCATTTTTTTTTATTATTGACGGAGTAAAATTTAAAGCCTAGCCTTCCGATTATCTGCTCATTATTTATTGTCGTTCAAATAATGGTATTAATTACCATTCAACATTTCATTTCCATAAAGTAATAGTTATTTTTCTTTACAAAATTCGTAGTTAGTAGTGTTCAAATTGGGAAAAAAAAAAAAAAAAAGATGTACATATATTATCAGCACATTAAGTACTAAGGTTAACTAGGCAAAGAAACTGGCAATAAATAATTACATTATTTAATAATCAACATTTCATTTCCGTAAAACAAATGTCATTTTTCTTCAAAAAATTACTGTGGGTCCTAATTAAAACAAGAATTCGCACGAAATGTACAGAACTACTTGATGCGCTGATAATCTGAAGGCTAGCCCAAAGAAAAGTCTATTGGAATGTCCAACAAATGTATCCGAAAGTTTGGAAGTAATATATTCCATGTTCATTTGACAAAGAACTTTTTCCTAAAGGTTTTTAATTTTTTTTTTACCTTCTAGAAATAGTTGAAAGATTTTAGCACACTTCTTACCGTATTTTCAGTAAATATACTCACTAAATCAGAAATTTTGCTTTCGCCTTCGTTACGTAATTACGGAAAAGTCTTTTCTTTCATTTTAATAAATCGAATGCAAAGGGAATTTCTAAAAGTTTTAAGTGAAATGATTATGTTCATACAATCCTACCAATTTGCCATTAACGCACTTAAAAAGACCGTAGTTGCAAAAATGCTTAACCTAAAATGCTGGATTTTTCATGTTATGCGTAAAAAAACTTCTTTTTTGCTCCTTTAGCCAAATTGAAAACTAAAGGAAAAATTATCATTTCCTAGCACAAGAGCAAAACTTTGGAATTCCCCAATTTACAGATATCATTGCTGGAAACCGAGAAAAAAAAAAAAAAAGAAAGCTAAGGATGTAATCTTTTGATGTTATCTAAGGACAAAAAATACAGAGAAAAATAACATGGTCGATTTATTGCTGTGTGCACAAATTGTCTAGTATCGCACTCGAGAAATTATTTCTCTGCGTAAACACTGCAGTACTTCGTTGGTGTTTTTAGGAGCGGAGAGCTCGAGGCGGTCGGCCTACTAGCTCCGACGTCACAGACCAGCTTAGATGCTTCCTTAATCTTCAGGGTTTTTTGTTATAGCCCACTGAGTTGCTCACGGTGGTCGTTAAATCTTCAGTCAAAAAAAAAAATCACGAACCTGGACTATTGTCTTTACTGAAGTGGTTGAATGAATTTGTCAATCAAATAAAGTTTACATTTGTTGTTTCATATCAGTTTATTATCTAAAAAAAAAACAAAAAAACTTACCGTCGATTCCGTAGGGTTTCATCTAGATTTTATTAGATCATGTTCTATGTTACTTTTTATTCTTTTATACATAATTTTCCCAAAGTTAAAATCATATAGTTTCTTAACAGTCATTATATTATATTTATTAGGGAAAACTCTTGTAAATCCATTAATACGCAACCGCATATAATTCTTACTGTTAAAGTTATATTTTAAATCTGTTAGTCTAATAAATTTATTTTGAAGTATTTGCAGTTTTTTAGTATTGGATTGAGTTGTTTGGCCTCATGTTAATATGCAATAGTCAACATGTACATGAATTAATGTAAAATATATTAATTTTAATGCTTTAACCATAAGATTTATTAAGACATGGCTAACAATTCCTATTATGTTTTTCTATATTTTACTTGGAAGATTTTCTAATAATTGGTTTTGATATTTTTATTCACACAAGGATTGATCAAAAATTATCAAAACCAAATTCCAGTTTTTGGTAAATAAAAGTGACTATGCAGCTTCTTTACACATGCTTGTTCATTATGCATTAAATCTAACCATTTTTGTTCAAATTTATAATATAGCATTGATTAGATTTTGTGAGAAAATTAAAAGGTTAACTATCAAAATCGTTAAGTGATAGATGCAGGAACTGGTACTAAATCCTCAAGCCATGTACAATTTTTTTCAGTGGTTCTATCATTTTATATATAGATCAATGTGCAGCCATCACTTACTCCTTCCTTTGGAGTAGGAAATGCAAACTTTAGAGTGAGATGGCACATGGCAAACCTGCCTTCATTTTTGATACGGATAACAAATATTCAACTGGCTGCAAGGATTACAACAATGCTTTGAAAAAACAAAACGAAACATGGTGATTCAAAATACTTACCCATGTGACTGTTGAGGAGTACTGGGAGTTGAAAATTTGTAGCTAGTGCTACTTGGGTTGCACACACTGGAATCTGAGGCACTTCTAGACAATGAATCCTCAGAAACACTGTTTCTATGTTCCCTGATGGCTTGAGCAGCAAGTCTTCCTTCAGCGTCAGCCATGAAACCCTGTAAAAAAAAAAAGCTCTTCTGTGTTTCACAGTTTCTTCTAATAACAATAAAAATGTGCACAGCAATCACTGTTAAAGATACATAGAAACTTACTTCATTGCATAGATTTTCACAAACAGTGAAATTATTTTAATTAAGTCATATTTGCAAATTATTTAAAGATTAAAATTCCATACTAAGAAATTCCATCTTTTAATTTTGTGTGTTTACAACCTGTACTAATGGCACAACGTTTTCTATGGTTTAAACATCATATCACTCCGAATTTCAAGAATTTATTATACTGTGGCAGTGCTACAGAAAAGGCTGGCAAAACCTGATTAGCACGTAATATGTGGTCACATTTGTATTGTGCTCCATATTTTTAGAAAGTGCTGGCTGAGTTTCATCATTGCAATTTTGTGTTAAATTGCAAATGGTGATGAGTTCATGCATGTTACATCTATGGAGTCATGTACAATTTTTCAATTATAATAAAATTGATTCCAAAAGTGTCTGAAATTGAAACAACAGCTACAGTAAAATGTAGATGTGAGAGGGATAAGGAGGTCTAACATTAAGACAGGGTACTTGAACTGAAATCAGAAGATGCAAGATTGATTAATGCATCGAAATTCCACCATTTTCAGGTCTTCAAAGTTTCCCACGAAGACAACTGTCACTGATGGTTTTTATATACAGTCAACTTTGGATATAGTGAACTCTGTTATAGTGAACTTAAATCATTGGTCCCGACCCGCAACATCAGAAATGTACATTAAAATTTTCGTTTATAGTGAACCCTCAACTTCAGTTATAGTGAACGCAAAAAATTAAACTTCAAAGAAAAGAATGTACTTGTAACATGAAATTGTAACTTATTTCAAAACAAACCTTCTTGTAAAAACTTGAAAGAATGTATTGAGAGAACAATATTGTAGGCCTACTACTCCTTAAGTGCATTGAAGGACAAAGGAAGGATTAAAAACCTCAGCAACGTCAAGCTGGTGTTCCTGCCTGTCGACACCACGTCACTCCTGCAATCCAAGTGCGACTCGCAGCTTTAAAACCTATTACAGAAGGGACGTAATGCTTCATTTAATCCAAGCCTTGGAATCAAAGCAGAACACATCAATAAATGTTCTGAATGCTGTACGTTTTGGAAACAAAACATGGAGGAGTGTGTCAACTGTCACTGTACAGAATTGTTTCTGGATGTCTGGTTTGGCAACTGGAGGTGTGGCATTCGAAGAAGAGGATGATCTGCCTCTTGAGGACCTGCTTCAGCATATTGGTGCAAATTCCACTGAAGGAATTATATCAGTGGAATTCGCACTTATAATTCCACTGATATAATCCTTCACTGTAATGATTTTATATTTGGAATTCATTATCAGTTTATATCTGCTTCAACATATCGGTGCGAATTCCATTGAACATTTTATCGATGTTGATTGTGAAGCTATAACGGATGAAACTATTGTCGAGGCTGTGAAAGTCGGTTTCGTCAGATGAAACTATTGTCGAGGCTGGTTTTATTTGTTTCCAACATGGAAGAAAACGAGGCTGAAGATGATGAGGACAATAATGAAGAACGTGTTTCAACAGCGAAAGAGATGTTGGAGGGTGTCAGAACTGTGCTCAAGTTCCCAGAATGTATGGAAAATGTAGAATCGAGTGTAGCAAAAGCACAGACTCTAGAAAAGGACATAGAGAAAATATTTGTTAAAACTGTTTGCAGCAAGCAGCGGCACATAATAGACTATTTTCATGTTAATTAAAGTAATGTAAAATTTATTTTGTTCACTTGATTTAATGAATATACACTACGTACATAAAATATTATTTTTAGATACATATGTACATATTTTATTTTCATGCTCACCATTCCACTCCATTCAGATTAAAGGAAGACACTTCGGTTTTAGTGAACCTCGGACATAGTGAACGTCGGCAGAGGTTCACTATAAGTGGAGCTGACTGTATTTAAAAATAATAAAAAATTTTTAATTTTCACGTATTTGAGAAAACTCAGTATTAATTAACTTTCACGGTGCTTCACAATCTGTTTAGTTTGGTGGCTTTCAATACGCATGATTTTCACTGGGTTAGATATGGGTTACCACAGTTATGTAAGCACTTCACTGGTGAGTTCTAGTTGATAAATATACTCAAAATATTTCAGTTACCAGAAAATGCATTGTTCCAGTTGGTATGATGGAATATAAAAGCATTTAATAACTCAGTTGTAAACTGCCTTAATCTTAATGCCACAGATCAAAAGGATGGAAAAAATAACATGCAGCAATAAAAACATTAGCGTGGAATACTTTTAAAAACTTTAGTCCCATTTAGTCCTTATTGTCCCACACTTGCATACCTAACACTGTCCAGTTGGCAGAGAGCAAAAGTGAGTTGCAGAGTATGTTGTCCCGGATGTACGAAGTTTGTATGAAATTCCAACTGAGTATAAATTAGGGAAAAACCAAAGTTATGGTCTTTGAGAGAGGAACTTGTTGCACTGAATGTAATGTAAGTATAAATGGCACAGTGACTGACCAGGTGAGTGAGTTTGTGTATTTAGGAAGCATGTTTGACAGAGAGAACAAATTGGATGGTGAAATTAGTAGGAGAGTGAATTCTTCATTGAAAGTCATAGCTGCTCTGGGAGGTTTGCACAGGAATGATGGGTTCTCTAGAGAATCCAGCACGGCTGTGTACGAAAGTGTAATTGTTCCTACTCTGATGTATGGTAGTGAAACCTGGGTAGTACAGAAGAAACATAGAAGTCGTTTGTGTGCTGGAGAAATGCGTTACTTACTGGGACGGGGGGCAAGACATGTTCTGATTGTGTGAGGAATGAAGATGTTTTGCAGTTGTGTGATGTGAAGCAAAATGTTGTTAGCAAGGTGGAGACTAATATGCTTCGGTGGTTTGGCCATGTTGAAAGAATGAGTGATGAGATGCTTACTAAGAAAATCTTTTTAGCCCAAGTGGCAGGAAGGAAAGGCAGAGGAAGGCCAAGGAAGACATGGGTGGATCAGATTCAGGAGTGTCTGCATGAGAAAAAGATTATGAGTATGAACAAAGAAAGGTGACTTGATCACGCTAGTTACGTTAACTAAAACTTTTACAAAAAGTTCGTAAGTTGGAAGCTTTCGACCTTATCTTAGGTCTTCATCACGCCAATGGAGGACTAAGATTGTTGCCAGATTCTACATTTGAATTTTTCCTATTTTTGTTGCCAAAACTTAGAATTGATCTCCAGATCAACGGAATGTAGAGAGGAGATTCGGAGTGATCAAGTCACCTTTCTTTGTTAATATTGTTACGTGTTTTGCCCATAATCGTCATATGAGTATGAAGTATAAAAGATCTTGTGTACGGCATGTAATGGATATCAGTGAAGCCCGAGTTGTATGTTGAGATCGCTGTAAATGGAGAAGTTTGATACAACAACAGTAAGTAAAAATATTGGGTAGTTTGTATTTTTTTTTTTTTTTTTTTTTTTTTTTTGGGAGCTAACCTCTGAATTTCAGAGAACAGCTTAGTGATATGTATGTACTTGCATACCTAAAATTGAGTGTTAAGGCTGATGACCTGCAAATACAGATTATAACAACAAAATAAAAATTTAATGCAGGTTACTGGCAAACTCTTTCCTTCTCTCTCATTTCACAGCAAGATTTTCAGCCTGGGACAAATCTCACTTCATCTTGCTCTAAGTCTTTTCCTTGGTGCATGACCGCTGCTTTAAAGCAAGCTCTGTCATAGAAATATTTCTTTTCCCATATGACACACATGTACAAAACCACCCAAGCATGTTTTTACAAGGTTCGTCCGGAAAGTAATGAGACTTTTCCTGGGCCAATCAGAAGGGCCGGAGGGCGGAGCCTCCAGGCGTGACGGGTGGCGGGGTATGTTAGGTAAACGATCAATGTCTCGTCAGTTGGCTTTGAGCTTTTACAGAGTGATGATCGCTTGCGAAGTGGACAGATGTGTGAGCGTCGCGTAACGGTCAAAATGCAGAAGGGTGTCAAACAGCGATATGCAATAAAGTTTTGTGTTAAACTTGAAAAATCCACGACCGAAACGCTTGCTATGATACAGAAAGTCTACGGGACGGATGCTTTATCGAAAGCACAAGTGTTTCGGTGGCACAAAATGTTCACAGAATGAAGAGAGAGCGTCGAGGATGAACCACACCCAGGGCGCCTTTCAACCTCTCACACTTTGGACAATGTGGAAAAACGTGAAAGCGGTTTTGGACTCTGACCGACGTCTTGAGTGTTAGATTGGTGGCATAGCACGTGGGACTCGCAAAATACATTGTGCATGAAATCATCACGCAAGAATTACAGATGCGGAAAGTTTGCGCCAAATTGGTTCCTAAGGTTTTGACCTATGAACAGAGGAACAACCGTGTGTCAATTTCTTGTGAGCTTGTGGATCGTGCGAGGAGTGAACCTGTTTTTTTTTAGAAAGTGATAACAGGTGATGAAACGTGGGTCTTTGAGTACGATCCGGAGACGAAATTGACAGAGCTCAGAGTGGCACACTCCCGAGTCTCCTCCACCAAAGAAGGCTCGAATATGCAAATCGAAGATGAAATCGATGCTCATTGTCTTCTTTTGACTGTAAAGGTGTTGTTCATAAGTAGTTCGTACCACCCGAACAAACGGTCAACGCTGCATTTTACGTGGAAGTACTTCAACGGCTGAAGAACAGAGTTGTGCGCGTCCGCCCGGAGATCAACACTTGGGCTCTTCACCACGATAATGCGGCCGAGCCGTGCATCGCTGAGAGTGAGAGAGTTTCTGGCGAAGCACAACATGGCAACACTGCCCCAACTTCCTTACAGCCCGGACTTGGCCACGGCTGACTTCTTTTTGTTTCCCCAGCTCAAATCCAGCCTGAAAGGACGCCATTTGGGGACTGTTACGAAAGTGCAAACTGCCGCAACGAGTGCTTTGAAAGCAAGCCCTGTTCCGGACTTCCAGGCAAGCTATGCGGCGTGGCAGAACCGCTGCAGCGGTGTATTGATGTTCAAGGACGTTGTTTCGAGGAATTTTAATGTTATGTAAGTATAACTTTAATTAAACGTCTGTTATTGAATGAGTCTCATTACTTTCCGGACAGACCTTGTATAACTTTTCTTCTGCAGGTGAAATACCAACTTAAGACTTCTCAGACTTAATATCTGAATTACTAATCCTGTCATGCCATTGAACCCATCTATTTTTTCTTGATATTCCTCTTACCATTCTTATATCAGAAACATCTAAACACCTAATGAGGCTCTTACTGCCATAGAAGACTGTAGGTCTAAATCAGGTGCATGGGCAACCTGTGGCCTGTGAGCATTGCCACACAGATTATCACTTTTTATCCTTTTTGGATTTACCATTACACTATATTTGAAATGTTTCGTTTTAGACTTTATAATCTGAGGACAGAATTTCTCATGTTCATGGAAATAAAAACAAAAGCTGATTCCAGATCTTAGTTAGACCTGGATGCAAAAGATCTTGCTTTTCTTGTTCATTTGACTTGCTCCCTTCAATTAATTAAATTTGAAATCACCAAGAAAGCATTAGCTTCTTCATAATATTTATGCACATAAGTAAAATTACAGTTACAGGAAACACAATCAAAAACAGCAATTCATTCCAGTTCTCCACTTTAACAAAGCATGGTGAACACTGACTCATTCCAAAGAGATCAAATAAATATATTCAGAATTCAGAGGTAAACATCTGCATTGCAAAGTTTAGATAACAATTTTTTCTTGTGTATTTTCTCTTCTCCAGTTGATAGTAGTGTGCACCAGAGCAGAGACGGGCCGAGCCCGAGCGCCCAAACCAGAGCTCGGGCCTGAATCGGGCTCGGGCTGTAGAATATTTATTGCGGTTAGGGCTCTGGCTCTTAAAGAGAGGGAGAATGGGAATTTTTTTTTTATATATAAATGTGATTTTATATGATTTAGCAAATGGGACACTTTATTTTTTGGTAAAGGGAATTCTTTGGCAACTGGTTCTGGTTGGGGAGCGGGCGTTCGAGATGGCTATTTATTCCGGGCTTGGGTAGAAAGTGCTATAGACTGCGCATTAGTGTGTTTCTGCCTAGAAGAAAAAACTTTTCAAGAACAATAGATATTTGATAGCATGCCGACGATAATTTACGCTATATCTCCACGCAGTAGCTCCCTGCTAATTCTATTTAGCAACGTACATATTACCGCACATTATGGCACAATAATGGCATTATTTGAGCAACATACAATTGCACCTCCCGATCAAAATATTTTGGATGCCTGGCCGCCCGAAGCACTTCAGGTAGAAACGAACGTTCAAAGAAAACCGTACAGTTACACTGTAAAAATAGATAAGAGACTTTCCCATTGCCCATTTGAGGAAAACATTGGTTAATTGCAGGAGGAGGAGAGAGTGGAAGTGTGGAAAAGGAGATGTTTTTTTATTAATGGTTGAAGAGGTTAGCCAGTTTTTGGGCTCATTCGGGCCCGGGCTCTATCTTGCAATATAAAATTCAGGCTCGGGCTGATATACCACGGGATCGGGCTCCGAAAATTGAGCCCAAACTCAGCCCTAGTGTGGACCAAGTTCTGGAAAATTTGTAGACAGAATTGGCCAATCTTCAAGGTAACAAAGAACTAAAAGATAAAATGAAAATTTGTTCTTTACTAGATTTTTTATAAAACTTTATTCAGAGAAACTTTCCCATTGTATCTGAGATTATGCAAGAAAGAATATATTTGTGATTTGAAGTACTTACACTTGCAAACAACAATTCTGAAAAATGAAATTTATAAAACTAAAAAGATCTAGGTTATGTAATAAACATCTAGAAAACAATTTAAGAATTGCTACAACAAAAATTCTGCCAAAAATTGATGATCTTGTTTTAAGTGCTAACAAACTGTTTTAACATGAAATAAATGCAATACGCACTTTGACTTTTTACATGCTTATTTGTTTTAATCATGAGCAGATGCACTTTCAAGTTCTTTTCAAAACAGATCATAGTACAAATAAAAAAAAATCACATAAATGATTAATCTTCCCCACCTCTCTAAATGATTGAAATATAAGAAAAATTTAGTAAAATTTTTTTAACTAGTACTGAATAGTAACAAAATTTTATGTTACGAAATATGCAATTCATGAGGCAACCTTAAGGGTTGTCTTATGTTATAAATGTGCATTAGATAAAATATACATAACATCTAAGGTATTGTTTACCTGATACTGACAAAGTATTTCGCACGTTGTTGCTCTGTGAGGCACGTGCTCCCGGCCCGAGAGATTGATTATGTTACAGGTTTTTGGTTAGTTAAAATAGAAATAAAACTATTAGGTTATATATTTTCAGTTCAACATTCATTCATTCGCACAATCAAACGTTTAAAATTTACTATGAATGTTTCTCAAACAACCACCTAACACATACACAGGCCGCAAACCTTCCCCTCGATTCCCGACATGCAACTCCTGCGACTACACACACGCGAGAACCCCTCATGTGGAAGTAGATGGCCCGACGATGGTATAAAGACAATACCGAAAGTGCTCGCCGTAACAATGTGACGATGAACCCCTTTGTGAGACGTCTCCCGACCCGATGAGTATAACTTTTTCTACTACAATCTTTTAATTAATAGTAAATTTAAAACGTTTGATTGTGTGAATGAATGAATGGATTTTTTTTTTTTTTTTTGATTGGAGGTTTAACGACCACCGTGAGCAACTCAATGGGCTATAAGCAGTCCCCCGTCCCTAATTTAGGGTCACTGGTTCCAGGGAAGGGAGAGAGCCAGTGCCGTAAGACAAACACAACATCCATGCCTCACCGGGATTCGAACCCGGACCCCTTACGGACGAATGATCATAGGCCAGCGCCTTAGACCACTGCGCCACCGGGGCGGCAAAATGAATGGATGAATGAATGAACTGAAAATATATAACCTAATTGTTTTATTTCTAAAAAAAATTTAACTAACCAAAAACCCATAACATAATCGATCTCTCAGGCTGGGAGCACGTGCCTCACAGAGCAACAACGTGCAAAATACTTTGTCAATATCAAGTAAACAATACCTTAGATATTATGTATATTTAAAATTTTATGTAGCACTGAATAGTAACAAAATTTTATGTGGCACTGAATAGTAACATAATTTCATTGGCAAAATGCTAACATGTCATTATGCTAAGTAACAATAAAGTGAACACAACCTTAGAAATGATTTCTTTACTTAAATGAATCAGAAGTATCAATAATGTTTGTAGAACTGTGAAATTAAAAACAAAACAAAAAAAACTTACATAACAATTTAAAAACACTTGGGTTTTACAGGTGTCAGGCCCCGATGAGTTCAATCCATCACTAGGCCTTACTGAATCTGAATCTCTCAAACGGGCCTGACATAGGTTCTTTTAAGTGCCGTTGAGTTGAACTCGATCACTGAAATACTGGAATGTGTAGTCAGCAATTACTTAATATCTAAGACAATGAGTAACTCCAATAACAAGTCCTTTGTTAGACGTAACAAAATTTGATACAAGAGCAAATAAGCTCCATTCAATAGCTATCTCCACGTGACAACAGGTTTCCAGATGGTGAACACTTTACTATCCCTCCGATATTCTGGAAAACCCTCCGCCACGTTAACTTGAGTCGTTCCGTCCAAATCCCGGTCGATCTCTTATCGCCGAAAAACCCTGACTATTCCATCAGCGAAAACTTAAATCCCCGAGAGGTCTAACCGACACTCTCTGCTCCAACACGACGTCCTACAACGTCAAAGGTGAAACACTAAAAGCGTCCCCAGCAAACGTGTTGCTCCCTTTTATATCCTTATCTTTCTCCCCCTCCCCCCTTGCCCTTCTGGAATCATTTTTTCATGGAGTTTGCCGCACTCTGGAAGTGGTGACCTTTGACCGATACATCAGACCAGTCATCCAGGTCAAGGTCAACGGATGCCACTAGGCACACGCCTGGCTCGGCACTCCCTAATAAGATATACAAAAGAAATGTGCCACGTGTCTTACACATGCATTGGAATTTACATTACACTACATTACATTTGAAATGAAAAATTGTTACAGAAAATGTTGCTACATGAAAATAATTATTGGGGGCTCGACTCAGTCACCTTACAACAGGTAAATAGACATATGCCTAACAGCAAAAGTAAATAACACATTAAGTCAAGCTGCAGTGTTTTATGGTTTCAAATAAACCTAATTAATGAGACAGCAATTATATACCTGATATTTTTGAAGTTCTGCTTGCAGCTTCTCTAGCTTCAATCCATTTTCTGCCAATTCTCCTTCCACACTGAGAGGGTCCCCAAGAGCACTATTTTGTTCATACACAAGTTTCATTTTCATCAGGCCATCTCTGAAAAACAAGACAGTACAGGAATTACAAAAACTGAAATACAGAAATAATTGACAGAAGACAAAGGTGCTCCATCAAGCTAAGATTTAAAAACCACTCATCAAGAAATACCCTTAGTACATAAGCCAGAGACTGGTCAAAGTGGACTATGGTAGCTTAGAAATAAAATAGAACATCCGCAGTGAGTGAAATTTACCAAAATTTGTGGCGTAAGTACAAACACTGGCTGAAATACCCTAGTTTAAAAGATAAAAAAGCTACAGAGGTGGGGGTAAAGAAGTGACACCTTGCTGACATAAAAAGTAAGAAACAACTGTAGAATACTGTGTACGCATAAGCAGCAACTGGTAATTAAAATTAATATACGAATGAAAATAAGGGATTTCCCATTATCTGAGTTCCCGTACATTTGAGTGCAATTCATGGTGGAATACTGCACTGCATAAACATTCTTAGCATTCTCTGATGATTTACTCAGATGATCTGGGTAAACAAGTATCCTCACAAGGAGGAAGGAAAGTCAGTACTCATTTGGGAAACAATATTGTTGCATTTCTTAAGTCATATCATTACACTTCATTGTAGAGTTACCCATTACTTTGTACACTTTTTAGATGACCAGGTGTTAGCCTTGGTTTAAACATTGTTCCTTGAAAAAGCTACCACCTTTCAACATGATAATCCTGCTTGAAAACAAGGTTTAAAACCTTCTACAACATGCACACTTACTTGATTTAAGCATCACCCAGCTACATTAGTACACTTCTGAAATTAGGGTGAGGAGCAGATTCTGTATGTTTTCTTCACTTGTGGAGCTTGAAACTTTCCTTCATTAAGAATGGTCTAATACCCCCCCCATAACTATTCACAATTTACACCCATCCCACAGAAAATGCCAGCTGTATTATAAGCAAATGCTGATCCCACATCATACTCAGGGCTTGAAAAATATCTGAAAAGTTACGTGCATAGCTGGGCATGCGCACAAATTATTTTCTCCCTGCCCAGGTAGTAAAAGCTGGATGCCCCAAAAAATTTATTTTTTAAGATAACAAATCAGAAACCTCACTTTTTTAAGTTAAAAAATATGAACTTTTTTATACATGTTTTGCATTTCCATTTAAGTGTCTGTATTCAAAATGTTCAATGTGCCTAAGTGTGTAACTCAAGTTTTAATATGACGATGCTGAAATTGCATGAAATGGTATCATGATGGAATTAGTATTTGAAAAATCTAGTGATTCTGCAATGTTCCTATCATTGAAGTTTTCACCCTTTGTCATTAAACACCAGCGGCTAGTTCTATCAGAGGCATGATGCACCCTGTTGCCAACTAAAAACATTTGGTTCCGATTTCTGGATCTAGAGCATAATACAGGGGTGATTGTGAGATGAAGCAAAAAAAACCCTGATCTCAGTGATGCATATATAAATAACGCATATTTATATATTATAATGTATATATGTTATGTAATGTACAATGCAAGGGCACCTTGTTTATATATTAAGTCCTGCCACTATGACATTCTACCTTGATTTTTGTCAATTCTGGAATTAGCTATTTGACTGACTAGCTAACGAAATTACTTGGTATAAATATAGCTGCCAAAATGATAGAAGTAGCCTTCCTTTAGCATGCACAATGGTTTTGAATCAGGAAAAGCATTTTTAATTAATTACCACTTCGTATCAGTTTCAGAAATGATATGATATTGAAGATTCCCAAAATCCTACACAAAACTTAAACTCCCAGATTTCCAAGCTTAAAATATTACAAAGACCCGGAATTCCGGGCTACACCCGGACGACAAACACGCCTGATAATATAATTAAAGAAGTGACATTCTTCTGTCCTTGGCGCTCCATTACAATAATACAACTTTTCGGTGATCAGCAATGAATTGAACTGAAACACATATGATGACCCCCCCCCCTTTTGTAGTAGAAAATTCTATTCCAAACTGCATTTTAAAATTTAGCTGCCCTGGCGGAGCAACTACATTTTTTTTTATTTACCTGCCCAGGCAATAATTTACATGACCCAGGCATCTTGGGCATGGTATTTTTCAAGCCCTGATAAACATATACGGTTGTCGTACGTATATGGTGGTCTCATTATTTTCCTCACCCTGTACATAAGGGTAACAACACATTTTCAACTTGCATAACAGTCAACTTAAGAAAATGTTCGCATAACTTTACAGGGTTCACACTCATTTTCTCAAAAAAAAAAAAAAAAAAAAAACACTTTTTAAGGACTTTTAAGCACCCTACAAAAAAATTTTAAGAACCTTATAAATTGCACACGTGAAAATAACACACATACAAACATACTTTTACATGACTAAACTACACAAACTAAAGTCTGTTGATGAAGCTTGCAAGATCATTGCATATAATTCAAGTTTGTGGATGTTATAAATTAGAATTTATGCAATTTAAGAGACATTACTGCTGTTCAAATCAGTTTTAATAAGAGAAAATAATCACATGCAACAGAAAGAAGGTAAATCATAAAACTGTAGTTAAAGTTGCAAGGCCTAGATTTGGATAAAGCACTGCAACAAAAAGAATGTAAATCATAAAACTGTAATTAAAGTTACAAGATCTAGATATTGCACATAATTATTTCATGGTTTGAATTGTAAAACCAAAGTCAAAATTACAAAGTCCAAGTCAAGTTCACCATGAGTCAAAAGTTCAAAGTCAAGTTCACCATGATTAAAGACAGATATCTTAATAAACCCCTAGAGTTACAAGGTGTCTGTTCTATCCCTGTCAACAGTTCCACAGACGTTACCCACTATATTGGTAGTACTCACCGAAGAATCAAACGACGATTGGTGGAACATATCGTTGATGTTAAGAAAGGCAACCCTTCCACCTCCCTTTCAATTTTAACCATCAGCGATACGTCCGTGATTTCTGATGGCAAAATATCGCTCCATTCAGCAATCGGAAAGCCCTCAGGTACCGTGAAAACATTGAAATCTATCTTACTCTTAACACCTGCAATACAGATACACCTTTTAACATACCTATCATTTGGAAAGCTATTTTGAAAGTTGGCAACAACTGATGCTTATACCATGTGTTTCATTCCATGACTGATGAAGATAGAAGTCGCTACCGAAACGTCCCACCACTTAAAATTTTTCACGTAACTTATGTGCGATATGTCGACATCAAGAATTATTCTAATGTTTTGTGTGTTACGTGTTTCACTGCCAATTATTCTCACTATGATTCCCATTTCTCTGAGTTGTTTGTCCCATTTCCATAATGGACACATAAGTCAGGACGTCTGCCGCTGCTCCAAGGTTGTTCTCGTGGTGAAAACGGCACTACACAAGCGTCACAGACTTCGATTCCGCAAACGATAGCACACAAAAAACCTTCTGCTGTGGAGTCAGGGTTCCCACTCAAAAGTAATAAAAAAATTCTCTGACTTTTCCAGGTTCTCCAGGTGGTTTTTAAAGTTTTCTAGAGTGGCATGTTGCAAAGAATTGTTACATTTCATTCCATTCCATTCATTTTTCTCCCCAAAGCACACACTTGTAAGTTCTTTAAGTAATTTGCCTTTATAAAATTACCTGCTTTTCATTAATAACAACAAACTGTGCACATTATTTTCTGTACCAAAGTTCCGTGAACTTTTGTGAATACTACACACACTGAATTTGTAAATACATTCCCATAGAAACAGGTCATATGCAAAAAAAAAAATCTGTCAGTTGAATAGTTTCAGTTTTTCTATAACACAATGCAGCTAAGCTTAATGATGGAATGGCTCCGTTCAAAGAAACATGTTTCAAGAGAACCAACAGACAGGACTTTGATCCATCATTTGGTTGGTTCTCTTGCGTTTCTTCACGCAGGAGCCATTGTGCCTAATTGTTCCATGTTATAACAACTGCCTGCAGAAATTGAACAAAAGCTTAATAACTGGCAATTTTAAAAATTCAATTTTGCATCTTTTTTTTAGAGAATAAAGGAAATACTTAATATAACTGAAAGTAAGATCTACCAAATTCTAGGCAGGCAGTAATCGCAAGCAAAAGTTTGAAATCTTGAAAAAATAAGTTTTTTTTTTTTTTTTGGCAAAATAAAGTATCCATTGACATATATCGTTGTTCAATTTTCGCTAAGTTGCGATGAACATACTTTTTACGTGGCTACGATATTCAAATTCGGTCGACATTAAATGTCCGTAAATACTGTTTCACACGTTATATAAGTTCAGCTATCGGGAGTTTGCAAAAGGACATTAACGCAGTATTGGCAATTGAAGTCAAGTATAATAATAATAAGTATCTATACTTACAATATTTAAAGTGGCTGTAGGTGTTTCATATGTGCGTCATCCAAGAATGTGCATTCTTTCAATTGTGAAGTTAAAATTCATGATATTGTAAAATCTGCGCCAGATAAAATTAAACAAGATGAATTTTTTACAATGCAAAAAAATCCTTTAATATCGATGAAATAAGAAACTGAATTAAAACCTTGTTGAATTTTTTTAAAAACGAACTACAATCCTGAAGAGGAGACTATCTTGACCTCGAAGCATCCTGATGTATAATGAAAACCAAAGATGAATTATACTTTTGCCAAAACCTCAAAAATAAACAATCTTGAAAAAGAAAATACAAACATACAAAACTCCCGAATGCGAAGCACCAAACTAGTTTCTGCTACAATTTATAGCCATCATCAGTGGTAGGTGCACGGACAATAGGATCACCGCACTCACTCGCTCAGGTATGCAGTCTAACCCCAATGTATGTTCAGCCCTGTCGTGTAGATATTTGCGCATCTTGATTTAGGTTCAACTGCACATATCAATGGTGTCGCCATCTGTAACAACAATATTAACATCGCAGAAACAGTTATTGACAATGGAAGCATACTTACTACTACTAATAATAGATCAGTTCTAAATAAATCAGGTGTTTATGTCATTCCAACAGTTACGGATGATAACCAAAAAGACAAAGTATATGTCGGAAGTACGCGCAGAAGATTTTTGACTAGATTAAATGAACATATTACGAACTGGACAAGAAAAGATGAAAAAACTTCATTAATACAACATTGTATCAAAAATCATGTAACTCCTGATTGGACTAACACAAAAATTCTAACATCACATAGATCACATGCCCAGATTCTAACCTCCGAGGCTGTAGTCATTGAGAAAACCAAAAGATACAACTGTAACGTTAATAGTCCAGTGGAGCTTCACTTTGCATGGAGGTACCTTATTGAACAGGAGAGGAAACATTTCAAGAGGAAAAATATTAACAAAAAACATGTGACATCAAATACTACTTAAAAAAATACAGTTGAATATTTCTACGTAAGAGCTACTAGTATATTTTTTGTTTGACTACAGATGGCGACACCATTGATATGTGCAGTTGAACCAAAATCAAGATGCGCAAATATCTACACGACAGGGCTGAACATACATTGGGGTTAGACTGCATACCTGAGCGAGTGAGTGCGGTGATCCTATTGTCCGTGCACCTACCACTGATGATGGCTATAAATTGTAGCAGAAACTAGTTTGGTGCTTCGCATTCGGGAGTTTTGTATGTTTGTATTTTCTTTTTCAAGATTGTTTATTTTTGAGGTTTTGGCAAAAGTATAATTCATCTTTGGTTTTCATTATACATCAGGATGCTTTGAGGTCAAGATAGTCTCCTCTTCAGGATTGTAGTTCGTTTTTAAAAAATTCAACAAGGTTTTAATTCAGTTTCTTATTTCATCGATATTAAAGGATTTTTTTGCATTGTAAAAAATTCATCTTGTTTAATTTTATCTGGCGCAGATTTTACAATATCATGAATTTTAACTTCACAATTGAAAGAATGCACATTCTTGGATGACGCACATATGAAACACCTACAGCCACTTTAAATATTGTAAGTATAGATACTTATTATTATTATACTTGACTTCAATTGCCAATACTGCGTTATGTCCTTTTGCAAACTCCCGATAGCTGAACTTATATAACGTGTGAAACAGTATTTACGGACATTTAATGTCAACCGAATTTGAATAAAGTATCCATTGATTTTACAAAAAGGGGGGGGGGGTAATTCCCCCTGATTTTTACAAAAAAGGGTAATTTTCCCTGAGTTTTCCCTGATTTTTGGAACCGTTTTCAAATTCCCTAAGAATTCCAGGTTTTCCCTGTTTTCCAAGTTGACTGGGAACCCTGGGAGTTCACATGGCGACTGATGCAGCAGAAGTTATCTGCTTCTGCACATGCGCTAAGCACCCAAATTCGCCTGGTTTATAAATTTTGCAGATGCTCTTTACAAAGGCTGTCAAACATGCTTCCTAAATACACAAACTTCCTAATACACCTTCCAAACTAGTTAGTACTTCGAATGTTATGAATTTTTCTTTTATTATACATCTAAACAGAACACCCAGTATATCTATATTCCTGATGAATGAAACAATGCTACAGTGATTCTATACAATACATATCACGAAGCTGTTCTCTGAGATTCAGAGGTTAGCTCCAAAAAGAAATACAAACTACCAGATAGTTTTTACTTACTGTATCAAACTTCTCCATTTACAGCAATCTTGACATACAACTCGAGCTTCACTGACATTCATTACACGCCGGACACAAGATCTTCTATACTTCATACTCATAATTTGTTTCTCAAGCTCATAATTTGACACTCCTGAATCTGATACTCATAATTTGACACTCCTGAATCTGATCCCCCCATGACTTCCTCGGCCTTCCTCTGCCTTTCCTTCCTGCCACTTGAGCTAAAAAGATTTTCTTCGTAAGCATCTCATCACTCATTCTTTCAACATGGCCAAACCACCGAAGAATATTAGTCTCCACCTTGCTAACAACATTTTGCTTCACATCATACAACTGCAACACATCTTCATTCTTCACACAATCAGAACGTGTCGTGCCACAACCCCCCTTTTAAGTAACGCATTTCTCCAGCACACAAACGACTCCTGTTTCTTCTGCAGTACCCAGGTTTCACTGCCATATATCAAAGTAGGAACAATTACACTCTCATACACAGCCATGCGCGACTCTCTTGAGAACCAATCATTCCTGTGAAAATCTCCCAGAGCAGCCCTTTTCAATGAAGAATTCACCCGCCTACTAATTTCACCATTCAATTTTTTCTCTGTCAAACATGCTTCCTAAATACACAAACTCATTCACCTGATCAATCACTGTGCCATTTACACTTACATTACATTCAGTGCTACCAATTCCTCTCTCAAAAACCATAACTTTGGTTTTTCCTTTATTTATACTCAGTTTGAATTTCATGCAAACTTCGTACATCCGGGAGAACATACTCTGCAACTCACTTTTGCTCTCTGTCAACAGGACAATGTCATCAGCATACAGCAATCTGCACACACAGATGTCACCAAGACATAGTCTTAGACCAGTATTATCTATTTTGGCATCATGCATGCACACGTCCATAAATATATTAAACAGCCATGGTGACATTACACAACCTTGCCTGACTCCTGCACCAATAGAAAATCATTTTGAGTGATTCTACTACATATAAAATGGAACATCAGAGATATCAGGAACTACCGACCCTTCAGCGTGCTATTAGTTTTTTTTTTCTTTTTTTTTTGTATTGGGGGTTTAACGACCACCGTGACTATTAGTTGTTTAGAAAATTTTCACTAAGGTACTGTCACATTGCTTAAAAAACACACTGGACACGGATCAACCACGAGAACAATACTGAATTCAGGAGTGGCTACAGCACTATAAATTATATCCATGCACTGAGAAAACTAATTGATAGAGCAAATGAATATGAAGTGCTACCATGTACGGCTGTTACTGATTACAAAAAGGCTTTTGATTCTGTGAAACCATCAGCAATTCATGTCTTTGAAATCCTGCAGTACTGAAGATGCATAACATGTTAACATTATTGATAACATCTATGAAAATGAGCTTATGAGTGTGCTAGAGAAAGTGTTTGGTAAGGTCATCACTGAAAAGGTCCAAGTCTTACATCAGAGAAAGTGAGGAATAATCAGAGTGGTTTTATGCCTGGTAAAGGCTACACTAACCAAATTTTTGCATTATGCATGCAGATCGAAAAGTATATGGCTGTTGGTAAGAAAGTTTATGCTGCCGTCACAGATTTTGAGAAAGCTTACGACCAAGTAAATAGGACACTTCTGTGGAAGGTACTGAATAAATATGGTGTTACTGGAAACCTACTTAATGGTGTAAAAGCCATGCATGCTGGTAGTACAGCTTGTGTATGAATCAGACAAGGTTGTGTAATGTCACCCTGGCTGTTTTAATATATTTATGGATGTGTGCAAGCGTGATGCCAAGATGAACAATACTGGTTTATGTCTTGGTAATATCCGTGTGTGCAGATTGCTCTATGCTGATGACACACTGTCCTGTTGGCAGAGAGCAAAAGTGAGTTGCAGAGTATGTTGTCCCGGATGTACGAAGTTTGCATGAAAGTCAAACTGAGTATAAATAAAGGAAAAACCAAAGTTATGTTAGTACTGAACGCAAGATAAGTCTAAATGGTACAGTGATTAACCAGGTGAATGAGTTTGTGTATTTAGGAAGCATATTTGACAGAGAGAACAAATTAGATGGTGAAATTAGTAGGCGACTGAATTCTTCATTGTAAGTCATAGCTACTTTAGGAGGTTTTCACAGGAATGATGGGTTCTCAAGAGAGTCCCAAATGGCTGTGTATGAAAGTGTAATTGTTCCTACTCTGATGTGCGGCAGTGAAATCTGGGTAATACAGAAGAGACATAGGAGTCGTTTGTGTGCTGGAGAGATGCGTTACTTATGGAAAGTTTGTGGAAAAACACTCTCTGATCATGCAAGAAATGATGTGCTGCAGTTGTGTAATGTGAGGCAGAATGTTGTTAGTAAGGTGGAGACTAATATTTTTCGGTGGTTTGGCCATGTTGAAAGAATGAGCGATGAGGTGCTTACTAAGAAAAAAATTTCAACCGAAGTGGCAGGAAAGAAAGGCAGAGGAAGGCCGAGGAAATCATGGGAGGACCAGATTCAGGAGTATAAATATATCCTAAGCAATGGCGTTATCCAGTGCTCGTGATCAGACTATGTGGAATATAGATTAACGGTTTTATTACTAAAAACACGTCGCTTTATTGTTCTGTTCAACACATTAAAAAAAAAAAATCTTAATCACGACCCTGTACAAGGGTGGATATTCATAATATGATTCAATCAAAGATGTAGTTTAAGCACAATCGAGTTAAACTACATCTTCGATTGAATCATATATTGTGAATATCCACTATTGTACAGGGTCGTGACTAAAAAAATTTTTTGAAACGTGTTGAACAGAACAATAAAGCGACATGTTTTTAGTAATAAAACCGTTAGTGTCTAAAAATTCAGAAGTGTGTGCATAAGAAAAAGATTATGAGTATGAAGGGCTTGTGTACATCGTGTGATGGATGTCAGTGAAGCCCAAGTTGTGTGTCAAGATCGCTGTAAATGGAGAAGTTTGATACGGCAACAGTAAGTAAAAATTATCTGGTAGTTTGCATTTCTTTGTGGAGCTAACCTCTGAATCTCAGAGAACAGCTTAGTGATATGTATATGTACCTATGAAAATGAAAGAGCAAAGGTTCGACCATTCATTTTCAAAAACACATGTATAAAACTTTGAAAGGGAGTGAGACAAGAGATATTTCCCAAGATTTTCAATGCCACACTTCAGAATGTCTTTCGATCACTGAACTGGGAAGACAAGAGGATAAAGATTAATGGAAATAGTTTAACCCACCTTTATTTTCCTGATGACAGCTATTTTTGCAAGTAGTCTTTCAGAGCCGAACAGCATGATCCAGAAACTTGCTGGCAAGAGTTAAGAAGTGTGATTAAAGATGAACTTAGTGAAAACAAAATTGATATAAATGGTTTTACAAGAACTGAAGATTTACAGCTTGAATGGGTCAAATCTAGAAGTAGCTGATGCTTACATTTACCTTGAATAACAGATATTAAGTGAAGAAGAAATTAAGAGGCATATAAAACTTGGATGAAGTTGCATTTGGAAGTAACAGTACAATTTTCAAAAGCAATTCACCATTATGACTTAAGAGAAAAGTGCTGAATCAGTGCATCCTTCCAGTTCTTACTTATGGATCAGAGACATGGACCTTAACTAAAAATGATATTCTAATGGTTACAGACAACTTAAAGAAGCATGGAGAGATGCATGCCTGGTGTAACCACGAAAGATACAAAAAGGAACACACGAATCAAGAAAATGACAACAGCTGATGACATCACGATCAAAGTAAAGACCTTCAAGTGGCAACGGGTTGGACATATTACCAGAACTGACCACCACTGGACAACTGAAATATTAAGCAGGAACAAAGGGACAGGAAAAGACCCAAATAACCATCATGTGGGAGATGGATGGATGAAATTTGAACATATACTGGAGTAACATGGAAGCAAATGGCTCAAGACAGTTGTAGAAGAGACTAGGGGGAGAAGATCATCCAGCAGTGGACTGAGAATGGATGATGACAATATGCATATACTGATAGACAGAGCCAGTAATTACAGTGAATGTGTCAGGCATTTAATTTTTAAAAATGTAGAATTTACCATATTTAAAGAGTGAATTCCACATATTAATCAAAAAATTATATAAAAAAAAAACTTAACTGAAGATAGCAATTTTTACTGCACAAAGGTTAGATTGCATACTGAATTAGAAATGGTAAAACAACACAAAAATAGAGAACATTGTTTGTTGTTGTTTTTCTGTTTTATTTTATTTTTTCTCTTTGACAGACACAAATTCAACTTCATTGTGCCCAACATGAAAATGCAATACATCCATTTCAAAACTGATATTTCATACCAGAACCTATTTGATGACTGAATATTAAACTTGCCTTGCAGCAGTTTCTTGCTGAATCTGAGTTTTGATGTTGTCTATTTTCTGTGCTAGCTTTTTCCTTCTTTGATTTGGTGGAAGATCAGAACAGGCTTCTCTTGTTTCATCGCTTGTGCTCTACAAACAAATTGGCATACTTATACTTTGAAATCTGAATTTTGTTTTGTATCTGTATAAACTAATAAGCACAAATCAAATAGGAAAAAAAAACATTTCTGGTCACATATCATCAGCTACATTGAATAATCAAGAAATCAGTTAAAGCTAGAAAAAGTATTACATTTACTATATGCAAACTTTCTAGTATTGCTGCAGGCAAATAAATATGGAGGCTACACATACAGCATACATCACTTCACTTTTATTTTTAGTTACCTGGTGTAAAGTTAAATCCTGTTTCTTGAATCAGAAGTCTTGCTGCACAGTAGGAAAGAAAGATTCTCACTGTATCAGATCCAGGGTGTATACCAAATTTGGGAAATGCAATTTCATGACCAATTAACAATTTTCATGACAATTTCTAAAAACTCTTTCGATATATGTAGCCCTGTCCAAGGCAGCGAGCGGTATGTGTGCGTGAGCGTACAGTAAGTATATATTAAAGAGAGGGACACTCCACACTCCCTCTTTTTCTCTTTTTTTTTTCTATGTAAAAAGCTTTCCCTGCCCTTCTGCTAGTAACAAAAACTGACTCATCATACTTTCATTATGCCTAAAGTAAGCTGAAATGCTCACAATTGTGTATATGCACATACATACACACACATACATACATATATATATATATATACAGTAAGAAGCATATATTGAAGAGGGAAACACTATACCCCTTCTTTTCTTTTCTACATAAAATGCCCTCTGCCCTTCTGTTAGTAACAAAAAACTGACTCAAAATACTTTGGATGTGCCTAAAGTATGTTGAAATGCTCACCATTGTGCCGCATGATATAACACACCTTTCATTAACATTTATGCACAGAAAATGTCATGACTTCATAAGCAGCATAATTTAAATTGCTAAACTGATCTCAAAATGTTGTGCATATATTTCTATGATAAAAAATTTTTTGCTTTAATAGTTTTCTTGGTGGGGAACTTGGATCATTAGATTGAACCACATTTCATCTTATGTGGTCAGTGTGCATGGAGAACTACTTAAGATTGTAACCAGAAAAATCAAAAACAAAAAGAAATTCATGACCCTAAAGCATAATTCGCAAATTTTCACGACTTTCATTACCCTTTCCTGAATTTGTGACTTTTTCATGACCGGTAAACACCCTGATCTGTCAACCAAATTTGGAAAACATGGTTTCCATGACCAATAAGAAATTTTTATGACCACTTTTAAAAGGCGTCAGTACATATATATATAAGCTCTGGCTTTTTTAAAGTTTTTGCCAACTTATTTGCCAAATTCAATTTTTTTCCCCGCCAAAGTGTTATTACAGAACAAAAAGGTAATTGCCAATATTTTTGCCGAAGCGATTTTCTTTTTGCAAATTGCGAACTACACACAACATATATATATA
This sequence comes from Macrothele yani, assembly GCA_039090855.1. Classification (NCBI taxonomy): domain Eukaryota; kingdom Metazoa; phylum Arthropoda; class Arachnida; order Araneae; family Macrothelidae; genus Macrothele; species Macrothele yani. Next base: position 61,079,297 of record CM077018.1, on the reverse strand, counting down.
TAATTGTGAAGAATGTGATTGGAAGCTCGACCCATACATATTTATAAGGCGTAGACGTGGAAGTTTTCGCAAAAGTGACCTGTTATGGAGAAGTACGTGCTTTACGTAACGCCCGTTACACAATTTTTGGATAACTTTGGAAATCCGGAATTTTCATAAATCCGGCACTCGTCCGGTCCCGTTGATGCCGGATTTTCGAGGTTTTACTATATATATATCATCATCATCATCATCATCATTGTCAACCATTATCAATCCACTGCTGGACGAAGGTCTCCCCAAGTTTCCTCCACAACGGTCTGTCTTGTGCCAGTCTCCTCCATGTCACTCCCGCATATTTACGAATTTCATCCACCCATCTCCCATGTGGTCTTTTTCTGGGTCTTTTCCTGTCCCTTGGAATCCAATCTAAAATTTCGGCTGTCCATCTATGGTCTGTCCTTCTGGCAGTATGTCCAGCCCATTGCCATTTCAGGGATTTAACTCTGATCATGATGTCTTCCACTCTCGTCATTTTTCGGATCCACGAGTTCCTCTTCTTATCTCTCCTGGTTATGCCAAGCATGCACCTCTCCATGAATCTTTGAGTTGTCTGCAGCCTTTGTATGTCTCTTTTAGTTAAGGTCCACGTCTCTGCACCATACGTAAGCACTGGAAGGATGCATTGATCAAACACTTTTCTTTTAAGACATAATGGCATATTGCTCTTGAAAATTATGCTGTTTCTTCCAAAAGCTCTCCAGGCAAGTTTTGTACGCCGATTAATTTCTTCATCAATGTGACCCTCACTTAATATTCATTATATATATATAATGAATATTAAATAACACGAGAAAATGTTAACACTGTAACTGAAGTCCAAAGAATTATAACTGAAATACAATGAAACGAAAATACGAAATTGCGAAGCTAATATATCTCGGTTGTGCAATATGCAGCAGACTGAAGGAATTAGCAAAATATAGAGTTTTTTCTCTCTATCTATCTATCTCTATATATATATTAAAGAGGGGAGCACTATGCATGTTCTTTTTTTTTTTCCCTACAGAAAAAGTGCCCCCTGCTGTTTTGCTAGTAACAAAAATCTACTCATCATACTTTGATTTGAGTGCACTTAAAAGTAAGTTGAAATACACAACATTTCACTACAAGATTTCATTGCATGCCCTTCTTTAACATTTATACTTGAATCCTAACTCCATAAGTAGCATAATGTAAATTGACCTCAAAATTTTGTAAACAACATTATATACAAGTATTTCCATGCTAAGACCTTTTCTGCTCTGTCAGTTTTCTTTGTGGAGGAGGGAGCAAACGCCTCTTTTTTGACACTTAAATCATTAGACGGATTGCACCTTATGTGGTCAGTACATAGAGAATTACATAAGATTTTTGCCAGAAAATGAAAAATTACTAGAAATAAATTCCTGACCCTAAAAGCAAAATACATGACTTTTTTGTGATTTTCATACCAGTGAACACCCTCCATTTATACAATGTGAAATATATATATATCATCATCATCATCATCATCATTGTCAACCATTATCAATCCACTGCTGGACGAAGGTCTCCCCAAGTTTCCTCCACAACGGTCTGTCTTGTGCCAGTCTCCTCCATGTCACTCCCGCATATTTACGAATTTCATCCACCCATCTCCCATGTGGTCTTTTTCTGGGTCTTTTCCTGTCCCTTGGAATCCAATCTAAAATTTCGGCTGTCCATCTATGGTCTGTCCTTCTGGCAGTATGTCCAGCCCATTGCCATTTCAGGGATTTAACTCTGATCATGATGTCTTCCACTCTCGTCATTTTTCGGATCCACGAGTTCCTCTTCTTATCTCTCCTGGTTATACCAAGCATGCACCTCTCCATGCTGCTTTGAGTTGTCTGCAGCCTTTGTATGTCTCTTTTAGTTAAGGTCCACGTCTCTGCACCATGCGTAAGCACTGGAAGGATGCATTGATCAAACACTTTTCTTTTAAGACATAATGGCATATTGCTCTTGAAAATTATGCTGTTTCTTCCAAAAGCTCTCCAGGCAAGTTTTGTACGCCGATTAATTTCTTCATCAATGTGACCCTCACTTGATATCTGCTGTCCAAGACAAACATACGTATCTGTTATCTCCAGTTGTTCTCCATCAATCGATAAATCTTCATTTCTTGTAAAAGCATTGAACATCACTTTTGTCTTCTGAAAGTTCATTTTTAATCCCACTTCTTTACTCTTGTCAGCAAGTTCCTGGATCATACTCTGCAGCTCTGATGGGGTAGTTGCAAAAATGACTACGTCATCAGCAAAACGAAGTTGGGTTAGATAATCTCCATTAATCTTTATCCCTTTGTTTTCCCAGTTCAGTGATTGAAAGACATTTTCCAATGTGGCATTAAAGAGCTTTGGAGATATGGTGTCACCTTGTCTCACTCCCTTTCCAATTTTTATGTGTGTTGTATTTTCAAACAGCCGAATCTTTGCACTTGCATTTTCATAGATGTTATTAATAATATTAATGTATGCATCTTCAATACCGCAGGATTTCAGAGCCGTGGTAACTGCTGATGGTTTCACCGAATCAAAGGCTTTTTCATAATCGATAAAAGCCATGCACAATGGAAGTTCATATTCCCTCGCTCTTTCAATTAGTTCTCTCAGTACGTGGATATGATCTATTGTGCTGTAGCCACTCCTGAATCCAGCTTGTTCTCTCGGTTGAGCCATGTCCAGTGTTACCTTCAAGCGGTGTGAAAGAACTTTAGTGAAGATTTTATAAACCACTGATAGGAGGCTGATAGGTCTGTAGTTCCTGAGATCCTCAATGTCACCTTTTTTATGTAGCAGGATCATTGTAGCATTGTTCCAATCCTCAGGAATCCTCCCTTCATTAAGGCATCGAGTGAAAATTTGGGCGAGTACTGTTTCAATTTCTCCACTTGCTTCTTGTATGATGTCTATAGTAATTCCATCTTCTCCTGGAGCTTTCCCCCGCTTCATGTTCTTGATTGCATGAGCAACTTCTGCTGGGAGGACTGGAAGAACTCTGGTACCTTTCATGATGTCTGGAGTACATGTATCATCCCTTTCATATAATTTGGAGTAGAAATCTTTCACTCTTGTCAAAATTTCGCCTCTATTTCTTGTTATAGAACCATCTTCTTTTCTCAGAGCCATAATCTGTTTTCTTCCCTTACTGAGATGTCCCTTTGTTATCTTTAGGCTTTGGTTGTTTTCAATTGCTTTCCTCACTAGCTCACAGTTGAATTTCCTTACGTCTTCAGTGATACTTTTTCGCTGTCTTGCATAGCTCTATATATTCCACTTTGGAAGTCACATCTTCTTTAGTTGTCCTCATCTCTCTTCTTTTTTGCATCAACATTTTGGTTTTTCCTGATAATTTGTTTACATGCAACTTGTTCTTAGACCCAGCTAATTTTGTTGCTGTTTCCATAAGAGCTTTGGTTACTTTTCTGTTAACTTCCGAAATATCCACTTCTTCCGATGTTAGGCCTTCTAAAGCAGAGAATCTGTTCTTCAGTTCCAACTTGAAAGTATTATGGTGTTTTTTAAGGTTGGTTATGTCAATACATTCTGTTTGTCTTATGAGCTTGCCACGTTCCAGTTTAGTGTTGAGGTGCATCTTACATCTCACCAATCTATGGTCACTACCTGTGTTGAACTTGTTCAGCACACTGCAGTCTTCGATGACAAATTTTTTGTTACACATAATAAAATCAATTTCACTTGTCGTCCCAATTGGATGTCTCCATGTCCATTTCCTGTGTGGCTTTTTCTTGAAAAAGGAATTCGAGATGAAAAATCCTTCTGCCTCTGCAAACTCAACGAGAGTATTTCCACGCTGGTTTCTGTTGCCGTGACCGAATTTACCTACTGAAGTTTCATTCTGTTGCCGGTGCCCTATTTTTGCATTGAGATCTCCCATAATTATCTTCAAGTGCTGCTTACCTTTATTATTTAGATGACGAATTTCCTCATAAAATTCTTCAATTTCTTCTTCAGGATGACTTGTGGTGGGTGCATAAGTTTGAATAATCTGAGCCTGGTATCTTCTCGATAGTTGGATAACGAGTCGTGCAGCTCTGTCAGAGGAACTTTCAACTTCTACAACTTTATCCTTCAGTTTCTTGTTTATTATAAATCCAACACCACTAGTTCTGCCAGTATCTGTCCCACGATAATAGAAGAGATGTCCACTTTTCAGTTCAATGAGATCTTCTCCTTTTCTCCTTACCTCACTTAGCCCGACGATGTCCCACTTGATCCTTTGTAGTTCCTCTTCCAATTCAAGAAGCCTTGAATCAGAAGATAGGGAGCGTCCGTTGTAGGTAGCCAAGGTCAGCATCAAATGGCCGCCTAGTCCGGTCCTCCGGGGATTCTTAGCAGCCTCTGCCTTCATGTCGCACTGGCCGCTGCCTTGGCAAGGTACATTCCAGCTGCCGGAGACTGAGGGCCAAGATTTAAGTTGTAGAGTCATTTTGGAGGTGTTTGGCCATAACTCACCACGCTGGCCAAGCGGGTTGGTGAGTGTGGGATAGCATTTCTTCTGATCCCGATGGTATAGTTATACCGCTATTGGCGGTCGTCAGAGCCCCTTTAGTGGGAACAGGATACACCAGGAGAAGGCGGGGTTGACAGTTGTCAAGGAGAGGCTGCGATGTTACGCATCACCTGACCTTTATATATATATATATATATATATATATATATATATATATATATATGGGATGTAAGGTCAGGTGATGCGTAACATCGCAGCCTCTCCTTAACAACTGTCAACCCCGCCTTCTCCTGGTGTATCCTGTTCCCACTAAAGGGGCTCTGACGACCGCCAATAGCGGTATAACTATACCATCGGGATTAGAGGAAATGCTATCCCACACTCACCAACCCGCTTCGCCAGCGTGGTGAGTTATGGCCAAACACCTCCAAAATGACTCCACAACTTAAATCTTGGCCCTCAGTCTCCGGCAGCTGGAATGTACCTGGCCAAGGCAGCGGCCAGTGCGACATGAAGGCAGAGGGTGCTAAGAATCCCCGGAGGATCGGACTAGGCTGCCGTATGATGCTGACCTTTGGCTACGTATAATGGACGCTCCCTATCTTCTGATTCAAGGCTTCTTGAATTGGAAGAGGAACTACAAAGAATCAAGTGGGACATCGTCGGGCTAAGTGAGGTAAGGAGAAAAGGAGAAGATCTCATTGAACTGAAAAGTGGACATCTCTTCTACTATCGTGGGACAGATTCTGGCAGAACTAGGGGTGTTGGATTTATAATAAACAAGAAACTGAAGGATAAAGTGGTAGAAGTTGAAAGTTTCTCTGACAGAGCTGCACGACTCGTTATCCAACTCTCGAGAAGATACCAGGCTCAGATTATTCAAACTTATGCACCCACCACATGTCATCCAGAAGAAGAAATTGAAGAATTTTATGAGGAAATTCGTCATCTAAATAATGAAGGTAATCAGCACTTGAAGATAATTATGGGAGATTTCAATGCAAAAATAGGGCAACAGCAACAGAATGAAACTTCAGTAAGTAAATTCGGTCACGGCAACAGAAACCAGCGTGGAAATACTCTCGTTGAGTTTGCAGAGGCAGAAGAGTTTTTCATCTTGAACTCCTTTTTCAAGAAAAAGCCACACAGGAAATGGACATCCAAATGGGACGACAAGTGAAATTGATTTTATTATGTGTAACAAAAAATTCGTCATAGAAGACTGCAGTGTGCTAAACAAGTTCAACACATGTAGTGACCATAGATTGGTGAGATGTAAGATGCAGCTCAACACTAAACTTGAACGTGGCAAGCTCATAAGACAAACAAAATCTATTGACATAACCAACCTTAAAAAACACCACAATACCTTCAAGTTGGAACTGAAGAACAGATTCTCTGCTTTAAAAGGCCTAACATCGGAAGAAGTGGATATTTCGGAAGTTAACAGAAAAGTAACCAAAGCTCTTATGGAAACAGCAACAAAATCAGCTGGGTCTAAGAACAAGTTGCATGTGAACAAATTATCAGGAAAAACCAAAATGTTGATGCAAAAAGAGAAGAGAGATTAGGACAACTAAAGATGTGACTTCCAAAGTGGAATATATAGAGCTATGCAAGACAGTACGAGAAAGTATCACTGAAGACGTAAGGAAATTCAACTGTAAACTAGTGAGGAAAGCAATTGAAAACAACCAAAGCCTAAAGATAGCAAAGGACATCTCAGTAAGGGAAGAAAACAGATTATGGCACTGAGAAAAAAAGATGGTTCTGTAACAAGAAATAGAGGCGAAATTTTGACAAGAGTGAAAGATTTCTACTCCAAATTATATGAAAGGGATGATACATGTACTCCAGACATCATGAAAGGTACCAGTACCAGAGTTCTTCCAGTCCTCCCAGCAGAAGTTGCACATGCAATCAAGAACATGAAGCAGGGAAAAGCTCCAGGAGAAGATGGAATTACTGTAGACATCATACAAGAAGCAAGTGGAGAAATCGAAACAGTACTGCCCAAATTTTCACTCGATGCCTTAATGAAGGGAAGATTCCTGAGGATTGGAACAACGCTACAATGATCTTGCTACATAAAAAAGGTGACATTGAAGATCTCAGGAACTACAGACCTATCAGCCTCCTATCAGTGGTTTATAAAATCTTCACTAAAGTTCTTTCACACCGCTTGAAGGTGACACTGGACATGGCTCAACCGAGAGAACAAGCTGGATTCAGGAGTGGCTACAGCACAATAGATCATATCCACGTACTGAGAGAACTAATTGAAAGAGCGAGGAATATGAACTTCCATTGTGCATGGCTTTTATCGATTATGAAAAAGCCTTTGATTCGGTGAAACCATCAGCAGTTACAATGGCTCTGAAATCCTGCAGTATTGAAGATGCATACATTAATATTATTAATAACATCTATGAAAATGCAAGTGCAAAGATTCGGCTGTTTGAAAATACAACACACATAAAAATCGGAAAGGGAGCGAGACAAGGTGACACCATATCACCGAAGCTCTTTAATGCCACATTGGAGGGTGTCTTTCAGTCGCTGAGCTAGGAAAACAAGGGGATAAAGATTAATGGAGATTATCCAACCCACCTTCGTTTTGCTGATGACGTAGTCATTTTTGCAACTACCCCATCAGAGCTACAGAGTATGATCCAGGAACTTGCTGACAAGAGTAAAGAAGTGGGATTAAAATGAACTTTCAGAAGAACAAAAGTGATGTTCAATGCTTTTACAAGAAATAAAGATTTATCGATTGATGGAGAAAACTGGAGATAACAGACACTACGTTTATCTTGGACAGCAGATATCAAGTGAGGATCACATTGATGAAGAAATTAATCGGCGTACAAAACTTGCCTGGAGAGCTTTTGGAAGAAACAGCATAATTTTCAAGAGCAATATTGCCATTATGTCTTAAAAGAAAAGTGTTTGATCAGTGAATCCTTCCAGTGCTTACGTATGGTGCAGAGATGTGGACCTTAACTAAAAGAGACATACAAAGGCTGCAGACAACTCAAAGCAGCATGGAGAGGTGCATGCTTGGTGTAACCAGGAGAGATAAGAAGAGGAACTCGTGGATCAGAAATATGACAAGAGTGGAAGACATCATGATCAGAGTAAAATCCCTGAAATGGCAATGGGCTGGACATACTGCCAGAAGGACAGACCATCGATGGACAGCCGAAATTTTAGATTGGATTCCAAGGGACAGGAAAAGACCCAGAAGAAGACCACGTGGGAGATGGGTGAATGAAATTCGAAAGTATGCAGGAGTGACATGGAGGAGACTGGCACAAGACAGACCGTTGTGGAGGAAACTTGGGGAGACCTTCGTCCAGCAGTGGATTGATAATGGTTGACAATGATGATGATATATATGTATATATATACACACAGTAGTGGACAAAATTGTGGAAACCTTTTGGAAAAAGTGTATTTTTGAGGTTTGATGGCTCATAACACCACTTTTTTTTAGTAATACCATAAAATTATATATTAATGGAAAGATAATTTCAGCAAAAATGTAATGCAACAGAGTATGTTCAATTATCTGCATTCTATGAAACGTTATAGCCAAATAACCGGAAAAATAAGCACAACTTGCTTAGGTTGAAGTAGCTTTCCTTCATTTGAATGTAGTCAAAGAGCATGAGTGTTAAGAGAGCCAATCAGGCGTCATGTTGTTTTGGCAATGAGCCAATCAGGTCACAGTAGGATTCAGCTATTGATGTCATGTATTGGAGCTGAGAGGATGACATTTGTCAGTGTGTTATGTGATTGCTATCAAGTTGGTTGGTTTTTTTTCTTTGTTTTTTTTTTTTTTTTGTCTTCTTTCATTTAGTGAGCTTGTAAAACATAATAAAATTAAAGAAATGGTGCAAAGAGTTGACTGGTCACCCAGAAAGCGATGTAAAATAGTACTATTAAGTGAACAAGGCTTCAGTTATGAAGAAATTAGAAGAAAAATTGGTAAAAACTTAACCAAAGGTGGCATTTCTAAATTTTTGAAGAGGTATAGGAGACCAATCACTACAAAACCAGACTGGTAAAGGCAGGAAAAGGTGCACAACAGCAAGTGATGATAGAAGAATTAAAAGACTGTGCCTAGGTGACAGAAGAAAATCATCTGGGTGTACACAAGATGAAATGGCACAATGCAATGTGAAGTTGAGTGGAAGGACTGTTCAGCGCAAACTGCAGGAATTTGGTCTAAAAGCTAGAATTCCACGAAAAAAAGCTATTTTTATCTCTCAAACAAGGTTGAAAAAGACTAAACTGGGCTAAAACCCATGTTAACTGGACAGCACCAAAGGATTCAGCTATTGATGTCATGTATTGGAGCTGAGAGGATGACATTTGTCAGTGTGTTATGTGATTGCTATCAAGTTGGTTGGTTTTTTTTCTTTGTTTTTTTTTTTTTTTTGTCTTCTTTCATTTAGTGAGCTTGTAAAACATAATAAAATTAAAGAAATGGTGCAAAGAGTTGACTGGTCACCCAGAAAGCGATGTAAAATAGTACTATTAAGTGAACAAGGCTTCAGTTATGAAGAAATTAGAAGAAAAATTGGTAAAAACTTAACCAAAGGTGGCATTTCTAAATTTTTGAAGAGGTATAAGGAGACCAATCACTACAAAACCAGACTGGTAAAGGCAGGAAAAGGTGCACAACAGCAAGTGATGATAGAAGAATTAAAAGACTGTGCCTAGGTGACAGAAGAAAATCATCTGGGTGTACACAAGATGAAATGGCACAATGCAATGTGAAGTTGAGTGGAAGGACTGTTCAGCGCAAACTGCAGGAATTTGGTCTAAAAGCTAGAATTCCACGAAAAAAAGCTATTTTTATCTCTCAAACAAGGTTGAAAAGACTAAACTGGGCTAAAACCCATGTTAACTGGACAGCACCAAAATCTCCCTGTTTGCAGTGATGGCATAAAATATGTAAGGAGAAGAATCGGAGAAGATTTGCATTCTGATTGCATTACATGTACTGTGAAATGCCCAGTTAGTCTTATGATCTGGGGTTGTATGACATCAAAAGGTGTGAGCAGAATTTGTGTGATCAATGGGAATATAAATGGCCAAAAATACATTAATGAAATACTTGAGCCCAAACTGAAGCCTTCCGCATGTGATCTTTTTAAAGATAATGACGCATTTATATTTCAACAGGATTCAGCTCCATGTCATGTTGCTGCTGTGCGCAAAAAGTGGTTTCAAGATAATCATATTCCACTGCTGGAATGGCTTGGGAATAGCCCATACCTTAACCCCATTGAAAATCTATGGAGCCGACTAAAGAAACTTGTTAGTCAGAAAGAACCCAATTAATAGAAGCAACAATTCAATCTTGGTTTCACATTATAACAGCTGCAGAACTAAAAAACTTGGTTCACTCCATGGGAAGGCGTTGTAAGGCCGTAATTAACACTTAAAGTTACCCAACTAAAGTATTAACTGACATGGTGAGAATTTTTGTATATCTCATTTTTTCTGTGTGTTTCACTTTTCTTCTTTATAACTGCTGTTCTAATACAAAATCCTTCATAAAAGTTGTTGCATTATATTTTTGATGAAAATATCTTTCCATTGATATATAATTTTATGGTATTACTCCAAAAAAAAAAAAAAAAAAAAGTGGTGTTATGAGCCATCAAACCTCTAAAATACACTATTTCCAAAAGGTTTCCACAATTTTGGCCACTACTGTATATATTATACTAAAATAATGCAAAACCCGAGGGGATTTTTTTGTTTTAAAATGGAAAACAAAACAATACCTAAAACAAACAGAAGAAAAAACAACAAACCCCAACCATCTGAGGCAAACGAGCTCCGAACAAGTGAAAAAAAAAAAAAAAACAGAAGAATGTAGGGAAGCACATCAATGACTGATTCACTTATGGCATTGTGGTGTGTGTGTGTGTGTGTGTGTGTGTGTGTGTGTGTGTGTATACACATATATATTTCACATGTCCTGTTTAATGCTATTTGAAGCCCTCTCTCTCTCTCTTTTTTTTTTTTTTTTTTGTTTAATGCCACCTCCTTCAACTACAGTATATAAATAACTCACTAGTGTTCTTTCTTTTCCAAATTATCTGTAGATTTGTTCACAAATTACAAAATATTTCTTTCTCATTTTACAAACACACATACACCTATCCTAACCTGTATATACTAATGTATACCATGAGATGCCAGTTTAATAGGTACACTTGTCCTGAACACACAAGATGTCACGTGAGCATATTGTGCATCAATTAGCATTTGATTGAGTGTCAGAATGGGAAAAACAAGTGATCTGAGTGACTTTGAACATTGCATAAGAGTTGGCACCATGTGAGCCGGTTCAGACATCTCCCAAATGGCTGTCCTCCTATGCTTTTCATGCCCAACTGCAGCAAGGGTTTCCATGAATTGTGTGACATACAGAAGACTTCCAACTGTAGGCAACCCCATGGACTAAAACAGCTAGTGGACCAGAGGGGTCAAAAGGAGACTGGCGAGAATTGTGCAAGAGAACAGATAGGCCACATCCTGGCAAATCACTGCAGAATTCAACAATGGTGCACCAAAGGTCATCTCCAAATGCACCAGTATTGGACCATATCATGAATGAGCTACAACAGCCAATGACCATGTGAAGTGCCAATGTTTTAAGTGTAAAACACAAAACTGGGCCTCCAGTGGGGGCATGAGCATCAACACTGGACAGTTAAGGAATGGGAAAAGGTCAGCTGGACTAATGAGTCAAGGCTACTTTGTCATCATGTGGATGGCAGTATCCAAATTTGGTGCAAAGCAACGTGAGGCTATGGAGCCATCCTGTCAGGAGTCAATAGTACATACTGGTGGCAGCAGTGTGCTGAAGAAAGAAATGTTTTTCTGGAATGTATTAAGACAGCTGGTACCCACTGAGCATCTCTGGGATGAGGTGGACCAGGCCATGTCACTGCGAGACTGCCACCGCCCAATTTGCAGCAACTGTACGACTCTCATTTTCCCATGGTACAACATTCCTGCACAATATTTCCAGCATCTGGTATGTTCCATACCCCCAAAAAATCCATGCTGTACTGCAGGCCAAGGGCAGTGCAACAAACATGCTATAAGTGTACCTAATAAACTGCCATCTCAGTGTATAATATTGAAAGCACACTTTTTCTGTGGAGGCCTTTAAAATAGCCAGATTTTAATACTAGCACAACAAAAACATTAATACATAGTAGTGGAATCTGAAGTCAAGAGTCAATATGGGTTAACTAAATAACATTAAGATATACAGAAGCATATGCATTAGTGCACAAGTCTTAAGCGGACATTACACGTTCAATAATACTGTCATTACTTGAAAGTCATGGCAGTATTACTGAATGTGTAAGGTCAGTAGAGATGGGATGACGGCAAGTAATGATGTGGTAATGACGCTGATCCGGATATTCTGATATCGAAGCATCAGTATTGGCGGATGGAGGTAATACTGTCATTAATACTGATCATGTGAGGGCACACGCGTCATTACTCAGATCGAATTGCGAATATTCAGGCATTTTTGGACAAGCGATCATGTTACCACGTTGTTTTTCTGTCTTAAATTGAGACTTAATTATTTATTATTTGTCTGAAGCTGGACTGTACATCACTTTCTTTGGCATTTGGTTAGCTCTTTGGTATCTTACTAAAGGACCTCTGTTAGAAGTTCGCTGGGACGTAGTAGTGCTTTCTGCAAAAAAAATTGGATCAATCTGCGAACAGCGTTTTATATTAGGTATTCCTGAAGTAATGATCATATTAGGTTAATTAATAACTTTATTACATCAGATATTTTTCTACACGAAGTTTCTGTTCAAAATAATCTCCTTCATACGTGAGCACCATTTCTGAATCCAAAGACTGAAATCCTGTTTGAAAATATTCAAGAAAGTATTGCCTGATCCACCTCTAAAGCTTTGATTTATTTTGGGAGTTACAAAGTGGCGATTTTCAAGATTTCACATGGTCCAAAGAAGTGAAATCGTGAATTATCTGCACTGTGAGCACAATCATTGACTTCCTGATTTCCTAGCACGTTTTTAAATAAACCCAGGAACTTGCAGATCAGGAAAATGGCAAGAGTTGATGGCATCATGATCAAAGTAAAGACCCTAAAGTGGCAATGGGCTACACAAATTGCTAGAACTGACCACTGTTGGACAACTGAGATACTAGACTGAACACCCAGGAACAGAAAAACACCCTGACTAAAATTACTGATTATTACTCAACACAAGAAAAAAATATTATGGGTGTTCCTCAAGGATCAATTTTAGGCCCAATTTTACTTAACATATATATTAATGATATTACCTTACGTCACTTTCTTTGGTTACAAAATTAATTTTATATGCAGATGGTATAATACTTCTTGAAGGACAAGATAATTCACAAATAATTGATTACTTAATTACAATAAAACATCAATATTCAAGACTGGTTCATTAATAATGAATTTATCCTTAATAAATCTAAAACTAAAGCAATGTTTTTTACTGATACAACTTTGAACCTAAATAATCAGCAAGATTCAATCATTTCCTTTGATGATATACCAATATCTACAGTTGATCATTATACTTACTTGGGTGTAGTTATTCAGAATACCTTGAAATGGGACTTACACACAGATAAAATAGCTAGTGAGGTGTCGAGAAATATAGGAATTATTGGCAGTGTGTTTACTAGTCTTACTACGAAAACCATTAAATTACTATACTATTCTTTAGTACACTCTCGTTTAATTTACTGTCTCTCTTTTGTCGGGATCCACTACTAAACGTAACTTTGGGAAACTTTAGGTGCTTCAGAATAAAATAATTAGATCTTTAGAACTGAAAGTAAATCCACGATTAATAGGTACTACAGGTTCACAAAATTGTGGTCGAATCAGTCTCGATCCTAATAAACATAATATTCTGAACATTAGCCAACTGTATTTATGCTCTCCAGATACTAATATGTTTAAAAGAATTAAATTGGGTTTTAATGATTATATCATTGACATTCAAAAAGAAACTCATGAATATGATACGAGATATAGACATATGTTACAACCATGCTTTCCGAAAAATCAACAAACAGAACTCAGCATTGGATATCAAGGGCCAAAATTTTGGAATGACTTGCCCAAGGAAATTCATAATATTAATAACTACAGTTTATTTAAGAAAAGAATCACTACTTATTTACTTACTCACTCACTAATATTGTAATAAAAAACAAAAAAGGGGTTGGTCAGACCAGTGAGGTGGGAATGGAAGTAAGAGGGGAAAGGAGAGAAATTACTCATAAGACAGAATGGATGCAATATGGCCACACCATTGCGACTGCGTATATTAGGGTTTTATCGAATTAAATGTTGATAAAGATGGTCACATTATTTATAAATATGAAATGTAAATGTATGATTATTTTTTAAATATAATTTCACACCACTACTTGTCCCCTAGAAATATTGCTCTCAACACATTGAGGTATTGTTACCATGCATTTACTACTAGCTACTAATATATTTGAATATTATGCTCACTTGATGTTACATATTTAATTTCTTGACTTGTGCTTTTTTTTCAAAGGGAGATCTGGACTTGTCAGGTCATTCTGGCTTTTTGTCTGATCTCCCTACCTAGCTGCTATGTATCTATTAATTTGTTACTTCTAATGAGCATTTTGTATGTGTATGATAACAACTAAACTAATAAATTGAATTGACCAGATGGAAGACGTATGGATGAAATTAGAAAGCATGCTGGAACAGGGCTTCCACTTTCAGGGAAAATTTCCCTTTTTAGGGAAAGTTCATCAAAATTATGCCTCCTCATGGGGAAAAAAGGTGGGGGAGAATAAAGAGGAATTTCTGTTCAAGAGATGCAAAAGCTTGAACTGTAACTATTGGGTTGTCGGAAAAGCCATGACTTATTTTAGCCATGTTTTGCAAAGGTCATTTATTGATAGAAAGAAAAAAGATCAATGATATAATGCCCGTTTTGCTCGATAACTTTTTGCCATCTTTCAGTGAACTGCAGAATGCCTTGTTCATAGAAGGACCTGTCTTTCGTGGCAAAAAACTGTACAAGGTGCTGGTTTACAACCTCATCTGAATTGAACGTTATACCACGCAAGGACTGTTGAAGAGAGCGAAACAAGTGGAAGCCCGACGGCGCAATGTCAGGTGAGTATGCTGGGTGTGGCAACACATCCCACCCAAGCTCTAATAATGTTTGGCGGGTGATCAAACTTGTGGTCTCGCGTTGTCGTGATGGAACACAACACCTTTACGATGAACGAGCTCTGGACGTTTCTGGACTATGGATTCATTCAAACTGTCCAATTGCCGACAGTACACATTCAAATTGATTGTTTGGTTCCGTGGTGGGAGCTCGAAAAACACGACACCTTTAAAATCCCACCACACCGAGACCAGAACCTTCCACTAATGAATGTCTGCTTTGGATGTCGTTTGAGGCGAAGCAGCACGTCGGGACCAAGACCGTTTGTGCAGCACATTGTTGTACACAATCCACTTTTCGTCACCAGTCGCTTCAAAAATGGATCATTTTCCTCACATTTAATGAGCATATCGCAGATGTTTATACGCGCCGTCAATTGAGCTTCTTTGAGTTCATGAGGAACCAACACATCGAGCTTGCTGACATATCACAGCTTCTTCAGGTGGTCGTGAACGCTTGAATGATGGATGTGCAATGTGGCTGCAATCTCTCGTGTCGTGTAATGTGGGTTTGACTCGATCAATGCCTTGATTTGGTCGTCATCAACCTCGGTGGGCCTCCCCGACAGAGGTGCATCGTTGAGGTCAAAATCGCCAGCACAGAATTTTGCGAACCACTGCTGGCACTGACGTTCTTGTAGAGCATTATCACCGTACACTTTACGCAACCTTTCACAAGCTTGACGCGCGTTCTTCCCTTTACAGAAGTAAAATATGGTGAAAATGCACAGTTTGGTCTTCCATCTTCAACTTGATGTCAAATCTCCGCAAATCAACCAAATCCCTCACTACTTCTTTTACACTGCAGCTAGAACTGGTACCTGTTGAATGCCATAGCGATAACAGAGCAGCACATGCCTCTAGTACTTCCAAAACCGCCCAACCGCCATCGGGTGCCAAAATACGTCATGACTTTTCTGACAACCCAATAAATTAAAAGTCGTCCAACCAAATTGTAACTTCAATGAAGTAGATTTTGTGGTTTCTGAAGTCTTAGATTTTTCCTGCCTGAGTTGAATCTTTTTAGAGCAAATGTTAGCCTGAGGGTGAGGACCTGGAGGTCGAGCGCAACTTAAGCTTGGAAAGTAATACCTATGGTTTCTGTTAATGTGCTGTTTGTGCTTGATGCTGATCTGGGAATGGGAGGGCGAGCTGGTGAGGGAACATTGGCCATTGGGAAGGGTGGGAGAATTCAAGTATCAGCCAAAGGAAAGAATAGAAAGGGGACACCATTTATATGTCTCACACTCATTACCTACCTGCAATAAACAAATTGCAAGTATACAATAGGCAATGTACAGCGTCAGTCCCATGCCACCCATATGGTTTAATAGATAAATGCTGTATTTTGAGGAACCCGAAATAAATGTTAAGAAAACACCGTATGACTACAGATGTACGAAAAGAAATTGCCAATAAAGTGGTAAGCAAGCCTCCCTATTTTTATTGTGTTAATTGTACGTGCCAGTCTTTCCCTGTCTCTTTCCAGTTTCCTCTCTCACCTACCATTAATTTATTTTCATTTCTCGTTTCCTCTGCCATCACACGAGACAGCCGCTCTTTTAACTTTCAAGATCGTTTTTTGATTTTAGGAGGCTGACATTTTTGTGTTTTTGTTATGTTTATTTCCTGCATTACTTGAAACTGTATGTCAAAACCTATCATATTCAGGTATATATGCAACATATTCAACACTGCATTTTGCAACTTGTAAGTAATCATTTTTTTTCTATATCAAGGTTCGTACTCTTCCAAGCAAAATAAATTCAAGCACTTTTCAAGACCAAATTATCATATGTGTGTGCTGTCGGTCAGTCAGTAGGTAGGTAGGTATTTTAGCAAGTTCAAACCATTAAACTTAGCTGGGACGGGCACACCTTCAATGACCTGCCAGTTACCACCTGCTCTCCTGTTAGTTTATTTTATTAACTTTGAATTGCCTTCTGTTTTGGTGGGGTTTTTTAAATAATTTTATTTTGTGGAATATTTTGAAAGGGTACATTATTTTTTTTATTCACCCTCCAGCAAGGTCCCTAACATCATGATGTACTTCTTTTAACTGGGGTCCCTAACCCCAGTTGACAGAAGTACATCACGATTCACGAATTATTTACTCCCGTGGCTGACATTTTACTCTGTAGTGATGTCATAGCCAAGGTAACAGCTGTCCACCCCCCCCCCACCCCACCCCCGAGTTGAACGCAAGTTCTGAGCTATTTGTGCAACTTTTCACCGCAAACAATTATTTTACACACATGCTCTTTCATATCCTTTCTTTACAGAGTCATAAACCTTTTCAAGTACTTTCAAGGACTTGAAAATGAACTTTGCTTTTTCAAAGACTTTTCAAGGAGCGTACAAAACCATGTATATCTTGGTTTCCCATTAGACACAAAAAAAAAAAAAAAAAAAAAAACATGGTTTCCATTTTAATTTTCACAAAAGTAGTGCTGAACTCTGAGTATTTTATTGTTTCAGGTCTATGATTGCATGGCAAATATTTGGTGATGTACCATACAGATAAGTCACGATTAGCCATATCACAGAAGGATGGTTATTCTTTGCTTATAATAATGCAACAAAATATGCTTTTTAACAATATACAAAATAAATCTCTGTTTTGCTCTTTGAATTAAAAAGTACACATCTTTTCTCATGTAGAAAAAAAAAAGAGAAAGGATATTATAAATATATCTAGGCATGAAAGTGGTCCTGGCAGAAAAAGACTGAACTTTTCTCACATAGGAATATATAAATAAAATTAAACTTTCAGCATTTATTAACTGCCCTAAGCATCATATATGCATATATTAGGTGTACAAATAAGTTTTAAAGCATTTTGTGTGTGACATATACCGCTAATTTACATATCCAACATTCCTCCATGTTGCTATGATGTGACCGCAACTGGTCCAGAGTATAAAATGTGACACAGAACTTTGCCCAACAGTCAAACGCACTTGCACATCGGTAGCTGAAAGATGGCAAGTGATACAGCATTCGTTACGAATTTCATCAAGGAAAAAGTACTGCAAAAGCACGTGCATCTATCTGTTCTGGGGGAGAATAGTGTATCAAAAAGCCCATGTCAGTTTTGGTTTAAACCAGGTGATTTTGATGTTAGCGATCGAGAACATAGCAGCGCCCTGCAGAAGGTTGCACATGAGGATCTCCAAGCATTGCTGAATGAAGATTCGTCTCAAATGCTAAAAAGAACTAGCTCAACAATGGGGGTAACTCAACAAACCATTTCCAATCGTTTACGCGCAATGGGAAAGATTCAGAAGGAAGGAAAATGGGTGCCACATGACCTGAGCCAGAGGAACAAGGATGACCGTGTCATGAAGTGTTTCAATCTGTTGAATAAACACAGAAAGTCTTTCCTGTGGAAAATCATTACAGGTGATGAAAAGTGGATATGGTACGACAATCCCAAACGCAACAAACACTAGGTAGACCCCGGTGGAGCGACGACTTCGATGCCGAAACGCGATACTCACTCCAAGAAAGTTCTGCTGTGCATCTGGTGGGATATGAAGGGTGTGTGCTCTATTATGAACTATTGGAACAGGGTCAAACTGTTACTGCTGATCGCCACAAGCAACAACTGCTGCGACTGAACCAGGAAATCTGTCGGAAACGTCCATTCGCAAGCAAAGGATTGCGTCCCATGAAATTACTGCATGACAATGCTAGGCCGCATGTCGCGAAATCGGTCAAGGAAACGTTATTGACGCTTGGCTGGGAAGTTTTGGAGCACCCGGTATATAGTCCCAACATAGCCCCTTCAGACTACCATTTGTTCCGATCGATGCAACATGGTTTGTCTGCTGTACGGTTCCGGATATTGACGAAGTGCAAAAATGGGTTGACGACTTCCTCGCGTCACACGACGAAGTATTCTTCATGGCTGGAATCCGTCAGCTGCCCGACCGATGGCAGAAGGTGATAGATAATGATGGTGCATATTTTGATTCATAAAGGTATTGTTGTTTTCTCTCAAATTACATGTTGCATTGTCTTAAAACACCTTAAAACTTATTTGTACACCTAATATAAAAGTCATAAAATTGTCTAACATTTTTTTAGGAATGTTAGGAATGAATAAGAATTTTATCTTAGCCAATGGTGCTTACACCAAACCAATAATGTCAATCCCATATTTATACTGATCTAATTTGTTTTACTGCAATTATTGCATCAATATTAGGAACTCCCCAGATGACTTACATAAAGGAGGAATTCCTCCCTTTGGCAGAACTCTTTCACCCCTGTATATCGCATCTTCCTGTTTTCAAGAAAAAAGGAGGAAATTTTTGCTCCTTAAAAGGAAAAAAGTGCAGAGTGGAAGTGTTGAAGCGCTGTGCTGGAGTGACACATGGAAGATAATTCCTCAAGGCAGAGTTGTTGAATTCCATTTCCTTCATCCAACACCAGCTCTTAACATGACGTTTTGTTTCTAAAGCTAAACACACTTTTTTCTGCACATCCGTTCTCTGATGCCGACATAATCAATGTACTCTCCATGGTGACTCGACCTGTACTGAAGCAAAGTAACGACGCTTAATAATGAGCGTGTAAGGTGTGAAAAATAGTGGCGAGATAATGATGGCACCGTAATGAAGTGCAGTAATGACAGTATTATTGAAAAAGTGTAAGGTCCGCTTTAGACCAACACACCTATGGAAAACCCAAGCCTGATCCACATAAAAATTTCGCACTATGTCACTGTTTAAAGTAATAATAATTACAAATGCACAAATAGTTAAAATGAGTCAAGGCAGCAGAGACAGAAACACAAGGAGTTTTAATTACAAAAGGGTAAAAACTACTTTAAAAAAAATAATATATATATATATATATATCATCATCATCATCATTGTCAACCATTATGAATCCACTGCTGGACGAAGGTCTCCCCAAGTTTCCTCCACAACGGTCTGTCTTGTGCCAGTCTCCTCCACGTCACCCCTGCATACTTTTGAATTTCATCCACCCATCTCCCATGTGGTCTTCTTCTGGGTCTTTTCCTGTCCCTTGGAATCCAATCTAAAATTTCGGCTGTCCATCGATGATCTGTCCTTCTGGCAGTATGTCCAGCCCATTGCCATTTCAGGGATTTAACTCTGATCATGATGTCTTCCACTCTTGTCATTTTTCGGATCCACGAGTTCCTCTTCTTATCTCTAATGGTTACACCAAGTATGCACCTCTCCACGCTTCTTTGAGTTGTCTGCAGCCTTTGTATGTCTCTTTTAGTTAAGGTCCACGTCTCTGCACTATACATAAGCACTGGAAGGATGCATTGATCAAACACTTTTCTTTTAAGACATAATGGCATATTGCTCTTGAAAATTATGCTGTTTCTTCCAAAAGCTCTCCAGGCAAGTTTTGTACGCCGATTAATTTCTTCATCAATGTGACCCTCACTTGATATCTGCTGTCCAAGATAAACGTACGTGTCTGTTATCTCCAGCTTTTCTCCATCAATCGATAAATCTTCATTTCTTGTAAAAGCATTGAACATCACTTTTGTCTTCTGAAAGTTCATTTTTAATCCCACTTCTTTACTCTTGTCAGCAAGTTCCTGGATCATACTCTGCAGCTCTGATGGGGTAGTTGCAAAAATGACTACGTCATCAGCAAAACGAAGGTGGGTTAGATAATCTCCATTAATCTTTATCCCCTTGTTTTCCCAGCTCAGCGACTGAAAAACACCCTCCAATGTGGCATTAAAGAGCTTCGGAGATATGGTGTCACCTTGTCTCACTCCCTTTCCAATTTTTACGTGTGTTGTATTTTCAAACAGCCTAATCTTTGCACTTGCATTTTCATAGATGTTATTAATAATATTAATGTATGCATCTTCAATACCACAGGTTTTCAGAGCCATTGTAACTGCTGATGGTTTCACCGAATCAAAGGCTTTTTCATAATCCATAAAAGCCATGCACAATGGAAGTTCATATTCCCTCGCTCTTTCAATTAGTTCTCTCAGCACGTGGATATGATCTATTGTGCTGTAGCCACTCCTGAATCCAGCTTGTTCTCTCGGTTGAGCCATGTCCAGTGTTACCTTCAAGCGGTGTGAAAGAACTTTAGTGAAGATTTTATAAACTACTGATAGGAGGCTGATAGGTCTGTAGTTTCCGAGATCCTCAATGTCACCTTTCTTATGTAGCAGGATCATTGTAGCGGTGTTCCAATCCTCAGGAATCTTTCCTTCATTAAGGCATTGAGTGAAAATTTGGGAGAGTACTGTTTCGATTTCTCCACTTGCTTCTTGTATGATGTCTACAGTAATTCCATCTTCTCCTGGAGCTTTTCCCAGCTTCATGTTCTTGATTGCATGTGCAACTTCTGCTGGAAGGACTGGAGGAACTCTGGTACTGGTATCTTTCATGATGTCTGGAGTGCATGTATCATCCCTTTCATATAATTTGGACTAGAAATCTTTCACTCTTGTCAAAATTTCGCCTCTATTTCTTGTTACAGAACCATCTTTTTTTCTCAGTGCCATAATCTGTTTTCTACCCTTACTGAGATGTCCCTTTGCTATCTTTAGGCTTTGGTTGTTTTCAATTGCTTTCCTCACTAGTTCACAGTTGAATTTTCTTACGTCTTCAGTGATACTTTTTCTTACTGTCTTGCATAGCTCTATATATTCCACTTTGGAAGTCACATCTTCTTTAGTTGTCCTCATCTCTCTTCTTTTTTGCATCAACATTTTCGTTTTTCCTGATAATTTATTTACATGCAACTTGTTCTTAGACCCAGCTAATTTTGTTGCTGTTTCCATAAGAGCTTTGGTTACTTTTCTGTTAACTTCAGAGATGTCCACTTCTTCTGATGTTAGGCCTTCTAAAGCAGAGAACCTGTTCTTCAGTTCCAACTTGAAGGTATTATGGTGTTTTTTAAGGTTGGTTATGTCAATAGATTTTGTTTGTCTTATGAGCTTGCCACGTTCAAGTTTAGAGTTGAGGTGCATCTTACATCTCACCAATCTATGGTCACTACCTGTGTTGAACTTGTTTAGCACACTGCAGTCTTCTATGACTAATTTTTTGTTACACATAATAAAATCAATTTCACTTGTCGTCCCATTTGGATGTCTCCATGTCCATTTCCTGTGTGGCTTTTTGTTGAAGGAGGAGTTCAAGATGAAAAACCCTTCTGCCTCTGCAAACTCAACGAGAGTATTTCCACGCTGGTTTCTGTTGCCGTGACCGAATTTACCTACTGAAGTTTCATTCTGTTGCCGTTGCCCTATTTTTGCATTGAAATCTCCCATAATTATTTTCAAGTGCTGCTTACCTTTATTATTTAGATGACAAATTTCCTCATAAAATTCTTCAATTTCTTCTTCAGGATGAATTGTGGTGGGTGCATAAGTTTGAATAATCTGAGCCTGGTATCTTTTCGAGAGTTGGATAACAAGTCGTGCAGCTCTGTCAGAGGAACTTTCAACTTCTACAACTTTATCCTTCAGTTTCTTGTTTATTATAAATCCAACACCACTAGTTCTGCCAGTATCTGTCCCACGATAGTAGAAGAGATGTCCACTTTTCAGTTCGATGAGATCTTCTCCTTTTCTCCTTACCTCACTTAGCCCCACGATGTCCCACTTGATCCTTTGTAGTTCCTCTTCCAATTCAAGAAGCCTTGAATCAGAAGATAGGGAGCGTCCATTGTACGTAGCCAAGGTCAGCATCAGATGGCAGCCTAGTCCGGTCCTCCGGGGATTCTTAGCACCCTCTGCCTTCATATATATATATATATATATATATACACGCACAGGGTTCGTACACTTTTGGGGGAAAAAAATTCAAGGACTTTCCAGGCCTTTTCCAGGACATATACAAAAAAATTCAAGGACTTTCCAGGCCATATACAAAAAAATTCCAGGATGATTATTATGCTTTAAAAAATAATTTGAACATGATACTGCAAAGTAATTTCAGTTTTAAGTAATAAAAATGATGAAAGATGCAAATGGATGAATGTGCTTTATGCAAATTGATCAAGTTTATCAAGCACAAGACCATAAAGAATAAATTCTGTTCTTATGCCCTGACCTTTGAATTCAAGTTGGATCATTTTCTACAAGGGTAGGTTTCTCCTCCCTGATAACATACCAAAACTTTGTCGCAATCAAACAGATTTTATGTGAGTTAACATTCCTAAGCTTGGAGAACAAATACTGCTCTTATGTCTTGGCCTTTAAATTTAATTTTTGACCTTTTTCAAGAGGGTAGGTTTCCAGGTTGTACCCAACAGCGTACTAAAATTTCGCAGAAATTCAACCGCTTTCATGCGAATTATCCTACAGACAAACCCAAAGCATAAACGTTTCTGCAACCATAGTTCAAAAGTGTTAGGAATTTCGAAAATAAAAGCATAACGAACAGCGAAAACTAGCTCATAAATAGAATATTTGAAAATACAGTATGCACTCTCAATTATTAGGGATGGTAGAGAGGAAGGGAATAGAACTGTCCAAAATTAGCATGTTTTCGTTGCGCTAGGGCGCTTAAGCACGGCTGAATTCCTTCAGATACCCCCAATGTTCAAATGACTGAAATGTGCTGATGTTCATGGAATGAAATGGTTGATCAGCTATGATGACCAAATAAAAGTTCGGGGGGGGGGGGGGCTTTTTTTTTTTTTTAGTTTATGCAACATTTTACATCACTCCAGTATTTATCTTGTCATCATCAACAATCGCAATGCAACTACCGCTTACGATCGCGGATATCAGCAACCGAAAATCTGCCATATCACTAAGTGATATAACTCATAGTATCCTGGATTCCCAGGGACAGGAAAAGACCCAGAAAGAAGACCACATGGGAGATGGGTGGATGAAATTCGAAAGTATGCAGGGGTGACATGGAGGAGACTGGCACAAGACAGACCGTTGTGGAGGAAACTTGGGAGACCTTCGTCCAGCAGTGGATTGATAATGGTTGACAATGATGATGATGATGATGACAGTATTGTAATTGAAAAAAAAGGATGTGGAAAAAAGAAACTTTCAGAAATTAAGATCATCAAGTCCTGCGTTTCAAAAATCCGTTTTCCTTTATAACGTTTAAAAACATGTTTTTGCTTTTTTACCTGTAGTGTAAATAAAAAAACTATGTTGATTTTTTTTTTATGGAATCAGACGTCCGTATGTCTGATTGTCTTCATCTGAGTTCACACGTTAGCTACTGTGTACAAGTAGACCTATTTTTTCAGCTCAAAAATATGTAGTTTTGTATATATTCACAGTATAAGTCATTCCTTATTCCCACAGAACTGAACTCAGCATATGCAAAATGAAGAACATCAAGACCCGCCCAACACTGTTTCAGATTGTCTGCTGTTTATATTCAAGAAATGCAAACACGGATCAATGGTGAATGCAGCAACTATGATTTTTATTTATTACCAAGAAAAAAAAAAAAAAAAAAAAAGCCGTGAAAGCTGTAAAGCTGAAACGGATATTTCTCTCAACCCCCCCCCCTGCACAAAAACATTCCGATTAAGATCAAACAGCAGGAGGACGCGTCCACACACACAACCTTTGGAATGACCTGATGGAATGGCTTCTTTTCATTTGGCACATCGCCATAAATCACCACCTGCAGCTCACTGAACTGTCAAGTTGCACATTTCCTCCTTCACTTTAACTATAATAGAAATTGTAAAAAAAAAAAATGTTCCCCAATTTTCGACAAAATTAAATTACCAAATTTACGTCATGATGTTGCAATTTACTGAAATACGTTTGTTTATCTGCTGAATATTGCTTAAATCCATTGAAAACTTTTAATTATAGACGATTTTTTTATTAAAACAGTAACTCAGACGTCTGAATAAAAACGTATGTTTGTAATTCAAATAGAGTCCATATCATCACAGAGAAAAAAATTTAAGGATCACTCTGTTTAAATAAACCATGGCATCTAAAAAAAATAATTCACTTGCTTTTCCCGTAATTTATAATTACTGTTTCTTTTTTTCAATCCGATTATGCAACGGATTTTTTTTTTTTTTTTGCATCTGCTTAAGTTCCCTAACGGAATTTGGCGAAATTTGCACTAGAACTTTATTGTGATGTATCTTAACTACTGTAAAAATTTTACTGTGTTATTTTCAAAATTCGGAAAAATGGATTTCTGAAAATATTCTCCTAGTCCTTTTGTGCTGTGGAAGTGATAAACAGGTGTTTGCTTTCTTCCCAACCCAAGGCTTCAGATCGGCGCTCCCAGCTGTCAATCAACCGTTGCTATGGTAACACCCTTTTGCTGGAGGCTCACTCTGTCCAAAGAGGCACACATAATAAAAATTACCAATGCTAACTTTTAAAGTTTTAAACCGATTCAATTGGAATTTTGGAAGTGAGCTTCTGTAATCCAATTACAGTGAATGTAAAAATTTCAGCTACTTTCGTGAAAAATTCGCAAAGATAGTTTTCTTATTTTTTATCATAAGTAGCGGAAGTCTCTTGAGGGGAGGGAGGGTATCATGCACATAAACAAGAAGAAGATGAATGTGTTGTTCAGGCATACTCTCACTGGTGGATGCCAGCTGACTTGGTGCATACGCGACCCCCTGCAAATGCTAAATGCCTCTTCTTTCCCCTTCCGTTCTCAGTTGTCGGACGGACATCAAGCTCTCCTTCGACCTACTAGTAATCATCCAATTTTATTGCACTGGAAGTAGTGCCTTTTTTTTTCTTTTTTTCCCCCAGCCAAATTAGGATTTGGTGCACGTCGGAAACCGCTGCCTGTGGTTTTTTTGAGAACAGAGAAAAGGAACTTTAAAAAATGAAGGGGTAACAGTAACACGATTTCCTAAAAGGGCATTTTTTTAAGTACTAATTTCAAATTTCAAGGCTTTTCAAGACAGCATTAAAAAAACACCGTTTTTCCAGGATATTCAGGCCTTGAAAACGTAATCATGATTTTCCAGGACTTTCCAGGTTTTCAAGCACGCGTGCGCACCCTGCACGCAGTGCGATCAAAAAGTTTCGAGACTAGGTATGTAGCGCACCAATCGATGGCAATACGTGGATGTGCGAGCAGCAGTCTAGGGCAGTGACCTTCACGAGTCATTTTACCGAGTGGCGTCGTTCTGTGAACATCGGGAGATGTGCTGCATGATATTTGGTGACCACGTGCAGAACACAGCTGCGATTTTGGTATGCACTGCAAACTAGAGCAGCGAGCAAACATCAAATTCTGCGTCAAACTCAGCAAATCGGGAACAGAGATGCATGAAATGTTGTGGCAGGCTTATGGCAATGAAACAATGAGTCGCGCGAGGTGTTTTGAGTGGCACTTGCGCTTCAACAGTAGCAGAACGGCACTGGAAGTCGACGAGGTCAGACCGTCCATGAGCAAAACCCCTGAAAATGTGGACAAAATTAGGGACCTGGTGCATGAGGATCGGCGGAGAACCATTCAAGACATTGCTATCATCGTCAATGTGTCATACAGAACAGTGCAAGAAATTCTGACTTCTGTTTTGAACATGCACCACATTGCTGCAAAGTTTGATGCCAAAGATTCTGAACCCTGAACAGAAGGCGCTCCGTGTCGAACTCTGTCAAGATCTTCGTCACCAGGTGGTGAATGAACCAACGTTCCTGCCACGGGTTATCACTAGGGACGACACTTGGGTCTACAGTTACGACCCAGAGACCAAGCAACAGTCGTCGCAGTGGAAGATCCTGGCATCTCCACGACCAAAGAAGACCCGACAGGTCCGGACCCCAACCAAAAGCATGCTCATTGTGTTCTTTGACATTTGGTTGTGCATCATGAATTCGTCCCCCAGGGTCAGACCGTCACCGCCCTTTTTTACTGTGATGTTCTGCGGCGTCTTAGGGAGGACATTTGCCGCAAATGACCTGAAATGTGGCTCAGGGGTGATTTCCTGCTCCATCATGACAAAGCAGCAGCTCACAGAGCGTTAGCAACACGCCAGTTTTGCAGCTGCAACAGCATGACTACCTTTCCTCACCCATCTTACTTGCTGGATTTAGCTCCCTGCGGCTTCTTTCTGTTCCCGAAGATGAAGCTCAAGGGTCGCTGTTTTGAGACCGTGGACGAGATCCAGCGTGAATCGCAGACGGTGCTTGACACGATTCGTGAACAGGACTTCCAGGAAGCGTTCTAACAGTGGCAAAAACACTGGCAGCAGTGTATCGCTGCCCAAGGAGACTACTTTGAGGGAGATGATAGCCAGACTTAAGTAACTTAAGTAACTTAAGTACTTTGTTGTATATCGGCCTAATCTTGGAACTTTTTGATCGGACCTTGTATACATCAAATTTGAATTCGACAGATAGTAAATCAAACAGATTTTTTTTTTTTTTACTAAGGTAAAAACTAGAGGTGGGCTCAACAGTGATTTTCCTGTCACAGTTACATGGAAGTAGAGGTGACAAAATCACAGTTTATGACTGCAGTGACAGAGCTGTAAAGATGCCAGAACTATGAGTCACTGGTTTACTTGTATTGATGGAGCAGTAATGAAACGGTGAGTCACCATCTCAGTTTGTAACATGTTACAATTATCTTAACTGCGGAAAAAAGGGGAGACTGAAAGAAAGCTCACATCACTAGCAACCTTTATGATGTTTCAGCAGAAAAAAAGACACAAATTGTTTAGATATGATTGCATAGCAATCAAAACTATGGTGTAACAGTGATTTTAGACCTCAAGCACTGCTTAGACACGGCCACAGAATTTGGAACTGTTACTTTTTATCACTAGTCATGGCAACAGTGATTTTTCAACAACTGTGACTTGATTTTTGACCCATCTCTAGTAAAAATTTGGCCTTAGTAGCAACTAAAAAAAAAAACACAGTGTGGATCATCAAAATAAAATAAATCTACTATTATTGAAAATTTCCATTCAATACTTTTTCAATTATGCATTTTTTAGAGGTATTCATTTGCAAGACTCAAGCAATGTTCTACTTCAGTGTCAGACTTCAGAAATTTGGTGATCAATATATATTAGAATAATACAGAAGAGGTCTTTTACCTTGCTATTGCTGAAAAAGTTTAAGATGCCACCCCTTTTGCGGTTTTTACCACCAGAAAGAGTCCCTCGAACAGTGGAAATTTCTGTTTTTGAAGTAGGAACACTCAGAGTATTTGAAGAAATATCACCATTTCTAGGGTTACTCAGGTCTTCAAATGGCACATCTTCTGGTAAAGAGAATCCTGATTTGTACTTCTCTATCACAAGCAAGGAGTCCTAAAATTAAGAAATACGCTTAATTACATTTATTAAACATTACTGAAAGCAGCAGACAAATCATTCACAAAACCAAATGAAATTATTCAAAAGGTATAAAAATATGGACATTCAGAAAATGTCAGAACTAAAACAAACATCTTTTCCATATTAGCTACACAGAAGCAACATTATTCAAATGGTACATCATCATCACAGGGGAATCATTCATATCCTGAAACAAGCTACTATCCTTTTATCATGAACTTTACTAGCAACAAAATCAGCTTCTAACACCTGTACGTATTTTTGTGTGTTTAATAACAATGCCACTTTACACACAATAGCACTGACCTCCCCAGCAGATGCCAATCATTTCACCTATTCATTCTGGGATTAACTATTAGGGGTTTGCAAAAGTTTCTGCTGCCCCGTGCTGTCAGTTTGTACATGAAGCCAACCAAGCATTGGCGGTCGATAAAGTTCATTTGCAGCGCTGTTTGTTATTCATGTTTAATTTAGGGAAAAGTGCGAGTGATGCATACGGTTCAATATGACAGGCGTATGGCAAAACGGTTATGGGTGATCGGACGTGTCGAGAATGGTTTGCCAGCTTTAAGAAAGGTGATCTAAGCTTGGAAGACAAGCAACGTGCAGGTAGACCCGCAGGAACTCACAAACAAGGAGCCGAAATCACTGTTGCAAGAGGATGCCACACAATCAACCACACAACTGGCGAAACGCTTGAAAGTGGCTCAATCGACAGTGGTACGGTGTCTACAGGCCTTGGGGAAGATCCAGAAGATTAGTAAGTGGGTTCCACATACTTTAACAGAGCGTAATATTGGTCAACGACTGGGCATCTGCATGTCATTGCTGAAGAGGTTTCAAGGGAAGAATTTCTTGTGTTAGGTTGTCACTGGGAATGAAAAATGGGCCTATTGTGACAACGTCATATGCAAGCGATCCTGGATCGACCCAGGCCAGCCATCAACATCCACTGCAAAACAGGATATTCACGGGGAATTGGTGCTGTTGTGTGTGTGTGGTGAGATATGCACAGAGTGTTATACTTCGAACTGTTGAAACCGGGCGAAACTATCGCTGCACAACGATATAGCGATCAGTTGATAAAACTGAATGCCACAATCAAGCAGAAACGCCCATTAACAGGTAAAGGACGCGCCCAGTCATCCTGTTACATGATAATGCCAGACCACATGTCGGTGCCACCATGAAATCAACCCCTGAACAGTTACACTGGGAGGTTTTACCGCACCCGGCTTACTCCCCGGACATTGCACCCTCATCTGTTTCGCTCTACGCATCAGCAACTTTCATCTGTTTCGCTCTACGCATCAGCAACTTTCATCTGTTTCGCTCTACGCATCAGCAAACTGCGGCTCGTGAGCCACAAGTGGCTCTTTGGTTACGTACATGTGGCTCTGAAGTGAAAATGAAAATAAAACTATCATAGTTTCATTTATAAAATTTTTAAAGGATTTTATTCACATAATGGTGATTTCATTTGTTCCACAGGTCTCTCAGAACTTCAACACTACTGAAGAATTTTTTTTTTTTTTTTAATGCATGTCATTTGCTACAGTGAATATTAGGAACATTACCCTTTTTTTAATAATGCACAGTTGTAAAAAACACACACAAAAAAAAAAAACTTGCAATCTCTGCTCTGGAAAGACGCATCCGTAAAATTATTTTTCCGTAGCATAGCTTTTACTATGGAGAATAATTTCATTTGTTTCATATGTCTCTCAAAACTTCAAAGCATGACATCAGGGAGGGGAAAGCGAGCGCGAAGGGTACAGAGGAAGTGGAGGGGATAGTTGAGCAACATGTAGGCAGGTGCTCAAAGTGACTTATAAGTAAGCACACTGGCGCCGTCTACTTGGGCAAGACAACGTTGGCAATGGCGAAATGTGAAAGCGGGGAATCCCCTACTAGGGGAGGTACGTGTAGTTGTTTATGGATGGGAACGAACGTGGAGCCTGCGTCGCTTTATTGTTTCTACAACTTAGTATTCTCTTTTGGCTGGGTGCGTAGATGCCAACCTCTAAAAGTAGTTTTCAGTAACCGACATGTTCATTTTTCAGTAATTTTTAGTAACAAATTTTTTTTTTCAGTAATTTTCAATAATCCAGTCTACAGCGGCAAATTTGGGTATTTAACACTGCAACAAATTTTAATCTGTCAGAACTATTAACAAAATAACAATAATAATACAATACAAAATAATTTGCTAGTGGAAAAATTTAAAATACTGTCTACCAGAAAAATATAATAAATTACCTCCAGGCACAAAGAAAAATTATTTCTTGGAATGTTGGCCAAATTATTATGATAAACTGGCTGTAGTTGCCATTTTGGCCTTCCTTAGTTCAATTTGCGAAAACTTCTTCTGATAGCATAGTTCACTGTGTGCAATGCTGTTTATTTTTTTACTAATAAAGAAGACAACACAGGAGTACTTAAATTAGGTCTGAATTCATTCATGTTTTCTTTCACAATACTGAAAATTCTTTCTGTACTTGCATTACTATGAGGGACTATTAAAATCATTTTCATAATTTTGCTTAATGATGCATACTTCAACTGGCCACTTTCATTTTTCATTAAAGAAATTCTGTGCCACACTTCATCCATTCTCTCAGAAGTAACAGCACAGTTAAACTTTTCAAACTGGTAGTGAGCAAATTCAGATTCCACCTTGTCAGATTCTTCTGGTTTCAAAACTGGAAACAGGGAACAGATATATTGGACAGATGCAAAAGAAACGCTTTGCCTTAATGCTACATCTGCAATTTCAGCATGACTCAGAAATTCATCATTAAGTGGAAATTTTCTTAAAATGTAATTGCAGCCTGCCTTGTAAAATTCCCTTACCTTAGAATAAAAAGTAGCCACTGTGTCTTCACTCAGATCTGCAGTTGTGCCTATATAAGATCTCGCTTTTGACCCAATTACGAGATCACGGTTTTCTTTTTGATTTCTCCTTCTTTCAAAATTTCCATCTGCAAGAGATGTTGCTGTCACATCAAATGCCGATGGCTTGATAAATCGTACAAGCAATTCAGATAACAGACTATGAAGTTTTCTTTTTAATACATGCACAAGCGGAGCTTCCTGCTGCAAGAACATGTTAACAGATGTAAACAAAGGAAGAGTAGCAGATAAAAAAAGACAATAAAGTTTAGATGAAGAATTTCCAATCATACTTGCAAGGTTCTTATACTGTGAATTAGCCTCTTCATTGTCACTGAAATAATGTTCTAGAGCCTCCCACTGTTCACAAAAATTCTGTCAATGGATTCCAAAAGTGATAATCAGCGAGTATTGACATGCTTTAGAATTTTGTGTGGTTTAGTACCACAAATAGGCTTGACTCAGTTTTAGATTGTGTTTCGTCTTTGAACTTTTCTCCAAAAAAAAAAAGTACAACTGTATCAGAAACTGCTCAACATTAAATCCTTTCAGTTGAGTAGCAAATTTCTGTGCAGATAAATTTACTAAATGGCATGAACATCGCTGCAGTATGATTGCAGGCTGAACCTTCTTTATGTGAGAAACAACACCTTTTACTTGACCTATCATAGTGTTAGCATTGTCACAGGAAAATGACACACAGTTGCTCCACGAGATTTTTTTTTAACGAACTCATTGTTCAAAACGTTGAATATTCCTTCACCTGTATTATTACTTGATTCAACCAATGATAACAAAACAGTTGAATTTTTCCCTATTTTTTCGTCAAAATATGTTATTGTAATGGGATACCGTTTATTTGCTTGAGCATCATTACTTCCGTCTGTAGATAGAGAAAAAGGATTTTTTTTAACTTCAGATACAATGTTACTTGTAGAAACACTGACCATGTGCTGAATTAGTGCAGTAGCCTTGGTTCTTCCACACGAATATTTTTCTGCGATCGCTGAATCGGGAAACATGGCTTGAAATAACGGTTTTTCAAGCCTTCAGTTTTCGGAAATTTATCCAACATTTTCAAGCTGAATTGACTTCAGTTTTCGGAAATTTATCCAACATTTTTAAGCTGAATTGACTTCAGTTTTCGGAAATTTATCCAACATTTTCAAGCTGAAATACAAATATTTATGGAATAAAATGATATCTAACAATACTGGGTAGAGGAAACAACGCGAGAAAAAAAAATTACGATTACCAGAGAAATCTTACCTCCGTCTACTTTCCGTTTTCGAAGGATGAAATTCCGTCCTCCGACGGAGAAAACGATCCTCCCAAAATTTAAGTTCAGTTATGCATCGATTTCGTACATGGTCCTAATGATAACAAAAAAAGGACGGAATTCCTCGAATCTGAGATTTTCGTCGCCAAAGATTACGGGGAAATTTTCGGGCGGCCTAACTTCCGTTTTCGGAAATCGTTGCCTACAATTTCAAGCTGAAATTATGCAATGAAATTATATTTAACAATACTGAACAGAAGCAACATCGCGCGAGAAAAAAAAAAAAAACGATTACAGGAAAAATTTGCACTTCGTTTAACTTCCGTTTTCGAACGTTTAAAAAGACAAAACAACGTCCCCAGACGGAATACCCCCCCCAACTAATATCCCGAAAATTTCTTCACTTTTGCATCGATCTCGAAAATGACAAAAAAAAAAAAAAAAAAAAAAACGGATGGGACTCCGCGAATCTGCGGAAGAATCTCGCGTACGAATTAACCGCTGAATCGATTTCGAATGTCGTAAGATAGCGCTAAAATATCGATGACCGGTGAATTTTAACTTTTGGCGCAAAACTGGCACAGATTTCGTCGAAATGGCGATTTTTTAGCAGAATGGCGCAAGAACGTTTTGGCGCGGGCTGGCGCAATTAGCGCAGGTCTGACAGCCCTGAATGTAGCATTTAATTTTTTTCCCCCAGAAAAACTTGAAGAACCAACAAAATTGTTTAAGTTGATGAAAATTTGCTTTCTATCTCAGAAAATTAAATCAAATGGCGATTTTCCGTAATTTCAGCGGCGTTTCCGTACTTCCGTAACAGCAACCAAAAATCCGTAAAATTGCGGAAAATCCGTACTAGTTGGCATCTATGTGGGTACACCCAGAAACTGCATTAATCTTTGCATACAAGTTTACTACAACTTACAAGGTATTGTTGATTTTTCAAATTATTGCCAGTAGTCAAAACTATCAGATTTTACCAAAAACGCTGTGGTGTTGTTCATAATTTTTAAAGCATTAATAAGCATTTTCCGGCAAAAACCAACAAATTTTAAGAAGCATACCGACTGTAGATAATCGAAATAAGTGTTTAAAGTGCTTTTCAACATGGCTACGAAGAAAACACTAAGAAAAACAATAGAACACTAAGAAAACAAGAAAAACAAAAAGTCAAACTTGGAAAGCCTCATTTGCCAGAAAATATCCTGTCAGTGACAAGAGAAAAAGAGTAGTTGAAGAACTTCAGAAAAATGTTGAAAAATCAAGTTCTAAATATAATTATTGGAGACAGCCTGCCAATAATGTTAATATTGCAAGCTTTGTAGTGAGTCAGGAGATGGCTAAGAGAGGAAAACCATTCACAGATGGTGAATACATAAAATGTTGTTTTGTTATGCATCTGAAGAACTTTTTCGGGATTTCAAAAACAAAGCAGAGATTTTAAATAAAATTAAAAACATACAGTTATCTGCCACAACAGTAGCAGATAGGACAGTTAAGATGTCCTCAAATGTGACCATCCAACAAGTTGAAGACGTTAAATTAGCTTCAGCTTTATCAATTGTGGTAGACGAGTCTTGCGACATCAAGGAAACAGCCCATTTTCCCCTTTTTGTGCAGTACATATCATCTCAGGATCCGAGAGAAAAACCTCCGGGATTATTGCCACTTAAGGGCCAAACGCGTGGAGAGGACATAGCAAATGCAGTCCTTGAATGCATGGAAAAAAATTGTATCCCACTCAATAAAATTGTGTCAATTGCAACCAATGGGGCAAAAAGTGACCGGAGCTTTGGGTTTTATTTTAATTTTAAAAGGAAAAATTAATCATGAAGTTATTACTTTCCATTGTATACTCCACCAGGAAACACTTTGTGCACAAACATTTCCAGAAGAAATCGGTAAAATTATGGAATTGGTAAGTAAGATTACCAACTTTATTACCGCAAGGGAACTTGACCATCGACAATTTAAAGAGTTGCTAAGTGAAATGGAGAGCGAGTATTCAGTTCTTCTCCAGTACAACAGGGTTGGTTGGCATTCCAGAGGCGACGTGTTAAAGCGTTTTCCAACTTCCATAAATAAAATCAAACTATTCCTCGACAACAAGGGTGTGGTGTTCAATATTCAGAATTAACAGAAGAACAGTGGTTTCAAAAATTGTACTTTATGGTGGACGTTACATCACAACTGAATCAGCTCAATTGTAAATTACATGGCAAGGGAAATACTGCTGTTTCAATGGTAGAAGAAGTTATTTCGTTTGAAAAGAAATTGATTCTGTCCGCTGAAGATTTAGAGAGGGGAACTTTAGTTCATTTCCCAAACTTGTTCTCAGTATTGCCGAGAAAACAATGCCCTCATTAACAAAGATTATTTCAAGACAGCAGTTTTAAACATGAGGAAATCTTTTCTTCAAAGGTTTCAGGAATTCAGATATGGTAATGCGATTCTAGCTTTGATTAAAAATCTTCTTAACGCCAATCTGAAGGAATAAAATTTTTCTCCGTTTGATATTGACACGGCTAATTTTGAAATACAATTGTTGGACTTCACAAACAAATACTTATGGAGCTCCAAATTTGTACGTCTTGGCACTGAAATAGATGATCTGGAAAAAGAAAAATGCAGTCTGATTTCACAGCACTAGCACACTGCTATAAAAGACCTGCAGAAGGCAGACTCAATGATTTTCAATACTTGGAATAGTCTTCCGGACTCATATCGCGAGTTAAAAAAAGTTGCATTTGGTGTTTCTCAGTATCTTCGGGTCTACGTATTTATGTGAGCAATCGTTTTCTAACATGAATTTTATTAAATGTAAATTGCGGAGCCAAATTACTGACGCCAACTTGGAAAAGTGCCTTAAATTAAAAAAGACTAGTTACAAACCGGACATAAAGAAACTTTCTAAGGAAATGCAAGCTCATTTCTCACACTGATTAAAACCAATGAGAGCAATTTTTGTGTGATTTCATATTATAACTTAATATCACAAATAAGTTATACTATTAATTAATAAAGATATATTTAATATTATAACTTCTTATAGTATTACTTTAAATTTTCCTTATCTGTAAAAATATATTTATGACTCTCGAAATTTTTTTTATTGTTGTGAGGGATAGGTTTGGCTCTTCCGTCTCAAAAGTTTGCGGACCCCTGCCCTAGCCCAACAGCAGTTCACCACAGTTCCAGAGGTGGAAAATTTCGTCACTGCGTTTTTCAGCTCAAAACCAGAGTCCTTCTATCACAGGGGCATTCATTTGTTGCATGAAAAATGGCAAAGGGTCATTGATGCTAACTGCCAATATTTTGTTGAATAAATGTGTACTGGTTTCCTGATTGTTGCTGTCTCCTTTCTCCTTAAAACGGCAGAAACTTTTGCATACCCCTAATTGAAATCTGCATCAGTTATACAGCCATAGTAGTAGTCAATGAAATCAGAAAGCATTCCCTTCCTACACTACTGTAACACTGATTAATAGTTTGTACATTTGTTGGTAAGACTAAATGAAATAATCTTCACACATTGAAGAATTGAAATCTGTAGCAAAAAAAATATTACACTATTATCAGGCACGTAATTCATAGTTTTTAAATCAATTTTCAATCATTACAAATTTCATCAAGCAAGGCAAGGATACAGGTGAAAGTTAGATGCTTTGGGTTATTATTCATGAGCAGCATACCATATGTACAGTGGCTACCACCCGACTCGTGTGCTTAACTAAGGCAAGCTACCTTTAAACTGGAGAGTGACCCTCTGCTTTAAGAAAGCAGCTGAATCACAATGCTACTAGAGTGGGCTGGGCAACCTTTTGCTATGTCTCTCTCATATTGTTACATAATGCTACACAGCAACAACAAAAAAAAAAAAAAAAACACTGGGCACTGCAGGAGAGGGTATAATAACCAGAACGAGTTAAATGAAGTTTGTTAATAACTAGTCAATATTCTAGTTCTGGAAGTCTGCAGTTATGAATTTCATAGAAAAGTATAGCCAGGCTATGTTTTTAGCAGACACGGTTCAAAATGCAACGTTAACAAATGAAAAATATCCCGATTCCCAAGACAAACTAGTTAAAACTAATGACTTCAAAAACCTATATCATGGGTTCTACTTCTAAGTCACACAAAATTTTGTGACAAAAACAAGTGAATGACACAAAGAAAAACTTGCAAAATTTCAAACAAATACTTGCTATTCAGCTGAAACTGCCAAATTTGTAAAAAAACAGAAAAAAATTTCAGTACAGATTAATATATGTATATACACCAAATTTTCTGCAATGTTGAAAAGAGAAGAACAAAACTTATCAAATTTCCATTTGCCTACCTTTTATCAGAGGAGTTTTTCCATCATTAAAAAAGTATCAAAGTGAGACAGAATAAAGATATGATCTCGTTGAGCACAGAGTATTATATAGCTTCACACAGAACAACAGCTGGGGAGAATTTTCTTTACATGTAAATACAGCTTTCGGTATAATGTACCATTTTCTTTTTCAATAGAAGTAAAAATAAGTATACAAGAGGTAATGCTAGTGAGAGGTATTTAAAGTGGTGCTGGAAAGAATATCAACACTCAAAATATCAACAGCATCAAATCCCAAATAAACAATTATTTCTGTGAACATGTTCAAATTTTACCTTAAAAACATTCCTAACAATTAAAAAAATGGGGTTTTAGGTCTTTTTGAGGATTTTTTGTTTAATTAACTCGACTTTCCTAACTTTGTGAACCAAATAACCACTAAGTTTTGAGTTTCTAGCAACCTGGAGTAAGTGAAATACATTTCAATTTATAGGGGAGAAGTGATCCTTCAACTGTGTTTCTTGTATTTCCTGCTTCGTTTGTAATCTGCTACATGAAACAAAAAAACAATCAACATTACCATTTGAGGGTTTATTCACTCCCCTAAAATTTGAACTTTTGGAATCTATCAAATACTTTTTCTGCTGTTAAATACATTAACCTAACAGTTACAAAGAGGTATCAATCAATAAGTTTGTGGCCTGATATGGTTGCCATCATTGTAGAAAAATTGCAACCAATTCTACCCACTAATACCTAAAAAAACAAATATAAAGTGACCATGGATGTAACCAACCTGGGTCTACTATCAATCAATCCAGAAACCATACAACAATCCTTGGAGTGTAGTGCCCCCCCCCTTCTGGATCTTGTCTGGCTCAAAAAGTTTCTATGACAGCCATCTGCTAACAAGGTGTTAGCATCAGTTTTTGCTTTGAGGATAGTGCATGTGAGCCTCATTGATTACCATGGACTCTGAGAAAATTAACAATGGTGACTATTATTGTGACCTACTATGTCAACCTCACCACAAACTTAAAGAGTGCTGAGGAAAACTCAGAGGAGTTGTCTTTTTGCAGGACACTAGGTCTACAAAAGAATGAATCTCTTTCAAGATCTGCACATCAAATTGCTGCCCCATGCACCCTTTTCTCCAGATCTAGCCCCATCTGATTATTTATACACACAAATCTGAAAGCATGCCATTTTGAAAAAAATAAGATGTTAAGTGCACTGTGAATGCATGGCTTGCAGACAACAGAGTTTTATCAGAGGAATTTGAAGCAGTTGGAGGAGCTTTGTACTAAGCGTGTCCAGTTAAAGGGTGATTATGTTGAATAAATATTTAGAGCCTTTACATATAGCACCAGTCCTTCTATAACAGGCCACAAACTTATTGATACTCCCTCATAGTTTCGCCACTCAGAAATTCTGAGACCAGTTAAAGGAATATTAAAGGGGAAATAGGACCCCTTCTAATATATATATATGAAAATCATTTTATGCCTGTTTTTTGGGCCCCAGGTGGTCAATGTTCGTGACTGCCTTGGAAAGGACTTCGGGTTCGATCTCAGGCAGGTATGAAAGCTTGAACCACTAAATATCTGCCATGCGTCAGGTACGCACGTTAAGCCGTTGGGCCCCGGGTACTGGCCCCCGGTAATAAATAAGGGCGTCTTCCTCCCCCTCTCCACCTCGCTTCCGTGTCACTTTCCTATCGGGCACTCTAGCCCAAATCTCTTAGCTTCCTATTTCTAAGGGTTGTTTAAGACCTGGGGTCAGACACTCCCTTCCTAAAATCCTCTACATATGATCTAATCTGATCTACTAGAGCATTGAATGGGCACATTAAGCCGTCGGACCCCGGGTACTGGCCCCTCGGTAGTAAATAAGAGCGTCTTCTACCTCGCTTCCGTGCGACTTTCCTATCGGACACTCTAGCCCAAATCTCCTAGCTTCCTATTTCTAAGGGTTGTTTAAGACCTGGGGTCAGACACTCCCTTCCTAAAATCCTCTACATAAGATCTGATCTGATCTACTAGAGCATTGAATGGGCACGTTAAGCCGTCGGACCCCGGGTACTGGCCCCCGGTAGTAAATAAGGGCGTCTTCTACCTCGCTTCCGTGTGACTTTCCTATCGGGCACTCTAGCCCAAATCTCCTAGCTTCCTATTTCTAAGGGTTGTTTAAGACCTGGGGTCAGACACTCCCTTCCTAAAATCCTCTACATAAGATCTGATCTGATCTACTAGAGCATTGAATGGGCACGTTAAGCCGTCGGACCCCGGGTACTGGCCCCCGGTAGTAAATAAGGGCGTCTTCTACCTCGCTTCCGTGTGACTTTCCTATCGGGCACTCTAGCCCAAATCTCCTAGCTTCCTATTTCTAAGGGTTGTTTAAGACCTGGGGTCAGACACTCCCTTCCTAAAATCCTCTACATATGATCTGATCTGATCTACTAGAGCATTGAATGGGCACGTTAAGCCGTCGGACCCCGGGTACTGGCCCCCGGTAGTAAATAAGGGCGTCTTCTACCTCGCTTCCGTGTGCCTTTCCTATCGGGCACTCTAGCCCAAATCTCCTAGCTTCCTATTTCTAAGTGTTGTTTAAGACCTGGGGTCAGACACTCCCTTCCTAAAATCCTCTACATATGATCTGATCTGATCTACTAGAGCATTGAATGGGCACGTTAAGCCGTCGGACCCCGGCTACTGGCCCCCGGTAGTAAATAAGGGCGTCTTCTACCTCGCTTCCGTGTGACTTTCCTATCGGGCATTCTAGCCCAAATCTCCTAGCTTCCTATTTTTAAGGGTTGTTTAAGACCTGGGGTCAGACACTCCTTCCTAAAATCCTCTACATATGATCTGATCTGATCTACTAGAGCATTGAATGGGCACGTTAAGCCGTCGGACCCCGGCTACTGGCCCCCGGTAGTAAATAAGGGCGTCTTCTACCTCGCTTCCGTGTGACTTTCCTATCGGGCACTCTAGCCCAAATCTCCTAGCTTCCTATTTTTAAGGGTTGTTTAAGACCTGGGGTCAGACAC
Organism: Macrothele yani; assembly: GCA_039090855.1. NCBI lineage: Eukaryota > Metazoa > Arthropoda > Arachnida > Araneae > Macrothelidae > Macrothele > Macrothele yani. The sequence goes on along the minus strand of CM077018.1, from coordinate 61,039,675 downwards.
TCCCTTCCTAAAATCCTCTACATATGATCTGATCTGATCTACTAGAGCATTGAATGGGCACGTTAAGCCGTCGGACCCCGGCTACTGGCCCCCGGTAGTAAATAAGGGCGTCTTCTACCTCGCTTTCGTGTCACTTTCCTATCGGGCATTCTAGCCCAAATATCCTAGCTTCCTATTTCTAAGGGTTGTTTAAGACCTGGGGTCAGACACTCCCTTCCTAAAATCCTCTACATATGATCTGATCTGATCTACTAGAGCATTGAATGGGCACGTTAAGCCGTCGGACCCCGGCTACTGGCCCCCGGTAGTAAATAAGGGCGTCTTCTACCTCGCTTCCGTGTGACTTTCCTATCGGGCACTCTAGCCCAAATCTCCTAGCTTCCTATTTTTAAGGGTTGTTTAAGACCTGGGGTCAGACACTCCCTTCCTAAAATCCTCTACATATGATCCGATCTGATCTACTAGAGCATTGAATGGGCACGTTAAGCCGTCGGACCCCGGGTACTGGCCCCTCGGTAGTAAATAAGGGCGTCTTCTACCTCGCTTTCGTGTCACTTTCCTATCGGGCACTCTAGCCCAAATCTCCTAGCTTCCTATTTCTAAGGGTTGTTTAAGACCTGGGGTCAGACACTCCCTTCCTAAAATCTTCTACATTTGATCTGATGTCTGTTTTTTCCTGTCTACTACATGCATGCATGCACCTACCAACAAAGGAAGATCCAGGTCCCTCTCCATCAAGTTTTAAAACTGAGATATGGAGATTATGCATTAGAGGGGATTTAGTAGCCCTCTAAAATTCAAAGTTTCTATTTTATTCATTTTTCAATTGAACAAATCTACTAATTACTGTTCTGTTCACTGACATTAGAAGATTCACGCTGATAAGAGGGTTTCAATGGGAAAAGGGGACGGGGCGATTGTAACCTGCAGAGTTAAAAACTGGGTCTTCAAAATTTTAGTTATGCAATCCATTCCTTCACCCACTCAAAAGTATCCACATCATATAGATCATTTATTAATATTAAATTCTTCATGGTATGCTAAATGAATCAAAATGATTTTTTAAAACTGAATAATGCATGCAGATTCACTCAATGGACAAAACATTAGAGATACCTACCTCATAGCATGTAGGTCCTCTTCTAGCATGGCCAACAGCCTGTACACACCAAGGCATTGACTCTACCAGATGCCTAAAGCCATGCCTGTTACAGCATTGCCCACAACTTCACCCGAGACGTCAGTCTAGGATCAATGGATCTGATGTTCCCAGCCATGCCTGTTACAGCATTGCCCACAACTCCACCCGAAACGTCGGTCTAGGATCCATGGATCTGATGTTCCCAGCCATGCCTGTTACAGCATTGCCCACAACTTCACCCGAGACGTCGGTCTAGGATCCATGGATCTGATGTTCCCAGCCATGCCTGTTACAGCATTGCCCACAACTTCACCCGAGACGTCGGTCTAGGATCCATGGATCTGATGTTCCCAGCCATGACTGTTACAGCATTGCCCACAACTCCACTCGAGACGTCGGTCCAGGATCCATGCATTTGATGTTCTGCCCCAGAGAGCTTCCACAGAGTTTAAATCTGGGGACCTTGGAGCCATTGGATGGTTCCAAACTCAGATGAGTGTCCCTCAAGACATGGCTGGATAGCTGCACCTCAGTGGAGCAGTGCATTGTCCTGCTGGAACAGACCATTGGCTGCAGGATGCACAAAGGTCATGAAAGCGTGTAGGTGATCAGCTAGCACATGCTGGTAGCACACAGCAGTTAAAGACCTCTCCAGACACACTAAGGGAATCTAATGTGTCGCATGAGGAGGCTTCCCAAACCATTACATAGCCACCATCACCTTGAACAGTTGACCTGGCACGATGGAGCCATGGCCATATGCTGTTGACGCAACACCCACACCCTCCCGTCAGCTTGATGCAGCTGAAAATGAGATTCACCTGACCACACGACGTGGAGACACTCTGAAGGGCTCCAGTTTGATGTTCCTGGCATCAGGCAAGGGATAATGTCCAATGACAAGCAGTTAAGAGTGGCACACAAGTAGGGTGTTGAATCCCATAGCCCAGGGTTATGCAGCGTGTACTGTACACTTCCCTCACTGATGCTGCTTGGGCCTCGCACATTTAACTTGGATAGCAACGCCGCTGCCAAGTGGTCAGTCTGCACAAGTGCGGATAATCCACATAGACCCTGGTCATCTATGGTGTGTGGTCAACCACCACTTGCTTTCTGGGCATTGGTACGCCTATCGATGGTACACTTGCAGTACACCTTTGATATAGTTGCTGTTGGGAACCCTAGGATTCTTACAACTTTGGTGACAGAATGACCTACCTGTCTTGTGCTCACAATGAGTTCACGATCAAAGTCACTCAGATCACCACACTTACCCATGTTCATTTATTGCAATACACAGTTGGGATGCCCTGCTGTATGCCTATTTATTACGTGTTTGGTCTGAATCTGTTCCACTCTGCATGGTGGATGCCCATGTCAACTGCCTGCCACGTTTATAACTAACGTTCTGTCTACTGAATGTGTAGGCTACTTTAATGGGAGTTTTATATGAGGTGCATGAATAACCAACGATCCCCCACAAAAGCATCAACTACTTTCAGAACAACACAAGATTTTAAAATTTGAAATGAAAAGCAAAGCACAAAACAAGTAAAACACAGATGACAAGTCAATGATACAGTTGTTCGAATTGTGCCTGTATGTGTTTTGGGTGTCAACGTTTTGACCAAACACCCACTTAAAAACCGCTAACCACCTCTTCCAAGTCCCTTTTCTCATTCCACTGCAGTTGAAGAATAATAAACCAGCACTGGAGACAGGATACAACTCTCACAGAGAAGAGTGTTCCTTTCATGCTGCGCAGAAATAGCATTATCACATCTTATACCCAGTAAATAATACAGGGTGTCCATAAATGAAGTATACAACTTCAGTATGCTATTGAATAAACAAAAAAAAAAACTACAATAAATAACTTACTTTTAATGTCAAAACACACAGTAACTGTGAAAGTTAAAAAAAAAAATGTCAGTAAATCTTCACGTGCGCTCCGTTAGTTGATCGCACTATGTCTAAACGATAGTCCAGTTCCACCCATGTAAGCTGCAGAATGTCAGGTGTAACAAGGAGGAAGGCATACTTGCCAACTTTGGAAAACGTGCATCAGTCAAACTTATGCGCAAACACCATTAACCACAAAACAAAACATAATTACATTAATAAATATGCAGTAAAAATATCTTCAAATGCCACAATAACTAGTATTATCTGTGTTTAAAATAATCATTTAAAAAACCATAACGTAAAATCTTAATTTTGTTCAATTTTAGCTTCGCAAACCTGTGGTGTTTCAATACTAAACTAAAATTTTCATTTGCTGATATCTTTGTTTCCCTTCCCATTTCTTTACGACCTTTTTTTTTTTTTTTTTTGTAATGCCCTTGGATGACAATTTAATTCATTATGAATGCATGACAGCTTTCACTATTTTAGATAAAAGATGAATAGTGTAACTTTGAAAATATAAATACTTTTGAACACCATGCATCAATTTTTACAAATTTTTCAGCTTCGTCACTTTCCTTTTCGGACCCCCTCCCCCCTCCATTTATCAAACTGAAATGCAAATCTTTGGGGAGAGGGGGTATTTAAGAATACATGTTCTGATCATTGTTGGGAAAAAAATTACAGTTATGGGGGAAATCTTTGCTACGTCCGATTTCCGTTTTTGGACATTTTCCCTCCATTTTCAAGTTGAAATACAAATATGATGAAATAAAATGACATTTAACAACAATACCAGGCAGAGGAAACATCAAGTGAAAAATAAAATTATGATTACGGGAGAAATTTTCACTGTGTCTAACTTCCGTTTTCGAAAGTTTTGAAAGACGAAACTTCCTCTTTCGAAAGTTTATACAGTTTCAGGCGGAAAACATCCTCCACCACTAATTGTCCCAAAATTTCTGTTCAGTTATGCATCGATCTCAAGGAAAACCCAAATTATGACGGAAAAGGAGAAATTACTCGAAGCCGTCGCACTCTCATGCTTAAAGATTACAGCTAAATTTTTTCGCCGTCGAATTTCCGTTTTCGGATATTTTCCCTCCATTTTCAAACTGAAATACAAATATTTATGGAATAAAATGATATATAACAACAATACTGGACAGAGGCAACATCACAGGAAAAAGAAATTACGATTACAGAAAAATTCTTTATTTCGTTTACTTCCATCTCTGAAAGATGATATACCGTCCCGATGCGTATTTTTACAAATTGATAAAATTCTTCGATACGTAGTTTTACGCGGCGAGAAAAATTCTTGATGCGTATATTTACGCGGCGAGAAAAATCCCCGATGCGTATTTTTACGCGGCGAGAAAAATTCCCGATGCGTATTTTTACACAGTAAAATTTTGATGCGTACTAGACGCGTAATTACGCATTTTGGAGAACTCTGGGCGGCACATTACTTGAGCACCCCGTGGAGAGAGAGTTACTGCACGAAAACGGAGCCATCGTTATATACTTGATGGCTACACACGAAGCCGGCAGGTCAAGGATGACATCATCGCGTAACACGGCGCTCGTAGGCCCAGCAGAAAATCTAAGTGGATGGTTGCAGGGGATTGAAATATTTCGATTGAGCAATCGAAATATTAAAAAATCCGTAAAAAAATACTTCTATCCGTAAATCAGTAAAATTAAGCAGGAATCCGTAAAAGTTGGCAAGTATGGGAAAGCGAACATTTTTTGAGCTCAGTGCTATATAGAAGTGACCTTTTTCTTGCAAACAATGTCCTTAATAAAGAAGCCCCAAAGAAAAAAATTGCACAGGGTAATATCAGGAGAACGGGGTGGCAATGCTGTTGGACCTCCACGTTTATTCCAATGCCCTGGAAAATGGTGGTCTAAAGATCTGCGTACATCCAAAGACCAATGTGGAGGAGCTCCATCTTGCTGGTAAATGATGTCCTGAATATCATGGAGTTGTGGAATTACGAATTGTTCTAACATGTCCAGGTACGTTATGCTAGTAACAGTTGGTTCAGCAAAGAAAAAGAGCCCTATACTGTCTTCCATTAGGCCAGCACATACATTAACCTTCAGGCTGCCTCTCACGTGCGCTACGACCACATGGGGATTTTCCATACCCCAGATTTAGCAGTTATGTTTATTTACTCTGCCAGAAACATGGAATGTCGGCTCATCGCTGAAACAGATCCGTGAAAGGAGGGTGGGGTCTTCGTCAATGTGATTAAGCATGTCTACTGCAAATGATTTTTGACGTGGTTGATCATTTGGTCAGTTTTTGCACTAACTGCACTTTATATTGCTTTGCGTCTTTTTAATCGGGTAAGTACACCAGTGTGGGGATTTTGCCCACAGCTGACGGTTCCAGTTGGTCATTCAACCTAAGGATTTTGGAACAAAACCCAGTGAGTTGGGATCTTTTTTGCCAATGTCACACAGAACTAGCTTATATCTCTCCAAGATTCACAGAGGCCCTTGTTGCTGTTCTGTGTGCCATTGTTACCCACGGAGCCAAACCCATCTCTCACTCAGATCTACTTAATAGCATAAAAGCTATGTATGCTAGCAGTAGAGCTTGTGTACGAGTGAATGGTGTTTTATCAAAATGGTTTTCTATTGGTGCAGGAATCAGACAAGGTTGTGTAATGTCACCATGGCTGTTTAATATATTTATGGATGTGTGATGCCAAAATAAATAATACTGGCTTATGTCTTGGTGATATTCGTGTGCGCAGATTACTGTATGCTGATGACACTGTCCTGTTGGCAGAGAGCAAAAGTGAGTTGCAGCATATGTTGTCCCGGATGTACAAAGTTTGCACGAAATTCAAACTGAGTATAAATAAGGGAAAAACCAAAGTTATGGTTTTTGAGAGAGGAACTGGTAGTACTGAATGTAATATAAGTCCGAAATGGCACAGTGATTGACCAGGTGAGTGAGTTTGTGTATTTAGGAAGCATGTTTGACAGAGAGAACAAATTGGATGGTGAAATTAGTAGCCGAGTGAATTCTTCATTGAAAGTCACGGCTGCTTTGGGAGGTTTTTACAGGAATGATGGGTTCTCAAGAGAGTCCCGCATGGCTGTGTATGAAAGTGTAATTGTTCCTACTCAACTGGGATGTATGGCAGTGAAACCTGGATACTACAGAAGAAACATAGAAGTCGTTTGTGTGCTGGAGAAATGCTTTACTTGTGGGGGGGGGGGGGGGTTGTGGCAAGACACATTCTGATTGTGTGAGGAATGAAGATGTGTTGCAGTTGTGTAATGTGAAGCAAAATGTTGTCAGCAAGGTGGAGACTAATATGCTTTGGTGGTTTGGCCATGTTGAAAGAATGAGTGGTGAGATGCTTACTAAGAAAATATTTTTAGCCCAAGTGGCAGGAAAGAAAGGCAGAGGAAAGCCAAGGAAGTCATTGGATGATCAGATTCAGGAGTGCCTGCATGAGAAAAAGATTAAGAGTATGAAGTATAGAAGATCTTGTGTACAGCATGCGATGGATGTCAGTGAATCCCGAGTTGTATGTCAAGATCGTTGTAAACGGAGAAGTTTGATATGGCAACAGTAAGTAAAAATTATCTGGTAGTTTGCATTTCTTTGTAGAGCTAACCTCTGAATCTCACAGAACAGCTTAGTGATATGTATGCACTTTATATATGCATATAGGTGTATATGTTTATGCAGAACCTTGTGAACCGTTGCTCATGGTATTTTGAGTTCATGACTGGCAATGCGGATGGACTTCTTTGGGCTCCTTAGATAAGCCTTACGCACTTCTCCCACCTTTTCACCCGAAATGGAAGGTCTCCCAGTGCTTTTACCTTTCAAGACACTTCCTGTTGCTTTGAATTGTTCGACGCTCCTTTGTGTTGTTGGCTGTCTATTAAACTTCGTTCTGAACTTATACTGAACTGTTATTAGAGATTTTGACTCCCCAAACCAAAACACACATGCTTTCTCGAATGGGGAAGCCATGTCTGTTGTATTCCGTGTTTCATAAGATTTTTCATTAGATGAGACACCTGGCTCCATCTATCATCAGACTTAAACTTTAACACTTGCCACATCTCTTGAAGTTTAAAGTAAGTATTTTTTCTATCGTATTTTTTTTTTAAATATAGCATACTGAAGTTGTATTCTTTATTTATAGACACCCTGCATATCTTGTCATGGAATTCATCACAATCTACCTCAATCAGTCTTGGGGAAACACACACACTCTACTCGTACCTGATTCTGCTAGGACAACCATCCATGAGATAATTCCCACAATATATTTTCCTTAAATTTTAACAAATTTTTAACACTTGTTTATGAAAGGTTAAAAGTAATAAAACTAAGCAGAAGTAACATACTTAGTTAGCATAAAGCAACTATTTCATAAACAATCTCAACGTGCCAGTAGTGAAGGGAGCATGGGAAAAAAAATCAAAACATTATAAATTCAAACCATTAAAAGAAATTTACAATTCTATTTAATCAATTTTGCTATGTTTTAATAACTTGTAAATTATCTTTAGAAACTGTGACAAACCATAACCTTAAAAAAACTACACCCAGGAGAACCACATAAAGTGATTCAGATTTAATATGGCATCAGCAAATTGTTTGTGCAAAGCTTCTCATATCAAAAAGAGAGTGACAGAATGATTGAGGTGGAGAAAACAATAATTCAAATTTCATAAATCTCATTCAAAGTCATTCTAGAAAATACTGCTAAGGATAGATTTTTTCTACTTAAAAGATAAAGGTGGAAAATTCTACTAGAAAATTAATTCAAGTTATAAAAAATAACATAAATCATTTCCGTTACAAGTGAGTATATTTAAACTGCAGAGACAGAACAATTTTGCAAGGCATTCTCTTTTTCTTTGTGAGATTCCTCAAGCTGATTATAAGAAGTCTGCACTGTTTGTTCATGCAAACTATAAATATGTTTTTAATCAACACTGGGATATCAGGGATCACACACAAAGAATGACACACTCCCTTCAATTATGTTAAAATGGGAACATCTTCAAAGCTCTTGAAATTTCCATGGATTACTGGGACAGGCCAAGGTGCTTATATCAGCTTAGAATGTAGAGCACTTCCTTGGGGAAGGAGAGGAGCTTGCAAAAGACATGTTCCATCACGTAAGTCTTAGCATAAGAACTTGAGAACTCCACACAGCTTCACTGACATCCACACAGATTTCCCAAAAATAATGAAAATGATAGAATGGTATTCATTACGTACAAGTGTGGGCTATCAGATAATTTTTTTCACTGTGCATCCTCATGTGGAAAGCTAGTGAGCACAGTTGGTAACAATCAACCAGCTTTTTATTTCTCAGACAAAACTAACTTTTTACAAGATACAAGTAGTCACAATAATCACTTCTTTCTATCATCAGAGCAGTGACAATTTTCACACCTTAACAGAAATATAAATTTAAAAGTTTCTGCGATACCCATGCAAATTCATGTAAAAATATTACTGCTATCAATTTACTAATTAAAAGGGAAAATGGTGGATTCTTTAAGGCAAGTAAAAAGGTCCATAAAGTGGTAGAGTTTCCACTTCACATCATTTTTGCAGATAAAAGCATGCATGTTTTACATCCCTTTGGTTGCCCCCTCCCCCTCTCCCTTCACTCTATTTTTGTATTTTTTTTTTTGTTTCCAGTTAAGAGAGAAACTGGCACAAGTGATTAGCTGGTTTACCACTTAAATACAAACTAGACGAAACCCGTCGGAATAGACGGTTTTTTTTTTGGTTTTTTTTTTAACAGAATAAACTCATATGAAAATATGAAACAACACATGTAAACTTTATTTGATTGACAAATTCATTCAACCACTACAGTAAAGACAATGGTCCAGGTTTGTGATTTGTTTTTTTTTTACTGAAGGTTTAACGACCACCGTGAGCAACTCAATGGGCTATAAGCAGTCGCCCGTCCCTAATTTAGGGTCACTGGTTCCAGGGAAGGGAAAAGTTGGTTGGTTGATTTTTATGGAGCAAGGGCCATGTTTGGCCAAAGAGCGCCAGACACAAGACAAACAAACAAACAGTATTAAAAATGTGGTAAAAAGCTTAAAATCTGGCTGATCAAGTAAAACTGAACAATGAGAATGATGGAAGGGCTAAAAAGAAAATGAAACGAACAGTATTAAAAACATGGTACAATGATTAAAATTTAGCTGATTCAGTAAAACTGAGAAATGAGAATGATGGGGCTAAAATCTAGATATGTTTAAAATAGTCAATTTCTTTAAACAATGAAAAGACAGCAACAGTATCGCAGTAGTCATTTAGGAGCCGCTGCAGTGTAGCGGCATCCTTGGTCAACAAATGAGAATGAAAGAAATTAAAACGTACATCACGAAAACAACTACACAAAAGATGAGTGACAGTGAGTCGGCAATTGAACGTCTCGCACATCGGCGCAGTGTCGCCACACAGCAAAAAGCGGTGAGTAAAACGACAATGCCCAATGCGGAGACGCGCAAGCACCACTTCCTCCCTACGGTTCCAACGATATGAGGATTTCTAGATTCCAAGAACAGGTTTAATACGATGCAGTTTATTTTCCACCTCTTGGTCCCACAGATCCTGCCACGTAGGGAAGGGAAAGAGCCAGTGCAGTAAGATAAACACAACATCCATGCCTCACAGGATTCGAACCCAGACCCTTCACGAATGAATCATCATAAGCCAGCGCTTAGACCACTGCGCCACCAGGGCGGCCATGTTTATGATGAGCATCATGACTGCACCCTTTTTCAGTTGTAAAATGTGAGGCAGAAGTCCACTCATCTCAATTGTGTGCAAAACTTCAACTGGATAGCGCACTCTTTCACTCTCATTTTCAGTCACAACTGTGTTTGTAAATGTTGTTGGAATGAGATTTGCACTGCGAATGCTCTTCACCCGTTGGAATCAACGGTTAATTTTTGTTTGTTTTTTGAAAAGAATAAACTCATGTGAAACAACAAATGTAAACTTTATTTGATTAACAAATTCATTCAACCACTTAAGTAAAGACAACAGTCCAGGTTCTTGATATTTTTTTTTTTTTTTTGACTGAAGGTTTAACGACCACCATGAGCAACTCAATGGGCTATAAGCATTCGCCCATAATATTTTCACTAACAATGGTCAACGGAATGTTTATTTACATCTTTACATAATGGGAAATGTCTTACCAACGTGAATAAACTGGATCGAATTAATATTAAATTGTATATATACATCACACAGTCCAACGGAATCAGGTCTTCGAGAGTGTTCGCTGTTCTGATGATAAGAACTTTGTTACAAAATGCCTGGTAGCATTGCTTTTCGCAAAAGTTCACTCAGAAAAGAGACTTCGGACTATCTCAGTCCCTCCATGCTTCTGCCGTCAACAGCGCGTGAGTCACCCATAGGCGATCGAATGTCAACCGCACGCTTCTCCCATAGACTTTACATGAGAACTTTGCCACCCCACAACGCCCGAATCGCTACCCCAATCTCATTTTTTCTCTTTGACTGGCACATCTACATGGTAAGACCTTTATTTTGATACCTCAACCATATCTTTATGTTCAGGTGTTCTCTCAAAATAGGACTCACAGTAAAAAACCTTATGGAATGAATATATAGATAGCATCCCCATGGTTTACAAAACTAATCCCACTGTTGTTGTTTTTTAAGACTTGTTCTATGTGTGGTGCTATAGTCATACTTGGCACTTGCATCCTAAATTTCCATCCATCGTCATTAAGAAAATTTGCATTTCACAATAATAAATCAAGAATCATGACCAACTTTCATACGATTAAAAAAAATATTTGGGTAAACAAAACTGACTTCCTTTTAAAAATATCTACACAGATATACAGCTGAAATAAAAGCAATACAATTTTCACCAGTTTTCTGCAAGACTCAGTCTGCAGATATTGGAAAAAATATTAAATACTTATATACCTCTTTAGGGTCAATTGCTTCTGCTGCACTGATGATTCCTTCCAAACATTTCTGAATAATAGGCAAAACATTTTTGTGTATGTCTGCAGTCATCTTGACAAAATTTTGAACACATGATATCCTCCGCTCCTCCATGTCTTGAAGTTGCTGGAGAAGAAAAAGAAAAAAAAATCAGGGAAAATAATACATAAACACATTTACAATATCACTCGCTCACAGAAATAGATTGCATCTTCATTTGTACATATACTTCAGTTACGGCCTGCTTCCAAAAAAAAAAAAAAAAAAGGAAGCCATAGTTCTACTCTGACTCACTTGGTTATGGGGGGGGGACAACAAGTGTACAATTGAAGTATATATTGGGGGACGGTAACAAAAGAAAGTTAAAGGTTAAACGAATAAGGGCAAAAAAAAAAGAAAAAAGATGGCAAACCCACTTTATAATTAGATAGGAAGTTTACTAGTAAAGAATTTGCTGGAGCATTATTAAACTGCAATCATATGCCAGTATAATTAACCTTTAAGCGGCCTATGGTACCCAAATGGTTTGCGAAATTTTCTGCCCTCCCCAAAGAGAAATGTTTGAACACATGATATCCTCCGCTCCTCCATATCTTGAAGTTACCCCCTGATCGTGGTAGGAAGAAATGTTCATTACAAAAGTGACGGAAAAACCTTCCCCCTCTCATCGCAGTAATACCGACCATAACCTGTCACTAGTGATAAGCTGCAGGTCGATGGTCGGTATGCTGAGATGGAAGAGAAACTTCTATTCATCTATTTTCTTCTCCAGAACCCAAGGAATAATGGATCCTCTGACACGGACATCGCACCACTGGGTAGAAACAAGTGTTTCAAACATCTCTCTCCTTTCTTTGGTTTGTCGCTACTGTTTTAGAACTTTGAGCTGGTAATCAGTCAGAAATGTTTAGTATTAGCCATTTCCTTAAAGAACCACTTTGAGTAAGGAAGCTGACGGAAAAGCAGTGCCTTCCTATGAGCAGGTTCACTTGTTCCAGCCATGTGTGGCCAAAGCCGCTTCTGAGAGAGCGATTATATCCGTTCAGCCCGACCTCAGCTCATTTTATTAACCCCAAATTAATTTGTTTCAGCCAGTTAAAGGGTTAAATCTCATCATAATGTTGATGGATTTCCAGAAAAAATTAATCTACAGCTAGTGGATCTCCTCACATTTGCCCAGGTCTCAATGGTCTACAGATAAACAAAACTTCATTTGCTGGAACTCTTACTAATTCACCAAATAAACCTTCACCTGGATGTTCTCTAAATCCTGGTTCTTTCATTATCTCCCTCTTTCTCTTTGGCTAAAGAATCTATTAACAACTTTACTGTTACAAGGTTACTTTTTGCAACAGCACGTAATTATCTTTTTGATCAACATATCCAAAGCTTAAAGATTCAAACATAAAAAAATGTTACTCATGATGAAAGAGATATCAGCTTTACATCAACAGTGAGCTTTTTACCATGTCCATTACATGGACTGTATGCACTGTAAGGTACATGGAAATGGAAAATCATAAGAATTAGCATAAAAGAATTAAGTCTTCACACACCTGTTGCAAGAAGGGATTATCAAGACATCCAAATATTTAAAGACCATCAAAATTCTACTTATTTATTAAATGTTAATCTGTGTCTAAGACATGGTTCATACCCTTATTCAATTATAGAATCATAGGGCTTCTGATTTATTTATTTTTTTCCAGAACACATGACCCAAATATTCCTGCTTAAAAAATAGCAAAGTCACAGGTCTGTTCAGTGTGTAACCCACAACAAACAACCCTTACAGGCTTCAGCAAACTCAATATAGAATTTTGAAACTGATGTTTGCTTCACCTAATAAGAAACTTAGAATCAACAGAAATACCAACTGTCCATGAAAATGTAACCAGGTTTAATTTCTCCAAAACTTTTATGTATACTACTATGCTATAATTTTGAAACAAATATGTTTCTACTTTGAGGCTTTAATTCAATTACTGAAGCAAATCACAGAATAAAAAAAATAATAATAAAATGAAAAAATATATAGGTATAAAATCTACATTACACCATAATTGTGCCATTACTTTTTAAATGCTTTCATTTATCACAATCAGTACATAAACTAATTATGCATTATATTTAAATATGTTGAAATAATACATTGGAAATTTAAGCACAAGGAAAGGTGAAATGGAGTGTGCATTTTTCTTTATTAAAGCAAAATTAATTGAAAATCCTTATGTCATTTTTAGGAACTGCACCATTTCTGTAACCCATGCAGTTATTTTCACACAAAGTGAGGTGCAGCACTATATTCAATAAATTCTATGATACTATTAAGCATGGACAGATGTGAGTTACCCAGTGTTCACTTGTACATCCATTCTCCAGTTCGGCATCAAGTTTACTGAGTATTAAAGTAATATTTTTCTTGATATATTCCTTTGGTAGTTTTTCAAGTTTATTAATTTCAAAGCCGTTCCTTCTATTCACTTACAGCATTAAGTAATAAGAGATCTTCAGCTTGGAAAAGTCTCGATAAATGTGTCGTTACAGTCTAGTAAAAATAATAGCCCATTTTTAAACTTAGGTCAATATTCAAGTAACCTTTTGCATCAACTGAATCTGCTTTACATACTCTACCAACAATAACTTGTAAGTGCAAGTTAGGTACAAAATTTTGTGTCAAGCACTTTAAAGCTCTTTCCTGCCTTGAAACCAATCTCACATCCTGAAAACCTCCAAATTTCAACAAATGTTCAGTCACTTTCTCCAATGCTCTCTGCTTTTTAGGTGAATAAGAGTAAAAGCTAAATATCTGCTTTAGAGTACCTTCAAAGACTGTTAAATATGTTTCAAATTATGATGAACACAGTGCACACCAATAAGATTCGGGTATTTGATCATCATCATTGCTTGAATGCCATTTGTAAGTGCCCATGTTTACACAGATGCTCCATCTAAAAACCCCACAAGTTTTGCTCTTAATATGTCTTCAGTAATACTGACTTCTCCACAGCCTTTCAAAATGGCATGCATTAAAGAAGGGCTATCTTTTTCATTTTACACAGCAATAAGGCCTGTTGATATAGTTTATAGCTTTTGGTAAACCATTCTTAACATAGCAGACGCACACAGCTTCTTGCTTAATGATACTCCGACCTATAGTAAATCAGTATTTGTCATTTTCTTGTAGGACTTCCGTCCACAGTGAGTAGAGTTTAGGTTCCAGCCACCAATAGCGAGATCGCCTTTTGGGAAGGACACAGAAACGGAAGGAATGAGAGCAAGTCTAGCGACTTTGACAGAACAGTTTGTAGTGAGATTACAGTACAGTAGATGGCGCCACCGTACAAGTACGATGTTGGACATAGAGGGGTGAGAGAATTTCAGGGAGGGGGGCATAGGAAAGGTTACCCATTTAACCAGTGGGTCCAGCCTGGGGGCCGTCACTTAACGTGCTCATCCGACGCACGGCGGATATTCAGTGATTGTTAGTAAATCACACCATCTCTGCAAGATCAGCCCGGGCTCGAACCTGAGGACCTTGCATCGATAGTCTGACTCGCTAACCACTAAGCCATCCGCGGCTCCTATACTCCAACCTATGGATCCATTGGCCATAATTGTAAAGAACTGACAATTTTAATATCAGCTGGAACTCCTAAATGCATTGTTTAAACTACCGACAAAATAAAAATGTGGCAGGCAAAATTGTTCACATAATTTTCTCCTAAAGTAATACATTTCCTGCCTGCATTTGGCACAGACGTTTAAACTTGCTAAATGCCAACTGCTCTTTCTCAATGTAATAAGATGTGTTGAAGAGTTTGGAAGATTTTTCAATGTTGTCTTTATTCATATTCCAGATTAATACAGTCATTGCTGTATCACTGGAATTTGCTTTTGCTACACATGCCTTTTTGCACTTGATATGGCATCTGCTCCTATCGTGTTCGGAAAGCTTCTTTTTCTAAATCCTTGAGCAGAGCCTCCTGCACTTTTTAGTAAGGAGCTGTCTTTCGCTGCCAAACTACAAAACTCAGCACAAACAGAACAGCACATCCTGTTCTTTCATCATGATACTGGATCCATGGAAATTTTCTATGAAACCTCTATTTTATCATACAAAATGTGATGATTTAGAATGAAAGTTTCCTTGGAACTTGAAGGTTTTGTGTTATTTTTTTTTTTTAACATCTGTGTCATTTGTCTTTTAATGGCTCACATTTCCACAGCTAAAATGAGCAAATAAACTTTTCTGTGATTGGAAACGCCAGACCTGCCAACTTTTAAGAATTGAAATCCGTAAAAAAAGTTGTGAATGTTTAATCGATATGTCAGACTGACTAATGTATCGAACGTACTGATGAAATGCATTGAGCATATCGATTAAAAACCGATTTGTAATCATATATCGATTTCATATGTTATACAAATAATATGTGTGTCAGTATTTCTGGCTTATATAAAACGATTAAAATGCAATCAAAACATAATTAAGTCATAGGCTACATTTACGGAAAAAGAATTCATTTGTAACCCTGAAATTATAGCTATAAGCAATATATTGGAGTGACTTCCTACTTTAAAATACTTATGGTTTTGAACTTAAAATGTTTGTGTCAGTCTGCTAAAATACCTTTAAAAAAGCAATTTCCTCTCTCTCTTTGTAGTTATCGCTAATCTTAATCTTACAATGTTTATTTCCGACTGTTTCCAAATTGGATGAGATGAGAGAGGGTTGGAAGAAATTATGATCAAGGCAATCAGAAACATGCAGATGCTGTAGTACTTTGAAATAATTCTCTCTCTTCGAAAAATGTTTAGGTAATATATATTATACAGTATATATGACCTTAATCTATTCTGGGGAAAAAAAATCCGTAAAATATGTCACCCCGTAAAACAAGTACAATTTCCGTAAATTTTACGGGTAAACTGTAAAACCTGGCAAGTATGGGGAACGCTTCATTATGATCCGTAGCCTCCAAAAATAGCATGATTTTTTTAAATATAAAAAGCTCTTAAATAATAAAATATTTTTTAAGGTATTCAATGTACATACATGAGACTGATGCAGGGAAAAAAAACTGAACTTTTTAACTGCATGGGTGAAAAATAAGAATGTGCTGTGAAACAGTGTGAATATGATGCACCGTGAGCAAAACAAAATTGTTCACTGAAATTTGTTATGTAAATATTAAGGTGGAACACATCGCTGTATTCAAAATATAATTTTTATTTTATTTTTTACGTTTAATAGCAACACAGGATAAATGTAACATCGCGGAGAAATAAAATTACGACTACCTGCGAACCCTACGCTCTGTCCAACTATTTATGGAACAAAATTATATTTAACACTACTGGGTAGAAGAAACATTGCGAGAAAAAAGGATTACGATTACAGGAGAAACCTTCACTCCGTCTAACTTCCGTTTTGAAAGTCAGAATTCTGCCCACTGATGGAAAACGACCCCACCACCAATCCCTCCCAAATTTCTGTTCAGTTCTGCATCGATCTCGAGAACCATCGAAATGACGATGGAAATGGCGGAATTCTTCGAATCCACGACAAAATCTCGTGCCCGAAGATCACAACGAAACTTTCGCGCGAGCTTCCGTTTTCGGAATTTTTCTTCCATTTTAAAGCTAAAATGCAAATATTTATGGAATAAAATTATATATTTAACAATACTACTGTGCAGAAGAAACATTGCGAGAAAAAGAAATCACTATTACAGGGAACATTTTCACTCCATTTAACTTCTGTTTTCGAACATTTTGAGAAACAAAATACCATCCCCAGATCTAAAAACGACCCCCCCCCCCTTCCCAACTAATCCTCCAAAATTTATCTTCAGTTTTGCATCGATCTCGAGTATAACCCAAATGATGAAAAAAAAAAAAAAAAAAAAGGAATTCCGCAAATCCGCGTAAGAATCCCATGTATGAATGTAACACCAGCCACTTCCACCATAAGAAATTTTACATGAGAGCATCAGTTATCAGAGAAAATTTCCCTTCCTACAGCTTTCTTATGCAATCACTGAATGATATGACAGCTCCACAAGCGACGTTATGGAGCAGTAAATGGAACTGCGCTCTTATTGGTTACCTCAGAGATTTAGTCGGTAGCATGAGCGTGCAACTCTGCTCTCACTACCAAAACCCTCTTTGGTACCTGCTCATCACACCCACATTTATTTAGGACTTTGGATATGGTTGAAGAGAAGCATTTGCCCCACCCAACGTGTACACATGCTTTTCCAAACCAATCGCTTGTGATCTTCTAAGTATTTTATATAATATTCTCAAAGTTTTATTTGATTCTTCACTACATGTTTTTAATATACACGAACACAAAATTCATATGAAGATTCATCAATATGCAAGTCATAACCAGGGACAGGGTTCAAATGGGAATCAGAACACTGGCTCCTGCCATTTCAATTGGCCATGAGAGGAGTGGGATAAAACACGGTAACTATGCAGTAGTTAAATTCTAGAAGTCAATAATGTGACTTCAATGCTAAGGGAATTTCAATCTGATTGTCCATGCTGAATATCAACTAAAAATCTTTGGTAATTATCTGAAGCCGAATAAGACCCATCGTAGATGAAAAGGTCAGCCAATTTTTAGATCCCAGAGATAATTGAAATTAAAATTGAATTTTTCATCACAACCTGTGTTACTTATCTATCCTATCATAAAATTGTGTTTGAAAAACCTTCAATAATGTGTGAAAAAACAGCCCAACAACAACAACAAAAAAAAAGACTGACATACTGAACTGTCAAATTATCTACTATATTTTTAGAACTCATATGTATATTACAGCAGCTACATACATAAAACAGGACTAACTTGCCATTTAGTTTCATGACACACAGAAGCAGAACTAAATTACCTGAAAAATATTTGGCATTTGGTCTGCATAATGAATCCTCTGTAGTTCATTTGCCTTTTGAAGCTGATTAGCATATTCTGTTTTCATATCCTCACATAGCCTGTTTTTTATCTGTGCGTGACCTCGAGCCTGAAATGGAAAAAAAAAAAATTAGATTAACGATTAACATATTAAGATTTTTTAACAATATGAAATTATCTACTAGTGAAATACAATGACAGAAAATACATACATATCACTAAGCTGTTCTGAGATCCAGAGGTTAGCTCCACAAAGAAATACAAACTACCAAATAATTTTTTAATTGATTATTTACTTACTGTTGCCATATCAAACTTCTCCATTTACAGTGATCTTGACATACAACTCAGGCTTCACCGACATCCATCACATGACGTACACAAGACCTTCTATACTTCATACTCATAATCCTTCTCATGCAGACACTCCTGAATCTGATTCTCCCATGACTTCCTTGGCCTTCCTCTGCCTTTCCTTCCTACCACTTGGGCTAAAAAAAAATTCTTAGTAAGCATCTCATCACTCATTCTTTCAACATGGCCAAACCACCAAAGCATATTAGTCCCCACCTTGCTAACAACATTTTGCTTCACATTACACAACTGCAACACATCTTCATTCCTCACACAATCAGAACGTGTCTTGCCACCCCACCCTTCACCCTGTAAATAACGCATTTC
This sequence comes from Macrothele yani, assembly GCA_039090855.1. Classification (NCBI taxonomy): domain Eukaryota; kingdom Metazoa; phylum Arthropoda; class Arachnida; order Araneae; family Macrothelidae; genus Macrothele; species Macrothele yani. The sequence continues at coordinate 61,021,015 of CM077018.1, read as the reverse complement.
TCCAGCACACAAACGACTCCTATGTTTCTTCTGAAGTACCCAGGTTTCACTGCCATACATCAGAGTAGGAACAATTACACTTTCATACAGAGCCATGCAGGACTCTCTTGGGAACCCATCGTTCCTGTGAAAACCTCCTAAAGTGATTTCAATGAAGAATTCACTTGCCTACTAATTCCACCATCTAATTTGTTCTATCTGTCAAAAGTACTTCCTAAATACACAAACTCATTAACCTGGTCAATCAACGTGGCATTTAGATTTATATTACATTCAGCGCAAACAGTTCCTCGCTCAAATACCATAACTTTGGTTTATCCATTATTTATACTCAGTTTGAATTTCATGCAAACTTCACACATCTGGGACAACATATTCTGCAACTCTCTGCCAACAGTACTGTGTCATCAGCATACAGCAATCTGCACACATGGATATTACCAAGACAATAAACCAGTATCATTCATCTTGGCGTCATGCATGCACATGTCCATAAATATATTAAACAGCCATGGTGACATTACACAACCTTGTCACTACTGCCACCAATGACACAGAAAAACTGCAATAATATGGAATACTTTTAAAGTGCAAAACAAGCACTTTCTTTAACTTCCACAATACTAAAAAGGGATGCCGGAAGTCATAAAGAAGCGTTGTTGTTGCAGTGATATATTTCTTACTATAACATTTCTTTCCAAAATGAGAGTTTAACACAACCTAGCGGCTTTTTAAAAATTTGAAGTAAATACAAAAGTTATCCACAATATAAGCAGCACAAATGAAAACGATTACATAGAAAGCACACCAGAAATTGTTTTAAACAAACATGGAGCTGCAATACAATGAAATCTTGTGACACACAGTGACATATTAGGGAAGGATTTTTTTTTTTAATGAACACAGGGACAATTTTATGGGCACAATAGCTGCTATACAGTTCCCACATTTTCTACCTAAACTGTTTGTAAGGGAATTCAGGACACCATCTTTTCCTACACTGACAAAATTTTAAAGCCATGATAATCTAGTGGTGTGAAGTGGAAGCCACCTGCATGAATGTTCTAAGTGAAACAGTTCAGAACACATGCCGCTGTATAAAATATTTCCCAAACACTGATTAGTTCAGGAAGGTACAGTATGAATACCATATGTAGCAACATTATAAAGAATCTCAGAAAAACAAATTTAGTTAATACCAAAGAAAACAACATCATTATACTATTGACAATTTTTAAACTTCACCAAAACAAAATGGCTCCCCTTTCAGGGTTCCTTGTCACATTCACTTGTAGCAGGACAATGCATACTTGTAAACATATCTTATGGAACAATCCAGTGCTCTATAAATAGTCCTTTTCATAAAGATACAGCTCAGCACCCAAAACTAAACATTATCTACATAACTGGAAAACAAGGTGAAAAAGGAAAGCAGTTTACTGAAATGGGGATCCACCATAAAACCACCTTTCCCTGCAAGTTGTCTGGGATAACTACTTTAAATGCCATTCCATACATCAGGGCATAAATAAATTAAACTACTCTATGTAATTAATTGTTACATAACAGCCAATGCTTTTACTATGCTACTATTCCCAACAGAATAAAATATCTTCAGGTGGATATTAAACAGTGTAAACACAACTAAAAATCTATACAAAATCTTAGTATTCTAAGTATTTGTGATCCAAGAAGCTTTATATTCTTAACATATCTAACAAGTTTCTAATCTCATCTTTCCACATATGTATAAAAATTTCCTTCACTTTTTCCCCTCCCCAGCAAGCAACACACACACACACACACACACACACACACACACACACACACACACACACACACACACACACACACACACACACACACACAAGGCTCGAAATAACTTGCGGCAATCGCCATGAGCTACCTTAAAAATGTCACAACAGTCAGTGGTTCTCGCAGCAGGCTTTACCATAAACATTTCTTAACGCTTTTGATGCCGCCCCAGTGGTGCAGGGTCTAAGTGCTGCGCTGGATTCTGATCATTCGTCCAAGAAGGGTCCGGGTTCGAATCCCGGTGGGGCATGGATGTTGTGTTTGTCTTACAACACTGGCTCTCTCCCTTCCCTGGAACCAGTGGCCCTAAATTAGGAAAGGGCGACTGCTTATAGCCCATTGAGTTGCTCACGGTGGTCGTTAAACCTCCAATCAAAAAAAAAAAAAAAAAAAACGCTTTTGACACTGCAGGTTTTGAAAATTCACCTGTCAGTATGAGCTTTTGTGACAAGAGAAATTCTGGAAACTTTTTTTTTATGTATCTTTTGTTAAGTGTCACTGGGAGTGTGGGTTGAGGGTCCATTCTCGTGTTGAGTGACCCAACTGCTCTGTTCAAGTTTGGTGAATAAGAGCAACAAGCTAAGCTAAAACTTCATGGTTCTTTACTCTTAGTGGGGATGCGGGGAGACCTGTCATTTTAACAAGCGTGAAGACTGACCCCATGAGCCATAATGAAACTGGAATCGCAGAGCAGGAACTTTTTGCACATGCGTGCGAGTATCTCCATTCTTCTCACCTGTCGTTCACTCCTTAAAAAAAAAAAAAAAAACGGAAACCAGCCATGTTGCAGTAGCTATTATTAGTCTGTGATCTGAGCTTTTAACAATCTCTGTGTGGTGTGTATGAACTAAGATGGTGAGTTTTTCTTAAATTGACTCCGAACGCTGGCCCAAAAGCAAAAAGAAAACAAGTGACGAAATCAGATGATGAACCAGCAGCAAAGTTAGTGAAAACTTCTACTGTGCTAGGATAGAAACTAGATTACTTGGATGTTGTGACGACTGAATGCAGCATGTTTGTGAAAGAGGTAAAATGAAAGTTTTGTTGCAGCTATCCTGAAATGGTGAAGGCATATGTCAAATCTGGAAAAAATAACAGCAATATGTAGACTGAAAGAACCACAGTAATTAAGAAGTGCAATGCTGAAAACCACGCCAAAAACAGTTTAGTGTGATGAAATGAGTAAAAAATGACTGGAGGGCTTCATTAAATGAAGATACACTATGTGCCTTAATGAGAATTAGTGCAGATGGCCCTTCATTTTCCGATTTTAAGGCTGATCGTTCAGTTGAAAAATGGTTTCGTGCATATAATCAGACCATGCTCTTTTTTAGTCAAAAAAGTAAAAAAAAATTATGTACTTTTTAGTATGATAAAATAAATGTATGTCTGCTCTACAGAATATTTAAGTGTTTCTTTTTATCTGAGCTGTATTTTAGTGTTTCATGGAAATTTGTACAGAGTTTGCAAGATAAGGTAATTTGTTTTTATTACATTGTTCATTCACTTACTTTAAAGTTTAGAAAAAGGTGTTCAAATGAAATTTAGAGATCATTATCAATGATGACTTTTGCCGTGAGCTGATAAGTTTTTGCTGTGAGCTTACAAAATCTAACAGCAGTGTTTGCCACAAACTTTAAAATCTTAGAGTCCTGCATACGTACGTGTGTGTGTGTACTATTTTTGTGAACCCTGGTGGGTGCCGACAGTTGGCAAAATCACTATGAAACAAGATCATCCATGGAAATATTTCAAATAAAGGGCAACAGATAAGTGATTCAGCTATCTCGTAGCAAACATCATCTATATGATGTACATCACATACAAGATACAACAAACTGAGTGTAAGTTCTAAAGGTGACCTCAAAACACATCTCACTGAAATGTGTTTTTGAGGTCGCCTTTGAAATTTACACCCATTTTGTTTTAAAACTGAATTTGATATTTAAGTAACAACTTAATCTTTTTCTTTTGAATATTTCAACATGTTCTTTCAATTTCTACATGGGAAGGTGAAGCTTGCTACATACTGAATGTAATCAAATAGATATTCATTTCTAAATAGTTAAGAACTGATGAGCATATAAGGGGAGCCAAGGGCTTCTTGCCCTTTGTTACTGCTGCTATATTCAGATATTTCTTGGTCTACTTAAAAATATGTCCTCTCATATTTCTCCATAAGAAAAGCACACCTGTAGAAACTAAAATTCACTTCCTTGTTACTTTGACAATTTAAAAAAAAACCTTCAGATAAAGAAGAAAAATTCTCAAAAGCATTTCTCTGTAGACAGGTCACCACTGTTTCTGTAACACAAAATACCATTATCTTTCTAATGAAATATCATTATATTTTCTATAAATACAGCACATACTTTGACAAGAATACAATGAATGCATCATACAAAAACAAACTTTGTAAGAATACTACAGAAACACCATCCAACATAACAGTATGTAACTCAAAAGCCAAGAAACACTTATGGGGATATAAAGCACATTTACTAAATCATATTAGGATACTTTTAGTATGAACAGTCTTGGGAATGCCATGGAAAAACCAAGAACAAATTAGTGTTTGCAGCAAGAAGGCTCTGAAAGGTGCAAACAAAAGTGTACTGACAAAAAATTTAAAACACAATACAAACTGGAAGGAACAGGACAACTGGATTTAAACTGAAATTATATGTGAGGGTAAGAAGCAATTCATTCAGTTTGTTGCAATTAAGGGAAATAATCTGAATTTTTAAAACTTAGTAGGTGTGAAAGGAGCCTAATTTGGAAACCAATCATTGTTATTTGCAAGCATTAGAACAGTAAGAAAAAGTACCTTTAGGTAATGATGATTTGTCAAATTCTATGTACATATTTATATACCTACAGACAGAAATAGGCATAATTAAAAAAGACAAAATTTATGTAAGTACCAATATATACATCTCATAAACTGAAAAAAATCCAAAAGAAGTAGAGATTAATGAGAGCTCATTTACTTTTTTCTTTCTTTTTTTGAATATGTTTTTACAACTTTAACACAATGTCAGCCACTTTTTACAAGTTCAACCTCGTATATATGCACGGTAACACCTTACAAAAATAAATATTTTTACAAGCAAGAATAATTTTGTCTATGTGGGCATTAAAAAAAAAAAACACCTTCTAATCTGTTGTCCAACAGCATCGCCAGAATCAACACATCAAAAATTGGAACCAAAAAGAGGAGAAAACAGCCTCTCTTTGGCTCCAATCAACACATCAGCCCTAATTCAATATTGTATTAGAAATAAAATATTTCCAAAATTTGATAAAATAAAATGGATTTCGACTCATAAATCTAAAAAAGAATTAAGATTTTCGGAATCTATATCAATAGAAAAACTAAAAGATAAAATCAAACAGAGGTCATCGCTCTTTCCACGTTTATAAATGAGTCACAGAAAAATTCTCATATTGGCTGCCACCGGGAATCGAACCCAGGGTCTTCCAGTTACGCGCCGGATATACTTCCACTGCACCACAGCAGCCTCGCATTGAATCCTCAGCATTGTGCGGGGCTCCAAGAAGCAACCTGTCAAATTGGCTTGGCAGTTAGTGTGTGCAAGTCTGGAGGAATTTGAGGCCGCTGTGGTGCAGTGGAAGCATATCAGGCGCGTAACTGGAAGGCCCTGGGTTCGATTCCCGGTGGCGGCCAATGAGAATTTTTCTGTGACTCACTTATAAATGTGGAAAGAGCAATGACCTCTGTTTGATGTTCCTAGTTTACGTCAATTGTCCATATTAAAACACAAAAGTTTGCAATATTCGTGACCCAACAACCCTTCCTGAACTGTGGAAAAAGATAATTAAAAGAGAAAAACTTTTCAAAACAAAAACAAAAAATTTCTTTATCCAATGTTACTCAAAGAAATATCTGAAATATAGAAACATGCTTAGACTATAATATTTGTCAAAATAAGAGTCATTTGTGTAATGACCTTTCATTACTTTTAAACTTTTTGCATGTTATCTTCCTAGTAAGAAGCTCTATTTGACAAGCTCTATTTGACACGTTGTGGAAGGATTACCGATTTCCCGATAACGATTTCTTTGACTATTGTTAAGTTTAAAAATATACATAGTTAAAATATTACTACATTATTGTAAGTTCCTTTATCTAGAAATCCATATATTTTGCATACCTTTCATATGGGAACCAAGTAGTAATGCTGTCTTCTTTTGCGTAATACATATCTTAAGGCTTTACGCACGAGGTTCGTATTTTGAAGAAATCTTGAGGAGAATATCCTTGTGTCCAATAAAAGTACATTTGTAATAAGGTTAAAAAACAACGGGGAAAATATGTACATGACTAGAAATGGAATGCCTGGAACAGCATAGAAGCAATGTCCTGAAAAAATCAAGTAAACTAATACTTTTTTAAAGAACTTAAAGACCTAGTCCCAATGACTGAAACAAACCAGGAAGCAAGCAATCTACTCCACAAATGTGTCCATTTGCCACTAATGAAGGAAATGCTGACCCTTGAAAACATCCTCCTATGCATTTTGGCAATGTGTGCGTTACCATCCTCAGGGAGAAAAAATGGCGGCTGTATTCCCTTGTGGTCATGTAGGATCTGCCACGTACATCGGACCGGTATTCTCTTCGCTGTCGAAAAACATGACGTCATTCTCACGAGGTGTTGCCACATCTTGTTCTTTGTTTTAATTGTTTATTATTATTATTATTATTATTATATTATTGTTCATTTTTTGTGAAAATTCTTTACCAAAAATGAACGATAATAATAATAAAAAAATAAAAAAAATCATAATAAAATATACAGATGTTAAACTAATAAAATTAAAGGAGACTCATAACATTCCTTAAATTTAAATTAAAATTATTTTCCGTTAGTTATCGAGTATTGCTAATCCTTTAAAATTAAAGTTAAATCAATTTCTGACTGGGATTGTACAATAATAATCGATTAAATTTAAATTAAATAAATTTTTTTATTGTTATTGAACCCAATAAACAACGCTCAAAATGAGAATCTCGCATATAGACAAACTAACAACAGCACGCAAGTGCCTGAGCATCAATATTGCTGGTAAAATCGAGATGAGGATCAATACTCACCATCCGCAATTTCTCGACGTGTGCGGGAGCACGTAAGAACAACGCTGACAGTGTCAAGAGATGCACCGAAAACTTAGGTTACGCTTTTATTAGCTGCATTTGCGATTGATCTGACTGTGTACCTCTCATCTACCTGTATTTTAAGATAAAATTTATTAAAAAAAAGACTAATAATGAAAAAGAATGTCTTTGAGCATCGCTATTAACCAAATAAGTATCCAACTACGTGGTTCTAAGATAAGTTAAATTTAAATTCTTATTATTAGTAACAGTATTTTCCTAAAACCAACGATTAGTTTCATTACAATATAATAAAATATTACCATTTGACCCTTCTACTAAATATTTATTTTTTAATATCAAACAAAGACTAAGTACACATGGTTCACATTGCAAATCGGCAAAAAAAAAAAAAAAAAAAAAAAAAAAAAAATGAACGTGCTATAAAAATAGTGTTAGTACTAGAATGTTTGTAGTGTAAGTATATATGTTTCACATATTAATTTACTTGTAAATGTTAATAGACATTTTAAAGTCTTCCCCTAATATTAACACAGAAAAATTCAATCTAGCTTCAAAATTTACAAAGGCCATTCCATAAGTTCTAAGACTGACTGTGGTGCCATAATACATGGATGTTTCCAGCTGTAAGTGCATCGTTTGGCAGTGTAAAAATGATACAGCAACACCACTGGATATCTGCTGTTGAAACTCAGCAAGTTAATCTGCAACTTAAATCAATAATGCTATAGAGATTCCTTACAAATTACAAATCTTGTTAATTAATTAGGAATCATGCCACACAGTTGAAATGTTTTTTTGGATTAATCATACATGTTTTTACTGCACACAGAGCAAACCACACACACACAAAGGGAAAATGGCACAAATCAGTAAAATGAGCACAGCTTTTTTTTTTTTTTAAAAAAAAAAAAAAAAAGCTGACTCAAATTTTTCATTTGAAAAGTACTTAAAAATGCATATTGAACAGCTTCTAAAAGTTAAAGATTTCCAAGTACTATATCATGACAAATACAAATATACACTGACGGAAAAAAAAAATCCCAACACCACGAAAAAATAGTTGTAGAGGAATGAAATGGCGGCAATACATTTGTATAGGTAACATATGTAATCGATTAAGGTTTCAAGATCACAGCTTATTGTAAGCACGAGAAGAGCCATTTTAAATGTGAAATGCTGGTACATTAATAACCGGTGTAACCGCCAGAATGTTGAATGCAAGCACGCAAACGTTCATGCATTGTGTCGTACAGGTGCTGGATGTCAGTTTGTGGGATGGAGTTCCATGCCTGTTGCACTTGGTCAGTCAATACAGGGACGGTTAATGTTGGTTGGGGGTGACGCTGGAGTTGTCGTCCAATGATGTCCCATACGTGCTCGATTGGTGAAAGATCTGGTGATCTAGCAGGCCACGGCAACATGTCGACACTCTGTAGAGCATGTTGGGTTACAACAGCGGTATGCGGGCGAGCGTTATCCTGTTGGAAAACACTCCCTGGAATGCTGTTCATGAATGGCAGCACAACAGGTTGAATCACCAGACCAACGTACAACTGTGCCGTCAGGGTGCGTGGGATAATCACGAGAGTGCTCTTGCTGTCATAGGAAATTGCTCCCCAGGCCATAACTCCAGGTGTAGGTCCAGTGTGTCTCGGCCGCAGACAGGTTGGTTGCAGGCGTTCACCTGGCCTCCTAACCAACACACGGCCATCACTGACACCCAGGCAGAACCGGCTTTCATCAGAAAACACAACAGATCTCCACTCCGTCCTCCAATGAGCTCTAGCTTGACACCACTGACGTCGCAAACGGCAGTGGTTTGGAGTAAGTGGAATGCACGCTACAGGGAGTCTGGCTCGGAGCTGTCCTTCAAGTAACCGATTTGTAACAGTTTGTTGTGTCACTGTGGTGGCAAACTGCAGCTCGAATTGCTGCCGCAGACGCGGTACGATGGGCCACGGCCATACGCCATACACGGCGGTCTTCCCTCTCAGTAGTGCCACGTGGCCGGCCGGAACCCGGTCTTCTTGAGGCAGTACCTTCCCTTCACCACCGCTGCCAACAATCATGCACAGTGGCTACATTCCTGCCAAGTCGTTCTGCAATATTGCGGAACGAAAATCCACCTTCTCGTAGCCCTATTACACGACCTCGTTCAAACTCCGTGAGCTGTTGATAATGGCTTCTTCGTCTTCTTAAAGGCATTCTTGACTAACATCAACACCCTACGTCGAATCTCAACGATAACTAACGCTCACGAACGCTACAGCGCGTATTTACAGTAAACCTGCTTTGCATGTTCCGAGGGGCGCTACTAGCGCCGAGCGCGAAATTTGCAGAGACTTCATCTTACAGATGAACTCTCACCGCCTACCAACTGTCGTTTATCTAACACAACCCCTTCTTGGTGTTGGGATTTTTTTTTCCCGTCAGTGTATATATACCCTACACCTCCTGTAGAGTTTATGTAAGAGCAAATAGGTTGGTAGCCTTGATTACGGTTAGAGAAAGCCATTCAAACACTATTTTCCAATCCAACTTCTAAAAGCAGAAATATCACAGCAATTGGATATTTATGCCACCTCATGGGAAAAAATGAACCTGAAAATGGAAAATTCATAGCAAATTTTGGTCACGGTTACAAGGTATCCAATGCAGGAAGAAATTTTCCAATCCGACATGTGCCAAATACCTATACATCTGCTAACAGATATAAACATACATCTACAAAAAGAACTGTGCACCAGGAAATGCATGATGCCAAAAGAACTTTTCCAACTCATCTTTTAATACTAAATATATATTCACACAACTTAAAAAGAAACTGATGAGTAAAATAAAAATACATGGTTCATACATTTTTTCAATCACAAAATTCCAGGACATTTCCAGGACATACGATCCAAATGCTCTTACTTAAAATATAGTGAAACCATAGGTATGTTCAACCTGTAACCTACAACAAACAACTTCTTACATGTTTGGGCAAACTTAATGCAGAATGTTAAAAATGTCTGCTGCAGCTAATCAGAAACTTAGAATCACAGATAAACTGAAATACCAAAAACTGTCACTGAAAATGTGACCAGGTTTAATGTCTACTAAACTTTTATATCCAGTACTAGGAGCTGTGCCTCTAGGCTCGCTACGCTCGTTTCCAGAGTAGCGCTCGGGCCCTGCAGCCCGATCTCCAAGTATATCACATGAAATAAAAACTGGAAAATGCATATAAATTTCAATTTTTATTGCATGTCTAAGCAAATAAGGCTTGTTATTCCGAAATTTCATAGCTCTTTTTACTTAATTATTATATTTGCACTTTTAAGGTATTAACCTCTTGCAAAGTGCGCATAGTTTACGTGCAATTCATAAATGAAAAAACCATTAGAAAGTACCACTCACTCACCATAAAGATCATGGTAACCTCCAATGACAACACACTTCCAACACGTCATTCATCGTGATGTAGCTCTTTTTACTGTCGTTAATTTTTGGAAGGTCGGACTTTTGTCGTTTGAACTTATTGGCACTTACTAAATTTACCAAGAAAAACAAAAGCAGTCCAAAAAGCATTTCCGTAAACAGTAAACCGTTAAGGTGGACGTCAAGTAATTTTGCTTCCTATACTTCCAATGGAAAAATTTTTGTACACATTTCCTTCACAATTATTGTGTTCCCAAGGATGAAAATTTTAACATCGATTAAAATAACTTCATATTATAACTTGGAATACTTAATATTTTCTAAAACATAGCCATAATTATATAAAAAATCAATAACTTTTCCTTTGGTGGTGTTGGAACCAGAAAAAAGATGGCGCGACCTGTACTTTGATGATGTCAGTAGACAAATAAATGTTGGATTACATAAATATGGTTATGTTTTAGAAAATATTAAGTATTCCAAGTTATAAAATGAAGCTATTTTAATCGATGTTCAAATTTTCATCTTTGGGAACGCATTAATTGTCCAGAAAAAAGATGGCGCGACCTGTACTTTGATGACGTCAGTAGACAAACAAATGTTGGATTGCATAATTGTGGTTATGTTTTAGAAAATATTAAGTATTCCAAGTTATAAAATGAAGCTATTTTAATTGATGTTCAAATTTTCATCCTTAGGAACGCATTAATTGTGAAGAAAATGTGTACAGAAGTTTTTTCCATTGGAAGTATAGGAAGCAAAATTACTTGACGTCTACCTTAAACAACTGAGATAGCTTTACCAACAAAATTCAGAGTCTATCAGGGCTGCCACACCTGAGGCACCTTAGAACAAGGTGCACGGTGATTCTCAATAGATTGAATGGCATGAGGTTAACGGGCAAAACCAAGAAGGCCATCTATCAGAGAGGAATTGAAAGAATTCTGACGTATGCAAGTGGAGCATGGTGGACTCCCACAGTCAGAATGAAAAAGGGGATAAACCAAATCCAAAGGTTGGCCCTACTAGGGATAACCGGTTGTTTTCGCACAACGTCAACCCTAGCACTCCAAGTGCTGGCGGGGTGCGAGCCGGCAGACCTAGTAGTTGAAAGGGAGGCAGCAATGCACTGCCTAAGGTCAGGCGAGGACGCCTACCTTCTCGGTGCGTCGCATCGAGCCTCCGACATGGAGATGGAAAGCGTGGACTGGCAGATCCACCCAGCCGAGGAAATTTGCCCACCGTGGGACAAGGAGAAACCCACGGGAGCTGGGCATGAGCTGTTCACGGACGGCTCAAAGATGAAGGGACAAGTGGGGGCAGGCTTCTGTGCGTTCTCGGACGGGAACGAAGCCACTGCAGGAAGCATGAAATTATCGCAGAACGCTTCTGTCTTCCAGGCAGAACTTCTGGCGATAGAGATGGCACTCACCTGGGCACTCCCCAGGCGTAGTGAAGAAAGAATAAAACTCTATTCGGACAGTGAGGCAGCACTGCAGGCTCTGAGTAGATTCAGGGGAAGAAACCCCATCGTGCAGAGGATCAAAACCCTCTTGAAGGCAGAGGGAGATGGGGCAGTTAGTTTCCACTGGGTACGAAGCCATGTCGGAACCCTAGGAAACGAAAGGGCAGATCAGCTGGCGAAGGCAGCCACGCTGAAAGAGACGGCCGGCGTGCAATGCAGAACGCCGAGAAGGTGTACTCGCGCAGCATTAGCACGTCGGACCATGACCGAATGGCAGGTCAGATGGGACACGGGAGAGACAGGGCGGAAGACACACAGAGTGTTTCCGAAGGTCTCGACCAAACGAGCACAGACAAATAAGTTCCTGAATCAAGTACTCAGTGGCCATGGCATCAGCCCTGAATACCTAGGCAGATTTGCCATCAGGAACTGCACTTGTCCCTGTGGAAAGAGAACGGCAAGCATAGAACACTGCGTACTTGAATGCAGTGGCTTCGCCGAATGGAGAAACACACTGATCCCAGGTGTGCAAAGAACGCGAAGATTGGATCTGCTCATCCAATCTTTCGTTAACAGGAGGGGGATAATAGCCTTGGTTGAAAGGCTAACCCTCCAGCAACATACCATCTTCCCCAATCAAACGGGGACCGAAACGCAGGAGGTGAACGTGCACACCGAAAGCGATTCGGAAGATGAATGAGGGTAGAAGTCTGTGGGAAAGCAGACGAAGAGACCACCAATGTAAATATTCTGTAAATAAATTTTTTGCTATCTCTTGATGTTGTAAGTCCTAAGCATGAGGACAGTGCATACATGTGTGTAGATGTTTTGAAAAAAGAAAATAAAGGGAAATTACTCCCCCAAAAAAAAAAAAAAAAAAAGTTCGAGGGCAAGGAATCTTCCAGTCAACGATAAAGTAAGAAACGACCTATCCCGCCAGACAGAGCGGGAACCCAGACAAGGTATACTAGGTCACCTGCCAGCACGTCACCACGGGCTGGTCTCTGGGCCATTGGGGTGGCCAGGGTCCGAACCGGCGTCTCAAGGCAGGATAATTGTCGCAACATGTCAAAATAACATCCAAGGTGCTCAATAAGTCCCTGTGGAGCCAAGACAGATTGGCGGAACGGGACAATGAAATCAGTATATATTACCAACAAAATATATGCATAACAAATTCTCTGCGTCACCATGGCAGCAGATCACGAGACCAGAACGTTTCTCTGTGGTTATCGTGAAGACAGACAAGCTGTTCGCTTCTTTCCTTTGAGTCTTTAAAAAATGCTTAAAAATCAGAAAATGATTTTTTCCTTAATTTTTTTTTTTTTTTTTTTTTTGTAAAAAAAGGACAATAGTTGTAAGTTTATGTTGTAAAGATTGCAATGCGTTACAATCTATAGTTTGCCATATATCCATTTTTTTAAATGGATCCCATCGCAAAATAGAGAAATTGTGAAATTTAGAAATTTAATTTCTCGTAAACTAAATCAAAATAAAAAAAAAAGGGGGCAACGAGGTGCAAAAATTCGGTCATGGCACTACATGCCTACAAAGTTTCATGGTTCTGTTGCTGTTAGTGTGTCCGGAACGCGACATGATAGCACTTTTTGCTTACCTTAACTTTGAAATACAATAGCTTTTGAAGTTTCACTAGAATCGAGAAACAGTTTGTTTCAGCGTGTTCTCCGAACAATTCTCTACAAACGATGTAAATTTCATATTTTTGTGTTCAATACGTTTTGCGTTGCGAGCTAGGAAAGCAAGAGTGTCACGAAATTTCTAAAACAGCGGCAGTTACTTTTTTTTAGAATAGAGAGATACTGCACTGATTTTGAGAAAATTTTATTTTTCTACTTTGGCTTTAGTTCAATTATTGAAGCAAATTACAGAATAAAAAAAACATAAAACTCAAAAATACATAGGTAAGTGGCATTACTCTTTAAATGTTTTCATATGCCACACAATCAATACATAAAATTTTATATTTAATTATTTTGAAATAATGCTTACATCAGAAATTTAAGGGTAAGGAAAGGTGAAATATTTGAAACTTTTTCAAAGGACCAAAGGGATTGTTATTTCTAAAACACATAATTATGGGAGCAAGTATTTGTGTTATATTTTACTTAGGGAAAGAATTTTCAACATAATATTGGTGCTGTAGCTATGTTTTAAATTTGTACTCGCCAGCAAACAAACGAGAAAACCTTAAATCCAAGGGCTGTGTAAAATTCTGCATTCATTAGTGATCAAGGCAATTTAACTGGGCATGATTAGAAAACTAATTTGCTCTGAAAACACAAATAAACAACTAGATTTAAGTTTGATATTAGAAAGCAATCTGATTTTATGGTAAATTTTTATATAAAGCATTCATTAGCAAATTTCAGTAAAGGTCAAAATAACCCACAAAAAAAAAAAAATAATAATAATAAAAAAAAATCAGCTACTTACTTCCACCAGTGGCTGAAAAGTATGTTATACGAAAATTAACAAATGGCGCAAAAAAAACGTTCCCCATAGCAGAAGGAAGGTATTAGAGACAAAAAGATTTTCAAATCGAACAGTTAAAAGAAGAGATAAAGAAGGAAACATGATATAACTCTATGCCTTTTAGCAGAAGAATTTTGCATAGTGGAAAAGTTGAAAATAGGCAAAAAGTATTCTTCATAGCAAAAGCTATGTTAAGGAAAAAGAACTTTTCCAATACATCTCCCTGAAGCAGAGTTAACAAGAAAAACGTTTTGACCTCTACAATTCCTAGGGGGACGGTTGTACATTATTTGAAGAGGATCTTCTTGTTGTAACAAAAATCTTATTCACTCTCTGTCTTTATTATAGCAAATGGCATACAGCAAAAAAAAAAAAAAAAAAAAAAAAAAAAAAAAAAAAAGAAATTTCTTAATAGCATACTTGCCAACTTTGGATAACATGCATCAGTAAAACTTGGTTTAAAACTCAGGCTTCACGCGACAATAACACAAACATATAAAACGAGCGAAACACACTGAGTCACGTACGGTAAAAGGTTCGTTTAGCGGTAGCTTTCGGTCATCCTACAACCTTGATCACCTGCGATTGACTAGTGTGTTTCGCTCGTTTTATATGTTTATCAGTAAAACTTTTGGGCGAATGCCATTTACCACAAAACAAAACATAATTATATTAATAAATACGCAGCAAAAATCTCTGCATATGCCACAATAACTAAACAAACTAGTATTATCTGTGTTTAAAATAATAATTTAAAACACCATAAAGTAAAATCTTAATTTTGTTCAATGTTAGGCTTGCAAACCTGTGGTGTTTCAATACTAAACTAAAATTTTCATTTGCTATCTTTGTTTTCGTTTTCCCTTCCCATTTCTTTACTGTCATTTTTTTTTTCTTTAATGCCCTTGGATGACAATTTTATTCATCATGAATGCACGACAGCTTTCACTATTTTAGATAAAAGATGAATGGTGTAATTTTGAAAACAAATACTTTTGAAAACCATGCATCAATTTTTACAAATTTTTCAGCTTCGTCACTTTCGTTTTTGGACCCCCACCCCACCCCCCACCCCACCCCACCCTACCCCTTTCTCAAGCTGAAATGCAAACCTTTTCTGGGGAGAATATTTAAGAATACAGGATACATGTTCTGATCATCATTGGGGGAAAAAAATCACAGTTATGGGAGAAATCTTTGCTACGTTTGATTTCCGTTTCCGGATATTTTCCCTCCATTTTCAAGTTGAAATACAAATATTTATGAAATAAAATGATATTTAACAACAATACTAGGCAGAGGAAACATCACGTGAAAAATAAAATTACGATTATGGGAGAAATCTTCACTGCGTCTAACTTACGTTTTCGAAAGTTTTAGGCGGAAAACATCCTCCACTACTACTAATTGCCCCAAAATTCCTGTTCAGTTATGCATCGATCTCGAGGATAACCAAATTGTGACGGAAAAGGAGAAATTCCTCGAAGCAGTTGCACTCTCATGCCTAAAGATTACAGAGAATTTTTTTTGCCGTTGAATTTCCGTTTTTGGAAATTTTTCTTCCATTTTCAAACTGAAATACAAATATTTATGGAATAAAATGATATATAACAACAATACTGGACAGAGGCAACATCACAGGAAAAAAAAAATTACGATTACGGAAAAAATCTTTATTTCGTTTACTTTCGTCTCTGAAAGATGAAATACCATCCCGAAGCGTATTTTAAAGAATTGGTAAAATTCTTCGATGCATAGTTTTACGAGCCGAGAAAAACTCACGATGCGTATTTCTACAAGTCGAGAAAAATTCTCAATGCATATTTTTAAGTGCCGGAAAAAGTTACTGTTGCGTATTTTTATGCGTTGGTAAAATTTTGATGCATAAACCACACTTTGATGAATACTCGGCGCGTAATTACGCATTTTGGAGAACTCTGGTCAGCACGTCACTTCAGCACGCCCATGGATAGGGAGCTACCGCACGTCATTACGAAGTGAAGCCATTGTTATACTTGATGGCTCCGCACGAAGCCGGTGAGTCAAAGATGACGTCATCGCATAACACAGCGCTCGTAAGGTCCAGTAGAAAATCTAAGTGGATGGTTGCAGGGGATTGAAATATTTCAATTGAGCAATCGAAATGTTAAAAAATCCGTAAAAAAAGACTTCTATCCATAAAATTAAGCAGAAATCCGTAAATTTTATGGATAATCCGTAAAAATTGGCAAGTATACATAGGGTTTTTAGAGGTAGAGATAGGCTGCAAACGGAAGTACACAAACACCACCTAGCGGCAGAATTGTGAACCACAAGCCTCCTCAAATACAAACCTAAAGTGTTCCATAAGGTAAATGGTATCTGGTGTTAAAATAATTTTTTTTAATCGGACATTTAAAAGTACAGATATTGAGAAAAATAGATTAAATACTTGTGCCACCTAGCGGCGAAATTGTGCATTACTTTGGGAAGAAAATACACAAAAGGAGTTTTCATAGTTAGTAGTATCTGATCAAAAGAGAATATTTTTCAATCGGGTTTTTAGTCCCGCAGATATCGTTGTAAACGGAAACGTGAACTTACACCCTCTAGTGGCGCACTTGTACGCTAAGAAATATTTAAAAATTACAAGGTTGCTTACCTATTTTCACATTTCACTGCACGTTTCATTCTTTCTGCCGTCATGCGTGGTTCAAGCCTCCGGTGCGGCAGGCCTCATGACGGCAGAAAGAATGAAATGTGCAGTGAAATGTGAAAATAGGTAAGCAACCTTGTAATTCTTATAATTGTGTGCACATAAATTTAAGAACAACTATGGTTCTGCTATAGATGTTTTAACCTGAAGAAATATTTGAAATTATATGAGAAACATTTCACACTGAAAATGTTCTCCAACAAAGAGAGAATTTTTCAAATCAGACTCCTAGAAAACAGAGATATGGACAAAAATAAGATATATGTGTACGCCCTGGTGAAAAAATCATGCACCATTTTAAGCATGAGGTATTCTCAAAAAGTTTTCCGATGTGAGTGGTATTGGTCCGCGGAAGAATTTTTTCAATCAAGTTTCTAGCTCAGACTTTGTTGTAAATACATCAGAAGCAAAAATAAACACTTACACCCCTGGTGGTCAAACCATTCTTTACCAAAAATGAGAAATTATATGCAAAACATTTCCCCTTAAGAGCTGTATCCGACGCAGGAAGAATTTTTCAAATCGGACTTTTAGAAGCAGAGATATTGAGAAAATCGCGACTTACCTTTACGCCCTCTAATGGAAAATTTATGTGTTATTTGAAAAAGGAACTGTTACTAAAATAGTCTTCGATATAAATGTCATCGAAAGGAAAAAGAATTTTTTCAGTTGGATATTTAGAAGCAAATATATGAAATAAAATGATTTTAAATTCAATACAATCTCCATTTGCGCCCTTTAGCGGCAAAGTTGAGCATTGGAAAAAAACCGAAATGCACATGGATCATCATTCTCACATTTTAAGCTTTCCAATACAAAAAGAATTTCATAAAAAAAAAATTTTTATGCTCCAACATTTTCCCTAACATAAGCACAAGAAATTGTGAAATACATAAACAAAAAAATGAAACGGGAAATACAGATATGATTAGCTTTACAGTGTGGCAGATTCGTGAAATTCACAAAATTCACCGTTTGAGAAATTTCCCTTGGCACACCATCCTTGGGCCACTTTAATCATCATTTACCACTTTGTATTTCTTTCCAAAAGAAATACACAAAAAACATTACAGCAAACTGCTGTAGATATATGAATTTGAAAATGGAATGCTTCACGCAACAATAACCTCCTGAGAATTGAGTAAAAACATGGAGTTACAGATAGTAATTAAATTCTTATAAGTGGCAGCTTTTGCCTATGCTGTGGTCTTGATAACCTGTGATTAACTGAATCAGAGGACTGGTTGCAAGAACTACCACTTGATTTGGCACTAACTCTTGATGACACTTTTGCAGGTCCCACTTGGAAACAAACAAACAAACAAAAAAGTGCCTCCTTTATAAACAAAGTATCTACATTTTCAAGAAAGTATTGAAATATTGCTAACCAAGAACTGCAATTCAGATATCCCTCACCAAACCCCATTTATGTGGATCTCTCTGCTAAAATGTGGCAACAGTTCCCATATCTCCAATTCAAGTCATAGTTCTGGTAACCAGTCCTGCAATTCAGTTGATCATGGGCAAACAAGACCATAGAATGATCAAAAAGTTCAGCTAACAAGAATTTAATTACGAGAAGTAACTGTGTTTTTACTTATTTCTCAAGTATATGAACTCCAAAATAAATCTGCAAGTCATAATGCAAAGTGGTTTTCTCCTTCCCAAAAATTCTTAAAACTGATTTCAATATTTCAAGCACAAACAATGCAGTTCCTGCCTCTACAAATTTTCGTTGAAATTGGATGAAAGATTACGAGAAATTATAATGTGGTTAAATCACATAAAGTGGGAAAAAAATTGCAATGACAAAACACACAGTTCATACTTTTGTTAAAGACGAATCTAATAAACCATGTCCACATTTTTAAAAGTTATCAACATGTTGCATTTTCACAATACATTTTTTACAGTACTCTAAAAATTACCTTTTCCACATCAGCCCTGGAAAGATTAATATCAGCATCAATTTTGGCAAAACTTTCATTTGCCTTTTCTGCTTCTTTAAATGACTTCTCATATGACTTCTTGTTCTGGAAAAGTAGAATGATCATTACAACCGTAATTCATTGAAAAAAAAGTTGTTACATTAACCACTACACTGAAAATTATTTACACAAATGAAACACAATAAATACATTTACTAATAGCTAAGTGTGTTAACACTGAATATGACAAATGACACTTCTAAACAGCAAAAGAAAATACAAAAACATATTAGATCACAATCATGGACATACTATACTGATAGCACCCGCAACCACGGGAGGGCAACTCCAGCGTTGCGGGCAGGGGGCCTCGTGGCTAAGAGAGGCTCTAACCCAAGAAAATGATTTTACAAATTTTTTTATGCGGAAACTTGATGTAAAGCTGGTTAAAGAAACAGCCAGGAAGTTTTGGCGGCAGCTTTAAATGAAGAATTAAAAAGAAAAGCAATTTCTAGTTTGTTTGTTGTTGTTTTTTCCAATAAATAAATCACTAAAGCATTTGGAAATCATTTTTGCGGATTTAGTTTATAAAAACTGGATGATGGGAATGCAGCTATTCCAGATAACTTGAGGCCCCTTTTTACAGCCATACTCACTCACTCACTCACTCACTCACTCACTCACTCACTCACTCACTCACTCACTCACTCACTCACTCACTCACTCACTCACTCACTCACTCACTCACTCACTCACTCACTCACTCACTCACTCACTCACTCACTCACTCACTCACTCACTCACTCACTCACTCACTCACTCACTCACTCACTCACTCACTCACTCACTCACTCACTCACTCACTCACTCACTCACTCACTCACTCACTCACTCACTCACTCACTCACTCACTCACTCACTCACTCACTCACTCACTCACTCACTCACTCACTCACTCACTCACTCACTCACTCACTCACTCACTCACCACTCACTCACCACCACCACTCACTCACTCACTCACTCACTCACCACTCACTCACTCACTCACTCCACCACTCACTCACTCACCACTCACCACCACTCACTCACTCACTCACTCACTCACTCACTCACTCACTCACCACTCACCACCACTCACCACTCACTCACCACTCACCACTCACTCACCACCACCACCACTCACTCACTCACTCACCACTCACTCACTCACTCACCACTCACTCACCACCACCACTCACTCACCACTCACTCACTCACTCACTCACTCACTCACTCACTCACTCACCACTCACTCACCACTCACTCACTCACTCACTCACTCACACTCTCTCTCTCTCTCACACACACACACACACACACACACACACAACAGAATGTGAAAGAAATATCAGTTCAATGAATGAAATTTTTATATCAATAAGGATAAGGTGTTATGTATTACAGTTGTTTGCACATAATTACAGATTCTTCAGAATATAATGAACTAAAAGGTGTGCTTAGTAAGGATGAAGAACTAGACATCAGAAAAAAAAATTACAGCACATGAAACGTCATGGATTATGTTAAGTGTGTTTTTTATATATTCAAATGTAAATAATTTCAGAGTGGTTTCATGCCTGGTAAAGGCTGCACTAACCAAATTTTTGCATTACGCATGATGATTGAAAAGTATCTGGCTGTTGGTAAGAAAGTTTTTGCTGCCTTCATAGATTTAGAGAAAGCTTACGATAGAGTAAATAGGACACTTCTGTGGAAGGTACTGAATGAATATGGTGTTACTGGGAATCTACTTAATAGTGTAAAAGCCATGTATGCTAGCAGTAGAGCTTGTATACGAGTGAATGGCGTTTTATCAAAATGGTTTTCTATTGGTGCAGAAGTCAGGCAAGGTTGGGTAATGTCACCAAGGATGTTAAGATATTTATGGATGCATGCATGCGTGATGCCAAAATAGACAATACTGGTTTATGTCTTGGTGATATCCGTGTGTGCAGATTGCTGTATGCTGATGACACTGTCCTGTTGTGGCAGAGAGCAAAAGTGAGTTGCAGAGTATGTTGTCTCGGATGTATAAAGTTTGCATGAAATTCAAACTGAGTATTAATAAGTGAAAAACCAAAGTTACGGTTTTTGAGCAGGAAACTGGTAGTACTGAATGTAACATAAATCTAAATGGCACAATAATTGACCAGGTGAATGAGTTTGTGTATTTAGGAAGCATGTTTGACAGAGGGAACAAATTGGATGGTGAAATTAGTATGAGAGTGAATTTTTCATTGAAAGTCATAGCTGCCTTGGGAGGTTTTCACAGGAATGATGGGTTCTCAAAGGAGTCCCGCATGGCTGTGTATGAAAGTGTAATTGTTCCTACTCTGATGTATGACAGTGAAACCTGGGTACTGCAGGAGAAACATAGGAGTCATTTGTGTGCTGGAGAAATGCGTTACTTACGGGGGGGGGGGATGCCAAGACATGTTCTGATTGTGTGAGGAATGAAGATGTGTTGCAGTTGTGTAATGTGAAGCAAAATGTTGTTAGCAAGGTGGAGGCTAATATGCTTCGGTGGTTTGGCCATGTGTAAAGAATGAGTGATGAGATGCTTACTAAGAAATTTTTTTTAGCCCAAGTGTCAGGAAGGAAAGGCAGATGAAGGCCAAGGAAGTCATGGGAGGATCAGATTCAGGAGTGTCTGCATGAGAAAAAGATTATGCGTATGAACTATAGATGATCTTGTGTACGTCGCGTGATGGATGTCAGTGAAGCCCGAGTTGTATGTCAAGATCACTGTAAATGGAGAAGTTTGATACAGCAACAGTAAGTAAAAACTATTTGGTAGTTTGTATTTCTTTTTGGAGCTAACCTCTGAATCTCAGAGAACAGATTAGTGATATGTATGTATGTATGTAAATAATTTAAGTAGTTTTACTTTTTGTGAGCCATAATGCTTAAAATTTTAATTTATTTGCTTATTACGTTCTGTATTTTTGTATAAATTGGAAAAGTTCATTAGACACTGTCACATGGCATTTACGTGTGTGTGTGATCTTTTTTTTTTTTTTTTTTTAGATTGGAGGTTTAACGACCACCGTGAGCAACTCAATGGGCTATAAGCAGTCGCCCGTCCCTAATTTAGGGTCACTGGTTCCAGGGAAGGGAGAGAGCCAGTGCCGTAAGACAAACACAACATCCATGCCTCACCGGGATTCGAAACCGGACCCCTCACGGACGAATGATCAGAGGCCAGCGCCTTAGACCACTGCGCCACCGGGGCGGCGTGTGTGTGATCATGAGGCATTTCAAAGAGGCTGACGTTAGTTCTTTGCAGTAATTTGTAACAGCATATAAAAAAAAAAAGAAACTGATGAGTTGATGTTAGTTCTTCAAACAGTTATTGCAACTATAACGTGAACATTTGAGTTAAAAGCAATACAATACAATAATTTTCGTTTTGTGAAAAATACCTGTCGGTTCTAAAAATTTGAATTATTAAAATGCTCATAAAACCCAATTAATCACACGGAATTTTAAAATTGCAGTAGTTGAAAGCTAATAATATTCACAAAACGGCTTTGAAGATATTGATGGCAATGTATCACAATTAGGAATACCATGCTTACAAAAGAAACTCTATAAACAAAAAACAAAAAAGTTGTGTAAACTGTCAACGTTTTTCCCAAAATTTCCATTTTCATGAAAAACTTCAATTCAAGGCTCTGTCAGCAAAATGTGGAAAGAAATTGTATGACAAAGTGTATACCACATCACACCTATCATATTTTCATTTGTATAGTCTGCTGCAGACCATGAAATTCAGAAAAAAAAACAAAAAAACCCTGTATGATTCCCACCTGCGATGTTAATCCTAAACTGTAATTTTTCACAGAAAAGCCATGATTCACAGGATGAACAAAACAGGGCAATGGAAACATAATGGAAAAAATTCATACACAATACTAAAGGAAAAAAAAAAAGCTGAACTTATTTTTAAACCAGGTGAAAATTCTGAATGTGTGCCAAAAGAGCATGAATATAATGACAATACAGCATGAGTGAGATCAAGTTAATACTAATTTATTTATGCATATCTTAAACTGGAGCAAATCACTGTATTCACAATATAAAATTATGGGAAACAATAAAACAGCTTTAAAAGACATTACTTCAAACACATTTTATTCTTCATGTTTTACTTGCTTGCAGATCAGCTCAAGTTTCCTTTTGTACTATAGCAAGCTTAGACTTCATCTCAGCAAATTCTGCAAGAAACGAACTGCAGATTTACCATGTGCTATAAAATAAAGTTTGTAGTTCACAATTTGTTAGCCAAACAGGTTTCAATTCACATTTTTCCCATGGCGGGAAAACTTCCAGCCTGAGGACTATGAATGCATCACATCAAATCTTTCACTGTTTTAGATAATTGGTGTAATTTGAAGAGAAGGAATACTTTTGTGCAATCCTCACAAACTTTCCAACTTTGCCATTTCCATTTTTAGAAACGATTTCCCTCCTTTAATAAAGCTGAAACGAACATTTATGGTGGGTGACATTTAACAATACAGGGCAGTGGGAACATGGAAAAAACAACATAACTTTTGTCATATAATCCGCAGATTATCTGCTAAAAAGTTTAAAATATAGGTTCTGCGGATTATACACCAATGCAGATAATACGCCAACTTTAAAAAAAAGTTTTTACGACCCTTCGATTTTTCAAAAAAATCTGCAGAGCAATTGTGCAGGGAGGGGGTATAATTGGAAAAGGAACTGCCTCGGAAGAGTTTTCCTCAGTTCAGGAGTTTGTACATAGCGGGGAGGTCAGGGAGGAGGGGGAGGAATATCAAACAGAGGTCATCTCTCTTTCCACGTTTATAAGTGAGTCGCGGAAAAATTCTCATTGGCCGCCACCGGGAATCGAACCCAGGGTCTTCCAGTTATGTGCTGGATATGCTTCCACTGCACCACAGTGGCCTTGAATTCCTCCAGACTCGCATGCACTAACTGCCAAGCCAATTTGGCAGGTTGCTTCTTGTAGCCCTGCACAATGCTGGAGATTCACCAAAGATGGTAAGCAGCAACTGAACACATAATTAGAAGGTGAATGAATAATCAATACAGACACCAGACGTGGACTAGAAGCTGCATCGGCGTGATCAGTCTGTATTGGGGAGAGGAATGCAGTAACGAAATCGGGCAAGTTGTGGAGAGAGATGGCGGGGTCATTTTGAATCATTGAGAAGGAAAACTCTGACTGTTGTGCCGTCTCTGTTTTTGTCAACCAGCCAATGAATGTACACACTGTGCTTGCTGCACGAGCCTATGCATTCCTGCTTTCAGATCTTGCGTACACTGCCTTGTGTTTAGTTCATCTTCCACCGTTTTGACCAACGTCATTGCTGCTGTTTTCCTTCATTGCTAATCATGATGTCTCTGAAAATGAAATGTTTCAGTTAATTGAGGATATGATCGTGTCACTGCGCGATAGTTTTGAGGTCAGAAAACAATCGTGCAGTAACACGCGGAAAGCCTCTGTGCCGCGGTTTAAATCGTAAATAAATTTGTCGCTAAATTCCGTGGGAGAATTCACGGAAGTTTTTTATTGGCCCACGTATAAGCCGATCCCCCAACTCTGAAAGCAGGATTTCCTCCAAAAACTTTTGACTTATATGCGAGTACATATGGCATTTCTACGACTTGTGCTGTATCAGCCTTTCATCATTGGCAAGGTGTAATGCAATACTCTGGAACTGCATCGGCGTGATCTATAGATGCCACACACTGTCCGAAGATTAAAAATATGAAAAAGTAACCTTTAAAAAGGAATTTTATTTAATAAAATCGTTTTTTTCTTCTCTCTCTTACTTCTTTGGACTCCTGGGTGATTATGTGACCGACTTTTCTGTCGGAAATTCCACTTCCGGTTCAACATCTATGATGTGTGGATTATACAGCGAGTTTTTTTCCCCCTGAATGTCACGGTCTGCGGATTATGCAGCAGTGCGGATAATATGACAAAAATTACGGTACAATTATGGGAGAAATCCATGTTTCGTCCAACTTCCATTTTCAAGTATTGTTGCCTACACTTTCACGTTGAAATACAGACATTCATGCAATAAAATTATATTTGTTAACAATACCAGACAGAAACATTGTGAGATAAAAACAATTATGATTCCAGGAGATATCTTTAATGAATAATCAATACAGACTTCTGTTAATATCTGACTTCTGTTTTCGTAAATTTTAAAAGACAGAATTACATCCTCAGATGCAAAACTTGCACCTAAGTCTACTAGGTTCAAAAATCTGAAGCGGGCAGAACATCACAAAACAAAACAAAATCTGTTTATCATATCAACACAGAATGGTTGGTAATGTTATTGAGTGGTTTTGCCTTAAGGATGCAGTTGGTGGAGCTTCCTTTCTTCTGGCTGAGAAGCTCTAGTGCCATGGCTACCCACTGTAGAAAGCAGTAAATTAATTGACAACACTTGATTCCCACCCTCCCACATTTCTTCATGCCTCCAGGTGCCAGCTTTCAACTAAACTGTCTCCAACTGGAAGGTGCTAATTTATACTTTCTTTGCTTCCCCTATCGTGATCATGATCATATGTAGAGGATTTTAGGAAGGGAGTATCTGACCCCAGGTCTTAAACAACTATTAGAACTACAAAACTAGGAGATTTGGGCTAGAGTGCCCGATAGGAAAGTCACACGGAAGCGAGGTAGAAGACACCCTTATTTACTACCGGGGACCAGTGCCCTGGGTCCGACGGTTTAACATGCCCATCAGATCAGATCAGATCAGATCATATGTAGAGGATTTTAGGAAGGGAGTGTCTGACCCCAGGTCTTTAACAACCCTTAGAAATAGGAAGCTAGGAGATTTGGGCTAGAGTGCCCGATAGGAAAGTCACACAGAAGCGAGGTACAAGACGCCCTTATTTACTACCGGGGCCAGTACCCGGGGTCCGACGGCTTAACGTGCCCACTCAATGCTCTAGTAGATCAGATCAGATCAGATCAGATCATATATAGAGGATTTTAGGAAGGAAGTGTCTGACCCCAGGTCTTAAACAACCCTTACTAATAGGAAGCTAGGAGATTTGGGCTAGAGTGCCCGATAGGAAAGTCACACGGAGGCGAGGTAGAAGACGCCCTTATTTACTACCGGGGGCCAGTACCCGGGGTCCGACTGCTTAACGTGCCCATCAGATCAGATCAGATCATATGTAGAGGATTTTAGGAAGGGAGTGTCTGACCCCAGGTCTTAAACAACCCTTAGAACTAGGAAACTAGGAAGATTTGGGCTAGAGAGCCCAATAGGAAAGTCACATGGAAGCGAGGTAGAAGACGCCCTTATTTACTACTGGGGGACCAGTACCCGGGGTCCGACGGCTTAACGTGCCCATCAAATTAGATCAGATCATATGTAGAGGATTTTAGGAAGGGAGTATCTGACCCCAGGTCTTAAACAACCCTTAGAACTAGGAAACTAGGAGATTTGGGCTAGAGTGCCCGATAGGAAAGTGACACGGAAGCAAAGTAGAAAGGGGTAGGAAGACGCCCTTATTTATTACCGGGGGGGCCAGTACCCGGGGTCCGACAGCTTAACGTGCCCATCCGACGCACGGCGGATTTTTAGTGGATCGAGCGTTCGTACCTGCCTGGGATCGAACCTGAGGCCCTTTCTGTGGCAGTCACGAACGTTGCCCACTAGGCTACCCGCGGACTTCCCCTATCATTCTCACAACACATATTTTATGTAAGGATTTTTCTGCAGAATGAGCTCACCACCACCACTAATCCCACCCCCACCCCCAAAAAAGTTCTTAGTTTTGCATCAATCTCAAGATGACCGAAATGATTAGGAAAAAAAAAAAAAAAAAAAAAAGGCAGTATTCCGTGTACCTGCCGAAGAATCTCATACCTGAAAATTAAGCTTCAGTATAAATATTGTTGAGGTATCAGATAATTCTGTGTGACACTGATCAAAAGATTCCACAGGGTGTCTACCAAATTTGGGAAATACAATTTCATGACCATTTTTAAAAGACCTATGATGTATATTTTACACGGAAAAATATGTCCCCTTCTCTTCTGCTGGTAACAAAAATCTGACTCATCACACTTTGACTGCCTAAAAGCACATAAGGTGAAATACTCGCCATTGTACTACACAATTTCGTCACACACTTTCCTTTAACATTTACACCTAAGAAATGACATGACTCCAATAAGCAACATAATATAAATTGCTGAATTGGTCTCAAAATTTTGTAAACTACATTTTGTACATTCATTTCTATGTTAAAACATTTTTTGTTCTAATAATTTTCTTTGTAACATGCACTTTTTTTGACACTTGGATCATTCGATGGAAACCACATTCACGTCTTATGTGGTCAGTGTATGGAGAATAGCTTAGATTGTTGCCAGAAAATGAACAATTATTAAAAATAAAACGAAATTCATGACCCCAAAGCAAAATTTGTGACGTTTTCGTGACTTTCGTGACCCCTTTTCTAAATTTGCGACTTTCATGACCAGTAGACACCCTGTTCCAACTCACTGAGTTTTGTTTCAGAACCCTTAGACGGAATGGCCAACTGGAAAAGTCACCTACCAACCTACCACACACACACACACACACACACACTGATGTACTTTTTATGATATTCAAGATTCAAAGAAACATAACATAAATGCATGAAATTTATACTTAACATCTAAAAAATACACCAGAAAACACCTTCAGATACATGCAGACATATGCTTCCACCCTTTCTTCTGGGATGAAAACAAATACATTCCCATTGTGAACTTAGCACAGTTGTTTCTACTTTGCACCATAAATGGCATCAATGTAAACAATAAAATTAACCACACACAAAAAAAATTACATTTTAACAATTCTCCTTTTGCAAAAACCAGAAGATTTACACAATAACTCAAGAGAACGCACTGAAACAAACAGTAAAATTGGCAGCTATGACAAAGATAAGCTGGTAAACATTTTTTCATTGACTAACAAGTAACTTTTTTCAAAGTGCTCAATTTACCTTATCCAGTAGTAATAAAGAATTGTGGAGGGCAGACTGATGCTTTGATCCTTCATGTAAATGCTGAAATGCAAAATATATATATATACTAATGTACCTATGTTTTCTTTTTAAAAAATGTTTAACAACACACATTTCATAATTTAAGCATATTATGCTCTAAGAAATTAACATTTCTTTTTTTCACAAATACTTTACTATGTAGGTAAAGAAATTTTTACATTGACACATGCTAACGAGATACACGAATGCACTAGAATGACATCCAAGCAGAAACTCAAACAAATCCTTCATGCAAATGTAACATAACTCCACAAATTCCCAAATAACATGACAGATTGAGAAAGAAAACCTGCTGCTTTATATATTCAATTTGCAACTGAATCCTGACAGCACCACAACTAATCCAACAAAATTTTGCATTTTAATGTAACTTTAAATTTCCATAATTCTGAAGATAAGGATCACAGTGGGGAAAATAGTCAGATTAATCTAATACCAGCTCATTAATCATGCTTTGCTTCATAGTTTCATAATTTTCACACTCATTCACTTTTATGCAAAAATGAGATTTCTCCAGATAGATAAAGCAATAATTACACACAATTTTTGGTTAAAACATACAGAAATATTCTACAAAGTTGCACAATACCTGTACAATTTTGTCAAATTTCCTCAGTCAGAAGGTAGTGTTATTAAACTGCACACAGTGGTATAATACTATTGATAAAGAGTTTTCTGTCAAAAATTAAGTCATGATGTTTGTGAATTTTCTTGTTCTTAAATATTTTTAATTCCAAATAGCTTTAGGATATACCGGGTGTTTCACTGGATAGTGACAAAAAAGAGACAATAAAGTTAACTTACTTGGATGGAAGAGAAAAAAATACGTCTACAGGAGTAAGAGTAGGCAAAAGGTAATCAATGGATGACATGTTCCACATGATGACCATCCACTGTCACGATGTGGCGATTACTTGCTTTGAAGTGCTGCAATACCGACGGGAAGATGTTCGACGGGATCCATGCAGTTTCCTGTTGGATGGCGTGTTGGAGGTCAGGCAGTGTTAGCAAGTTGTCCTGGTACACCCGATCTTTCAGATAGCCCCACAATAAGTCGAGCGGCATTAAATCGGGGCTGTACGCAGGCCAAGAGAGACTGGCTGAAAAACGTTGGGGGAATCGTCTGGCGATGGCTCGTGGGCCATACTGCTGGTGAAGCAAATCATGAACAGCATTTGTGCAGTGTGGCGGTGCTCCATCCTGTTGAAACGTGCAGTTGCGAATCCAGTTTTTCCATCCACGTTGTTCTTCTCTTCGTTGCCATGTCATCTGCGACACTGCCTATTCATTCGAATTTCGCCACCAGTTTCGTTAGGTACGCATGGAATGGCTTACGACGATTCTTAAACGCTGTACCCCACTAAATTATATCAATTCATCAAATATTTCTATTTGACGAATTCTTTACGTGGTTACGATATATGTTATCTATATGTCAACAAATCCGTTGTCATATAATTCACTGTTTCTCACGTTATCACAAAATTGAGCACGGGAAACGTCAATATTATAAATATATATATATATACCAAAATTTCAACACATTACTCACATTCCTTCACGAGGTCCCCAAGATATTGTAGATTTTCAGCAGTTGAAGTCATTAAACTGATAAGGAAGAAGTCTTCATGTGGATATTCGAAGGCATCGTAAATGTGACTAAGTCTTCAAATATGTAGATAAAAAGTAGCACGTGTTATCACTATTTCAGATTCGTCATTTAAAATATGATTTATGAACTTTAAAAAAATTAAAACTTCCGAACCTCATGCTGAAGGTGAGTTGAATTGGCAATAAAATATTTTGTATCGATGACGGTTCAATCTTCGCTTCCCGTGGCACAAGCACCCATACTAGTTATTTCTCATTCATGTTGTTTCTTGGCCACCCAAATCTAATCTACTGGCAGAGTCCCATGTTCCACGTCGGTCGAACCATTGCGCATTCGGTTACATTGCGCATCTCTAGTCGTGTGCGTTTTCAATTGGATCGTTCGAATTTTCTTCCGGTTCCAATACGTTAGGTGTCGCCATCTGTTTGTTGATAGATTTATACTTTATCCTGTTTCTGTATTTTTCTTTTTCAATAAGATATCTCCAAGCGTACGAAAGATCCATTGGGTCGTTATTATTACAATTTGCTTCCTTAGTTTTTTCAATCATCACTGCCTCTGATGTTAATATTTGATTCTTTGTTTTATGTGATGTAATTAACTTTGCTTCCGACCAATCTGGGATAGCCTCATTTTCTATGCAATGCTGTATTAAAGATGTTTTGTCCTCTCTTTTGTTCCAGTTGGATATGTGTTCACCTAATCTGGTCTTAAATCTTCTTTTAGTACTTCCAATGTATACTTTATTTTTTTCTCCATTTCCTTTCGTTCCGTAGAGTTTTTTGTTGGTATACAGTATACACCCGCCCTATCAAGTATTGATCTTCCTTCGCTTTCTGTTGTTAATATGGATTTGTTATCTATAACCGTTTCTGCTAGTATCATTTTTTCTTTAGCGCATTCCTTCTTTAGTATATTCTTTATTGGAGGAATGTAGGGAAATTTACTCGCGAATTTTATTTCAGTTTTTTTGTTTAGTGTTATTTTTACTAAAAGACTTTTTGTATTTTCAAGTATTTCTTCAATAGTCTTTTCTGTATCCAAATTTCATAGCAGTTTCGGTTATCCAGTTAATTTCCAAAATTTCTTTATTTTTATTACATGAGTGGGTTAAAGCTCTTCTTACATAGAATTGAAGTGCTGATCTTTTATATTTCCATGGATGATTTGAATCGATCGCAATAATTGCTGGAATAAACGTTGGTTTTCTATATACTTTGTATTCAACCATATTATTGTTTCTAAATAAAGAAATGTCTAAAAAATGTTGTTGTCTGTTAATTTCTTTTTCCATAGTAACTTGTATTGATGGATAAAAGCTATTGTATTTTTGTACGAATGTATTCAGGTCTTTTTTCAGATTGCTTCCAGAAGATAAGGATATCATCAACGTATCTCACATATATTAACAGCTTATTTTGATTGAGTGGCTTAATGAGTTTATTTTTAATGTCCTGTAATATTATTTCGGCAAGAAGACCTGAAATTGGGGACCCCATTGGTGCACCTTGTTTTTGTCTGTAGATTTTTTTATTATATGTGAAGTAGTTATTATCAGCAACTAGTTTTACTGCCTGGATAATACTAATTCTTTGTGATTCAGGTATTTCTCAAT
The DNA here is from genome assembly GCA_039090855.1 of Macrothele yani. Classification (NCBI taxonomy): domain Eukaryota; kingdom Metazoa; phylum Arthropoda; class Arachnida; order Araneae; family Macrothelidae; genus Macrothele; species Macrothele yani. The sequence continues at coordinate 60,989,695 of CM077018.1, read as the reverse complement.
CTTTTAATCTCTGATCTAATAATTTAATTGCTTCGTAAACCGGAGTATTTGGATACAGGGAGACAATATCTAAACTAATCATAATAAATTCGGTTGTCTTTATTTCCTGTACCCCACTTTCGTAACACCTTTGTGTGGTTTCCGCCCTCCGCATACCAACTTTTCACCAAGAAAACTCTTTCTTCCGTGGTATATCGCTGCCTGTTTGAAATTGCATGTCCACTGTCCCACTACTTTCTCATGAATGCCTCTCATCTGCTGATCGACGTCTCGGACTTACAGCACCATCTTGTTATTCTTTAATGATATATTATTCCACAGGAAAGTTGTCACTACCCAGTGAAACACCCAGTATATACTGAATTTTAAGTTCATGTGCCACCTTAGTTTTACTTAAAAGACAAATGCTGTCTTTTATCTCACACCCTTAAGAAATCAAAATTCTAACCCCAAGCTGAACTCGGGTATGTATGAATTTTCAAATCTGGATATTTTCTTTTACAGAAATGCAAAAATGCTGCCCACCAAAGCATGATTAGTAAGCAACCAACTCCCTCCCAAACAAATCAAAATCGTGACACTTAGATGCATATCCTCTAGGCCTAAAAGTGCAGTCAAACCCACATATAATGAGCTTGTGTAATACAAAGTAAACCGAAGTTTATATAGATCCCTAGAACTTTGCAACATTCTCCCTTGTTATTTTAACTCCACATCACGAACAATAATTTTTGGAGAAACCACACATCAAAAGTTTGACACAGTTATCAGCAAACGAAATATGTGTCATTCTCACCCAGTCTTTAAACCTCCCTCTTTCACTGGAAAACAAGGAATTACATGCTGTTGACAAAATCCCTTGGTTTCTTTACAGATAAGATAGGTCAATTTGTATGAAGACAAGAATTTTTTTATTATTACTACCTCCCACCCACACTTGCCAAACATATGTCTTCTGGGCTAACATTGTCTTTTATCTCCTTCTCTCGCTACCTTTTAAATCCCTTAATCTGTGTTTAGGAAATTGCAGTTTATTTTACATCTAGAAACATCTTAACTACCATGTCAGAGGAAATTGAAAAACATTTAACACAGCTATCATAAGCACAAAATAAGCAAGAATTGGCTCACATATTGGACGTACCAGGTGAAATTAAAAAACTGTGGCAGTTACTTTATAATTTTTACATTAGTTAAATGTTTTGCTTATTGCAGATCGCATTTTGCTAGCTATGGTTTTCAACTAACAAGATTTATTTACCTTCGATTAATTGACAGTTTATAATAGACTACTTTTAACCTGACATTGTAAAATGTTAAAAATAGTCCTGTCTGGTTATAACGAAGTTCGTATATATTGAATGTTTTTGACACTCCCTTCAAACTTTGCTATATATGGATTTGACTGTATGTGGAACAGGTTTCAGAATAACAAACACTGAACGATATCTGTGTTTTCATCTACTGGCCATCCAGTGATTTGAGTTATACCAAGTTCCAAGGCAGATTACAACAAAACTTTTAATTCGACCTTTTTCGCTAAATTACATACTCTTGCTGCTGATCAACAAAAGAATATCACTAATTAAACAAATAACCTGGTAAGAATATGAGCATATTCCTTCCTCCGACTGTCCGTTCACTTTTATGTCATCAGGGAATAAACTCTTGCAATTTAAAAGTTATATCAATTTGCATAAACCCCCCACCCCAACCCCCAAGAATTTAATATTCTAACACTGAGCTGCATATCCTCCAACTGTCTTCAGTATAGCATATACCAAGCCTGGCATCTTCAAATTTCTTGGTTTTTGAGAAATTATGTCTACTGACAGCCCACAGTATTTATACCATTTGTATACTATGAATCAGTTAAAAAATTAAATAACTATAAGAATGTACAAATGTAAGTTACACCAAGCTTGCAAAACTACTGTTAAATCACAATGTAATACAGGGTGTCCGAGAATTATTGGACACATTACAAAATTATGTACAAAAAAAAAACTATGAGCATTGTCTGTTTTTCTATGTCACATATTACTAACACGGTTTCTATATTTTTGTTTTGCAGAATTTATTCCCAAAATCCGATAGTGTGGCCTGATGAAGAATGTATGAGAAATGCGCAATTAGTAGACATGTCATCCGTACAGCAGAAGGCAATGTGTGTGTTATGGCTTGCGGAATTAAGGTCTGTCATTAAAGTTAAAAGACGGTACCGTTTAGAGTATGGTTGTAATCCTCCGTCAACGAATTCAATTAAGCGGTGGATGAAACAGTTTAAAGAAACTGGCAATAAGGAAAGTTTCCGACGAAGCCCCAGGAAATTCGTTCGTAAAGCAAACGGAGAACTGTGCATTCCAAAATTGACAGTTCACGATATCTTGCACAAGAAATTAAAGTTTCATGCTTATAAAATTCAAATAGTGCAAAAGATGCATGTAAATTATCACACTCTGCGATACGATTTCGCTGTGGATATGCTGAATCGAGTGGAAAACGGCGAAAACTTTCTCAGTACTGTAATTTTTAGTGATGAATCCACATTTCATGTATCAGGTATTGTGAATCGTCACAACTGTAGGATATGGGCCAGTGAACTGCCTCATGCTGCTATTGAATTGGAAATGTGATTCTCTAAAAGTTAATGTGTGGTGAGCCCTATCAAAAAGAGAAGTGATTGGTCCTTTCTTCTTCTGCAAAAAAAAAATAACATAAATGGTGACATTTACTTGGATATGCTAGAAAATTACGCTATACCCCAGATCAAAAGATATGACATCGTTTTTCAACAAGACGGCTCCGCAATGGTCAAGGTGTGTACATAAATGCCTAAATGAGCATTTCCCCAACAGATGGATTGGGCGTGGTGGTCCCATTCCGTGGCCTCCTCGCTCTCCAGGTCCAACTCCATTGGAATATTCCATGTGGGGTTATGTGAAGGATCGTGTTTATCAGACGCCTTGTACTGATTCGCAGGAACTGAAGCAGCGTATCACAGCTGCTATTAATTCCATAACTCCTCAGATGCTTGCCAATACATATGGCATGAAATCGAGTATCGCTTGGACGTGCTACGAGCAACCAAGGGATCTCGCATCAAAATTTAGTAACTTGTGTAGTTACATTGTAAGTTAGCACAGCCAGTTTCTTTCTATCTGTTTAATGTTTTGTTTTATTTTAATTTTTTAATGTGTCCAATAATTCTCGGACACCCTGTATAATCAACTTGGTAAACTGTAATGATTTATGAGAAGTTTGTAGCACCAAAATCTTAAAAGTTAATAAGCTACTTATTATTTTTTTCTTTTCATACAACTAGAGTTTTACTTTATAGATGTTTTAAGGGCAGATGCAGAGAATTAATAAGCTGATGGCCATAAAAACTAAACTTATATTTAAAGAAATTATATTATGACGTGGTGAAAGAACAAATGCACATCGCTTAAATGCAAATAAATTTTACGGAATAGGAGTCTGTTCATACCAGCGATAAAACTGATGAAACTTATCAAAATTAACAACATTGCAACAAGTTCATACCAGCGATAAAACTGATGAAACTTATCAAAATTAACAACATTGCAACAAGCTCATACCAGCGATAAAACTGATGAAACTTATCAAAATCAACAACATTGCAACAAGTTCATACCAGCGATAAAACTGATGAAACTTATCAAAATTAACAACATTGCAACAAGTGTAATACATACTGCACAAAGTCCACTATATGTGCATACAAATTTAATTCAGTACACTCTCGGGGGGGATCCTTGTATCAGCATCTGGGAGAGGGGAGGATGTGTGTTAAATTAAACATTACATTAACGGCTACATGATTTTAATAGCCATGCCTACTTAGCAGTGGTTATGCCTTAGTTTTGTTATTCCGTTTTGTTTTTTTAATGAATTTTTACACACCATCAGTGAAAACTTCAGATATTAACACAAATGCAAAACCATGCAAATCATATACTACTGGTAATACTGTTTTCACCAAGAGCAATTCTTGCTCTGAAAATTGTGAATGCCAGCCAGCTAACACTCACAACTTGGGTTTCAGATGGCAAAAATGTGTTTTCCATAATAATCATAAAATGCATTAGAATGACAATACCATACATGAGACCGACCAAGAAACAAAAAAAGCTGAACTTTTTAACCAAATGAAAAATCAGAACGTGCAATGAGAAAATGTGAATATAACGCAGCACAAGATGGAATTGTTTACTGTAATTTATTTATGTAAATATTAAAAAGGAGCACATTGCTGTATTTACAATATAAAATTGAGTTCAAAACAAAATAATATGGTCTTATAAGGCATTGCTATTTCTTTTGTTTTGTTGCTCCACTTGCTAGAACATCAGCTCAAGTTTTCTCTTGTATTGCTTTCTTCTTTCCAAGTTCCATGGCCATATTTGTCTTCTTTTGTTGACTCTGCAGCTGCACAGCATTCATTGCTTAATTTTATTTTCGGTTGATATCACCAGAGTTGTATAAAAATAAAAAGGATCTGCATACACAACCACTGAAACAGAAAACTGGCTGCAAACCCGTGAATCACGACAACAAAAATTTAAATTTAGTGACTGGCAATGAAATTTAAACTGTTTCTGTGTAAACAAAACTTTTGATACAGTTGCTATACATTAAGAACAGTCCTTAATAAAATTTAGACACCAGAAACGTCTGTAAAAACAAAAAGAACTCAGAAGATGTGAAAAATAATTGAAAGTTCTTAAAGTTAAAATAGAATTAAATATATTAATCTGAGTAAAGCCTTAGGTAAATGTTTTTATCTCCAGCAAATAATTTTATTTTTTTAATCTACAAGCAAGAACTATCTGCAAGATCTGCTAATAATTTGGAAACTATCCGCATATGGCATACGCGTGTACGTCTACATTCTGCAACTCTGGATATCACTCCCTTCCCATTTCTTCACCGTCACTTTTCTTTCTTCCCCTGCCTCTCAGATGACAATTTTATCCATCATGCTGAAAGAACTTTCAGCCTGAGGAACATGATGAATACTTTGAACACCACGCATTAATTCTTACAAATTCCCCCTCTCTTATGAACTTAAATGCAAACGTTTATCAGAGAAAGTAACATTTAATAACAACACAGAAGAGGGAGAACATTGCGAGGGGGAATGCGATTACAGAAGATATCTTAGATTTCCGACTTCCATTTTCATAAATGTTTCCCCATTTTAAGCTGAGATACAAATATTTATGGAATAAAAGGATATTTAACAACAACCTTGGGGGCAGAAGAAACATCAAGAGAGAGAGAAAATTAAGATTCACGGGATAAATATTCACTCCACTAACTTCCGTTTTCGAAAGTTTCGAAAGACAGAATTTCGTTCTCAAACAGAACCCCCCTCCCCCCACCGCCCCTGCAACACCAATCCTCCTAAAATTTCTGTTCAGTTATGCATTGATTTCCAGAATGCCCCAGATGATAATGGAAATGGTGGAATTCCTCGAATCTACGGATGAATCTCGTGCCTGAAGACTAAAGGGAAATCTTCATGTCGTCTTAACTTCTGTTTTCAGAAATCCCTGCCACAATTTCACACTGAAATACAAACATTCATGCACTAAAATGACATTTAACAACAATACTGGGTACAGGCAACATCGTGAAAAAAAATTACGATAACGAGGAAAAATCTTCAGTCCGTTTAACTTCCGCTTTTGGAAGGTTTATAAGGTGAAATACCATTCCCAGGTGGAAAACACCTCTCCCCGTTACCCCCCCATTTCTTTTCTCGAGAATGACCCAAATGACGGGGGAGGGGGATTTCGTGAACCCACAGAAGAATCTCGTGTATGCAATACATGTGAAATTCCATTATAAAGAATTTCAAGGGATGTTAATTTTTCGCACAGTACTGAAATAACAAACTCATCTTGGCATGGACCACCACCACCACCAGTGCCGAGAAATTTGATGCAGCACACACTCAAACTTAGTCTTTTATACCACTGTCAGCATATAGAAGCTATACATTTTACTGTTTTCCACGTAGCCCTAGAAGGGAACACTGAACCTGCATCTTTGCCCAGGAAAAGGAGTCATTTTTGTTCCACAGTAATGTAATTTTCAAGTTTTCTGAAGGGCAGCTATATGAGAAACAGTAAAATGTATGAAATCTATTTATATGCTGATAATGATGTCTTTACGTACTTGTGAAGAAACATTTTTTCCAAGGATTTGCTTTCCATTTATTGATTGGTCTTTTAGTTTCAATAACAAGTCATTAAACAGGTAAATGTTCGCTATTTTCACTAAATACATGATATTTTTATTCAACAATAAATGTGCATACAAAATTGATAAAACCTCTTGATTTAACACATTCAGAACTTTCAAGTTAACGAAAACGCACAATATATTAATCATATTTCATTATTTTACTGATGCTGCTCCCTACACATTGTTCCAAAATGGTCACAGAACATGTGTGTCAATATCTTTTTTCATTAGGGTTAACTTCCCTCACATATAGTTTTCAAGGTCTATAGCACAACATCAACAGGAAATGATGACAATACCACATGGACAGGATTGGCATTCATTACATACACACACCAAGAGATAGTAACACTTGCACCTCATTATCTGATTTATACAGGTTAGGCAGTTTGTGCACTTTCTGAGGATAGTGGAAAACTAAGGCACTGAAATGCATAGATGGTTTTTGTTTGTTTTTGCAATTCAATCAGCGAAAAGAAAAGATTTAAGCGTAACATGATGATATTTTTATTCGTTCATTTGATTTAAGATTAACATTTTTAGTTTAACCAGAGCAAAAGAAGCTCATGTTTTCAGGGATCATAGCATACTTCTGGAAAATTTTAGGTAGGAATTTTAGGAATTTTTGGAAAAATTTTAGGAAAATTTTAGGAGCGTATTTCAATAAAAACTAGATGTATATTTGTATATATCTAGTAAAACAACTTAGTATACATTGTAGAGTTTGCTTCACACCCTTCAACCATATATACTGATAGACTGCGCATGACATCAAAATTTCTGGCTCCAACATAAAATCACATGACATCAGTCAAAAAGATGGGTTACACCTGCTGTGCTTATGGTTGCTCTGAGCGATATAGTAAAGAAAGTTCTATGATTTTTCATGGGTAAGAAACGAATTAAATACCTAAGTCAATAAAGTTCAATTACTTAACCAGAAACTTGCAGCTATTGATATAAAAATATAGTAACTTAAGAAAAAAAAAATGGAATGCATGTTACAAATTCTTCGCAAATGTTCATCACATTATAAATCACGAAATGTAAACAACCCGATCATGCATGTATATGGCTCATAAGTAAACTTACCTGAAGAGTTTTCATTATATATGAGGCGCATTCACATAATACACCGAAAACACTGAAGTTCTGCAGCGTAAATTAGTAATCATAACAGCATTTTTATACGAAATTTGGAGTCTGATGATGATGTGCCCAATGTTGGAGCCATGGCGGCTTTGATGCAGCTATTGCCAATGCGCAGTCCATTAGTATATATGGTCGAAGTTCACACCCAAATTTTTTGCATAACGTCTAATGTCTAAAGTTTAAGTATGATTTACTTCTAATGTTCAGTTCTTATCTTTTCACGTGTTATTATCATATTCAAGTATAGTTACCACATTCAAGTTTCACTTTGAACATTATTATGCTGTTGAACCAGAAGCAATTCACGATTTTCACAGTAAAGTTTTCAGGTTTCACATTAAATTATAATATCCTAAAAAGGTAATTAAAAACCAAGAACTATGTACAATTGTTCACTAAATTACTTTTTTCATATTATTGTTTCAACCTTTTCCTGATAAGCCTATCTTTTTCTGCTTCCACCACAACTAATTTACTTTCAGTTTTCTTTATTTCAGCTGAACCTTGTATGATCAAGTTAGAGGCAACTGCTATTTCAACAGTATTTTGTTTTTCTACAGCTTTTCTCATTCTTTCTGTTCCCTCTTGAATTACTGCTAGGAGGCTTCTTTATCTTTTTTAAGCCTATTTATTTCTGCATCATTTTCTTTTATTTTGTCATCAAACTCAGCTTTTCTTTTTTTCTCTAGCTGCTTTTCCTTATTTTCCCTCTCTTTCTGCTTCCTTTCTTTTACCTTTTTTGATTCTTCTTCCTTCAGCTTATCAACACACTCTTTATAAAATTTATGTGAATCACGAACACTATTTAACAAATTTCTTGTTATGGGAACTTTACTTACACATCCATAGTGTTTAATGGCCCCTTTAACTATTCTTAATGTTATAGTTGAGTCTTTTAAGTTAGCCTTGTCCTTCCTTAACAGAGCAGTGTTAACCGAAAATCCCCTTTCTGCATCAGCATTACCATGAGGTAAAACTAAAATTGACTTGATGAGTTTAGCAAGATTTGAGTATTTTTCTTTTCCGCTAGAGTCTTTAATACTAAATATATTACGCCAGTAATGATCAATCTGCACTGGAATATGCACTTCCTCTGAAAATTTCACTAGTTCATCTAGAGTTGGCTTATCGCAATTTAAAAGTTTCCACTCTTCTCTTACTCTATCAATTTGTTCCTCAGAAAGATGCAAAACACTTGAAATTCTGGTTATTTCCGAAAGTCCTTCAGTGACTGAAAGTTGAGTTGACTCTTTCTTTGGTTCTTTTACCTTTAAAACTTCTATGTCTCTTAGCTTTTGATTGCAGAATGGCAAATTTGACTTTAAATATTTTGTGGTTGCAATTAGTGATGATCTTACATCTAAGAGAAATAATTTCTGCCTGGTCTCCTGAACATTCCTGAGGAGATTTTTTGTCTTCATACCAACTTCTAACTCCCCTAGTTTTTTCCATGAATTTTTGTTTTCAAAATCTACATTTTTTAGGTCTTCTCCAAATTCCCCTGCAATAACATCATCTTGGATAAACTGAGCCATAACATTCCTCATTAAAGTATTTAAATCAGAATATAAGTGGTGTATTTTTGGTTCTTCACTCTGATAACATAATGAAAACTTTTCAAAATTTTGGTGTGAAAATGAAATTAATGCTAAATAGCAAGGAGTTAGCTCATTTTTCAGGAAACAGTGAATTCTTTTATACCTTGCTGAATTGCGTAGTTGTTTTTCAAATATTTTTTGAGATGGCAAGAAGTTTAAAAAATATTCTGTAATATTTAGCCATTGATCCAAGAGCCTCTGGGCTACAGAACCAACGGTTAACCATCTGTTGCTGACATGACGCAAAAAAATTTGGCTGTGGCCAATGTTATATCCTCGACCGATTTATAATCCTCTCGTCTTGCAGCACTACTCTTTAAAAAGTAATGCATATCAGTAGCAAATTCGTCAAAATCTATATTTAAGCTTGTCAAAAAAATTTTAAATGCATTACTAACAACACGCAGGTTGCAAAAACCTAGTTCCAAAGATTTCTGGCCTGTTTCTTGTTTTACAACTTCATTGAATTTGCGTAAAAACACTTATTTAGATTTGTGCTGTCCATGGATACACAAATAATTCTGTTCAACAAAATATTGAAGGATGATAACACATCAAGAATTTCTTTTAGCAAAATATCTGCTGTTGCATGACCCAGAAAAACGCTTGTTAGGTATCGGCAAGAAACTGAATTTTTCTGAAGACCAGTACCTGAGATACACATCCAACTGCCGTTTGACTTGTGCATTTGTAGTTTCATCAAATGCTATAGTAACCTTTCCTGGGCTACTAGATGCAATGTCTTTTTTCAAATCTTCTTCAAAATATTTTGACAATCCATGTGATATCACATAAGCAACTTTTTTCTTTAAGTTGCATTTTGGCTGCAATAGCAGAATCAGGAAACATTTCTTTGAAAAATTCAACTGTTTCAGTGCATGAAACAAAAGACATATTGTCCTTAGCAACTTTCATGGCCCATAATGCTTCGGCTTTAGCCAACTGTAAATCATGACTCAGTACTTCACTAATATTTGTTTTGGGCTGAAGATCCCGTCCTCCAAAGGCTTTCAGGATGGACTTATTTTGAAATTTACTTTGAAATTTCTGCAAATGTTTTTTCTTCCTTTATGATGCGCTTTTACTTGTGAAAAGCCACTATTAGAAATATTGAAAATTTCTGAACACAATATACACTTAGCAGAAAATATTGTTTCAGTTGCAGAACACCATTCTTTCAACTTCACTCCGTCCAATTCTTTGGCGAGCCACGCATCTTGAAATTTCGTTTTGGATTTAGGCATCTTAAACACTTGTATTACTAACCAGAAAATGAAAGGGAAGTACAAAAACACGTTCCAATATTGCAAAACCAGACAACTTCCCGAAGTTTGGCTGCGAGGATGTCAGAAGATAGAAAAAAAAAAAAAAAAAAAAAGCAAGTCACCACTAGAGAACTGAACCTGCACACAGCACAGAGAACAAAATAAAAGACGCAAAACCAGAAACTACCATACGCATCTCACACAAGTTCAGTCAAATGGAGTCGGAGCCGAGATATATTGCGTATCGAAGGTCGCTGTCGCCGACGCACGATCGAAGGTTAATGATCACGTGCTCTACTGCCTGCCACGATAACACTCAGCTACCATCCCATCGTCATTACCGGAGGTTACGGAAGGAGACCACATGTTTCCTCTTTGCTTCCACCCACCTGCGGTTTACAATAACAAAACATCAGCAGAAAGAGGAGGTTCCACGAGGCATGTCCAAAAATAAAGTACGATCTTCTGCGTGCCACTGAGTTCGTCTGCAAAGCGCAAACCAGGGGTGAAAATGACCCCTCCCCTTTTCCCTTAGATCTCTTGTTACTCTCGAAAACTGTCCGAAGGCAAAAAAGTGGAGCGCCCGCCCCGAAGCAAGTGCATCTCGATGGCGTCATTTTCCCTCCCTTCAGCAGCACAGCATATAGGCTGTGTTTCTACAATAACAGGTCTTTTTACCTTACCGTAATGGTAAATTTATTGGCGTTAATAACGGTTGTATTTTTAATAAATAAGCTTACGAAAATTTTAGGAAGAATTAGCAAATTTTAGTTATAATTTTAGGAATTTAAGGAGGGTCACAAAATATTAGGAATTTTAGGAGAAATGCGATCCCTGTGTTTTGTAGGTTCCTTCCTTTATTGAAAAACACTTTGACAATACACCTACAAATCTCAATTAAAATAGTGTACTTAAATCTGAGCTTCCCTCTCCTACCCTACCTTCCCAGTTTCCGTTGTACAGGGGATTTTCTGTCATACTTCTAATACAACTGAGACACCAAAGATTTCCTGAGTCTGCAACTGCTATTCTGACCTACAGAAAATTCCTCAGGAAGTTGCTTATACCATTTTATATGTTTTTTTGGAATGTTTAGGCCTTGAAGATTAAATGTAAGGGAAATTATTCCTAATGAAGTTAACCCTAACAAAGAAAGAGATTGACATGTGCTCTGGGACATTTTTGGAACATGTAGTTCCATAAATAGAATCACTACAACGGTCCAACCTGCCTAGCTATCTCGCCCAGCCCAACTAGCTCAAACCCCACAGGAAGGACTGTCTTAAACTAAGTTGACATGCTAAATTAAGATGCTGACAGTGCACAAGAATTTTAACACAATTTTTAGATTTTAACTGCTTAATTACACAGAACATTAGCTTTGAATCAGATCGCAACATTTACCTTGAGAGGCCTTTACAATATTACACTATAGAAGAGGAGCCATAATCTCACTATACTAAGTAATTCCATGAAATACTTCTTAGCAAGGACCACATTAACAAGGGAATGAAAAATGACAGTTCATCGGGTAGCAATCATGCTAGGTCCAGAGGCCTCTCCTCCGCAGACACAACTATCGACAAAAGAGATGAGACGAGCTCAACATGAAGCAGTTAACTTGGCCCATACACCTCTCAGCAGATACAACTGACGACAGGCAGATGAGCACCAAAAGTTCAGCAAGAAGTGATCAGCTCAGTCCATTACCCTCGGCAAATGCAATTGACAGCAGACGAATGAAAATGGAAGTTCAACACCTGCTTGGCCTAAAAGCTCCTTAGACACTATCAGCATGAAAGATAAAACAGATGTTTGGCACAAAGTAGTCAAACTTGGCCTACACACCTCTCCTCAGCAGATATAACTAACAGCAGGCAGATGAGCACCAAAAGTTCAGCAAGAAGCAGTCAGCTCAGTCCATTTTCTTCGGCAAATGCAATGGATGGCAGATGGATGAAAACAGAAATACAACACATGCTTGGCCTAGAAGCCTCTCCTCCGTAGACACTATAGGCAGGAAAGATAAAAACAGATGTTCGGCACAAAGCAGTCAAACTTGGCCCATACGCCTCTCCTTGGCAGACGCAATTGGCGGCAACAGATGAGAACGGAAGTTCAACTTCAGTACACACAGTCATACTCAGCCTGCCCTGAATTCCTCAAATTGCATAACACCAGCAAGGTCGGCTGACTCCCCACTTCAAAAATAATACAGCACTGGCTACACAAAGAAGCCAAAGAGACTTTCATTGCATGCGCTTTTATCTTACTTCAAACAATAGCCAAGAAACAAGCTTCTAAAATTATGCAAATGCACACCACGACGATAAACCGAAAAAGAAGTGCCAAAGGATAAGTGCTTTCAGGCCTTTAGATTTTATTCAATGCCTCATAAATGCCTTTCTCTGATCACCCATAACGTGACACATGAATATATTGAGTTTCTTTAACACCATGTTTTTTGCCTTCATACAGTTCAAGTAACACAAATTCTATCTAATGTCTAGTTCTTTATACACTATCTACCAACAAGTAATTGGACACCCCTGCAATCAACGATATCTGCGGTCCTGATACACGTCACGGCTGCTGCTGTTAAATATTGTGTGGGAAACAACAACGCAACCAGTCGCATGCAAGATGCCACGCAGTTCGGAGCTCTCTGATTTCGAGAAAGGTGTAATCGTCGGGTATCACAGAAATGGCCGATCCATACGTGACATATCCAGTGAGTTGAAGTACCCAAAATCGACAGTAGCCTACATGATTGGCAAGTGGAAGATGAGAGGTGACTGTCGGAATGTGCCCCGACCCGGCAGACCCACAAAACTGGGAGTTAGAGACCGACGGGTGCTGGCCAGAGAAATTAGGAAGAACCACACCAAATCGATGGGCCACATCTGCGAGGAGTTTCAACAGGCATCCGGGAGTGTTCTTTCGATGAATACCATCCGTAAGGAAGCCCATCTGCTCGGTTATCATGGACATGCTGCCGCCCACAAGCCTTTGATCACCAAGTCCAATACCGCTGCTCGGCTAACATGGTGCACAGAACGTCGACAGTGGACCGTTGAACAGTGGAAACAGGTTCTCTGGAGCGAAAAATCAAAGTTCACCCTCTACCGTTCGGATGGCAGGGCCTGGGTTTGGTGTCTGCTTGGAGAACGTCTGCTGTCGGAACGTATTGTGCCAACTGTGAAGTTCGGTGGCGGTGGAATTATGCTATGGGGGTGTTTCTCCTGGTATGGCACGGGACCCTTGGTCGCAATTCCTGGTAGACTGAACGCCGAGACCTACTGCACCATTTTGGATGACCATGCGCTTCCTACGTTGTGGCAGTTTTACGGTGTGGACCCATGTTACTTTCAGGATGACAATGCCACCTGTCATGTTGCAAGGTCCACCATGGCTTGGTATGGTGACAATGGGGTTAATCGAATGGACTGGCCTGCGCAGAGCCCGGACCTTAACCCTATCGAGCACCTCAGGGACGAGTTGGAGCGTTGAGTTAAGGAGTGGCCCCACCGTCCAAAATCGGTGAAGGAACTGACCTGTCTTCTCCAAGCCGAGTGGAAGAAAATACCACTAGCAGTCGTACAACGCCTGGTTGAGAGTATGCCCCGGAGGGTCGCAGCTGTAATCGCCGCTCGTGGAGGCTCCACCAACTATTGAAGGTGAATAAACTTTGTTTTCCTTTGCTATCACAGGTGTCCAATTACTTGTTGGTAGATAGTGTAGCACAGAAATGTTGCATGATCTGAAAATTTTTATCATCCTCTGAACCACTTAAAACAATGGTGTCAACAGTCAAACTAGTTAGATATGGTAGGCCATAAGTGAACTAAAAGCTGGACAATGATAAAAAAAGAAAAAAATTACTAATTACAACTACGACCATACTACATACGATAGATTTGGCATACTTGTTTGTTTTATTTACTAGTATCAAAGTTATCCACAGTTATAAAAACAGCTAGGTTGATTAAAAATCATACTGTTATACTGGTATGCTAACCATTATTTTGTTTCAGTATTACACCGTAGATGTTTCCAGATGCTTCTGACACCTTAATTTTTGGACCACTACATCAAAGTGGGGGGGGGGACAAACCCTGCAGTATAGTATTGAATTTGGTTATTGAGGGAAGCTTGACATGCTTATTCTTATTGTAGGGAAGCACTCACAATAGCCCCCAAACACGGTCTAAATTTTAGCAGCAACAGCAGGCAGGAAGTACTAGTAGTTGCTTGCATCAGAAGTTTAAACATCTGAATTCAGCTGACAGCATAATTTGCAGAAAAAAAAACAAGAAAAAACCCCTCAAATGTACACTTATTACATGCACCACTGCTTATAAACAAAACAGGAAAACACAGAACATTTGGCAAATTCATGAAACTTTTTTTACTGTTACTCTTAGCTAAGCCTATTGAGTTATAATCTTTACTTTACACAATCAATGGATGCCTTAGTTCCAAAGTAAAACATGATACAGATTACCAAAGGTGACATAAAATCAATCATGCGCATAATTTACTCAAGTACTGTCAAAGCAAAAATGAAATTTGAACAGCTATGTTAAAACATTAATGACACATAACACTGATTTAGATCAGTTATAAAAGTATCTTTACCTTTTTCCTTTCTTCCTTTAGTTCTTTTGAAAGATCAGTTATTTCTTTATTAATGTGAATTGTATACAACTCTGATATGACTTCATGTTGACCAGCTACATCATTCACTTCATTCAGCATTTTGTTGAATGCTGACACAGTGGAAAACCTACATTCAGAGAGAGAAAAAAATTAAAACAGCTCACAAGATACCAAAATTTCCCAGAGAATCCAGCACAATAAACCTCAAATAAAACCACACAATACTTTTGGTGAATTGGAAACTATACAAGAACATCTTAAATATACACTGGTGAAAAGTGAAAAAAGAACACCAAGAAGGAGACGTCTGATACCAACTAAATTTATACAGCATAATAACAGAATACAGAGGATAACGTGATCAAAACATTATGGCAAAATACAGCTGTATTTACTGGTAAACTGAAAAATAACATTTCCATGTAACATGGTTAGTACGAGGTTGAACCGCCATGAACTGCGTCACACTGTGCAATTCTGGCATGGAGTTTGTCGTACAGATGTTGGATGTAAGTTTGGGGTATTGAGTTCCAAGCATCCTCAACCTAGACGCGTAAATCGGGGATGGTCATGGCTGGCCGTGGAGACCAGATAAGTCGTTGTCCCATAAAATCCCACACGTGCTCAATGGGGGGCAAATCCAGTGAACGTGCAGGCCATGGAAGTTGTCTCACACCCTGATGTGCATGTTGCGTTGCACGTGCCATGTGTGGGCGTGCGTTATCTTGCAGGAAAACACCACGATGGACCTACCTTACAAATGGCACAACAACGGGCTGAATGATGTTGTTGATGTAGGAGGTGCTGTTTAACGTACCCGGTACAAACACTAGTTGTGTACGGGAGTGATAGCTGATCGCTCCTTACACCAGGAGACCAGGTGTAGGCCCTGTGTGTCGCTGGCGGATGCAAGAAGGGTGGAGACGCTCCCCTGTGCGTCTGCGAACACGCATACAGCCGTCGTAGGCTCCCAAGCAGAATCTGCTTTCATCGCTGAACACGACAGATCGCCATTGCGTTCTCCAGTGCAGACGTTGGCGACACCACTGCAGCCGTTCCTGACGGTGGGCTGGAGTCAGAGGTACACATGCCAGAGGCACACGTGCACGTAGTCCTGCATCCAGTAGACGGTTGTGGATTGTTCGCACAGTCACCTCAGGTGCAACGGCAGCTCGAATTTGCTTTGCAGTGGATGTTCTGCTTGACAACGCCGCTCTTCTTATGCGTCGATCGGTCAGCTCATCAGTCCGTCTGTGACTCCCGGTTCCACGTCTTCTCTTGTGGGAATGTTCCTCGGACCATCTACGCCACCATCGTACCACCACCGATACTTCCCGTCCAATTTGCTCCGCAATAAGACAATACGACCACCCGGCCTCGCAGAGTCCGATTAGACGACCTCGCTCAAAGTCCGATAACTGCTGCAATCGTACACGTCTTCCATGTCCAGGCATTGCAGCTTCTTCAGGGTCTTCGCACGTGTCCGTACGCCGACGACTGATTACATTCACTTCACTGTACTCCTTAAATACCACCGACTATAATTTGCATATTATCATATTATGTTAATGTTGAATGAAAAGTAAAACAGCACTTTTCATTCAACATTAACATTCCCTGTGGGGCTAAAATGTGCAGGGAACAATTTGAAGAGAAGTGTTGTTGCAGTGGCAGACTGGGAAGTGTCAGTTTAAAAACCAGCAACCCAGGTCACTTTTGCATTTGTGAGTGGTAATCAAAATATTTCATAATATTTGGTACTGTAAACTTAAACTTGAAATTACCTTACTATGTAGTATACTTCAGTGTACCATCCTTGATGCCAATACCATGTGCATACTAAATGTATTAGTATTTGTTCCATTTCTGGATCAGTATAAATGTGTGAACCACCACATTTTGGTATACACTAGCTTTGCTGACCAGCAATTTTGTTTTTCCTTTCAAATTTCTGACTGTTTACTGTGCCTTGTGTTTCATTAATTAGTATTGTTTACATGGGTACATGTACACATTCTGTTGTTCTTAATTTGTGATATACAGGCCCAATGAAATGATACATTATTTTTTGCATATACTGCAAATGTGCAAAGCCTTTTCTTTCACGGACCAGTGATTTGTAAATCCGAGTGGTCCACTGGGTCTCTAGAAGATTTATTTCTAAGAACATATATATTTTGATTGTGGGGAAACCTTTTGCGTAATCATGGGGATAAACTGTTGAAGCCGAAACAGCAAAGCAACATGTAAGAACATCTTTCCAACTTTTGAATGGAACAAACTGGCCAAACGTGCTCATAAAAATATGAAATGTCAAATTTCTGTCGTTTCCAAAGTTGACATGATCATTACCCTAACACGGTCACCTAAATCATCACCTGATGGGGCCCCTAAAAGGTCTATCAGGCAAAACATCCTTCAAAGGAGTGAGTCAGAAGTTTAATTGGTTAACTAAATGCAACTTTTATTTCAGTTTATGGATTTTAAATTATTTATATTATTCCTTATACTTTATGACCATTATTATTTTTTTTAAAACTCCAAAAGCATTTAAGGCATGACATTTAAATTTTGAATGAAACAAAATCATTCTAATTTCTGCATTTCTTATAAGGGAAAAGCTATCAGGGAAGACTAAACACTAATTTTGCATTATCAAATTCTCGAATTGGCTCAACAGCGTTCGAATTACCCTGTGGTCTGCTTGCCTATGGCTAGTAAAAATTACATCAAACCACTGAAAAGTTTTTACTGGCCCAGGTAGCCAGTAAGGTTTTTTTTTCTCCCCGTTTATTTTGGAATTTGTAAGTTCATAAAGAATTGAACCAGATTTTAAAATATCCCAGTCTGGTTATGGCAGTTATTTGAAATAATCCAGGTTTTGCTGTAGCAGTTTTTTGAAATAATCCAGGTTTTGCTGTAGCAGTTTTTTGAAATAATCCAGGTTTTGCTGTGGCAGTTATTTGAAATAATCCAGGTTTTGCGATGGCAGTTGTTTGAAATAAGAGATTTCACCATGAATTTTTCGAAATTCAGATATTTACTACTCAAAAACTGAATAATAAAATTGCAAACCATATTTAAATTTGATGAAAATTTTGGACCGTAGGAAATCAAGGTGTCAGAGCCAAAATATTTGGATCAAGACAGTGTCACTTTTTTTGCATAAGTAGTGAACCCCAGAGTATGAATCTTTTTTATACTGTTTTCCAACTGGAGTTTGAAGAACCATTTATGCTCTGGCTTTGCCCATCTTTCTTTTTGTCCACTTTGGAAAACTTTCAGCCTTTCATACTGAAGCAAGGTATTCCTTGAAAGGTGGCTTTTGGCATGTTGCAAAGTGCTTCATAACATACACGAGACTGACCAAGGAACAAATAAGCTGAATTTCTTAACCTGATGAAAAATCAGAAGGCACGGAGGAAAAGTGTAAATACAGAACACAGCACGAGTAAGATGGAATCGTTCACTGTTATTTATTTATGTAAATATTTAGAGCACATTACTGTATTCACAATATAAAATTACTGAATTCAAAAACAAAATAAAATTGTTTTAAAAGACATTATCTACTTCAAACACAGTTTTTTTTTTTTTTTACTTGCTAGAACATTGACTGAATTTTCCTCGTGTTACTTTCTTCTCAGCAAGTTCAATAGCCATATTTGTCTTTTGTTGACTCTGCAGCTGCACAGCAAACTTTGCTTAGTTTTCTTTCTGTTGATATCATTCCCTTCCCATTTCTTCATTGTGACTTTTCTTTCATTTTTTTCCCCTTTATTACCGTAATCAGATGCCAATAATTTACCCAACGTGCTGAAAGAACTTCCAGCGTGAGGACCATGAATGCATGATATCAAAGATTTCACTACTTTAGATAAATGATTCAACTTTCAGAATATTTTTTTTTTTTTTTTTGATTGGAGGTTTAACGACCACCGTGAGCAACTCAATGGGCTATAAGCAGTCGCCCGTCCCTAATTTAGGGTCACTGGTTCCAGGGAAGGGAGAGAGCCAGTGCCGTAAGACAAACCCAACATCCCTGCCTCACCGGGATTCGAACCCGGACCCCGTTCGGACGAACGTCAGAGGCCATCGCTTAGACTACTGCGCCGCCGGGGCGGCCTTTCAGAATATAAATACACTGGTGAGCAAAAATTAAGGACGAAGAGGAGAAACTAGCATAACAGCGGAACGAGCAGGCAGAACGGACCGAAAGACCACTCAGGAGATAGACTAGGGTCCGGTACAGTAAGGCATGTGCATATATGCAGCATGACGTAAAGGTGGGGGAGGTGTCGGAAGGGTATAAAGCACACAGGCGGTGTACGCTCAGCAATTCGGTGAAAGCTATTGCACGGTGTACATCGGTTTGAACGACGTCGAGTTGCTGCCACCGTGTGATATGGCCAACAGGCAATCCAGTAGACGACATCTGGATGACTTTACCTGGGGTCACGTCATTGGGAAGTTGGAAGGTCGAAGTGTGACTAGTGAGGCCGAGGAGTTCGGGATTGCTCACAGCATCGTTTCACGAGCTTGGAGAGCATTTCAAACGACAGGAACAACTGTCTGAGAGTTTAGCAGTGGTCGTCCACGAGCAACCACGGTGGCGGACGACCGGTATATTGTCCTACAGGCGAGAGGAGACAGACGGCAGACAGCGGGAGAAATCGCAAGGCCCATGCAACAGACAACTGGACGTCCGTTATTGTGTTATACCGTGGCCAGGAGGCTGCACAAAGGTGGTCTATTTGCAAGACGACCAGTACGGTGTGTGCCATTAACGCCTGCTCATCGGAGACGGCGGTTTCTGTGGTGCCAGGAACACAAGAACTGGACACATCAGAAATGGGGTCGAGTTCTCTTTACGGATGAGAGCCGATTTAGTCTGACGAGCGATTCTGGACGTACACACATCTGGAGAGAGCAGAGCATGCGCAATCACACCTCCAACATCATCGACAGGGACCGGTTTGGAGGTGGCGGAGTTCTCGTTTGGGGTGGTATTATGCTTGGTAGCTGTACTGACCTCCACATCTTCCAAGGAGGTTCAGTCACTGGTGTCCGCTATTGTACTGAGGTTCTCCTGCCTCACGTGCATCTGTTTAGAGGTGCTGTGGGTCCTGAGTTCCTCTTCAAGGACGTCAACGCTACACCTCATCGTACAGTGGCTGTCGCACAGCTGTTGGAGAGTGAAGATATTCAACGCATAAATTGGCCCGCAAGGTCCCTGGACCTAAATCCAATCGAACCCGTGTGGGACCTTCTCGGGAGACGCTTGGCAGCACGTCACCAGCCGCCAGCAACAATTCCGCAGCTGTGATTGGCGCTACAAGAGGAAAGGGCCGTGATGCCTCAACAGCTTCCTTGACAACCTCATCCTCAGCATGGACAGACGTTGTAAATCCTGCAACGCAGTCAGGGCTGATCATATCTCCTAATAAAGATTGGATTTTTTTGGCAGCCGCCTGTCACATGGACGTTTGTGTCTTCTGTCCAGTTGTGCTCGAAGCTACCTTTTCAATAAAGTGCCTTTGTATCCTTTGGATTCCTTGTTTGGACGGTTTTGCTCACTCGTCTCATATTCTTACATCTTGGGGATCTTATGGTATGATTTGAGTATATGTGGAGCACTTCTGCACGACGTTACATTCAAAAAACCGTCTCGTCCTTAATTTTTGCACGCCAGTGTACTTTTGAACGCCATCCATCAATTCTAACAAATTTTCAAACTTCGTCACTTCTGTTTATCGAAAATTTCCCCTCCCTTAAGGACAGACATTTATGGGGATAAAGTAACATTTAACAACAACACAGGATAGTGAGAACATCAAGGGAAGAAAAAAAAATACGATTATGGGAGAAATCTTCGTTTGAGCAGACTTCCGCTTTCGGAAACTTTTTTTTTACATTTGTAAAGCTGAAATGCAGTATTTGTGGAATAAAAAGATATTTAAAAACAAAAGTAGGCAGAAGGAACATTGTGAGAGATAAAACAAAACAAAAACAAAACGATTACGGGAGAAATCTTCGCTGGCCCTAACTTCCATTTTCAAGAGTTTTGAAGGTAGCAATTCCGTCCTCAAAGGGAAGACGAATTCTCCCTCCTCCACCATACCTTCCCCCCAAATTTTTCTCTGTTAAGTTGTGCATTGATCTCGAGAATGCAAAAAATGTTAACGGAAATGGCGGAATTCTTAGAATCCATGGAGCCGCCCCGGTGGCGCAGTGGTCTAAGCGATGGCTTCTGATCATTCGTCCGGAAGGGGTTCGAATTCCGGTGAGGCATGGATGTTGTGTTTGTTTTACGGCACTGGCACTCTCCCTTCCCTGGAACCAGTGGTCCTAAATTAGGGACGGGCAACTGCTTATAGCCCATTGAGTTGCTCACGCTGGTCGTTAAACCCCCAATTTAAAAAAAATAATAATAATAATCCATGAAAGAATCTCCAGCCTGAAAACTACAGGAAAATCTTCGTGTCGTCTTAACTTACGTTTTCAGAAATAGTTTCCCACAGCCGACATGCCAATCTTCAAAATCTGAAAATCGGGAGATTTTTACAGCTCATAAAATCACACGAGATCTATTTTTATCAACATTTTCCAATTTTGAACAATTTTCTAGAAGTGGTATTATTGGTCCGCTAAAAGTTCTGCAGAAAAAAAAACAGTGCAAAAATCAACAACCCCCACCCCCTTGCCCTACTGAAATTCGTTTTCAGGTACTTCGATTCCGCAAAATAATGGCAACGTAAACTGGCCCTAATGTAGTTTTTTACGAATAAAATAGCAGCCAACTGTTTTTCGTTTCTTCTTTAGGCTGCGCACGAAGACAGACGACAGTAAGCCTCGTACTAACATCGCCTTTCATTACAAGACGAGGACAACTGTAACTACTCCCTTTTGTCATTAAGTGAATTTGCAGCAATTAAACTGTTTACCATCACTTACAATGTGCGCGGCTCTGTTCAGGTGAGGGGTTGAAGACTGAATTGCAAGGAAAAGGCACAGCAGCTCCCATCTGTCAATTAAACAATCGGACTGGGAGAAAAAATTTTAAAGCAAATTTTTTTCAGACTCATCTCTGACGATTGGTCAGAAGCCAGCGCTTAGACTACTGCGTCACCTGGACGGCTTTCTTTTGAAGATAGGAGAGGAGAAGTACAAAACTGATAATTAATGCCACCTTGCACCGACACAGAAAGGAAAAGATTTCACAGGCGGATCGAAATCATGGAGGTTGATGGAATTTCGACCATCCTAACGGCTAATTCTCGGTGAAAATCAGGAGAATTCGACATTCATCCGGAGGGCGGGAGGAAGGCCTGAAAATCCGGAGTCTCTCCCGCCTAAGTCCGGAGAGTTGGCACGTCTCTGCCACAGTTTCTTGCTGAAATGCAAACACTAACGCAATAAACGTGATATTTAACAACAATGCTGGACACAGGCAACATCGTCAGAAAAAAAGAAATTACGATTACAGGAAAAATCTTCACTACGTTTATCTACCGTTCTGCAAGACAAAATACTGTCCTCAGACAGAAAACAAACCCTTCCAACCCCCTCCCCTCCCCCAACTTTCTCTTCAGTTCTGCATTGATCTTGAAAATGACTCAAATGACAAAAAAAAAAAAAAAAAAAAAAAAAAAAGGAATTCCGCGAACCCACGGAAGAATCTAGTGTATATTCATATTCAGTGCACAGTTAGTGGATAGTGCTTCATATTAGTGCCCTTTTAAACCAGAGGACCATCCTAAATACTAGCACCATGTGCATACAAAATACATTAATATTTGTACCATTTCTGGACCAGTAAAAAATGAGAACTGGTCTGGCAGACCAGTGTTTTTTCTTTTTTTTAAATTTCTACCACTGCATAGCATGTTTCACATTTTATTTGTAAGTACTATTTGCATGAGTATGTATGCATGCTCTGTTCTGAATTTGTGATATACCGCTCCAGTGAAATATGCTATTTTCTTCATACACTGTAAATGTGTAAGTTTTTTTCTTTTGCACAGACCAGTGCTTTGGGAAATTCAAGTGGTCCCCTGGGCCTGTAGAAGATTTATTTCTGATTCTAACACTGCTCAATTTTTAAAACTTTGCTTTGTTGCAGAGCAGAATAATAAATTTATGGCAAAATTAAAATTCAGACACCCCTTTACCTTGCAAATAATTTTTAGGTTTTCCTTTCTGCACTGCAGACTTCTTAAAAAGATTCTGCTGTGTTGCGATATTATGATTGATAGTGGAATTTACCGCACTACATGAAGTTTGACACCCATATGCTGGTTACTGAAAATTTCTGGAAAAAAAGTCCTGTTGGTTAATGACAATTACTTCCAGACAACCGCATCTCCAAAAGTAATATTACATAGTGTGTGTGCTCTTTGAATTACAATAAACCTAATATTTCATTAGCTCTTCTTTCACCCATAGAACAGCCACCTACCAGAATGGCATCAGCACTACAAAGTGTCTGTACAGTTGCATGGGGTTCTGCAATTAAGCTGTTATTGCGGTCCACAGTTTAGGTACGGAGCAGCGTGGTGTGTCCAACTCTGCCTCACCTGGCACTCCACAACATCCCACAGATGTTCAATTCGATTGAGATCTGGTGAGTTTGGAGGTAACTCAAGATGTCTCATATCAGCATCATGTTCGTACCATTTCTGCACAAAGCAGCCCCAATTCCACGGGGCATCATCGGCCTAGAAGAACGCATCTTCCTCCGAGTGGAGGACGATGGGTTCTTCCAGGTTTTGAGGGGTATACCAGAGTCCATATAATTATATTGATCCACACATCCCAGGATCCCAGTTCATGCCAGTTCAACATACCACATATCAAAGAACTGCCTCCACCAGCCTGGACAGTCAATGCCATGCAAGAGGGATCCATAGTGTCATGCTGCTGACACGTATCATGATTCATTAAACCAGCACACCTACTTCCATCTTCTACTGTCCAATCAGCACGCTGCTGGCACCAGAACAGTCATTTACACTGATGGACTATGGTTAGGGTGGCTTATAGAGAAGACGTCTCTTATTGTAGCCCATCTGTGCCGACATGCAATGCATAGTTGCACAGGATATTGTTTCCGGTTGAGCCATATTGTACAGAGCAATTAGCCCTACATTTTCACAGCTGAAAGCCTAATACAAGTACTGACAACTAAACCCATATTCGCCAAACAAGGCATTACAGGGAATACCGAAACTTATCTCAAGGCTAATTAACCACAATAAACCCATCCCATGAAATCCCATCCTCTAGAAACCAAAATTTTGAAATACTACTCTATTTCAACAGGAGATCTGTTCGCCAGCAAAGGGATCCACTTGATCCTTTATTAAATCCTTCATCAATAGAAATATCAACAATGCTAACAATTCAAAATAAAATCACAATTTTACAATTCAAAATTCAAACAAATCAACAAAGAGAGAGTAAACACACAATTCAAAGGTTCTAACAAATCAAAAGTAAACACACTATTTCACAATTCAAAAGATAACAATCACATTCCAATCACAATGCAAAACAAAACATTTACCATTGCAATTTAACAATTCAAAGGTTTTAATCACAGATAATTCAAAAATGCCAGATACCAACAATACAATTTGAAAAAATTCCATTCAACATCGAAAAAATTATATTTCCAAATTACCATACTTTTCTAATATTAAAACAAAACTCTAAGAAGAAATCTCTAACATTTTTTCAAGGCATTCAAAACGAGCTTAACGCATTTCAACAATTTTAAAAATACATCTGAATACTAAACCATTTTTAAAGAAATACAAATCTCACTGCACATTTTAATAAAATAACATCTATTTATAGCAACATACAGAGGAAAGACATTCACAACAAACACTAATAATTCCAACTGGGAAATTAACACCAAAACTAACAACTCGTTAAATTAAAACCCTACTTAAACGGGAGAATCTTTCCCAAACTCAAAAACTTCCCAAGTTGAGAAAAACAATTTTTAAACTATTCTTCAAACGAAGTTTAACTCTCACTAGCCTCCAATGGTTCTTGGCCAACAGACTCATTCAGTGAATCAAATATTTGATTTTCATTTTCCAAAATGTACCATATTAATTCCACTATATCTCTAATCAAACTTGAACTAAAAATTCCTCCAATCTCCATCCTCTCTCCAAAAGAAGAATAGGCACTTCTCTGTTCTTGTAGAGTTGGGCATTCAAAGGCCAGATGGTAAGTCGACACCTTCATTTTTCCACACCTGCAGTTGGATTGTTTTAAACCAAACCTATTAAAATACATCAGATTTACTCCATGTTTTGTAATTAGCTGGTTAAAGAGCCCAGGCACCTTTTGACAGAAATACCCGGAAGAAACTGGTACGTTTTCCTGCCTTTGTCTCCTCGACCTCATTTGTACTTGCCATTCTCTGAGCAGAGCATCTCTAAGTTGAGTTTTGACTGTTCACATAAGAGTACTGCAGACAATATCTATATCATCCTTATCTGTAGCTTCTTTCGCCAATCTGTCGGCAGTTTCATTCCCATGGATACCAACATGGGCCTTAATCCAATGAAACTCAATCAAGCATTCCAAAGTTTTTATCCAATTTTTAATCTGTCCCACTATTTCATTCTTATTATCTCTCCAACTCAAAGTGAAGAGCGCAGATTGACTGCCTGATAACAGATAAATTGTCCTGTTCCTCTCGAAAGAAGCAATCCATTCCACAGCTTCCCTAATGGCGATTAGCTCAGCCTGGAATACCGAAGCATTATCAGAAATTCTTTTTCTTTGAATTACCAAATTATTCCTTGTGATTACACAGAACCATGCTCCAATCTTCTTATTAATTTTCGATTCATCTGTGAAAATCTAGTATTGAGGATCAATCGGTGGAACTTTATCCCATACAAGATGATGTACACATCATTCACCTCTAGAACCCACCTTTCACAGCCCTTTACTGTTGTGTCACTAGTTGACTGTTTGGCCATTCTGTAACCACTCCTGGTACACTTGAACCACAAAGTCCCTTGAACAACCCACAAGTATCACTTTAAATGAAACGGAAGCACCATACCTTGTTGCGTCTATGATTTGACCTTTAATAAACTTCAATGAATCCTTTGTTTTACCCATTGTGATTGTAACTAACCACCAGCCTCTTACTTACACCCCTTTAGCCTAACAGCCATGTCCTCCTGGGCCAATATCAAGTAGTGCTGGATTACCGATTTTCGGATATCCGGATATTTTACTATCCGAAAACCGGATTTTAGCATTCTAATAGTTAGAACTCTAGATATCCAGATTTCAAACTTTGGATATTTGGGTTTCGGATATCCGGACTTAGAATACCGAATATTCAGACATCTCAACAACATAAAATCTATCTGGCCATGATAGACTGCATGCCTCAGGTTGTTGAAACCTTAACGCAGCAGTTTGTGAATGTGCGTTTTTTTTTTTTTTTTTTTTTGCTGCACGATGTCCGTTTGATTAGACAAAGGGATCTTTCGTGACATTGATATAGTACTAAGTGAAGGGATAATAAATAAAATTGCAGTGTTTTATCCTGTAACAAACTCATGCGGCAATCCGGATTTCGGATTTATGATATTTCGGATATTTTGAAATCTGGATTTCAAAATATCTGGTTTTTGATAGCACTAGCCGAATATTCGAATTTCATGCGGCAATCCGGATTTCGGATTTATGATATTTTTAAATCCGGATTTCAAAATACCCGGTTTTTGACAGCACTAGTATCAAGTGTAACTCACTTTGCATAGGGGTAGTCGTGATTCAGTGAGTACTTGGGAGTCTGATGACACAGCATAAAATTCCTTTGTGTAATTACCCCTACTTGACCTGTTTTTCCCCACCCCTTCCCCATTCTGATGCTTGGTGACCAGCAGCTTTACTCATTTGACTAGTAGAACTTAAATCCTACCAGCCACAATGACATGCAGAAAACTTAACCCTTTTGTGAAGGTTGCTGGAGTTGCATTGCCCTGGGTAATAATTTGGTGGGTAGCATACCCAGACAGATATCAGACATTCGTTTGATTCTTTGTTCGTGATGGGAAAATTTTTAAGTCTAAAAAAAAGTTTCTGCGCAACAGTAATTGGCAGCATTACCAATCCTATAAATAATGCTTCAAAGTATGTTTAACTTACTGATAATCACCCTCTTCCTTCTTTTTTCGGCTGGTAATTTTTGACAAGTTTCCTGAAAACAGAAAAATCACACATTTTAATTCAAATAAACCAAACAGTTATTTCACATCTGCACATACACATGACGGTGGCATGCTAAGAATTCTAATTTCACAAAGTTTCAACACTGAGCTATTTTGAAAAGCTTAGTACACTAGCTCAATATTAAACATAATTGAGGATGAAAATACACATTAATCTGACAGATTTACCTCAAATCAAATTTAAAAATCAAACTGATTTAGATAATCCTACTGCTTTTCAAAATAAAATGAGTCAAAAACTTGTTTAGTTAGTACTTTTTTCTTCAATCTATAATTATTTTACATCAAGTAGGCATCTGTTTATCAAAGATGATGACAACATTGTATGGAACTGCAAGGGATATGGTAGGGTAACAAATCCAATACTTTTTGCAGGTGACAATGACTCGTGACTTTGCCTACAGTCTTTGTGAAATCTGTAAATATGGAATACAGCAGTTTCAACTTTATCATTTCTATATTAAGCAAAGAGTTTAGTGTGGAAAGTTGTGGGTCAACAGATGTTCACTATTACTTGCCAAAGGCTCTACCCTCTTCAGGTAAGTAAGTTGGTTGGTTAATGGAATTTACTGGTACAAAAGCCTCATAGGGATTAAAAGAGAAGAACCAAGCTGATTGATAAAATAGCTACCAAAATGTAACATCACAACAAAAGAACAGGTGTTAAACAAAATAATCATAATACACAAAAATATTAGGCAGTGTAAAGGACCATCACAAAGACACCAAACAAACTGATAACTAATACAATACAAAAAAGGAAAGCACAGATACTGATTGTTAAAATAGTAAAATAGGGATGCTGGGGTACCCAGTAAAGTTGGCATATCACGACAAGAATGTTCATGACAATAATGAAAATACGTACACAAAACACGAACAACAGTCACAGGTGAACTGCACACCCCCACACCTCAGGGCAATATCACCACACAGCAAAAAACAGTGACTGAAACGGCAATGACCATATGTAAAACATGCGAGGAAGTTCATACATTGGCTTAATACTACACAGTTTGTTGATCCCACAACGCCTGCCACATAGTTAACATGCATCCTGATGAAAGATCGGAAATCCATGTGGAACAGAAGTTTCACATGACTAATGAAGGTTGTATCCAGCAAAATTAGTAAAAAGTCATGAAGTCCCCTTTTGTAATGAATGCAAACAGCCTTCTGTGGAGAGACAACAAAACCATTACAAGATAATAAATACATGATCTTGTTTGCAGAGTTCGTACTGATTTTTTGCAGTCCATTTAAGTTGTTATTTTGGGAGTTGGCGATGACATCAGAACATTTTAAAGTTTAATTTCTCTAAAAATGCAAGGTTTTCCCACTACTTAGTCACTTATAGCTATATCAACAGACAAAAAGAGTAAGCATTTCCCTCCTTTTATTTACAAAAAATATTAAGTTCAAAATCGAATCTTTAACTCTTTGTTGCCATCTTTTGTTTGCCGAACAGTTGTTTCATCTGCACAGTTAACACAGTAGTGTTTTTTAACACTACCTTCACTTTAAACAAAAGAAAAAATACTTGCTCTGCCCCTCAATATACAAAGAAATGACTAAGGAGGAATAGAGAAACATACTTTTAGCAAAATTAAATATAAAAAATTGGTACTGCATTATTCACTCTGCTGTGAAAACAATTTTATAGGTCACAGAAATCAAAACTTAATTTTGCTTTGAAAAAGGGAAGGGGATATAAAATGCTTGCTCTACTGATGGGTTTTGAAGAAGACTGTTAGAGAAACAGGAAAACATGCATTTTCATTAGAAAAAAATCTTTAAAAATATATAGTCACTCTTTTGCACTTATTACCAAAGATATTAAAAATAAGGAACATTATCAGAAAAATATAAAGAATAAGAATACAATCAAGAAAAGATATGGGGAGAGAGAGAGAACACAGCTTAGTCAGAAAAATCAAGAATTCCAAAAATCAGAACATTTTCATTGTGATAAAAATTGGTCATAAGCATGTAACTGTAAATACCAAGTATTTAAACTTTAAAACATGCTTAAGTTACATAAAAAAAAGTTTAAAGTAAGGAAGCTTTCAACTGATAACTTCAATCTTCATCAGCCTTGTAACAGATGGACAATGATGATGATAAGTAGTTGTTGGATCCGTAAAGTTGTATTCATTATTTTCTTTTTCAAAATTGATTTCCATATTAATGGAACAATAAAAGGAGAATCAAAATTGCAGTTTTTGGGGCTGAGAAAAATTCCCAAACATTCCTGATAGCATAACAAAAAATGATTAATGAACAGGGCAACTCATTTGGTATCTGTCCAAAGAGGTTGAGCAGAAATGTCCTCGAAAGTCAGAGATGCCAGTGAAGTTCCAGAATTTCCTTTGAAGGAATCATTTTTGTGCTCCCATAAATGATTGTTGATGCTCTGGTAAGTGCTTCCACTGTAGTAATTTACACCACAAGACGTTGAGATTAGGATCTCCAGGAAGATTGAGGGTAGTTACTTTGTCTCTTATTTACTTACTTATATCACTAAGCTGTTCTCTGAGATTCAGAGGTTAGCTCCAAAAAGAAATACAAACTACCAAATAATTTTTACTTACTGTTGCTGTATCAAACTTCTCCATTTACAGCGATCTTGACACACAACTCGGGCTTCACTGACACACGCCGTACACAAGATCTTCTATACTTCACCTCTTCTATACTTCATACTCATTATCTTTTTCTAATGCAGATACTCCTGAATCTGATCCTCCCATGAAATCCTTGGCTTTCCTCTGCCTTTCCTTCCTGCCACTTGGGCAAACATATTTTCTTAGTAAACATCTCATCACTCATTCTTTCAACATGGCCAAACCACTGACACATATTAGTCTCCACCTTGCTAACATTTTGCTTCACACCACACAACTGCAACACATCTTCATTCCTCGCACAATCAGAACTTGTCTTGCCACAAACCCCCCATAAGTAATGCATTTCTCCAGCACACAAACAACTTCTATGTTTCTTCTGTAGTACCCAGGTTTAACTGCCATATATCCGAGTCGAGTAGGAACAATTACACTTTCACACACAGCCATGCGGGACTCTCTTGAGAACCCATCATTCCTGTGAAAACCTCCCAGAGCAGCCATGACTTTCAATAAAGAATTCAGTCGCCTACTAATTTCACCATCTAATTTGTTCTCTCTGTCAAACATGCTTCCTAAATACACAAACTCATTCACCTGGTTAATCACTGTGCCATTTAGACTTACATTACATTCAGTGCTACCAGTTCCTCTCTCAAAGACAATAACTTTGGTTTTTCCCTTATTTATACTTTGTTTGAATTTCATACAAACTTCGTGCATCCGGGACAACATATTCAGCAACTCACTTTAGCTCTCTGACAACAGGACAGTGTCATCAGCATACAGCAATCTGCACACACAGATATCACCAAGACATAAACCAGTATTATCTATTTTGGCATCATGCATGCACGCATCCATAAATACAGTATATTAAACAGCCATGGTGACATTACACAACCTTGTCTGACTCCTGCCCCAATAGAGAACCATTTCAATAAAACACCATTCACTCATACACAAGCTCTACTGCCAGCATACATGGCTTTTACACTATTAAGTAGATTCCCAGTAACACCATATTCATTCAATACCTTCCACAAAAGTGTCCTATTTACTCAATCGTAAACTGTCTCTAAATCTATGAAGGCAGCAAAAACTTTCTTACAAAAAGCTAGAGCTAGATACTTTTCAATCATCATGCATAATACAAAAATTTGGTTAGTGCCCCTTACCAGGCATAAAGCCACTCTGAACATCCCACACTTTCTCTGATGTAAGACCCTGTACTTTTTCAATAACGACCTTACCAAACACTTTCCCTGGCACACTCAGTAGGAAATACCATGATAGTTCTTGCAGTCAGTCTGATCACCTTTTTTCTTATACAAGCGAACAATGATATCATTTTTTCAAATCTCGAGGAACCATTCCTAACTCCCAGCACAACTGACAAATTTCAGTTAACCAGTCAATTACAGAGTCACCACCACATTTCAACATCTTGGCAGTTATGCCATCAACTCCCGGAGCCTTACCATTCTGAAGAGATTTTAGAGCTTTACACACCTCTTCTCTCGAGATCCCTCCTGTGCTTCCACCCTTCACTATGGCATCATCTGTATCTGCCTCAGAATCACCTTTGCTTTCCTGATCTAGTAACTCACAGAAGTATTCACCCCGTCTTTCACTTAACATATTGGGCCCCCATATGATTTCCCAATCCTATTCTTCACACAACTTACAACTTTGTTTCCCCTATTTTTCCTGAGTCTTGTGTACTTCTAAGAAAGTCTTCCTATGTTTCCAAAAAGCCAATTCATGCCTTTCCACCTTCTCCTTCCTATCTTTTGCCTTACTCTAGCGAACTAGTTTAGCGGCTTCACGCTTCTTACAGAGATATTCATCCACAGAAACTCTACCTTGCAACATCCCCAAATAGGTTTCCTTCTTTCTCTTTACTGCCTCTTCATTCTCACTATTCCACCAAGCATCAACTCTATTGTTACCCACTATTGTGGTGCCACAGACCTATACAGCAGCAGTGACAACACAGTTCTTAAAACATTCCCACTTCTTTTCTACATCCCTCTCACCAGACTTCAGCTCCTTCAGTCGTTCTCCGAGTACATCAGAATAACGCTGATGATCTTTAGGGAGACTTTTAACCTTTATTCTTTCCATCCTGGGCCTCTTCCTATTCCTTTTCCTGCAACCAACATTCAGTTTCACTCGTGACACTACCAAGTAATGATCAGAACCAACATCTGCACCTCTCATCACACGAGTGTCAACAACTAAGTGTTTCAGACGCTGATCGTAGAAAACAAAATCTATCACACTCTTTTGACTAAGAGTACGATTTTCCCAAGTACATGTGTGGATATACTTGTGGTTGAAAAACGTATTAGATACACACAAACCATTCTCAATGCAGAGTTCAATTAATCTTTCACCATTATCATTCACACAAGGATCATTAAACTTATCCAGAACATTGTCAGAAATTGCATTCTGCACACCTACTCTAGCATTGAAATCCCCTGCTATTATAACTTTCTCTTTAGCATTAAAATTGCCTTAAAACAGCTTTTAGCTCATTCCAGAAATCTTCCTACCAGAAGGTTCCAAGTCACAAGCAGCATACACTACAACAATTACTATTCTCTGAAGTTTCACTTTCAAATGAATCCAAAAGAATTCTCTCACTTATGCAACTATATAGTGAATTAACTTGTTCATCTTTTCACTTAAAATCATACCTACACCAGCATGTCCTCTCACATCATCCCCAGACCACACAATCCCTGTTCCATTCACTTCTTCTATCCCAATTTCCTTCTTTTAGGTTTCACTTGCACACAGCACATCCAATCTATACTTATTTATCTCTTCAATCACCTCGTTCATCTTGCCATTTATACTTCTAGTATTCCATACACCAATCTTACACTCACTCAGCCGAGATCTCTTTCTGTTTTACCTTTTTCCAGTTCCAGGTAGATTCTGTGGTGGACCATCCTTCTTAAGTGTGGTAGGCCTACCATATCCCACACTTAAGTCAGTTTTTGCATTTCTTTTTATCTTTTTAATCACGTAAGATCAATGTGGGGTATTAGCCCACAGCTGATGGTTCCAGAGTTGGTTATTCAAACTAAGGATTTTGGAACAAAACCCTGTGAGTTGGGGTCTTTTTGGAGGTGGCGGAGTTTTCGTTTGGGGCGGTATCATGCTTGGTAGCCATACTGACCACATCTTCCAAGGAGGTTCAGTCACTGGTGTCCGCTATTGTACCGAGGTTCTCCTGCCTCACGTGCGTCTGTTTAGAGGTGTTGTGGGTCCCGAGTTCCTCTTCATGGACAACAATGCTACACCACATCGTACACTGGCTGTCGCAGAGCTGTTGGAGAGTGAAGATATTCAACGCATGGATTGGCCCGCAAGGTTCACGAACCTAAATCCAATCAAACACATGTGGGACCTTCTCGGGAGACGCTTGGCAGCACGTCACCAGCCGCCAGCAACGATTCCACAGCTACGATTGGAGCTACACGAGGAATGGGCCGCGATGCCCCAACAGCTGCTTGACAATCTCGTCCTCAGCACAGACAGACGTTGTAAATCCTGCAACGCAGTCAGGGGTGATCATATCCCCTACTAAAGACTGGATTTTTCTTGGTAGCCGCCTGTCACATGGACGTTTCTGTCTTCTGTCCAGTTGTGCTCGAAGCTACCCTTTCAATAAATTGCCTTTGTATCCTTTGGATTCCTTGTTTGGACGGTTTAGCTCACTTGTCCCATATTCTTACATCTTGGGGATCTTATGGTATGATTTAAGTCGATGTGGAGCACTTCTGCACGACATCACATTCGGGAAAACGTCTCGTCCTTAATTTTTGCACGCCAGTGTATATTCATTTTGCATAAAGAGCACAAAGCACAGTTTGTGACATTTTACCTGCACCTTCTCATGATGAAATAGGCCAGACATGTACTATCACTGGGAACTGCTGTAACAGCTGCACAGAATCTACAATATCTGGGAAGATATCGGCATAAGTGTCCACTGCCATGGAAAATGGAGATATGATGAGAACTAGTTTCCTCAGATATTAATGGACTCCTACCAAATCCAAGATTCCCTCCTGCAGTGCCAACATACCAACTGAGCACAGGATTTAACATGCTTAAAATAAGCCACCAGTCTCATCAGTTAGGTAAACCCCAAATTTTCATCAGCCATTATGTTCCACACTTCTAGCAGAGCTGCATTCAGGGTTCCACAAAGGTAGTAGGTGATTGGAAATTTTGTCAAGATCTGAGAAGTGAAATCAGCTGTCAGTATAATGCACTCAGTAACTGCTAGATCAACTGACACCTGGGAACCATGTTAGAAGATAGTACAGTAAAAATACATCCCACTAAGCCTGATACAATTTCCACTGAGAAAAGTGGGTCTGGTGCTCTCCCAATATGAAAGCATAGTGAGAAAATGATAATTGATATGAAAGTTGTCGAACACCATCCACGATCAGTCTGCAAATATACCACCAACAGATAGCTTAAAGACAAACTGATCATGGAAAAACTGCATGTGGGTCTGTGGGAGCAGGTACCAATTCTGATGTGAAGAGGGTCAGGACAGCAGGAATTCCAAAACACAAAGGAATGCGGGTACTGAAATCACACAAGAAAACAGACAAAGGAGACAGATCCACTGATCTCTCTTCTCTAGGTTCACAACACTCACATCCTCATTTGGCAGTAGACAAGACACAGAAGACAGTAAGCATGTGCACAGAAAAAACAAATTACTGCCTGGAATAGCACTGACCCCACAACTTGTGTGACAGTGAAGAAGAAGAGTGATGCCCCCACATACAATACGACCCAACACAATGTGCTATAACCTATCACTAAAATGGTTATTAGTTTCAGCTTGAGACGGGCAGGCACACAAGAGAACATGACGAAAGCAGTTGCTTCACCTAATCAAACCTAGAATGGTAACCATTGCAGTTCCTCTAAGCAATGGAATGCATTATGAAATGAACATGAAGGAACAGGTGAGAAAGAACTTGGAAAAAACAAATGCCTAAGAGCACTCAGCTTCCATTAACTCTGGCAACTCCTGAACACTTTTCAGAGAGGAGCTATTGGGAGGATTACCTGGTGTGTGTATAGATGCAAAGTGCTTTGATGTGCACATCCTTTCCTATGGTTTTTGTTAGAAATTTCATGACCACTATACTCTGTTCTTGTGCTTCCTTTCACTTGCTATAACAGAGTGCTCAGGTATCATTGTAGTAGAGACTGAGGAAGATGGAGCACACTTTAAAGTAACCCTAGGAGATGGCTGGAGATGTCCAGGCCAAGATTTCAAAGCAACAAAGACAGCATCAACACAGTAGCTTGGAGTTGAGAGTCTTGGAGAATGTGGAAAACAATCAATATAATGACTGTCACCACTGAAGCATAGACGCACTGACCTGAATTATCAGGATGGACTCCCCATCTAACCTCTTGGAAGATAATGTTCTCCATTATCTTGATGCATTAAACAGCCAGCTCCTCAATCCACTTGGGACACTGCTTGGATAAAAGTATGCATACACTACCCTACAGATGACACAATACTGAGTCAATAACACCAGCTGTCCAAACATAATCAGTGATATCACATTTCCCACGCCAAGTGGTAATTAGGAAGGATAGCTTGGGGTAGCCATAATGCTGGAGGATTAGGGATGCATGGTCACCTTGACACTAAAATATCCTGCTTTGACTGAGGTTAGCAGAGAAGGTGTGTGAAAAGTCAAAATCAGATTGCGAGACTGTATACATCTTATCTTGCCTGAAGGGGATCTGATTATGTACCAATAACATGTCTTTTAGATCCTCAAGAAGTTCACCTTTGCCACACTAAAGTAGGTCCTGAGAAGAAATACCTTGTGAGGAATTCAGATGGTGACAGGGAGTCATTTTTACTGGGGAACATCCATCAACAAGGGTAGTTTCACAGAAATAGGGCCATGCCATTAACTTCATGTCTCTAGAAGAACACCTCAGACTGGTTTATTGATGCTCAAAACTATTGACTAAGATTTATCAAAAATTAGTCAAAATTGCTCACTTCATTGACATTTTTTTATTACATCATTAGCACACATAAAAAGAAATTTGACCACCTTATGTAGTGGTTCTTCCTCATTACAACAGCCTGCAGCCACAATAGAATCATGAATACTAACACCTTTTATTTTAAACCCAATTAAAGTAAAAGCAGGTAATCTTTAGAAGCACTTAACTTTGGAGGCACATTGTGCCACATATGAAAAATTTACCACAAAAGTTTCAGATGCTGATCAGTGCCAGCTACACTTTTTTAAAACTAAAACATTTGGGTTTTGAATGACAACACCTGAGCAACTGATGGAATGTTATTAAATGAGACTAGTGGGAGTATTATTGATAGGCTAAAACATTTATCTCATCATGGCAAAATACAATTTCAGTGGATTCACTTTCAAATCAGTCTCAAAGACAGTAGAACATGCTTACTTGGGGGCTAAGGAGGGTTATCAGGATGTACCATCTCACAATTTAACTTTCAATGAGATTTTCTCATAAAGCAGAGCAACCGACAATTTGCATTAGATGAAGCCACCTACACACAACTGAATCATATCTAGGGCAGCCCATGATTTCATCAGCAATAGATAAAACCGAACTGACTTATCAAGATTAAGAAGTGTCATTTGAGACTAAAGAAAACAAAGTGGAGTTGCAGGATTTTTCCACCTTGTCACAACTGCAACACAGCTTCTGCTTTACCTAGTCACCTCTTTTCCTGCATCAACCAGAGAAATTCTCTACCACCATCCAGTTTTGATCCCTGATCAAATAAAGACATGATTTTATGAACTTAATACAGCTTGAATAGCTCAAGAGGAACTAGTAACATTTTTTTTAAAGTAAATTAATTTTGACATGTATTGCAGGTACACACTGCTACAGCAGAAGTGCTTATAGGGTGGTCCTTAATTTTGAATTAAATTTCCTTTTGAGTACCCCCTCATTTTATTCCTTTATATGAAAAATTTACAGCATTCAAAGTTTGAAATCAATCAAATAATATTCACATGTGCTGCATTAAGCCTGAAGTTTTGATTTTGAAAATACACCTCTATTTCACTGCATGGGAATGTCAAAGAAAAGTGTCCAAAAGCCAAAAGGTAAGAAGGCATTTCGAATCACAGAATTTTTCATCTGTAAAGTTACCAAAGATGATGGAACCCTGTAGCAGACAGGTTAGCATGTGAGAAAACGTGGCATATGATACAGAAGTATGTGTTCCCTTACGCAAAGTGAGATTCATTCCTCCGTATAATTCTGTCTTTGGCCAAAATCTCTGAGGAATAAAAACTTCCTTATTCCAAAGCAAGTGGGGCTTAAAGAAGTGATTTTTTCCAAATTACCTAAAGATTTGAAATGGGATATTTTTGTGTGACTCACCATAACATCAACAGCTTCTCTAAATAGCCTGCCTGACAGTATAGGATCTGCTGTGACACATGGCCCTTACGTTGAACTTTTTTTATAAATTTTCTTTACTTTTATATTTCATCATTACATACAGATTAGATTTCCTACATTTGTGAAACATTAATATTGGGGGTGAAAGAATAAAATGAAACAGAAAAAAAAATTTTTGTTGGTCCACTAGGGAATTAAATATCAGGCAGTAAATTGCCTTCTTAAGAGTACTGTTTTATGATATGCAAATGGTGAAAACAGATTCACAAGACACCATTTTCCATGCTGTTGATGAATGTATCATTTTTTTTTTCTTTCAGAAAAGTAAGAGATACCTGTCAGAGATCGTTGTAATTGCTTGAAACAGCATACAAATTTTTATGAGAAGCTGCAAAACCCTGGAAATTATAAGACAAGTGAGAGTGAACTAGGCAAAAAACGTGATCATTAATTTTAAGTTTTGGAAAATCTGTTCAATATTGCTCATGCAAATTCTTTAAACATAATATCACTAAGCTGTTCTGCGAGATTCAGAGGTTAGCTCCAAAAAGAAATACAAACTACCATATAATTTTTACTTACTGTTGCTGTATCAAACTTCTCCATTTACAGCGATCTTGACACACAACTCAGGCTTCACTACTGACATCCATTACACGCCGTACACAAGACCTTCTAATACTTCATACTCAATCTTTTTCTAATGAAGACACTCCTGAATCTGATCCTCCCATGACTTCCTTGGCCTTCCTCTGCCTTCCCTTCCTGCCACTTGGGCTAAAAAGATTTTCTTGGTAAGCATCTCATCACTCATTCTTTCAACATGGCCAAACCACCGAAGCATATTAGTCTCCACCTTGCTAACAACATTTTGCTTTACATTACACAACACTGCAACCCATCTTCATTCCTCACACAATCCGAATGTGTCTTGCCACAAAACTCGTGTAAGTAACGCATTTCTCTAGCACACAAAGGAATTCTATGTTTCTTCTGTAGTACCCAGGTTTCAGTGCCATACATCGGAGTAAGGACAATTATACTTTCATACACAGCCAACAGGGACTCTCTTGAGGACTCATCATACCTGTGAAAACCCTCCAGAGCAGCCATGACTTTCAATGAAGAATTCACTTGCCTACTAATTTCACCATCCAACTTGTTCTCTCTGTCAAACATGCTTCCTAAATAGACAAACTCACTCACCTGATCGATCACTGTGCCATTTAGACTTATATTACATTCAGTGCTACCTACCAGTTCCGCTCTCAAAAACCATAACTTTGGTTTCTCCTTATTTATACTCAGTTTGAATTTCATACAAACTTTGTACATCTGGGACAACATACGCTGCAACTCACTTTTGCTCTCTCCCAACAGGACAGTGTCATCAGCATACAGCAATCTGCACACATGGATATCACCAAGACATAAACCAGTATTATCTATTTTGGCATCACACATGCACGCATCCATAAATATATTAAAAACAGCCATGGTGACATTACACAACCTTGTCTGACTCCTGCACCAACAGAAAACCATTTTGATAAAACACCGTTCACTCCTAGACAAGCTCTATGTAATGCATAAATATCAATTACAATTACCCATTTTCTTCATATAAACAGTTTGTGGTACTAAATGTTATTTTCTCTGGTTCTTTATTCTCAGACACTACAAAATTATCACTGAAAGTATTCTGGGCAAGGTGCTAAACATTGCAACAATCCTATAGTTAATAGTTTCTGAAGTAACAGAATTTACTTGCACAGATACACTGAAGAGCAATTGAATTAGAGACAGCTATCGTTATGCAAATGTGGCGCTGTCAGCGGCCCTGTAAACGGAAACTACATGACGTATGCAGCGATCCGACAATATAAGGAGTGATGCGACGGGAATCAGTAAAAGTCGGACGCAGTATGGGTAAGACAAAGGATCTAAGCGCATTTGATCGTGGGCAAATTGTCAGGGCCCGACGAATGGTTCACTCCATCTTGGAAGTCGTGCAGGCACTGGGATTTTCACGAGCCACTGTGTCACGGGTGCATCGTGAGTACATCGAATCCGGTAAAACCATCATTGCAAGGGCCAACTGCCGTGGACAACAGCGTGTGGATGAGTGGGGTCATTGGCGGCTAGCTTGCATTGTAACAGCGGATAGATGGGCCACAGTGCAAGAAATCACTTGGCAATTTAACGCTGGTGCACAAAAACGTGGAAGCAGCCACACCATCCAGAACCATCTCCTCGCTATGGGGTACAGAAGCCATCGTCCCACGAAGGTACCGCTGCTGACCGCACATCACAGGGTGCAAAGATTAGCATGGGCACAGGAACATCGCCACTGGACCCTAGACATGTGGAAAAATGTTGCCTGGACTGATGAGTCGAGATTCACGTTGGTACATGCGGATGGCAGGATACGAGTACGGCGCAAACCACATGAAGCGATGGATCCTTCTTGCCAGCAGGGTTAGGTGCTCTTCAAGCTGGTGGGGGTGGCATTCTCGTCTGGGGACTGTTTACGTGGACTGAAATGGGACCCCTGGTACGTGTGACATCGTCCCTCACAGGTCAACGTTACCGGGATATCCTGGACGACCATTTGCTCCCGTCTGTACGTCTTCAACATCCCACTGGGGACCTCATCCTGCAACAAGACAATGCACCGTGCCATCGCTCTCAAATTGTATCCGAATGGTTGGATGAACACTCCACCGACGTGACCTCGCTTCCTTGGCCAGCTAGTTCACCTGACCTCAATCCCATCGAGAGAGATGTTTGATGCTCTGACCCCCCCCCCCTCCCCTCCATCAAATCTTCGTGAACTGTGGGAGCTTGTTTAGGGGTTGTGGATCCGTATGGCTTCCCAACGCTTCCGGTGCCTTGTAGAGTCCATGCCGAGACGAATCGCCACTGTTATCAGGGCGAAAGGTGGTGCTACACGTTACTAGACAGGTATCTCTAATTAAATTGCTCTTGAGTGTAATATTAACCAAGTGAACTACAAACTGTATTTTAATGGATTCATAAATTACATTTCGTCATAGTATTTTAAATTGATCAAGTATTTGTCATCTGCAGTTATTTTATTTACTTTAACGGTAACAGGATTGTAATGCTATTATTGGTATATTTTCACTGTATTCCAATGTAACCACTTCCTTCAGAAAACTTGGAAAATTTTCATCGTCCTGCAGCGGGGATCGAACACGCACCTCCCGATTTCTGGTCGAGCATAGTAGTCATTACATTACTCAGGGCAAGGAAAATTTCATTACATTACTCAGGGCAAGGAAAATTCCAAGCAACTGAACATAGATTTCTGAGAACCTTCAAATTTGCACTAGTCGAAGCTATTCCTGCCCCATTGTAGCGTCTCACGACCTTTTCCTCACATCCAGGGTCGGATGTAGGTCACAAATTCCAGTGATGAAAGTACGTCATATACAATTGGGAAACGAATTTCCCCAAAAGAAATAATTTTTCATAAACACATGGTAAGCATTGTAATGCTATTATTGGCATATTTTCACTGTATTCCATGTAACCACTTCCTTCAGAAAACTTGAAAAATTTTTATTGTCCTGGAGTGGAAATCAGATATCTATGTTCATTTGCTTGGAATTTCCTTGTCCTGGGTAGTGTAATAACTAGCAAGCTCAACCGGAAATCTGGAGGTGCGGGTTTTATTCCCGCTCCAGGACGATGAAAATTTTAGAGTTTTCTGAAGGAAGTGGTTACATGGAATGCAGTGAAAATATGCCAATAATAGCAATGCCTACCATATATTTATGAAGAATTATTCCTTCAGGGAAATTTGTTTTCCAATTGTATAGGGGTTACAGGATTGTATTGGGAAAAGCCCACACAAAAAGATTTTTTTCAGATTTCATCATGAAAACTGCCTGTATTAGCAGTATTGGAATTAGAAATAAATCTTCTACTGGCCCAGCAGACCACTAGAATTTGCAAACCACTGGTCCACCAAAGTTCCCACTGGTCAGTAAAAAAAAATATGTTTACAATATACGTAGAAAATAACATATCATTTCAATGGAATTATCTCCAATATTTGTTTTTAAACATATCGTTAGTTTGCCACCTAAAAAGAAAGCCATACAGCAAGGGGGAAAAAAAATTAGAAATTCATTTTTTAACTTGTGACAAATCAGAAAAACAAGAACTATTTATTTTACTGTCCATCCGGGTCAGTAAAATAAATAGTTCAGTGGTCCGACGGTAGTTTTACTGGCCAGTGGACCACTGGGTAATTTGAACGCTGGTAAGTATTATCCCATTAATTACAAATTTCATCTGTTTATTTCTCTTCTGAAAAGGAACAAAATGTGGGGGCACTGAAGGGAAAATCCAACACTCTACCCCTCCCCCACCCCGATACATATAAAGCCCATCTTAATCCACATGAATAGATTGTGGGGCCACAGATGGCCTACTGGTCAACGTTCACTACTGCCACGGAGAAATCCAAGGTTCGATCCCGGGCAGGTACGAACACTTGAACCACTAAATATCCGCCATGCGTCAGATGAGCACGTTAAGCCGTTGGACCCCAGGTAATAAATAAGGACGCCTTCCTCCTCCTTTCTACCTTGCTTCAGTGTCACTTTCCTTATTGGGCACTCTAGCCAAATCTCCTAGCTTCCTATTCCTAAGTGTCATTTAAGACCTGGGGTTAGACACTCCCTTCCTAAAATCCTCTATATATGATCTGATTTAGATTGTACACGAGTGGTCCTATAACAACTAGTCAGGATCCTAACAGGGTTGTAACACTTCAACCTGTCTTAGTTTCAGGACAGTCTGCGATCCCTGAAAGTGGGTGATGGTGAAAATCATTACAGTACATCGCAATCCATAGCACTTTTCTTAATGCTGTAAAGTACAGCTTTTCAATAATGACACATTACTTCGCCTCAAAGTTGGTGCTGTAACATAACAGAATATCAATGTCTTTAGCAAGCTCTTAATACTTGACATACAGATGCAGCTAACATCAAAAATATGAATATTCTAATAATGTCAAATCAATTACACATACCTGAGCCTATATGCATATTCAGTTTCAATGCTGCACCTCTCCTTGATAAACTGATTATACTTTTCCAAAACTCAATTCCCTTGTGAGTATGAAGAGCTAATTTGCTATACTGATCCTATAAAAGAAAATATTTACAAGGGGGTTACAAATGGTGAAAGCAATAACTAATCACAATGCAGTAATTTTTAATGTGAATTGAAACTTTTCTCTTACACAATGGAAAACTTAAATACAGGGTGTCCGAGAATTATTGGACACATTACAAAATTATGTAC
The DNA here is from genome assembly GCA_039090855.1 of Macrothele yani. NCBI lineage: Eukaryota > Metazoa > Arthropoda > Arachnida > Araneae > Macrothelidae > Macrothele > Macrothele yani. The sequence goes on along the minus strand of CM077018.1, from coordinate 60,947,024 downwards.
AAAAAGAAAAAACTATGAGCATTGTCTGTTTTTTCTATGTCACGTAAATTACTAACACGGTTTCTATATTTTTGTCTTGCGGAATTGTTTTTCCCAGAATCCGATAGATGGCGCTAGGTGTGGCCTGATGAGGAATGTATGAGAAATGCGCAATCAGTAGTCATGTCATCCATACAGCAGAAGGCAGTGTGTGTGTGTGTTATGGCTTGCAGAATTAAAATCTGCCATTCAAGTTAAAAGACGGTATCGTTTCGAGTATGGTTGTAATCCTCCGTCACTGAATTCAATTAAGCGGTGGATGAAACAGTTTAAAGAAACTGGCAATGTGGAACGTCGTAGAGGAGCCGGTAGACCTAGCGTCCGCGGTGAGACGGTTCACCAAGTTAATGAAAGTTTCCGACGAAGCCCCAGGAAATCCGTTCGTAAAGCATTGCAGAGAACTGTGCATTCCGAAATCGACAGTTCATGATATCTTGCACAAGAAATTAAAGTTTCATGCCTATAAAATTCAAATAGTGCAAAAGATGCATGTAAATAAATCATCACACTCTGCGATACGATTTCACTGTGGATATGCTGAATCGAGTGGAAAACGACGAAAACTTCCTCAGTACTGTAATTTTTAGTGATGAATGCACATTTCATGTATCAGGTATTGTGAATCGTCACAACTGTAGGATATGGGGCAGTGAACCGCCTCATGCTGCTATTGAACTGGAATGTGATTCTCCAAAAGTTAATGTCTGGTGGGCCCTATCAAAAAGAGTTAAGTGATTGGCCCTTTTTTCTTCAGCAAAAAAAACCATAAATGGTGACATTTACTTGGATATGCTAGAAAATTTCGCTATACCCCAGATCAAAAAGATATGACGTCGTTTTCCGACAACATTGGTCAACGTGTGTACGTAAGTGCCTAAATGAGTATTTCCCCAACAGATGGATTGGGCGTGGTGGTCTCATTGTGTGGCCTCTTCGCTCTCCAGATCTAACTCCATTGATTATTTCATGTGGGGTTATGTGAAGGATTGTGTCTATCAGATGCCTTGTACTGATTTGCAGGAACTAAAGCAGCATATCACAGCTGCTATTCCATAACTCCTCAGATGCTTGCCAATACATAGCATGAAATCAAGTATTGCTTGGAAATACTACGAGCAACCAAGGGATTTCACATCGAAATTTATTAACTTGTGTAGTTACATTGTTAGTTGTTAGTACAGTCAGTTTCTCTCTATCTGTTTAATGTTTTGTTTTATATGATTTTGTAATGTGTCCAATAATTCTCTGACACTCTGTACAAGAGATTCATATTTCTAATAAAAGTGACAAAAAAAGTTCAGGACAATTTTTTTTTTAAGATTTCAGGACATACAATATATGGGTGGCATACAGTTATTATCTGGAAAGCAGAAATTTTGCACACAAAAAATTATTTTAACTGATCATTATTTTTCCAACTTCAGTGGATATGAGAATAGACCGAGTAAAATATATACATATATACACTGAAGAGCAATTGAATTAGAGATACCTTCCTAGTAACGTGTAGCACCACCTTTCGCCCTGATGACGGCGGCGATTCGTCTCGACATGGACTCGAGAAGACACCGGAAGCGTTGGGAAGCCATACGGATCCACGACCCCTGAACAAGCTCCCACAGTTCACGAAGATTTGATGGAGAGGGGGTCATCTCTCTCCATGGCATCAGAGATGTGCTCGATTGGATTGAGGTCAGGTGACATAGCTGACCAAGGAAGCGAGGTCATGTCGGTGGAGTGTTCATTCAACCATTCGGATACAATTCGGGAGCGATGGCACAGTGCATTGTCTTGTTGCAGAATGAGGTCCGCAGTGGGATGTTGAAGGCACACAAACGGGAGCAAATGGTTGTCCAGGATATCCCGGTAACGTTGACCTGTGAGGGATGATGTCACACATACCAGGGGTCCCATTCCAGTCCACGTAAACAGTCCCCAGACGAGAATGCCACCCCCACCAGCTTGAAGAGTACCCTGCTGGCAAGAAGGATCCATCGCTTCATGTGGTTTGCGCCGTATTCGTATCCTGCCATCCGCATGTACCAACTTGAATCTCGAATCATCAGTCCAGGCAACATTTTCCCACATGTCTGGGGTCCAGTAGCGATGTTCCCGCGCCCATGCTAATCTTTGCACCCTGTGATGTGTGGTCAGCAACGGTACCCTCGTGAGACTATAGCTTCTGTACCCCATAGCGAGGAGATGGTTCTGGATGGTGTGGCTGCTTACACGTTTTTGTGCACCAGCGTTAAATTGCCGAGTGATTTCTTGCACTGAGGCCCGTCTATCCGCTGTTACACTGCGAGCTATCTGACGATGACCCCGCTCATCCACACGCTGTTGTCCACAGCGGTTGGCCCTTGAAGGGATGGTTTTACTGGATTCGATGTACTCACGGTCCATCCGAAATACAGTGGCTCGTGAAAATCCCAGTGTGTGCACGACTTCCGAGATGGAGTGACCCATTCGTCACGCTCCGACAATTTGCCCACGATCAAATGCGCTTAGATTCTTCGTCTTAACCATACTGCGTCCAACTCTTGCTGATTCCCATCGCATCACTCCTTATATTGTCGGATCGCTGCATACGTCATGTCGTTTCCGTTTACAGGGCCGCCCACAGCACCACATTTGCATAACGCCAGCTGTCTCTAACTCAGTTGCTCTTCATTGTATATATACACACACAGGGGTAGTGCTGCCAATCGTACTCTTTGCAATTTGCAAAAAGTTGAATTTGACGAAAACTTTAAAAAAGCTGTGCAGTAACCGTTGTATATACACTATATTGAAAAAAGTCACCAGACACCTAGAAGAGAAGCACAACATAGCATTTATTGACATACATTAGTACAGTGTCAGTCCACCTTTGGCCTTAACGCATGCACTGACCCTTTGAGACATGCTTTCGACAAGGTTTTGGAACATGGCGATAAGTATGCGCTTCCATTCAGTACGTATAATGCTGCCGCTAACTGTTGCTTAGTAATAGGCCTTGGTTCCAAACTTTTTATGCAGCACTCTTAATTCATCCCATAGGTGCTGTATGGGATTAAGATCAGGGTTCTATGCTGGCCAGTCCACACAAGATACGGAATTACACAGCGTAACAGCTTGCTTTATGGCTCGGTGCATTATCCTGCTGGTACCAACAAGGCTTTCCATAGTATTGCCACAGAGTTGGTAGGGCATAATTGTCCAGAATATCGAGGTAGACGTGCTGGTTAACAGGTTTGTCCACGATAACCAATGGGCCGGGACCATACCACGAAAAACACCCCCACAATAATACACTGCCAGCTCCAAACTTTACCGTAGGAACAGTAGTACACTGTGGGAAAGTGTTACCCCAGCTGCCGCCATACCCACATACAGCCATTAGACTGATGGATTGTGTATCTGGATTCATGAGTCCATAGGACTCGTTTCCATTGATCTATGGTCCACGATAAATGTTCTTTACACCATGATAAATGACAAGTAGCATTTCGAGTGGAAATGAAAGGCTTATGAGCAGTCGCACGACCACAGTAATCCATAGAATGAAGTTATCTGTGAATGGTACGTGTGCATACCGAGACTCCAGCATTTTTACTCACCTGTACATTGAAGCCTTGTGCAGTAAGTACTCCATTGATTAGCTGTAATGACTCGCCTGAGACTTCGACGTCCTCTATCACTGATTTTCTTTGGTTTGTGGTACGTTTTGCTGCTTCTTGCATGCCATGTGTCTTCCAGTTATTCAGTACATTAAAAACAGTTGACTTGGGTATGTTTAAATGCCTGTTGGTTTTTCTTATGGACAACCCACTAATATAACACCCAACAATCTTTCCTTTCTCAAATTTAGTTCTGTCCCGCCACGACATTTTCACTCAACCTCACAGTGCAATATGATCTCGGTCTGCTGCAGGCTTGTTTTTCTACCGTTTGCAGCTGTACCGCTCATCTTAACTCAGCGGATCCATTCATTTGCTTTTGAAGGGGTGTCCGGTGACTTTTGTCAATATAGTGTATATATATATACTGAATATACTACACCAGAGGTGGGGAACCTTTTCATGCTGGAAGGCCACATTAAGTTAGCTATAATCTAATAAGGATGTATTCAATTACATGTCCTTCAAAATGTGCATTATTTTGTAAGAATCGAACTACTATGTACTTAACTTCAAAAAATGAAAAAAAAAGTGTTAGTTCTAAAGTTAACTAACCTTTTAATGGCTTTGTTGTGACTACTTTTTGTTGGAAAGCATTTGAATATTTGGTTACAACATGGAGGTCTGCAGTATCAGCTGATCCTCTAGTGGGTATCAGTCATTTGTGACCTTAAGGGTGTCTTGATTTGGGTTCGGTAGGAGAATGTAGATTCGCAGCAATAAGTGGTTGAAAAGCAAGAAATCATTTTTCGTGCATGTTGCCGAAGGCGTGGGTATTCTATTGCATTTTTTCCTATTTTAATTGGATCTTTCTAAGCGTCAAATAAGGACTTTAAAATGTCATCTCCTGAGAGCTCAATCAATTTTATCTGTAGTTCTTTAGGAGCCATGGAGACATCAAACTGCGCGAGGTTGAAATGCTGATTTGAGTGTGATGTCAGTGAACCTGATTCGTATGGATCCTCCTGCTTGCTCGTCAATGACCTTCGCTAACTGGGGAAAATGTTAATCCGAAATTTCCTTTTGAAAAAGATTTCGTTGAATCTACTTTTACTCCTTGGTATTTTAAATATGTTAATTTTAAGATAAAAATAATAAAAGACAAAACAAAACAGATTAATAAAATTAAAAGGATTTGTTCTGCAAATTTTGGATTCACTAAAAAAAGGCTGCACGTAATGGCATAAAAGGCTGCAGGTTTCCCACCCCTGCACTATGCCATCTTTATTAGCGTTCGAATTACCTAGTGGTCCGCTGGTCATTGGCCAGTAAAAATTTCATCGGACCACTGAACCATTAATGTTACTGGCCCGGATGGCCAGTAAGTTTTTTTTTTTTCTTATTTGTCACATGTTAAATCATGAATTTACATTTTTTTTTTGTAATAAGGTTTTTTTTCTATGCTACAAACTAGTAATAGATTTATGGGATACTGGATAACAGCATTTTTTTATCCCACTCGCTTAAGTAAAGAGTGGAAGAAACAACACACACATATAGAAATGCAGTTTCATAGTTCTTGTCTTGTAAAGGGGGGGGGCAACAACCATTCTTAAGGAGCAGAAGTAGGCTCAACAAATGTCCTCCTCTTCGTTGTATTCCCCCACCCCAGTGAATACAGCAGTTACCAACACCAGATGTGAGCCAACTTTCGCTTCTGCCCCAGGGAGATACTGGGGGGGGGGGTTATATGGAATGCAAGTGGGTCATTTTTGTAAAAAAAGAAAACCGTCCGCATAAAACAGCATTCCCTTAGAGACTAAAACTAACTTCATAGGAAAGTGGGAGGAATAAGTAATGAGACTGCAGTAAGGAAAAGGAAGCTACATTCTAAATAATATAAAAAACAAAAAAGGGCTGCTAATGTATGTACATTTTTGTACCTATAGTGACTTACAACTAACCTTCTGGAGTCTCCGCTATTTTCTACGGTTTTTTTTTTTTTTTTTTTTTTTGCGGACCAGTGATCTGCAAGTTCTAGTGGTCTGCTGGGCCAGTAGAAAATTTATTTCTAATTCTAACCCTGTTTATAACATAACACATATGAGTAAAATCTCCCTTAATGGCATCTATAATTGTCAAGCTTTTGTGCTTCACTAGTAGGCTTTTTTTTTTTTTTTTTTTGATTGGAGGTTTAACAACCACCGTGAGCAACTCAATGGGCTATAAGCAGTCGCCCGTCCCTAATTTAGGGTCACTGGTTCCAGGGAACGGAGAGAGCCAGTGCCGTAAGACAAACACAACATCCATGCCTCACCGGGATTCGAACCTGGACCCCGTTCGGACGAATGATCAGAGGCCATCGCTTAGACCACTGCGCCACCGGGGCGGCCTAGTAGGCTTCACCTGGGATAGGTTATCAAAGCCATAGAACAGTAACAGACATCACTGAAACAATTTAAAAAATTTCGAATTTTTTCAGTGTTGTCTGTTACTGTTCAAAGGCTCCCATAATCTAGCCTCAGACAAAGCCTACAAGTGGAATGTGAAAGCTCGGCAATTATTGAGTGTTTTTATTTACGCCAATAAAAGAGATTTTAGACTCACGTAAGTAGTGTTATATATATATTCTTAAACTATTATAGAAAATGGAGTATAACAGATATTAAACAGAATAAGTAGATAAGTTGATCATACAGAGCAGTGTTCGAATTACCCAGTGGTCCGCTTGGCCATTGGCCAGAAAAACTTCTTCCGGACCACTGAACCATTGATTTTACTGGCCCAGATGGCTAGTACGTTGTTTTTTCTTATTTCTCACAAGGTAAAAAATGAATTTCTATTTCTTTTACTTTGCTGTACGGTTTTCGTTTTAGGCTGCAAACTAGCGATAGGTCTAAAAATAAATATTAGAGATAATTCCATTGAAATGATATATTATTTTCTATATATACAGGGTGTTTCATAAAGAATGTCCCGATTTGAAAAGTGGATATCTCTGCAACCACGAACCACCGATGAACAAGACTCATATCATGGCCCTTTCTTTTTTGTGGACAACACGGATACGGGCAATTCCTATCTTGCAATGCTGAAGGACTGGCTACTTCCATAGCTGCAGGACAACTCTGAAGATTACATTTTGCAGAAGGACGGCGCACCGCCACACTGGAACCTCCAAGTTCGTCGGTTTCTAAACGACACATTGCCTCAGCGTTGGATTGGACGCAGGGGACCGCATGACTTGGCACTACACGCTTGGCCTCCGAGATCTCCAGACATCACACCACGATACTTTTTTTTTTTTTTTTATGGGGATACGTAAAAGACCGTGTTTATGTTCCCCCTTTACCCACTGACTTGGATGAGCTCCAAACAAGAATCACTGCCGCGGTAAATTCTGTGACTGAAGACACTCTGACGCGTTTAGGATGAATTCAGCTATCGGCTTGATGCTGTCCGTGCAGCAGGAGGAGGGCACATTGAGCATTTGTAATTGTGGTGCGTGAAACTTTAGACCTTCCTTCATACTTGGCTCTGTTTTGTAACTATCCCACATTTGCCTTATTAAATAAACTACTTTGAAATCGGGTCATTCTTTTTGAAACACCCTGTATTGTAATTTTTGTTTTATTTTACGTGCCAGTGGGCACTTTGGTGGACCACTGGTTTGCAAATTCTAGTGGTCCGCTGGGCTAGTAGAAGATTTATTTCTAATTCTAACACTGCAGAGGCATCCTAAATTATGACTGTATGATACATTTTGTTGTAGATTTAAAAGTTGTTTCGTTTTTTGTTTTGTTTTTAATTTGGATATTGCTTCTCAAATCTCATTTAGTTTCTATATTTTTTTCTATCAGTTCGTCATTTCCCATCGACAGCATCATCTGGGCAACTCTAACTTCTCTCATATTATTTTCTTTAACAACACTGTAAAATTTTTTGAAGCTTTACCCAAGAGTTTGTGTCAGAGATTAAGCTATGGTCGCTATTTTCGTGAAATGCGATGACTTAATCGACAATGCGAAAAAAAGCCGTTAAATATCAGCTTATCCGCAGATACTGCTCACAGTTTTCCGTTTCTGTGAAAACTAGTTTCCAAAATTTTGGCCACAATTTGTACCCTACTGTTGTTTTCATTTTCCTTAAGGTATGTTGTTTTTTTTTTTTCATTAAAGGTTTAAATGATTTATTGGAACTGGTAGTACAGACATGACAAACAGGATACAGATATTGCACAGCAACAAGTACAAATCATACATGGTTGACAACATACCAAATGATCAATGTACACAGATCTAGACAGTGTTGATCATGTACCACATTGTGAACATGTATACATCAAAACATGGTTTTAACAGTATGCTAAATGACCAATGTACACAGATAACCAGTGTTGGACAAGTAACACATTGAGAGCCAGTGCCAAAAGACAAACACAAACATCCATGCCTCACCAGGATTCAAACCCGGACCCAACTAGGGCGAATGGTCAGAAGTCAGCACCTTAGACCACTGCTCCAGGGCGGGGGGGGGGCAGGAGGTATGTTTTTACAGCACCTGTTAGCTTTACCACCCCTCCCTCTCCATACATTCTAGAGCAGCCCAAAAAGGGTGGGGTAAGATTATAGAGGCTAGAGGTATTAGATCCCTTCCCCCATTCAATTTTAACTTGAGTCAGCTGTGATGTCTATAGCATTCCCCCAAGGCCATAAACTATAGTTTTCCAATGATGTCCAAAATGTTGTTGACGAATGATTCAGTTGATGTTATGATTTTCCGAGTGACAAAAGCAGCTAACTTTCTTTAGCATTTTGCTACAACTTTTTTCCCCATTTTAGCATTTTCGCTACAGCATTTTTTTGAGCCAGCTTAAACTCTGGCTTGTGTGATGTACCTTGTTCAATCCCCAAGGACTTTGCTGCATTCAACAAATCAGCTATTTGTTCCCAAAATTTTCCACGGCTTTCAAATGTATGACATCAGCATATGAAAGCACTTACAGCCCCATATTAGAAAAGCTGAAATTTTTGTAGAACACAAGTTTCAACTACTGATGATTGCAGCTTCTTTCAATAGAAAAAAAAAGGGGGGGGGAGTCAGATTTCAAAAGTGAATTATACTTTAAAAATTTCAGAACAAAACAGTAAAAACTATAGACTTTCAGAACATAAAAAAAAAAAAATAGGTAATATCACGACAACTACTTCAGGGTTACAAATGGTTTCTGAACGCCACATCCCTTCTGCAGTGATTACCAATTCTGAAATTAGGTTTTGATTTCATGAAAAGAATTCATATATCTTAAACATATATTCTCATTCATAAAAAAAATGACTGCATTGGGTAGTCTTATTTAACACACACATTGCATAATACGATCTAAACCACTACAGTTCAAAAGAAACTACAGCATATCAGAGAAATTGAAATCATTTTGCTATAACATGCACAGCATTACACACTTAACACTGTGTACCTACAAATTGATAGTCAAAAATTTTTAAGGGTTAACATCTAATAGAGCACACCCACAGATAAAACCACATTTTTCTAACTTTCTTTCTCTTGTGAAATTTAAAATGACCTCCAATGCTATCTTTTTTTATAGGTATTATCACCTTTGAAATTATGTTTAAATTTCAAATCAGGTAGTCAAAAAAAAAAAAAAAAAAAAAAAAAAAGGAATTAAATTTCACACAACTAATAAACCATTCCCAAAAGCAATATATCTTCTGCACTGATTATCAATTCTGAAATTGTTTTGATTTTATTCAGATAAATGAAAAGGATTCATACTTTTCATAAATTCACATTTACACTTAACAAGAATGGAATGGGCAATTTTACTTAACCAGGTACATTTTATGTAACAAAACCTCATGCTGCCATAATTCAAGGGAATGAAAGTGTATGAAAAAGAAACACAGCCTATTATTTTTTCACAATGTGCATAAAATTAAAAGGTGTACACACTCAATTGCTGGAAAAGTACAAACTCTCTGCAGTTGGAGCAAAATGATATTTAACACCAATTATATGTTGTGCAGTACTGCAAACCAAAGCTTTTTTTTTTTCTTGTGAAATATAAACTTTTCTCAAAAGCTACACCATTTTTACAGGTATTAACAATTTTGAATAGTTTTGATTACATTCAGCTAGCAAATAAGGATTTAATATTTCTCATAAATCCACATGTACTTGAATAAAGCTTGCAGACAGTCTTAGATACTCTGCACAACAGAATCAAAACCAACATTTGAAATATGATATGTATGAAATTCAGATAGCTTTATTTTTCATAATATGCATAAAATTAAGAGATGTACTCTCTCAAATACCAATGGATTTGTAAATTACTTTAACAACCCAGTAAGTTATATGAGATTCCCAGCATCTAGTTAGTGAAAACTGTTTTTATGATGCTCGAACATGTAACACCCACACAGGACGTCATGTTGAGGGCATTCAGTAACTAAATATACAAAACAAGCACTATTTCAAATTAATACCCTCATACTTAAAAAAGACTTGGTAACCTTATACAGAAGGGTGGGGTTACGGCTTCAACTACAAATATTTTTTTAATTTAGTGCAAAACTGACAGAAAATATGACGTTCCATGAACATGCTTGGAGTATCAAATTAAATGATTCCCTACAATTGTCATAAATAAGATCACAGCAACCTAAAGACAGAACATAAAGCATTATCTCATTACACTTGGAAAGTATCAATTACATTGGGAGATAATATTCGTACTCTTGTGGTTAAACTCTTGAAAAACCTACACAAACTATCAATATGATGAAACTGCTATAAACTTTAAATCAAAACATTTTCTGTTTATACATCCGTAAACAAAATAAAATCATTCAAAATATATTAATAGGAAGAAATTTAACCTACTTTGGATATTAAATTTCATTTTAGTCTATGCCCAAACAAAATTAATGAACATATATAATTAGGCGTACTAAACATTACTAAAACATCACTACCAAGTATCAATACGTGCCAAAGTACTTGATTAAATGGTTATTTATGGCTGATCAAAGAACAACTTACCCAAAGTTCCGATCCCCAACTCATTTCTGATGCACATTTATAACATCCAGTTAACGTACGGATAGGGAACTAAAATTCCACTAAATTAATTGTAATATGCTCAACTCCGCACTGGAGCTACATAACTTATCAGTTCAAATTGCACTGCTCTGCCATAACCGTTAACCATCGCCCATATCATAAAATACCTTCCTGCTGAAGAGCGCAATAGATTAATCACTCTTTACAATCACACCGCCGTTGAGCAACCTGCGTTGTCTCTCCCAAGCGCCACCAAGACAGAAGGCACACACTAGTTATCACACAAATTAAACTATGGAACAAGTTACACAAAATCTGATCACAATGTGATGCTATCAAAAGGTAAACGTCACCAAAGATAGCCAATAACACTTATATTAATCTGTAGGAAAATTAACAATTTATTTCATGTATTTTTTTTTTTATTATTATTTCGGAGTTTAATTATCACGCCTTTAAAGGTTAATAAAGATGCTCGGTGACGCTGTAGTTTGAGTGCTGGCGCCTGACCATTCATCCCAGACGGGTCCGGGCTGGATTCACGAATGATCAGATCCTCATCAGATCATATGTAGAGGATTTTTAGGAAGAGAGTGTCTGACCCCAGGTCTTAAACAACCCTTAGAAATAGGAAGCTAAGAGATTTAGGCTAGAGTGCCCGATAGGAAAGTGACACAGAAGCGAGGTAGAAGACGCCCTTATTTACTACCGGGGGCCAGTACCCGGGGTCCGACGGCTTAACGTGCCCATTCAATGCTCTAGTAGATCAGATCAGATCATATGTAGAGGAGTTTTAGGAAGAGAGTGTCTGACCCCAGGTCTTAAACAACCCTTAGAAATAGGAAGCTAAGAGATTTAGGCTAGAGTGCCCGATAGGAAAGTGACACGGAAGCGAGGTAGAAAAGGGGAGGATGACGCCCTTATTCATTACCGGAGGACCAGTACCCGAGGTCCTATGGCTTAACGTGCCCATCCGACGCATGGCGGATGTTCAGTGGTTCGAGCGTTCGTACTTGCCCGGGATCGAACCTTAGGTTCCTCCGTGGCAGTCACGAACGTTGATCACTAGGCCATCCCCGGCCCAGGGCGCCAGATTTAGGGGGCACCAAGTTGGCAAAGGTTCTTTTTATGAATATTTTAGTCCGCCCCGGTGGAGCAGTGGTCTAAGCGATGGCTTCTGATCATTCGTCCGGAACGGGTCCGGGTTCAAATCCCGGGAGGCTTGGATGTTGTGTTTGTTGTACGGCACTGGCTCTCTCCCTTCCCTGGAACCAGTGGCCCTAAATTCGGGACGGGCGACTGCTTATAGCCCATTGAAGTGCTCATGGCGGTCGTTGAACCTCCAATCAAAAAAAAAATACCTCCAAAAAAAAAACAATATTTTAGCTCCACCCCCAAGAAAATTTTTACTTAAGTAATTTTACAAAATTTATTAATTTTTAAAACTTATATTATTTGTAGTCGTCACTGCCTAAACGGAGAGCTTTAACTGGGCAAGAACGTCAATTCCCGGCTGTATTGGGACTAGCCAAAATGCTACAACAATTAATTGCTACATGGGGTAGTCTGACATTGAAACTTTTGTTATGTGCTTGTTTGGAGGGGGAGGGAGAGAGAGCCTTAACATCTAGTAATACGCTAGTTTAAAGTAATATGTGGAAGCAATTAGAATTTCTGTTTGCGTAGGGCGCATTTTCCCCCTCCAAAACTACTTCAGTGGGCCTGAGCCTCCCGTATTGTTTTTATTTCTAAAATTAATAAAGCTGTTCAGCCTGTTCTTCGCAAACTCGACCTTACACAAACACAATTAATGCTATTATACCAGTAGAAATAATTCACCAAAGATACGAGCATGTAAAATAAATTTTAAAATAATATCTAGAAATTAACATTTATAATGTCTTAATACAATAAGAGACATCCAAATGGGACGACAAGTGAAATTGATTTTATTATGTGTAACAAAATATTCGTCATAGAAGACTGCAGTGTGCTAAACAAGTTCAACACAGGTAGTGACCATAGATTGGTGAGATGTAAGATGCACCTCAACACTAAACTCGAACGTGGCAAGCTCATAAGACAAACAAAATGTATTGACATAACCAATCTTAAAAAAACATCGTAATACCTTCAAGTTGGAACTGAAGAACAGATTCTCTGCTTTAGAAGGCCTAACATCAGAAGAAGTGGATATTTCTGAAGTTAACAGAAAAGTAACCAAAGCTCTTATGGAAACAGCAACCAAATTAGCTGGGTCTAAGAACAAGTTGCATGTGAACAAATTATCAGGAAAAACCAAAATGTTGATGCAAAAAAGAAGAGAGATGAGGACAACTAAAGAAGATGTGACTTCCAAAGCGAAATATGTAGAACTATGCAAGACAGTACGAAAAAGTATCACTGAAGACGTATGGAAATTCAACTGTGAACTAGTAAGGAAAGCAATTGAAAACAACCAGGGCCTAAAGATAGCAAAGGGACATCTCAGCAAAGGGAAAAAAACAGATTATGGCTCTGAAAAAGAAGATGGTTCTGTAACAAGATATAGAGGCGAAATTTTGACAAGAGTAAAAGATTTCTACTCCAAATTATATGAAAGGGATGATACATGTACTCCAGACATCATGCAAGGTACCAGAGTTATTCCACTCCTCCCAGCAGAAGTTGCACATGCAATCAAGAACAAGAAGCGGGGGAAAGCTCCAGGAGAAGATGGAATTACTGTAGACATCATACAAGAAGCAAGTGGAGAAATCGAAACAGTACTCGCCCAAATTTTCGCTCAATGCCTTAATGAAGGGAAGATTCCTGAGGATTGGAACAACGCTACAATGATCCTGCTACATAAAAAAGGTGACATTGAGGATCTCAGGAACTACAGACCTATCAGCCTCCTATCAGTGGTTTATAAAATCTTCACTAAAGTTCTTTGTACCATATGTAAGCACTGGAAGGATGCATTGATCAAACACTTTTCTTTTAAGACATAATGGCATATTGCTCTTGAAAATTATGCTGTTCTTCCAAACATTATGCTGTTTCTCCCAAATTTTCGCTCGATGCCTTAATGAAGGGAAGATTCCTGAGGATTGGAACAACGCTGCAATGATCCTGCTACATAAAAAAGGTGACATTGAGGATCTCATGAACTACAGACCTATCAGACTTTTATCAGTGGTTTATAAAATCTTCACTGGACATGGCACAACCGAGAGAACAAGCTGGATTCAGGAGTGGCTACAGCACAATAGATCATATCCACGTACTGAGAGAACTAATTGAAAGAGCGAGGGAATATGAACTTCCATTGTGCATGGCTTTTATCGATTATGAAAAAGCCTTTGATTCGGTGAAACCATCAGCAGTTACAATGGCTCTGAAATCCTGTGGTGTTCAAGATGTGTACATTAATATTATTAATAACATCTATGAAAATGCAAGTGCAAAGATTCGGCTGTTTGAAAATACAACACACATAAAAATTGGAAAAGGAGTGAGACAAGGTGACACCATATCTCCGAAGCTCTTTAATGCCACATTGGAAAATGTCTTTCAATCACTGAACTGGGAAAACAAAGGGATAAAGATTAATGGAAATTATCTAACCCACTTTCGTTTTGCTGATGATGTAGTCATTTTTGCAACTACTCCATCAGAGCTGCAGAGTATGATCCAGGAACTTGCTAACAAGAGTAAAGAAGTGGAATTAAAAATGAACTTTCAGAAGACAAAAGTGATGTTCAATGCTTTTACAAGAAATGAAGATTTATCGATTGATGGAGAAAAGCTGGAGATAACAGACACGTACGTTTATCTTGGACAGCAGATATCAAGTGAGGGTCACATTGATGAAGAAATAAATCGCCGTACAAAACTTTCCTGGAGAGCTTTTGGAAGAAACAGCATAATTTTCAAGAGCAATATGCCATTATGTCTTAAAAGAAAAGTGTTTGATCAATGCATCCTTCTAGTGCTTACATATGGTGCAGAGACGTGGACCTTAACTAAAAGACACATACAAAGGCTGCAGACAACTCAAAGTAGCATGGAGAGGTGCATGCTTGGTGTAACCAAGAAAGATAAGAAGAGGAACTCGTGGATCCGGAAAATGACAAGAGTGGAAGACATCATGATCAGAGTGAAATCCCTGAAATGGCAATGGGCTGGACATGCCGCCAGAAGGACAGACCATCGATGAACAGCCGAAATTTTAGATTGGATTCCAAGGGACAGGAAAAGACCCAGAAGAAGACCACATGGAAGATGGGTGGATGAAACTCAAAAGTATGCGGGAGTGACATGGAGGAGACTGGCACAAGACAGACCGTTGTGGAGGAAACTTGGGGAGACCTTCGTCCAGCAGTGGATTGATAATGGTTGACAATGATGATGATGATGAATACAATAAAGTATTTTTTTTGTAAAAACGGGTGCGGTTAGAGAATAGAAAGAGAACAGCAAGGTATTTTTAAATAAAGGTCAAACCAAGGAGGCATCAATTTTTTTTTTTTTTGATTGGAGGTTTAATGACCACCATGAGCAACTCAATGGGCTATAAGCAGTCGCCCGTCCCTAATTTAGGGTCACTGGTTCCAGGGAAGGGAGAGAACGAGTGCCGTAAAACAAACACAACATCCATGCCTCACTGGGATTCGAACCCGAACCCCTTTTGGACGAATGATCAGAGGCCATCGCTTAGACCACTACGCCACTGGGGCGGCAAGGCAACAATTCGTAACTGCAGTAATATGAAAGAATAAACAATGGAGTGAGTAGCCACCCGAATGTGTATCATACATGCAACGTGTCCTTGAAAAAATTCTCAGCAAGGAATGTCTACGCCGGCCCGGTGGCGCAGTGGTCTAAGGCGCTGGCCTCTGATCATTCGTCCGTAAGGGGTCCGGGTTCGAATCCCGGTCAGGCATGGATGTTGTGTTTGTCTTACGGCTCTGGCTTTCTCCCTTGCCTGGAACCAGTGGCCCAAAATTACGGACGGGCGACTGCTTATAGCCCATTGAGTTGCTCACGGTGGTCGTTAAACCTCCAATCAAAAAAAAAAAAAAAAAGGAATGTCCACATTTCCAGTCATGTATGAATGCCGAAGACTTGAACACACCACGGGATATGTACACTTTCTTCATTGATAACAATCTTCAGAGTACATTTCCAAACTTAGAAATAGCTTTGGGAATGTTTTTAACCTTACCAGTCACGAACGGTTCTGCTGAAAAATCATTTTCAGCAGTCTCAAGAGTAGAAAATGAAAAAAGGACTTTATTGGGAAACAAAAAGTTTAACTCACTCGTGATAATGTATGTAGGAAAGAAATATAACCCTGGGTATAGACCAAAGACCTTTGGTATATAGACTACTTTTCAGTAATTGACAATTTTGCCAATGCAAAGGCCCGTAAAAACCAATGATCATGCCATAATTATGGTGCAGTCTGACATTGGGTGAAAAAGTAGGAAATTGCGTAAGTGTTAATCAAATTTTCATTTGCATCGTAAGTGATCATTAAGATTGTTTTAATAATTGCTTCTTATCGCACATTATTTTGGTGTCTTTTCTGCCGCATTATATTATTTTATAACAATAAATATTATCACAATGTATTTATTTTTCACAAAAACCTGAAGGTCAATAATCTGAAACGTACACTGGTATACTATGAAATAGACCTACTATACTGTTCATTAGTAATAAATATCTTTGCAAAATTGCTTAACATGACGCAATAAAACACACTCCACTGACTCCAGGCAAACAGGCACACACACATCTTGAGCCCACACCGTTTAGCAAAAGAATAAATTTGGTGGTGATGGGGGTGCCATCTTGTCTTGTGCCCATAACGTCAGAGACACTTGCTTTGTACTTGAGGAAAGGTTGGCGTGTTTGTCTTACGGCACTGGTTTTCTTCGCTCCCAAGAAACAACGACCGCAAATTTGAGACGCCGCACCTGTGGCGCAATGATTTAAACAGGGGCCTCTGATCATTCGTCCGAGATGGGTCCGGGTTCGCATCCCGGTGAGGCATGGATGTTGTCTTTGTCTTACAGCACTGGCCCTCTCCATTCCCTGGAATCAGTGGCCCTAAATTAGGGACGGGCGACTGTTTATAGGCCACTGAGTTACCCATTCATGGTAGTTGTTAAACCCCGAATCAAAATAAAAAAAAAATGGGGGCCACTGCTTATCCCATCGAGTTGCTTACGATGGTTGATACACTCCCAATAACAAAAGGAAAAATATTTTAAATTATTTTAATGTTATTTAGATTCATTTTGGTTCGAAAGAGTATGTAGAAAAACACAAATAGACACCACACATGCAATGGCGGTTTTACCGAGGAAGGAGGTAGGGGTATTTACCCCCCCCCCCCCCCCACACACACACTTATGAAAATGAAGGTAAAAATTTCTTGTGGGGGATAGAAAAAATATATAAACCATGGCGCGGAACGACTCTGATATAAAGGAAAAAATTTCACAGTTTTTCTAATTCCACTTACTGTATATTTTTTAAACCAAAAGATGGCAGCACAATATACTTTTTATCTATGGGTGAGTTGGGTGACTGGAGCAAAGAATCCAACGAGATAGAAGAATGTATAAGAGGTGAAGAAAGAAGGCTCCACTCAGCTCTATAGGAATAGGGCAGATGTAAAACGCACGACGGCAGCACCGTCATAATTGACGGTCCAATTGGTATGTTTGGAAAGCCTGCATTACAGGATAAAAAACCAACGGCATTCCCACCCTTTCCGCGTGTTTTAAAATAGTGCAGAGCTTAGCTGTTTATGATATGAGTCTTTAACAGCTTCGCGCTGCTCCCAATGTTTTTTTTTGTTTCAAGTACATAAATGTTGTCGCTTTCGCGGACATTAATTATGGAGTTAATTTAAAAAAAAGTTCATTCTTCACAATGAGACTTGCAGCTGCCGAACAATAAGAACATGCATTACGCATGCGCTGCGCCTTTGCTGTAGGTAAGCTGACCACAAGTTCCCAATTCTTGAGGACAGTCCTCGAATTTAGTTCACTCTCCTCAAAAACGTCTGATGCCTTTGGGGACGCAAATTTTCCTCAAATTTTGATGTTTGTCCTCAAATGTCCTCGAATTTACACTTCCTTATTAGCTCGTTAGATTTCTAATGAAAATTGTTCTTAAAAATAGTTTTCATTGTACTAATTTTCCGACATGCTTCTTGTGAAAACAAATTTTGACCTTGTTTTTTCTTTCCGAGTTTAACGACCACCGAGAGCAACTCTAAGGACAGTCACCTCTCAGTCACCTGTCTCTAATTTGGAGACATTCGTTATAGGGGAGAGAGAGAGAGAGCAAGTGCTGTAAGACAAACACACCATCCATGTCTCAGCGGGACTCGAACTCGTACCCACTTGAACGAATGGTCAGTGGTCAGCACTAGGACACTGAACTACTGGCGCGGTCAAATTTCGACTGTACTTGATCTAAGTTTCTCGAAAAACTTTGGCAAAATGAAAAATTCGCCATGCAATTAGTTTGGTGTGTAGTTTGATTTTAATTCGGCACATATACGAGGTAAAGCATTTCACTTTTGCTAAAATGTTCCGGCCATCATAATTCTACTTTGTCAATACAAATTACCCACATTCTACAAGATATATCCTTTTAAGACACAAATTTTCATATCTAATATCACACTTATTAAAGCAATGCAGTTTTGTGACAAAAAGATTTGAATATTTATTTTGAGTATGTATATGTCCCCAAATGAACTGCCGATTTGGGGACGCCACGCCCTTTTGTCCTCAAATCGGTGTTCCGATATCTGGTCACCTTAGCTGTTGGGCTTCTCAGTACTATCATTTGGACCGCCAAGTGAAGTTTACTGACAGAGGCGAAGCTTCCCTTCTTGATCGCGTGTGTCATATGACCTTTGACTTCATTCACTGCCCAGTCCCCACGTAGTGAATGAGCATGCTAGTTTTCCTGACCGCCGGTAGCTTTTAGAAAAGAAAATGAGCAAACGCCAAAAAAAAAAAAAAAATACGTTAGATTGTTTCTTTAAAAAGTTGAAAGAAGATTGTGGTGAATTGAATTTATTCCTTGTTTGACTTTGAGTGGCAGAGAAGAAGATGAAATTTCGGTTTCAGCAAGTATTGAAGAAAAGTTGCAACAGCAGCATTCATGTGAAGCTCAATCCACGTCAAATATGCACGTGCCAAAGAATGTCGCTTTTGTAGAACAACTGCCGACAGATAGACATCAGCCTGCTCTATTTGATGATAAAATTGATGTCGGTTTCTACGTTGAAAAGCAATGCATTTCTTCAATAACAGATCGTGAAAAATTCAGTATTCTGAAATGCGCGTGGACTCCAAGTAAATATTTCATTTATCCTTTTTCAGTGCATAAGAAAAATAATAAAGATGTGTGATGTGTGAATGAATGTGTGTCGTTGACAATATGTCTTAGAATAATAGAATTATATGTTTGTGGTCGTGTTTGTAATTAAATAGTTAGCTACAAGAAATGATGTTTGTGTTTCCTGTTGTGCACCACTGGATTATTTGTTAACAGAAGAACGTTAATTTAAGCAGGATTACAAGCTACGACCTTTAGGATTACCTGTTCCTTGAACAGATGCTAAGGTAAGTGATCTTACCGTAAGCGGATAGCTTCGCGCTGTGACGAAGAAGACAAGATGGATGCTCGATTCCTCAAGGCTTTGCCTGGTGTGCGTAACGGTTAGATACGTACCGTCAGGCCATTGATAACGTTAGTGGGGAGGGATTAATTTTTTCCCTACAGAATTTTGGCGTCCGCGACAGGACTTGTGGGAATTGAGGATCGATTAGATGTTGAATCATTGATTGTATGGCGTTGCTATGGAACGCATAAAAACAAAACGTGCGATCGTTCGAAGTTCTTTTACGAAGACTGTTAATGTATTGAAGGAAGAAATTACTAAAGAAGAATTTGATGGCGGTGTTGTCAGAGACAAATTCGCCAAACTGCAAAATTTGATGAGAGAATTAAAGGAGCTCGATGATGAAATGATAGAAAATTTATTGGATTCAGAGGTTAATGAGGAGCAGTTATCGGTTGAAGTTGAGAGTGCCGAATAACAGATCGCATAACTATGACGCGTTTAGTTAATGAAAAATTGAATGTCGCAGATAAAGTTGAGGCTAACAGCATAGAGAATGCTGGAATGAAGGGAAAATGTTACAAACTACATAGAATCGAAATTAAGAAATTTGATGGTGAATAAATAAATTGGTTAAGTTTCTGGTCGCAATTCAAGAAGATACATGAGGATGAAGAATTACATGATTGTGATAAGTTTCAGTATCTTTATCAATCCATGCAACCTGGTACCCGAGCTTGGGAACTCGTGGATAGTTATCCGCTAACTTCGGATAATTATTCCAAAGCAGTCTCAGCATTGGACGAACGTTTTGGGGGGAAAGAGTTGCTCATTGAGGTATATGTTAGAGAATTTTTGAAATTGATTATTAAAAATGTACGTTCCAGTGAGAGGGATCGAGTGCATTTATCGAAACTTTTTGACAAAATCGAAGCTCATTTGAGATCCTTGGAGTCTATGGGTATTAGCTTGGATACGAACGCTGCGTGACTCTATCCAATGGTGGAATCCTGTCTGTCCGAGGAGGTTTTGAAGGCGTGGCAACGATATTCATTGAGTGTGGATATGGCTCCAGATCCCTCCACCAAATCCCGTCTTTCCAGATTATTGGAATTTTTGAAAGGAGAAGTTAAGGGTGAAAAAAGACTTAGCGCGAAAAGGTTTGGGGGAGCCACGACTAAAGAGGCCTCAAGGGGCAAGTTTAAAAAGAGAGAATTTAACGCACCTACTGCTGCGGGTTTATTATTGAAAGGAGAACCAATTTGCATTTTTTGTGGGGTCTCGTGGTAGTAAAGACTGTATGAATGTACAGTCTCTGTCCTTGAAAGAAAAAATGTCGAAGTACGTGAAAAGAGGTGTTGTTTTAAATGTTTAAAGCCCAGTCACTTCGCAAATTCATACAAGAGTTTTGCGCGATGCCATGTTTGTTCCAAAGACCACCCAGTTATGATGTGTCCAGAACTTCCCTCTAAGCCAATGAACGATAAATGTAAAAATGAAGTGGAGGAACCAGTGGTTCAAAATGCATTCTCTCAGCAGGAGTGCACTAGAGAAGTGGCCTTAATGACTTTTTGGTGAAGATCGTTGGGGAACGCAAAACTAAACGCGTACGTGCGCTGTTAGATTGTGGCTCCCACAAATCTTACATATTAGAGGCCACGGCTGAAGAATTGGGCGTGGAAGTTTCAATTAAAATGCATTTGGCACATTCACTTTTTGGAGGGGTTTGCACTGCGCCAAAGGAACACAAGATTTACCGTGTCAAATTGCAGGGTACCGATTTTTGTTCGAAATCTGTCTTGGAATTAGAATTTTTAAATCAGAAACTGATTTGCGGAGAGATTCCCCGCCACCCTAACTGTCGGATATTGAACGAATTAAAACAGAGGGGGATCTGGATCTCTGATTGAGGACCTGGCTGTCCGAAGTTCGAACTTTTGATTGGCAGTGACATTTATGGACAAATTTTGACAGGTCGAATCAATCAGCTTCCAGGAGGCCTGACAGCGATCGAAACGAAATTGGGTTGGACGATTTGTGGATCAACCTGCTATGATGAAGAACCTATAAGGCCGCTGTCGGGTCAGTGACCTGCATGATTGTTAAGAACATGAACGTTCAGGAACTCTGGGATCTGAGGACTATAGGTATAAGAGAGCCAGATGCCTGTGCCAACAAAACTGCTTTGGCGGAAGAAGTCCAAGAACAGTTTTTGAGCACCGTTGACAGAAGGAAAGATGGACGCTACTGTGTAAGTCTGTCTTGGTTGAATAATCGACAATACCTTGTTTCCAATCGACATCTTGCAGAAAAGATACTCTTCAATACGACGAAGAAGCTTAAAGCTTTGAATCGGTATTGGGAGTACCATCAAGTATTCCAGGAGTGGCTTGATGAACAGATGATAGAGAGGGTACCTTTGCAAGAGTTGGAGGAGAAGAGCCACTACCTTCCGCACCATCCCGTAGTGAAACTTGATAGTTCCACGACTCGAATAAGACCAGTATTTGATGCTTCCTGTCAGGGGCAGGAGTCTCCTTCACTTAATGATTGTCTGGTCCGAGGACCCAATTTATTGGAACAGATACCGTCTATTTTACTGAGGTTTAGGAATGATGCCATTGGAGTCGCCACCGATACCAGACGTGCCTTTTTGCAGATTGAAGTTAAGAAGGAGGATCGGGATTTTTTGAGGTTCCTATGGTGGAATGACAGCAATAGGATCCAGGTGTTTCGACACAGAAGAGTGGTTTTTGGACTCACATGCAGCCCCTTTCTCTTGGCAGCCGTGATACGACATCTTCTCTCTAATGCATCGGAGGAAGTTGCATCATTTGCGGAAACTCTTAGCAAAACCTTCTATATTGACAACTGTGTCCCCTCGGTGAATGATCCGAGAGAATTAAGAGAATTCATCTTAAAGTCTACTAAATTGTTTACAGAAGCCAGAATGGATTTGCGAATGTGGATGTATTAATGAAGTTGCAGAAAACTTCCAAGCTGAGCAACCTCACATTGATATTTATTTTAAAGAGACGGTACCTTTATTGGGACTCTTGTGGAATCGAAACGACGATACCCTCGGTATCCGATGCAAAATTGAGTCTAGATCTTTTGGTGTCTCTAAGAGAGAAATCTTATCTACGACACAACAAATTTTTGATCCAATTAGAACTTTAGCTCCAGTGATGTTACCTGCCAAATTGTTGGTGCAGCAGGCATGGGCCAACAAGAAAGAATGGGATTCCCCTTTACCGAACGAATTGCAACTTAAATTTCTCAAATGGGTTGAGGAATTGAACTTACTAAATGAACTAACATTTTCTCGAAGAGTAGGTTTTGGGGACCCCGAAAGTTGGTCTCTTTATGTGTTTTGAGACGTCAGTCAGAATGCTTATGCGACTGTAATCTTCCTACGTTGTGAGACGCCCATGGGAGTGGAAGTCCACTTGTTCGGAGCTAAATCGCGCCTTTCTCCCCTAAAGAAAATGACTATCCCGAGGTTGGAACTTCTTGCCTGCACGCTGGGAGCTCGTCTTGCAAGATTTATGTTAGAAGCACTAAACACCTCTGGTGAGATACTGGACGGACTCTACGACTGTTCTGGCTTGGATTAAGAGAACGGATCAGTGGGGCGTGTTCTTACATAATCGAGTTCAAGAAATTCAGAAGCTCACCAACTCTGATGACTGGACACACGTTCCTGGAAGCAGGAACCCTGCGGACCTCCCGTCGAGGGGTTGCAGTTCTGATCTACTTATAAGGTCCAGATGGGGGAGGGTCCCGAATGGTTGAAGAGCCCACCCAAAAATTGGCCAAGCGGTGATGATACTGTTGAAGAAGCATTGATTAGCTCTGAACAGCGAAAGCGAAAAACAATGACCTTGGTTATTCAATCAGAGAATTCGATGATGTTTGAGAAATTTTCTAGGTTATCCCACATTGTTAGAATTTTAGCCTAGATCCGAAGATTTGTTAAGAGAAGTCGGTGTGAGTTATTTGAAACGCCAAAGACATTGAGTGCAACCGAAATTGAAGACGCCGAAATTCACTTATGGCGTATTGTGCAACGAGAATCCATGCTCGCAAATTACTTGATGAAAACAGGTCTCGCAGTGATCAAAGACGACAATGAGTTAATACGAGTCAAGAGTAAAATTATTGCCAAAGAGGACGAGTTTTCATTTAGATACCTTATTTTGCTACCAAGTAAACATCATGTAGTTATTTGTTTAATTAGAGACTGTCATCTGTCCAATTGTCATGCAGGCGTTCAGACGCTCGTTACCAACCTTAGAGAGAAATCCTGAATTCTCAAATTTAACCGCACCGTCAAAAGCGTCATCTCCAAGTGCGTAAAGTGCAAGAGGTTCTCGGATAAAGCACCTACCACAGTACCAGTTCACCTACCACTAGACCTTGTAAGAGATGCGGTAGTTTTTGACGTCTGCGGAGTAGATTTTTGGGGTCCTCTTCTACTCCGTGGAAGATTAAAAGTTTGGGTCGTGCTATATACATGTACCGTTTACAGACCAGTCCACTTGGAAGTCACTACTTCGCTTAGCACAGAAGCATTCATTCAAACTCTCCGAAGATTTATAACTAGAAGGGGAAGGCCAACGATCGTCTATTCTGATAACGGAACGAATTTTACAGGGACGGACAACGCCCTCAAAGCCCTGAACTGGGAGAAGATCATGGCATGTAATAAGTTAAAACCCATTCAGTCGAAATTTAATCCTCCTGCGGCTCCCTGGTAGGGTGGATGGTGGGAACGTTTCATCCGCTCCATCAAGGCTCTACTAGTACGAGTTTTAGGACGATCGTCCGTGAATTATGAAGAGCTAGTCACAGTTATCTGTGATGTGTAGGCTGTCATTAATAGTCGGCCACTTACTTGTATTTCTACCGAATCCGAAGATTTGACACCTTTAACACCTTCCATGTTCCTACAAGAAGTAAGAAAATTGGTGTGCCAAACTTGGACTATATCAGTCTGAATAGACTGCAAGGAAGAATGGCTTACTGCCAAAAGCTTCGTGATCAACTGCGTAGTCGGTTTCGTAAAGAGTATCTGGGACAATTGATTTTGAAAACGACTGAGAAGAAGTTGGATCTCAAGGTCGGGGATGTAGGTTTGGTCGGATTAGATAATCAGAAACGGATACACTGGCCTATGGCTAGGATTGAGAAACTCTTTCCTGGAAGAGACGGCCATCCCCGGGGCGCCCAAGTTAAGACGCAAGGAGGTACTTTGCTTCGGCCACTTCCGAAACTCTATCCATTAGAAGTGTGCTCTGACGATGATCCGACAGTACGTGAATCTCCGACAGGGAGTTCAAGAACTGGTAGAAGACGTAAACCGACGGAATGGCTAAATCTATAACTGCACTTCACCTGCTGATCCACTTTATTTGTTTGATTTGTCCCTACCAAATCAAAGGTGGGAGGATCTAGAGTTTCAGACAGAACTGTTTCTCGAATCTCTCGGTAGATGGCAGCAGTGCGGCGGAGAGAGTGGAAGCGGAGGAAGGTAGCAAGATGAAACATGAAAGATGTGTGTCGTTGACAATATGTCTTAGAATAATAGAATTATGTGTTTGTGGTCGTGTTTGTAATTAAATAGTTAGCTACAAGAAATGGTGTTTGTGTTTCCTGTTGTGCACCACTGGATTATTTGTTAACAGAAGAACGTTAATTTAAGCAGGATTACAAGCTACGACCTTAGGATTACCTGTTCCTTGAACAGATGCCAAGGTAAGTGATCTTACCGTAAGCGGATAGCTTCGCGCTGTGACGAAGAAGACAAGATGGATGCTCGATTCCGTAAGCCTTTGCCTGGTGTCCGTCAGGCCATTGCTCACGTTGGTGGGGAGGGATTAATTTTTTTTCCTATACAGGGAAAGGTTGATTCCAATAATCGAGTCCATTATTTTTTGGGACGTCAAAACTTAGCATTGCGTGGCCATAGGGATTATGGTGAAATGTCATTTCTATCAGTTGATGACCAATTTTCTGATGATAATGACAAAAGTCACTTAAATCTGAATGAAGGTAATTTTCGGGAATTGTTACGGAGTCGTGTTGCAAGTAGTGATGAGAAGCTAAAAAAAAAATTATGGAAAATACAAGTTCGCAAGCAACGTACATAAGCAACACCACACAAAATGAACTAATTAAGTTTTGTGGAGATGAAATTTTGAACTCTGTCCTTAATAACATTAAAGCAAACAAATACTATGGAATTATTTTTGATGAGACTACTGATATTAGTCGGGGGTCACAGATGTCCATAATTGTGAGATATTTTGATGAAAAAGCATATCAAGTTTCGGAAGATTTTGTATCATTTATTGATATTCATAACGAAAATTTCGAAGACTTCAAAGAAAAACCTGTTGTTAGTGGAAAAGTACTCGCAAAAACTACTTTCTTTTTTGCAAAAATCTGGCCTCGATTTTAATGATTGGGTTGGGTTGCTATAGGCACTGACACTTGTAGCGTTATGCTTTCATATCAGAAAGGAGCAGTCTTGGAATTGCAGAAGTCTCTAAGAATGCTATTAAATGCCCTTGCTACAGTCATGCTTTAAATTTATCACTTTCGAAATCAAGTTCCGTCCAAGATGTCCGCAATGCTATAGGCACAATTAAAGAGATCCTAAATTTCTTTAATGTCTCGCCAAAGCGGAATAAAGTTCTGAAACAAGTTGTGATGGACGAAAACTCTGGTCACCAGCAGTTGAAGAAATTGTGCGAAACTAGGTGGGCAGAACGGCATGAAGCGGTTTTGAGATTTAAAACATACTTTCTCGAAATTGTCAGCGCATTGGAATTGGTGGCCAGCTGGAAAGATAGCCAGTCATGATCGCAAACCCTGTTGAATACTATGTTTACTACAAATTTTATAGTTGCTGTCTGTTGCTTGTCTTTTACGCTGAACTTTACTCAGAGTGTGAGTAAGTTACTACAAAAGAAAAATTTGGACACTAAAGTAGCAAAAGAACTGATCCAAAATGTAATATTAGTGTTAAAGGAAAAGAGAGAAAACGTAAAACAAACGTTCAGCGATCTATATGTGGAAATTACAAAGCTACATGAAAAGTTGGATTTATCCGTTTCCCTCCCTAGAAGAGTCAAAAAAAAAAAAAAAAAAAAAAAAAAAAAAAAGGTGCAACGCCATCACT
This sequence comes from Macrothele yani, assembly GCA_039090855.1. Taxonomy (NCBI): domain Eukaryota; kingdom Metazoa; phylum Arthropoda; class Arachnida; order Araneae; family Macrothelidae; genus Macrothele; species Macrothele yani. The sequence goes on along the minus strand of CM077018.1, from coordinate 60,920,470 downwards.
GATAGTGCCGAAGATTACTTCAGAATCACCATTTACATCCCTTTGTTAGAAAACGTGATTCAAGACCTTGATTTCAGATTCCCCTCTAATATTTTCAATTCTCTAACATCTAATTCCCTATTACCGTCAGAAATCGTGAAAAAGTCAAAATCGGAAATATCGACAATTGGGTAAGACATTTCTAAGTAATTGGCGCCTATTGTTGCAGAAAAAGAAGAAATTCTAGGGTCCAAACTCAAATCGGAGATAGACCTGTGGGTTGAAAAATGGAAAAAATGCAAAACGGAAGAATTACCAAGTAATGCCGTAGCAACTTTTTCTCGTTGCGATAAAGATTTATATCCTTGCATCTGCACTGCATTGAAATTATTGTGCACCCTACCAGTAAGCACTGCTTCAAGTGAGAGGCGTTTTTCAGCACTAAAAAGGTTGAAAACGTGGCTAAGAACAACAATGACGCAAGAGCGATTGGTTGGCCTAGCCCTGCTTCATGTTCACCGAGATATCTTCATATCAGTTGAAAATGTCATTAACAGATTTACAAATATGAAGAACCGAAGACTGGAATTAGTCACTTGATTATATTTGTGTTAATAAACAGTAATGATTTAAATAATCAATTGAATTAATTAATATTATTCAATTAGAATATATATTGAACAATTTTAATTTAAATAGCTAAATTTCAGTAAATATTAGTTATTATTACATGCTACAGTTAATAGTTTACATAAGCTTATCAAATATCACCGCCCTTGCACACATGCTTCATTGGGTACTCGAATCCGGGCACAATTCGGACGTTTCGAACGCTATCAAGCATGATGCCGCCCCAAACGAGAACTCCGCCACCTCCAAACCGGTCCCTTTCGATGATGTCGGAGGCGTGATTGCGTGTTTCCCTCTCTCTCCAGATGTGTATACGTCCAGAATCGCTCGTCAGACTAAATCGGCTCTCATCCGTAAAGAGAACTCGACCCCATTACTGATGTGTCCAGTTCTTGTGTTCCTGGCACCACAGAAACCGCCGTCTCCGATGAGCAGGCGTTAACGGCACACACCGTACTGGTCGTCGTGCAAATAGACCACTTTTGTGCAGCCTCCTGACCACAGTAAAACGCGATAACGGACGTCCAGTTGTCTGTTGCATGTGCCTTGCGATTTCTCCCGCTGTCTGCCGTCTGTCTCTTCTCGCCTGTAGGACAATATACCGGTCGTCCACCGCCGTTGTTGCTCGTGGACGACCACTGCTAAACTCTCGGACAGCTGTTCCTGTAGTTTGAAATGTTCTCCAAGCTCGTGAAACGATGCTGTGAGTGATCCCGAACTCCTCGGCCACACTAGTCACACTTCGACTTTCTTCCAACTTCCCAATGACGCGACCTCAGGTAAAGTCATCCAAATGTCGTCTACTGGATTGCCTGTTGGACATATCACACGGTGGCAGCAACTCGACGTTGTTCAAACCGATGTACACCGTGCAACAGCGTTTACCGAATTGCTGAGCGTACACCGCCCGTGTGCTTTATACCCTTCCGACACTCACCCCCTCCTACGTCATGCTGCATACATGCGCATGCCTTACCGTACCGGGCCCTAGTCTATCTCCTGAGTGGTCTTTCGGTCCGTTCTGCTGGCTCGTTCCGCTGTTAAGCTAATTTCTCGTCTTCGTCCTTAATTTTTGCACACAAGTGAACGATATTTACTGAAATAAAATTATGCAAGTTTCAAAAATTATGTTTTTTAAAGAACTTTAAAATACGACTTGTTATCAGATTATTCTAATAGTTTCTGTAAGTCCATCTAAATTAAAGTTGAATCATCAACATGAACACTGTTGTTGGCAAAGTTGTCGTCACTGTTTTTTTTTTCATTTGAATCACAAACCGAATCATCTTCTGTACCATCCATGGCACTACTGATGCAGCATTTCTGAAAAGATAACGACTTTGCATTTTCGTAATAACGACACCGCGAGCAGTCATAAGAAGAGATACCTGTGAAAACATGGGAGATAGAGGATTCGTTTTTTGCGCTCCTCCGAAACGTTAAGTGGCATGCTTAAAATACGCAGCAGGGAGGAGATTGAAAGAGAAGGTTGCATCCTTTTTGGAATCAGAAATTCCGTGGTCTAACTTTCGAAACGTTATTAGGTTTCGCATTTATCATATTAGAGACAACTGTTTCTGTAGCACTGCAGACGGGTCGTTTCTTGAAATTGTGCGCTAGGATAAAAAAATGCTTCATAATTTATACACTGCCTGACAGAGAAAATGCCACACCATGAAGGAATGCTCGAAAACAGACAAAACTGCAGACACAGATAGCCAAGTAGGTCCTAAACAAATTATTTAATTGTCACATACAGAGCCGAATATGCAAGATGATCAATAAGGTGTATGGCCCCCATTTTGGGCGATACAGCGTTGATTCCGACGTGGCATAGAGACAATGAGAGTCCGAATAGAGTCCTGGGGTATCGTGGACCATGTGGTGTTAATCCGAGTCAACAGTTCATCTTCATTTTGCGAGGATGGGGGGTTCTCAACCGACAGCCAATCGTGTCCCACAGATGTTCGGTGGGCCAGAGGTCGGGGGATCGTGCTGGCCATGGAAGTATCCGCACACCGTGTAAAGCATTCAGGTTGATCCGAGCGTTATGCGACCGGGCGTTATCCTACTGAAAAACGGCGATTGGGAAGCCCTGCATATACGTTAGTGCTGCGGGCCGTAGCACCTCGTCAACATAGCGGCGTGCCGTTAATGTGCCCGTAATGCGTACTAGCGGTGAGCGGCTGTTGGCGCTGATTGCACCCCACAACATGATTCTACGTTGCTGGGCTGTGTGGCGCTCCACAATGGCGGAGGAATTCGCCCGTTGGCCACGTCGCCTTCAGACTCTCACACAGAGATCATCCGTGGTGAGACAGAACCGCGATTCGTCGCTGATCACCACACTGTTCCATTCGGCACCCCACGCAGCTCTGGAGCGATACCACGCCAAGCGGTGACAACGATGGCTTGCTGTTAAGGGTAGCCTTCGCAACGGACTGTTGGACAGCAAACCAGACGCAGCCAATCTGCGCGACACTGTCCTCGTCGATATCGGAGCATCCAAGCCTCCCGTTCATTCCGCAAAATGTCACCCGTTGTAGCCTGTATAGGTCCGCTACGACATAACGTCGGATGCGACGACTGGTGGGTTTTGACGTCCGTCTCCGTGCTCCGGCCCCCTACGACGTTGCAGAGATCCTTCCTGGGACCACTGTCTCCAAATGCAACCAACGGTTGGGGCATCACGTTGCTTTTCTTACGCAATACGACGCAAGAACCATCTGGTGGTACGAAGGCCTACGATGACACCTCTCGTGAACTCATCCGTTTGACGAAATCGCGTACGATGGCATCTTAACATATTGGAACTCCTTGTTCGTTTTCCTGACACGGTTACAGCAGAACCATTCACTTCTCGCGCCCGTGATGACATCTCGTCTGATGGACTCACAGGCTGGTTGTCCGCTTATATCCTGCGCGCCGTTCGTGCGATTGGTCTGCAAATGCAATCATTTGCATAACTTGTACATGTGCACCCATCCTGAAATTTGCATGGCGATGCGTTCACGTCTTCGTGGTGCGGCATTTTCTCTGCCAGGCAGGAAAATGCCGCACTAACTGATTTAACTGATTTGCGTAAAAGCCGTACCCTGCATTTTAAAAGAAGAAATTATATTAGCATTTAACTGAAATTGACAACATTATAACGTAGCATCTAGAGTGACAGCAGAAAAACATTTCGAACTGACTGACTTAATATCATACCTACATAGGCGTAGCGGGGGGCGGGGGCACGTGCCCCAATTTTAGAAAATGTAATTAAGAGGGCAAGCCTATGATAGAGCGATTAATATGAAAATATGAGTGGGAGGCTTAATAGAATCATTACGAAGTTCAAAGAGGAAAAACCAAGAGCGTTATAGAAACACACACACTCACGCACACTGTTATACTAAGGTTACCAAATGTCCTCATTTTCTCGGGACAACCCTCAATGCCACTCCAATTGCGCAGTGGTCTAAGCGCTCGCTTATGACCATTTGTCCGAGATGGGCTGGATTCGAAAGTCGGTGAGGCATGGATGTTGTGTTTTGTCCTGCGGCACTGACTCCTTCCCTTTCCTGAAGCCAATGTCCCTGAATTAGGGACGAGCGACTGCTTATAGCCCTACTAGTTTCAAGGTGGTCGTTAAACTTTCAATAAAAAACAGAAACAAAGGAAAAACAGTCCTTAATTTCAATGCTTCGTCCTCAATTCCGTAAAAACAGACTGAGGATGTCAAATGTCTTCAATTTCTTATTTTTTGTCCTCGATTTTTGAAATTTCCCCAAAAACTTGTAATAGTGGCAATTAAAAAAAAATTCAAATTTTCGAGATGCTCAAAGAGGTCAAAACACTGTCACCAGTGTCATAACCTCAACCGTCCAACTGTAACCGTAATAATTTCCAGCTTTGTAACGTGTAACGCTGAGCTTTTTTTTTATTGGGGGTTTAACGACCACTGTGAGCAACCCAATGGGCTATAAGCAGTCGCCCGTCCCTAATTTAAGGTCAGTGGTTCCAAGGAAGGGAGAGAGCCAGTGCCATAAGACAAGCACAACATCCATGCCTCACGGGATTCGAACCCGAACCCCTTTCGGACGAATGATCAGAGGCCGTCGCTTAGACCACTGCGCTACCGGGGCGGCAACGCTGCGGTTGTAATTCCTAAACTAAAAGATTTTTATAATTCTATAAGTAGCTTTTGAGTTTAGTTACTAATATAAATGTTGATAAAAAACATGAAGAGAAATTATATGTAAATACACATGCAGAATACTACCATACACATAAAGGATTTCTATATGTGTTATCTATGAGAAGGAATATTCCAAGTCCAATAACTTTTGAAGAAACGGTTTACTGAAAAAATGCGCGAAGGGTTAGAACACAATTGAATCCACCAAATGCAAACACATTTAGCGTCAGTTGCTAATTTAATTGCAAGAAAATGGACTCATAAAGGTATGGAACTATTTTCTGAAGCGGGTAAATGTTTCCTTGAATTAAGTAAGAAATCGCGTAATATTCATGGGTGACATGCCGAAGCATCTAACATAATCAACTCAATAATTGTGATGTTATTTCGTTTGTTTTAACTGGATTTAACTAAATTATTTATAGGATTCGGAATAAATCTCATCTTTTTCAGCATCCACTTTTTTGCAATTAAATAAATAATTGATAATAGATTCTGTTGCATTTGGTAGATTCCAATGATCGTTCTACAACTTTTGTTCAGTACATTTTTGCATTAAACTGCTTCTTCAAGTGAAGTTATTAAACTTGGAATATTCCTTCTAATAGAGATAACATACAGGTATCTCATGATTTCTCTGCGCTTAGGGTACAGCAATTTTATGGCTTCAGATATATTTTCTTGTACAGAATCATAATGAAATTTCAGTACAAAATGAAAATGTAGCTTTGTTTGCATGTGCTTGCTCTCCTGTGAGTAACATTTAAAATTTACCAGAAGTAATGTTGAGCATGACATTATTTTACTGCTATTTTATACTTATTTCACATGAAAATCATCCTTCAGAATCAAAGTATGTTTTCCCATGAAACTGGTCAATTATGGTACAGTTCATAACATTCTTTGCTGATCTTAGGCTTTACCATAATGTGTCAGATGTTCCTTGTTGGAGAGGTGACATACTTTTGTTCCATGGACGATCGTTTGGTTTGGGGGTGAAATGGTGAAAACACGTTCCGTCCCCTGTGATGATTCGACGCAAAAAAATTGTGACCCTCAACAGAATACCGTTGCAGAAGAGCCAAAGTAGGCCGACCATACGCACCTTTTTGAACGGGACAGTACCATTTTTTTTTTTCATATTTCACGGTCGTCCCGTCATTTTAATAAAAATGTCAGTTTTGTCCCGTTTTTAATAAAAACTATAAATATACTTGTATATTGGTCAAGCAAATTTTTTCTGAAATGAGCAAAAACGCCTAGAAAACATTCCTGTATCGGAAAATTAAAAAAAAAAATTCTGAAATGAGCGAAAAACGCCTAGAAAACATTCCTGTATCGGAAAATTAAAAAAAAATAAATTCTGAAATGAGCGAAAAACGCCTAGGCTTTTGTAATATTGTAGAGTTTATTCTTTGTCTTCCAGGAAGTTCAGCACCTTTTGAGAGAATATTTTCTGTTATGAACAGTGTGCGGTCAAAGGAGAAATCTAGGTTAAGTGTTGAGACAATGAGAGCTATGTTTGTTGTAAGACAAAATTGTGTCATGGAGTGTGAGAAGTTTTATAATAAGGTGTTGAAAGACCAAAGTTTGCTGCGTAAGATTACTTCATCGGAGAAATATTCATGGTACGATGTTGGTGAAATACAGTCCCCCGTTAAGTGTACCTAAATTTTTTGTATGGGTTCTGTCACTGTTAATTGAAGAATAATGGTAAGCTCAATATGTTTAAGTGATAACCCTTTTTTATCCCCTTTTTGTCTCAAGAAAATATGGTCACCCTAAGCCAAAGACGACAGGAAACGTTGGTTCCTGTGCTGGTCGGTGAGTAAACGTGGCAGCCATCTCGCACACAATTTCCGAAGTCCCAGCTGCTCGTGAATGATGGAATGCACAGCCACGTACGAAATGTCTAACGTACTGGAAATTGAATCGATTTTGATACGCCTATTATTTCGTATCATGTCGTCAACATGCTCCGGAGTGCTGGATATTGATGGTCTGCCTTCGCGGCATTCGTCCGCCAAATTTGTGCGACCGTTTTCAAATTGTTGGCACTACTTTACAATGGCCGGGCGCAACATGACATTTCCCCCGTATACATCACAGATTTCACGATGGATGTCAATGCAATTTAGGCGCTTAGCCCACAAAAATCGAATGGTTCCTCCACTGGCGCCAACTGCCGGGGTTCTCAGGGGCTTGGGCACCCCTTCAAATCATTTGGGGGTGCTCCGCACCCTCCGAAATTTTGTTACATGTACTGGATTCATACTTAAATATTTAGCTCCACTTTACACAAAATTAAATAAGATAATCGGAATATAGCGTAAATATTTGGTTTCTATAAAAAAGAAATCAATATCTTAAAAAAATCGTGTTTAACTACTATAACGAAGTAAATGTCTCCGTCATTTTTATAAGTCACTCTACCAATTGAGCTACGCGGACGTTCGTTCTGACTGCTATCTGCCTTTATGTCGTGTGCGTCCTGCTTGCAGGTACGTCACACTACCGATACTCGAGGCTGACGAGAAAGACAGGCTTCGGTGCGGAAGGCCATCTGTAAGGTCACGTGACCAAGGTAGTGCTGTTGCCTCTGCTTGGGCTGCCGAGAGCAAACGGTGACCGAGTAGAGAGCTATTTTTTCCAACACGCAGCAAATATAAGGTGGCACATCTAATCATTGCATATTAATTTCAAACTATTAGAGAATAAAACGTTCAAAAGGAACATTATTAAAATGTGAGTTCTACTGAACTTAATCGTTTAACACTACTGAATTAATTTTTTTTCGTTTTCCGTGTAGTGTGGATTTTTGCGTTTAACCATTCCTTTAGCAAAATCGTATCAAGAGACATATTCAAAAGTTTTGTTGCTCGATTTAATGAAATTAACTATATTTTCTTCGTTGTCCGTGTAGTTCATTTATTTTTCTTTTTTGCCTTCATGATTTTCTAGCAACAATGAAAAGCAAATTCGTTTAATAAATAGCGTACAGAATATTAATAGCAAACGGAAAACGTCAAGCGAAATCATATTGAGGTCGAAGAAAAAGTGTTCCCTCATATACATATCTCTGGCTAAAACGTTCCTTACTAAATTAAAAAAAGTTATATTTTTTCTTGTTCTGGAAAAAAATAATTTTTGGATATTATTGCATGTATTTTGTTTAATGGGGTTATTTCTAGGACAATGCTTCTGTACACTAAAAGTACATAATTTGGAAATAATTCCTTCTTAAAAAAATGCTTAGGATCCCTTTTAATACAAATCATGTCTGTGCATTAGTTTATTTTACTTATTTCTACTTGGGGGAAGAAAAAAAATTAATCCTTATCTGTATATATTTCAACACTTTAAAATTATGTGACAACACATTCTGGCACAAGCTATTTTCTTGGTAATTGAAAAAAAAGTTGAATGAAGGATACTGTCACAAAAAATGCTCTCATTGTTTTGTGAAAAATTAATGCAAGAACTTTTTTTCATAAAATTATTCATTTTTGTCACTATTAAATTTTCCTTTCGTTTGTAAATTCACAATTACTATAATTGAACACTGTTAGGTAAGCCAAAAATTGAAAAAAACTATTTCCATACTAGAATTTAATTCAAACTATAGCTCAGTAAACAGAATTCTTGCTCACCATTCACAGAAATTTAATTGTATTATGAGCCAATAAGCAATCTGAAATTGCAGATTTAGCGCTACTGACTAACTCTTTCATACCAGAAAATTTGAAAAATTCATCGCCATGGAGCAGGAAGCGAACCTGCATTTCCCGATTTCCATTCGAGCATGCTACCGTTACACCATCCAGGATGAGGAAGTCCCAAACATCCGAGTGATTTAATCTGAATAATCTCAGATTTTCGCCAGTCAAAGCGAGCCCTGCTTCATCGTAGCTCAGCTATTTAGAGTCAGGTCGATGCTTAGCAAATTCCCAGTTATTCAGGTAAACATTGGGGAAGAAATATTTCTTCTTATTATACATGGGAAATATATATATCTCTATAAGTAATCTGAAATCACATATTTACTGTTAACGTAACTGAAATCAAACGATCGTCAATGGAATGGAAACATGTCACCTTTCCAACAAGGAAGACGTGAAAAGTCCAACTGTCTCTGTCTGCGGGAGAGGTCATGGCAACTGTGAATCTGTTGTTTACACAGAATTTCTGTCAAAAGAGATGACCATCAATAGTGACTCATATTGCCAAACACTATTAAATTTGCGAAATTCAATTAAGGACAGATGCCGGGGTAAGTTGAGCGAAGGTGTCACTCTGCTGCCCAACAACGCTACACAGCACGGAAAACAAAGGGAATTGCTGTAGTCATTCAAGTCGGAGGTGTGGCAACGTCCACCTTACAGCCCCAACTTATCCCCATGCGGCTGCCATTTGTTCGGTAAAATGAAACAGGACGTTAGTGGACAATGATTACCAACCGATGAGGCTGTGAAAAGTGCGGTCCTTAACTAGTTGCACCAAACTGGACTTTTTCTGTACAGGTATGGAAAGTTAATCGCACGTTCCGATAAATGTTTACAGTCCTTAGGCGCCTATGTCGAAAAATGAATTAATGTTGTACCTTTAAACCAACATACACCCCCTGAGTATATCTTTGCTTGTTTGTTTTATTCAACAGTGTAACTAACTTTTCGATCCACCCTCATATTATTAAAGCACTTTGCTGCAATTCAGAAATCAAATTTTTAGTTTGCTTTAAAAATTAGCATCAACACTACATTTGGAAAAAGTATCAACTTACCTATTGACTATCAATTTGTCTTGTATCTTCAAGCGGAACGAAGTAAAAAATACTATTAAAAAATAAACAAATGGGTCCATTTTTTTTTACATAAATGTACCTCAAATGTCTGTTTCAAATAGTTTGAAAGAAGGAAGTCATCACAAGCTGCAACTGTATTCAGCTTCAGATTGTTTACCCAACTTTCCTTATGTGATAGCATCTGCAACAAAGTTATAGATACATACAACAAAATAAATAAAGAATTCTTGCTAACCAATGGCAGAAATTAAGACATCTGTTTCAAATAGTTTGAATCATCACAAGTTACATCAAAATTATCTCAGCTTTAGATCCTCCAGTATGTGTTACAATCTGAATATTTTATGTATGAGTTGTGTCCATTATTTTCTTTACCTAAAATCTACTTTTGTAATGTTCATACCTAACTGTGATCTACTTTTTTATAAAACATATTTGATAACACATTTTGGATTAGACAACATTTCAACAGTATAAATAATTATTTCCCACACATTTCTAAAGGAATTGGTTAATTTTTCATAACACTTGGTTAATTTTTCATAGCACTAGGGAACTTATACATTTTGCTAACATTCTTTACTAGAAGCCAAATTTGCTCGTTATGGTAAAATTAAATTTTTACTTTCAATATACCTACTATAAATGTCAAGCTAAGCACTAGTACACACACACACCAGTGCTGAGACGGGCCGAACCCGAACCAGGTGCTGGCTGCGTATTACTTACTGGAGTTCGAGCTTGGAGGGGAAGAATTTTCTTCCTTTTTCTTTTAATGTGATTTTATATGATTTAGCACACGAGGCTTTTTTTACACTTTCAAGTTGTTAAAGAAAATTCTTCAGCAACTGGGTCTAAATGGGGAGTAGGAATTCTGCAGGGCTATCCATTCCGGGCTTGGATAACAAAATACCATATGCCATGAATTACAGGATTTCTGCCAAGGATAAGTTTTAAGAAGTATAGATAGTAAGCTGATGGAATTTTGCTCCCTACCTCAAAGGGGCAGCTCCCTGCTAATTCTATTGAGCAACATGCGACATAGTTTGTTGTGCCTCAAGATGTTTCCTGATACCCCCCCCGCCAAAAAAAAAAAAACATTTCAGGAAGAAATGAATGGTTAAAGAAATTATAGAAACATCCATCGGTTAATTGCATGGGTAGGAAAGAGTGGAAGTCTGGAAAACTTTTTAATGCCTATACAGGTTAATCATAGTTTTCGGGCTCAATCGGGCTGACATACTTCAGGTTTGGGCTCTTAAAATTGAGCCTGAACTCAGCTCTGACACACACACAGTAACACTTCAGTTAACTTCACACAGGTGTTTTTATCAAAAATTTTATGGCAATGAAGTCATAGTGGCAAGTATGAAAAATAAGAGAAATTTCCTGGAATTTTTTAGTACAGTATTAAAACGTAAACAAAAATGCTACAATATTACTGCTAACATTTATTAATCTGGAAATAAGTGACATGGAACTCGTACGGGTATGGTGTCTTTGAGGGACTAGCCAGACCCCCATGACGTGAAAGAGTACAGCATCATCTTCCACGGAAAGAAAATAGTCCATAGATTTTCAAATGAATTTGGACTGATGAAATCAAAACTGCTTTTAAAAATGAGGACCTCTGGCCCATTTTGCTGTGAAATGGCTTGGCAAATTAAGATGCATATCTTGGGATAGGAGAATATAAAAAGGTATATCACAGGCACATTGTGTAAGACGGGCAACAACTGCACAAACAATATTAGTTCCAATTTGAAAAAAAAAAAAAGACACCACCAAAAATTAAATACAAATCTTCAGTACATAATGACACCACCACTCAGCATCACTATGTGAATAATATGTGATGAAGCAGAAAAATGATCGGAAATATGTTACGAGACGCTAACTGAAGTACTGCTATATGTGTATCCAAATGACAAACAAGTTTCAAATAAAATGAAACCAAATATGACATATCTTTACTTTCTAGTTTCAAAGATAACTTTTCAGAAATGTTATCTGCATTTACTACAGAAGAAAAATACATTTCAATGCTTTAACCAACCTGGCTAAACACTTTGTATGCATATAAAATATTTGATAAGTTTGAACTCTTTTTCCTATCTCAGGACTTTGTGCACACTAAGGAAAGACACGGAAAACTAAGCGTTCTGACTTTCAACTTCTTAATTTTTCTTTCACGCGATTTCAAATCATTTCGGTTATCATGTTTGGCTTTTACTAAGTTGTTCAAGAGTATTTTGCAGCTGAGGAGTTATGTTTTCCTATTTAGTTTTCAAGCTACTCATACACAAAGATTCAACAGAAAATGAATAAAAAATCTAAAATCAGAACTTTGTTTAAACTTATGCAGCAGATTTTGTATAAGGCAAAGTTTGTCTTATACAAAATCTGCTGCATACATTACTTTGGTATGGCAAAAGTTGTAAGTCTCCTTTTACTTTTATAATTTGACTTGCAGCCACTAACACTGCGAAATCGTGGCATGGCAATTCCTCTAAAAATAATTATACCTTTTAATACAAGTGAAGAACTAGATATGAAATTTTTAATCGAAAGTAGTTCCCTATGTTTTGTACAGTTAGAATAAAATTGATCATGCAGTTTTTCAACATAATCTGTCCACACTGTTCAGACAGCTTTAGTAAATTCAATCAGACAAATGCTATATCACAGTTACATTAAGTTACGAAATTAAAAAATGTCCTCTTTAATTCAGAGACACATTACAATGTAACAGTTCAAGCATTAATTTCGTAAAGAAAGGGCTAACGATTGTTAGAGATGCAAATGTTATACAAATTACGAAGGCTAATTCCCTGAAAAGTTGCCCTGATTCCTGGTAATATTCAAGCTCTATGTGAATCGGCATTGGTAAAAAATATTAATTATTCTATTTGAAATAAGAATTCAACACCACAGAATAACTCACTTCTTTATACTTCACAATTCACGAGACATGAACAGATTTCAACACGTGTGAAACTAAGATCTACTCATTAAACCTATAACTATCACTAAAACTAAATAAAACGTTTACTAAGAATTAACCTTATCTTCGAATTATAAAAATACCTACCTCACAAAACTATACGTGTATCCAAATGACAATAAACGGAACACTCACTCAATACAAATAACTGTGAACAAACGATGCAATGGCTGTTCAACCGATTGACTTGGCGACAGCACTAAGTTGTGCACGTGACTATTTCGCACCGTAGCCTGTCTTTCTCGTCAGCCTCGACCGATACTGAATAAACGCTTAAGAAATAAGACAGATATGCAAGCGAGAAATCGGGGGTGTGGGATGTGGTTTGTGCCCTACCATCCTACAGTTGCCGGCAAGGTAGGGTACAAACCAAAAGTCCTGCACCAATAGACCGAAAGTCAATTTTTGATGTTTGAAGTCAACTTATACAGCGTAATGGTGAAGTCAGGAATGCATATTAACAGTGTTTCTTTCAGGACTTTTTTACCGGGGGGGGGGGGAGCGAATGGAACCTTAGAGGGGGCAAGTTTTCTATTTGTTATATATATATATATATATATAACAAATAGAAAAATAAAGTATTTCATTTTTTTGTTTCTGGTTAAAATGCGACTTATATTAGAAAAAAATGCATCAACTTACATTAGGAAAAATGCTGTAATATTTCTTCTATTTTTCGTTAACTTTAATTTTGTTCTGGTGAATTTCAGAAACTTCCATTTTTCGTCCTACCCCCTCCCGAAAAAAAAAAAATCCTATATACGCTCCTGATATAGTAATTACTTCTTCGAACATTTCAAGAAAAAACTTTTCTCAGCTAAACGAGAGAGGGGGAGGGGGACTGTCCATTCAAGGTGTGGGTCTTTGTTTCGGCAGGCTTGAAATTTTTATCTATTAAAATGTATTCAACACGCTTCTGATCCTGAATCGCACCTCCCTGACTACGAGGTATGATTAGTTTACTTATTATATTTTGTAGAGTGGAATGCGTCTTAATACACTTTTACACTTTTTAGCAAAATAAACTATAATACTTGAACAAATATTAAAAAAAATTATAATTGGAGAAAAAATTGTAGCATCAAAAGAAACAAAACTTGCTATTTCATTATACCCTGAATTTATTAACATTTGGTTTGGTAAGATAAAATGCCTCTGGGGGGCGAATGGTCGCTTCCGGGAGGGGCCCCTCCGATGTATGCCTGAAAGAAACACTGCATATTATACAGCATTTTAAAAGAAATTTTATGCTGAATTCAGATATTTTTACAGAATGATATTACCAGTAATACAAGTGAAGTTACAAGCAAAAGTACAGCGTGTAGTCATGAAAAGCAAAAAACAGTGGAATTTGTGAAATTAGTGTGCAATGCGTTTAACGTAAAATTACTGTACAATACATTATTGAGACTTGCTGGACACTTGAAATAACTTACCAACAAGCAAAATACACTTTAATATTTAATTGAATAACTACGGTTTCTTAGTAACAAAGTGCACCTTCATGGCATGGAACTAATGATCTTCTCTCGTTGTCCATTGGTGACAACACGGTGCCATACGGCCCTTACAGACTCAATTAATGTGTTTTAGATGTGGGTCCTTGTAGTAACAAACTTACTAGTTCCTCTTCTGCGTCTACCGTCAATTCAAGTGGAAAGAGTGTTATTTCCCATAAAACTTCAGACAAAAAATGTGTAAGGTCGTTCCAAGAAAAATGGAAGAAATCTTATCCTTGGATCAAATATGAAACCGGCAAAATGCAATGTTCAGTGTGCAAAACTGCAGCTGATTCGAAAGTTGCACTTCATGTGTTGATAGTCAACGATCGCGGTGCATTCGAAGCTTTTGTGTGCAACGGATTTTGCTCCTGGCATAAAGCCCTTGAAAGATTCAAACCTCACGAAAAGAGCGCATTGCACCGATCTGCGGTCTCAGCATGCTCTTCGGTGAACAAAGGCATAAATTATATGCGCGAGTCTTTCTGATGCTAAACTGAAAGATATGAAAGATGCGAGAAGGCATTTGAAAATAATTTCTTCGGTTTTGTTTTTGGCCCAGCAAGGGTTGGCATTACGCGGACATAATGATGAGAACTCCAACATCCAACAACTATTTTCCCTTCGCGCAATTGGTGTTCCTGAGCTAAAAACGTGGCTTTAACGCACTAATTACAAATGGATATCGCATAAAATGATAAATGAAATCCTCTCTTTAATATCAAAGAACGTACAAGTAAAACTTGTGTCAACAATTAAAAGTGCCTTTCTTTAAGCAATTATCATGGATAAGACGACTTATATTTCTTCAGTGGAGCTGTAGAAATATCAGTCGTCTCATCCATGATAATAGCGTAAAAAAGGCAATTCAGGAAACATCTATATGTTTCAGAATTGTGGACGATAATCCTGAAATACAGGAAATTTTCATGGGTTTATATGAAACTCCGTTCGTTCACAGATGTTGAAAGTCTGTTTTGTATTGTAAAATATGTTCTTTGTCGATTCGGGATGGACATCAGGAGTTGTCGCGAATAGACAGTGCTACGACGGAGCTTCCAATGTGAGCGGCCATTCGTCAGGACTGCAATCAAGAATAATTAACGTCGAGCCTAGAGCAACTTTTGTTCATTGTTTTGCGCAAGTATTAAACTTGGTTGTGTAAGACACAATGGCAAATATAAGCATAATATGAGATTTTTTTTATCTTTGGCCCGTGATTTAATTTCTTTTGTTAAGGTCTCTCCAAAACGACTTACGGTATTCAAGTCACTTCAAGATGCAGAAGACAATTTTTCTTTGCGCCCTTTCTGCCCAACAAGGTGGTGCGTTAGAATTATATCCCTCAAAAAAACTTGTGTGAAAAAACTAATGTGTGTGTGTTTTTTATTGGAGGTTTAACGACCATCGTGAGCAACTCAATGGGCTATGAGCAGTAGTCCGTCCCTAATTTAAGGTCACTGAATCCAGGCAACGGAGAGAGCCAGTGCCGTAAGACAAACACAACATCTATGCCTTACTGGATTCGAACCCGGACCCTTTTCGGACGAATGACCAGAGGCCATCGCTTAGATCACCATGCCACCGGGGCTGCCGGTAGAGATTTCGATGAGCAGAAACTTTTGCTGCACTGTTATATGTTTTTGGACGTTGCAAGAGCAGAAAACTTTGCTGTAAAAAATACCGCGGAAGCTGTACAACTTCTGCGCAGCAGAGAACGCGCTCCCCTTCGAGTACTGCGTTCTTAAAATAATGTTAACCATACCGGTAACATCGTGCACAGCAGAGAGATCGTTCTCAGCTCTCCGTCGCTTCAAGACATATTTAAGATATACAGTTACTCAAAAGAGATTAAACGATATGGCTATTCCTCATGTTCATAAAGAACTAACTTTTTATTCGGACATAGATTTGACTGCTAATGACTTTATCCATCAGGCAAAACACTTTTTTTGCCACAAAGAAGTAAAATAAGTTTAAAGCTTTTTCTTTTGAAATATACATGTACAACAGGATTCTATACTTGTATAACTTCATCCTTTCTAAGTCTTTACATAACACTGCGTCTTAAATACTGTACTTATTAAATGAAATTATGAGTCAAGTTCCTAAGTCTAGGTTATATAGTTTTTACCATGAATTTGTCTTTGGCTTGAAGGATTTTATATTCACTATTAATTCAATAATTTTCTTTATAGTATTATACACTTCCTTGTACGGCGTTATTCTGATCGAAGTTTTCCTTAGGCCACTTTAATGTGCTTGAATTTTATATTTAGCCTAGAGCATAACAGTTTGCTGGAAAGTTTCATAGATATTCTACCTTTCTATTTATGTTGTTATTATTTCTATTTATTCGGTTCCATGAGGGGTTTTTTCGTAATATATCGTCGGGTGATTATATAAAAAAATGTTCTAGATTTTAAATACATGTTATAGAGACATAAGTTGAGTTCACCCCGTTTAAACAAAACAGAAAAAAAATGCAAAACCCAGCTGTGCGCATAACGTCAGCATTGCAATGAAACTTACCTGTCGTGTTTATAACTTACACTAAAGAGCAATTGAATTAGAGATACCTGTCTAGTAAAGTGTAGCACCACCTTTCGCCGTGATGACGGCGGCGATTCGTCTCGGCATGGACTCGACAAAACACCGGAAGCGTTGGGAAGCCATACGGATCCACGACCCCTGAACAAGCTCCCACAGTTCACGAAGATTTTATGGAGGGGGTCAGAGCCTCGAACATCTCTCTCGGTGGCATCCCAGATGTGCTTGATGGGATTGAGGTCAGGGGACCTAGTTGGCCAAGGAAGTGAGGTCACGTAGGTGGAGTGTTCATCTAACCATTCGGATACAATTAGGGAGCGATAGCACGGTGCATTGTCTTGTTGCAGGATGAGGTCTCCAGTGGGATGTTGAAGACCCACAAACGGGAGCAAATGGTCGTCCAGGATATCCTGGTAACGTTGACCTGTGAGGGACGATGTCACACGTACCGAAGGACCCATTTCAGTCCACGTAAACAGTCCCCAGACAAGAATGCCACCCCCACCAGCTTGGAGAGTACCCTGCTGGCAAGAAGGATCCATCGCTTCATGTGGTTTGCGCCGTACTCGTATCCTGCCATCCGTAAATGTTGCCTGGACTGATGAGTCGAGATCCAACGTGGATCTCGACTCATCAGTCCAGGCAACATTTTCCCACATGTCTAGGGTCCAGTGGCGATGTTCTCGCGCCCATGCTAATCTTTGCACCCTGTGATGTGCGGTCAGCAGCGGTACCCTCGTGGGACGATGGCTTCTGTACCCCATAGCGAGGAGATGGTTCTGGATGTTGTGGCTGCTTACACGTTTTTGTGTACCAGCGTTAAATTGCCGAGTGATTTCTTGCACTGTGGCCGGTCTATCAGCTGTTACAATGCGAGCTAGCCGACGATGACCCCGCTCATCCACACGCTGTTGTCCAAGGCAGTTGGCCTTTGCAGGGATGGTTTTACCGGATTTGATGTACTCACGGTACACCCGTGACACAGCGGCTCATAAAAATCCCAGTGCCTGCACGACTTCCGAGATGGAGTGACCCATTCGTCGGGCCCCAACAATTTGCCCACGATCAAATGCGTTTAGATCATTCGTCTTACCCATACTGCTTCCGACTCTTACTGATTCCCGTCGCATCACTCCTTATATTGTTGGATCGCTGCATACGTCAAGTCATTTCCGTTTACAGGGCCGCCCACAGCGCCACATTTGCATAACGCCAGCTGTCTCTAATTCAATTGCTCTTCAGTGTACTATGCTGCGTTATACGCTAAATGCTAACAATAACAAGTAAGGAAAATAATACAGAGCAATGATTATGAAACGTGTTCCATTCCAACACTGAACACGTCTGTATGTTTGATACTGCTAGAGCGAGCTCCTCAAAGGCATTGCTATTAGCCTACTGTCTGTTTTGACTAATGACTATATACTGACAATCTCAGCCGTTTTCAACAGGTTTGGCTTTCTGGTAGTAGTCTCCAACAAAATGCTCAAATTTTGTCCAAAAGAAAAAAATAGCTCTTGTGCGCACGTTACAGAAAATTAAATCGGAAGAATCTAAACGGGATTCAAGAATTTGGTTGCTATAAAAAAATGTAATATATTATTCATGAAATCGTGTATCGGTTTGTTTGCTTTTACCCTGAAGACAAGGTCCATTTAAACATCTAAAATTTTAACATTGGAAACGGTACCTGCCTTTTAAATTTGAGCACCCCTCGAAAGTTTAGAAGTCGGCGCTTATGGGTTCCTTGCACTTCCAATTTGGAGTAAGAATCCTATTGACGCGCCATTACGAACTGCCTCGTGCACACGCCTTTGGCAGTTACTGAACTAAAACTTCTCTCGTCGGCAGCTCTGACGTACTGTCTACTTCGAATCCAAGCTCACTCGGTCTGACGGCAATCCCATTCCAGATGCCGCTAAGCAGAGCCCATTTAAGGAAACAGGGGACCCCAGGGGCTGGACAGTATCCTGGGCCCCAGTATTAGTGGCACATCTACATCTATGATCCAAATATCATGATTCAACCGAATTCTTAATGTATGAAAATTTTCCCCAATTATAGATGTGTACAAAAAAAAATACTATCTGTAACGCTTTCGAAAGATTTGAGGATGGACTGGGGGCGACTATACTTTTTGCAGACTCCTCCTAAAAAACCGGAAAGAAATAGAATTTTTTTTTCACAAGGCAGTTTCTCATAGTTTTCGTTGTGCTATCTGAAAAAAGCAAACTGTAGAACTCTGTCAATTCTCCCAGCATTCTGCATAATTCTCGGCCACCTTGAAAATGAGAGGCCCGGGTCTGCAGCCCTCTAGCCCCTCCTCTTAAATGGGCCCGGGTCTGCAGCCCTCTAGCCCCTGCTCTTAAATGGGCTCTGGCGCTAAGTGTAACTTACTTTTTGATTCACCTATGTACATGAACTGCAATGATCAAGAATACTCTGCCCTCAGAACGTGCATACACTGGTGTGCAAAAATTAAGGACGAGACGGTTTTTCGAATGTAACGTCGTGCAGAAGTGCTCCACATCGACTCAAATCATACCATAAGATCCCCAAGATGTAAAAATATGGGACAAGTGAGCAAAACCGTCCAAACAAGGAATCCAAAGGATACAAAGGCACTTTATTGAAAAGGTAGCTTCGAGCACAACTGGACAGAAGACACAAACGTCCATGTGACAGGCGGCTGCCAAGAAAAATCCAGTCTTTAGTAGGGGATATGATCACCCCTGACTGCGTTGCAGGATTTACAACGTCTATCCATGCTGAGGAAGAGGTCGTCAAGGAGCTGTTGAGGCATCGCAGCTCATTCCTCTTGTAGCGCCAATGGTACCTGCGGAATCGTTGCTGGCGGCTGGTGACATGCTGCCAAGCGTCTCCTGAGAAGGTCCGACACGTGTTCCATTAGATTTAGGTCCGGAGACCTTGCGGGCCAATCCATGCGTTGAATATCTTCACTCTCCAACAGCTCTGCGACAGCCACTGTACGATGAGGTGTAGCGTTGTCGTCCATGAAGAGGAACTCAGGACCCACAGCACCTCTAAATAGACCCACGTGAGGCAGGAGAACCTCGGTACAACAGCGGACACCAGTGCCTGAACCTCCTTGGAAGATGTGGAGGTCAGTACGGCTACAAAGCATGATACCGCCCCAAACAAGAACTCCGCCACATCGAAACCGGTCCCTTTCGATGATGTTGGAAGTGTGATTGCGTGTTCCCTGCTCTCTCCAGATGTGTATACGTCCAGAATCGCTCGTCAGACTAAATCGGCTCTCATCCGTAAAGAGAACTCGACCCCATTGCTGATGTGTCCAGTTCTTGTGTTCCTGGCACCAGAGAAACCACCGTATCCGATGAGCAGGCGTTAATGGCACACACCGTACTGGTCGTCATGCAAATAGACCACCTTTGTGCAGCCTCCTGGCCACGGTAAAACACGATAACGGACGTCCAGTTGTCTGTTGCATGTGTCTTGCGATTTCTCCCGCTGTCTCTTCTCGCCTGTATGGCAATATACCGGTCATCCGCCACCGTGGTTGCTCGTGGACGACAACTGCTAAACTCTCGGACAGCTGTTCCTGTCGTTTGAAATGTTCTCCAAGCTCGTGAAACGATGCTGTGAACGATCCCGAACTCCTCGGCCACACTAATCACACTTCGACCGTCTTCCAACTTCCCAATGACGCGATCTCGGGTAAAGTCATGCAGATGTCGTCTACTGGATTGCCTGTTGGCCATATCACATGGTGGCAGCAACGCGACGTCGTTCAAACCGATGTACACCGTGCAACAGCTTTCACCGAATTGCTGAGTATACACCGCCCGTGTGCTTTATACCCTTCCGACACTCCCCCCACACGTCATGCTGCATATACACGCATGCCCTACCGTACCGGACCCTAGTCTATCTCCTCAGTTGTCTTTCGGTCCGTTCAGCCTGCTCGTTTTGCTGTTATGCTAATTTCTTCTCTTCGTCCTTAATTTTTGCACACCAGTGTATTTTCTCCATAAATTACTGATTACTCACGAATTTGTGATCGTACTAAATTACCCTGTAAAAGAACACCGACGACGAGAAATTGTTGTATGTTCCGAAACTTTTATGTCTCGAACTGTTCTGCCGTAAAGGCACTTAGACCAAAGACGAAGTAATCGAAAATATTTACTATTTGCTCTTTCGGAAAACTTTTCACATCACCTTCGAAGATACTTGCATTCAGTACATAAAGATCTTTTCCTTCAATCTCTTTAATTATTTTCAAATGCCGCATTTTGTTCTCGGAAGTTAAAGTTTCAAAGTAAGACGCCATCATCTAAACGGGGCTGGTTGTCCTTCACTTACGTTACTAAGGCTCGTTGCCATGCTGAGAGTCACGTGTCTGCTACATCCTCATAGGACACATTATTATATCTCCCACTTCGGTTACTTCAGCCAAAAAAAGCACATAACACCATCTTCCTTAACGCTCCACAATGCATATCTAAGCAGTGCTTGTACACCCGTTGATCACCAGGACGTCTGCTACGATGGTTTACCTCACTGTGACGTCATATGCATACGGTCTATAAACAGTCGGCCGTTCCTAATTTAGGGCCATTGGTTCCTGGGAAGGGAGAGAGCCAGCGCCCTAACACAAACACAACATCCGTGCCTCACCGGGATTCGAACACAGACCCATCTTGGACGAATGATCAGAAACCATTGCTTAGACCATTGCGGCTGCGCAACCAGCTTTAATTGTGTGTGAGCTCAGTGGCGTAAAGCCTCATCTGTATATATATATATATATATATATATATATATATATATATATATATGCACTCACGGAAAAAAAATCCCAACACCACGAAAATATAGTTGTAGAGGAATGAAATGGCGGCAATACATTTGTATAGGTAACATATTTAATCGATTAAGGTTTCAAGATCACAGCTTAATATCATCATCATCATCATTGTCAACCATTATCAATCCACTGCTGGACGAAGGTCTCCCCAAGTTTCCTCCACAACGGTCTGTCTTGTGCCAGTCTCCTCCATGTCACCCCTGCATACTTTCGAATTTCATCCACCCATCTCCCATGTGGTCTTCTTCTGGGTCTTTTCCTGTCCCTTGGAATCTCATCCAAAATTTCGGCTGTCCATCGATGATCTGTCCTTCTGGCAGTATGTCCAGCCCATTGCCATTTCAGGGATTTAACTCTGATCATGATGTCTTCCACTCTTGTCATTTTTCGGATCCACGAGTTCCTCTTCTTATCTCTCCTGGTTACACCAAGCATGCACCTCTCCATGCTTTTTTGAGTTGTCTGCAGCTTTTGTATGTCTCTTTTAGTTAAGGTCCACGTCTCTGCACCATACGTAAGCACTGGAAGGATGCATTGATCAAACACTTTTCTTTTAAGACATAATGGCATATTGCTCTTGAAAATTAGGCTGTTTCTTCCAAAAGCTCTCCAGGCAAGTTTCGTACGCCGATTAATTTCTTCATCAATGTGACCCTCACTTGATATCTGCTGTCCAAGATAAACGTACGTGTCTGTTATCTCCAGCTTTTCTCCATCAATCGATAAATTTTCATTTCTTGTAAAAGCATTGAACATCACTTTTGTCTTCTGAAAGTTCATTTTTAACCCCACTTCTTTACTCTTGTCAGCAAGTTCCTGGATCCTACTCTGTACCTCTGATGGGGTAGTTGCAAAAATGACTACGTCATCAGCAAAACGAAGGTGGGTTAGATAATCTCCATTAATCTTTATCCCCTTGTTTTCCCAGCTCAGCGACTGAAAAACACCTCCAATGTGGCATTAAAAAGCTTCGGAGATATGGTGTCACCTTGTCTCACTCCCTTTCCAATTTTTACGTGTGTTGTATTTTCAAACAGCCTAATCTTTGCACTTGCATTTTCATAGATGTTATTAATAATATTAATGTATGCATCTTCAATACCGCAGGTTTTCAGAGCCATTGTAACTGCTGATGGTTTCACCGAATCAAAGGCTTTTTCATAATCGATAAAAGCCATGCACAATGGAAGTTCATATTCCCTCGCTCTTTCAATTAGTTCTCTCAGCACGTGGATATGATCTATTGTGCTGTAGCCACTCCTGAATCCAGCTTGTTCTCTCGGTTGAGCCATGTCCAGTGTTACCTTCAAGCGGTGTGAAAGAACTTTAGTGAAGATTTTATAAACTACTGATAGGAGGCTGATAGGTCTATAGTTTCCGAGATCCTCAATGTCACCTTTCTTATGTAGCAGGATCATTGTAGCGGTGTTCCAATCCTCAGGAATCTTTCCTTCATTAAGGCATCGAGTGAAAATTTGGGCGAGTACTGTTTCGATTTCTCCACTTGCTTCTTGTATGATGTCTACAGTAATTCCATCTTCTCCTGGAGCTTTTCCTCGCTTCATGTTCTTGATTGCATGTGCAACTTCTGCTGGAAGGACTGGAGGAACTCTGGTACTGGTATCTTTCATGATGTCTGGAGTGCATATATCATCCCTTTCATATAATTTGGAGTAGAAATCTTTCACTCTTGTCAAAATTTCGCCTCTATTTCTTGTTACAGAACCATCTTCTTTTCTCAGTGCCATAATCTGTTTTCTTCCCTTACTGAGATGTCCCTTTGCTATCTTTAGGCTTTGGTTGTTTTCAATTGCTTTGCTCACTAGTTCACAGTTGAATTTCCTTACGTCTTCAGTGATACTTTTTCTTACTGTCTTGCATAGCTCTATATATTCCACTTTGGAAGTCACATCTTCTTTAGTTGTTCTCATCTCTCTTCTTTTTTGCATCAACATTTTGGTTTTTCCTGATAATTTGTTCACATGCAACTTGTTCTTAGACCCAGCTAATTTTGTTGCTGTTTCCATAAGAGCTTTGGTTACTTTTCTGTTAACTTCAGAGATGTCCACTTCTTCCGATGTTAGGCCTTCTAAAGCAGAGAACCTGTTCTTCAGTTCTAACTTGAAGGTATTATGGTGTTTTTTAAGGTTGGTTATGTCAATAGATTTTGTTTGTCCTATGAGCTTGCCACGTTCAAGTTTAGTGTTGAGGTGCATCTTACATCTCACCAATCTATGGTCACTACCTGTGTTGAACTTGTTTAGCACACTGCAGTCTTCTATGACGAATTTTTTGTTACACATAATAAAATCAATTTCACTTGTTGTCCCATTTGGATGTCTCCATGTCCATTTCCTGTGTGGCTTTTTCTTGAAAAAGGAGTTCAAGATGAAAAACCCTTCTGCCTCTGCAAACTCAACGAGAGTATTTCCACGCTGGTTTCTGTTGCCATGACCGAATTTACCTACTGAAGTTTCATTCTGTTGCCGTTGCCCTATTTTTGCATTGAAATCTCCCATAATTATCTTCAAATGCTGCTTACCTTTATTATTTAGATGACAAATTTCCTCATAAAATTCTTCAATTTCTTCTTCAGGATGACTTGTGGTGGGTGCATAAGTTTGAATAATCTGAGCCTGGTATCTTTTCGAGAGTTGGATAACAAGTCGTGCAGCTCTGTCAGAGGAACTTTCAACTTCTACAACTTTGTCCTTCAGTTTCTTGTTTATTATAAATCCAACAAAACTAGTTCTGCCAGTATCTGTCCCACGATAGTCGAAGAGATGTCCACTTTTCAGTTCGATGAGATCTTCTCCTTTTCTCCTTACCTCACTTAGCCCCACGATGTCCCACTTGATCCTTTGTAGTTCCTCTTCCAATTCAAGAAGCCTTGAATCAGAAGATAAGGGAGCGTCCATTGTAAGTAGCCAAGGTCAGCATCAGATGGCAGCCTAGTCCGGTCCTCCGGGGATTCTTAGCACCCTCTGCCTTCATGTCGCACTGGCCGCTGCCTTGGCCAGGTACATTCCAGCTGCCGGAGACTGAGGGCCAAGATTTAAGTTGTGGAATCATTTTGGAGGGGTTTGGCCATAACTCACCACGCTGGCCAAGCGGGTTGGTGAGTGTGGGATAGAATTTCCTCTAATCCCGATGGTATAGTTATACCGCTATGGGCGGTCGTCAGAGCCCCTTTAGTGGGAACAGGATGCACCACGAGAAGGCGGGGTTGACATTTGTCAAGGAGAGGCTGTGATGTTACGCATCACCTGACCTTACATCCCACAGCTTAATATATATATATATACATATACACTGACGGAAAAAAATCCCAACACCACAAAAAAATAGTTGTAGAGGAGAGGAATGAAATGGCGGCAATACATTTGTATAGGTAACATATTTAATCGATTAAGGTTTCAAGATCACAGCTTATTGTAAGCGCGAGAAGTGCCATTTTAAATGTGAAATGCTGGTACATTAATAACCGGTGTAACCGCCAGAATGTTGAATGCAAGCATGCAAACGTTCATGCATTGTGTCGTACAGGTGCTGGATGTTTTGTTTTGTTTTGATTGAAGGTTTAACGACCACCGTGAGCAACTCAATGGGCTACAAGCAGTCGCCTGTCCCTAATTTAGGGTCACTGGCTCCAGGGAAGGGAGAGAGCCAGTGCCGTAAGACAAACACAACATCCATGCCTCACCGGGATTCGAACCCAGATCCCTTTCGGACGAATTATCAGAGGCCATCGCTTAGACCACTGCGCCACCGGGGCGGCGCTGGATGTCAGTTTGTGGGATGGAGTTCCATGCCTGTTGCACTTGGTCGGTCAATACAGGGACGGCTAATGCTGATTGGGGGTGACGCTGGAGTTGTCTTCCAATGATGTCCCATACGTGCTCGATTGGAGAAAGATCTGGTGATCTAGCAGGCCACGGCAACATGTCGACACTCTGTAGAGCATGTTGGGTTACAACAGATCTGGTGATCTAGCAGGCCACGGCAACATGTCGACACTCTGTAGAGCATGTTGGGTTACAACAGCGGTATGCGGACGAGCGTTATCCTGTTGGAAAACACCCCTGGAATGCTGTTCATGAATGGCAGCACAACAGGTTGAATCACCAGACCGACGTACAACTGTGCCGTCAGGGTACGTGAGATAACCACGAGAGTGCTCCTGCTGTCATAGGAAATTGCTCCTCAGACCATAAATCCAGGTGTAGGTCCAGTGTGTCTCGGCCGCAGACAGGTTGGTTGCAGGCGCTCACCTGGCCTCCTTCTAACCAACACACGGCCATCACTGGCACCCAGGCAGAACCGGCTTTCATCAGAAAACCCAACAGATCTCCACTCCATCCTCCAATGAGCTCTAGCTTGACACCACTGACGTCGCAAACGGCAGTGGTTTGGAATAAGTGGAATGCACGCTACAGGGCGCCTGGTTCGGAGCTGTCCTTCAAGTAACCGATTTGTAACAGTTCGTTGTGTCACTGTGGTGGCAACTGCAGCTCGAATTGCTGCCGCAGAAGCGGTACGATGCGCCACGGCCATACGCCGTACACAGCCGTCTTCCCTCTCAGTAGTGCTACGTGGCCGGCCGGAGCCCGGTCTTCTTGAGGCAGTACCTTCCCTTGACCACAGCTGCCAACAATCATGCACAGTGGCTACATTCCTGCCAAGTCGTTCTGCAATATTGCGGAAAGAAAATCCACCTTCTCGTAGCCCTATTACACGACCTCGTTCAAACTCCGTGAGATGTTGATAATGGCTTCTTCGTCTTCCTAAAGGCATTCTTGACTAACATCAACACCCTACGTCGAATCTCAACGATAACTAACGCTCACGAACGTTACAGCGCGTATTTACAGCAAACCTGCTTTGCATGTTCCGAGGGGCGCTACTAGCGCCACACGTATGCGCCGAGCGCAAAATTTGCATAGACGTCATCTTACAGATGTACTCTCACCGCCTACCAACTGTCGTTTACCTAACACAACCCCTTCTTGGTGTTGGGATTTTTTTTTCCGTCAGTGTATAATTATCAGGAGAAACCAGAATGTTGATGCAAAAAAGAGGAGAGATGAGGACAACTAAAAAAGATTGGACTTCCAAAGTGGAATATATACAGCTATACAAGACAGTACGAAAAAGTATCACTGAAGACGTAAGGAAATTCAACTGTGAACTAGTGAGGAAAGCAATTGAAAACAACCAAAGCCTAAAGATAGCAAAGGGACATCTCAGTAAGGGAAGAAAACAGATTATGGCTCTGAGAAAAGAAGATGGTTCTGTAACAAGAAATAGAGGCGAGATTTCGACAAGAGTAAAAGATTTCTACTCCAAATTATATGAAAGGGATGATACATGCACTCCTGACATTACGAAAGGTACCAGTTACAGAGGTTTTCCAGTCCTCCCAGCAGAAGTTGCACATGCAATCAAGAACATGAAACTGGAAAAAGTTCCAGGAAAAGATGGAATTACCGTAGACATCATACAAGAAGCAAGTGGAGAAATCGAAACAGTACTCGCCCAAATTTTCACTCGATGCCTTAATGAAGGAAAGATTCCTGAGGATTGGAACACCGCTACAATGATCCTGCTACATAAGAAAGGTGACATTGAGGATCTCGGAAACTACAGACCTATCAGCCTCCTATCAGTAGTTTTTAAAATCTTCACTAAAGTTCTTTCACACCGCTTGAAGGTAACACTGGACATGGCTCAACCGAGAGAACAAGCTGGATTCAGGAGTGGCTACAGCACAATAGATCTTATCCACGTACTGAGAGAACTAATTGAAAGAGCGAGGGACTATGAAGTTGCATTGTGCATGGCTTTTATCGGTTATGAAAAACCTTTGATTCGGTGAAACCATCAGCAGTTACAATGGCTCTGAAATCCTGCGGTATTGAAGATGCATGCATATATTAATATTATTAATAAAATCTATGAAAACGCAAGTGCAAAGATTCGGCTGTTTGAAAATACAACACAGATAAAATTTAGAAAGGGAGTGAGACAAGGGGACACCATATCTCCGAAGCTCTTTAATGCCACATTGGAAAATGTCTTTCAATCACTGAACTGGGAAAACAAAAGGAGCAAGATTAATGTAGATTATCTAACCCACCTTCGTTTTGCTGATGACGTAGTCATTTTTGCAACTACTCCACCAGAGCTGCATAGTATGATCCAGGAACTTGCTGACAAGAGTAAAAAAGTGGGATTAAAAATGAACTTTCAGAAGACCAAAGTGTTGTTCAATGCTTTTACAAGAAATGAAGATTTATCGATTGATGGAGAAAAGATGGAGATAACAGACACGTACGTTTATCTTGGACAGCAGATATCAAGTGAGGGTCACATTGATGAAGAAATTAATCGGCGTACAAAACTTGCCTGGAGAGCTTTTGGAAGAAACAGCATAATTTTCAAGAGCAATATGCCATTATGTCTTAAAAGAAAAGTGTTTGATCAATGCATCCTTTCCAGTGCTTACGTATGGTGCAGAGACGTGGACCTTAACTAAAAGAGACATACAAAGGCTGCAGACAACTCAAAAAAGCATGGAGAGGTGCATGCTTGGTGTAACCAGGAGAGATAAGAAGAGGAACTCGTGGATCCAAAAATGGCAAGAGTGGAAGACATTATGATCAGAGTTAGATTCCTGAAATGGCAATGGGCTGGACATACTGCCAGAAGGACAGACCATTAATGGACAGCCGAAATTTTAGATTGGATTCCAAGGGACAGGAAAAGACCCAGAAGAAGACCACATGGGAGATGGGTGGATGAAATTCGAAAGTATGCGGGAGTGACATGCAGGAGAATGGCACAAGACAGAACGTTGTGGAGGAAACTTGGGGAGACCTTCATCCAGCAGTGGATTGATAATGGTTGACAATGATAATATATATAAATTTAAAACATAAAAGCAAATTTCGAACAGAGAAAAACCAAAAACCAAAGAAGGGGAACGAGAAAAGGAACAACAATCACCACTTTCCAACCACCCGAAGTAGGCCAGCTTCAAGCGATTTAAATTTAACGAATAGAAGAATGCAGGAAAGCATATTAATGACTGACTCCTTGACGAAGCCGAAAAGGAACAAGCTGGATTCAGGATTATGAAGCCTCCTTGACGAAGCCGAAAAGGAGTCAGTCATTAATATGCTTTCCTGCATTCTTCTATTCGTTAAATTTAAATCGCTTGAAGCTGGCCTACTTCGGGTGGTTGGAAAGTGGTGATTGTTGTTCCTTTTCTCGTTCCCCTTTTTTGGTTTTTCTCTCTTCGAAATTTGTTTTTATGTTTTAAAGTTTTATTTTATTTGTTCTTTTTTCTATGCAGCCTCTGGCGCTTTGGAATTTCAAATTTGTTCTTGGTTTTTTGTTTTCCCTTTATATGTTTTTGCTATATCATCATCATCATCATCATCATCATTGTCAACCATTATCAATCCACTGCTGGACGAAGGTCTCCCCAAGTTTCTTCCACAACGGTCTGTCTTGTGCCAGTCTCCTCCATGTCACCCCTGCATACTTTCGAATTTCATCCACCCATCTCCCATGTGGTCTTCTTCTGGGTCTTTTCCTGTCCCTTGGAATCCAATCTAAAATTTCGGCTGTCCATCGATGATCTGTCCTTCTGGCAGTATGTCCAGCCCATTGCCATTTCAGGGATTTAACTCTGATCATGATGTCTTCCACTCTTGTTATTTTTCGGATCCACGAGTTCCTCTTCTTATCTCTCCTGGTTACACCAAGTATGCACCTCTCCATGCTTCGTTGAGTTGCCTGCAGCCTTTGTATGTCTCTTTTAGTTAAGGTCCACGTCTCTGCACCATACGTAAGCACTGGAAGTATGCATTGATCAAACACTTTTCTTTTAAGACATAATGGCATATTGCTCTTGAAAATTATGCTGTTTCTGGCAAGTTTTGTACGGCGATTAATTTCTTCATCAATGTGACCCTCACTTGATATCTGCTGTCCAAGATAAACGTACGTGTCTGTTATCTCCAGCTTTTCTCCATCGATCGATAAATCTTCATTTCTTGTAAAAGCATTGAACATCACTTTTGTCTTCTGAAAGTTCATTTTCAATCCCACTTCTTTACTCTTGTCAGCAAGTTCCTGGATCATACTCTACAGCTCTGATGGGGTAGTTGCAAAAATGACTACGTCATCAGCAAAACGAAGGTGGGTTAGATAATCTCCATTAATCTTTATCCCCTTGTTTTCCCAGCTCAGCGACTGAAAAACACCCTCCAATGTGGCATTAAAGAGCTTCGGAGATATGGTGTCACCTTGTCTCACTCAATTTAAAATTTTTACGTGTGTTGTATTTTCAAACAGCCGAATCTTTGCACTTGCATTTTCATAGATGTTATTAATAATATTAATGTATGCATCTTCAATACCGCAGGTTTTCAGAGCCATTGTAACTGCTGATGGTTTCACCGAATCAAAGGCTTTTTCATAATCGATAAAAGCCATGCACAATGGAAGTTCATATTCCCTCGCTCTTTCAATTAGTTCTCTCAGTACGTGGATATGATCTATTGTGCTGTAGCCACTCCTGAATCCAGCTTGTTCTCTCGGTTGAGCCATGTCCAGTGTTACCTTCAAGCGGTGTGAAAGAACTTTAGTGAAGATTTTATAAACTACTGATAGGAGGCTGATATGTCTGTAGTTTCCGAGATCCTCAATGTCACCTTTCTTATGTAGCAGGATCATTGTAGCGGTGTTCCAATCCTTAGGAATCTTTCCTTTATTAAGGCATCGAGTGAAAATTTGGGCGAGTACTGTTTCGATTTCTCCACTTGCTTCTTGTATGATGTCTACAGTAATTCCATCTTCTCCTGGAGCTTTTCCCCGCTTCATGTTCTTGATTGCATGTGCAACTTCTGCTGGAAGGACTGGAGGTGCTCTGGTACTGGTATCTTTCATGATGTCTGGAGTGCATGTATGATCCCTTTAATATAATTTGGAGTAGAAATCTTTCACTCTTGTCAAAATTTCGCCTCTATTTCTTGTTACAGAACCATCTTCTTTTCTCAGTGCCATAATCTGTTTTCTTCCCTTACTTAGATGTCCCTTTGCTATCTTTAGGCTTTGGTTGTTTTCAATTGCTTTCCTCACTAGTTCACAGTTGAATTTTCTTACGTCTTCAGTGATACTTTTTCTTACTGTCTTGCATAGCTCTATATATTCCACTTTGGAAGTCACATCTTCTTTAGTTGTCCTCATCTCTCTTCTTTTTTGCATCAACATTTTCGTTTTTCCTGATAATTTGTTTACATGCAACTTGTTCTTAAACCCAGCTAATTTTGTTGCTGTTTCCATAAGAGCTTTGGTTACTTTTCTGTTAACTTCAGAGATGTCCACTTCTTCTGATGTTAGGCCTTCTAAAGCAGAGAACCTGTTCTTCAGTTCCAACTTGAAGGTATTATGGTGTTTTTTAAGGTTGGTTATGTCAATAGACTTTGTTTGTCTTATGAGCTTGCCACGTTCAAGTTTAGTGTTGAGGTGCATCTTACATCTCACCAATCTATGGTCACTACCTGTGTTGAACTTGTTTAGCACACTGCAGTCTTCTATGACGAATTTTTTGTTACACATAATAAAATCAATTTCACTTGTCGTCCCATTTGGATGTCTCCATGTCCATTTCCTGTGTGGCTTTTTCTTGAAGAAGGAGTTCAAGATGAAAAACCCTTCTGCATCTGCAAACTCAACAAGAGTATTTCCACGCTGGTTTCTGTTGCCGTGACCGAATTTACCTACTGAAGTTTCATTCTGTTGCCGTTGCCCTATTTTTGCATTGAAATCTCCCATAATTATTTTCAAGTGCTGCTTACCTTTATTATTTAGATGACAAATTTCCTCATAAAATTCTTCAATTTCTTCTTCAGGATGACTTGTGGTGGGTGCATAAGTTTGAATAATCTGAGCCTGGTATCTTTTCGAGAGTTGGATAACAAGTCTTGCAGCTCTGTCAGAGGAACTTTCAACTTCTACAACTTTATCTTTCAGTTTGTTGTTTATTATAAATCCAACACCACTAGTTCTGCCAGTGTCTGTCCCACGATAGTAGAAGAGATGTCCACTTTTCAGTTCGATGAGATCTTCTCCTTTTCTCCTTACCTCACTTAGCCCCACGATGTCCCACTTGATCCTTTGTAGTTCCTCTTCCAATTCAAGAAGCCTTGAATCAGAAGATAGGGAGCGTCCATTATACGTAGCCAAGGTCAGCATCAGATGGCAGCCTAGTCCGGTCCTCCGGGGATTCTTAGCACCCTCTGCCTTCATGTCGCACTGGCCGCTGCCTTGGCCAGGTACATTCCAGCTGCCGGAGACTGAGGGCCAAGATTTAAGTTGTGGAATCATTTTGGAGGGTTTGGCCATAACTCACCACGCTGGCCAAGCGGGTTGGTGAGTGTGGGATAGAATTTCCTCTAATCCCGATGGTATAGTTATACCGCTATTGGCGGTCGTCAGAGCCCCTTTAGTGGGAACAGGATGCACCACGAGAAGGCGGGGTTGACATTTGTCAAGGAGAGGCTGTGATGTTACGCATCACCTGACCTTACGTCCGGTGATGCGTAACATCACAGCCTCTCATGCACCACGAGAAGGCGGGGTTGACATTTGTCAAGGAGAGGCTGTGATGTTACGCATCACCTGACCTTACATCCCTTTTGCTGTATATATATATATATATATATATATATATATATATATGGGATGTAAGGTCAGGTGATGCGTAACATCACAGCCTCTCCTTGACAAATGTCAACCCCGCCTTCTCGTGGTGCATCCTGTTCCCACTAAAGGGGCTCTGACGACCGCCAATAGCGGTATAACTATACCATCGGGATCAGAGGAAATGCTATCCCACACTCACCAACCCGCTTGGCCAGCGTGGTGAGTTATGGCCAAACACCTCCAAAATGACTCTACAACTTAAATCTTGGCCCTCAGTCTCCGGCAGCTGGAATGTACCTGGCCAAGGCAGCGGCCAGTGCGACATGAAGGCAGAGGGTGCTAAGAATCCCCGGAGGACCGGACTAGGCTGCCATTTGATGCTGACCTTGGCTACCTATAACGGACGCTCATTATCTTCTGATTCAAGGCTTCTTGAATTGGAAGAGGAACTACAAAGGATCAAGTGGGACATCGTCAGGCTAAGTGAGGTAAGGAGAAAAGGAGAAGATCTCATTGAACTGAAAAGTGGACATCTCTTCTATTATCGTGGGACAGATACTGGCAGAACTAGTGGTGTTGGATTTATAATAAACAAGAAACTGAAGGATAAAGTGGTAGAAGTTGAAAGTTCCTCTAACAGAGCTGCACGACTCGTTATCCAACTATCGAGAAGATACCAGGCTCAGATTATTCAAACTTATGCACCCACCACAAGTCATCCTGAAGAAGAAATTGAAGAATTTTATGAGGAAATTCGTCATCTAAATAATAAAGGTAAGCAGCATTTGAAGATAATTATGGGAGATTTCTATGCAAAAATAGGGCACCGGCAACAGAATTAAACTTCAGTAGGTAAATTCGGTCACGGCAACAGAAACCAGCGTGTAAATACTCTCGTTGAGTTTGCAGAGGCAGAAGGATTTTTCATCTTGAACTCCTTTTTCAAGAAAAAGCCACACAGGAAATGGACATGGAGACATCCAATTGGGACGACAAGTGAAATTGATTGTATTATGTGTAACAAAAAATTCGTCATCGAAGACTGCAGTGTGCTGAACAAGTTCAACACAGGTAGTGACCATAGATTGGTGAGATGTAAGATGCACCTCAACACTAAACTGGAACGTGGCAAGCTCATAAGACAAACAAAATGTATTGACATAACCAACCTTAAAAACACCATAATACTTTCAAGTTGGAACTGAAGAACAGATTCTCTGCTTTAGAAGGCCTAACATCGGAAGAAGTGGATATTTCGGAAGTTAACAGAAAAGTAACCAAAGCTCTTATGGAAACAGCAACAAAATTAGCTGGGTCTAAGAACAAGTTGCATGTGAACAAATTATCAGGAAAAACCAAAATGTTGATGCAAAAAAGAAGAGAGATGAGGACAACTAAAGAAGATGTGACTTCCAAAGTGGAATATATAGAGCTATGCAAGACAGCACGAAAAAGTATCACTGAAGACGTAAGGAAATTCAACTGTGAGCTAGTGAGGAAAGCAATTGAAAACAACCAAAGCCTTAAGATAGCAAAGGGACATCTCAGTAAGGGAAGAAAACAGATTATGGCTCTGAGAAAAGAAGATGGTTCTATAACAAGAAATAGAGGCGAAATTTTGACAAGAGTGAAAGATTTCTACTCCAAATTATATGAAAGGGATGATACATGTACTCCAGACATCATGAAAGGTACCAGAGTTCTTCCAGTCCTCCCAGCAGAAGTTGCTCATGCAATCAAGAACATGAAGCGGGGGAAAGCTCCAGGAGAAGATGGAATTACTATAGACATCATACAAGAAGCATGTGGAGAAATTGAAACAGTACTCGCCCAAATTTTCACTCGATGCCTTAATGAAGGGAAGATTCCTGAGGATTGGAACAATGCTACAATGATCCTGCTACATAAAAAAGGTGACATAGAGGATCTCAGGAACTACAGACCTATCAGCCTCCTATCAGTGGTTTATAAAATCTTCACTAAAGTTCTTTCACACCGCTTGAAGGTAACACTGGACATGGCTCAACCGAGAGAACAAGCTGGATTCAGGAGTGGCTACAGCACAATAGATCATATCCACGTACTGAGAGAACTAATTGAAAGAGCGAGGGAATATGAACTTCCATTGTGCATGGCTTTTATCGATTATGAAAAAGCCTTTGATTCGGCGAAACCATCAGCAGTTACCACGGCTCTGAAATCCTGCGGTATTGAAGATGCATACATTAATATTATTAATAACATCTATGAAAATGCAAGTGCAAAGATTCGGCTGTTTGAAAATACAACACACATAAAAATTGGAAAGGGAGTGAGACAAGGTGACACCATATCTCCGAAGCTCTTTAATGCCACATTGGAAAATGTCTTTCAATCACTGAACTGGGAAAACAAAGGGATAAAGAATAATGGAGATTATCTAACCCACCTTCGTTTTGCTGATGACGTAGTCATTTTTGCAACTACCCCATCAGAGCTGCAGAGTATGATCCAGGAACTTGCTGACAAGAGTAAAGAAGTGGGATTAAAAATGAACTTTCAGAAGACAAAAGTGATGTTCAATGCTTTTACAAGAAATGAAGATTTATCGATCGATGGAGAAAAACTGGAGATAACAGATACGTATGTTTATCTTGGACAGCAGATATCAAGTGAGGGTCACATTGATGAAGAAATTAATCGGCGTACAAAACTTGCCTGGAGAGCTTTTGGAAGAAACAGCATAATTTTCAAGAGCAATATGCCATTATGTCTTAAAAGAAAAGTGTTTGATCAATGTATCCTTCCAGTGCTTACGTATGGGGCAGAGACGTGGACCTTAACTAAAAGAGACATACAAAGGCTGCAGACAACTCAAAGCAACATGGAGAGGTGCATGCTTGGTATAACCAGGAGAGATAAGAAGAGGAACTCGTGGATCCGAAAAATGACGAGAGTGGAAGACATCATGATCAGAGTTAAATCCGTGAAATGGCAATGGGCTGGACATACTGCCAGAAGGACAGACCATCGATGGACAGCCGAAATTTTAGATTGGATTCCAAGGGACAGGAAAAGACCCAGAAAAAGACTACATGGGAGATGGGTGGATGAAATTCGTAAATATGCGGGAGTGACATGGAGGAGACTGGCACAAGACAGACCGTTGTGGAGGAAACTTGGGGAGACCTTCGTCCGGCAGTGGATTGATAATGGTTGACAATGATGATGATGATATATATATATATATATATATAGCGGTATAACTATACCATCGGGATCAGAGGAAATGCTATCCCACACTCACCAACCCGCTTGGCCAGCGTGGTGAGTTATGGCCAAACACCTCCAAAATCCAAAATGACTCTACAACTTAAATCTTGGCCCTCAGTCTCCGGCAGCTGGAATGTACCTGGCGAAGGCAGCGGCCAGTGCGACATGAAGGCAGAGGGTGCTAAGAATCCCCGGAGGACCGGACTAGGCTGCTATTTGATGCTGACCTTGGCTACCTATAACGGACGCTCCCTATCTTCTGATTCAAGGCTTCTTGAATTGGAAGAGGAACTACAAAGGATCAAGTGGGACATCGTCGGGCTAAGTGAGGTAAGGAGAAAAGGAGAAGATCTCATTAAACTGAAAAGTGGACATCTCTTCTATTATCGTGGGACAGATACTGGCAGAACTAGTGGTGTTGGATTTATAATAAACAAGAAACTGAAGGATAAAGTGGTAGAAGTTGAAAGTTCCTCTGACAGAGCTGCACGACTCGTTATCCAACTATCGAGAAGATACCAGGCTCAGATTATTCAAACTTATGCACCCACCACAAGTCATCCTGAAGAAGAAATTGAAGAATTTTATGAGGAAATTCGTCATCTAAATAATAAAGGTAAGCAGCACTTGAAGATAATTATGGGAGATTTCAATGCAAAAATAGGGCAACGGCAACAGAATGAAACTTCAGTAGGTAAATTCGGTCACGGCAACAGAAACCAGCGTGGAAATACTCTCGTTGAGTTTGCAGAGGCAGAAGGATTTTTCATCTTGAACTCCTTTTTCAAGAAAAAGCCACACAGGAAATGGACATGGAGACATCCAATTGGGACGACAAGTGAAATTGATTTTATTATGTGTAACAAAAAATTCGTCATCGAAGACTGCAGTGTGCTGAACAAGTTCAACACAGGTAGTGACCATAGATTGGTGAGATGTAAGATGCACCTCAACACTAAACTGGAACGTGGCAAGCTCATAAGACAAACAAAATGTATTGACATAACCAACCTTAAAAAACACCATAATACTTTCAAGTTGGAACTGAAGAACAGATTCTCTGCTTTAGAAGGCCTAACATCGGAAGAAGTGGATATTTCGGAAGTTAACAGAAAAGTAACCAAAGCTCTAATGGAAACAGCAACAAAATTAGCTGGGTCTAAGAACAAGTTGCATGTGAACAAATTATCAGGATAAACCAAAATGTTGATGCAAAAAAGAAGAGAGATGAGGACAACTAAAGAAGATGTGACTTCCAAAGTGGAATATATAGAGCTATGCAAGACAACACGAAAAAGTATCACTGAAGACGTAAGGAAATTCAACTGTGAGCTAGTGAGGAAAGCAATTGAAAACAACCAAAGCCTTAAGATAGCAAAGGGACATCTCAGTAAGGGAAGAAAACAGATTATGGCTCTGAGAAAAGAAGATGGTTCTATAACAAGAAATAGAGGCGAAATTTTGACAAGAGTGAAAGATTTCTACTCCAAATTATATGAAAGGGATGATACATGTACTCCAGACATCATGAAAGGTACCAGAGTTCTTCCAGTCCTCCCAGCAGAAGTTGCTCATGCAATCAAGAACATGAAGCGGGGGAAAGCTCCAGGAGAAGATGGAATTACTATAGACATCATACAAGAAGCAAGTGGAGAAATTGAAACAGTACTCGCCCAAATTTTCACTCGATGCCTTAATGAAGGGAAGATTCCTGAGGATTGGAACAATGCTACAATGATCCTGCTACATAAAAAAGGTGACATTGAGGATCTCAGGAACTACAGACCTATCAGCCTCCTATCAGTGGTTTATAAAATCTTCACTAAAGTTCTTTCACACCGCTTGAAGGTAACACTGGACATGGCTCAACCGAGAGAACAAGCTGGATTCAGGAGTGGCTACAGCACAATAGATCATATCCACGTACTGAGAGAACTAATTGAAAGAGCGAGGGAATATGAACTTCCATTGTGCATGGCTTTTATCGATTATGAAAAAGCCTTTGATTCGGTGAAACCATCAGCAGTTACCACGGCTCTGAAATCCTGCGGTATTGAAGATGCATACATTAATATTATTAATAACATCTATGAAAATGCAAGTGCAAAGATTCGGCTGTTTGAAAATACAACACACATAAAAATTGGAAAGGGAGTGAGACAAGGTGACACCATATCTCCGAAGCTCTTTAACGCCACATTGGAAAATGTCTTTCAATCACTGAACTGGGAAAATAAAGGGATAAAGATTAATGGAGATTATCTAACCCACCTTCGTTT
Source organism: Macrothele yani (assembly GCA_039090855.1). Lineage (NCBI taxonomy): Eukaryota > Metazoa > Arthropoda > Arachnida > Araneae > Macrothelidae > Macrothele > Macrothele yani. Next base: position 60,882,728 of record CM077018.1, on the reverse strand, counting down.
TGCTGATGACGTAGTCATTTTTGCAACTAGCCCATCAGAGCTGCAGAGTATGATCCAGGAACTTGCTGACAAGAGTAAAGAAGTGGGATTAAAAATGAACTTTCAGAAGACAAAAGTGATGTTCAATGCTTTTACAAGAAATGAAGATTTATCGATCTATGGAGAAAAACTGGAGATAACAGATACATATGTTTATCTTGGACAGCAGATATCAAGTGAGGGTCACATTGATGAAGAAATTAATCGGCGTACAAAACTTGCCTGGAGAGCTTTTGGAAAAAACAGCATAATTTTCAAGAGCCATTATGTCTTAAAAGAAAAGTGTTTGATCAATGCATCCTTCCAGTGCTTACGTATGGTGCAGAGACGTGGACCTTAACTAAAAGAGACATACAAAGGCTGCAGACAACTCAAAGCAGCATGGAGAGGTGCATGCTTGGTATAACCAGGAGAGATAAGAAGAGGAACTCGTGGATCCGAAAAATGACGAGAGTGGAAGACATCATGATCAGAGTTAAATCCCTGAAATGGCAATGGGCTGGACATACTGCCAGAAGGACAGACCATAGATGGACAGCCGAAATTTTAGATTGGATTCCAAGGGACAGGAAAAGACCCAGAAAAAGACCACATGGGAGATGGGTGGATGAAATTCGTAAATATGCGGGAGTGACATGGAGGAGACTGGCACAAGACAGGCCGTTGTGGAGGAAACTTGGGGAGACCTTCGTCCAGCAGTGGATTGATAATGGTTGACAATGATGATGATGATATATATATATATATATATATATATATAGGGATGTAAGGTCAGGTGATGCGTAACATCACAGCCTCTCCTTGACAAATGTCAACCCCGCCTTCTCGTGGTACATCCTGTTCCCACTAAAGGGGCTCTGACGACCGCCAATAGCGGTATAACTATACCATCGGGATTAGAGGAAATGCTATCCCACACTCACCAACCCGCTTGGCCAGCGTGGTGAGTTATGGCCAAACCCCTCCAAAATGACTCCACAACTTAAATCTTGGCCCTCAGTCTCCGGCAGCTGGAATGTACCTGGCCAAGGCAGCGGCCAGTGCGACATGAAGGCAGAGGGTGCTAAGAATCCCCGGAGGACCGGACTAGGCTGCCATCTGATGCTGACCTTGGCTACGTACAACGGACGCTCCCTATCTTCTGATTCAAGGCTTCTTGAATTGGAAGAGGAACTACAAAGGATCAAGTGGGACATCGTCGGGCTAAGTGAGATAAGGAGAAAAGGAGAAGATCTCATTGAACTGAAAACTGGACATCTCTTCTACTATCGTGGGACAGATACTGGCAGAACTAGTGGTGTTGGATTTATAATAAACAAGAAACTGAAGGATAAAGTAGTAGAAGTTGAAAGTTCCTCTGACAGAGCTGCAAGACTCGTTATCCAACTCTCGAGAAGATACCAGGCTCAGATTATTCAAACTTATGCACCCACCACAAGTCATCCTGAAGAAGAAATTGAAGAATTTTATGAGGAAATTCGTGATCTAAATAATAAAGGTAAGCAGCACTTGAAGATAATTATGGGAGATTTCAATGCAAAAATAGGGCAACGGCAACAGAATGAAACTTCAGTAGGTAAATTCGGTCACGGCAACAGAAACCAGCGTGGAAATACTCTCGTAGAGTTTGCAGAGGCAGAAGGGTTTTTCATCTTGAACTCCTTTTTCAAGAAAAAGCCACACAGGAAATGGACATGGAGACATCCAAATGGGATGACAAGTGAAATTGATTTTATTATGTGTAACAAAAAATTCGTCATAGAAGACTGCAGTGTGCTAAACAAGTTCAACACAGGCAGTGACCATAGATTGGTGAGATGTAAGATGCACCTCAACACTAAACTCGAACGTAGCAAGCTCATAAGACAAACAAAATGTATTGACATAACCAACCTTAAAAAACACCATAATACCTTCAAATTGGAACTGAAGAACAGATTCTCTGCTTTAGAAGGCCTAACATCGGAAGAAGTGGATATTTCTGAAGTTAACAGAAAAGTAACCATAGCTCTTATGGAAACAGCAACAAAATTAGCTGGGTCTAAGAACAAATTGCATGTGAACAAATTATCAGGAAAAACCAAAATGTTGATGCAAAAAAGAAGAGAGATGAGGACAACTAAAGAAGATGTGACTTCCAAAGTGGAATATATAGAGCTATGCAAGACAGTACGAAAAAGTATCACCGAAGACGTAAGGAAATTCAACTGTGAACTAGTAAGGAAAGCAATTGAAAACAACCAAAGCCTAAAGATAGCAAAGGGACATCTCAGTAAGGGAAGAAAACAGATTATGGCACTGAGAAAAGAAGATGGTTCTATAACAAGAAATAGAGGCGAAATTTTGACAAGAGTGAAAGATTTCTACTCCAAACTATATGAAAGGGATGATACATGTACTCCAGACATCATGAAAGGTACCAGTACCAGAGTTCTTCCAGTCCTTCCAGCAGAAGTTGCACATGCAATCAAGAACATGAAGCGGGGAAAAGCTCCAGGAGAAGATGGAATTACTGTAGACATCATACAAGAAGCAAGTGGAGAAATTGAAACAGTACTCGCCCAAATTTTCACTCGATGCCTTAATGAAGGGAAAATTCCTGAGGATTGGAACAACGCTACAATGATCTTGCTACATAAAAAAGGTGACATTGAGGATCTCAGGAACTACAGACCTATCAGCCTCCTATCAGTGGTTTATAAAATCTTCACTAAAGTTCTTTCACACCGCTTTAAGGTGACACTGGACATGGCTCAACCGAGAGAACAAGCTGGATTCAGGAGTGGCTACAGCACAATAGATCATATCCACGTACTGAGAGAACTAATTGAAAGAGCGAGGGAATATGAACTTCCATTGTGCATGGCTTTTATCGATTATGAAAAAGCCTTTGATTCGGTGAAACCATCAGCAGTTGCAATGGCTCTGAAATCCTGCGGTATTGAAGATGCATACATTAATATTATTAATAACATCTATGAAAATGCAAGTGCAAAGATTCGGCTGTTTGAAAATACAACACACATAAAAATTGGAAAAGGAGTGAGACAAGGTGACACCATATCTCCGAAGCTCTTTAATGCCACATTGGAAAATGTCTTTCAATCACTGAACTGGGAAAACAAAGGGATAAAGATTAATGGAGATTATCTAACCCACCTTCGTTTTGCTGATGACATAGTCATTTTTGCAACTACCCCATCAGAGCTGCAGAGTATGATCCAGGAACTTGCTGACAAGAGTAAAGAAGTGGGATTAAAAATGAACTTTCAGAAGACAAAAGTGATGTACAATGCTTTTACAAGAAATGAAGATTTATCGATTGATGGAGAAAAGCTGGAGATAACAGACACGTACGTTTATCTTGGACAGCAGATATCAAGTGAGGGTCACATTGGTGAAGAAATTAATCGGCGTACAAAACTTGCCTGGAGAGCTTTTGGAAGAAACAGCATAATTTTCAAGAGCAATATGCCATTATGTCTTAAAAGAAAAGTGTTTGATCAATGCATCCTTCCAGTGCTTACGTATGGTGCAGAGACGTGGACCTTAGCTAAAAGAGACATACAAAGGCTGCAGACAACTCAACGAAGCATGGAGAGGTGCATGCTTGGTGTAACCAGGAGAGATAAGAAGAGGAACACGTGGATCCGAAAAATGACAAGAGTGGAAGACATCATGATCAGAGTTAAATCCCTGAAATGGCAATGGGCTGGACATACTGCCAGAAGAACAGACCATCGATGGACAGCCGAAATTTTAGATTGGATTCCAAGGGACAGGAAAAGACCCAGAAGAAGACCACATGGAAGATGGGTGGATGAAATTCGAAAGTATGCGGGAGTGACATGGAGGAGACTGGCACAAGACAGACCGTTGTGGAGGAAACTTGGGGAGACCTTCGTCCAGCAGTGGATTGATAATGGTTGACAATGATGATGATGATATATATATATATATATATCATCATCATCATCATATATATATATATATATATATATATATATATATCATCATCATCATCATTGTCAACCATTATCAATCCACTGCTGGACGAAGGTCTCCCCAAGTTTCCTCCACAACGGTCTGTCTTGTGCCAGTCTCCTCCATGTCACTCCCGCATATTTACGAATTTCATCCACCCATCTCCCATGTGGTCTTTTTCTGGGTCTTTTCCTGTCCCTTGGAATCCAATCTAAAATTTCGGCTGTCCATCTATGGTCTGTCCTTCTGGCAGTATGTCCAGCCCATTGCCATTTCAGGGATTTAACTCTGATCATGATGTCTTCCACTCTCGTCATTTTTCGGATCCACGAGTTCCTCTTCTTATCTCTCCTGGTTATACCAAGCATGCACCTCTCCATGCTACTTTGAGTTGTCTGCAGCCTTTGTATGTCTCTTTTAGTTAAGGTCCACGTCTCTGCACCATACGTAAGCACTGGAAGGATGCATTGATCAAACACTTTTCTTTAAGACATAATGGCATATTGCTCTTGAAAATTATGCTGTTTCTTCCAAAAGCCCTCCAGGCAAGTTTTGTACGCCGATTAATTTCTTCATCAATGTGACCCTCACTTGATATCTGCTGTCCAAGATAAACATACGTATCTGTTATCTCCAGTTGTTCTCCATCAATCGATAAATCTTCATTTCTTGTAAAAGCATTGAACATCACTTTGGTCTTCTGAAAGTTCATTTTTAATCCCACTTCTTTACTCTTGTCAGCAAGTTCCTGGATCATACTCTGCAGCTCTGATGGGGTAGTTGCAAAAATGACTACGTCATCAGCAAAACGAAGGTGGGTTAGATAATCTCCATTAATCTTTATCCCTTTGTTTTCCCAGTTCAGTGATTGAAAGACATTTTCCAATGTGGCATTAAAGAGCTTCGGAGATATGGTGTCACCTTGTCTCACTCCCTTTCCAATTTTTATGTGTGTTGTATTTTCAAACAGCCGAATCTTTGCACTTGCATTTTCATAGATGTTATTAATAATATTAATGTATGCATCTTCAATACCGCAGGATTTCAGAGCCGTGGTAACTGCTGATGGTTTCACCGAATCAAAGGCTTTTTCATAATCGATATATATATATATATATATATCGCTTTAAATTCGTGCTAAATCTCCTCTCAAGGAGGGTCCGGACCCTAACCCCCCCCATTCGCTACGCCTATATACCACCGTGAGCAACTCCATGGGCTTTTGGTATGCAGTCACCAGTTTCTAATTTAACCAGGGTAAGTTCTTCCAGGGAAGGGAGAGAAACAGTTCCATAAAACAAACACAACATCCACGCCTGATTCGAACCTGGACACATCTCAGACAAATGCACGAATCCTGATTCGAACCTGGACACATGGTCAGAAGCCAGAGCAGATTATTGCATCACCGAAGCGGCACACTGTGTTTAATGTGTCTATCGTGCGCAAGAGACGACTTCCGTAGCTACTTGATGGGTCAGACTGCGGAAGGTACAGCTAAAAATGCGTTAATTTAATAAACATGCATCAACTTACATCAGAAAAAAATGTTTTTTTTTTTCTTATTTTTCATTAACTTTTATTTTGTCCCGGTGGCTTTCTTTTTTTTTTTATGTGTAGGTTTAACGACCACCGTGAGCAACTTATCGGGCTATAAGCAGTCGCCCGTCCCTAATTTAGAGCAACTGGTTCCAAGGAAGGGAGAGAACCAGTGCCTTAAGACGAACACAGCATCCATACTCACGGGATTCGAACCCAGACCCACTGGGAAGACTGGTCATAAGCGAGCGCTTAGACCACTACGCCACCAGGCCTGGTGGATTTCAAACACTTCCATTTTTTTTTTTTTTGGTCAGCACCCCGAAAAAATTCCCCATGAGTACAGATATCAAGTAACGTTGAAGTGTGATCAAATTAATTTTAAGTAAACTATCTGCGATCATGAAAAGTTAATTATGGCAAATCCTGAGCTTCTTTTTTTATTTAAACCACAGTCGTAACTATCGCAGTCAAGGCAAGTCGTTCACAGAATTTTTTGTTGGTGAGGAAACCTGCTGCGCAGAATATACTTTGTTTTAGGGCACGCTATAGGGTATACGATCGTGAATATATTGCGTGGAAGATAGTTGCTTTTGGGTAAAAATTATATTTTTTGTAATTAAATATCTTTGTGTGCTACATTTCAACTTTCTATGATGTTTTCTTAGCAGCAAGTTGACTTCATACGTACGGACTCGTGATCCTAAGTATTAGTTAGGCCTAGATTTCCAGAACTTGTACGTGACACGTGTCACGTTATGAAGATTCAAGTTTTAGTCACTTTAATTACCTTGTCCACACATCGAGTAGTTTATTTGTAGTCAAGAACAGTGCTTTCAGCCTCCTTTGTATTACTAATTTGTGACAAGCAACTTTTTTCATTTAAATAAATCATCCAAAGAAGTGAACATGGCAATGTGGTACCACAATCCTCTTATTTATCAGGTATACCTGCCATCATTCAAAGATGGTAATGGTGATGGAATGGGGGACATTCCCGGCCTCATTTCCAAGTTGGATTACTTCACGGATTCGAAAATAAACACTCTGCTGCTCAGCCCAATTCACCCATATCCCAAAAAAGATAATGGCTTTGATATAAGCAATTATGAAGAAATTGACCCATCGTTTGGAAGTATGGATGATTTTGAATGCTTGATCGAGAAATCCAGGAAGAAAGGCATTCACATATTGATGAACTTTGTACCAAATCACACCAGTGATGAGCATGAATGGTTTGTAAAAAGTACTCTCAGGATTGATCCGTATACAAATTATTACATATGGAAAGATGCACTCGAGGGACCTGAAGGTCGTAGGCCACCAAATAACTGGATCAGTGTCTTTGGAGGATCAGCCTGGGCATGGAATAAGAAAAGGAAACAATACTATTTGCACCAGTTTCTTGCAGAGCAACCTGACTTAAATCTACGTGATAGTTTTGTTCGCCACGAATTGAGGAGCATTTTAACATTTTGGCTGGAGAAAGGTGTAGATGGTTTCCGTGTAGATGCTGCTAGCCACTTGTTTGAAGATGAACAGCTTAGAGATGAACCACCTCAGATAGAGTTTCCAGAGCAAAATCCATATGAAACCTTTGAGCATATTTATACAGAAGGCCAGCCAGCAAATTTGGATATCATTCAAGAATGGAGAAATGTTCTTAATGAGTATACAGATGTCACTGGTGAATACAAGTTGTTGTTAGCAGAAGTCTATGAAGACTGGGATAAGACAATGATGTACTATGGGCCTGCAAGGAAACCACTAGCTGATTTTCCAATAAATTGCAGCCTTATTTACACTGTAAATGACAGTACAAGTGCTCATGATTTGATTAGAACGATATACAGTTGGGCAGAACACAAGCCTATACACAAAACTGCAAATTGGATGCTGGGAAGTGACGATCACCCTAGATTAGCTTCTCGTGTTGGGCCATTTTTGCTTGATGGGCTACACATGATAGTTCTGATGCTTCAAGGTGTTCCTATTTGTTATTATGGTGATGAACTGGGAATGAGAAATGTGCCCATCAAAAAAGAAGACATCAAGGACAGTTTTGCACTACGCACTAGGCCAGAGAATTCTCGTGATCCATTCCGTACCCCGATGCAGTGGAGTGATGAACCTAATGGAGGATTTACTACTGGTAAGCCATGGCTGCCACTGGCTAAAAATTATGGTACTGTCAATGTAGAAGCCCAAAAAGAACACGAAGGTTCACATCTTCAAATCTTTAGAAAGCTTATAGAGCTTAGACAGGAAGCAGCAGTTTCATTTGGAAGCCAAGAGTATCTCATAGGAAATGAAAATAATATATTTTCTGTTGCCAGAATTCTTCCAGATTGCAAGAGTTTTTTGGTCATAGTTAATATGAGTGGCAATGCATGTAATGCAAGCTTTGAAGAGATAGATTATCTTCCCAAAACTGCTCATCTTGAATTATCAAACCAACCGGATTATGACAAGAATAGCATTTGTAAGAAAGACTTGCACATGATAAGCCTGCAACCCTATGAAGCCATTGTGCTGTCCTTTATCCCTACACGTCTATAGGCTGAAGGAATGGAACATTTCAGATGCTGAAAATGGCTGACTGCAGTACTCAAAAGATATTCTCTACATGTTCAAAAGAGGTATGTTTCTTTGTTTATGGTAAACAATTTGTACTAGTGTCCTAGGATTAATACTGTAACATCTGCACTAGTATAATGTGAAGCATCGTATTTTGATATTTTTGTTCAGTTGTCTTGAATGCTCTATGATTGTACCATAGAACATTTGTGTGTGTTTCTGGTAACTGTTATAAAACCATGCTGCAAAACCCTTTTACCAAATGCGGCATAAGAGATGTGCTTCACTTTTGTGCTTTTTCTGCTCAATAGAATGAGTTTTTAGGAAGGCATTATGCTTTAGTGCACTCCCTTCCATAATCAATATATGTATGTGCACTACAGAAACTTGATATTTTTGTTTTGTTGATTGCCAAAGTTCCAGATGGATGTATTGTGTCACTTTATTTAATATATTAATGTTGCTTTGGTTGTAAGTAACCACTGGAAGTGAACACTTGTAAGGGTAAAATGCACTTTTTTTCTTTTTTAAGAAATACGTTTAAGTTCTAAATCATTAAATTTCTATCTTTTCACATACAAAATACTTTTGGCATGGCAAAATGGTTTAATATGGCATTTAAGTGGCCTTTTTTTTTTACTGTACCATGTATACAATTTAGCAGTGATGTTTTAAGTGATAGCCATGTAAAGTGAAAACTTTGTTATAAATGACTTGAGTGCATTTTATATCTCAAAATGTCGGGTGCTTTTAACATGGCAAAATGATTTACCTGATTAAAAACATGTTGCTGTTTTTTTTGTTTTTTTTTTGCACAAAGAAACATCTGATGTAACAATAGTTGGTTTTCCTGTTGATGAAAACTATATGTAAGTGGTCATATTTAAGTTGTTTATGCCCTTAAACATTGGAACTGAAAACTTGGAGGTTCATATGAACTTTGTTTTTCTTAAGAATTCATTTAAGTTGTGAACAAATAAATTCTGCTCTATGAAGTTGTGAGAGAATTCCCGATTCTTATGTTACTGCTTCTGCAATGTTTTTCATGGTAGATTGCTTTACCATGCTTAATAAACATTTGTTAAGCATCTGATGTGGCAAAATTTAGTTTTCTAGCTGATGGAAACCAGAAGTGTTTCACATACAAAATGCACTTTCAACATGAAAAAAAGGTTTAATATGTCATTTCAGTAGCAATTTAACATTTTAGTATATCATTCATTACTTTGACAGTGATGTTATTTGTGTTATAGTCATGTAATGTAAACATTTTGTTATTAAAGTTGAAATGTGTCGAACGTTTTCTTTAGAAATACATTTATAATTTAAACCATTGAACTATGTATTGTGTAGTTGAGTACATTTTATACCTTATTCTATCACAATACATAGAACCTTTAATGTGGTAAGATGGCTTAGCTAATGAAAAGCACATGTTGATATGTTCGTTTTATTCTTACATGAAATAACATCTGATGTAACATTTAGTTCATGAGAAATATATGTAAATGTGCAGTGGTTATTGTTTCAAACACTGGTGTTGAAATGTTTTTTTTTGTTCTTTATTCATTAACGTTCTAAAGCATTAAATTGTGAAGTTGCAAATGTATTTTTTCTAATTTTTGTATTAATGCTTCAGCAGTACTTTCCAGGAACTGGCTTTTTAAGTATGTTTAAGATTCATTTTTAAAGGATTTAATGTAACAAAATTTGTTTTCTCAGTTTGTTTAAATTCTAAGTAAATAAAGCTATCTGTTCAGAAAGTGAGCACCCATTAATATCCTTTATTCAGTGGTGTATGTTTCATAGAAAAACTATATTTAGCCATTTTTTTCAGAGCTTTGGAATTTTCACACCACATATTGTGAAACAAAGAAAAACGCACACCAACAACACATATTGTGAAACAAAGAAAGCTGCATTCTAATAATTAATGACTTCATGGCTTTCTCTAATTTCTTTCAGTATTGTAAATATTTAACAGGAATTATCGAGGATAAATTTATCAAGGTACATTACCTCTCAAATTTTCGATCTATACACTAGATCATCTTCAGGAGTTCTTGCGTCTTACTACCTCCGCAGGTCTGGCGACCAAGCCTCATGGATTTTCCGTCCAGCATGACTGTTGATGTTGCCACCTTGTGTCTTGTAAATTTCCAGGGATTCTTCTAATTTCCAGATAATTATGTGGGGTTGATGTTTGATCACTTGTAAGGAGTCCCAGTCCATTTTGTGGCCAGTTTGTTGTATGTGCCTGTGTAGTCCTGTTTTATTTGAAATGTTCCTTATTGCTGCTTTGTGTTCATTAATTCTGGTGGTTAACTTTCATCCTGTTTCTCCTATGTATGCCACTCAATTTTAGTGTCATATATATGTAAGGTCAGGTGATGCGTAACATCACAGCCTCTCCTTGACAAATGTCAACCCCGCCTTCTCGTGGTGCATCCTGTTCCCACTAAAGGGGCTCTGACGACCGCCCATAGCGGTATAACTATACCATCGGGATCAGAGGAAATTCTATCCCACACTCACCAACCCGCTTGGCCAGCGTGGTGAGTTATGGCCAAACCCCTCCAAAATGATTCCACAACTTAAATCTTGGCCCTCAGTCTCCGGCAGCTGGATGCAGGGGTGACATGGAGGAGACTGGCACAAGACAGACCGTTGTGGAGGAAACTTGGGGAGACCTTCGTCCAGCAGTGGATTGATAATGGTTGACAATGATGATGATGATGATATGTATGACACTCGATTTTATAAATGACTCCTTCCTGGAGTAAAGTATTTTCTTCTTTGTTTTAGGGATGGTAAGTATTTTTTAATTTTGTTATTTAAACCTGGAGCAAACCTAATTTTATATTTAGTGCTGATTTTCTTTAGTTTTTCAAGCAGTCCCTTGTGGCAAGTGACTTTTCTTGTGAATAAATATTCGATTTTCTCTTTAGTTTTGTCTGTAGTACTAGTTCTGTTCCTAGTAGGATTTGTTTCGAGTAGTTCATGAATTTCTTTAGAATGGTAATCATTTTCTAATAAGATTGATTTTAACTAATTTTTATGTTTTTCCTTAGCTTCTGAAGAAGAATTCAGCTTTTCAAGTTTTTCTTTAAATTGTAAACCTACATTTTTCTTTATATATTTAGGGTGATCTGATTTAAAATTTTGTCAGTATTTGTGGGCTTCTTGTATAATTCAGTGGTAAGATATTTTCCTTCCCACTTCAAAGTAATTTAGGTAATTTAGCTTATTTTCCTTTTGCTCTTCTAAAGTGAATTTCAGGGATTCATCTTGGGAATTAAAACCTGCTAGAATTTTTTATGAGTATCCACTCAAATCTATATCTATGATGAAAAGGATATCATCCATGTATCTAGTATACATGCAGAAAATAGAAGGTTTCAATAGGAAGGCTTCTTCTACTTTACTTTCATAATAATTTGCTAGGAGAGGTGCTAATGAAGAGCCCATTGCTAGCCCACATCTTTGCTTATAGAAGTGCTCTTGGAATTAAAAAAGAATGTTGTTTAAAAGAGCAAACACTGTAAGTTCATAAAGGCCTATTGACCATGCTGGATGGAAAATCCACGAGGCTTAGTCGTCAGACCTGTTGGAAGTAGTAAGACACAAGAACTCCTGAAGATGATCTAGTGTATGGATCGAAAATTTGAGAGGTAATGTACCTTAATAAATTGATCCTTGATAATTCCCCTTAAGTATTTATGATAATGAAAACTGCATGTCAACAATCAATTGGAGAATCAAAAGTAGACTTGCTGTAGAGTTAATACATCTGATAATATAAATATACATAATATCTAAGGTATTGTTTACCTGATATTGACAAAGTATTTTGCACGTTGTTGCTCCGTGAGGCATGTGCTCTCAGCCCGAGAGAGGTCAATTATGTTACAGGTTTTTTGGTTAGTTAACATTTTTTTATTAACTAACCGAAAAACCCATAACATAATTGACCTCTCTCGAGCTGGGAGCACGTGCCTCACAGAGCAACAACTTGCGAAATACTTTGTCAATATCAGGTAAAGAATACCTTAGATATTATGTATTTAATCTAAAGCACGTTTATAACATAAGACAACCCTTAAGGTTGTCTCATGAATTGCATATTTTGTAATATCTGATAATGACCACATTACAGAGAATTACTGGACAGTAAGCAAACCCATATACTGCAATTTTGTTAATTGCAAGAAGGTAATCGGTTTAAAATAGAGAACGCATGCAATAATTCAAAATCGTGTTATGGCCTATTTATACCTAATTATTTCACACAAATTTTGAAGTAGCAAATCATATTCCAGGGTGTCCACCTTCTGGAAAGTCAGGGGAAATCAAGGAAATGAAAATTGGTCAGGGAAATACCTGAAATGTTGGTAAAAGTCAGGGAAAATCAGTGATATTTAAAAAAAGTCAGGAAATTTCAATCAGAGTTAGACTACAACTAGTTTTAACCCGGCGTCGGGGAGTGGTGTCCTCATCGCCCAACACACTTGCACTTGGTGTTGCAGACAGTCACTAACTTCCCCTTCCTACTAATGTAACCTTGTATTTCCTACCTATTAGTGTAAGTTATGCTACATTACTTGTTAACATTTCTCTTTTTGTTTTAGGTCAAAGGAGTAGAAAATTTCTGATATAAGTTATACCTTGTTAAAAGGCAATTAAGACTGCAGCAATGTCAAAGCGTTGTGTGTTTAATGAACAATGGTTGGGCAAACAATTAAATCCTGAGTTTTCTGGTTAGATAGCTGCTGTGAACGGCCACAATGAATCAGCATTTTGTAAAGTGTGCTCTAAAACTTTCAAGCTTAGCAACATGGGGTGCCGGGCAGTCTCCAGCCATGGAAATGGCCCTAATCATTTGAAAAACATCCGTGCTAAAATGTCTCAGCCCAGTCTTGCTTCTTTCACTTCCTCTGTGAAAAAGAACTCTCTTTGTAATAATGAACTCTTGCCATCAACAAGCTCAGGAAATGTGGAATCAGTACTTCTAGAAAATATTAAGTCTAATGACTCAAATACTTATGTTGTGAAAGATGATGTGAAGCCCAGTGACCTTAATGCTTATGTAGTGAAAGATGATGTAACAAAGTCGGAAATAATATGGGCCATGGAAGTGTTGTCCAAGCGAATGTATCTAAACTCTTGTACACAGATTAAAACATTTCAGTTAATGTTTCCTGACAGTGCGATAGCTTCAAAATTTACTTCAGGCAAAAGCAAAGCACCTTATGTGATAAACCATGGATTGGCACCACATTTCAAAGAGTGTTTAATGAACAATCTGAAGCAGTGCACTGACTTTGTAATTTGTTTTGATGAATCACTAAACAAAATTGCTCAGCGTGGGCAAATGGATCAGTTTGTTCGTTATTGGGACGTTAATCTGCAAGAAGTTTCCACTAGATACTTAAGTAGTGTGTTTTTAGAACGGGCAACAGCTAATGACCTTTCAGAAAAATTCATTAAAAGGTGCACCTCTTCCCTTGGATAACATGCTACAAGTGTCAATGGATGGACCTAACGTTAATCTAAGCTTTCTTCAAAAGCTGAAAGATAAACTTAGAAATAAAAGTCCAGATGGTAAATTACTAGTTGACATTGGAGTATGTGGTCTTCACATGGTCAACGGAGCTATGAAAACTGGACTTGAAGCAGTGGAATGGGATATACATCACTTTCTGCATAACTTGTACTACCTTTTCAAAGATAGTCCTGCTTGCAGTGTAAATTATACTATGATTACTGGATGTAAAGATTTTCCTTTGAAATTTTGCACTGTAAGGTGGTTGGAAAATGTTAATTGTTTGTCTATGATTATATCAAGAAATATGTTCAAGAATCATTGGTTTCTAGCAAACAGCTCATGTTTCTTGAAGAATTCATGGAAAGTCCACTGTTGAAATGCAAATTGGCTGCATTTAGGACTATAGCTTCAGAGTGTGAATCTTTTTTGAGAAGGTTCCAGAGCCCAAAGCCTTTAATTTCTTTCTTATACACTGATTTGCTGGATCTGATGAAAAATTTGATGGCACAAAGCTTGAAGCTTGACAAATTAAGTGAAGCTGATAGTGTCTCAAAACTATTAACTTTAGCTGTATCAAAAAGTGAAAATCTTTTCTCAATTGAGAAAGTTGATATTGGATTTAGTGCTAAAAAGCTATTAAAAGAAGTGAAGTGCTCAGAAAGGGAGAAATTAAAGTTTAAGCTTGAATTTAGGAAACTTGTGACCAGTATGATTGAAAAGCTTCGTGAGAAAAGCCCACTAAAATTTAAGTTTGTCCGTGGGGTAACTTGTTTGGACCCAAATATTATAGTGCAGCAGCCGAGTCTACGCAAGAAGAGTGGAAATTGTGCTCAAAGTTTTATTTAGTGCAAACAGGATTTCAGATGACTGTGCTGAAAAAGCTAATAAACAGTACGTTTCATTGTGTGTAGAAGCTCAATCTCCTTTAAAGTCTCAGTTTGATGAATTTTTAGACAGTCATGATGATTTCATTGGATTAGACAAATTTTACAGTGCTCTACTTGACAACCAAAAACAATTCGGTGAACTTTGGGATGCAATAAAAATTTGTCTCATTATGTCTTATGGAAATGCTTCAGTGGAAGGTGGATTTTCTGTCAATAAGTCTCTTGTGGAAAATCTCCTGGAAGAATCCCTGATTTGTCAGAGAACAGTTTTTGATGCCATTAAAAATGTGGGAGGAGTAGAACTCATTGCCATCAATAGAAGGCTTCTTCTTTCTGCAAGAGTCTCCAGACGAAGATATCAGGATTATCTTGAGAAAAAGTGTTCTTCAAAACGAAGAAGATAAAAAAAACTGAAGGAAAAAAGAAAAATTGATCATGAAATAAAGGAATTGAAGGAAAAAAGACAAAGAGTACGGAAGGAACTAGAGTTGGAAGAAGCAGCATTGCAGGCGAAGATTTCAGATTGGGAAAAGAAGAAAAGTGGTGTGTAATATAAAAACAGTGACTGTGTTCCTACTGAAATATTTTTATAGTAACTGTTCTGAATATTATGTATGGGTTTGTTTGAGTGTTTCTTCAATAAATGTAAAACCATGAAAAAAAGAGTAAACTTAAAATTATAAAGGTGCGAGTTGGACGGCTATGGGGAAGGTGGAGGCCGATAAAAAATAAATAAATAAATAAATGAATCAGTTATTTGGGAAACTTTATATGTCAAACAGAAGCATTTTTAAATAATATAAGTTTCTCAATTATCCAATTCAATTTTATTTATTATTATGGCACATGTATTGAAAAACTCAAATAAACCTATTTGTGTAAGGTCAGGGATTTCTTATAAATTTGGTCAGGGAAATCAGGTTTGATAATTCTGTGGAGACCCTGTATTCAGCTAATTATGTTTTCTTTGTAAATTGTTTACATTCAAATTAGCACTAATTCATCACCATACAGCAAACTGCTGGCATTACACCCAGCTACTTCAACATTTGTTGCTAAGTTAATCACATCAAAATTTAAACTTGAGGCAGCATATTTATTATTGTTTTACCCAATAGTTAATTTTAAACATTTGCCAGTATGTTACTCCAGCTTAACTGTTGCTAGACTTGCGACATAAATGCTAGTAACTGATTTCAACAAAATGCCATTCACTCCATGGCTTTCTTTGTATGCTGAAAGTTCAGACACTAAGGGAAGAAATTTTAGTTTTACTGTGGTTTACCCGCCCACCATGAGCAACTCAATGGACTATAAGCAGTTACCTATCTCTAATGTGGGGCCAATGGTTCCAGAAAAGGGAGAGATCCAGTGCTGTTAAGACAAATACACCATCTATGCGTTACCTGGAACATATTTCGGACAGATAATTAGAAGCCAACGCTTCATACCATTTGGTCACCAGAGCAGCCAAACATTTTTTGGAAGTCATTGACTTTACATATATTATAACCTAGTAAAACTTTTCAGAAAACTGTTCAAGTAAAAATATACAGTTGAATCTTATTATAATAACAAGCTTGAATTTAACAAGCAAAACACGAACTTTTGTTTGGTATAATATGAATTCAAAGTTAATTTGATCGTTTTTAAAAAAAACAAAATTTAATGAAATACTCGGATTTAATATGGGTGAGAAAAACTAAGATGACCACTTTTAACAAGTGAAGTAACGAAATTTAATCAAATTCCATATTCAACGAGGCAAAGAAAATCTGTTGCGCCATAGGCGCTGACTATTGGGTGTGTGTGTGATGAATTTTGCCCCTCCAATAATTTTACTGGGGGGGAGGGGGTAGTGTCCACCCAATATTTTTCATCCTGTTTAATTAAATAATTGTTTTAGCCTTGCAAAGTGGACCAGTGGACCTTATGAGGCCAAAAAGATTTATTTTCAAAAAATTAATAAATATAATAAATAAACTCCCCCCCCCCATATTTAGCATTGCTCATTAGATAAGAAACTCGATTACCTGCCCCATATTGTGTGTGACATGTGTGAGATAAAACACATGCCAGACGACAAATCACCAGCAATACACTCCGTCGGTGTAGTTCAGTTGCTTAGAACAACTGGCTCTACAGCGAGGATTCGATTCCTGTCACCGACAAATTTGAATTTCACACTTGTTCTGGGGATATGTGGTAAATGTTTAAAACAATTATCAAGAAAAAAAAATTCAGAAACGTATAATCTCTAGTGCCTTTATTTATTTACGTGTACTTATTTTTTGCACTTCTTGTTCTTTGAGTAATCCAGCTAATTTCTCATTTTTTTTTTTTTATAAACGTTTGGAAATAAAATATCTGTGGATATTTTTATAAAATCACAGGCTACATTTTATTTTTGAAAATATTAGTATTCAGCAAAAGAATATTTGTTTCCTTGTTCATTTGCTCATGAGCAATCACAATTGCGTTTTAAAATATTCCTTGAAGAATCTCGTCCTTCACCTTTTTTTTTAATTTATTTACCTCCTGACAATTTTATTTTTTGATTGGGGTTTAACGACCACCGTGAGCAACTCAATGGGCTATAAGCAGTCGCCAGTCCCTAATTTAGGGTCACTGGTTCCATGGAAGGGAGAGAGCCAGTGACGTAAGACAAACACAACATCCATGCCTTGCCGGGATTCGAACCCGGACCCCTTTCGGACGAATGATCAGAAGCCATCGCTTCGACCACTGTGCCACAGGGGCGGCACACTTTTACCAGGGTGTCTCATTCCATGGCTGATGAAGGTAGAAGTCGCTACCAAAACGTCCTGCTTATAATTTTCAACGTAACTTATGCATGGGATGACGATTTCAAGAATTATTTTAATGTTTTGTGTGTTACGTGTTTTACTGCCAATTCTTCTCACTATGATCTGCAATAGTTTGCACAGATGTTGATTCTCACATGGCTAAGGCTATGAAATACCAATTTCATAATTCCAGATGATAAACATGGCATGGATTAGTGCATGCCCTGTATGAGGTACCAGAATTCGTTAGCACTTGCTTTTCAAACAGTTGAATCTTTAGCTCTCTTTCACTTTAAATTTTTATACAAGAGATACGAACTGAATTTTAGAACAGGAGTCAGCCACCTATGGCATGCAGCACAGTGGTGAATTTTACTATTTGAGTTTATGAAACATAAATGAATCATACAATGTGAGTCAGTATGTACACTGAGATTACATCGGCATAATGTTATCATTGTGCAAAAACATGCAGGGGAAAACTGACATGGTGGTGTTACAATGAGGATTTATATCCTACACTTGGCACAGTAAATTTTATGTACATGCTACTGATTTCTTGTATGATGAAGATTAATACTCCCTTCCCTGTGTCTCATCGTAGACTGTTTTGGTAAGCAGTATTATACCACTGTATGAAACTGGCATAACTATACTGAAAGGCTACAGAGCCCTGTTGTACTAGAATTGACAACAATGCGTTAATTCAAAAATACTAAATTCTACTAGTACGTTCAAAAAGTTCCGGAACTTTTTAAATATTTGCCAAATGTCAGTGAATTACATCATTCCCTGCTGAGCAAGCAAAGAGCATCATGTGACCAACCAGCTAAAACTGGTTAGATCCAACACGTACAGCGTTAGTGCGTAGTTCGTGATTACAGGCATTTGAGGCTCTCCGTCACGAGGACAACAATGTCGAATTTTGAACAGCGTTCAAGTGTAAAATTTTGTATCCTGCTGGGAAAATCTTTCGCCGAAACTTTTCAAATGATTAAGTCAGCGTATGGTGAGAGTGCAATGAGTCAAACTAGAGTTTATGAGTGGCATCGACGATTCGAAAACGGGTGACAGAGTGTCAAGGATGATGAGAGGTCAGGACGACCTTCCAACATCCACAACGGATGAACAAATCGCCATTATCAAAGAAATTGTGAAAAATGACAGTCAAAAAACTGTTGCAGTGATTCCAGAAGTTGCCTGCATCTCAGTTGGAAGTTGCCATGCCATTTTAACAGAGAAAATGGGCATGCATCACATGTGCCAACAAATTGTTCCCAAAAACCTGACACAAGAAAAAATGGATGAGGGCATGCAAGTTTGTGGGGATAACATCGATGCAGTGGATTCAGATCCTGATCTCTTGAATCGATTGATCACTGGCGATGAGACTTGGAGCTTTCTGTACAACCCCCAATCTAACCGACAGTCAAAAGTATGGAAATTACCGTCGTCACCACAACCAAAAAAGCTAAAGGCTGACCGCTCCAAAGTAAAGGTCTTGTTAACAATTTTCTTCGATTGCAAGGGGGTCATACAAAAGGGATTCCTTCTACATGGTCGTCGTACAGTCACTAAAGAAGAGTATGTCAACATCCTGAAACGTCTCTGAGAATCGGTGAGCCCCAAGCGACCCGATCTTGGAAGACCAACTCGTGGGTGCTCCATCACGATAATGTGTTGGCTCACAGATCCCTCCTGGTGTCCAATTACCTGTCCAAACATCACATTCCTGTTCTTCCACAACCAGCTTATTCCCCTGAGCTCGCCCCGTGTGACTTTTCCCTTTTTTCCCCGGATGAAGAATTTGCTTAAGGGACGCTTCCCAAGTTCCGAAGAAGCGTAACGAGCTGCGACGGAGGCACTGGAGGATGTGGCAAAAGAAGGCTTGCAACCTGCATTTAAATCTTTGTATGAGCGCTGGCAAAAATGCATAGCTGCACAGGGTAACTACTTCGAAGGAAACACCGCATAAACATGTATTACCTGTACTCATTTTTTTTATGTAAAAAGTTCCGGAACTTTTTGAACGTACTGGTATATTGTCTGTAGATAACAAGGCAACTCAAAACTTGCAACAGGAAAATGATTTTTCCAAAGAATGTCATTTGCAAGTTCCAGATTTACTGCATCACCCACCAAAGTTTAACACTGACACTTAAAAAGGGCATTATCTAATGGTTGAAATAGTGGAAACATGGAAAAAATTTTGTAAAAAAGATTTCAGTAAAAAAAACTAAGAGCCTCATGGAAAGTATGTCAAAATGGAAGAGATTCCTGTTAGATTGCCAGGTGGAAACAATATTGACAGAAGCACAGAGCATGGCTTACAATGTGTGCCAATTATTTCTTGTGACAAAGAACTTTTCTTTCTTTCATTTTTTAGAAATTAGAAATGCAATGACTAACAAACAGTAGGAGAATAAGCAATAAGAAATGAACCATGTTTACTTAATTTTTCTTTAATACATAATTCTGATTTACATTTTCAGTTGTTTTAAATTCATTTTTCATATGATTGCATACAAAATTTCAGTTTAATTACGGTAAAGTAGTTTTTTACACAAAATACAATACAGTGCATATTTAAAGGTTATCAAATGCTTAACTAATCGAAGCCAATTTTACCACCTTAAAACACATTCTAGTGAAATTTGAATTTTATATAAGATATCGACAAAAACACTTAATGCTGCTGAAAACATTTCCCAAAATTTTAACATATAATTTTCCTCATGATCATAATACAAAAGAAAGTGTTTTTTGGTAGGTTACATTTCACTTAAACACGTGTGTGCATATGTGTAGCACAGAGCACTTTGAAACTTTTTTAAAACATATAAAACTGAAATGAACAAACAAAAATTTAAAATCCTGACAATAAATTTAAACCATGTAAAAAGCGCATAATCATTATGCAATATATTTGGAACAAAAGATAATGAAATTACATATATGAACTGAATCAAAGACATTTGCTTTGTAGTCACATCTTCACCATGACCAAATAATACAAGATCTTGATGAAGATGAGATATTATAAGTTAACAATATAACTTCCTGAGAGAGCACTAAATAAATTAACAATCCATACATTTTTCTATTGCATAAACAGGATGTTCTTCATTGACACTTCCTTCAACAAACCTTACACAATTATAACACAATCAGCTTTCTCTTGCAATTCTAGCTTTTATAATGTTTGATTTATTGCATGGTTGGAAACTGTTTCTAAATCTGCTTTACAGTGGTGAGCAATTTCACCCATATCAACAGTTCTAGCTAAGCAACACCATAGAACAAACAAAAAGAAATTGCAAAATTTGAGCACTAATAACATGTCAGCTAACCCTACATAATTTGTACACTGCAATCTTTCTTTAACTTCAAAACACATTACAATTATATAAGCTAATCACAAGACTAGCAGCAAATCAAAATGAGCCATTCAGAAACTTCTAATAAAAATAAATAAATCATGTTTTGAGATCCATGCTAAAATGAACTGTTGTAACAGGCATAGTATAAAGTTGTGTTGATAACTGAATAATGTGCAAAACCATAAAGTTAAAAATAATATAATCATGTTGTGATGAATTACTTGCTCCTCATGAAAAAGGTTCTTGAAACTAAATTTGTTTATAAGCCATGATAAAATATGCCTGCCACAATGCCTAAAAAAACAAAAAAACAAAAAAAAACAGCTGTTTTTTTTCTTCAGTCTATAACACAGCTCTTAGTTTTCAAGACTACACCAGTAGCGGATCCAGGGAGGCTAGCCCCCCCCCCCCAAGGCAGGTTTTTCTTTTTTAAATGGACAATATCTAAATAATTAATGCATTTATTTTTGTAAAATTAAGGTAATAAATTCACAGTTTTTGTAAAAGTTTAAATAACTAAAATTGGAGATAAAATGTTTTGTTCT
This sequence comes from Macrothele yani, assembly GCA_039090855.1. NCBI lineage: Eukaryota > Metazoa > Arthropoda > Arachnida > Araneae > Macrothelidae > Macrothele > Macrothele yani. The sequence goes on along the minus strand of CM077018.1, from coordinate 60,861,425 downwards.
AAAAACACCAAAACTAGAGGTTCAAAAGCAGAGAAAGATGAGAGTGGAAGTTAAAAGAGATTTTCACTGATCATGAAAAGCAATTGGTCAACTTTGTTCTGCTTTTTTTTTCAGCACTGTCTGGCATCTTTAGTAATTAGGAGCAGGAAAAGCCACTGTGTGGGGAAAACTTTGAAGTGCGTGTGAGATAGTGCGGGTGACAGAGCAAAGTATGTACCTTGATTGGGCCACAAGCAAAAACTAGTATCAAATTTTCCAGCTGGAAAATTTTCTTTTAAATTAACCCATATGAATAGCAGGTATCAAATTTTATTTCGAAAATTTTATCCAGACATGAGATTTAAAACGAACCAAGTTGGTTTCCTCTAAAAATGGGCAATTAAATGCAATGAAAACAGTGCTGATTTTTCACAGTTCTGGTTTGCATTTGCGATTTAAAAATTTAGAATGATTTTTTTTAATGGAAAATTTTAAAAAGCCTTGTGATGCCAGGAAGGGGGCAGGGGGTGATTGTGGGTCCTGATGAAATTTTCTGAAATAACGATAAGACAAATTTTACAAGAACATTGATGTTCTACGCGTAACCCAATTATTTTATCACAGAGTTCTTAAGTTTTCCTTTTATTTGACATATCGTAACAAAATGCAGCATAACTTTTAAACTATTCAAGAAAATTAGCAAGTCAACACATTTAATGAAAATAAAAATCAATAATAAAATAAAATGTAAATACCTTTCATATCATAATGGCTTTAATTAAGACTACTTCGCATGAAAAGTAACAATGCTAAATGCCAATGTTAAGCAACACAAAAATTGAAAAGTTGGAAATTCTTAACATGCCAACACAATTAAGTTTGTTCTAAGAAATATTCAAAATCATTTAACAGTTTTAAAAGCATTATTTCAAGTACAGAATAAACTACTTGAGTTCATATGCATAAGCTTTCTCAATATGCAACACAGTTCAGTTTCTCCTACTTTCGTTGCAAAACACAATGATCGACTTTTGCTAACTTTTAAAATTTCTGCATTTTGTAGGTTTTCTTCTTTTTTTTTTTTTAAATTAGTGGAGGAATTTTAATCCCCCCCCTGGACTACAGGAGTTCAAATTTTCTGAACGGATTGCATCAAATTTTCGGAAATTTCGGAACACAATCACTGCAAGTTTATAGCGTTTGTGCCCTCCACAAAGTATAAATCTTTTTTAGATTGGAGCAACACCCCTCCCCAAGATGAGCTTCTAGATCAATCGCTACTGAACTACACAAAGAAAAAAACAAAACAAAAACAAAAGACAAACAGAACATCCAGCACCATGTTTTGCTCCTATTGATGGATTTCGGAACACAATCACTGCAAGTTTATAGTGTTTGTGCCCTCCACAAAGTATAAATCTTTTTTAGATTGGAGCAACACCCCTCCCCAAGATGAGCTTCTGGATCAATCGCTACTGGACTACACAAAGAAAAAAACAAAACAAAAACAATGAAAAAAAAAAACTGTACTTCGTGAACAAATGGACGGGACCAAAGAAGTTGAGCGTTTTATTAGATAACTTCTTAAAGACAACTTCAGTATATGTACAAGAGCATTTCAATACACAATATGAAATGCACATAAAATCAATTATATTAACATGTTTTAATTGTTATACAGAAATACAAGTGGTTCAACAAAATTATGATTATAAAATATTATGAAGAAGAAGTCTAAGCAATACAGGGTGTTTCTAAAACAAAAGCTTATTGCTTTAGGGTCCATAACAAGTGAACATAGCTTTATTTTGAAACATTTCTCACCACAAAGCACTGAAGTTTTATGAAACAGTGAATACCCCAAAAGAAAATACTTGAAATACTAAATGTTTCACTACCTCAGGACTTATGTATAATATGTATTGGAGGACAAATTTAAGTGCACTGGTGGACATGTTTCCACTAGTAACATTTCTGAGGTGAATAGGACATTTTAATTGCTGAAGCATTATGTACCTCATCCTCTTTTAAATTCTACAACATGAGGTCACCAAGTGGCCACTAGTTCTCTTAACACAAAGCGCTGGTGCTCCTTGACACTCCCTCACAGTGGATGTTTCGTCTCATTGCCACCTTCCCAGCTGTGATTGTGCATCGTGCTCGGCCCTATCAGTTCACTGCCCCCCCCTTGTACTGACTCGATGGACTTTGTTGTTGATCTTCAGTTATGTTACAAGGGATACAGTATTGTGCATTTTTGATGTTACACAATTGGTTGCCTGTTCCGTGACCTTTCTTGTAGATACCTTCATCCATCGTATGTACCACCTTTATTATTTCTTGGGCAGTTTTGTTATGCTATGTAAATAGCATCCTTTTCTGATTGAATAAAGTGAATTTTTAAAACACTGGTAATTCATGCCATGGAAACAGTACTTGCAAGCTGGAGTTTATAAATCAGTATCACACTCTAAGAATGACTATGATACTAAGATAATAAAGTAAAGAACATTTGAGATTTTGAATGCCATCATCCATTTCATTTTTATGTCAGCTCATTAAATTACCAAAAATAACTTAAAAAGTATTATGAAAAAATTACTTTAAAAATATGCACGTAGATCGGATAGAGATCCAAACATGTTATGTTATTTGTCAAAGCTCCTACATGGATGGCTAAGAGATTGCAAAATTTTGGGGTGTGGCTCTCACAAATAATTTGTTTCCTACATAGCAATTTTGGTGAGGTGTTGCTCTTATGACAATGAGGCACTTACCCTGAAACAATGTAAATATTTCAATTTGTGTGATTTTTGTTTTAGTGTCTAAATATTGTGAGAGGGGTGCATGAGACCCTCATAGTGAATGTGAATGTAATTTTGCCGAGTTTCGAAATAAAGGACAGTAGTCCCAAAAAACTCGCATTGGCGGGCGATCTCCCGGCCACGAGATGAGATATTTTGAAAAAGTTGCTTGCCCCAACTGCCCATAGCACGTCGCACACACGGGTTGTGCTGCCACGAGATGAGATATTTTGAAAAAGTTGCTTGCCCCAACTGCCCATAGCACGTCGCACACACGGGTTGTGACAGAAGGGTGTAAGGTACCGGTCCCGTGGGGGAGGCAGATCCCCACAGGTCTCTAGACCGAATCTGTCAGAGTAGAAGACTGTGGTTTCTGGTGACTGACAGGCTAGCTGTCGGAACGCCGTCAGGGATCCTATCAATCCCAAACTATTCGAGAGAGTTCCGCATTTCCCTGCGAAGTCAGCACTTTGACGGTGCAGGTAAAGTCATCAGCTAGTGTTACCCTGAAAGTCACGGTACTTTGAATGATTTGTATTCTATTTGTTCATGTTTCATGCTTCAGTGTCTTTTCTACCTCCATCAAAAAATTCGTTGGATATGCATTAATACAGATGATCTTGTCATTGGACCCCAAAACATGCTGCCATCATTGTTTTAAATTTTTGAAACAGCTTTTAAAAAACGTATGAAAAAGCAAGTACAGGAAAACAAAGAAATTTCCAGATGGAATGATATTTAGATTTAATTGCTATTTGTTTATTGTTAACTAAGCAATCAAATACAATTTACTATAAATCTGCAAAGAGAAACAGGCTTACTTTAAATCTGATTAAAAGCACCATATTAGACATACACGTGTACATACACCAGAAGTGTTCACAGTAAAAGACAATGCAAATGTGAAGAACAAAGCACCAGTTGGGAGGCAACTTAACAGATATCTTCCCTTAGCTGCAATTAATTAATGTCTTTTTTTCCCACTTCACACCATACATTCAATGAATTCATGCATTTGAATTCATTGGCCATACTACATATTATTGATCAGTTTTGAAATTCATACTTTTGATAACATGAAATAAAATACCATTTGACATTCTTTTTTATTTCATATTGGACAAAAACAACCAAACTTTCAGTAAGAAAGCCAAAAATTGAGCATTTATGAATGTTCTGCTTAATTCACATATTTTCTTCTCACAGTTTATCACCTCCTCATAAGCACCAAATGTTAAGAGAAGCCACTTCCCTCTAATTTAGGGTAACTGGCTCCAGAAAAGGAAAATACCAGAACTGTAGAACAAGCACAATACTCACATTTTACTTAAAATCTGTACCAAGGCTCTTACTCAGAACTAATCACTCTGTCACCAGGCAACAATATTAAAAAAACATAACAATTAAATAATATCAAAAGAAGAAAACAAAAAAAAAATTCAAGAAAAAAAACTTGAAGTTAAATAAATGCAATAAAAATATTTAATTTCAGATTTTACTGGATAACATAGTTCAAATACTTAATGTAAAAAATTGACTCAGTGTAGAAAACAGATCTTTGCATATTGATCATTTGCATTACTTGCAACCTACAGTAACAACCTAACTTTTTTTTTAAACTTAGGACACATGATGCTTTAGTTGGCAGAGGCGACTTTAGATCTTTTGGGGGTCCTAGGCACTAAAAGATTCAGAGGCCTCCTCTCCCTTATCGCCTCAGAAATTTTCATACCTCAGATTAGCAAAAAAAAAAAAAAAAAAAAGTAAGAAAAATGTTTTTATGCTTTTTAAAATTCCATTCCATCTTTCTATTATTAGAACGTTTTGTAAGAAACAGTGTGCTAGTGTAATCCCTTTGTCTGCCCGTGCACATTGAACTTCTTGTTTTTAGAGATATTTCAAAAATTATTTTTGCGGCTAATGGGAAATAAGGATATTAACTTCGGCACTTTAAATACCGCTAAGGGCTGTCAAGTCAAAAATTAAAAAAATTAAAGTTCTGTTGTGAAGAAACTACTCAACTTAACGGAAAATATCATTTTTGTGCCTCTCAGATTAGGCTTAAATGTTCCCTTTCAAATATTTAAATCTTCCAATTAGTTCATTAATTTCCTGCTAAAGGCAAAAAAATTTGGTTTTCACAGATTTTTGAAAAATTATTTTTGCGAATGATCGGACATAAAAATGCATTAGAATTTTCCTATTTTAAATTTCACTACTACTTCATAAATTTCCCGCTAGGAGTTCTCAAAGTGGAAATTCCAAAACTTTTAGCTTTGTGCTACGAGGAGATTATTTCAGTTATCGCAAACATCCTTTTTGAGTTTGATACGTTAGGCTAAATCGATTACTTTTAACACCTTTTCAGTTGCAAGTTTCTTGGCAAATTTATCACCAAGGGCGCTGAAAATTAAATTTCATACATCGTGTGTAAATTGTCGTAAAATTCATAAAATTGGAATGCCTTTCAATTATGAAACCTGCTCTTTCCATTGCTTCAGCTTTGGAAAATTATCCTGTTTTTGACATTTTGAGCAAATTAGTAGGAAACGAGCATGGTATCAAGCAAAAATAAAATACTTGAAGAAATTGGCAACCGGAAAAGTTCTCCACATTAGAAAATATAGGTAAAATGCAATTTATGCACAGTGCTTCACTTGAAAAGGATGGATGAATTATGTGGAGGAGTTTTGGCACAGACGAATGCCATGGACCAGAAAAGGTGGAGAATAAGAATTCTATCAATCACTGCAGGAATGCAAGAATGTGAAGTTTCTTGAAAGCAGTTTTTCTTATTCTTTTCGTCGAAAATTAAGAAGGTCTACATTTTTTTGGTTTTGGTCTGTGAAAACCAAAACAATACTGGCAATCCAATTATACATTTTCAGGCCCCCTCAAACTATGGGGCCCTAAGAGCGTGCCTAACTGGAAATCCACCACTGTTAGTTGGTAGTAACTGTAGAAATTCAGTTAATTAGAAATTACGAGAAACAAAAAAAAAAAAAAAAAAAAAAAATGATAATTTGCCAACAAGTTTTAACTGAGCATCAGCAAAATTTGATTTTTACGGAGATGAGAATGTACATTTTTTATTGCAAATGGCAAGATTAACTGTGCCATCACAACTAACTTGCAATCATACAGTTTCTTGGAATTTTGTGTGGCATTTTCACTCAAGCTACACATATTTGGGGGAGGAGGGGATTGTTCTGGAATAACTTGTCTCTCCAGTCAGATGAAAAGATCCAATCACAAGGTGTGCTTTACAACAAAGATAGCAGTAAGATATAAAAGTGAGCAATCATACTTACCATATTATCACAATATGACTTCAACTAAGAAATGTGTCTGCAAGTCTTTAAAGTGCTAGCAAAAATGGCTGCCCCCATTTTTCAAAGTAAGTGCAGTTTTTTTTTTTTTTTTTAAATGTAAAATGTAAATCTCCACTTTAAGATGTCTGAGCTAAAACCTCCATGCACATTTCACATGTGGATAGGTCACTACTACTGAACCAGATGACATCAGTTCAATTGTGCCTTTGAAGCTGAACCTATATTATGGTTTTTATATTGTAAAGTAAAATGAAATAGAATAGTTTCTATGGAAAATCAAATGAGGGAGAAAACTAGATGATAGCCCAAGAAAAGCATATATAGCATATTCCAAAAATAAATATATATACATGTTATTTCACATGCTAAATATATATAGGCACAATCATAATCATTACAAAATGTTGGAGAAATAGAAAAGGAAAACAGAAGTTCACCAACCCTTTAAACAATTAAATAATGTGGAAGAAATATTCTTCACATAATATGTGGAAATGCATCTGAATTATTAACACAGCAACCAGACATCCCTGAATTGCATGTATTTTACTATTTCTCACATAACATTAATCACGAGAAAACTTGAAAATTACATTGCCCTGGAGAGGGAATCGAACCTGCATCTCCCTACTTCTGTTTGAGCATGCTATCCATTGCATCGCCTTTAATAACTTATGCTGCAATTTCTGCTGAGTTGGACCAGTCTTACATCTGGGTATTCTTTGCCTATGGCAAGTTATTCCAAAACAAGTGCACAGAGCTTAATATATACTTTGTGGAATTACGAAAGGCAGAGAGATACAGCTACAACATGTAATAAGAAGCAGTTATGCATGTAAAAAAAATATTAACAAAAACAATTGGAATACTGCATTCACTTAAGCAACTTACATAATCTCACATAATGTATATTCAGCAATGAAATTACATATATGTTTAGCAGAAAAGGTGGGTTCTTTTATGAAATAAAAAAAATGCATTACTCATAACTGGTAAGCGAGTTTAATTACACTTACACCTATGGCAAGAACAATAGTTTATTAGAAACTTTATACCATTTTAAGATGAGTGCTCCACATCAACTAAATTTTTTATAAAATACCTCTTTGCACAAATATAATTACAAGAAATTAAGTTTTGATAAATTATAAAAGCTTGGACATTGTTCTATAATATAAATTCTGAGTAAAGTTAGATAAAATAGTAATTTGAAATTTCAAGAAGCTGCCTTTCACGCACAGCATCAAACAGACATTACTAACAAACGGTGAGCTGCAATCAAGTCCACATAAGGCATGAAACACTTATAGGGCAGTCCTTTCATCGTACACAACTACAGCTTCATTATCCACCAATGAATCAGTGTCTTTATGTGAAAACGGTATGGTTAAATATGTGCTCCGGCTTTTGTTAACAGCAATGGCTGCAGCACTATCACTCCGCATGCGATTTTTTCTTTTTTTGCTGAAGCTCACCTATAATGAATAAAAGAAAAGAATCATATATATATTGCAGAATCACAAATTTCTTTTAAACTGAACAAATTACAACAAATAATGTTTAAGAAATAAATTCTTTTTAAGATAAACTTACGAATAAAATCTGGTTTTCAATTAGAGCCGGTGTATCGACAGAGCTTTACATGAAGCAATTTTATTCATAATAAGAACCTGGTGCTACATTCAAAATTTCTCTGCAAAACAATCTTGAACACTATATTTACAGATTTTACAACTGCTGCACTAATTAAATGTAGGCATGGAGCAGCCTCAACACAAATTAAAGAATTAAACTTGTAAAGCACCATTCAAGGACTTTCCTCCATAGCACTGGTGTAACCATGTTTCAAAATCTGGGGGTGGGGTTGTCCGATCACATATACACACATCATATGTATACATATACATACAATATTATACGCATACTGTGTAAGATAGAGTTTGGGACCTCCTCCCCTACACACACGCAGGAGCACAGCAGTTGCTGAGGCGCAATCTAACGGGCACAACATAACGGGCGCCTCTGTTGGCGAATTGTGGAACTTAGCGAACACAACTGTAAAACTATGATAGATAGGGTAGAAATGTAAACTGCAAAGTTGTAGAACTTACTTTGCTTATTAGGAAACGATATAGCTGTTTTATTAAATACAAATTACACACGTATTTACATTCTACAAAAAATTACAATCTGACATTAAATTTAGTTGGTTCACATCATAAAAAAGTGTGCATTACACTGAAGAGCAATTGAATTAGAGATACCTGTCTAGTAACGTGTAGCCCCACCTTTCACCCTGATGACGTTGGCGATTCGTCTCGGCATGGACTCGACAAGACACCGGAAGCATTGGGAAGCCATACGGATCCACGAACCCTGAACAAGCTCCCACAGTTAACGAAGATTTGATGGAAGGGGGTCAAAGCCTCGAACATCTCTCTTGATGACATCCCAGATGTGCTTGATGGGATTGAGGTCAGGTGACCTAGCTGGCCAAGGAAGCAAGGTCACGTCGGTGGAGTGTTCATCCAACCATTCGGATACAATTCGGGAGCGACTGCACGGTGCATTGTCTTGTTGCAGGATGAGGTCCCCAGTGGGATGTTGAAGACGCACAAATGAAAGCAAATAGTCGTCCAGGATATCACGGTAACGTTGACCTGTGAGGGACGATGTAACACATACCAGGGGTCCCATTTCAGTCCACCTAAACAGTCCCCAAACGAGAATGCCACCCCCACCAGCTTAAAGAGTACCCTGCTGGCAAGAAGGATCCATCGCTTCATGTGGTTTGCGCTGTACTCGTATCCTGTCATGTGCACGTACCAACGTGAATCTCGACTCATCAGTCCAGGCAACATTTTTCCACATGTCTAGGGTTCAGTTGCGATGTTCCCCCTCCCATGCTAATCTTTGTACTCTGTGATGTGCGGTCAGCAGCGGTACCCTCGTGAGACGATGGCTTCTGTACCCCATAGCGAACAGATGGTTCTGGATGGTGTGGCTGCTTACACGTTTTTGTGCACCAGCGTTAAATTGCCGAGTGATTTCTTGCACTGTGGCCCGTCTATCCGCTATTACAATGCGAGCTAGCCCACGATGACCCCGCTCATCCACACGCTGTTGTCCACGGCAGTTGGCCTTTACAGGGATGGTTTTACCGGATTCCATGTACTCACGGTGCACCCGTGACACAGTGGCTCGTGAAAATCCCAGTGCCTGCACGACTTCCGAGATGGAGTGAACCATTCGTCAGGCCCTGACAATTTGCCCACGATCCAATGCACTTAGTCTTACCCATACTGCGTCCGACTCTTACTGATTACCGTCGCATCACTCCTTATATTGTCGGATCGCTGCATACGTCATGTTGTTTGCCCACGATCAAATGCACTTAGTCTTACCCATACTGCGTCCGACTCTTACTGATTCCCGTCGCATCACTCCTTATATTGACGGATCGCTGCATACGTCATGTCGTTTGCCCACGATCAAATGCACTTAGTCTTACCCATACTGCGTCCGACTCTTACTGATTCCCGTCGCATCACTCCTTATATTGTCGGATCGCTGCATACGTCATGTCGTTTGCCCACGATCAAATGCACTTAGTCTTACCCATACTGCGTCCGACTCTTACTGATTCCCGTTGCATCACTCCTTATATTGTCGGATGGCTGCATACGTCATGTCGTTTCCGTTTACAATTTGCCCACGATCAAATGCACTTAGTCTTACCCATACTGCGTCCGACTCTTACTGATTCCTGTCGCATCACTCCTTATATTGTCGATCAAATGCACTTAGTCTTACCCATACTGCGTCCGACTCTTACTGATTCCCGTCGCATCACTCCTTATATTGTCGGATCGCTGCATACGTCATGTCGTTTCCGTTTACAGGGCTGCCCACAGCGCCACATTTGCATAACGCCAGCTGTCTCTAATTCAATTGCTCTTCAGTGTATATCATTATATTGCCAAACAATTTGGGGGAAGGGGGTCCATTACATTGGGGATCCCCGACTCTGAAAATCTGAAGGGGTCCTACCCCCCCCCTGACCCTTCAGTGGTTACGCCTATGCTCCATAGCTTTTCATAGGACTATATACAAAATAGATTACATGTTACACTTCATTATGTAAAGAATAACCGTACATGCACACAATCAACTACATTTACAGAACCTCAATGTAAATGTATGCAATAACTTGGGTCAGTCAATTAGGTTTACACACACACACACACACACACACACACACACACACATGGGTGCCCATAAAGTCTTCATAAAATTTCAAATAACAATTTGGGTTTTAACCAGACCTGATCTGTAAAATGTGTTACAGAGGCAATTTATTCAAGATCATAGGCATAACCACTGAGGGGTGGGTAGGACCCCCATATTTTCAGAGTTGGGGATCCCCAATGCAAAGTAACCGCCAATTTTTTTCGGGAATATAATGATATAATGCACACTCTATGATGTGAACCAACTGAATTTAATAATATAAGATTGTAAGTTTTCGTAGAATGCAAACACGTGTATAATGTGTACTTAATAAAACAGCGATGTCGATTCTTAAGAAGCACAGTCAGTTCTACAACTTTTGCAATTTACATCTCTGCCCCATTTATCATAGTTTTACAGTTGTGTTTGCTAAGTTCCACAATTCGCCAACAGAGGCGCCTGTGTCACGCCTGTTAGATCGCACCTCAGCAACTGCTTTGCTCCTGCGTGTAGGGCTCCCAAACTCTATCTTATACAGTATGTATAGACATGTTGCCGGAAGAACGAACCACCAATGGACAACCGAAAGTTTAGAGTGATGAAGACCCCATTGGGAGATGGATGGATGAAATTTGAAAGCATGCCGGAGTGACATGGAGGAGGCAGGCTGAAGACAGACAATTGTGAAAGAAACTTGGGGAGATCCAGCAGTGGATCGATAATGGTTGACAATGATGATGATGATACACGGTGTGTCCCACTCACTACCGAACCCGGCATTTCTTTAATAATATTAACACCAATGAAGATATTGCAACGAAATTTGAAGTGGACTTACCTCATTTTGTGCAAAATGTGATGACATCCCAACATGTGCTGGAAGTGGCCACCATTTGCGTCCAGACAGCATTGAACCCAGAACACCATATTGTGGGAAGTCCTTTCCAGTATGTCTGCCGACACTGCCTGAATTTCTTTGGTGATGTTTGTTTTCAAGGCATTTATGGTTCGCGGTTTCTTTTGGTAAACTCTCCCTTTTAGATATCCCCATAAAAAGTAATCAGGAGGCATCAGATGAGCCGAGTGGCCACAGACCTTTCGAAATGACCCCACCTCCGAAAAAGGACTGAAATTCGGCCATACTGGTAGGTGATGTCGCTCCATCATGCTGGTAATATCCAATAGAGAGTTCTTCGTCATCCAATTGATTTGCAAAGGTGTCGAAGATTTCTATATATGCAGCTGTTGTGATGGTTATGTCGAAGAAGATGGGATCAATTATGCGGCGCCGGGTAATCCCACACTGAACACCAATTTTCTGTGAATGAAGGGGTTCTTCGTGTATCGCGTTGAGATTTTCACTGGCCCAAATACGGGAATTTTGAGAATTGACGTATTGCAGCAGAGAGGCGCGTCCGGCTGGCTGGAGGACTGTTCCTCAGTGACGCCACACTTAGGAATGTTTTTTTTTTTTTTTTTGATTGGAGGTTTAACGACCACCGTGAGCAACTCAATGGGCTATAAGCAGTCGCCCGTCCCTAATTTAGGGTCACTGGTTCCAGGGAAGGGAGAGAGCCAGTGCCGTAAGACAAACACAACATCCATGCCCGACCGGGATTCGAACCCCGGACCCCTTACGGACGAATGATCAGAGGCCAACGCCTTAGACCACTGCGCCACCGGGGCGGCACACTTAGGAATGTGTCTGCCACTAAGGAGCAATCCGGCTGGCTGGTGGACAGTGTCGGGTTCAATGCTGTCTGGACGCAAATGGTGGCCACTTCCAGCACATGTTGTGATGTCATCACATTTTGCACGAAATGAGGTAAGTCCACTTCAAATTTTGTTGCAATATCTTCATTGGTGTTCATATTATTAAAGAAATGCCGAGTTCGGTAGCGAGTGGGACACCCTGTATAATATTGTGTATATATGTATACATACAATGTGTGATCGGACCCCCCCCCCAGATTTTGAAACATGATTACGCCACTGTTCAAGATCTAATTATTCCTTTCTTTTTATTTCTATTATATTGAAGAGACTGTGGTGTTGGTAAAGCAAGCTTCTCAAAGAAGTCCATAAAAATCAGCACTGACATCTCTGGAACTAAATGCTCCTAAATGAACAGTACACACAATTCTTGGTGTAAAATTGCACTGGTGATCTTGCCTGATTCATGTTCATCAAATTTGGTTGGAACAGAATTACCATATGAGATTAGCTTTATAGCCACACTTTTATTTTTAAGTTGAAAATAACCTCATTTCTTTATAGTTTAACGGTTAGTAATGAAGCAACATTTCACATTAGTGGTAAAGGCTGTGACAGATTAGTGACAGAGCTCAAAGATAGATGTGATTGTGCATGTGGAACTCCAAAATTGTATTAGCTTTTATATCCATAATGATTGATGAATATGTTGAGACTTAAAAAGCTGCCCTGGTGATGGAGTAGTCTAAGCCCTGGCTCCTGACCATTTGTCCAAGATGGGTTCTGGTTTGAATCCCAGGTGAAGCATGGATGGTGTGTTTGCTTTACTGCATTGACAGATGGGCAACTGCTTATAGCTCATAGAGTTGTTCATGGTTGTCATTAAACCCCAAATAATAATAATAATAAAGCACTAAAATCTGAGTAAATACTCTTTACTGCATTTAACAGCAGATTATTTTTATCTCATCTAGAACCCAAGTTATTAATATTTGAAATTCTATAAAATTAACCTTCTATGATGGTCCCAAGCACAGACACATGGGGCTTGGAACCGTCATACAAGGTTAATGAAATGTAGAACATTTCATGTCTAGAAAAGAATTATCTTTATTTGAACATGATAGCTCTAGTAGTAAAGCAGTTATTAAATTTTACGTAAACAGCGATTTTGGTCAAAAACGCCCTGCTGAGCCGAACAAAAATAGCCACCAGAAAAAAACTAAGACTTGTGAAAGTTTTTTTCCCTATTTTTGAAGTGTCAATATATTGGGAATATTGTATGCAAAATATAAAAAATATTAAAAAATATCAAGCAACAATTTAATTCTGTATTGGGTGATTTTACATGAAATTACCCAGTGTTTGATGATAGCTTTGGTATTTGATAAGTCTTTAATGTACTGCTCTATTTCTGGTAGTTACTTTTCACCCCAGAATTAAACAAGAAAGATGACACCGAATTTTCGGGTGTAATAAGCACGTCTTTTGAATCCGTGCTGACGCAAATTAAATTTATCAAAGCGATTAAAAGTCAATGGAACAGGTATGGAAAACAGTAGTATCTGACGGAAGGAAGAAGGTTTTCAGTCGGGATTTTTATCCCTCAGATATTGTTGTAAACGGAATCTTGAGCTGACGCCCTCTGGTTGCAGACTTGTGCGTTAAGAAAAACATAAATTTATATGAGAAACATTTCGCACCGCAAACGCTCTCCAACACAGAAAGAATTTTTCATCAAAGGACTCTTACAAACAGAGATATCGACAAAAATAAGATGTGACTTTACGTCCCCTGGTGGGAAAACTATGCATTATTTTAGGAAGAAAGTATTCTAAAAAGGTTTTCCCATATGAGGAATATCGGTCCAAGAAAAAAAAAATTTAGTCGAAATTTCAAGATCCCAGATTTTGCTACAAATACATCAGAAGCAGATATTAATACTTATGCCCCCTGGTGGCCAAACCATTCTTTACCAAACATTAGAAATTATGCGAAAAATATTTCCCATCAGGTCTTGTATGCAATACAGGAAGAATTTTTCAAATCAGAGTTTTAGGAGCAGAAAACACAATTTACCATTGTGCCCCCTGGCGGAAAGTCTATGATTTACTTGAAAATTTTGGATTTATAGGAAAAACATTTCGCATTGGAAACACTATCCAACAAAGAAGGAATTTTTCAAATCTGACTCTTAGAAGTAGAGATATTGACAAAAATAAAATACACATCTACGCCCTCTGGCGTAGAAACCATGCATTACTTCAAGAAGAAAATGTTCCTAAAAGGTTTGTCGACATGAGTAGTATCGGTCAACAAACGACTTTTTTTCAATCGAAATTTTAGAAGCTCATATTTTGCTGCAAATACATCAGAAGTGGAAATTGAGACTTTTGCCACCTTGGGGCCAAACCATTTTTTACAAAAATGAGAAATTAGTGCAAAGGATTTTCCATCAGGAGCTGTATCCGGTGCAGAAAGAATTTTTCAAATCGGAGATTTAGAAACAGAGATATAGGGGGAAAGAAATTTACTTTTACGCCACCTAGCGGAAAGTCTATGAATTACTTGAAAATTTTGAAATAATATGAAAAACATGTCACACTGGAAACACTATCCAACAAAGAAGGAATTTTTCAAACCAGACTCCTAGAAGTAAAGATATTGACAAAAATAAGATATACATCTACGCCCCCTAGCGGAGAAACTGTGGGATATTTTTAAAAGAAAATATTCCGAAAAGGTTTATCGATGTGAGTGGCATCAGTCCACGAAAAAAAATTTCAATCGATATTTTAGAAGCTCAGATTTTATGGCAAATACATCAGAAGCAAAAATTAACACTTACGCCCCCTGTTGGCCAAAGTATTCTTTACCAAAAATTTGAAATTATATGCAAAAGATTTTTCATCAGGAGATGTATCCGCTGAAATTTTTTTTTCATGTCGGAGTTTTAGGAGAAGAGTTATTGGGAAAAATGTAATTTACTTTTACGCCCACAACCGGAAAATCTATGGTAATTTGAAAAAGAAACTATATCTAAAATACTCTTCGACATAAATGGAATCGAAAGATAAAAGAATTAATAATCTAAAGCAACTTATGGGATTTTATTAGGAAATTTTTTCATTAATAGCAAATTTTTGGAGAAAACTCTTCTTCTTCAGGCTGTCTTGTTGTTGTCACTTTTTACTTGTCACTATCACGGTTACGGTTAACCTTGACGGTTTAGGTTATTTTTCAACAAATCCTGCCAGATGTTACGCAGGGAAAATCCTTTGCAGTCATTGATGATGGAATTTTGATTTTTCTCAATCTCTATTCCTTCTTTCAGTTTTCTTTTTTGGAAATTGCTTTGGAAACTGATTACTTTAAGGGAATTCCAATCCATGCTGTGCCCAGTTTCTCTAACATGCCTATCTAATCCAGTCTTGTTGGAGCAATTTTTTATAGCTGCTTTTATTCAAAGATAAAAGAATTTTTTCAATCGGATGTTTAGAAGCAAATATGTGGAATAAAACGTAATTTTGAATTCGACATCATCTGCATTTACGCCCTCTAGCAGCAAAATTGTACATCGTAAAAAAAAAAAAACGAAATGAAGGATCATCATTCGCCTATTTCAAGCTTCCGAATGCAAAAAGAATTTTTCAAATCGGACTAATAGTTGCAGAGATACTGTGGGTAGGGACGGACGGACAAACCGATAACATAAGCACGATCTTTTTTTACAAAAGACGTGCAAAGGGTCCCATTGCATCAGTAATCCGCCCAGACAGACATTTGCTGAGAGAAAGCCAATGAGTACTAACCTCCACATCATACAAATCCTGGAAATGTTTTAAGTTATCTTTTTATTTAGCACTTTTCTCTAAATAATAGGAAATATCAACAAGAATTTCATTTATATTGCATGGAAGAGCAGCTGCAGCTTTTTCAGCAGCAATATTAATCAGATGACTATGGGCACCCCACTACCAGCAAATTTGGCATCTGTTGCTGTAATACTGCTGCAACACCTTTTTTTTTTTACATTTAACATAACAGGAGCATTGTTAGCAACAAATGATACACAATTTCCTCGTGGAACACCATGGGAATCTAAAGAATCCAGCAACAAGTTTGCTATATTCAAACTAGTAGCATCACCCGATAATGATGGAATACCTAGCTAGAAGGGTCTCAATTAACTGTCTATTACTATTATAAAATGTCACAACAATTGGATATAATTTGGAATCATTGTCATTGCTACCATCTGTGGACATAGCAAATGGCCATTCCTTCAGTTCACGTACAATCATTTTTTCATCTTTAAAAGTGGCCACTTCACAAGTGCAATAGCTGTTGTTTTTGTTCAAGCACATCCACATTTCTTAGCAATCTCACTGTTCAGGAACATCTTTTTAAATAGCACACCTGCATGATCTGAGCATGCTATAGGCAAATTGTGCTCCAAAATATACACTCTGGCTTTAATGATGCTATCCTCTTTTTTTCTGCCCCCTTACCACAGAAGACACCCAGTTTCTTTTTAGTTTTTCACATTTCATGCTATCCTTGTGCTTTTTAGTCTGAATAGGTTTAACATCCCCGTTACCAGCATGGGAGACTGAAAAATCACGTTGGCAGAAACAGCAAAATGCATAGTGTTCACTTGTCCATGAAGAACGGATAAATGGAAACTTGTCCGTGTGTGATTTCTTGAACATAGTAAGATATTTTATTAATTATTATCAGACTAGCTGAAGCATGTTAACCACTGCAATAAAATCCACTCCTACAAATAATGAAACACTATGCACAAACTACAATCCACACATGGTCCAAAAACGAATATGACAACTTTAAAAAACAACAAAGAAAGATGCTCTGAATGCTTCACCATGATTGGCAGAAATGCATGAAATGCAAGCACACTGGTACTTTTTTAATTGTTCTATTTTTTCAATGCAGAAAGCACTTTAATTGCAAGAATTAGCAATGAGAAGAGCAAATAATTAAAAGAGAGAAAAAAACTTGACCACTTATGAAACAATTATCTCTGCTGTAGATGTTTAACTTGCTGCAGAGACAGATATTAACCTTCCTGTGGAGGAAGGGAGTGTCAACTGCCTGTTATCCCCATGCAGCTAATTTCTTCGGGGGAACTTTGAGTCAGCCTGCGAGACAGAGAACACCTGCCATCACAGCCAGCAACAACAGATAATCTACATGCTCCTCCTTCCCAGGAAGACGCCTCCATGGCAAAGAGCCTTCACTCGATTACATATCTTCCACTTGCAGAATGAATCTTCTCTCCCTTCCCTCCACCACTGTCAACTACCGCCAACAAAGTGCACTCCACAAAAGAACTGTGGTTAAAAAATTACGCAAAGAAATTTCACAGTTATACGCCCTGATTCATAAAGAAGTATACAGTTTCCAGATGCTGTAAAACAGTAACAGTTAAAGACACGGACCACAACTGCGAACCGTTAGGTAGATATACTCATAAAGTTTGTGTCCTGCTACTGAGGGAAGTGACGTAGGCGATAGCACACATCTCAAGTGACTAGTTAGTCAAAATGGCAGCATATGCTGTGGAGAAGGCGTTTTGTGTTCTTAAATTGAGCAAAACAGAATCTGTAACTGCTGTGCAACGGCATTTTCGATCACGATTCGGAAAAGAAACTCCAACCAGAAAACCTATCTATGATTGGCATAAAAAAATGTGAAACTACGGGCTGTTTGTCAAACTTAAAAGTCCTGGACGACCGCGTGTATCAGAAGAAGTCGTCGATAGTGTTTGCAGCGCCATTTAACGCAGCCCGGGAAAATCAACGGGGAGGGCGAGTCGTGAAGTGCAGATTTCACAGCCTACTGTCTGGAGAATTTTGAGAAAGAAGCTGAAAATGATTCCATACAAAGTACAGATGTTGCAAAATCTCACTGACCTTGACAAGACAAAGCGCTTTGAATTTTGTGCCAAAATGCAGCACAGTTTCGAAAATGACGATTTTGCCGATCAGTTAGTTTTCACCGGTGAAGCTACATTGCACGTGAGTGGTCAGGTAAACAAGCACAGTGTTCGCTTTTGGGGAACGTAGAATCCCAGATTTACAGTGCAACGCGCACGAGATTTCCCTAAGGTAAATGTGTTCTGTGCTGTGTCCAAAAAGAAAGTGTACGGCCCCTTCTTTTTTTCACGAGAAAACTGTCACGGGAGGCTCTTTCCTGGATATGTTAAGTCTTTGGTTGATGCCACAGTTGCAGGATGACAGTGACAACTTTATTCTCTAATTGGATGGTGCACCACCGCACTGGTTAGGCGACGTGCGAGATTATCTCGAACATCTTCCTCACCGATGGATTGGACGAGCCGCGGACTACAACATGCCACTGACCCAATGGACACCCAGAAGTCCGGACTTAACACCTTGTGATTTTATCCTGTGAGGGTACGTAAAGGACAAGGTACTCACCCCTCCCCTTCCTGTTGATCTAGTGGAGCTGAAACAGTGTATCACAGCCACTATCACTGCACTTGATTCAGATATCTTACCTCGCGTTTGGGCGGAAATGGATTACCGGTTCAATGTGTGACTAAGGGTGCACACACAGAAGATCTGTGACTGTCTTTAAAAAAACTTCAAACATTCCCCTACAATTCTGTTACAGGTAACATAAAATACCTTACATTGTTCTTGTTTTATAGAGCGTTGAAACTGTATACTTCTTTATGAATCACCCTGTAT
Source organism: Macrothele yani (assembly GCA_039090855.1). Taxonomy (NCBI): domain Eukaryota; kingdom Metazoa; phylum Arthropoda; class Arachnida; order Araneae; family Macrothelidae; genus Macrothele; species Macrothele yani. The sequence continues at coordinate 60,842,630 of CM077018.1, read as the reverse complement.
TATGCCAGATAATGAGAAAATGGGTGATTCACAGTGGCAGTCAGAAGGAGTCATATAAAATCAGGAGTCTCCTGCTAAAAAGGAGAGAGTTGGCATGTATGCCAATGTCATGACCAGGCCTTGATTTCGTTTTTTTTTTTTTTTTAGCAGTAGCAACACTTGCTAGTGGCCTTATTTTTTACTTGTAAATTGCATTATCTACTAGTGAAAGTTTATTAAAATTACACAAAAGAAACTTTAACATGTCCCCCTCCATTAATTAATCATGCCAAATTTTGATTTCCCCCCTGTAACTGTCCCATTGTAATGCAGAAAAGATTACAAATATGTAGATATAACTAACCTTTTCATGACCTGAGAGATTAATTCCAACAATTTAATTCAAATGCAAATATTTAAAAAATATTCGAGTCCTTTATAAGAAAGTTCTCTCTGTTTGAGATAAAACTTTCTGTATGTTGTCTCCAGGTCTCTGTGTATGGCATAAGGAGGAAACTCATCGATAACTTTAAAATCTCAATATATAAAAACTTTACTTTAGAATCCTTAAAATACTGTAGTTAAAACAAAAAATAATACATCAAAAACAAATTGGGAGAACATATCTTTGACTGCAGTGTTATTCGTTGAGTGATTACATTGTTCCAACCACGTCTTCGATATGACGGGATTTCCTCAAGGCATACGACCAACTGAAATTCTATTCTCAACCTAGTATGTCACCAAACTTCATAAAAAAGAATATGAAATAACTCACAAAAGGGTTATTGTGGGTTATTTCATATTCTTTTTGTGAAGTTTGGCCACATACTAGGTTGAGAATAGAATTTCAGTTGGTCGTATGCCTTGAGGGAATCCTGTCATATCGAAGACGTGGTTGGAACATCGTAATCGCTCAACGAATGACACTACAGTGAAAGGTATGTTCTCCCAATTCGTTTTTGATGTAATATTTTTGTATTTTATTCCAAATGCGTTTAACCTCCCCCCAATTTGTTTAAATTCGCATCAATTCGGTTGTATGCTCACCCAATTCGTTTTTGCTGTATCATATTTCATTTTTGTAGGAACTACAGTATTTTAAGGATTCTAAAGTAAAGTTTTTATATATTGAGATTTCAAAGTTATCGATGAGTTTCCTCCTTATGCCATACACAGAGACCTGGAGACAACATGCAGAAAGTTTTTATCACAAACAGAGATAACTTTCTTATAAAGGACTCATGTTTTTTTTGTCAAAAATGACATTTCAGCATGTTATTGGAAACTTAGAATATCATATAGGCGAAGCTCACATACTTGGGTCATCACTAGGGATATTTAAGAAGTTTTTCTGTGTTTAAACATTTTTTTATTTAACTTTATTCACAAAATTCAAGAACACTATTCAAAATTCTAAATTGTTTTCTATACGGTTTACGATCTGGGTTTTGGGCCTTTTCATCATACCACTTTAAAGCAACAGGCCTGGGGTCAAACTTGTTTTCTGACAGACCTTCAACCTCAGTACTCATGAGAGCATTCAATGTTTGTAAGTTTAAGCTGCCTTTCAAATCACCCTGGATTCTCTTCACGAAACTGAAACCAACCTCACATGCAGAAATAGATAAGGGAAGTATACTGGATATTTTTACTAGTGCCAAAATGTTTTTATAATGTTTATACTTTTTAAGAAACATTCATTTCCAGAAGGCAGTTGTTCCTTTTTTGTATGTGTCTAAAATATTCCACACATGCAATACAGTGGCGCTTAAGAGTCCACACTAAAACATTGCAAAATTTCCCACTAGAAACTTTTGCTAAAACCACTTTTTTATCAGTAGCAAAATGAATTTGCTTGCTAGCAATTTGCTACTTACTATAGGTCGAAATGGAGCCCTGGGCTTTACCCACATGAACAAGGCCCAGGTCCCTAATGCCTGCGACTGATTCCGCTCAAGGATTGAGGCCAGCATCGTCGCTAACTGAGTAATTATGAAGTGTGTTTATGCATCAACTATTGCATAAGATTTTGCTTCAATAAAATGTATATTCATGTTTCAATTAATTGTTTTATTATACACATAAATTTCATAAATTTTCTACATTTACCATGATAACCCTGTACAAAAAAAAAAAAAAAAAACTCCACGAGTCTAAATTTTCCCCTAGAAGTCAAAATTTGACATTTCTAAGGACTGTTCCTGGAGTGTGAGGAAAACTAAAAAGAAAAAGGCCCATTTGAGGAGTTCTCCTTAAATTCCAGGAGGTGTACAAACCCTGTTCAAGCTTCACTTCCATATTCTTCTGATTCAGGAAAAATCTCAAATTTGGAAGCTTTACACAAATTCTATATTCATTATCATAACTCCTCTGTGAAAGTTTCAAGTTTCATACCTCTCACAATATATCTTCAACAACAAAATATGCAAAACTGCAAAGAAATAATCACAAAACAATCAAGCCCTATTTGAGCGTTTCTTTTTTCTTTTTCTGAGGGTTCTCAGGGCTTGAAAATAACACTTAAAATTGCAAGCACTTTTCAATGTTTTCAAGAACAGCATGCATGCTGATTAAAGATGAGAATCATAAAAACAAAATGTTTTAAAAATGTTTATTCACATCCTTGGAGTAAAGTACAGCCTTTTGGTCGAACAAAAACACTAACATTTAGGCAAAGAAAAAAATGAATAATTAAGGTGTCATTTATTTTTGCACTCTGAATGATAATCTATCTGATTTGAGATTCCTGCAGTGTTCTTTTTTTTTATCTTTTGGAAGTCCTCAATTATAAAAAAAAAAAAAATAAGAAATCACAAAAACAAAGGGGCAATTATATATGATTTTGCTCTTTTGCCTATCATCGAACAGCCTAACTTCATCCTCATGCCACTTGTAGTATTCTTTTGCCTTTTCAAAAGCAGTTCTTTGTTTTAGGAATCTAAAATTCAATTAGAAATGACAGCAGAACATTTTTATATACAGTAAAAGCTCTGAATAGCAGACACCCTGGGACATGGGCATCTCTCTGCCATTGGGAGTCAAGAGGTTGATTTCTGAGCCCAACCAGACTCACAATACAAAAAAATTCATATTAAACATGTATGCAAAATATATAATTAAATTGTTTTTTAATTAAATGTCTTATTTTTTGGCTATGGTTACACAGTGAGAAACAATACATGTGGATACATACAGTACACGTACAGGGTGATTCACTCGGGACTGAACACTTATGTGGAATATATGAGATGGGGAATATACGATGAGCGTGACACCCGAATGCAGCGGTTCTTTATTCCCTGACGAAGCAGTCAACATGCATTACCTGGAATAAAATGCATACTTGCCAACTCTGGAAAATGTGCATCAGTAAAACTTTTGAGTGAACGCCATTTACCACAAAATAATTATATTAATAAATATGCAGTAAAAATCTCTGCATATGCCACAATAACTAAACTAGTATTATCTGTGTTTAAAATAATAATTTAAAAAACCACAAAGTAAAATCTTAAATTTGTTCAATGTTAGCCTTGCAAACCTGTGGTGTTTCAATACCAAACTAAAAACATTTCCTGTAAAAAGGAAATATTCACTTTAAGAGTACCTACACATTGCATTCAAAACTGTACTTAACATACCTTCTAATCTTCATCATGTATATCAGGATTATATAATATTGCAATCACTTTCATGACTTCCATCACATGCTGCAGAAAATAGCCCTTCTTGTAAAAGTTTCACAACAGTGGAAGTTCGATCTAAAGCTATTTCATGGGCAATCGCCGTCGTTTTGGTCTTCCCATAGCCCTAATGTTTGGCAGTTTCATCTTTTGGAAACATCTGCCAAAAAAGTGGTGGGCCAGCATGGCTGGCAGCACTGAATGGCACGTTGTGTTGCATAAAAAAAGACGTAAACAACAATTCGGCACGAGTTACATTTCCTTGACTATTATCCGATGTTTTAAAAAACGTAGTCAGTTTGGAGTTACTATCAGTGCACTTCGCATTACCTTTGTGTTTGGGACCATTTACATGATGAAAAATATCGTTTCTGCCTTCATGGGCAATGTTAAAATCGTTTTGGGAAATGTCGCAAAATGCAAATTTTACACCTTTATTAGATTTCCTGATACACTGAAACTTTGCAGTGTATGCTTCCTTAAAAGTTTGAAAATAACTTTGAAATGCTATAATCTTAGTACTCCTCTTTATAGATTTGCATAAAAGCTAAACTAACAACTCGTTCCTCCAGGTAATTCAACTCTACAACAAAGAAACAACACCACACACTAAAAACAACACACAAAAGAAAGTATTCTTTGCTGCTACAACAACATTGTTCAACACTGTGCATGCAGATTTTACCTTTCTCTTTCATTGGCTGTGATTTTGCTCCAAAGAGGAGACCAATCAACTTCTACGATGAACTAGCGTCTACAAGGACTGAAATACCACGGCCGCTTGATCAGCGTTACCACTCTCTCGATCAAGTCGGGTCGTGGAAATACAAAATGGGACGGCCACTATCGCAGACTCTGTGCACGCGTCTAGTGTCGGCACTCAGCACATCACTTGAGCACTCCCGTGGAGAGAGAGCTACTGTACGACGTCACGAAGCCAATGAGTCAAAGATGACATCATCGCGTGACACAGCCCTCATAAGGTCTGGTAGAAAATCGAAATATTAAAAAATCTGTAAAAAAAAAAAAAAAAAAGACCTGTATCTGTGAATCAGTAAAATCAAGCAGAAATCCGTAAAAAGTTGGCAAGTATGAAAATGTTTCCCTGGCAGCTGGGTGGCACAGCACTGACACGCCATCTGTCTAGTTGTAGTGGGGGAATAGCGTGTCTCTGCCGACAGTTTAAGAGAAGAGGTCAAATGGAGATGGTGTACTCAACTGAAGAGCGTGTGTTCATTGTGCGTTAGTACTGGGTAACCGGTTCCTTCAAATAATGTCAGAAGGAGTTTCTGAAGAAAATTGGCGGGCGTAGACCACCCGCCAGAGCCACCATTTTAAAATTGGCGAAGGAACTACAGAGAATGGGAAGCTTGGTGGATCTGCATACGGGCAGTAGATCCCAAATGGGGGAGGACACAATAGAGCAGGGGTGGCTAAGTCGTGGCACGCGTGCACAAAGTCACTTTTTGGAATTTTAACACTTTATTAAATGATTTAGCATTTGTGATGGACATCGTGGGCCACCTTGACAACTTAAATCCGCATTTGCAAGGTAAAAATAATCTTTTACCAGTGTTGTTCAGCTCAGTTGAGTCATTTAAAACAAAACTTATTCTTCTTGGAATGCATCTTTCTCGGCATCAACTCGTACATTTTCCTCGAATGAAACAACTGTTACAAACTGAGTTCGGTGAGATTCCAAACTTTTCAAAATATCAGCAACTTATTACTACGTTCAAAAGGTTCCGGAACTTTTTATATTAAAAAAGAATGAGTACAGATAATACCTGTTTATGCAGTGTTTCCTTCAAAGTAGTTACCCTGTGCAACTATGCATTTTTGCCAGTGCTCATACAAAGATTTAAATGCAGATTGCAAGCCTTCTTTTGCCACATCCTCCAGTGCCTCTGTCGTACTTTTTCAGAACTTGAGAAGCGTCGTCCCTTAAGCAAATTCTTCATCCAGTGAAAACATCACACTGGGCGAGATCAGGGGAATAAGCTGGCTGTGGAAGAATGGGAATGTGTTGTTTGGACAGGTAATGTGACACCAGAAAGGATCTGTGAGCCAACGCATTATCGTGATGGAGCACCCACAAGTTGGTTTTCCAAAGATCGGGTCGCTTGCGTCTCACTGATCCTCGGAGACGTTTCAGGACGTTGACGTACTTGTCTTTAGTGACTGTACGACCATGTTGAAGGAATTCCTTGAGTACGATCCCCTTGCAATCGAAGAAAACTGTTAACAAGACCTTTCCTTTGAAGCGGTCGTGGTGACGACGGTGATTTCCACACTTTTGACGTGATGCATGCCCAGTTTCTCAGTTAAAATGGCATGGATACTTCCAACTGAGATGCCAGCAACTTCTGCAATCGCTGCAACAGTTTTTCGATGGTAATTTTTCACAATTTCTTTGACAATGGCAATTTGTTCATCTGTTGTGGATGTTGAAGGTCGTCCTGACCTCTCATCATCCTTGATACTATGTCGCCCATTTCCAAATCATCGATGCCACTCATAAACTCTAGTTCGACTCATTGCACTCTCATCATACGCTGATTTTATCATTTGAAAAGTCTCAGCAAAAGATTTACAGAGCAGAACTCAAAATATTACACTTGAACACTGTTCAAAATTCGGCATCGTTGTCCTCGCGACGAAGAGCCTCGAATGCCTGTAATCACGAACTACGCACATACGCTGTACGTGTTGGATCTGGATCAAACCGTTTCTGGCTGGTTGGTCACATCATGCTCTTCGCTTGCTCAGCGGGGAATGACGTAATTCACTGACATTTGGCAAACATTCAAAAAGTTCCGGAACTTTTTGAATGTAGTAGTATTTCTGATTTGAAAAAAACTCCTTTGAAGCCAGTTTTTTAGACTTCCGAAACGGAAATCAAAATCTCCATTTCACAAACCTCTTCTCCTTTTCCATCGAGGACATGATTTACTATCTGACTGATGTGCAGACTGAAATTTTGGAGCTTCAGAACACTGCAGTTCACAGCAAGTTCAAGGATATCCAGCCAGCCAAGAATTTGCCACTTTCTGGAAATATGCCCCCCCCCCAGTTTCCTGCACTACGAGACAACGAGACACGGCCCTGCGATATTGTCGCAAGTTCGGGTCGAAAACATAAAAACACTTTTCCTATTGTGAACTTGGTGAAAAATAAGTACCGTTCAGCAAAAATCTGCTGGTTCTTGCTACTTCATCTTTGAATCCCAACATTGAAGAACTTGTGAAGAGGAGAGACATCCAAAAGCCTCACTAAGAACTTAGCCGGGTTTGTTTCATGTGAATGGAAAGGTAATCATACAATATTGGAATATATTTCTTTCTTTGCAAGTAATTTGTGTTTTTGATATACTAGTAAACTAGTTCTTGAATGATTAATTACTGTTATGTTACAATAGTATTGGTTTAAAAATATTTTCTCTTCTTCAGTATACTATTTTATTTGAAGTATACACAGATACATAATTTTTGTATCTTTTCTGGCAACCGTAGAGGGGGGGGGGGAGAGGTTAGGTTAAGGTGGAGTGGCACATTCACGATTATCTACATCAAAAGTGGCATGTGGTGAGCCGTAGGTTGGCCACCCCAGCAATAGAGGATGTGAAACAACGGTTATTGGCCATCCTCATGAAAATCTATTTGGCAGCTATACCAAGAGACTGGACGATTATATTCGACATGTCAAAGAACAGCCAAACAGGTGAAGATTAAGCAGTACCATATCATGGTTGTGAACGAATTACAGCCACCGGGATTTTGGAAAGCGACTGGCATATTGTCAATGGTTTGCCAAATTTTTCATTGAAAACCCCACCCTGTTGATCATAACATGGTTTACTGACGAAGGATGGTTCCATTTATCCTGCTATGTGAACTCGCAAAATACATGGGTGTGGGCCAGTGATAATTCCCACACCATCCATGAAGAGCCATTGCATCCAGCGAAAATCAGTGTCTCGTGTGCGGTGTCCTGAAGCCGTATCATTGGGAAAATCTTTATGAAAGAATCAATGTATGTTTTACATGGATCAAGGTATGTTTTACATTAATTTCATTTAAATGTGCCTTTGCAATCGTGAGTTAATTTAAAAAAAAATAAGTGTTCATTTTCGAGTGAATCACCCTGTATATATTTTCACTTTAATATATATAGTACAAACACAATGTACTTATTTCAATGCATGTTTAAACATACGTATGTAACGATAAAATGTGCTACACCATAAATCATAGGTGTTTGCAAGGCAAGGCACGAAACCCTGAAATCATCGTAGTCTCTCAACGGCGTAAATGCATAAACTCGAGACACATAAATAAACATGTGTGGGTACCCCCCCCTAGCACAACAAAATTATTTCTGTTACTGTTAGTACCTCTAATTCTTATATTTATGAGCAATACTGTTACCGAATGGTTTCCCTTTGGGAAGTATTTACTACTTACCTATACCTTTCGCTCACAGCAGTAAATTATTTTTGGGTTGAGCTTGCAGTATTAATTTGTTGCTAAAAAAATTAATTCCTTCAGCGAAATTTAAATAACTTTGATTTCAAAAACTACATGATATTGTCTTTAACATATACCACACAAAGAATGTTAATAAAAATTTTGCATTTGTATAAAACAAACCAATTACACACAACATACCTTTTAAAGAAGTTTTGCCTTTCTTTCCAATTCTAAAATTATCCATTTGACAAATAAATAAAAGAAGAAAATCTGCAGTCAAGTTTTTATGTTACTAGAAGGGCAACCACTCTTTTTCATTGGATATTGATCTTTTTTTAACAGAAACTTTAGTCCTTCAATTTCAGTCAGGTGGTATTGATCTAAAGTTCTATTTACTAATAAAATAACAGTATATTTATGGGTGGATGAAATTCGAAAGCATGCAGGGGTGACATGGAGGAGACTGGCACAAGACAGACCGTTGTGGAGGAAACTTGGGGAGACCTTCGTCCAGCAGTGGATTGATAATGGTTGACAATGATGATGATGATGATATTTAGCAAATTGGATGTTGATCTAAAGTTCTATTTATTAATAAAAAAAACATATCAGTCTGATGTGGTGTTAATCTAAAGTCATATTTACTAATAAAATAACACTATTTCTTAAAAAATTGTGCAATCTTCATTTGTTTTTTAGCAGAGACGTTATCAGGCTGACGCTTACGTTTACAACATCCTTCATTTGCAGTGTCTTGTTTGTGTACCGAAGAGGAAGAAGAACTTTTACTATTACAAGTAGCCGTTATAATTGCTTCAACAGGTTTTGGAGGCAGAACTGTAGCACATACTCCATTTAAACCACTGGTAGAAGGCTCATCTTTGTTTTCTGTTTCATTCAGTGACTGTTGGTATGCAGCCCAGCTATTCATAAGGTCCACAGTGAAATCCTTGCTTAATGGATCTTTATGTGGATTTTTAGAACCAAAAACTTGACAACTGGATGAATTTAATGACAGTAAATAGTATTTGACAGTTTGCATTGAATCCAAAGCTTCAATACTAAGAGATATTCTCTTTGAGGTAACAATATCCCCCATGAAGTTGAAAACACCTTCAACTAATGACCCATGAAAACAAGATAATACAGCTTTAACCATCTTTGATAAAATCGGATACTTAATATTACCTGCTGCATGCAAATTAAACACTGTTGTCCAGTAAATACCAGTATCTTGACAATTGGCTCCAATTTCATCTAAGCAGCTATCAATTTGATAACTACGAAGCTCTAAATCCAGGCAGCATTTCTCTTCTTGCAATACAACATTTGGCAAGTCATCTGCCAACCTCATTAGTGAGGCAAATGTTGTAGTTTCACCTCGTAATGATGGGTTCAGTCCAGTGAAGTTCACAAATAAGGAGTTTTTCAGTGGCAATTTGGCTACCATGTATTGAGCACATAATATATATGCCTCCCTCAAAACATCTTCGAAATTTTTCACAGTGTGGTCTCCTTTTGAGGATTTATTTATGATTTTGGATGCTTCTCCAGTAAAAAGGAATTTGTCAGACAATTGCAAATTTTATTCTTGCACATCAAGTTTCAGTATATCCTTATATGTTTTGCAACTTGAAATTACCTCATGTCTCATAAAAAAAGACTAGAAATTCTTTTGTGAGGTTAAAGAGTTGTACATGCAACTCGTGAAGATGTAAATCTTTACTTTGAAATTGCTTTATATATTTGTTAAAATGAGGCAGTACTGATCTGTATGCTTCAATATAAAGCATGGTCTTTCTTTGTTCCACAAAAAGCTTCTGAATAATATTCTGCTTTCTAGCTTTTCCATCAGATGTTAAGGATTTATTTTTAAAGTAGATTGAATCTTTTTAACTGTGGAAACTTCTGTGTCTGACAGTGCTTTCTTCTGGAAAATGACTTCATTGTCTTGTGTGTACAAGTGTGAATCAGATGGTGCTATCCAAGAAAAATAAAATAAAAGAAGGGCATCCCATAAATACACAATGCGATCCAACACTACGAGGACATAAATCCATCTATGCTCAGGTCTAGAAAGGGGCTTCAAATTTTTCAGGGTACACAGTTCAAAAAATGCTTCTCTCTTATCAGCAGTTTATAGATCAAAATAAATTCTATCACAAAGTACTTCAACATGCTTAAGGAAAGGATAGCAAAACCTTTTTGCACAGTTGTTTGCTGTGTGGCAGGTGTCCCCATCTATATTTAAAAGATGAGAAGCTTTTTGACTTTTTGATCTTCACTTCCACTCCATTTTTTCTTCCACGCATAGTGTTACAAGAGTCCATCATTATACTTAGTAAATGCTGCCATGGAATGCCATTTTCTTCTATCAAGGAAACCACTGCCAAATAGATTGTTTCTGAATTGCATGCAGGGAGCTTTACCGAGGCCAAATGTCTCAAAACAACTTTATTCTGCTCTTGGCAGTAATACTGTACTAATGACCGACGTTGTCAGAGGCTGGTTGAGTGAGTACTGTGTGATTGATTGCGAATCAAATCGACTGCCGTTCCAATAGACTCTGTTAGCAGAGCGAGGGGAGTTGTTTTCTCCCCTCAAAAACTTGATTTTTTCTTCTCTTTCGTTTTTCAAAACGAAGGGAAGAAAATTTTTTTTTTTTTTTTTTTTCATTAATTTGAAAAAAGTGTTTTGGTGCAGTCAGTTCGGACTTAGAAAAACTGTCCTTGTAAGGGCAAAGTCCGGGCTGCGGTCAGAGCACGGTGCGCAACTCTGACACACGGCGGGTACGTCGTCGTCGTGCCGGTCCCCCTGATCTACGGATCAGGCCAAATCCCGCACTCAACCAGGGTCAAGTGCAGGTTACAGCGGAAAGAACCCTAGGGTACCGCTGAGCACTTGACTGTCGAACGTACTAAGTCTAACCGACCAGGGACACAGGTCCCAGGGCTTGCACTCGGTTAGCAACCCGAGTAGAGAGATGGCAGAGGACGCAGGGGCTCAAACCCCCGGTCCAAGTGAGCCCGTTGAGGCAGACTGCGGCTTGGCAATTCCGTCGGAATTCGCAGTCAACTCCTTCTTCCAAGAGTTGGAGAGGATTATTGAGAATCCAGCTAATAAGGTTCTGGTTAACACCAGGACCAAGATTAGAAAGGTAGCGAACTCGCTACAAGAGGCTTGCACCAAGCAAGTGATAGAAATGAGTCTCGCCCAAGGGAGACTCCAGGAGAGAAGGGAGAGCGCTAGCGCGGCTCCAAAAATCGTACGCAGATGCGGCACGAGCACAGCCTACTAAGGGAGCAAGGCCCCAAGGCAAAAAGTGGCTAAGAAGCCAGCCGGGAAGAAGCACGAGAAGAAGCACGTACTTCTCGTGTACCCGGTATCAGACAAGGGCTCTCCCACGTCTGGGGGAGGTCAAGGTGGCACTGCAAACACAGATTTGCCCCGCCAAACTCCAAATTGGAGTGAAAAGTGTCAGGAAGGTGAACGGGGGAGGAGTGATGGTGGAGTGCTCCTCCGCCCGAGACATAGAGAAATTGGACTCTGAGCTTAAGAGCAACGAAGTGACCAAGGAAAACCTTCGGTCGCGGTTGCCAGCGAAGAGAAACCCGAGTTCATAATCTATGGGGTTAATGAAAACCTGTCAAGGCAACAGGTCGAGCAATGTCTCGTAGAACAGAACCCAGAGCTGGAGGAGAGCAGCCTCCAACTCAAGTTCTCTTTGAAGGTGAAGGGTGGGAAACGCCACTGGGTAGTAGAGGCGGACCCACTAACCTTCAAAAAAGTAATGAAGCGAGGCAAGCTCGGGGGTGGAATGGTCCGTCCACTCAGTAAGGGAATACTTGAGGGAGGTCCCGTTGCTACAGGTGCAACGGGTTCGGGCACTTTAAGGCAAGGTCTACCGAAGAGCAGGATAGGTGTGCCCGGTGTGGGGAAACCGGGCACAAGCGCCAGGATTGCAGCAACAGCCCGGTCTGCACTAACTGCCTGGCAAACAACAAGAAATTTAGGCGTCGAGTGGATATAGGCCACTCGAGCCTCGACAAGGAATGCCCAAGCCTTGTCAGAGAACTGGCTCTAATAAAAGAACGCACTCACTATGGATAAAAAACCAAAGAGAGGCGTTAAGGTGCTGCAAATCAATCTGCACCATGCAAGGGCAGCAACAACACAGGCCCTGGTGACAGCCACTGAGCAAAAAGCTCATCTACTGCTTCTGCAGGAACCGTTTGGACAGGGGGGAAGAGTGGTGGGCTTCCTAACTCCTACCGGATCTACCACCCCAGGGTGGAGAAACCCAGAGTGGCCACGGTTGTGAAAGACCCGTCCCTAGCGGTTCTCGAGGTTAAAAGCTCCGAGAACGTGGTCGCCCTGGGGGTGGAATGTGGGGTCGAGAAATTCTTAATGGTGAACGTATATAGTTCTCCAGCAGGCGATTTGAGAGAAACGCTGAATGAGCTAATGGCTCTATTAGGGAATTCCCCAGTCATGAGATAATAATAGCAGGCGATTTCAACGCGAAGAGTCCTCTCTGGGGTCAACAAGAGGGGGAGGATGAACGCGGCCAGCTACTAGTGGACTTTGCCAACGCGGCAGACCTGAGGGTCTTGAACGATCCAGAGAGCACCCCCGACCTTCCAAGGGGCGAGGGGCTCCTCTTGAATCGACGTGACTCTCGTCAGAGTCTCGCAGCGCAGCCTCGTCCAGGATTGGCAAGTACTGGACGATGAAAGCTGCAGTGACCATCTAGCACTATCTTTCGTTTTGGGATCGGAAAAGCCCATCCGACCCAAGCGCAAAAGGTTCTTAATGAAGAACCTCGACTGGTGGGCTTTTAAAGCCAGACTAACTACCCTGTTGGGGGGTAGGAGGGCAGAAGAGGCCGGAGAAACATCGGACCTCAACTCCCTCTTTGAAGAACTTACCAGTGAAGTCACAGCGCTATGCGAGAGTAGCAGGGGAAACAAAAGGGGAGCCAAGGATCCCCACCCCTGGTGGTCGGAGAAACTAAAAGCTCTAAGGGCGAGAGCTAGGCGGAGTAGGAAAGCTCTGCAAAGAGCGAAAGCTACACCGCAAGACAGGGAGTGCACAGAAGTGCACAAAAAGGCTCGTTCAGCATATAGGAGAGAATTGAATCTCTCGAAAATCTCTTACTGGAGAAAACTGTGTGAGTTCCAAACTCCGGCAGACCCTTTCGGGATCCCTATAAGATCTCGAGGGGATCCATCACCGAACCGCTAAAACTAGCAGCGGTCGAAAGGGCAGACGGTAGCCTATCAAAGACTCTTGATAGTACCATAGAGAGTCTCTTGGATTACCACTTCCAAGGAGACGAGGGAGAAGGGGACTCCCCACGACAAAAAGAAATAAGGGATGAATGTCGGATCCCACCGGACACTGGTGAGGACCCCCCTTCACAAGAGAGGAAGTGGAGAAGCCCTCTCCAGTCTTAACACTGGCAAAGCACCAGGCAAGGACGGGTTCGACCTCAGCATAGTCAGAGAAATCTACTATGCAAATCCCGGGTATTTTGTGGCGCTCCTAAACGAATGCCTCGGGAGGGGAATCTTCCCAGACTTGTGGAAAACAGCGGTGCTAGTTCTTTTCAACAAGACCGAAAAGGACAAAAATGATCCCGCAGCCTACAGGCCTATCTGTCTCCTCTCAGCGTGGAGCAAGGTGCTGGACAAGCTCATAACGAACAGAGCGCTTAGCTTCCTCATGGAGCAGGGAAAGCTAAACAGGAACCAGTTTGGTTTCCTTCCGGGGCGTTGCGGCAGGCAATTCGCAGCCTCAGAGAGAGGGCAGAGAGGAACAAAGCGGTGGGGCTCCACACCTGCTTCATCTCACTAGACGTGAGGGGGGCATTCAACAGTGTCTGGTGGCCAATGGTTTTAACCAGACTAAAAGAACTTGGCTGTCCAAGGAACTTGTTCTCGTTGATCAGCAGCTACCTGTCTGATAGAAGGGTCGAGTTCGAAGCGGGGAATGGGCAAACCTCGCGCTCGTACCACACAGAGGGTGTCCGCAAGGATCCAACTCCGGACCCATTTGGTGGAATATAGTGGCAGACGCAGCTCTGAATCTAGACCTGGGTCCGGCAGTGGAAATTCAAGCCTATGCGGACGATTTCGTTCTCGTGGTCTCCGCCTCAGGGAGACACGTGATCGAAAGAGAAGCACATAGCGCCTTGGATGTGCTAGACAACTGGAGCAAAGAAAATAAACTTTGCTTTGCTCCTGAGAAGACCACTCTGCTAGCAATAGCTAAGAGTGGAGTAATGAAAACACCACCTAAGTGCAAATTCCAAGGGTGCACTATCAAAGCGGTGCGTGAAATGAAGTACTTGGGTGTGGTCCTGGATCAGAGTCTATCAGGGCTGCCACACCTGAGGCACCTTAGAACAAGGTGCACGGTGATTCTCAACAGATTGAATGGCATGAGGTTATCGGGCAAAACCAAGAAGACCATCTATCAGAGAGGAATTGAAAGAATTCTGACGTATGCAAGTGGAGCATGGTGGACTCCCACAGTCAGAATGAAGAAGGGGATAAACCAAATCCAAAGGTTGGCGCTACTAGGGATAACCGGTTGTTTTCGCACAACGTCGACCCTGGCACTCCAAGTGCTGGCGGGGCGCGCGAGCCGGCAGACCTGGTAGTGGAAAGGGAGGCAGCAATGCACTGCCTTAGGTCAGGCGAGGACGCCTACCTACTCGGTGTCCCACATCGAGCCTCCAACATGGAGCTGGAAAGAGTGGATTGGCAGATCCACCCGGCCGAGAGATTTGCCCACCGTGGGACAAGGAGAAACCCACGGGAGTTGGGCACGAGCTGTTCACGGACGGCTCAAAGTGGAAGGGACAAGTGGGGGCAGGCTTCTGTGCGTTCTCGGATGGGAACGAAGCCACTGCAAGATGCGTGAAATTATCGCAGAACGCTTCTGTCTTCCAGGCAGAACTTCTGGCGATCGAAAAGGCACTCACCTGGGCACTCCCCAGGCGTAGTGACGAAAGGATAAAACTCTACTCGGACAGTGAGGCAGCACTGCAGGCTCTGAGTAGATTCAGGGGAAAAAACCCCATCGTCCAGAGGATCAAATCCCTCTTGAGGGCAGAGGGAGATGGGGCAGTCAGTTTCCACTGGGTATGAAGCCATGTCGGAACCCAGGGAAACGAAAGGGCGGATCAGCTGGCGAGGGCAGCCACGCTGAAAGAGACGGTTGACGTGCAATGCAGAACGCCCGCGAAGGAGCATTCGCGCAGCATTAGCACGACAGACCATGACCGAATGGCAGGTCAGATGGGACACGGGAGAGACAGGCCGGAAGACACACAGAGTGTTTCCAAAGGTCTCGACCAAACGTGCACAAACAAACAAGCTCCTGAATCAGGTACTCAGTGGCCATGGCATCAGCCCTGAATACCTAGGCAGATTTGCCATCAGGAACTGCACTTGTCCCTGTGGAAATAGAGCGGCAAGCATAGAACACTGCGTGCTCGAATGCAGTGGCTTCGCCGAATGGAGAAACACACTGATCCCAGGTGTGCAAAGAACGCGAAGATTGGATCTGCTCATCCAATCCTCCGTTAACAGGAGGGGGATAATAGCCTTGGTTGAGAGGCTGACCCTCCAGCAACACACGATCTTCCCCAATCAAATGGGGACCGAAACGCAGGAGGTGAACGTGCACACCGAAAGCGATTCGGAAGATCAATGAGGGCGAAAGTCTGTAGGCAAGCAGACGATGAGACCACCAATGTAAATATTTTGTAAATAAATTTTTTGCTATCTCTTGATGTTGTGAGTCCTAAGCATGAGGACAAGTGTATACATGTGTGTAGATGTTTTGAAAAAAGAAAATAAAGGAAATTATTCCCCCAAAAAAGTTCGAGGAGCAGGAATCTTCCAGTCAACGATAAAGTAAGAAACGACCTATCCCGCCAGACAGAGCGGGAACCCAGACAAGGTATACTAGGTCGCCTGCCAGCACGTCACCACGGGCTGGTCTCTAGGCCATTGGGGTGGCCAGGGTCCGAACCAGTGTCTCAAGGCAGGATAATTGTCGCAACATGTCAAAATAACATCCAAGGTGCTCAATAAGTCCCCGTGGAGCCAAGACAGATTGGCGGAACGGGACAATGAAATCAGTATATTACTGTACTAATACTGCTAACACAGATTCTGAGGCTTTATTAGTACTCTCATCAATATTCAGAGAAAAATATTCACGTCTTAACAGGGAAAACTGTTGATCTTTAATGGTTTTTGCAACTCCATACTTCAGCTTGTATGATGCAGTAGTGCGACTCAGTTGCAACATATTTAATGAAGTCACATCCTGTGCTAAGGTTTTAGCAAGCTCAACAATTTCAGGTGCAATAGCAAATGACAGGGAATGTTCTGCAATGAAAGAGCACACAAGAGCCTCTGACCTCGCTTTTCTTGTAGCAAGGTCAATAGTTCTACTGCCATCACACAGACCTTCTTTCAAACTGGCATATGCAGAATTCAAAACTTGGGTTCCTTTCACTGACGAACGGGCTTGGCGATGGGACGCAGAAGCACAGTGGTTTGTTTATCAGTGATTTAAAACCTTCACTATTATAGCGAATGGAGATGTTGCAAAATATGCAGATGAAACATGACCCAGCTGTATCAATTTTCCGACACCATATCCCAGCTTTCTCCTTCTGGGCGTCTTCTTTTTCTAGCCAATCCGACCGGAATTTATTTTTGACTGAGGCCTCTAATGTCTTGAGATCGTCAGTTTTGGTTAAAAACTTCATCGTTGATGACGAACTTAAACTGAAATCGTGTAATCTTTCAAATCCCTAAAAGCATTAATACATCACACACACACACACAAGAAAAAAATAATCACTTTTGCCTAAACAAAAAAACCACAAACGTTTCAGCAGGGAAACAAAGACACCTTCTCCGTCACTGACTGACTAATACAATGAGGCAGAGGCAGGCTGCTCCCGCGCGTGCGCGGAGCCATCGGCGTCGGTACAGACGCGCAAGGCTAACTTGACAGACGCGTGAGTGACGTACTTTATTTGCTTTAACTCGCTCTCCCGGCCAACCCCAAGTTCCAATCCCACATTACTCATCATCAGAGCGAAAAACCGTTTTTTTTTTTTTTTTGTTTTTTTGCATCGAGGAGCAGAAGCGCTGACGAAATGACCGAGAATTTACGTGCATGCCCTTCCCGCAGAAGAATGGACAACCACAGCACGAATTGCCGGCTTCATGTCGAGACTTCAGGATCTCGAGTTGGCTGCATCGGCGGGGAAGACATTATTATTGTCACATTAATTCATTGGTGAAAACCAATTTTTTTTAACAAATACTTTTGCCATGGATCGTTTTAAATGATTTTTTTGTTTGCTTTGGCGCTTATTAGAACTCAAAATTTAACAGTCTTAAAAATGTCGTCAAAGTTAAACATCCGGAATTCCGGGTATGAAAGATCGCCAAAACCCGGAAATCCGGGTTAGACCCGGAACACAAACACCTCTGATAAATTTTAAAGTGCACATATTTACCACTCATTCTTTCATTAAATCAGTCAGCAATTTTTGGCTGCAAGAACTCTCATAAAAGCCCCCTTCCCATGAAATTTGTAACATCTGTTTCAAAATGTATTTTTAAATTCTTCAATTGCAATAATCCTCCCATATCCCCTATGCTCACAAAAAAACTTTTGTAACTCTTCACTGCATTTTAAATCCTTAAAAGAATTGTACACCTCTTCTACAACTTCACCAGATGTTTTCTTAATCAAATAATTTTCTTTCAATGTTTTCAAAGATGGCATAACTGCAGAGATGTTGAAATATGGTGGTGACTCTGTAATTGACTGGTTAATTAAAATTTGCCAGTTGTGCTGGGAGTCAGGAATGGTCCCTCAGGATTGGAAGGATGCTATCATTGTTCCCTTGTATAAGGGAAAAGGTGATCAGACTGACTGCAAGAACTATCGTGGTATTAGCCTAAGTGTGCCAGGAAAAGTGTTTGGTAAGGTCGTTATTGAAAAAGTACGGAGTCTTACATCAGAGAAAGTGCGGGATGTTCAGAGTGGTTTTATGCCTGGTAAAGGCTGCAGTAACCAAATTTTTGCATTAGGCATGATGATTAAAACAAGTATCTGGGAAAGTTTTTGCTGCCTTCATAGATTTAGAGAAAGCTAACGACCAAGTAAATACGCATTCAATACCTTCCACAAAAATGTCCTATCGTGTTACTGGGAAATACTTAATAGTGTAAAAGCCATGTATGCTGGCAGTAGAGCTTGTGTATGAGTGAATGGTGTTTTATCAAAATGGTTCTCTATTGGTGGAGTCAGACAAGGTTGTGTAATGTCACCATGGCTGTTTAATATATTTGTGCATGCGTGGTGTCAAAATAGATAATAGTGGTTTATGTCTTGGTGATATCCATGTGTGCAGATTGCTGTATGCTGATGACACTGTCCTGTTGGCAGAGAGCAAAAGTGAGTTGCAGAGTATGTTATCCCGGATGTACGAAGTTTGCATGAAATTCAAATTGAGTATAAATAAGGGAAAAACCAAAGTTATGGTCTTTGAGAGAGCAACTGGTAGCACTGAATGTAATGTAAGTAAGTTATAAATGGCACAGTGATTGACCAGGTGAGCGAGTTTGTGTATTTAGGAAGCACGTTTGACAGAGAGAACAAACTGGATGGTGAAATTAGTAGGCAAGTGAATTCTTCATTGAAAGTCATAGCTGCTCTGGGAGGTTTTCGCAGGAATGATGAGTTCTCTAGACAGTCCCGCATGACTGTGTATGAAAGTGTAATTGTTCCTACTTTGATGTATGGTAGTGAAACCTGGGTACTACAGAAGAAACATAGAAGTTGTTTGTGTGCTGGAGAAATGCGTTACTTATGTGAGGGTTTGTGGCAAGACACTTTCTCATTGTGTGAGGAATGAAGATGTGTTGCAGTTGTGTGATGTGAAGCAACATATTGTTAGCAAGGTGGAGACTAATATGCTTCAGTGGTTTGGCCATGTTGAAAGAATGAGTGATGAGATGCTTACTAAGAAAATCTTTTTTAGCCCAAGTGGCAGGAAGGAAAGGCAGAGGAAGGCCAAGGAAGACATGGGTGGATCAGATTCAGGGGTGTCTGCATGAGAAAAAGATTATTAGTATGAAATATAAAAGATCTTTAGTATTTTGGATGTAACCTTCAGGGAAATTTTTGACATCGTGGAATACGAAAAAAAATGCTCAAGAGCAGTCATGGAAAAAAAGTTGCACGTGATGATTGACAGACAACGTGTACAAGAACAACGGGAGAATATGTATGAGGTATATCAGAATAACTCCAACTTGACCTTGAGCTTCACGCAAAGAGCTGTTTTGCAGAGAGGTAAAAAATTTGCGTTTCCACGGAGCCTGCAGAGGACGGAGGAATTAATACCCAACTTAGAAGAAATGGCACGTAGTGTACCAGCAGAAGAACGTGAAAATTTTCGAAGTAAACTGTATAGAATTGTTTTGAAAGAATTTAATGAAAAAAGTAATAAAAAGAAATATCATTTAGATAAAATTCAATATGAGAAAGAACAACTGATTAAATTAAGAGATGACCCAACAATTAAATTCTGTGAAGCTGATAAAACAGGGCAAATTGTAATATTAAACACAACTGAATATGATCTAAAAATGAATAGAGCTATAGAAGAACTGAATTGCAGCATTCTAGCAAAAGACCCAACCGAATCTCAAGTAAGGTACTTAGCTAGAATAAGAAATCACAGCACATTGCCTGATGAAATAAAGAAAGCATACCCACCAATGGGTACTGGAATACTAAAAATGTTTGCAAAAATAAAAACTCATAAGCCTGATACACCTATGAGAGTGATTGTATCAAAAAGAAATTCCCCACTAATAAAACTGGAAAAAAATATCTGCAAATTTTTTGGCACCTTTGTTCATGGAGACAAGGTTCACTGTGAAGAATACATACAAATTTATTGAGAAAATTAAAGTAATTAAACAAGATTTAAGTGAATATCATATGGCTAGTATGGATGTGAGAGCTCTTTTTCCTAGCACACCAGTACCTCAGGCAATAGAAATAATTATTGAAAAATTATATGTGCTACAGACAATGAATGCAATACAAATAGAGGAGTTAAGAGAAATTTTATTGTACATATATGAAAATAACATTTTTAAGTTTAACAACAAGATCTACAAACAAAATCATGGTGGACCTATGGGGTCACCACTGTCAACTTTATTTGCTGAAACTATAATGAGTGACATTGAGGAAAAAATAATAAGTAAACTCGAGGATCCACCACTGATATACTGCAGATATGTTGATGACATTTTTCTGTTGTCCAGGCTAAAAAATGATGAACTTGAGGACTTGACAAAAAAGTATAGTGAAATTTATCCATCTATTGAACTGACAGTAGAACAAGAACATGACAATACTTTGGCATTTTTGGATGTTTTGATTGTTAAAACAGAGGAGAATATGCAATTCAGAGTGCATAGAAAATCTTCATATATCCCAGTACTTATACCATTTCAGTCATCACATCCATTAACACATAAAAGAAATAGTGTTAAAACACTAATTAAAAGAAGTTTAACACACTCATCAATTGAACAATATAGAAAAGAAGAAATTGAATATATTGAAAAAATTGCATATGATTTTGGATACCCTAAACAGATATAAAAAAAATGGATTTATGAAGTAACTCAAGGTTACAATAAGGCAGGGATCATAGCATACTTCTGGAAAATTTTAGGTAGGAATTTTAGGAATTTTAGGAATTTTTAGAAAAATTTTAGGAAAATTTTAGGAGTGTATTTCAATAAAAACTAGATGTATATTTGTATACATCTAGTAAAACAACTTTGTATACATTGTAAAGAGTTTGCTTCACACCCTTCAACCATATATACTGATAGACTGCGCATGACATCAAAATTTCTGGCTCCAACATAAAATCACATGACAACAGTCAAAAAGATGGGTTACACCTGCTGTGCTTATGGTTGCTCTGACCGATATAGTAAAGAAAGTTCTATGATTTTTCATGGGTAAGAAACGAATTAAATACCTAAGTCGATAAAGTTCAATTACTTAACCAGAAACTTGCAGCTATTGATATAAAAATATAGTAACTTAAGAAAAAAAAATGGAATGCATGTTCCAAATTCTTCGCAAATGTTCATCACATTATAAATCACAAAATGTAAACAACCCGATCATGCATGTATATAGCTCATAAGTAAACTTACCTGAAGAGTTTTCATTATATATGAGGCGCATTCACATAATACACCGAAAACACTGAAGTTCTGCAGCGTAAATTAGTAATCATAACAGCATTTTTACACGAAATTTGGAGTCTGATGATGACGTGCCCAATGTTTGAGCCATGGCGGCTTTGATGCAGCTATTGCCAATGTGCAGTCCATTAGTATATATGGTCGAAGTTAACACCCAAATTTTTTGCATAACGTCTAATGTCTAAAGTTTAAGTATGATTTACTTCTAATGTTCAGTTCTTATCTTTTCACGTGTTATTATCATATTCAAGTATATTTACCACATTCAAGTTTCACTTTGAACATTAATATGCTGTTGAACCAGAAGCAATTCACGATTTTCACAGTAAAGTTTTCAGGTTTCACATTAAATTATAATATCCTAAAAAGGTAATTGAAAACCAAGAACTATGTACAATTGTTCACTGAATTACTTTTTTCATATTATTGTTTTAACCTTTTCCTGATTAGCCTATCTTTTTCTGCTTCTACCACAACTAATTTACTTTCAGTTTTCTTTATTTCAGCTGAACCTTGTATGATCAAGTTAGAGGCAACTGCTATTTCAACAGTATTTTGTTTTTCTACAGCTTTTCTCATTCTTTCTGTTCACTCTTGAATTATTGCTAGGGAGGCTTCTTTATCGTTTTTAAGTCTATTTATTTCTGCATCATTTTCTTTTATTTTGTCATCAAACTCAGCTTTTCTTTTTTTCTCTAGCTGCTTTTCCTTATTTTCCCTCTCTTTCTGCTTCCTTTCTTTTACCTTTTTTGATTCTTCTTCCTTCAGCTTATCAACATACTCTTTATAAAATTTATGTGAATCACAAACACTATTTAACAAATTTCTTGTTATGGGAACTTTACTTACACATCCATAGTGTTTAATGGCCCCTTTAACTATTCTTAATGATGTTATAGTTGAGTCTTTTAAGTTAGCCTTGTCCTTCCTTAACAGAGCAGTGTTAACCGAAAATTCCCTTTCTGCATCAGCATTACCATGAGGTAAAACTAAAATTGACTTTATGAGTTTAGCAAGATTTGAGTATTTTTCTTTTCCGCTAGAGTCTTTAATACTAAATATATTACGCCAGTAATGATCAATCCGCAATGGAATATGCCCTTCCTCTTAAAATTTCACTAGTTCATCTAGAGTTGGCTTATCGCAATTTAAAAGTTTCCACTCTTCTCTTACTCTATCAATTTGTTCCTCAGAAAGATGCAAAACACTTGAAATTCTGGTTATTTCCGAAAGTCCTTCAGTGACTGAAAGTTGAGTTGACTCTTTCTTTGGTTCTTTTACCTTTAAAACTTCTATGTCTCTTAGCTTTTGATTGCAGAATGGCAAATTTGACTTTAAATATTTTGTGGTTGCAATTAGTGATGATCTTACATCTAAGAGAAATAATTTCTGCCTGGTCTCCTGAACATTCCTGAGGAGATTTTTTGTCTTCATACCAACTTCTAACTCCCCTAGTTTTTTCCATGAATTTTTGTTTTCAAAATCTACATTCTTTAGGTCTTCTCCAAATTTCCCTGCTATAACATCATCTTGGATAAACTGAGCCATAACATTCCTCATTAAAGTATTTAAATCAGAATATAACTGGTGTATTTTTGGTTCTTCACTCTGATAACATAATGAAAACTTTTCAAAATTTTGGTGTGAAAATGAAATTAATGCTAAATAGCAATGAGTAAGCTCATTTTTCAGGAAACAGTGAATTTTTTTATACCTTGCCGAATTGCGCAGTTGTTTATCAAATATTTTTTGAGATGGCAAGAAGTTTAAAAATATTCTGTAATATTTAGCCATTGATCCAAGAGCCTCTGGGCTACAGAACCAACGGTTAACCATCTGTTGCTGACATGACGCAAAAGAAATTTGGCAGTGACCAATGTTATATCCTCGACAGATTTATAATCCTCTCGTCTTGCAGCACTACTCTTTAAAAAGTAATGCATATCAGTAGCAAATTCGTCAAAATCTATATTTAAGCTTGTCAAAAAATTTTAAATGCATTACTAACAACATGCAGGTTGCAAAAACCTAGTTCCAAAGATTTCTGGCCTGTTTCTTGTTTTACAACTTCATTGAATTTGCGTAAAAAGCACTTATTTACATTTGGGCTGTCCATGGATACACAAATAATTCTGTTCAACGAAATATTGAAGGATGATAACACATCAAGAATTTCTTTTAGCAAAATATCTGCTGTTGCATGACCCAGAAAAACGCTTGTTAGGTATCGGCAAGAAACTGAATTTATTTCTGAAGACCAGTACCTGAGATACACATCCAACTGCCGTTTCACTTGTGTATTTGTAGTTTCATCAAATGCTATAGTAACCTTCCCTGGGCTACTAGATGCAATGTCTTTTTTCAAATCCTCTTCAAAATATTTTGACAATCCATGTGATATCACATAAGCAACTTTTTTTTCTTTAAGTTGCATTTTGGCTGCAATAGCAGAATCAGGAAACATTTCTTTGAAAAGTTCAACTGTTTTAGTGCATGAAACAAAAGACATATTGTCCTTAGCAACTTTCATGGCCCATAATGCTTCGGCTTTAGCCAACTGTAAATCATGACTCAGTACTTCACTAATATTTGTTTTGGGCTGAAGATCCCGTCCTCCAAAGGCTTTCAGGATGGACTTATTTTGAAATTTACTTTGAAATTTCTGCAAATGTTTTTTTCCTTTATGATGCGCTTTTACTTGTGAAAAGCCACTATTAGAAATGTTGAAAATTTCTGAACACAATATACACTTAGCAGAAAATATTGTTTCAGTTGCAGAACACCATTCTTTCAACTTCACTCCGTCCAATTCTTTGGCGAGCCACGCATCTTGAAATTTCGTTTTGGATTTAGGCATCTTAAACACTTGTATTACTAACCAGAAAATGAAAGGGAAGTACAAAAACACGTTCCAATATTGCAAAACCAGACAACTTCCCGAAATTTGGCTGCGAGGATGTCAGAAGATATGGAAAAAAAAAAAAAAAAAGCAGGTCACCACTAGAGAACTGAACCTGCACACAGCACAGAGAACACCATAAAAGACGTAAAACCAGAAACTATCATACGCATCTCACGCAAGTTCAGTCAAAGCGAGTCGGAGCCGAGATATATTGCGCATCGAAGGTCGCTGTCGCCGACGCATGATCGAAGGTCAATGATCACGTGCTCTACTGCCTGCCAAGATAATACTCAGCTACCATCCCATCGTCATTACCGGAGGTTACGGAAGGAGACCACATGTTTCCTTTTTGCTTCCACCCACCTGCGGTTTACAATAACAAAACATCAGCAGAAAGAGGAGGTTCCACAAGGCATGTACAAAAATAAAGTACGATCTTCTGCGTGCCACGGAGTTCGTCTGCAAAGCGCAAACCAGGGGTGAAAATGACCCCTCCCTTTTCCCTTAGATCTCTTGTTACTCTCGAAAACTGTTCGAAGGCAAAAAATGGAACGCCCGCCCCGAAGCAAGTGCATCTCGATGGCGTCATTTCTCCCTCATTCAGCAGCACAGCATATAGGCTGTGTTTCTACAAAAACAGGTCTTTTTACCTTACCGTAATGGTAAATTTATTGGCGTTAATAACGGTTGTGTTTTTAATAAAAATAAGCTTACGAAAATTTTAGGATGAATAGCAAATTTTAGGTCTAATTTTAGGAATTTAAGGAGGGTCACAAAATATTAGGAATTTTAGGAATTTTAGGAGGAATGCGATCCCTGCAATAAGGTCAAGACTGATAAAAAACTTGTAAAATATGTAGGAGCAATACCATATATAGAAAATGTTTCAGCAGAAATTAATAAAGTTTGTGGCAAGTATGACATGCAGGTAGGAAATCAGGTACTTACTGTAAAAAATTTAGTGATTAAAAATGAAAAAAATTAGCCAATTAGATAGAGCAGGAATTTATGAAATCCCAATAAACCAGCAATCACCTGTGTCATATATAGGCAGCACCAAGAATAAATTAAAGTATAGATTGAACCAGCATATTAATAATTGGAATAAAAAAGAAGCTAAGACAGCATTGACCCAATACTGTATGGAAAATCAACAATGTCCAAGGTTTGAAGATATTAAAATTATTAAGAGCTGTAAAAATGAAAGGCAGTTAAGAATTGCAGAATCAGTGTTAATTGAAAAAAACAGATCAAGATTATGCAACATTAATGAGCCAAGTAACCTAAACGAACAATGGAAAGCCCTAATAAAAATTGAACAGCAGCGTAGAAAGAAAGAGGGAAAAAAGAGCAGCAGGAACAATAGATGGCGCCAGAGACAATGATTCAGAGATAGCGACTGGGCCCGTGCCTCGATGGCTCTGCTCACTTGAGCTGTGGTGGGCGGGTGAGACACACCTGCCTCCTGAAGATGACAGAGGCCTGTTGAAAGTACTAGAGCATTGGATGTGAGGGGCTGAATGAGTGTGACACTTGCAGTGGGAGTGGCAGGGATTGTGAAACAGAAGGAGCAGTTTGATAATTACAGTTGACAAAGGTTTAACCACCCATGAATGTAAGATTATGTACATGGTTTTTACTTGAATTGTATGAATGAGTTGTATGTGTGATTTTTTATGGAATTGACAAGCTTTATAGTAACATCTCATAAGGCTAAGGGAAAAAAATAAATACGATGTTTCACACCCGGAAGTAAGAAGCGTAAGCAAGATGTCTGTAAACCTTGGAAGCCCAGTTACATCACGATGATTGACGTGTTGGAAGTGTGTTGTCATTGGAGGTTACCATGATCTTTAGGGTGAGTGATTGGTACTTTCTAATGGTTTTTTCATTTATGAATTGCACGTAAACTATGCACACTTTGCAAGAGGTTAATACCTTAAAAGTGCAAATATAATAATAAAAGATCTTGTGTACGGCGTGTAATGGATATCAGTGAAGCCTGAGTAGTATGTCAAAATTGCTGTAAATGGAGAAGTTTGATATGACAACAGTAAGTAAAAATATCTGGTGTTTTTGTATTTCTTTTTGGAGCTAACCTCTGAATCTTGGAGAACAGCTATGTGATATGTATGCATGCAATTTTTTGCTGCAAGAAATCTCATAAAAGTTCCCTCCCCATGAAATTTGTAGCATATGTTTCAAAATGCATTTTTAAATTCTTCAATAGCACTAATCCTCCCATATCCCCTATACTCACAAAAAAACTTTTGTAACTCTTCACTACATTTTAAATCTTTAAAAGAATTGCACACCTCTTCTACAACTTCACCAGATGCTTTCTCAATCAAATCATTTTCTTCCAATGTTTTGAAAGCAATGAAATAGTGCACAATGTTCATTGCTTATTTGATGCATGAAAGCCCAGCCATATTGAAACCGCAGAATGGAAGTTTTTAAAAGGGGGATCTGGAGAACAAAAAATACCCTATTCCCATCCAAAAAAGCTAAACAAAATCTTTTCGACAAAAATTCGCCGACCCCCCCCCTTCTTTTGCTTGAATGTTCATGTTTTTAACTGTCTTATGATTAAGATCACTGACTTATTCGGAGGGTCCATTATTTGGTGGTAAATATACAGAACAGTCTATACTTCACGACTGGGGATTACAAAACTGTCTGCTAAATAGAAGTGTCTGCTATTTGGGAGTGTCTGTTAAGGAATTTTTACTGTACAAATAAAAAATAAAATGCATAACATTTAAATCCAAAATTCTGACAAAATTTATAAAATATAGAATCATTAGCAAGTGGATGAATTTGAAACACGGGTACAGCAAATTATTTATGCCCAATTAACAATTGATATATCTTGTTTGCATTCTAGGTAGTGGACAAGTTGTCAAAGGTGTACATTTCTGACTAGTTGTCCAAGCTGGGCCAGGGTTAGTCCCGGTTAAGACATGAGTGGTGTGTTTGTCTTATAGTGTTGAATCTCTCCCTTCCCTGGGACCAGTGATCTCAAATAACGTACATGCAACTGTTTATAAGCCCTCAAAGTGGTAGTTCACCCTGAAACAAACTAAAAAATTCTAGGTAGCCAGATGAAGTTTAGGAACATTTTGATGACTAGAATGGAAAGTTCAGAAATTTCACCAGTAGAAGCTTATAGATGGTTTTCCAGTAAAACTACCTTGAACATAAATTGTATACAATAATTACACAAGTGCCATACACAGAGATCTTTTTTTAAGAAGATTTGTATATATCCATAAGCAGAGTAGCAGAATGTAGACGTACGCAGGTAGTTTCCAAACTTAGCAGATTTTGCAGAGTTTTTGCTTGCAGATTTAAAAAAAATAATAATAAAAGTTTTATTTATTGAATTATAACACTCATGGTTTACTCAGATTAATATACTTAATTTAATTTTAATGTGAACTTTCAGTTATTTTTCACATATCAGTTCATTTGTTTTTACAGATGTTTCTAGATTTTATCCAGGCCTTTTTCCAATATACAAGAACTGTATCAAAAGTTTGACGATGATGGGCAAAACACGTAACAATATTAACAAATAAAGGTAACTTGATCACGATAGTTATGTTAAATGAAAACTTTTACAAAAAGTTCGTAAGTTGGAAGCTTTCGACCTTATCTTAGGTCTTCATCACGCCAATGGAGGACTAAGATTGTTGCCAGATTCTACACTTGAATTTTTCCTATTTTTGTTGCCAAAACTTAGAATTGATTTCCAGATCATCGGAATGTAGAGAGGAGATTCGGAATTGCAAGTCATTAAGTTGAAAATAATTTCCAGGCTTTCACGGTAACGGAGGGCAAAACGATTGTCAAAAGAAGCGATTCGTTTTGCTTCGTTCCAGTGGGGAACTGCAGAAGTGTCTTCCATTGTCAAAATAGACAAGGCAGTATTAGGATTGGCTTTCGAAACATCTTTTTTATGTTCTAAAATTCTAAGGTTAATGCTCCTGTATGTGCTTCCAATGTATAAGTTATCCCCAGTAGAAGAAGAGGTAGGAATGCAGTAAACTCCTGGGAGGTTCAGGCTTTCAACCTTGTCCCTATCCCTTTGTAGAAGTTTCAAGATGTTTGGGGTAGATTTAATGGCAAGATGGCAACCAAAACTTCTAAAAAGAATCTGTAACTTATAAGCATAGGAAGGATGGTAAGGAACAGACTCACAGAATTTCAGGTCTTGTTTCTTATAAAGGAGGAGGCATTCGATTTTCGAATGGTTTTCATATTTCTTTATGTGGGAGTTGACTGTAACAGCAGGGATACCATGGGAGAGTGCTATTGTAGAAATTTTGGAGAGTTCTTCTGGTCGAAAGCTTCCAACTTACGAACTTTTTGTAAAAGTTTTCATTTAACGTAACTAGCGTGATCAAGTTACCTTTATCTGTATCAAAAGTTTTGTTTATACAGAAAGAATTTAAATTTTTATTGATAGGTTCCTCTTATACACTGCTGGCCACCTAAAATTCAACACCAAGAAGGACATGAGATAGCAAAGCCAGATTTACTGGACACATAACAACAGATACAAAGATGAAATGATTGAGCTTACAGGTCCGTGCGACTTGCGGAACACACAGACATCAATAGTTCGTGTGGCCCCTATGGCTGGCAATAACGGCCGCTACACGCCGCTGCATCGAATGAAAGAGGCTTTGGATGTTGGCTTGGGGTATGTCGGTCCACGCTGCTTCCACACGTTGCCACAGTTCATCAGGCGTAACTGTGGGTGGTGCTTGCCGGGCCACTCGGTTGCCGATCAGCGACCAGACGTGTTTGATGGGCGACATATCGGGAGAACAGGCGGGCCACGGCAGCAGGGACACCTGGTGGGTCGTGAAGAATTGTTGCATCATGCATACCACGTGCGGGTGCGCACTGTCCTGTTGAAACGTGGCCACTGGCAGGTCCTACAGGTAAGGGAGGACTACAGGCTCCAAAACGTCGGAGATGGTGCGGTGGCTGTTGAGTGTACCGGCGATGCGTACCAGAGGGGTGCGGGTGCCATATCCAATTGTGCCCCAAACCATAATGCCAGGCGACGGACCGGTATGACAATGCATAATGCAGGCGTCAAACAGTCTCTCGCCGTGGTGCCGCCACACGTGGATCTGACCATCGTGGTGTTGCAGGCGGAAGCGGGATTCGTCGGAGAAGACAATGTCGTGCCATTCCGTAGTCCAGGTGCGGCGTTCAACGGCCCACTGCCGCCGCACTCGCCGAAGGTGTAACGTCAATGGTAATCAGAGCAACGGCCGTCGTGCGACAAGTCCCCGCTCCTGCAGACGACGTCGAACGGTACAGGCTGACACAGGTTGTTGCGCAACACACCCTAATTCCTGCGCTAACGTTCGTGATGTGGCGGTGCGAGCCGTCAATGCCTGCCGCACAACATGTCGGTCCTCTCGTTCGGTGGTGTGCCGCGGCTGCAGCAATCGCTCACGTCGGTCCGTCCCTCCCCGCCCCCACCGAATCCATACTTGCCTCACTGTGGCTGGACGTTGTCCCACACAGGCGGCGATGTCTCGGTACGATAAACTGCTGTCGCGATAAACCACTATTCGTCCTCGGTCGAACTCCGAAACGTTCTGGAATGACTGCCGTATTCGGCGACGAGGCTTCAGGAAGCTTCCAACTCGCAGGTCCTGCAGCACGACACACTTCCACTACTTACACCCCGCCATCTGTGCAATCTTCTTATAGTGCTTCTCGGTGGCGTGCAGGGCGCGTACGACTTGCATTTGCCCTGAAATGCTAATCGTTTGCAAGTCCTCTCGCAGGCGACGCATGCTGCAAATTTCAGGCCAATCGGATGCTTCCTTCTTGGTGTTGCATTTTGGGTGGCCAGCAGTGTAGTTGTGACTTATTAAATTAAAATATTTTCCTTATGCATTTTGTAAGTCTACTGTATTTTTTAATTTAGTAGTTGAAAATGGTATTTATAAATTTTGAAGGTTCATTAATGGAACTGTTTTTCT
Source organism: Macrothele yani (assembly GCA_039090855.1). NCBI lineage: Eukaryota > Metazoa > Arthropoda > Arachnida > Araneae > Macrothelidae > Macrothele > Macrothele yani. The sequence continues at coordinate 60,812,231 of CM077018.1, read as the reverse complement.
GGATATAAAAAAGTTCTTTAATTAGTCCCTTGTTTTTATGAGGTTCGTAGTCCAATATTTAGATATTTTGCCATAAAGGTCCATTTAACACACATTGCTGCACTAATCATGGAAATCTGTAAAGCTCTAATAATTATTTATTGTTTTATTAATTTTTCTATAAGTAATCTTATTCAATAGTTATCATGGTTTGCGCTTCGCGGGTTTGCAGCAAGTTTTCTGTTTCAATGGTTGTGTACACAGATACATTTTACTTTTATACAACTCTGTCCAGAAGTTAGCATAAACTTTGTAGTGCACACAGGAAAATAGAAAGTGGTGCAATGTTTCTGTTAATTTGACATGCTACCTCTTTAGTCACAGAATTATGCACTTTAGTGTTCTCCCTAGATTTTTTTACAGCTGGGTGGCAAGGAATTTAAGCTGGATGGTACTTTTTAGACCCCTTCACCTTTTGACAAAAAAAAAAAAAAAAAAAAAAAAAAAGGATGTTTTGCTTGACATTATTATAATTATTAAACATCTTTAGCAGTGTGGTAGGCATTAATGTAGCATAAAATGATAAATAATATTAGAAAATTGTAAAGAAATGACTAAAAAAGTGAGTACTTACTAATAAATGATATTCGACACAGATTTCAGCCAATTTTCATCAAACTTTATGGCGTATGTGCGAATAAGTTTTCCACTTTTACTATCATATACATTATGGAAATGTTCGTTAAAGGAAGTTTAGCTGGGTGGCAGAGAAAATTAGCTGGGTGGGCTGCCCAGTAAAAAGGCTCTAGGGAGAACACTACACTTCTGAATGGATTCAAGAATACTAAAATTCACAACACATAAAAATTTACAGGTCTCCTTTACCTTTGCATATAATTCATTTCGATCATCTTCAGTTGACAACGGTCTTGGACGAGAACGCCCCCACAGTGGAAGGCTCCTAGTTTTCATGGTAGAGTTGCAATCAAGGGTAGAATAGAGTGATCTATAAATGCAAGGCTCATCCAAAGCTACATTGAAATAAAAATAAATGATTTTCAGTATGAAAATTTCATTGAATGAAACAAATAGACAATTAAAACAAAATTGCTTTGGAAACTTTATTGCATAAATTTATATGTAACAGATATTTTGCAAACAATTTTTCCACTGAAAAAATTGGTGTCAAAATGAAATGTGGATATCATCCACAATGATTAAAAAAAACACTACTCAATGAAGAAAAACAAAATGTTCACTTATTACATAAAACGTTTTCTGAGAGAGAGAGAGAGAGAGAGAGAGAGAGAGAGAGAGAGAGAGAGAGAGAGGGAGGGAGGGAGGGAGGGAGGGAGGGGGGGGACAAACCCTCTGCTACAAATTCAACTTCATTGGCAACATTTTAATCCATGGGCAAGCGTTTTAAACAGTCTTGTTGGCTGTACAAATTACTAGGAAAGTTAATGCCTTCATAACAGGCCTTGACAGTTATCAAGTAGTCAGAAATGGTCAGGAACAAAATAAACAACCTTACAGAAACGTAAGCATCTTTTGGAAAGTTTTGCCTAGTTGTACCACTGCACTCATTGTACCTGAACCAAGTTGAAATATTTTAATGTCTGGGCAAATAACTTATTGCACTGAAGTTTTTGCATTTGGGACAAATCGCTGACTCACAGTAACAGCAAAACTAGATCTATTCAAAATTATATTATTCAAAATTTATATCCTTTTATAAAGCAAGCAATTCAACATTCTAATTGCACAGGTGAAGATATGTTACACACATGCACAGCATCTCAGGCATTGCCACAAAATTTACTAATCATGCAGGGAACTGAGGAACTACTTTTTTCAGATGCAATAGTCTGCATATTTTTTCTTTCTTAAATTTGAAGATCTGAAAGATTTTCACTGTTTTACATCTATACTAACTTTCCACTTTATACATCCACATATCTAATTGAAAAACATAACAGAAAATGCATTTTGAAGAACTTCAGGCTGGATGATCAGCCCTAATACCAGTACATTTCAAAGAAAATCAATATATATATATATATACACTGAAGTGTCAGAAAAACTGGTACACTGGTCTAATACTTGGTAGGTCCCCTACGGGAGTGCAGGACTGCAGAAATACGACAGGGCATGGACTGCACTAGCTTCTGAAAATACGCTGTAGGCAATGCACACCATACTTCCTGCAGAGCATTTCACAATTAAGGTGTATTCCGAGGTCTCGGATTCCTGTGTTCGATAGTGCGCTGCATGGCATCCCAAATGTGTTCTATCACGTTCAGATCTGGGGACTTGGGTGGGAATTGCAAGACCTCCAAACTCAGATGAATGCTCCTCAAACCATAATGTGGCATCCCGACCGTTGTGTGGAGGTGCATTGTCCTGTGGGAACAGGCCCAACCCATCAGCATGAATGCAGGACATGAACGGGTGTACCTCGTCAGAAAGGATGCGCACATAGCGTTGGCCAGTCACAGACATTTGTAGACGTACCAGGGGTCACAGTGAAGTCCAGCTAAACACACCCCATACCATTACGGAGCCCCCACCAACCGGTACAGTTCCTTGTTGACAGGCGGTATCCATGGCTTAATGGGGTTTACGCCACACACGAATCCTTCCATCTGTCCGATACAGTTGGAAACGCGACTCATCAGAACAGGCTACTTGTTTCTAGTCACCAAGTGTCCAGTGGCGGTGTTGTCGTGCCCAAGCGAGGCGCATAGCTCTGTGTCGTGCACCCATTAAGGGGACTAGAGTTGGGCATCGGCTCCCAAAGCCCATATCGTGCAGGGTACGTTGCACAGTCCGGACGCTGATGCTTGTTGAGGCTCCAGCACTGAATTCCGATTATACCTGCGAGAGTGTTGCACGCCTATCGCGAGAAATGATTTTTGACAGCCAACGATGGTCACGTCCCCCCAATGCCTTTTTACAGCCACACTGGTATGGTAGGTTGGAGGTTTTGCCGGAATTCTTGTAGTCACGGTACACCCTTGCAATGGTCGTCCGTGAAAATCCAAACTTCGTTTCTACCTCCGAAATACTATGGCCCATCTCACGAGCGCCAGCTATGACACCGCGTTGAAAATTGCTTAAATCGTTATTACTTGTCATTCTCATGTCAAAAACAGCTCTGACAGCTGGCAAGGATGTCTATCGCTTTATATACGCACTGGCGGATGCAACTGAGTACGTGCATAGGTGACGTTGCTATGTATTTTGCATAAGCTCGTCTGTACCAGTTTTCCTGGCAATTCAGTGTATATGCATATGTTAATTTTCTAAGAAAATTAACATTATTATATTTCGTTTAGGTTGTAGCTGCATGTACATAAGAACATCAAATGTAATCTAACTTCACATTCTGAAAATGCACATTTCACGTGATAAAGTAAATAATCTCAAAATACCTTCTTGATCTGAAACCAGGGTGCCAACCATAAACTTGATGCAAAAGTTCTAATGATTAGTATGGAAATTATGGACATACAGAACATGCTAAAGAACTCAGTTATTCTCCACAACCAGCCATTTCCAGATTATTAATGAGGTGAAGAAGAAAAAATGGCATGGGAGCTCACACAGGTAGTTCAATCGGGCAGCAGGTAGGCTGTGTTCCAAGTAACCTGTAAACTACGAGGTTAAATAAAAGAATAAGGGCCAACTTTGTCATATATTAAAGAAACTAAGAGGCATACAAATAACAATTACCTTATTTCTCAACATAGTCCCCAAGTCATTCAGCGCATATTTTACATCTGTCTACAAGCTTTTGGATTCCTGCAGAGAAGAATGTTTGCATTCATAGCTGTGCAGCTATGAATGCACAGCTTCCTGTACCTGGGCATCACTTTCAAAATGGCAGCCTTGCAAAGCGTCTTTCAGAGGCCCAAAGACATGAAAGTCACACGGCTCCAGATTGGGGCTGTAAGCAGGATGTGGTAACACCTCAAACTTCAAATTGGTAATTGTTCTGATAATTAACACTACAATCAGACACACGAATCAAATCTCATCAGAAAATTTCATCACCGTGGAGCGGGAATCGAACCTGCATCTCCCGATTACTGTTCAAGTATGCTATCCGTTGCACCACCTACGACGGTGAATTTGCAAGTATCTGTGTCATTTTCAAGTTTTCTGATGTGATTTGATTCACATGTGAAACAGTAATTACAGCAAATCCAGCGATGTCTGATTGCAGTGTTAATTATCATGACGTATTTGCCACATATTATGAGAAGAACATTTCTTCCATTCTTTATATCTGGTAATAGTTTGTTGAGTTGCCACTGCTGTATGTGGACCAGCGTTGTCATGCAGCAACAGCACTTTTTTTTTTTTTATAACATTTCCTGTTGTTTTGTGTAAATTGCTGGTTTTAATTTGTCTTTCAGCAACTCACAATAATACCGACTGTTAATTGAGTCAGCTGTGCTTGATAGTGTTTAACGATGGGCTCTTTCATGTTAAAAAAGAGAGTCAGCATTAATTTTCATGCCGAAGGGACAACTTTGAACTTCTTTTTGCATGGGGAGCTCGGATGTTTCCACTCCATGCTTTGCCTTTTGCTCTTAGGGTCGTAATGGTGGACATGTTTCATATCGAGTGACAATCCTCTCCAGAATACTGGAATCTGACTCATACTGCTGCAAAAAATTTCTGCCAATTTTCAGGCACCGCTGCTTGTGTGCATCAGACAACTGCCATGGCACCCACATGGCACACACTTTATGATATCCGAGATCGTTGTACACTATTGAGGATGCAGAACCACAGCTAATGTTTACCTTTTGGGTGTTCCCAGACAAAGTAACCCAGCAATCTTCTTTAATGAGCACATCGATGCCATCCAGATGGTCCATTGTGTGAGAGGTTGACGGCCGGCCCGAGCGAGTTTCATCAAACACATTTGTTCTAACGGCTTGAAACTTTTCTATCCACTTGTACATGTCTCTGGCGCAGACACTTGCTCTCTCCATATCGCATAAGCATCCTACAATGAATTTCAGTGGGTTGTACACCCACAGCCCATAAAAATCTCCCTAAACTTTGCTGCTCGACAATGGAGCACTCTAATGAACGAGCGGCCATGTTTATGCCCTTAAAACTGCTGAATAACTGAGCTTAGAAAATTAGCGACTGCATCTGCCACATGCCCTCCCCTCCCCAAATAGCAATCTACCACAGCTGTGCTTGCCTATGTAGCAAGAACATTGCCCTTACTTTTTGATTCACCCTCGTATTTATGCTGGAGTGGTTGATGTGCAGTTATTTCATATTTTCAATAAAAATAGAAACACACAAGCAAAGTGAGGCTGTCAGGGAGGGAAAAATGCTTCCATAATCATACAAGACTGACCAAGGAACAAAAAAAGCTGAACTTTTTAATCAGGCTAAAAAAAATAAATCGGAACATGCGACAAGAAACAAGAAAATGTGAATATAAAGCAGTACGAGCAAGATGGAATTGTTCACTGTATTCACAATATAAAATTACTGAATTTAAAACAAAATAAAGTGATTTTACAAGACACTGCTTTAAACACCCACACCCCCCTTTTTGTACTCGCTAGAACATCAGCTCAGTTTTCCTCTTGAGTTACTTTCTTCTCAGCAAGTTCCATGGCCATATTTGTCTTTTGTTGACTCTGCAGCTGCACAGCAATCTTTGCTTAGTTTTTCTTTCTGTTGATATCTTCCCTTCCTTATTTACTCACCACTTTTCTTTTCCTCCTCCCCTTTTATTACCTTCAAATGACAATTATTTATCGATCATGCTAAAAGAACTTTCAGCCTAAGGACCACAAACGCATGATATCAAAGCTCTCGCTACTTTAGATAAATGGTGTGATTTTCAGAATATGAATACTTTTGAACACCATGCATCAATTCTAACAAAGTTTCAAACTCCGTCACTTCCGTTTTTGGAAAATTTCCCCACCCTTATCAAGTTTAAGTGCAGACATTTATGGGGGAAATTAACACTTAACAACAACACAGGATAGTGAGAACATCACAGGAAAAAAAAAAAAAAAGAAGCAATTTCGAGAGAAATCTTTCGCTCCGATAAACTTCCGTTTTTGGAAACTTCTTCCATTTTTAGGTTGAAACGCAGTATTTGTGGAATAAAAGGATATTTAAGAACAATACTGGACAGAAGGAACATCGGGAGAGAAAAAGAAAAAGATTATGGAAGAAATCTTCACTGCATCTAACTTCCGTTTTTGAAAAACAGAATCCCGTCGTCAAACGAAAAACGAATCTCCCTCCCCGACCATTACCCCCCCAAAATTTCTCTTCAGTTGTGCATTGATCTCAAGTATTATCAAAATGATAACGGAAATGGCGGAATTCTTCAAATCCCAGGAAGAATCGCATGCCTGAAGACTACAGGAAAATCTTCGTGGAGTCTGTACTTCCATTTTTGGATTTTGTTGCCCACAGTTTCATGCTGAAACACAAACCTTTATGCAATAAAATATTTAATAACAATACTGGGAACAGCAACATCATGAGAAAAAAGAAATTAAGATTACAGGAAAAAATCGTCACTCCATTTTTAACTCCAGTTTTCAAAAGTTTACCATCCCCAGACGGAAAACAACCCCTCCCTAACCTGCCCCCCTTTCTCATCATTTCTGCATCAATCTCGAGAATGACCCAAATGATGACAAAAAAAGCGAATTTCCGCGAATGAATCTCATGTATGCATAATTCTTTGGGGTTCCTTTCCAGGGGCATGGTGTTAGCTGCCAGTAATGATGATGCAGTGATTGATAGGCATCAATCAGAGACTGTTTTACTGAAACAGCAGTTCATAATGAAAAAAAACAACAACAAAAAAACACATCTGTTAAACATAATATTCAAGATGCCTCTTATGCTGAAATATTTTTTGATAAGATAAAATTTTGCGGAAAGTCAAGACACCATTACAGCTCAAAATATTTTTGTGAAGACAGCGCCCAACGGTATCAAATGCCACCTGGATCTACCTCTTTTGCCATAAGTTTCCCAGCATTGTCCATGCTGCCTAAAGTTGGCTGAAAAAGAATTATACAGAAGAATTATAGAAAATCTGTATTAATTGCAGAAGTTCTGCCTAAAAATGCTATTATATATGTACACGAGACTGAAAGAAAAAAAAACTGAACTTTTTAACTGGGTGAAAAATCATAACACTCAGTGAAACAGTGTGAATATAACGCAGCATGAGTAAGACAGAATTGTTCACGTTAATTTATTTATGTAAATATTAAACTGCAGCACATCACTCTATTCAAAATATAAAATTACTGACATTTAACAACAACAAAGGATAGAGGGAAACATTACGGGAGAAAAAAAATTATGATTACAGGCGAAATCTTCACTCTGACCGACTTCCATTTTCGGATAATTTTCCTCCATTTTCAAAGTGAAATTAAAATATTTATGGAATAAAGTGATATTTAACAGCAACCTCAGGCAGCAGGAACATCACAAGAAAAAGAAAAAGATCATGGGAGAAATCTTTACTTCGTCTAACTTTCGATTTCGAAAGTTGGAATTCCGTCCTCCAATGGAAAAGAGCCCCTACCTGGTTCTCTTTGGTTATGCATCGCTCCCGAGAATCGCACAAATAGGAGAATCTCCTGAATGAATATTACAGAGAAATTTTTATACCATCTAACTTCCATTTTCAGAAAATTTCTCTGTTTCATGCTGAAATACAAATACTTATGGAATAAAATTATATTTAACAACAATACTGGGCAAAAGGAAAATTGCAAGAAGTTACAATCTTCACTTTATTTAACTTCTGTTTTTGGAAGTACCCCAAATTTCTCTTCAGTTCTGCACTGATCTCGAGAATGACCTAAATGATGATGAAAAAAAAAAGAGGAATTCTGTGAATCCATGGAAGAATTGAATGTATGAATGTATGATATTTTTCTACACAGGGATTTGCCATTTTATCCACTTTTCACAAATTTTCCATGGTGAATGAAGCAAACTATCAATCCTGGAGCAACTCCATGCAAACCAGAACATTTGGTAACTCTGCATATATGCTCAATGTAATTAAACAAGGTGAATAAGTGAACATACCAACTACTGCCCCTTTCAAATTTGTTTAATATGACAAAACGCTCTGGGTACAACAAATACAAACTTTTCAAACTGCCTAAAGCCATTTGAAACATTACATTTTTCTATAAGCAAGATCTAAAACAAATCAACTCTATTTGTATTTTATAAATATCACAAATGAACTATATTTGATTACATGATTATTTCAAGGCCCTTGAAAAACTGAATAATTTTTATTACACACACAGGAAAATTCTTAAAGGTACTTTTCATTAAAACACAGCACTTGAAGTTCTGAAAAATTGCTCTTGGGATAAGATACATTTTACATTTATCACCCATTATATTTTACATACACACACTGGGACATATTAGCAAGAAGATGGTTGTTAATGTAAACACAGCAGAGATTAAAAAAAATAAAAATCATCTCACCATTGCATGAGGCACAAAAACCTAGTGAAGGGATGTCTTGGAGAGCATCAGAACTCCTGAATACAACCTCTGGAATACTTGGCAATCCAAGTGGCATGGAGTTTTCACCTTTATCCACAAAGTGATGATACGGATAAGGCTGGACAGACTGCGTATACTTCGGAGAGAAAGATGTGGACTTGTGTGGAAAAGGACCAGCTACTTGGACTGGTTGGCTAACTGGCCTTTTTTTAGGTAACTGTTTACCTATTTTCTGAGGCACAGCTAGAGGCTAGAAGAAATGTGATCAATTCAAAATTGCACAATGGAAAAAATGGTTCAGAATATATATCACACAGTAAAACTAAACTAAGGAAAGGATATTCCTTTTTTAATGATATAGCTAATATTAAAAAGACATGCAGCTTATTTAACTAGAGGTAAGATCATGCACATGTTTCAACCTACACAGAGCAATTTTGAATTTTAATATTCATGAGTGAATGTGTGCAGCAAGAAAGAAAAATGGTTCACATTCATGAAATCAGTTTGCTCACAAAATTGCAACTGGAATCTGTTTTAATCAATAAGAAGTTTTTTGACATTCTCTGGCAGTGGAAACCAATGGTAGTTGATGCTGGCAGGAAAAAAAAAAAACATAAACCAATAACAGTAACTGCATAATTTCCAGAAAGGACCTACACAAATATGACTACAATGGATTATGTACAGGGTGTTTGGAAAGTAAGTGTGCACCTAGGCTACCGTTTTGTTTTCACAGTTATCAAGTGCAGTATGTGCCACCGGAACGTAATAAAGTGGATTCTCCCAGTCGCAGCCGATCGCGGGAACCCATGGGGCTCGCTGCGCATGCGCAGCGAGCTATTCGAAGCTTCCGGTTGCCGCATTGCGGCAGTTCAGTTCCAGAGGTCAACAGAGACGAGTCGTTGTTACTGTGAGTATCGAAGTTATCGTGTGTGCTGCTGCTGTTCAGTTTTTCGCACTATGGTTCTTTCAATTGCGGAACGCGTGTTTCTGGTTGAATACGTCTTTCGAGAAGGCAATGAATACACCGATTTAGTGCGGCAGCAATTTGCTGCCAAATTCCCAGACACACCCTGTACCTCATCGTAATGCAGTTCGTCGACTTATTGAGAAATTTCGTGCGACAGGCTCAGTGTTCGACGCCGAACGAAGCGGGAGACCAACTAAACTTACCGATGGGAAGTTGATGGACATCTCCGACTCCCTGCTGCGGAGTCCATCAAAATCATTGCGCAAGAGGAAAATATCGGGCTTGCGACAGCGCATAAAGCGGCGAGAGAATCATTGCACCTCTACCCATACAAAGTAACAGCGGTACAACAATTGCGACCGTCAGATCACGTAAAACGACTCCAGTACTGTGAATGGTTTAACAATTTTATTCAAACAAAAACTGTTGCTGTTCTTGACGTCACCTTCTTTACAGATGAGGCGTGGTTCTACCTCTCTGGGTACGTTAACGCACAAAACACAAGATTGTGGTCCACAGAGACTCCTCATGCTGTGTCGAAAATCGGAGTGTGGGTTGCGCTACCCGACGGCGCATCGTCGAGCCGTTATTCTTTTAGGACACCGTGAATAGTGCACATCACTGTTCCACACTCCACGACTTCCTCGGCCGCCTTGAAGAAGTCGAAATCACCTACAGCTGGTTTCAACAAGATGGTGCTACTGTGCACACAGCTCACACCTCTACGAAACTTCTGAATGAGGTTTTCGGCGAACGTGTCATCTCAAAAAACCTATGGCCTCCTCGCTCCCCGGACCTTACTCCACCAGACTTTTTTCTGTGGGGCGCAGAAAAATCTGCTGTGTATCGTGATCGCCCACGCACGCTTGACCAATTACAGACTGCAAAAACTACGTTCATCAGAAACATCTCACAAGCAGAGCTGCAGCAAGTGTTTGCAAATAAACTGAAACGGGTTCAGCGCTGTATCGACGCTCGTGGAGATCACTTCGAACATTTTTTCTAAGTGCATAGCTTAGGTGCACAGTGACTTTCCGAACACCCTGTATTAGCCTATAACAGGGATGGCGAACCTATGACATGCATGTCACTGGGTGGCACACGGATATGATCTGAGTGGCACACTGATACAAAAACATTAACATTAAATAAAAATTTAATTTTTTGAAAACAATTTTTCAACAGCATGTCTGTAATGTGTTCTTGCAAATAACCAAGCTCTGACAAGAAAATCTAGCCAAGTGTCCTCCAAAGGGGTAGTAAATCAACCTCACCGTATGCATTAATTTTTAAAAGGCAAGCATCACACGTACACAATTATTAGTTTTCTTTTATCATTCTATTCCTATGAGCTTCCAACACGAGACTTCGGCTCATGCCCTTCCTATCTCCTGCTTCCCCCTTACCTTTCAAGAGAAAACCAATCTGACAGGAAGATGCACATGATACAGTGAGTTCCTGTGAGAACTGAAAGTAACCTTGAACAATGAACGGAGAGATTTCAAATTTATAAACTCAGCAAAACTAGCGAATCCTGTGATGGTTAAATTCAAATTGATCGGAAACTTGAAACTTGGTCGTTCTGGGTGGTGTAGTGGTTAGCATACCCGGGCGTTTTCTGGGAGACGCGGGTTCGAGTCCCGCTCCAGGACGATGAAAATTTTCAAGTTTTCGGATATTATCTGACTTACCATCCTTGTCACATTTACGCCAAAAAACGGATTGTCATCTTCAAAATTTGTATTATATGGCGTAATCCCGCATTTCTTTCATGATATTTCTTTCATGCTACTTATTTCTTTTGTGTATTGGAATTGTTTCTTTGCTGGTGCTTTTGTATTAAATTGCAAATATCATATATTCACACAGCATTGGAAATGTCAAAATGTCATTTAGCTGCTTAATTATTATTAATTATTAATGTGCTATTTAGACATAATCTACATTTTGAGGTTACTCACCTTTATCCCAAATATCATTTAGGAGGTTTTCCTCTCCTGCCAACATTTCCAACACGTACTTCTCATTAGTCACATCGTGGTTCAAGACCCAAACACACGTCTTTTTCAACTCGCACAAAATTCCTTTTTTTTTTTTTTTTACAATAACTAAATGCCGATTCAAAATAATCAACTACAATTACACTAATTCGACTCCCTAAAACACCAATATCTAATTAAAAACTCCAATCTAAAAAAAAACTATATTATACATTTCCTAAAACTTCACAGTTAAAAAACTGTAACCCATAATTATTTATAACTACACACAGTTAATTAACTGAAACAAACCAAACCTGATGCAACAAATACCGCTATCCTTAATAATTTCGGACATCTCTCCACACAGCAACAACCGTCCTTTCCTAGTACTTTCAGCCTCTGCCCAGACCATTGTCAAGGAGTGGACGTAACAGACGATCTTCCGTCCCCGGCCTCTAACGCAGCGAACGTTCTAGCTCTTACGCAGCATCATCTCATCACCAGTCCTCACCACTCAGGTGCAGTGGCGCCATCTATTAGATGACCCTACAGTATTCTTTTTCTCTTCATACTTGCAATATGTTTGATAGTCGGTTGTAGTTAATTTTTTGCAATTAATCATCCTGTAATCTATCATACATTTTTTTAATAATATGTTACATCATTTCCCCCTCCTTTGTTCCCCTCTGTGGCTCTCTCATCTAAATTAAAAAAAAATGATGTAAAGCAATATAATTTTTTTTTATGATAGATTACAGGATGACTAATTTCAAATGATTAACTACAACCGGCTATCAAACAGATATTGCAAGTACGAAAAGAAAAATAATACTGTAGGGTCATCTAACAGATGGCGCCACTGCGCCTGAGCGGTGAGGAACGGTGATGACACGATCAACTGTTACGTTCACTCCTTGATAATGGCCTGGGCAGAGGCTGAAAGTACGGTTGTTGCTGTGTGGGGAGAGGTCAGAAATGATTAAGGATAATGGTACTTGTTGTGTCAGGTTTGGTTTGTTTCAATAATTAATGGTATGCAGTTGTAAATAATTATGGGTTACAGTTTTTTAACTTTGTAATATAGGTTTCTTAGATTGGAGTTTTTAATTAGAGATTGGTGTTTTAGGGAGTTGAATTTGTGTAATTGTAGTTGATTATTTTAAATCGGCATTTAGTTATTGTGGGGAAAAAAACCCCAACGAAGTTTGCGTGAGTTGAAAAAGATGTGTATTTGGGCCTTGAACCACACTGCGACTAATAAAAATTACGTGTTGGAAATGTTGCAGGAGAAGAAAACCTCCTAAATGATACTTGGGATAAAGGTGAGTAACCACAAAATGTAGATTATGTCTAAATAGCACGTTAATAATTCAGCAGCTAAATGACATTTTGACATTTGCAATGCTGTATGAATATATAAGTTCATCAATGTTCTTAAAAAATAAAGAAACCACCGGCAGATCTTTCAAATTTAAAAGGTGCTAAATTGAGAGAAAAAATATTGATCAGCTTTGAACCTGGATGTAGAGCATGCACAGTTTCAGTGGTTCATAGAAGCTACAGCTCAAAATTTAGCTGCAAGCAAAAGCCTCAGATTTAGGTTTAAAATCAGAAAATGTTATACCAGAACTGAATACTGGAAATATTTAAAGACTGGCATGACATCATTTGTAAAACAACTATGGGTGTAGCTGCAAAAGCAGATACAGGTGCGGCAAATGAATTATTTTCTACTGTAAACTGCATTATGGAAAATTATGCACCAATGAATAAAATACAGTGCAAATGTCTTCAAAATTTTTAGCTGTCAGTAGTAAGAGGTATGAACAAGGGAAAGCAGTAAATGAAGGTTCAAGTCCATGAACAGCTGACTTATACCAATTAACCAGACTGTAAGTTGCTGACGCACAGGAATAAATTTATTCCTAGGCTGAATCATGATTGAGTTAAGTATAAACAAGAATCATTCCCAGCATACAACAGTAAGTTGATGTCTCAACTTCATTCAACTGCATACAAAACTAAAGCTGATTTTCACCCTCCACTGAGATGTTAATGCATTCATAACAAAAGGAATGAATATTTGAAAAGACATGAAAAGAGAACAGATAGATTCTGTAGCAGAAAAAAATTAGCAATGTAGACTTTGATCTTCTTTTGGTAGAAGATAAAAAGTATTGAGAACAAATTAAGGATTTTTGGACTGAATCTCATGGGAGATGAAAAATGATGAGAGATTACCTTACTGGAAGTTATACTCTATGGTTTCAAGCCACAACCCAAGATAGACCAAGAATAAGGTGGATAGAAGATGTAGAACCAGCCATCAGCAGAGTAGGATGTTTATTCCAAAGCCAAGTATGAACACAGTTCCAGCAACAAGTGTCACTTTAACTATTAGTGTACACAGCACATTAATATATTAAACTACTTACTTCCATGGCCTCATTCAATGGAACAGACTGGGATCTTGTTAGTGCAGGCTGATACACATCTGTTTTAACAGCAATGGTTCTAGTAGCTTGACTAGATTTTGATCCAAGAAACACCACTGAATCACTAACAAAAAGAGGAAACCACATTTCAAAAATCTTCAATTAAAAAAAAAAAAAAAAAATGAACAACAAATTTTTACAGTTTTTTTTTAAAGATTGTATAGTTTTTTTCATTACAGTGTTAGACTTACTTTTTACTCAAAACACACAGCCCAGCAGTATGTCTGTTGACAATTTAGCACTGTTGTACCCAAAACAATGAGTGTGCACGTAACATTACTTAATAAATATGCACTGCTCAACCATAAAAACACAGTTTTTTTAACTAAGTGATTTAGACAAGACATAGATATGTACATATCAAACATATTCCCTATGAACAGGAAATTACACTAGTCAAAGATAAAACCACATCCTATGCCTTTTGCACATTTAAAGATAATTACAATTAAATCTGAAGAACAAGTCTAGTATGGTAAAACTCTAAGGAAGGAAAGGCACTACACAAAAATTTGGGCCACAACAATCTCTGAATGATAAACTACCATTTGCCACTGTTTATCCTGGTTTATTAAGTATCAGCAAAAAATACTTTCTCACAGTACTGGAAATAAGAAAACAGTGCGTCATTAAATTTTGAGAAACTTAAGGCCTGGTACTAAAATCTGTGAAAGGAGGAAGCCACACACACATAGAGAGAGAGAGGGAAGGGGGAGTGCACAGGCCCGCAATTTTCTTGTATTTGTACACCTAGTTAGAAGTATTTAAGTTTCCTGGTTTTCAAGAAAACAGTGAACATGTACGGTGTGAGGATTTATCTCATCATATCTAAGCATTACATGCACTGTCATTTAACAAGATGCTGATTCAAGTTAAACACTGCATGCAAGGAGACACTTAAAATAATACTGCACAAAATACAATCCTAAAAATGTTCACCAATAGAGCTTGATTTTGTAAAACTTAAGCCCAGGGGGTAAAACACAGGATTTCATACCTGATGACACTCACAAAAAGTGAATGAGTGAAGTTTTATGGTAAGGATCAAACACAGCTAAAATAGAAAATCCAGCAAAGAACAAAATTAGGATAGTAACATGGAGGGATAGACAATTATCACTTAAACCAATGCACTTGTTGACACTTGCGATTTGAAAAGAGAACATTAAACAGCAAACAAATACTACTGAAATCATTTACCATCACTATAGCAATGATATGCAAATTCAGTTTGTTTTCAAATTCTCAGCTCACTTAGAAATGTGGCAGAGGTAATGAAGGGACTGCTAAATTTTTTTCAAATATTTTCTTGTATTGTTGGTTTGATTCCTTTCTTTCACATACAAAACACCACTGCCACACTATTACCTAATTCTTCACAAAATCAGCTGTACCCACTGTTAGTTATTTAATGCTGCATGATATACATGCACAATCTTACTCCCCACAAAACACTGGTGTTCAAAATTAAGAGAATTTGCACATTTTGTAAAATTTCTGAAAAACTAATGGACACATTTGAATGAAATTTGGTATGGATACACAGTTATATAAGAGAAAAAACTTATACCATACAACAGTCATGGTACACACTCATGATCATCAGTAAGGCTCATCAGCGCAGGAATGTCCAAAATCCACTTTGCAAGATCGAACATAAAAATGACTAACATGGGGTATGGTCCCCTCTCACAGTCATACAGTTCTCACAGCGCGATGTCATACTTGAAACGAGGCAGTTGGTCCCACTCCTGCAGCAACACAGTTTTCAGCTCCTGGATGGTTCTCGGAGGGGGATGGCGAGCTGCAATTGCACTCCCAAGAGCGTCCCAGACATGTTTGATAGGGTTTAGGTCTGGCGATCTGGCTGGTCAATCCATCCGGTGAATATCTTCACTTTCAAGATAATTGTCGACCAGGTGAGCCCTATGTGGATGAGTGTTGTCAACCATAAAAAGGAACCAAGGGCCAACTGAGCCCCTGAAAAGTCGAACATAGGGCTGTAAGATCTCATCCCTATACCTCTCAGCAGTCAGAGAGCCTCTGCCAAATAAATGGAGGTGTGCAGCCGTCCAACAGGATGCCTGCCCAGACCATGACACTTTTGCTGCCATAGAGGTCCCTTTCTCGGATGTTGGAGCAAAGGTATCGGGTCCCAGGTTCTCTTCAGATGAAGGCACGTCGAGAATCAGTGTCCAGGCTGAATCGCGACTCGTTTGTGAAGAGAATGTTACCACACTGAAGTCTGGTCTAAGGCTGATGTTGTCTGCACCATGCTAAACGCACTCTCTTGTGTGCTGAAGTGAGCAAAACGCAAACAGCGGGTCTTCTGGCAGAAAGCCCTCTCTCACGAAGCCTTCGAGAAACAGTAACCCTTGAAACTCAGGTTCCAGTGGTGGCATGCAGCTCACGAGATAGCTGTGCAGTCCTGTGGCGCCTCGCTGAAAGTGCCAAATAACGATCTTCATTGGCCGTCGTGGCTCTTGGACGACCTTGCCCAGGCCTTCTCGATATGGATTTGGTGTCCTTGAACTGTTTCCACAGATTGCCGATGACACTGGGCGTTACATTGAGCTCTGTAACAACCTGCACTTGCGATTGCCCGGCCTCCGATCTACCGACGATTCTCCACCTCATTCCGTCATCAATACATTTGTGGCAACTCCTTTTACCTGATTGCTTATGAAATTTAACAAACTCCTGCAAGAAACACAACAAATGTCGCCGAGGAGTACGAGCGAACTAATCGCGGAAAAAGCCACGTGTGCTTTCCATGCCCTCCGCTGTCACAGCTCCGCCCACTCACACGCTTAAGTATTCGACACTGCAAATTTGCATTCTTATTCGGCGGCATAATTTATACCTTTGGTTCCGTACTTTTTGTGAAAATCAACAAAATGCGCAAATTCTCTTAATTTTGAACACCAGTGTATATAGCAATGATTTTAACCCAGTAACTGTCTTTTTTCTTAAATCAGCAGCACGCACACATCCACACGTACAATGAAAAACTACTTTTAAAGCTCTGATTTTTGTCATTCATTTGTTTCTAGTCAATAAATGAATTTAGTATTAGTTAATTTATAAATCATATAAAAATACATTATTTTCCTGATAGATTATTCAAATTACATTTCCAAAAGTACAATTAAAGAAAATACGTACCTATGTACAATACTTCCATTTCCCTGCTTGGTTGAAACATCATCAGAGACGGAGTTATCAAGACCTTAAAAAGTTACTTTAATGTTAAAATATTTTAAACTACAAATGCAAGCAAAAAGCAGAACAAACATAAGTGGATGCATATGAACACATTCACTGACAAACTTGAAAAATGGTTAATGCAAGAACCATTTACAGAACATAGAAATTGTGCAGCAGAATAAAGAACAAACAGCATGTGAAAATAAAAAAACTCACAGATTATACTGACTCAATGCTGGAAACCAGAAAGTAAAGAAACACAAAATTATATCCCCTTTGCTTTCTCTCTGATTCACAATGAGAAGTTATTAACCTTATCATTCAATAATTTTTATATTAAAAAACAACAACGTGATTTCATACCAACTAAACACAACACTCAACTCTCTCCAAATAT
The DNA here is from genome assembly GCA_039090855.1 of Macrothele yani. Classification (NCBI taxonomy): domain Eukaryota; kingdom Metazoa; phylum Arthropoda; class Arachnida; order Araneae; family Macrothelidae; genus Macrothele; species Macrothele yani. The sequence goes on along the minus strand of CM077018.1, from coordinate 60,794,642 downwards.
AAAATTCAAAATTGGAGAGCCCATTTTTCTGCATATTTACATGTGACATACCCTCTAATGTCACCAGCTCAATTTCTGAATTGTGAAATTTGATAATATTCTCACTTGAATTTTTTTATCAGTGGGTTTGAAAAAGTGAAACTTTTCGTGTGTTCCCGAGATTATCCTTGCATTTCTGTATCTTTTCTCTATAAGTGCTTCTACATCACATTCTTTGCATGAAGAAACAACAAAGTTGAAAGTTTTAATACTGTCTTTGGCCCATTCATATAACTAAAAAGCAGGTCATAATCTGAGATACACAAGTTAACTGCAAACTAGCACATGCTGCTAGATGTTTCATGGCTCTAGACAGACAGTTCATGGCAGACACTTTTCCCATATGAAGTTGCATAAAAATGCCCTTCTACCAAAACACCAAAGTCTTCCTGATGATAACATAACTTAATTAAATTCTGTTTATTCTTACACTGAGCACCAGACCTATCAGAGAAATAGAAAATATGCTTTAGAGTACCACTGAAACTGCCATTTAGAAACAGCATCGGATATTGGTGAAAACAGTGAACTGCAGTTTAGTTATGTTTAAAGCAATCTGAAATAACAACAAAGCTAATATGGCGGACTACCTCTTCATTTGCAAAAAAAAAAAAAAAAAAGTGACCAGTGTGACTGTTGCTTGATGGCTGTTCCAATGGAACTCCCCTGAACTGCATCTTGCTGGAAAAATGAATAATTTTTGGCAACACTGCATGTGATATAACCAAAAATTTACACTTCAGGTTTGCCTTTAAGTCACTCACATTTTGACTGTTCAGTGAATATAAAGGAATGTGTGTGTCCGAAAGAAATATCTAATTTTTCAATAAAAATGCTAACAAAATTCTCTGACAATTTGTTTGATGGCACAGTTCCACTAAATATGCACAAACTATGGTACTTAAAAGTGTGTTCAGCACAGCTCTGTTGATTTGTTTAATTTTGAGGATTGTGGTGGACGCCACCTTATCAGAAGAATTGTTGTTTGCAGGTTCCTGTCATTGGAGCAGGAAAGCAAATAAATAAGTAGTTAAACAAATTGAAAGTAATGACAGATTATTTCGTCCGCTCATATACTTATTCTTCAGATCGGGGAAAAAAAAGGGGAATATTGGTTAGTCAAAACAAATGGTATATACTTCCAGCGGGAGATGGATGTTGTGGACGGCTCTCTAAGTTTTCCCCGCCAAATCTGTTCTTATCTCTACGTGGCTACATGCCCGTGAGAAATCTTTCCGCGTTCTTCCCTGAAATCTCCAAGACTTTCCGTTTATGACTGTCACATCCAAAAATCCATTTCACTCTCCGTGCCCTTGACGTAAGAAGCTGAATGCCCTTAATTGCTTACCGACGAATTGTCCCTGGCGGGCTCTCTCTGAGGGAGATTGGTGTTCAACAACAAGGGGAAAGGGGATGTCCTTTTGTTTGTGGGAGGTCCGACGGTCAACAAGAGAAAGACTTTCTCCGAAATGAATCTGTGTTAAGCTCCTTTTTAACAGAGAGTGAATTTCTCTAGCTGTCATTTACACCAAAATAACAAAGGCTACAATTTGATTAAAGTTTAAATATTTCCATATAACAGCTTTGCAACTGTTCAATAAACTGTACTGATACTTGAATGCACAATAGAAAACTCTGATGACAATTTGCAGACTTCTTACTCTTGGTGTTTTATTCAATTACTACACAAAATACTTGAGGCTGTTCAGGCAAGAAATTAACGCTACAGTAATGGGACTTTTGCGTAACACCTATATGAGTTCAAGTCCTAAAGTGAATATCATTGCACAGTAGTAGCACTCTACCACTACGCAACTTAGCGGTACTCACAACTCCACAGTGAGAGACTCAGTTTCTCCATCAATGCACGTATACCAATCCAATGTGCTGGTATGGAGGTGTTCCAACTGCGGGAATTGTTGAGCAAAAGCAGTAAAACCTCATCCACTCTCTTCTAAATAACAGGAAAAGATGACCCTGATCACTCAGCTATGTTTGATGCAGTCCATCAACTGTTGAAATGCAAATAAACACTGGGATAGTTCTCACATGATTTTCTCTTTCCACTGAATCTGCACATAGCATTTCTGGTTGACACAAAGCCTTCTTTCCAAGTGCTCTACAATCCGATGCTTTAATGGATAATTTTATTGGTTTCATTTCTTGTATGGACCCAGTGGTTCATACAAGAAATGAAACAAGAAATTCGAGGCTAGCTAGGCTAGCTGCGAAGCCCAGAGAATGCACAAATAAAAGTAAATTATCAATGGTGTTAAGACATGTCAATGCTTTCAGTGCGAAAAAAAAACACGAGCGGATTCGCTTCTTTCGATTATGAGAATCAGTCTGGCGAGCGATGATCAACGGCATAACGCAAGTAGGTCTTCGAGAGCCTTTGCTGTTCTGATGCGAAAAGCTTCAATACTATCTCCTGCTAGCGTTTCCATGACAACATGAACGAGCTGCGGAGGTGAGTGGGCCATTGCTTTTCGCAAGGGTTTGCTCCGAAAAAGAAGACTTCGGACTACCTCAGTCCCTCCATGCTTCCAGCGCGTGTTTTGTGAGAGTTGTTTCAGTTTGTGTGAAGTGTCGATGAATTAAAATCAGTGACATTGTATCTTAAATTCGTGGCTTTGTTGGATTTGAACTGTTTTGATAAATTTTGTGAAAGCTTCCCTGAACATCTACTATCAGAGCTTAAAGAACTCTATACTTAAAATTTTGATACAGCTCAATTAAAAAATGAACTGAAGGTGTCTAATTCCCTTGATGAATACAAAACAAATCAGTAAGAGACTTGTTACATAAAGTTGAATAATTGGACATAGTGTTTATTGAGGTGTACAAATTAGCAGATCTAATATTAAACTGTTCATCAACAACTGCAACTGCCGAAAGAAGTTTTAAAAAGAATCAAGATATATCTTAGAGTCGCACAAGGACATGCACATTCGAGCAACTTGGCTGGTTTGTTAATAGAAAAAACATTATTTTTAAATATGAAAAAGTACTCGGAAGAAACATTTTTGTGAAAACGTAACACTCGAGTTCACACAAAAGGACAAATAAAGTATTCAGAAGAAGAATGGAGTTCATGTACAAATAAGTGTTCAAATCCTAATCCTCATAATTATTTAGTTTCATGTTAGCAATAGCATGTACCTAAAATTTAGAAAAAAATGTTACTTCTGTTACTTAACAATTAAAAAATATACTTTGCAAATTAAAAAAAAAAAAACAGTACTCTGGGTGCAGGGGGAGATAGCCCAAGTCTGGACCCAAGATATGCCACTGTATGCATCATTTACTAACTGGTTTCAAGTTCTCTCAATATTCACTCCTACCTACTCACAAGGAACCAATTGATAAGGCTTCAGTTTATCTGCGCTCACAATGACGAGGCATACTCTTTCCACTGCTAACTTCAGTGAGATCCATTGGCCTGCCAGTCCAAGGACCACATCAGTATATAACCTTTCTCTTCTTCAATCAAAGCATAACTCTTATACTTTCGTCTCTTTTGTTGCTTGTTTCAATGCTGTTGTGGTACCTGTTACATATATGCCAGCCATGCTGGGAGTGCTTGCAGTGCAGAATCAAGTGTCCCTTGCTCACATCCTACTATTTATCTCACAACAAAGTCAATTACTTTTTCTAGTGCTTCTGCACACCGTTTCAGCTACATATCAGAGCATCACATTCTATCAACATTATTCTTGTTTTGCACTTCAAAGTCTCATCCCAATCCCAAGTGATGTGGTCTACTAATATCTTCATAGCTGTTTTGTCTAAGAATCCAATGGCAAGCACCTTGTTATAACCGAAAGCATTCTTTATGGCTTTCTTTTGCTCTTTTTTTGCACTCCTGAACCTTCTATTCCTGCATTCTGGCTACTTTTCCTTTGTTGAGAAGCATTTCGACTGGGCTTAACCTTCACTTTGGTTACTGACAGCAATTATCTGCCCTCTGTTTAGAGGTTAGGCATCAGTTATTATTCATTGTCAGTTCATTTACGCAAAAGCTAAATATGAAACTTACCTGCTCACAAAAAACTGTTACAGTATCTTTTTAGAGTGCTGAATTTAAATAATGAGCATATTCTATTAAGCATTGCAATATGAGCATGCTATATACAGTAGCTAGTTATTGTACAAGTCAATTTATTACACACAATTCTTTGTACACACAATTCTTTGAGTGTCTTTTGTTAGTGTTTGATTCCTTCACAGGTGTCAGCCCTTAAAGCCATGTTTTTCAAAAACATTGGAGAGGGGGGCAAACAATACCAAACCAGCTACATCACCATTAAAAATACTGCAATCTAACTCAGAAACAATGTTCTTCACAGTGATGTACTCAATGGGGCATCAATGGATTCCCCACAAATCATGCAGAAAACAGTTCTACACCAAATTTTGAGCAACTCTAAGCCATATTGGGAGCCTTAAAAGTAAGTGAAGTCCATTTTCAACACTTAAAAAAATGGCCCAGATACAGGAACACTATTTGGTCAACAAATAGCAAATCACACTGTAAAAGCGTACCATCAATGCTTCCATTTCTAGTTTTCTATCATTCAGTTTTGCCCTTTGGATTTTTGCACTGAATCTTAACTTAATCCCTTTTCTTCAGTACATCATTTGTTTGGGCCCTTACACAGCCATAAATTCCCACTAAGCAGCAGAGACTTATTCCTTTGTCACTTTCTTTAACAGCTTTCCTGCTAGATTTTTAAATTTTCATTTTTCACTCATTTTAATGAAATGCAAAAACTTTGGTCAAAAACTGAAATTGCAGAAGAAATTTTATTTCTGCAAGTGTTGAGAGTTCTCCTAGGGATAGAGGGAGATTTACCACTTACACTGAAGTGCCAGAAACACTGGTACAGACGAGCGTATGCAAAATACATAGCAACATCACCTATGCAAATACTCGGTTGTGTCCGCCAGTGTGTATATAAAGCGATAGACATCCTTGCCAGCTGTCAGAGCTGTTTTCAGCATGAGAATGACAAGTAATAACGATTTAAGCGATTTTCAATGCGGTGTCATAGTTGGCACTCGTGAGATAGGCCATAGTATTTCGGAGGTAGAAACGAAGTTCGAATTCTCACAGACGACCATTGCATGGGTGTACAGTGACTACAAGAATCCCAGCAAAACCTGAAACCTACGATACCAGTGTAGCAGTAAAAAGACATCGGGTGAATGTGACCATCGTCGGCTGTCAAGAATCGTTTTACGTGACACTCTCACAGGTAGCATCGGAATTCAATGCTGGAGCCTCAACAAGCATCAGCGTCCGGACTGTGCAACGTACCCTGCACGATATGGTCTTTGGGAGCCGACGCCCAACTCGAGTCCCCTTGATGGGTGCACGACACAGAACTATGCACCTTGCTTGGGCACGGCAACACCGCCACTGGACACTTGATGACTGGAAACAAGTAGCCTGGTCTGACATGTCGCACTTCCAACTGTATCAGGCAGATGGAAGGATTTGTGTGTGGCGCAAACCCCATGAAGCCATGGATCCCGCGCCTGTCAACAGGGAACTGTACCAGCTGTGTGTGTGTGTGTGTGGAGGGGGGAGGGGGGGGGGTCCGTAAGGTATGGGGTGTGTTTAACTGGACTTCACTGGGACCCCGGGTACATCTACAAACGTCTGCAACTGGCCAATGCTATGTGCACATCCTTTCTGACGAGGTACACCCGTTCATGTCCTGCATTCATGCTGATGGGTTGGGCCTGTTCCAACAGGACAATGCAAGTGTCGGGACGCCACATTATGGTTAGAGGAGCATTCATCTCAGTTTGGGGTGTTGCCATTCTCACCCAAGTCCCCAGATCTGAACGTGATAGAACACATTCGGTATGCCATGGAACGCGCTATCGAACACAGGAATCCGAGACCTCGGAATACACCTGAATTGTGGAACGCTCTGCAGGAAGTACGGCGTGCATTGCCTACATCATATTTCCAGAAGCTAGTAGAGTCCATGCACCGTCGTATTTCTGCAGTCCTGCGCTTCCGTGTGGGACCTACCAAGTATTGGACTGATGTACCAGTTTTGGCTGGTTGGGAGATTTTAATGGCGCAAGGGCCATGGTTGGCCAAAGAGCGCCAAACAAAAGACATCAAAACAAAACATAATCAATAAAAAACGTACACAAGGTTAAAAACAGGCTGATGTGGTAAAAATGAAATATGAGAGTGAACAAGTTAAAATCTAGACGAGTTTAAAAAAGCCAATTTCTTGTAAAAACGAAAACACTGCTCTCATGTCGCAGGCTTCGCCAATAATAGTTTGCAGCGTAGCTGCTCCTTCGTCCAACAAATGAGAGTGAAAATGACGAAAACGATGATCACAAAACCGAACACAAGTACACAAAACATGAAGGACAGTGAGACGACAGTTGCACGCCTCACACACCGGGACACTTTGGCCACACAGCAAAAAGGGGTGAGTAAAACGACAGTGGCCATTGTGCGGAGGCGTGCAAGAACAACTTCCTCACGACGGTTCTTCCGCAAACTAGACTTCCAAAGTTTGATTCGTGGTTTGATAGAATGCAGCTTATTGCTGCCCTGCTGAGACCACAGGGACTGCCACTCCTCCAGGAGAAATGTCCGGATCAAAGGTCTAAAATCGCGGAAAGACAGTGGCAGCCGAGCTGGCGACATGGAGGAAACAGACCTGGCAAAGAGATCAGCCAGCTCGTTACCCCGGATCCCAACATGGCCAGGAACCCAACAGAATCGGACCAGGAAGCCATCACCCTCCAAAGTTCCAAGAAGACGACGGACATCGCGGATGACAGGTGAGTCCGTGTCTTCCGGAGAAGATAAAACCTGGATGACGGACTGGGAATCAGAGCAAACCATAGCGCGATGATGTGATCGAGACTGTATGTGGCACAAAGCGAGGTGTACCGCACGCATCTCTGCCGAAAAGACGGTGGATTCAGGCGGAAGCCTCGCAGCATGTGAGGCATCGCCACACACAAAAGCGGATCCAACGACAACCCCGGATTTCGAGCCATCGGTGAACACAGGCACGAAATCCGGGTAGACAGACAGTTTTTCAGCAAAGAGCTGCTGGTACACCAGAGCAGGAGTGGACGACTTTGGCCACACACAAAGAGAAAGGTCAGCCGTTGCTTGAACGGGCTGTCAAGGAGGATGGTTGAAAAAGGTGGTCAAACCAATCCTAGACAAGTTTAGACCAGCATCGCGCACTATGGCAGACGTCCGAATCCCGAACGTCGGAACACAGGAGGGGCGGTGGGAAAACAAGCGGACACAGTCCAGTTGGAAGATGGAACCATGCAGTGGATGATCATGAAGAGATTTCAGTTTTGTATAAAACTGAAGAGACAGCTGCTTACGACGGATGCATAACGGCGGCTCATGAGCCTCCGCATACAGGCTATGTACGGGGAAGGTACGGAAAGCACCAGTACATAGCCGCAATGCCTGGTGATGGACGGGGTCCAAAGGCTTTAACCCCGATGGACGTGCTGAACTGTACGTAATGCATCCGAAGTCTAACTTCGACCGAATAAGAGAGTGGTAAATGCGAAGCATTGAGCACCTGTCAGCCCACCAAGATGTTCGAGAGAGGACCTTCAGGATACTCAATGACTTCGTGCACTTCACCTTCAAAGACTGAATGTGAGGCCGGAAGGTGAGCGCCCAGTCAAAAGTTAGCCCAAGGAACTTGGCTTCTGACACCACAGGGATGGTAAAACACCCCAGACGGAGGCTGGGGTCTGGGTGAAGACCCCGTTTGCGGCAAAAATCCACGCAAACGGTCTTCTGCGATGAGAAGCCAAATCCATTTTGGGAAGCCCAGTGAGAGATCTTGGTAATGGCAGACTGGAGCTGTCTCTCGATGGTGCGCATCTTAACGGAGGTGCAAGAGATCTGTAGATCATCCACATACATGGTTCTACGAACCGTCGGAAGAAGCCGTTTGAATATGTGATTCACACGAAGGATGAACAGAGTGACTGATAAAATGGAGCCTTGAGGTACACCCTGTTCTTGCGGGTACACCGCAGAGAGGGCCGACCCGACGTGCACACGGAAACTCCAGTCCTGGAGAAATCCAGTGATGAAAGATGGTAAGTTTTCCCGCAATCCGCACTCGTGCAGATCACGGAGAATGCCGTATCTCCAGGTGCGGTCATAAGCTTTCTCCATATCGAAGAACATGGAGACCATGTGCTGACGCCAGACAAACACCTCCCTGACAGATGTCTCAAGGCGAAGATGATGATCGGTGGTGGATCGAGATTTGCGAAATCCACTCTGATGAGGTGAAAAAATGTGATGAAACTCCAAATAAAAAATGAGACGAAAATTAATGATAAGCTCGAGTACTTTGCAAAGGCAGCTCCTCATAGCAATTGGCCGGTAGTTCAACGGGTTGGTGGGATCTTTACCAGGTATGGGAACAGGAACGACAATGGCAGTGTGCCAAGATTTGGGAAAGACATGCTCTTGCCAAATCCTGTGAAACAGGATTAGCAGACATTGAAGAGAGGACGGAGAAAGGTGCTTCAGCATCTCGTAATGGATATTATCTGGTCCGACAGATGTCCGGCCGGACCTATTTAGAGCGGTCTTCAGCTCAACGGCAGTCAGCGGGCTGTTATAATCTGCGGAAGAAAACGGTCCAAAAGAAATCTTGGACCGTTCAAGCCGCGGCTGTAACTGCCGGAACGAAGCAGGGTAATTGCTGCTGCTGGACACCGAAGAAAAAGCGGCGCCCAGACAGTCAGCAATACCCTGAGCGTCAGCAACCGTTCCTCCATCACTCTCAAGAATGGAGATTTCTCCAGATGGGTACTGTCCCCGAATCTTACGGATCCTGTCCCAAACGATCTTAGGGATGGTAGTGGTGGTAATCCCAGATACATAGTGTATCCAGGACTCCCGTTGACTACGCCTATGAACCAATTGCACGTAGGACTTGGCTTTCTTGAAAGCAAGTAGGTTTGTGTCGGTGGGGTACCGGCGAAACCTACCCCAAGCCTGATGTTGGGCCTGACGAGCTGCCATGCAAGTGGAATTCCATCAAGGTCTCGGGCAACGTGGAAGTTTAGTTGACGTCCTGGGGATGGTAAGTTCTGCCGCTTGCACAATACAATCCGTTACCGCCGCAACAGCGTCATTGACCGTTCCTGAGGTCACCATAGCTGGAGTAATAATTGCCGAAGCCGTGAATGTGTCCCACTTGGCACGATCAATATTCCATCTAGCAGGGCGAGTAGGGTAACGGTACCCGCCACTCGCTAGATGGAGAAAGATGGGAAAGTGATCACTGCCAAGGGGGATCACCAGACACGCTCCAGGACCAGGCAGGATATAATGATGGTGAACTCAGAGACAAATCAATGGCTGAGTACGAGCGGTTGGGTTCATGAAAATAAGTGACTGCCCCGGTGTTGTGGAGACAGAGGGACATGTTGGAGAGAAGGGACTCAACAACACGGCCCCTGGAGTCTCGAGTGGTAGAACCTCACAACGGATTGTGTGCATTGAAATCTCCTAAGATGAAGAAAGGAGGCGGCAGCTGGTCAACTAAATCTTCCAGATCCGAAAAGCCCACAGCTTCATCTGGTGGTATGTAGATGGAACACACCGTGAACAGAGTGCTCACAGATAGTCTCACTGCCACTGCCTGCAAAGTCATCCGAAGGGCAACTGCAGCGACAGGAACACCACGAGGAACAACGACGGCCACTCCTCCGCAGGCGATAATGCCGTTCTGGTGATCCTTGCGGAAAAGGGAATGTCTCCGCAGCGAAGGAGTGTCCGTCGTGCGAAGCTTTGTCTCCTGGAGACAAACACACACAGGTGTGTGCGAAGACAGTAAGCCTTTCAAATCATCAATGCGTGATCGTAGACCTTGGCAATTCTACTGAATGAGTGTGGCCATAATGAAAAATGAAATGAAAGAATGAAAAAGACAGACGACTAGAAAGTCTCAATGTCGTCCATCACCTCCAATCCATCCGCAGTGTCTGGAGGTAACACAGGGCTGTGTTTACTCCCTGTGTTGAGAGGTGGTTTGTGCCTGCTCTGTTTCGGGGAGGATGAGCCCGGTTTCACCTTTTCCGGCTTCTTCTTTCCAGTGCCCTGGACCTGGGTCCCTGTGATGGCCGAAGATGTTTTCGGCATAGAGGGAGGTTTAGGCGACGATGTTGATGTCGCCTTGGATGCAATGCGGCGAGACTTCAGTGCCTCCAATCCAGCAGCAACGATGTCCTCAAAATCATAAGGACACCGTGCTGGGATGGTCACCTCAGTATGGACCGCCACTGAAGCCTTCTGCACCACAACTGAAGCATAGGACCGCCGGCCTGGTTGTAAAGGGGCGATCCCCCGTCTAGCCTCGGGATAAGAGAGATGCTCAGTTGTCTTTAGGCGTTGGATAGCCTGTTCCTCTATCCACTTTGGACACTGCTTAGAAGAAGCAGGATGAGATCCTTTACAGTTGACACAATGATCAGACTCTGCAGAGCATTCCGCCAAAGAGTGTCCTGTGGAACCACAGCGACCACACTTTGCAACATTACGGCAAGACTGCTGGGAGTGACCGTAATGCTGGCACCTGAAACATCGCAAGGGGTTCGGGATATACGGCCGAACATCAAGCTGTAAATAACCTGCCTTGATGGAAGTAGGCAGGGTTGGGGATTCAAAAGTTAGGATGATGTTACGGGAGGGAATAGATTTCCCATCCTGCCTAAAAAGAATCCGCCGAACCCCAATGACATGCTGTTCACCAAGTTCCTCCAACAATTCCTCATCGCTGCATTCAAGCAGGTCGCGGGAGTTGACTACACTGCGAGAGGAATTGAGGTAACCATGGGGAGAAACCTGAACAGGAACGCCAAGCAAAACGGTCGTTTCCAGCAAGGTGGCACTGTGGCGTGGAGTAGAAGTTTCCACGAGAAGGTCCCCGGAAGGGAGCTTCTTGACACTCTTTGGAGAGCCAGCAACGGCTTGCAGAGCCTTGTTGATCCAGAAAGGACTCTTGTTACTGAGTGACTGTGAAGAGTCACCAGATTTGTTTAAAAGAAACAGAGCATTGCAATGTGATGTGACAAGTTTCTTCGTGGAGGAGGGCGCACCTTCCTCCACAGGGCGCTTTAAATATTGATAACATGGGAAACACTTGGAGTAGCCATAAATAAGAGAAAAGATTCGTCCGCTGACCTCCCCACCCACTACCGAGCCCAACGAGGGAGAGCCGGAGGTCCGCAAGCCCAAGAGGACGCAGGACACGGCTCTAGGGATAGTCAGCGGATATAGCAAGTTGGTAGGGCAGACATACGCTCGGCGTGCACCCAGACTTTCCCGTGCCCGGGGAACACCCCTTTGGCATGCCCATCCTACCCCCAAACTCACCCTGCCGAACAGAACGACAAGCCGCTAGAAGTCTGGACGCCACTCGGCCACAGACTTCCTGACTAGGAGTGGGTTAGCTCCCAGCCTCCCATTTAGGGTGAAGCAGAGGGCAAAGAGGAGTGTTGGCATCTGGAGACGAACTACAACCCGGCCCCCAGATACTGCAGCCTTCAGCATCCTCTTTTCCACCTGTACGGGTCACCGCACACGGCAAACGTGCAGGTAGGTCTAAGCTAACCAGCTCCCGAAAAACAGAAAATATAACAGAAACGAGAAAAGACAGGGAAGGGAACGAGGAACAAAACCCGAAGCTGGCGCCTCATCACAACCTCAGCAGCCTACAACTGAGGTGGGTACATGTCAATATATGAACTAAAGACGAAAAAAGCAAAACAATAAGAGAAAATCGGCTCGGGCCGTGGGGACGCCATCCCCCATCAGCTGGTGAACAGCTGTCCCTTCGGTTATGTAATCGTTAAAGCCGCAGAGGCAAGAGAAACCGTCACAAGGTTAGCTCGGGCCGTGGGGCGCCGCTCCCCAAATAACTGGAAAACCAGTTATCCCCGTGCGGGGTGTACCAGTTTTTCTGGCACTTCAATGTACATGCACGTGTGTGTGTGTGTGTGTGCGATAATGTGTGTGAAACAAGCTTCTGGCAAAATGGGGAGAACAGGACTGTCCATGGAAAGATAGCTATTTCTGTTACATGCCAAATAATTCATCTGGTAGATATCAGTCAGGTTGAGTAAACCCTGGAAGTCAGAAGAATTGGTGACAGATGGGGATGATCAGTACCCACTGGTGGGGCAGGGATCACAGTGCAAACTGAAAGGTTAGTTCCAGATTAAAAATTATAAGTAGTAAATAATTAGGATTACATTTCTGCTGCTGAATTTTTGAAACAGTAAAATAAATAAGCATTATTTTAAAAACTTAAATGCATGATTTTTTCTAGTTGCCTTCCTCCAATAGCTCAATAGAGCTGGATGACCTTCAGCTAAGCTATAATACATTTCTTGTCACCTAAGCATGCACATTGCATTCTGCTCATACTCCAAATAATCTAAATAAGGCAGCATTCCTTTAGCAACATTGTTTGTCCCAGACTTGTCTTGCCTCTTACAAGTAGGTGGTTTTGTTCCCTAGCATGCGAACTACATTAAATTCTGCATACAAGGTGACTGTTGGACTTCCTCCAGGATTAAGTGGGGTGCCCACTGATCACACTGTTAAGAGGTTACATTATTAGGAGGTTATTAATAATGTTAATCCTACTGCAGCCTTTCTGTATCAACCAAAACTTGCCCTTGTCTGGTGGTTACCACTGCTAGCAGGTGACGACCATTAATGAAGGTTTCACTGCACTTTCAACACCAACTTTAGGTGAAAACATAAATCATGTCCTCAAAACCAATTAAAATGTTAAATACACATTCTGAAAGATATCTGTAAACTCCTATGCAGCTATTTTTTGTGACACAAAAGAGCTTGAAGCTAAAGGGCAATAAGCAGCTTTCAATGAAGAACATCCAATTAGAGACATAAAAATGTACTTTGTAAATGCTAATTTTGACAAATGGAGTTTGTCTTCCAGGAGCCGCAGACCAGATAAAGGCTAAATTTGATTCCTATTACAAGGAAAGCTTAAAAATCCCATAAACAAGAAATACTGTTTGCTCACACAGAAGCTGTTTGCCAACCCATTAACTCATTCAGAAGTCACGCTTGTCCATTGTGCTATGATTTGGCAATCCAGAATAGTTAGTAAATACACAACACAAATGAAACAGCACAGTGTAACAAAGTGACTCTTGGATAATTCCACAGGTCTAGATGATCATCACAACTTAGCTCTCTTCACTGAAGCTGCAAATCATTTTAACAATACAACACTGTGGAACAGGACCAACATCACAGCTAGAAGGAATTGCAAATTGAGAGTTGCTGCGGTTTGATGGACCCTTTTACAAATAGGCTTGGCATAAGTCAGTCAACAGGATGGAGATTTTTCTTTCATCTTTTATTGGAAGTCTACACAATATGAATCAACACAATGGCCAGAGAGAACAACACATTATACCATTTCTGTGAAAACTTATGGAGCATACATAAAACTGAGCGCAGCCTCAAAAAAAAAAAAAACATAAGCAGGCATAACATTGATTTGACTTGGCTGCATAAAACTTATCTGAAAGTTGAAGGCAGATTTCTAACAATGCCACAGGTTTCATTTATATCTAACAAAAACCAGGATATCCACAATCAGTTAACAAGGCATAAAAGAAAACACACACACATATAATCAATTTTTAACACTGTCTCCGCAGAGCTTCCAGATGAACAAGAACATGCATAACTTTTCAAGACTGCATCATGAGCCAAGTACCAAGATAACCTCCATAATAGCATTAAAGATTTATAAAATCCCACCCTGATTACAATAAAACTGCACTATGTACCTGCGCATTAGTATGTGCAACTTTGTATTCAAGTAAGATATAAAAACAAATGCTTGTTTTTTTTAAAAAGTGCTTTCTGTTTCTTAAGTTTGCACCTTACCCTATTACAATCACAGATTGACCTCAACCTTTCAATGCAAAATGGAGTCAGCATAAAAGAATTTTCCAAAGTGTCTACAAATGAAACCAAAAAATGCTACACAGTAAGTATCCTACATAAAGAAGATATGAATATAGACATAAAAGTGACCATCTCTGATGGCAGTCATGTCAACCTGAACAGCCATTGTGTGGTCCCATAAACTCATTTTTTACGAAGTACAATGAACACATTGAGGTCAAAATGTGCAGAAGCATTGACCATTTAGAGTATATTTTTTATTGTGGAAATACTACAAGCACATTAAGGAATACATTAAAATTAAGTCCTGCAGAAATGGAAAATTTATCTCTGTATCTGAAGCTGCACAACAAACCAATAAATTTAAAATGCATACCAAGAGTCACTCCATTGTTTACCTTCCAGTGAACATGCTACTTGAGCAGGAAGTTTACTTCCCAAGATGAAATGAAAAAGCACTAAAATTTGCAAAAGAACATCATTCAAATCTCACTGTGCTATATACACTATATTGACAAATCATCGGACACCTAGAAGAGAAACACAACATAGCATTCATTGACATACATTAGTACGGTGTCACTCTACCTTTGGTCTTAATGCATGCACTGACCCTTTGAGACATGCTTTCAACAAGGTTTTGGAACACAGCGATAGGTATGCGCTTCCATTCAGTACATAATGATGCTGCTAACTGTTGCTTAGTAGTAGGCCTTGGTTCCAAACTTCTTATGCAGCACTTTAATGCATCCCATAGGAGCTCAATGGGATTAAGATCAGGGCTCTATGCTGGCCAGTCCATACACGATAGAGAATTATCGTCAAACCACGCCATAACAGTCTTTGCTTTATGGCTCGGTGCATTATTCTGCTGGTACCAACAAGGCTCGGTTCCATAGTATTGCCACAGAGTTGGTAGAGCATAACTGTCCAGAATATCGAGGTAAACGTGCTGGTTAACAGGTTTGTCCATGATAACCAATAGGCTGGGACCATACCACGAAAAACACTCCCACACAAGTACACTGCCAGCTCCAAACTTGACAGTAGGAACAAACTGCCAGCTCCAAACTTGACAGCAGGAACAGTACACTGTGGTAAGTAGCATTCTCCCGGCTGCCACTATACCCACACGCGGCCATCAGACTGATGGATCATGCATTTGGATTCATCAGTCCATAGGACCCATTTCCATTGATCTACGGTCCATAATAAATGTTCTTTACACCATGCTAAACAACGAGTAGCATTCCGAGGGGAGATGGAAGGCTTATGAGCAGCCGCACGACCACGGTAACCCATGGAATGAAGTTTTCTGCAAATGGTACGCATACATACTTAGGTTCTAGCATTTTTACTCACCTGTACACTGAGGTCTTGTGCAGTACTTTGTCGATTAGCTGTAACAAATCTCCTGAGGCTTCAACGTCCTCTATCACTTATTTTCTTTGGTTTGTTGGTACGTTTTGCTGCTGCAGACTTGCCATGTGTCTTCCACTTATTCAGTACATCCAAAACAGTTGACTTGGGTATGTTTAAACACCTCTCGGTTTCTCTTATGGAAAACCCACTAATATAACACCCAATAATCTTTCCTTTCTCAAAGTCGGTTCTCTCCCGCCGCAACATTTTCACTCAACCACACAGTGCAATATAATCGTGGTCAGCTGCAGGCTTGTTTTTATATCGTTTGTAGCTGTACCACGCATCTTAAAAACACAGCGGATCCGTTCATTTGCCTTCGAAGGGGTGTCGGTGACTTTTGTCAATATAGTGTAAGCTGATTTATGCTGATACAAAGTTGCATGCTCAATTCTCTTCCAAACATCTATCACATCTCATTTTTTTGTTTAGGGAAGAAAAATATGACAGCTACATAAGAAAGGAACATAGAAAAACAATTAACCATCTTTACACAGCAAGTCCAAAATCTTCTTTGAGTTCTGTTAACTCCTCTGGGTGCCGAGAGCTGCAGTGAATTGAAAACATTTTCTTGGGGTGGATGAGGAGATTTTAATGACATAAGAAGCACATTTGGCTACAGGGGGTAGAGGGGGGGGGGGGGGCAAGATACAAGCACGAAGGGTATAAAGGTTGGTTTGGGCTGTTTTGAAAACAGCAAGCATTCAGACTGCTTTGGGTCACTAAATGGAAAAGAAATCTTGAAGACACTTCATGAGGAAGAAGTCTTCACGATACTGCCATGCATCAGATGCCATTTCAGCTGAGAAATTTCACCTACATCTCTGCACCCAGAGGACCAGCAATTCCTACATGTTTTCAAATATAGTTGCAAACACCTGCACAAATTTTACATATGAATTTAAGACAAAAAGTTAGCAACAAAGGCACCCTGAGATTCCTTAAACACTACATGAGAAATGGAACTACTTATGCAGAATTTTCAGTACCATAAGCAATTCAATATAAAACAACTACACATACTGGGCACTGAATTAGATACCTTTATGCAGATGTATGTAAACATCACTTACCTCACATACATGCTAAATATGTACATGGCTGTCACCATGTGATCCAGGCAACCAGTTAAGACTGCTGCTTGTCAGTAGTGTTGATCACAATGGGAAAAATAAATTATCTTCCAGTTTGAGCTCATTGTGGGTGCCTGTCTGGATGGAGTGACAATTTAAAAAATTGATTGGCTTCTCAAAAGGTGAGGTATCACGGGTCTGTAATCAGTGGAAAAAATAACCCACACTGCTTGTCCAAGAGTAGTAACTGTGGCACACCAACAATCTGTCAGGAACGAGATCGAGAAGGAGTACGCAGAAACAGGACTTCTCGTGTGCAGCAACCGACTGAATCATTCAACAAAAACTGTTCCCAAGCTAAATCTCAGCGAGCTATGTGCAGGAAATTGAAGAGGATCAGTATTGGCAGTCACATGCCTATATGGAAGCCACTGATTTCTGCGAAGAACTTTATCTACAGTCGAACCACTGTAGACAAAGAGTTCATCTACAGTGGTGTCGGTGACACTGGAACAGTGTCATGTGGTCCAACAATTCATGGTACACCTTGTTCTGTACTGATGGTAGGCAGAGAGTTTGGTGGGAACCCCGTGAAGCAATGGAACCAGCTTGCCTTGTAAACATCACTCAAGGTTCTGGAGGTGGTGTCATGGTGTAGGGCATGTTCTGTTGGTACAGAACAGGTCCCCCTGATATTGCTGAAAGGTTGGGTGTTTTTTTTTTTTTTTTTTTTTTTTTTTGATTGGAGGTTTAACGACCACCGTGAGCAACTCAATGGGCTATAAGCAGTCGCCCGTCCCTAATTTAGGGTCACTGGTTCCAGGGAAGGGAGAGAGCCAGTGCCGTAAGACAAACACAACATCCATGCCCGAAAGGTTGGGTGTCCTCCAAGGTTATCTGAACATTGTTGCAAATCAAGTCGATCTTGCAATGTTGACCTTTTATCCAGGAGGTGACAGCTGCTTCACGGATGACAATGCTACTGTCCATCAGAGCTGAGTTCGGGCTCCAATTGTTGGAGCGCGAGCCTATGGTATATTATCGCGAGTCCGAATTTGATATTGCAAGATACAGCCCGGGCCTGAACGAGACTGAAAACTGGCTAACCTGTTCAACCATTAATAAAAAAAGTCTCCTTTTCCACACTCTCCTCCTCCTCCTGCAATTAACCAATGTATTTCTCAAATGGGGAGAGGAGAAGGGATCTCTATCTATTTTTATAGTGTAACTGTACGATTTCTTTGACCGTTCGTTTTTACCTGAAGTGCTTCAGGCGGCCGGGCATCGAAAATGATCAGCGGTGCTGCAGTTGTATTTTGCTCAAATAATGCTAATATTATCACTCCATAATGCACTGCGATATGTACGTTGCTAAATAGAATTAGCAAGGTGTGGAGATAGAGGGTAAATTATCGTCGGCAAGCTATCAACTATCCAATATCTATAGTTCTTGGAAAAGTTTTTTCTTCTCTGCAGAAACACACTAATGCGTGGCCTATGGCATTTTCTACCCAAGCCAGGAATAAATAGCCATCTCGAATGCCCGCTCTCCAACCAGAACCAGTTGCCGAAGAATTCCCTTTACCAACTATAAAGTGTCATTTGCTATACCATATAAAATCACATTTATATATGAAAAAAATTCTCTCTCCCTTTCTCTACAGTCCGAACCCGATTAGGGCCCGGGTTCTGCTTCAGGCTCAGCCCGTCTCAGCTCTGCTGTCCATCATGCAAAATGTGTTCAGTGAGCATGACGGCAACTTCCACCATCTTCCCTGGCCACCAGAAAGCCTGGATTTGAACCCCATTGAGAATGTATGGGACATGCTAGAAAAACAGATTCAGGAGCAAAGTCCTCTTCCATCAAATCTGAACCTATTGAGGTGGTTCCACCTTAAATTTCTGCCTTATGTTTCCAGGGGTAAAACTTCTTTACATATTTTCTTCGCAATTAATGTATTCCCAAGGATGAAAATGTGCACATCGATAAAACTAACTTTAAGTTACAGCATGGGATACTTAATACTTGCTCAAACATAACCATAATTAAACAATCCAACATCTGTTTGTCTATTGACGTCATCAATGTACAGGTCGCACCATCTATTAACAGGTCTGAACATTACTAAAAGAAAAATGACTGATTTTTACTATAATTATGGTTATGTTTTAGCAAGTATTAAGTATTTCATGCTATTAGTTTTATCGATGTGCAAATTTTCATCCTTGGGAATACATTAATTGTGAAGAAAATATGTAAAGAAGTTTTACCATTGGAAACATAAGGCAGAGATTTTAAGTAGAACCACCTTAAGGGATTGTCTGGTGAATGCCTGGTAGGCTGCAGACATAGATGCACTCAAACACCTTGTGGAATCTATGCCAAACTGCATATGTGCTCAGAGATGCCAAGTACTACGGATCCTCCGTAGTTTCTACGGATAACATGTTCAAACTACGGACTTACGGAGGTGTGAATAACTACGGATTTTTCCAGAAATCTCGGATATTTCCGAAAAACTTTTTTTTTTTATTATATATAAAAAAAAAGTCAAATGTAGTGATTTTTGAGGTAACGTCACGATGCTGTCGCACAGCAAGCATGTTTGGCTGGCCGACAAGCAAGCGGAAATGTTGCAGCAGAGATCGTTCTGTATTATCACGTGACTTTGTACCTGGCTTGCCATGGGATGGTGTGTGCAATGCACGACGTCTGTTAACTTTGGGAAAACCTTAACCACTCCTCATTGAAAAAGTGTGAGATTGAAGAGGCAGTAAAGAGTGCCAATGGTCAAACAGTAATGTGTGCCAATGGTCAAACCTGTTTCTCAAAGGCATTTTCCAAACCAGAACTGTTAATTGCCAAACAAGCCACTACAAAAATGTTAAATGAAAAATAAGTTGGCCTATAATAGGCCAACTAGGTAAAAATTTTAATAGAGTAATTATATCGGCCTATAAAATTTAAGAATTTGAATTATTTTTACTTTAACTTAAGTCCTTGTTTATCTTTCTTATATTCAGGGGGATTGTGAGGTGACACAAGAAACCCCAAAACTCTCAGCTCAGAGCCAATATGCTGACATATAATGCCTATTACGAATATTTATACATATTATGCACATATAAACTAGCTATACAACAAATAGGCCCGAGTGCTTGTGCAGTTAAACGTCGCATCTTTTCTTGTAGCCAATTTTCTTTCACTGTGTAAGATCCTTCAGGCATTACATCTTTGAAATCAAATTTCACACTTTATATTATATGTTAATTGAGCAGTCTACGTGGATGAGTTTTAACTTGAAGCCTAAAGTGGATTCCATTCAGTTTCTAAAAGTAGCTCATTGGATTAACTGAATCTAATATAATCAAATTATTTGATGTAGATGCGATTTTCAAAATAATGAAAAAACGCCTTCCTTCCAGCAGGCTGTTATCTTGAGAGCTTGTTTGAAAACAAAAGAAGCACTCAAGGTGTCGCATAATTGTCTACATTCATCATCCGCACAGACATGCGATGTTTTTAATCAAGCACTGTAATTCCCAAAGAAAATGGAACTTGAACTTTTAGTTATCATTTCATAGCATTTTTAGAAATGAAATGTTCGAAGCATCTCAAATTCTTCTAAAACTTAAAACCCGGATTTACGGGTTTCAAATGTGACAAAAACCCGGAATTCCGGGCTACACCTGGATTACAAACAGGTCTGTATATTATACACACATGTGGCACCATACTTTTTAAGAGGAATAAGTGTGATAGTAAATATTCTTAGAAAAAATAAATTATTTTTCTTTATTCACACATCTCCCCCATAATTTTTCTGTGCTTGTTAGCAATTACGAGGGGGTAGGGGTGTCCGAATGAATATTTGCTAAAATGTAATTTAAATAGCAATATTAATTGCTATTGCATATTTGTTTCATCAAAATAAGGGGCAGGCGGGATATTAGAAAAAAAAAAAAACTGATCTGAGCAAATAGTCATCACATCAAAGAAAACAATTGTGGATCAAAGAAGTCCTGAATGTTTGTTTTATCTAGCAGAGCACATAACTAAGCTACTAGGATGTGTGGACGCCGTTATTGCCTGTTTTACGTTACCTCCATGGGAGTTTGTTCTTTGTGCGCAGTATATTCTTTGCCCAGAGCAAGAGAAAATCCCCCCGTGTCTTTGGCAACCAGCCAAAGAAAATGTCTAGCAGCAGCAGCTTGCTGCGGTGAGATGGGGAGACGTTTTTAGCTGCTGGGTGTGTACGCCAGTAGTGACCTATTTTCCCACGTTCCTCGCTGTCGGCCGAGAGCTTAATTGTTTCTCTTGCGAAGTGCACTTTTTTTTTCTCTTGTAGAAATGTTCTGCTAAACAAAGGGATGTTTTATTTTATCTTGTCAGATTCACAAGAACTTTCTTTCTTCCTTAATAGCTTGTTTTAAAGATTGTTTTCCCCAGATCATTCTTCGTTGGGAATCTTTTTATTTCAGTTTTAATTCTTTTTTTTTTTTCTTGATGATTTTATTTTCATTACTCACTTGCATTTTAAGTTGTGACATTTTACTTCCCCACATCTTAGCAGAAAACTTCTATTGTGTTAATGAAACGTTGCATGGATTTTTATTGTAATTTATTTTATTTGCATTGCCTTTTTATTTTATCCTTTTATTTGTTCCAGAATTGATTTATTAATGCAATTTAAAATACCTTTTTGATTAGTTTTTTTTTTTGGTATCATAAGCATTTAATGCTAATAATAAAGCTATGAAACCTTTCAAAGTTAATTGTTCTGTGCGTCGGTCTTTGCTCCCATTGTGTTTGTCGTGTGCGAATTTACTTGCAATAGCGTCGGGTAAATGGCCACATGCCTCTACTAATATTCTTGGATCTAAAAAAGCAGAAAAGTTGTCAAAAATTCAAGGAGAGTTATTTGCAAGAATTTCCGTGTCTAAAATCATCTCGGGTATCCGAAAACCATGGGTTTTGTTCCCCGCGTGCTGTTGATTTTTTAATCACACACGGCGGAAAAGACGATTGCGGTCGGCATTTTCACTCTAAAAAACAGGAGGAATAACCTATAAGTGTGTGGCATCACACACTTATGACATAACATATTTATTAAAAGGTGGAGTTGAAATGGTATGTATTTTTTGTGAATTTACTCAAGTTTTTTTCCCTATTTTAAGGGGACTTGGGAATGTTGCAAAATTTATCCAAGTATTGTCCCCGAACGAGATTAACATGTTGCTAAAAATGTAGCAGTGTACTCTGGAAAATACACATGCTACCCTGCAAGTTTTAATGTGGGAACTTGACTTGACCACGGAAAAACTACGGGCATATGGACTACTGATGACTTCCTTCAGAAGTTGCCATCTCTGTGTGCTGTAATTCAGGTTAAAGGAGGTCCAACTTGGTATTGAATAAAAGCTTTTAATTTAGTGGCAAGTATGTGAATTTGCTGTTAACCAGTGGATGAAAAGCATTGGTTCTGACCACCTTTGGCATGAGTAACAGCTCTGACTCCCAAAACTAATTTTGCACAAATACAAAAACCTGCAATACTGCTGCTGTAAAACTGACCAGGAAATGGTATCATGTGCAACAAACCACCCATGTGCTTTTACCTCCTGCAAACATGTGCCTGATGTTGCCATTATTTATACATTTGCACTTATAATAAATACATAGGGTAAAAAAAAAAAAATTACTTACAATATGCCTTGTCTTTCCTGTTTTTAAGCCTACAGCAATGGCAAATTATAACAGCTGTTAAAATGATTGCGATCAATCCTGTTGCCCCTAAAAATAATTTTTGGTATCAAATACACACAGAACAAAAATAAAGCAACAAATATTCATGATCATAGAAATTAAGGAAGAAATATTCCTTTCAAATACATAAGAAATTCACATGTACATTATAATCAACAATCAGACTGTAATGCTGAATGGCTTCTAGTTCACTGTTCACCATATAACATCTCCTTAGAAAACTTGAAAATCACATTGTCCTGAAGCAGATGGAACAAACTTATCGCAATCTGTTTGAGTATGCTATCATTACACCACCAAAGACAATGAAGTTCCAAGAACTTGAAAGCTAAGTAATTATATAGCTTGCAAATCTGAACAACTTCAGATTTTGCTACTCAAAACAATTCTATGCTTCCTCATACCATCAACAAGCCTTTAAAATCAAGGATATCCCATTCCTGGATTTGAAATGGTCATCAACGCTACGAGGAAGCATAGGAACTACAGAAATTCAGTATCACAATCTACAGACTAGAAGCTGACTTTGGCTTGCTTCTAGTCTTCTGGACACTCCACCTCAGTTATCTGTTAAACAATGTCTCACAGCCATTGCAACAAATCTGCTATCTTGAAAACCTTTCTTTACACTCTGTAAACGATATGTACACCTCTGCAGAAGCCCCTTTTCTGCTGTGGCTCATTTGCATGAAGCAATGCCACTACCACTCATTTGCATACCATGCTCTGACTCCACGTTACATTTCACATCACTTACCCAAGTTTCCTGCACTCCAGACTCTTCTTTCACGAATACTCACATTTTTTCTGTACTTTCCTTAATTTATGGAAACCACTGTATATAACATCAAACAGTTTGCATGAAAGATCTACACTGGTGAAAACTCCACCCAGCCTTATTTTTTTTAGAGTTTTGTGTTTTTCTCTACCATTGGTGTGGTAGCTCAGGGCTAGATATTCCCTTCGCAACATCCCTTACAAGTTGAGCATGAATGGGACGGGGGGAGGATCAATGGCCCAAACTCCACGACAAAACTCAAAGAAACTACATCTGACGAGATAGGATTAGTTGGAATTTCACATGCTGAAAGAAAATTTGCGATTCCGAGATTTATATTACTTAACTATTATCCAAAGACTGAAAGATAGTTTTAAAAAAATAGCAAAACTAGTGAAAAGGACCCAAATATATTCTTGTGATGTTGAACAGCAACATTTAACATCGATGCCCATTAAAAAAATCATGTTACTTCAGCTGATGACTGTTATTACTGTAGCATAGGCAGGGGTGTATTTAGAGGGGGGTCAAGGGGACCTTGGTCCCCCAAAAGTGTTTCATTTGTTAAAATGAGACTTACATTAAAAAAAATGTTTTAATTTAATAAAAAATGCACCAACTTACAATAAAAAATAATGCTTTAATTTTTTTCTTCTGCTTTTCGTTAACTTTTTTTTCACCCTGATGGATCTTAAACACTTTAATTTTCGCCCCCCCCAAATTCTTTTCTATATATGCCCCTGAGCATAGGATTCATATTGGTTAAGTATTTATTACTTTACTGCTTTTATGCAAAATATTAGCTGTGTAGTACTTAATCAATATGAATCCCAACCAAGAAAATGAAATAATGAAAACTGACATACAAGGTTTTCACTATAGGCAAAGGAAAAAAAAGATGCATTATTTTTCAACATTGTGTTTCACCCCTGCACTTTCAGCACAGTTGGTCAAGTGGTGATACCCTAGTAAATTTGGGCACAAACACACAACTGTAAAACAAGTAAATATTAAAAATTAAAGATTCTTGTAAAATAATTGAAAACTAAGCAAACTTTTTACTAATAATTCAGATTCTTTCAACCTTAGTTAATATGGAAGTCTAACTGTTAGTCCATGGTAAAGACAGGAAAGACAAGTTATTAGTTAAAGTTCCCTCAATTTCCAATTATTTGACTTGTAGCGCACATATTTTGATGCTTTTATAAGCCCAAATATGAATAAACATGCTGCAAAAACATTTCTTAAAAGTCTTTATGCTATGCAGTAAATAAGTCATTTCAATCTGACAGTGTTTGCTTAGACATAAATGCATGTATAGCCTCAATGATCCTTCAGGCTGTAAGACCAGCACTTTCTTATACTAATTAAAACCTCATTATTACTCTTAAAAACCCTTATGTAATTACAAACTTTTTAAATTACTTACTAAAAATAATAATGCACATGTGGTCTTGTTGAGGAACCAAAAACTCTTACCTTTATACACAAGAAACAATTAAAAATTAGCAACTATGTACACAAATTAATGTTGAGGCACTAATTCTTACACAAGGGTAAGAATTTGTGCCTCAACATTTACACATGCGAGTACAGGGGCTGTCCAAAATAATGGAAACACCTTGAAGCAATAGGTGTTATGCACCTAATATGGTGTGGGAGCACCCTTGGCATTTAAAACTGCTTGTATCCTCCTAGGAATGGACGCATACATGTTGTACCATTCTTCCTGCAGAAACTGCTCCAATTCCTTGAGAGACGCCGGAGGAGGATAATGGGATCGCACTCTGTTTTCCAACACAGACCACAGAGGCTCAATGATGTTTAAGTCCGGTGATTATGCAGGCCAGGGAAGGTGTGCAACTTCATCCTCATGTTCCTCAAACCATGATTGAACAGTTCAACTTCTGTGAATCGGGGCATTATCATCTTGAAAGGTGCAATCCCCTGACGGAAACAATGTCTGCAGCATTGAATGCACATGGTCGGCCAAAAGAGTAACATGGTCACTGCTAGTGATACGTCCATGTAAGGTGATATTGGGACCTGCTGCAAACCATGAGATCACGGCCCAAACCATTACGGAACCGCCCCCATTCTTCACTGTAGGAAGGAGACAGTCTGGGTTGTAGGCTTCTGTGAGGGTTCTCCACATGTAAACCCGTCCTGTGGTGGGAAATAGTGAGAAACTTGATTCATCGGAAAACAAGACATGTTTCCATTATCCGCAGTCCACGTTTTATGTTCCTGGCACCACTGTAGTCTCCGTTTCATATTCACTTGTGACACCAGGGGTTTTGCAATCGCAGCTCTGCCGCAAATATTGTGCTTATGCAATTCCCTTCGCACGGTATGGGTCGACACTGGGTTTTGAAGATGTGCATTAAGCTCAGCAATCACTTTCGTCACCGTGGTCTTCCTGCTTGCAATCACAATACTCTTTAATGTCCTCCTGTCTCTCCCACTGAGTTTGGTTTTCCTTCCACAGTTGTGTCTCGCAGATGATGTTGTGCCGTGAAAATTGTATGCTGTCATGACCTTGGACACGATACCTCTCGATATCCCCATACCTGTTCCACTGTGGTTACCGACGCACCAACCAGACGGGCTCCTACAATCTGCCCTCTTTGGAACTCCGACAGGTCACTCATTGTGCCTTCACCTGGAACAAAATTATGCAAACACCGATTTACAATGCAATCATACAGACCCTTGAGACTATAAGCAACACTTTTTTACAAACAAAATTGTAGCAACATGTTCGTTTTACTCAAAAAGCAGCACATTGACATACCAAAGTCACTGTTTTCAGTGAGGTGTTTCCATTATTTTGGACAACCTCTGCATAATGCTAGTCTGTCAGGAGGCTAAGTTAAGGAAATCTTCAGTAAGAAACATTAAGATCTAATGTTTTTGTTTTGTTTTGCTTTTTTATTGCTGGACTGAATGCATAATAATAGCATTAGGAGTGACTGCAGGTCCATGAAATGCAGATCAGCTGAACACTATCAGAATGAAATATTATTATCATCCACTGAAGGTCCTCAGAAGACTATATAGCCCTACATAGATATCAAAAATCAGGCTGCCAAGAGCAATGACTGTTAACAAATGGTGGTGGAGAAATTGTTAAATGTTCTCATTGATCAATTGGATTATTTCCAGAATTTGAATAGAAATTGAATACCCATTTATGGAAAATTTTCAGCAAAGAAGTGCCAAGTCCAACAGCACAAGGTAAGAATGGGACAAATTATGGAAAACCACTATCTAAAAGACAGCTGAAATCAGTTGAATTTCAGAAAATGCAAATTACTTATAAGAATAAACAAGCACATTCACACAAAACTGACTTTTGAAGCACAACAGAACGAAGATATCATTAATATTGACACATTTCTTCACTGAGATCTTTAGTGATAACACCATTCAGACATCAATAGAACACAATTATGCTGTTATGGACAATGAAAGTGATGATCCAATCAATAATTTCAGAAATTTTCTGAGTATTTCCATCTCAAGATTCTTCACCTTCTCCTGACAACTTATCAGAAGATATGCAATTAGTCCCAAGTAGCTAGTTGCAGAAACTTTTTCGTTTGATTACCTTACTTTACCTAGAATTCCACATAACTTTCAACAGTCAAAAACAATTTTTCTTTGGAAAACTGATTGCCAAGTACATCCAGGAGACTACATGCCGATAACAATTAATCTAATGCTCGTATGCACCTTGCCTGAAACTCTTTCCACCAGTAATAGCCAATGCACTAATTTAGAGATCAGCAAAGAATATTTTCTAATGCAGATAGATGTTCTGAAACCATGTATACACTGGTAGCCATAACTGTTAAGGGCTAGAACGTCTTTCTAGTTTTTTAATATAGCGATAACCAGAGTTGTATAAAAATAAAATGTATCTGTGTACACAACCACTAAAACAGAAAATTTATCTGCAGACCCACAAATCATACAATAACAATAGAATAAAGAAAAATTAATAAAATAAATTGTTATTAGAACATTACAGATTCCAGTGAGGACTAAGTATAGTACAACTGAACATGCAGCAATGTGTGTGAAATGGACCTTTATGGCAAAATATTAAAATATTGGACTACAAACCTCATACAAACAAGAGACTAATTAAAGAAAGTTTTTATATCCAGAAAAACAGTTCCATTACTGAGCCTTCAAAATTTATAAATAGCATTTCCAACAACTTAATTCAAAAATAGTAGACTTACAAAATACATACTGAAAATATTAATTTAATTACTGGAAAATGCAAGAGGAAACTGGCAAAGTTTAAATTCTTTCTGTGTAAATGAAACTTTTGATACAGTTCCTATACATTGAGAACAGGCTTTGATAAGATATAGAGGCCAGAAATGTCTGTAAAAACAAAAGAACTCAGAAGATGTGAAAAACAAATTGAAAGTTCTTTAAGTTAAAATAGAATTAAATATATTAATCTGAGTAAAGATTAATATATTGAGAAAGTGTTTTAAATTGCTGTAAATAACATTTTTTTTTTAAAGCTACAAGCAAAAACTATCTGCAAAATCTGCTAATGTTTTGGAAACTATCCGCGTACGGCATACATCTACATTCTGCTATTCTGCTACTATGGCCATAACTGATGCATCCTGACAGTGTACAACATACTCACAGGCAAATGAAAGCACATAATGACATGAAATTAACAGGATTGATGTGAGTACCACAGGAGTGATCTTATCAGCTCAAAGTCACCGAATTTCCAAACTTTGAAAATATGATAGAGCAAAAATTTCATTATAAAGTTGAAGAGCATCTTTTATTTGCTACAAATTGGTCGTAAAAAGCGGGGTTCTGCAAGCAAATTTTAGGTAGTACACTGAAGAGAAATAAGTATCCACAGAATTTTTAAGTGGTGCAAAATCAATGGATTGCTGTTTAAGGATGGGAGGACCACTAAACACAGGATAGAATACTTCATGAAACTAGAATCTACCCTCCCTATTTGTACAAAACTGCTAGGTTACAATTTCATCTGCTTGTGTCATAATCACAGTATCTTTGAACAGGGAGGATTCCAGTGTGTATCCTCGCCTCTATTTAGGGATCCTCCCATCTCCAGACAGACATCCAATAATACCGCAATGCTTAGAAATATCCTTGGATGCTTTTGCCTTCTCAGTGTATAGCCACTCTTCAGTCTCATTTTCAATTTGTCATTGCCACAAATACAATAAAAATAACCAGTTTGGCAGTGACTTACAAAACTTACATACAAATAAAGATAACTTGATCTCGCTAGTTACGTTAAATGAAAACTTTTACAAGAAGTTCTTAAGTTGGAAGCTTTCGACCTTATCTTAGGCCTTCATCACGCCAATCCATAAGGTCGAAAGCTTCCAACTTACGAACTTTTTGTAAAAGTTTTCATTTAACGTAACTAGCGTGATCAAGTTACCTTTATTTGTTAATATTGTTACGTGTTTTGCCCATCATCGTCAAACTTACATACACCAATAAATTACCAAACAGTATAGCACAGAGCTACCTGCAGTACATTTTCACCATCTAACAATATGCCACTGACACTCACAGAATGTGTAATTACTAACCTGGCAGCTAATCCCTTTGCAAAAAAATATATCAAATGACTTAATAATAAGTTTTGTAAGCATGAGATTATATGATAAACGTGCACTTACCCAACTTTCTTTGAAAGAAGATCACTATATGTCGCACGTTGTTTGTCTATTCACGATATGAACACCAAGTAACTCATTCTTTTTTTTTCGATTCTCTAGAGATCATTATTTAAAAAAATTACTACATTGTCATTAAATAATTTATTTGCTTAAGGAAATTAATGCTATTGAAAATTTACAACAACATGCAACATATAGTGATTTTCCTGAAGAAAGTAGGTTAACTGTACAATGTACATTTATCATATAATCGTATGCTTACAAAAATTATTAAACCCCTTTTAGCATGTTAGATTTACCTAAAAATTGTCTTTAGGTGCTTTTGACTTTATATTAATGAGTCAACAATAATTGTAAAGTATATCAAATAACATTCAGATAAACTTTATCTGCAAATAAGAATAGGAAAACTTACCAACTGTTGCTCCGATTACGATTGGCAGATCATGGATTGACAATCCTAACAACATTTTAGGTTCTGGTATTTCAGCTGGTATACTATAGTTTGGAGTAGTTCTGTCAATATAGGCCAGCATAGTAACACTCTGCTGTAAAACCACCTGTTTGTAGCCACTTGACTCTGAGAAGTCTTCTTGGATAGCTTGACATTAAAGAAAAAAAGAATTTTAAAATCATAATTTCATTTTTTTGTGATATGAATTTTTAGTAAACTGCAGAAAATACAAATATGGCACACATTCCCAAAGATTGGTGACTGAACAACAAAAGAAAAAAGTTTAAAAGCAGAGCCCAGTATGCCACCATTTTAAAATGTTTTAGTGCTACTTAATTCTTGACTTCACATTCCAAGTCCAACAAACTGATTTTTCAAGTCAGTGGAATTTTATGTCTTTTTATTTTTTAGGGTTTAATTATCCCTGTGAGGACTTTAGGCTATAGGGTTGTCATCTACCATTCAGGACCATTGATTCCAGAAGGGCAGAACCAGGTCTATATAACAAATACACCACCCATGCCCAGGGCATAATTGAGGGGTCTATAGGGGCTATAGCCTACGGCCCACTATTCCCAATGGCCCAGAAGGCATGCCACTAAACCACAAATAATGACAGACAGACAGATAAAGTTTATCAAATAGTTTTAGTTGTCTCATATGATTTCCACTTGATCACAAATAGATGGCTGGAAGATGAACAGATTTCACAGTGATTCACTAAAGGAAAATTTTCATGTCAATGTGTATAGTGAGGTTGGCGAGTTAGCTTTTTCACTGCCACTCAACCACCTACACCTCCCTACTTGGAACTGTTAATGGTTGAAGTCTCCAGTGGCATCACATTGCATAACAAAAAAGAAGCACCAAGAAAAGTAAACAATGCTTTATCATTAAAAATTCCAAGACCACAATCCAGGAATCTTAAGCTTTTAACTCACATTCTTGTGAGAACAATGGGAAATACAGTGACTTGTTATGGAAACTCTTGCAGGCAATTTATTAGTTTGAAGGATGCACTACATATTAAATATCGCAAGCCCATTGCTTTTGTGTTAACGAACTTCACGATTATTCTCCATCATAAGTTCTTTGGGCGCTCACTCAGATATTTTAGCCTAGGTGCCCACTCAAATGTCTTATCCTAGAGGAACACTAAGGTCTTAATCTGGCCATGCACATGCCTTATCCAGGACTTAAAGCCAGACTCATTTTTGATTCAAAAAGCCCATGCCTCTTGGCTATTGCAGGTACTCTGTTCTTTTTTGACCCCAACATATTTCATCAATATATGTAAAAAGGATTACAGCATTTAGCAATAGTCATACTCCAGCTCCAGACTTATTTGTCTTTGAAAAAACTTACAAAACAATCTTTTCATCAAGACCAGTTGTTACCACTTAATTTGAAGTAACACATTTAATCTTGGGAAAACCACTGCAGAAGCACGACAGTGGATTTGTTCTGCATGTTACGGCGAGAGAGCAGTAGCTGTACACACATGTCATGAGTGGTTTGTGAAGTGCAGAAGTGGTGATTGCAGCACGAAGGAAAAGCAGCATAGCAGACATGTGAAGGAGAATCAGCATGCAGATCTGCAAGCTTTCCTGGATAAGGATGCAGTCTAATCAACCACAGAAATGACAATACAGTTATGAGTGAATCAGTCGACTATGGTTCAATGGTTGCATGCCATGCAAAAACCAAAAAGTGAGTCTCATGCAAACTCACTGAGCACTACATCATTCTGAGGCTAAACACAAAGGTTTCACTGCTTACCAGACACCGGAAAAAAGGACTTCTAGAGGAAAAATCATTATGGGTGATGAAATATGGGTTCACTATTATAACCTGCAATACAAAAGTTCATAGGTAGACCTCAGCCAGTCAACGACATCAATACTGAAGCCAAACGGTCACAGTAATAAAGTTTTTCTCTATATCTGGTGGAATTCGCAAGATGTGACATATCATGAGCTCATGCTATCATGACTAGCAGTGACTGTGGAATACAACATTCATCAACTACTGCTTTTGAACAAGGAACTCCAACAGAAACTGAGCTCATGCTATCATGTCTAGCAGTGACTGTGGAATACAACGTTCATCAACTACTGCTTTTGAACAAGGAACTGCAACAGAAACTATTACACTACAAATCACACAATTTTAAGAAAAAAAGTGAAAACATTCTTCATATCACATCACATTTGCAGATTTCCTGGCTGAACAAGGACTGTGCCCTGTGTATAATTACGTACTTGACTTACATTGTGAAAGCCAGACTAAGCATTAACATATTTTTTTACTTATATCTTTTGTTTACTAAACATATATATTTGCAATATAATCATATTATGGTTGTTGTAAGATCATCAACCTTATATATTACATGGTACTATATTTTCTTTTAAACAATATTAAGTTATTGCTACAAAAATTTCTGTTTCACACACTGTAAGAGATAATATCATTTGGTACTGGATGCATTGCTGTAAACGTTAATTAGAATAATATAATGCAGTATCAAAATAATTATCTCACCACTATATTGTCATAGGATGTTATTTTTATTTGCTGAATAAATTTTTATTTGTGCACTTGGTTCATTTATTAAGAATTCTTTCTCATCTTATTTTTCCAAATTGTTTGACAGCGCATGTCATTCGATTTGGTGCGTAAATGAAATCATTCGATGACCTTGACGAGCTATATCCGGAACATGTCGATTGATTTAGTATTCAATTCTTCTTGATCCAATGTTCATATGGTTCGTTGTAAGTTCAAGATGAAGCACTTGGTTCATTTAATCGGGATTCTTTTTATTCTAATTTCCCAAAATGGCCTATCGAATAACACAGTTGTAATTTTTGTTTGCCTCCTCCTGAAAACTAAGCTATAGGTGCCCATGCTTACAAATAAACTTTTTTTTTTTTTAAATAATAACTACTATTTTGTGATTCCATGGTATTTGAGAATTAGGTTTATTACATACTGAATTCAACTGTGGTACCTAGTAATTTCATTTACTTAGTGCTTTGTTAGTTTTCAAATAATTCCCACATACATTTAAACCAACAAGGAAGTACCCATCCCTAATTTACAGTTTTTAACTTCTTGAAAACGACAGGAGAATCATGTACAACGGGGATTTCATTTTATGTACATCAAATTACCTAACATCAAGTGCTGCTATGTTTACGTTTTTTCTCAAAATTGTTTCCTATGTTGGTACATGCAAGTTATGATTAAATTTTTCGGATCTTGTTTTTAACGTGCCTCCAACAATATCCTGGAAACAGTATTTCTCATGAAAAGCGCCCAGAGCTTAATCTCTTACTTGTTAACAATATTGTTAAATTTGGTATCAAAGTTATTCTTGATACTTTAAAATAAAGACCAGCAATCACTAAGTGTTCAAAATGAAATACTGTTAGCATAAAAACACTACTTAT
This sequence comes from Macrothele yani, assembly GCA_039090855.1. NCBI lineage: Eukaryota > Metazoa > Arthropoda > Arachnida > Araneae > Macrothelidae > Macrothele > Macrothele yani. The sequence continues at coordinate 60,761,947 of CM077018.1, read as the reverse complement.
GCTCTGACAGACGTCCAAAAGAAGAGAAAAACTTAAATATAAACATTATTTCCTGTGTAAGTCAAGAAAGGGCACTCCAGTGCAACTAGCTCTCTCATGCTTGGATAGAAACAGCAATTCTCTCTTCACGAAATATATATTGTCATAGGATGTTATTTTCTCATCCTGGCAACATGTGCGTCCGTGCATCGCAATAGAAGTTGTTTTTTTTTCTTCTGTTTTCTAAAAATGATGGAACTTGGACTTACTGAAATTATGTGAATGGTTCTTTATTATTTTTCTTTTCTCTCCAAGAGGGAACTATGTTTTTGGTGATCAGTAATTGACTAAGAACAGTCTATGGAATGTCAACTTTCACGAAGTAAGATCTTTTTATATTTTTTTCTTCAATTATCCATCACACTTTCTGCAGTTAGTATATTCAAGCATTTTTTTTATGTTTATTAAAACGAAGCCATCCTTAACCCTAAAGGTATGTTTTGTTCTTTTTAGCACTATTCTATTCCTTTGAATCAAGGCATCAGCTATGAAAACAATATACGTTATGAGACATATCAAATACTACACATTCTTTTTAAATACTTCTAAAGCACAAACAGCATATTTTTAATACAGTGAAACCTCTGAATATTTACTGTTCAGACCGGGAAAAAAGTGAGTTGTTAGGAGGTGCCTTTTGTTTGGAGTTTAGGCCTCAGTTAACATTCGTAGGCCATTGCATTTCTACAAAAGCAGAGTAAATATATGAAGCTTATGCACAATAAAAGAAACGTTGCAGTGCTTTTCCCCAAATGCTGACTGCTGAATAAAACTGAATATAATCATTGAACAATTCATGGTGTAGAGGGTTTTAAGAAAATAGTGTCTGACATCTGGTGTTAAACAGCCCTTAGAAATAGCAAGCTAGGAGATTAAGGTTAGGGTATGCTATAGGAAAGAAGAAAAGAAAAATGTTAGACAGCAAAGCATAGTTGCAGTTATCTGGCAGCATGCTGTAAAGCAAAAACAGAGCCCATTGGGACCAAACTAAGAGACATCGCCCTCAACAGATAAAATTCCAGGCCCACAGCAGATTAAAACATGCATGGAAGCTGCAGCTTGCCTCATGTAGAACTAAACTTTTAACTCCTTTCTTTTCATTAAACATACCACTATACCAGAAGTAATCCAACTCATTATCAGAGTTGTATAAAAATAAAATGTATCTGCGTACACAACCATTGAAACAGAAAACTTGCTGCAAACCCACGAAGCATGAACTACAATAACAATAGAATAAGATAATTTATATAAAAATTAATAAAACAAATAATTACATATTCCAATGAGAACAAAATAAGTACATTACAATTGAATGTGCAGCAATGTGTGTGAAATGGACCTTTATGCATGCAAAATATTAAAATATTGGACTACCTACGAATGAACCTCATAAAAGCAAGACTAATCAAAGAATGATTTTATTTCCAGAAAAACAGTTTTGTCAATGAACCTTCAAAAATTATAAATAGCATTTTCAATAACTTAATTAAAAAATAGTAGACTTACAAAACACACAAGGAAAAGATTTTAATTTAATAACTGGCAACTGCAAGAGGAACCTGGCAACAAAATTTAAATTCTTTCTGTGTAAACGAAATTTTTGATACAGTTCCTATACATATTGAGAACAGGCCTTGATAAAATCTAGAGGCCAGAATCGTCTGTAAAAACAGAAGAACTTAGACGATGTGAAAAATAAAAGTTCTTCAAATTAAAATAGTTAAGTAATTAATCTGAGTAAAGCCTTAAGTAAGTGTTTCAATTGCTGTAACATTTTTATTTTTTTTAATCTACAAGCAAAAACTATCTGCAAAATCTGGTAATAATTTGGAAACTTTCCGTGGACAGCGTATGTCTACATTCGGTTACTGTGCTCATTATGCCTTTAGCAATAAATACTCCTTGTCCTTATCTTATCTCTCTGGCCAAAGTACTGAAGGAACAACATAAAATCGAAGGGACAGGGTGCCCATTAGATCTCCTTAGGGGCTGGCTCGGGTGTCCGTTGACCACTGTTAACAGGAGTCTTTGTTCGGAGGTTACTGTTAATGTTTATTCTACGGAAGCTGTTAGTTACCAACCAAAACTTGCCATTACTTCGAGGTTGGCGTTACTTAAAGGTGTCGGTTAATAGAGGTTTCACTGTATTTGTACCATAATATGAGCTCCTCTCTAGTTTGCTTTTGGGGAATAAATGAAGGATATTTTTTCCAATTCTTAAAAATTGTTACTAAACTTCTATTTTTTTTATAAATGACAGTAAAATATACTCTTTACCCCCCCTTTCATGCTAAAACAAGGAACTGCTTGTATAATTATAGCATCTAAAATGCACATAGATACACACTTGGATGCATATACACACATCATTTCATAATCTTTGGATGAGTGACACCTAAAAACTGGGCTCACACACAAGCTATTCATGACCTCAAACAAAAAAATCTATTGTGCTGTTCTGGGTTAAAAGAAATGAAAGCAAAAATTGGCCAAAACATGATATGGGAGTTAAAGCCAAGAAAAGTTTTACAGCCTAGTTTCAAAATATGTATTTAATGATAGGCCAGAAAAATCTAGTTATCTTTCAGTATTTGGCCCTACAAGTAGTTCCAAAACAAATGATTGTTGGCAGCAAGTCAACACAAGCATTGTTGATTGGATTGGATTGGATGGTGTTACTGAACAAGCATATAGCTAAGTAAAAAGCTATTATATTTTTCGGCATATAATCCGCAGACGGTAAAATTCAGCACGAGAGAAAAACAGTTGGTGTATAATCAGCACCGGCGTATAATCCGCAGACAAAATTCATAGAAAAAGTTAAAAAAAACTGATGCATAATCTACAACAGAGTTTTATAATAAATAATACAAAAAGGTAATCGCCAATATGTTTGCTAAAACTTTTTTTCCATCGGCAAATTTTTTCTCTCGCAAATTGCGAAGAATGCGATTGGCAGCGCGACCCCTGCGTATTTATGACCTGTTACGTGTACGCACGTGTACGCACGTGCAGTTTTTGGATAGCTTCAAAAATCCGGAATTTTCATAAATGTGGCACTTGTTGGGCTCCATCGATGCCGGATTTTTGATGTTACTGTATATATATATACTTTCTTTCCATTTAATGAGTTTAACAAAATATAAAATTACTTAAATTTTTTGAAAACTTAAAAAAGTTACTTTCAAACGGTTGTGATATATATTTTTAATTCATGTGGCAATCATGCTGTAACTCTGAGTAATGCTTAAATTACATCAACAACTGAAACACTGGAAATCAGTCTGTAAATAATTTGTGATGGTGTCAAAGTTCTCCCCTTCAGTCTTGGAGCTGTAGTGCCAGAGGTAGTCTCTTTGAATTAGAGCAAAATAAAGAAGTGGGAGTGCGGTTGGAACCCCAGAAAGAATGTGTGGGTGGCAGAGCTGAGCCCAAGCCTGAAGCAGAGCCCGGGCCTGAATCGGGCTCGGGCTGTAGAATATTTACTGCGGTTCGGGCTCGGGCTCTTAGAGAGAGAGAAAGAACGAAATAATTTTTTTATGTATAAATGTGATTTTATATGATTTTGCAAAAGAGACACTTTATAGTTGGTAAAAGGAATTCTTCGGCAACTGGTTCAGGTTGGGGGCGGGTGTTCGAGATGGCTATTTATTCCGGGCTTGGGTAGAAAATGCCATAGGCCGCGCATTAGTATGTTTTTGCAGAGAAGAAAAAGCTTTTTCAAGAACTATAGATATTGGATAGTTCATAGCTGGCCGACGATAATTTACCGCCTATCTCTATGCAGTAGCTCCCTGCTAATTCTATTAAGCAATGCACGTATTGCAACGGATTACGGCACGATAATATTAGCATTTGGGCCGCATAACAATTGCAGCACCGCCCGATTATTTTGAATGCCCGGCCGCCCAAAGCACTTCAGGTGGAAACGAACGGTCAAAGAAAATCGCACAGTTACACTGTAAAAATAGATACAGGTTCCTTCTCCACTCTCCATTTGTAAAATACAGTGGTTAATTGCTGGAGGAGGAGAGAGTGGAAGTGTAGAAAAGGATATATTTTTATTATTGGTTGAACAGGTTAGCCAGTATATCGTTGTTCCAATTTCGCCAATTTGCGATGAACATACTTTTTACATGGCTACGATAGTGTAATTTTATTGACATTAAATGTCCATCATTACTGTTTCACACGTTATGCAAGTTCAGCAATCGGGAGATTGTTCAATGCTGTTAGCATAGAATTGACAATTGAAATCAAGAAATAATAAACTATATCTGTATTTACAATATTCGTAGTTGCTGTCGGGGCTTTATATGTACGTCTTCAAAGAATGTGAACTTTTTTTCAATTGTGAAGTTTAGAATAAAATTCATGATATTGTAAAATCTGCACCAGATAAAATTGAATAAGATGAATTTTTACAATGAAGGTAACAAATTCCTTTAACAACAACGGAATATGAAACTGAATTAAAACCTTGCTGATTTTTTTAAAAAACAAACCATAATCCCAAAGAGGAAATCATCTTGACTGCAAAGCACCACGATAACAACAGAGCATGAAGACGAATTATAATTTTGCCGAAATTTAAAAAAAACGAAGTCTTGAAAAAGAAATAATCACCTTGATTGCAAAGCATACAGAAATAAATCTCCCGACTGCGAAGCACCAAAGTAGTTTCTGCTAATATTCATAGCTATCATCACTGGTAGGTGCACGGACATTGGAATTACCACACTCACTCGCTCAGATATGCCGCTCAACCCGAATGCATGTTCAGCCCTGTCATGTAGATATTTGCACATCATGGTTTTGGGTTTTACTGCGCACACATCTATGGTGTCGCCATCTGTAGTTAAACAAAATAAACAAGTAGCATTTATGGAGTAGAAATATGCACTTGTATTTTTAAGTAATATTTGACGTTAGCTGTTTTATGTTATTGTTTTTCTTCTTGAAATGTTTTTTCCTGTTCAATAGTACCTAAATGCAAACTGAAGCTCTACTGGACTATTAATGTTACAGTTGTATCTATTGGTTTTCTCAATGACCACAGCCTCGGAGGTCAGAATCTGGGCATGTGATCTATGCGATGTTATAATTTTCGTGTTAGTCCAATTAGGAGTTACATGATTTTTGATACAATGTTGTATTAATGAAATGTTTTCATCTTTCCTTGTCCAATTCGTGATGTGTTCATTTAATCTAGTCAAAAATCTTGTATGTGTACTTCCGATATATACTTTGTCTTTTTGGTCATCATCTTTAACTGTTGGAATGACATAAACACCAGATTTATTTAGAACTGATCTATTATTATTATTAGTAAGTATACTTCTATTATCAATGACTGTTTCTGCAATGTTAATATTGTGGTTGTAAAATTCTTTTTTTAAAATAGTACTAATAGGACGTAAGTATGGAAATTTTCCATAATATTGCTGTATTTCTTTTTCAATATTACTTTTGGAACGATGTATACTGGCCGTAATGTTGTTATATGAAGATTTGACTAATCCTTTATTATATCCAAACTCTTCTGCAGTTTTTTCAATCCATTTTAGCTCTTTGATCTCTGCTCTTTTAATATAAAAGCGGAATGCTGCAGTCTTGTATTTCCAAGGGTGTGTAGAATCCTTTGGGATAATTGCCTGTACATACGACGACTTCCGGTAGACTGAATATTCTATAATTCCGTAATCCTTGTGTATAGAGATATCCAAGAAGTTTAGCTGGCCATTAACTTCAATTTCTTTACTAACCTGTATTGATGGATAACAAACTGTTAAATTTATTGATGAAGTTATCCAGTTCAAGATTGGAATGCTGCCAAAATAGTAAAATATCGACCTATCAGAGATATACATATGGCAAGTATATATTAGAAGGATCTAATACACAGTTTTCAATGTCTTGCAGAACGACTTCGGCCAGTAGCCCTGAAATTAGGGACCCCATTGGGGCGCCATATTGCTGTTTATAAATTGTCTCATTAAATGTGAAAAAAATTATTATTTGTAACAAATAATAATTATTTGTAACAAATAATAATGCAGATATAATACTGTTTCTGACATTATCTGTATGATTTTCATCTTCTAATTTGGAATTAAGTCAATAGCGATATCGGTTGGAGTATTGGGATATAGAGAGATGACATCTAAACTGGCCATTGTGAAATTGGAGGTTTTAATTGTTTTTAACTTGTTGATAACTTCAGTAGCATTAGTAATACTGGCTCCATGACTATTGTAGAATGGTTTGAGATAGTTAAATAGTGCTCTCTCCAAGTTAATTGTTGGAGATAAATTCTTATCCCAACTTTTACAAAGCAGCAATCCGTAGAGAGGAAATGTCTACACACACATACACACAGACGTTTTTGTCAAAGCCAAGGGGGAGGTATGTTGATGCAGTGACACTGCACGTTATTGTCGAACATGTGGCATTCTTAAAGTTTTGACATGATACATATTTCCTTCATTATATGGCAAGGTATGAAGAGCAAAACTGCTTCTTTCGTGAGGTTTAGGGGGAGGGGGGCTCCATATTATCTGCACCGTCGTACAATTAGCAGTAGCTAGAATTTAAACTCTTAGGAACAGATAATCTGCGGATTATGTGCCGGAAAACACAGTATACTGGCTCCCTTGTTATAACCCTCAGCTGTGTTGCCCCCTGGGCAAACACATTTAAGTATATAACTCACCTCAAAATTAACAATCCATGGTTTAAATTGTAAAAGCTGCAACCATAAACCTGAAGAAATGCATTGGCAAATGCCACGGAGGGACACATGTCACACTTCCACACTGCTCGAACTACTCGGGGCTGAATATGAAAGTTCAATAAAAGAATCTCAAAGGGATTTTTCACGTATACATGAAATCACATACGCTTTCCAGAACTGTTGTGAGGCAGAGAACTTCAATAGTCTAAGTTACATTTATATTTTAGCAGGGCTTGAAAATTATATTGTCCAACATGTTCTGGGGGCATGTAGTTTTCTTTCCTACATGCCCAATTAGGCATATAAAAATACACTTCCTTACAGGATAAAACATTTTTTAAAATGTTTTCTATTTTTTTATTTCTCAGACAATTTTTTTACTACTCAGAGCCTCTGAATAGGACAAAACAAAAAAAAAAAAAAGGTCAACCTTCCGCATTCGGCCCAGAAATAGTTTTTCAAAGGGTTTCAAAGGGACGATAGATTATCGCTGCATCGTTAAGCATTTTGTTATGTTTTCCCACTTTCGCGTTGTCTACTTCCACGATGATTCCTTCACCGGCAAGTCTTCCTTCCTCACATTGCGAGGCTACCATAAACTCTTAGACTAGTTGTCTGCAATATGAATACCAGTCGCAAACTGTCTCAATGGATGTGGTAACATTGCCATCTGAAGTTTCTTCAATCGCCTCATTGTAGGAGAATCCTTGGCAAAACAATATGTCAGAATCATAACTCTATCAACAGGAATCTGAGCATAATAAAAACCGTGTACCAAATGTACGGGAAGAGTACTTACTCATCATTCCCTGAAGCGTGCTTCTTCCAACATCTGAATTGTCCTAAACGACGAGACGCATCGACTCGTAGAGTCATGGGATGGCCCTTAGAAGTCAGAACATCTTTTAGAGGTAAGAAACAAACCCTGTCGTTCACACCAGGAAATAGACGCTTCCTCATCCTTCGCAACTTCATTAAAAATTATCTTCCAATTCCACATATTAAGACAAAAAGCTGAAAAAACAGGCAGAAATAACTGACAAGACCAAAGGAGTGGAGAAGAGCTCCAGCAGTACCGTGGCACCATCTATCATCACTTTTGAAAACTAACTCCGGGCCGAACGCAGAAGTTTAGCCAAAAAAAAAAAAAAGATCATCTGCTTTTTTAATAAAATTAATGGGATGTTTTGAGAAATTAAAAAGCAAAGTGGATTACCTTGAAAACTAAACTGCCCATGATATGATTGTGTGATATCTCAAAAGAAAGCTCATGTAATAGACTTTTGAATGAGACCAATAATGAGCTCTGTCGACCAATTATGCCGGTAAACCTTCCAAATGTGGTCCAGAAATAGTTTTCTGAAGCGACGATAGATGGCGACACGCCATCGCTACATCGTAAAGCTTTGCATTATGTTGTGAAAGTGGCAAAGGAAGAGAATAATATGGATTAAAGGTGACCCTTAAAAGGACCTTTATGAATGTACATTGTGGCATATGTGTGAAATATTTATTATGACGGAAGAATAAGTTTTCCTCATGAATATGAAACTGTCTACCTAGCAGAATAAAAGCAAGAAAAGTTTTATCTGCCAGGGAAGAACTGCCTGATCGCACAAATCAGGACTTCAAAGCAATGTTTTGAGGAAAGACGGCAATTCCGTCGGAATAAATATTCCATAATATGGTCTGCCAAGTACATTTTGTGGTTGCCCTGTGTTAATTTATGTTTCAGGGGACGCCAATTGCTCTCTACTCCTTGTGTATGCGCCCCTGTGATGGGATCAATGAAGTTGAGGGAGTGGTTGACTGTTAAATGAGCATAGCCACAGGTTTGGAGATTGTGATATGCAGCCCACTGGTCCGTCATAATGTTTGTTCCTGGCTCAATGTGTTTGATGATGCCCTAAGGGCAGGAATGTCTCTGCAGATCTGTTGTTATCAGGACAGATCTTCACCCTGAACCGCTTGTTATCTCTTTCAAAGAAGGTAAGTAGCCAAAGTGACATAAGTAGCTATAATGCATTTAACGTGAAAGGAGGAGAGGTGAAGTGCTACCGTGGTGCCATCTATCAGAGTGGGCCACTTTTGGAAGGTTAGCCATTATGCCTACAGTAATTGTCATTTGCGATAGTTATGGTAGACACAACAGGGCTTGAAAAATATCTGAAAATCTACATGCCTAGCTGGGCATGTGCAGAAATTATTTACCTGCCCAGGTATGCCCAGGAAAATTTATCTTTTAAGATAACAAATCAGAACCATAATTTTTTTTAAGTAAAAAAAATATGATGAGCTTTTTTTACATGTTTTGCATTTCCATTTTAAGGGTCTGAATTCATAGGGCGGCCCCGGTTGCACAGTGGTCTAAGCGATGGCCTCTGATCATTTATCCATAAGGGGTCCGGATTCGAATCCCGGCGAGGCATAGATGTTGTGTTTGTCTTACGGCACTGGCTCTCTCCCTTTCTTGGAACCAGTGGCCTTAAATTAGGGACGGGCGACTGCTTATAGCCCATTGAGTTGCTCATGGTGGTCGTTAAACCTCCAATCTAAAACAAAAAGAGGAGTCATTTACGTGCTGGAGAAATGCGTTACTTACGGGGAGTTTTGTGGCAAGACACATTCTGATTGTGTGAGGAATGAAGATGTGTTGCAGTTGTATAATGCGAAGCAAAATGTTGTTAGCAAGGTGGAGACTAATATGCTTTGGTGGTTTGGCCATGTTGGAAGAATGAGTGATGAGATGCTTACTAAGAACATCTTTTTAGCCCAAGTGGCAGGAAGGAAGGCCAAGGAAGTCATGGGAGGATTAGATTCAGGAGTGTCTGCATGGGGAAAAGATTATGAGTATGAAGTACAGAAAGTCTTGTGTACGTCATGTGATGGATGTCAGTGAAGCCAGAGTTATATGTCAAGATCGCTGCAAATGGAGAAGTTTGATACAGCAACAGTAAGTAAAAATTATCTGGTAGTTTATACTTTTTTGTGGAGCTAACCTCTGAATCTCAGAGAACAGCTTAGTGATATGTATGCAGTGTTAGACTTAGAAATAAATCTTCTACAGGCCTAGCGGACCACTCGAATTTGCAAATCACTGGTCCACCACAATGCCCACTGATCCATGAAAGGAAAACTTTTCCCATTTACAGTATATGCAAACATAACGTGTCATTTCATTAGAGCTGTATATCACAAATTAAGAGCAACAGAAGTCATGAAATTCAATATATGTATGTGCATGCACAGCACACGAAGTTACAAGAAGAAAATAAGTAAGGGGAAAACCATACAGTATACTGATTATGAATCACTTTGCAACATACCAAAAGCCACCTGCCTGAAATACCTTGCTTCAGTGTGAAAGGCAGAAGGTTAGCCCATGTGGACAAAAAGACAAATGGGAGAAGCCAGAGCATAAACGGTTCTTCAACCTCCTGTTGGAAAGCATTATAAAAGACCCATATTCTGGGGTCACTTACTTAGGCAAACAAATGGTGTTGTCTAAATCCAAATATTTTGATTCAGACCATGGCTTCTTACAGTCCAAAATTTTCATAAAACTAAAGTATGGTTTGAAATTCTGATATTCAGTTTCTGAGTAGTAAATATCTGAATTTCAAAAAAAAAAAAAAAATCCGAAACTGTCATAGCCAAACCTGGATATTTTAAAATTTGGTTCAGTTCTTTATAAACTTGCAAATTCTGAAATAAACAGGGTTAAAATAAAAAAAAAAAATTACTGGCCACCTGAGCCAGCAACTTAAATAGTTCTCTGGCCCAATGGAATTTTTAGTGGCCAATGGCCAGCGGACCACTGGGTAATTCAAACGCTGTGTATGTATGGGTCTGAATTCAAAATGTTCAATGCAAAAAAGGGTGTGTTTTAAGATGATGATTGTAAAAATTGGTATGAAATGGTATTGATGATGGAATTAGTATTTGAGAAATTTAATAATTCTGCCATGTTCCTTTTGTCAAAGTGTTCGCCCTTTGTCACTAAACACCAGAAGCTAGCCATACGAGGTATGCATCCCTTGAGGATTAACAACATTTGGTTCCAATTTCTGCAGCTACAGCGTAATATAATTAAAGAAGCGATATTCTTCTGTCCTTGACACTCTAACAATAATACAACTTCAGGTGATTAACAGTGAATTAGCCGCCCCGGTGGCGCAGTGGTCTAAGGCGCTGGCCTCTGATCATTCCTCCGTAAGGGGTCCGGGTTCGAATCCCGGTCAGGCATGGATGTTGTGTTTCTCTTACGGCACTGGCTCTCTCCCTTCCCTGGAACCCAGTGACTCTAAATTAGGGACGGGCGACTGCTTATAGCCCATTGAGTTGCTCACGGTGGTCGTTAAACCTCAAATAAAAAAAAAAAAAAAAAAAAAAACAGTGAATTAAAACACGACATGAGATGACTGCTTTTTTTTTCTTTTTTTTGTAGTAGAAAATTGTATTCGAAGCTCTTATTTTTAAATTTAGTTGCCCGGACCAGGCAACTTATTAGCATAACAGCGGAACGAGCAGGCAGAACGGACTGAAAGATCACTCAGGAGACAGACTAGGGTCCGGTACGGTAAGGCATGCGAATATATGCAGCATGACGGGGTGGGGGTGGGGGTGGGTGGTGGTGTCGGAAGGGTATAAAGCACACGGGCGGTGTACGCTCAGCAATTCGGTGAAAGCTATTGCACGGTGTACATCGGTTTGAACGACGTCGAGTCGAGTTGCTGCCACCATGTGATATGGCCAACAGGCAATCCAATCCAGTAGACATCTGGATGACTTTACCAGAGGTCGCGTCATTGGGAGGTTGGAGAAGGTCAAAGTGTGACTAGTGTGGCCGAAGAGTTTGGGATCGCTCATAGCATCGTTTCACGAGCTTGGAGAGCATTTCAAACGACAGGAACAGCTGTCCGAGAGTTTAGCAGTGGTCGTCCACGAGCAACCATGGTGGCGGACGACCGGTATATTGTCCTACAGGCGAGAAGAGACAGATGGTAGACAGCGGGAGAAATCGCAAGGCACATGCAACAGACAACTGGACGTCTGTTATTGCGTTTTACTCTGGCCAGGAGGCTGCACAAAGGTGGTCTATTTGTACAACGACCAGTACGGTGTGTGTCATTAATGCCTGCTCATTGGAGACTGTGGTTTTTGTGGTGCCTGGAACACAAGAACTGGACACATCAGCAATGGGGTCGAGTTCTCTATACGGATGTGAGCCGATTTAGTCTGACGAGCGATTCTGGACATATACACATCTGGAGAGAGCAGGGAACAGGCAATCACACCTCCAACGTCATAGAAAGGGACCGGTTTGGAGGTGGCGGAGTTCTCGTTTGGGGCGGTATCATGCTTGGTAGCCGTACTGACCTCCACATCTTCCAAGGAGGTTCAGGCACTGGTGTCCGCTAATATGCCGAGGTTCTCCTGCCTCACGTGCGTCTGTTTAGAGGTGCTGTGGGTCCTGAGTTCCTCTTCATGGACTACAACGCTACACCTCATCGTACAGTGGCTGTCGCAGAGCTGTTAGAGAGTGAAGATATTCAACACATGGATTGGCCTGCAAGGTCCCCGGACCTAAATCCAATCGAACACGTGTGGGACCTTCTCGGGAGATGCTTGGCAGCACGTCACCAGCCGCCAGCAACGATTCCGCAGCTGCGAATGGCGCTACAAGAGGAATGGGCCGCGATGCCTGAACAGCTCCTTGACAACCTCGTCCTCAGCATGAACAGACGTTGTAAATCCTGCAATGCAGTTAGGGGTGATCGTATCCCCTACTAAAGACTGGATTTTTCTTGGCAGCCGCCTGTCACAAGGACGTTTCTGTCTTCTGTCCAGTTGTGCTCGAAGCTACCTTTTCAATAAAGTGCCTTTGTATTGTTTGGATGGTTTTGCTCACTTGTTCCATATTCTTACATCTTGGGGATCTTATGATATGATGAGTTGATGTGGAGCACTTCTGCATGACGTTACATTTGAAAAATCGTCTCGTCCTTAATTTTTGTACGCCAGTGTACATGGAATGATCCACAGGTAGGTTCAAATGTCACTGCAGGGGTGCTAATTTATGAAATGCCCTAAAGGTATTTTGTGTCATATTGTTTCTGAAATGTTCAGAAAAAATAATATGAACATTGTATGTGTTTACTCTAGCATGTATTTTCTGAACAATGTATCCAACTGGCATGGGCACCCATAGCTTAGTTTTCAGGAGAGATCAAACAAAAGTTGTAACAACAAATAACGTACATAAACACCATACACAGATTTCCCTGTGTTTTTTGTTATCGAACAATTTTTACCACACTCTCAACACAAACTCAATTGGAAGTCAGAAAACCCAAAAACTATATAAAAAAGATGGAGAACTGGAATTATACAGCATGTTAGAACAATATGGAATATTTTTTGTCATTCTTTTGATCATTTTACCCACTTATGTCATGTGTGCTAAGAAACCTCACAGATCACTCAATTGGTCATCAAGAATAAAAAAAAAATACTACACACAAGACAAATTTCTAGGAAAAATTTCAAGAGATATTTATCCAGCGGGAATAGCTGAGGCAGAGGATATACAGGGTGATTCAAAAGTCCCTGAACTCTATATTTCAAAATGCATTTGCTGTAAAACCATAAAAGATATCCAAGTATTGCTGCTTGTGGTTGTTGCATGTGACCTTGGGGAACGATGTGCGCCACGTGACACTACGCTTACACGGGCACGTTCAGTCAGCCATGAGTCTCACGCAAGAACAGAGAGTCGCTTTGTTAGAAGTTTATTTTGCGGAAAAACCTTACCAACGTTGCATCCAGCTCTTTCAAAGGAAGTTTCCTGATGCTCCTATACCAGGGAAAACAACTGTGTATGACCTAGTGAACCGGTTTTGTAAGACAGGCAGTGTTCAGGATAAGCCTAAAAGCGTCCATCAGTCCTTGGTGACAACCACATTTCTGGAGAAAATCCATGTTTTTCTGCAGCGTTCTCCCCGGAAGTGACTTTGACGGCTGTCTCAAGAGTTGGGGGCTTCGTATTCAGCCTGCCAGAGGGCTACTAAACGTCTAAAGCTACGGCCGTACAGAATTCAAGTAGTGCAAGAGCTACGTTCTTTGGACTCGGAAAAGCGCATTGCCTACTGCCAATGGTTCCACGAGTTTCATGCGCAACAATGTGACTAACCAGCTTAACAACACTTTTTTCAGTGACGAGGCATGGTTTCATTTGAATGGATATGTCAATAGCCAAAACACTTGCATATGGGCTGCGGAGAATCCACACGCATTGCACGAGGTTGGACTTCACTGTCGGAAAGCTGGAGTGTGGTGCGCCATTGTCTAGACGGCGAATTGTAGGGCCATTTTTTTTTCGATACAACTGTAAATTCCGCTGTGTACGCAGACATCATCCATCAATCTGTAGCGATGCTGAAAGAACACGAACGTTACTGTTGGTTTCGACAAGACGGAGCAACGTGCCACACGTCAAACGACAAAATGGAGATGCTCCGTGAGTTGTTCCACGAACGATTAATCTCGAAAAAACTTTGGCCGCCTCGCTCACCAGACTTGAGTCCTCCAGACTTTTATTTGTGGGGCTATCTGAAAGACACAGTTTACCACAACAACCCTAAGATGGTGCAGGACCTGCGGAACAACATCATTACAACCGTGAGGGACATACCAGCCAACACGCTGAAAAGAGTGTCCGCCAACTTGTGTCGTCGGGTGAATTTGTGTCTTCAACAGAATGGTGGACAATTCCAGCATCTATTGCAAAGTGGTTTTCATTACCTGTAAGTATGAGTGTCAATATAACAGTATGTAAAAATAGTTATACATCACTATATTTGTGGTAGAAATATTTGAATTCAGAGTTCGGGGACATTTGAATCACCCTGTATTTTCCATTTCTTTGCCTTTCATTCTTTTCCATACTGTACGTATGAATGCTGTACCCCAACATACAGTGGGAAATTTACAGGGGATGGACAAAAATATCAAAACACCTGGTAAAAGAAGGAATTCCATACTTAATATAGTGTAGGACCGCCTTTTGCATTCAAGACGGCCTGGATTCTCCTGGGAATGGACAAATTGCTGCTCGACCATAAATTCCTTGCTTATGGAGTCTTCGATGGTGGATAACGGGATGTTAAACCATTCTTCCTGCAACAGGAGTTCAAGTTCCTGTAAAGATGCTGGAGGCGGATAGTGCACTCTAATCTTATTCTCCAAACCGGCCCATAGGGGGCTCTATTATATTGAGGTCTGGCGATTGAGAGGGCCAGGGAAGATGGGAACCTCATCAGCATGCTCAGCAAACCAGGATTGAATGATACGAGCTGTATGAATTGTGGCCTTATCGTCTTGATAAATGTCATCGCCTGCAGGAAACACTGTTTGTACCATGGGATGAACTTTGTCACTCAAAATGCTTAAATAGTCCTTGGCAGTGACACGACCTCACAAGGTAATAATGGGGCTGGCAGAATACCATGATATGGCTGCCCAAACCATGACAGACTCGCCGCCATGCTTCACTGTAGGCAAAAGGCACGTCGGATCGTAAGTTTGGGCGAGTGTTCACCATACGTAAACTTGCCCACGGGTTGGAAACAGTCTAAAGGTTGATTCATCAGACCAGATGACAATCTTCCATTGCTCAGCAGTCTACATTTTATGAGTGTTGCACTACTCTCTCCTACGTGCTGCATTCATGTTATTAACCAGTGGTTTAGCGATTGCTGCTCGACCATAAATTCCTTGCTTATGGAGTTCTCTTCACACTGTTTTTGTACAGACAGGGTTTGAAATCACGTTATTCAGCTTAGCAGTAACTTTTGCAGCTGTTGTCTTTCTATTTCTGGTCACAATCCACCGCAATGTCCTCCTCTCTCATTCAACGCACACTTTCGTCCCCGCTGGTGTTTATCAGAGGATGTTTTTCCAGAAGCACAATATGCGGTCATAACTTTCGATCTAGTATCTCTTGATACACCAAATAGACTTGCTACTTTGTTCACAGAAGCATCCATCATACGGGACCCAACAATTTGCTCTCTTTGAAACTCTGTATGCTTCGACACAATTCACTCATAGGCGCCGACTTCTGAAAATTTCGAGGGTGCTGAAATTCAAAAGGTAGGCACCGTTTCCAGTATCAAAATTTTACGTGTTTAAATGGACCTTGTCTTCAGTCTAAACACAAACAAACCGGTACATGATTTAATGATAAAGATATTAAATTTTTTTATAGCAACCAAATTCTTGAACATTGTTTTAATTCTTCCGATTTAATTTTCTGCAAGGTGCGTACAAGACTTTCTATATATATTTTTTTCTTTTGGACGAAATTTGAGCATTTTGGTGGGGACTACGATCAGAAAAAATCTGTTAAAAAGGGCCGAGATTGGCAGTATATATCATTAGTTAAAACAGACAGTAGGCTAATAGTAATACTTTTGAGGAGCTTGCACTAACAGTAGTAAACAAACTGACATGTTCAGTGTTGGAAAGTAACAGCGTTTCATAATAATTTCACTGTATTATTTTCCTTACTTGTTATTGTTAGCATTTAAAGCAGCATATCAGTGAAATTTTGATTGGCAGTATATATCATTAGTTAAAACAGACAGTAGGCTAATAGTAATACTTTTGAGGAGCTTGCACTAGCAGTAGTAAACAAACTGACATGTTCAGTGTTGGAAAGTAACGCGTTTCATAATAATTTCACTGTATTATTTTCCTTACTTGTTATTGTTAGCATTTAAGGCAGCATATCAGTGAAATTTTTGCTTTGATCAACAAGTTAACTTAGAAACCTCCAACCCCAAATCATTCATCTTACAGTTCATGTGAACCGGTTGTTATCGATTTGGCATATCACCCCTGCATGGATTGATTGGTGTTACTATTGGTGACTGCTTATACAGTATAAGCAAGGGAGAAAAAAAGCCTCAACAGAATTTTGTCAAACAAACAATAACTACAACAGGAAAAAAAAAGTCCTTCAAAATTACCCTTTGCGCGAGAAAAGAACATTCGCAATCTCACTGTGTTGTCTTCTGCTCTCGGACGGTCATTCATTACTCCCTCTCTGACATTTATGGCTTTTTGACCCTACCAAAGCTCATTGCATGCGTGGTGAGCTGCTGACAACTAAAAAAAAAAAAAAAAAAAAGGTAGCTTTAAACAATTAGGAAGGTAGGGTGCAAACAACATCCCACACCCCTGATTTCTCGCTTGCTTGGCTGTCTTATTTCTTAAGTGTTTATTCGGTATCGGTGGTTAAAACACAATTTTTTTTAAGATATTGATTTTTTTTTATAGAAACCAAATATTTGCGTTATATTTCAATTTGGAGGGTGCGGAGCACCCCAAAGGATTTCAAGGGGTGCTTAAGCACCCCGTAGTTGGTACCAGTGAATTCACTTGCAATACACAGATCTATGTACAGCAACTGTGGCTACCTGCTGGTTTACCACATTTTGTAGCACACATTTACTATCAAGACCTCCGGTGCCATCTACATTTTCACGTTGAAAACGTTGGTCGTTTTACCCATACTTTTTATCACATATTTCCACATTTTTGTCCATCCCTGTAGTTGCTTTCTACTGTAAATTTCTTTCTATACCGGGAATTCCAGATGTTTTTCCCTTATTTACTCAATACACATACATTCAGAAGTTCTACAGAAAAAATCAGCAATCAGAGTTAGTGCTGTTACAAAAATCTTCATAGTACCTTTCTAGGACAGAAAGGATATAGTCTAATTTTCAGGTGAGGGCAAATGCCACCTCCCCCCCCCCTCCAGGTCCCCATGCTGACTGGGTATGTGACAATTTTGAAGATTTTCTGGCCCTGCATTTTAGCATATATGTTTGAACTGTTGACCATAAAATATAATCATGTATTACAGACACAAAAAATGCACACAACATAGGAATGACAACCACCACAATGTATGTACTTTGAAAACCGGCAAGTGTTTTCATTAAACACATGGTCTACTACACAGCAGTGATTTGTTTTGTTGCTGAAAGTAGAGAGAATATCAAAAGTAAAAATGGCATTACTGTGTACACTCTTTCCATTTTTTTATAAATGTAATCTGAAAGAAATGCTTATTTCTACTTGAATAACATTCAAATCCAAATTCAGGTACACAGGAAAGAGTTTACTAGAAAATGAATACATTAGTTGCATGATTCCTGCCAAGTGACTAACACTTCAAAATGGTCATGCAGAATCTTTTTATCATAAAAAAAAAAAAAAAAGGTTGACCTGCAGAAGTTTTTACAGCAACACAGCTGATGGTTTTGCTAAAATTACATTTAAAACATTTTTGGGGGAAATGGGGGTTATTTCTTCTTATGACTCACTAATAGACTAATCACTACTTATTGCATAATTGATTTTCCAGGATTCACATCTTGGAAATGAACACAACTGGTTCCCTAGCAAAGTGCTACATTAAAATGCAGTGAACATGATTAAATTGCCATGTAAGTATTTTTGCAGCTTCTTTAATCACTACTAAATGAATCACGTGATTGGCTTTTAAAATTGAAATAAACTGGCAAGTTGCACTTGGCATTTATGTAATTTGTGAGAACAAATGTAACAACGTTAGCTTCATAAGAAATATAAATACGCATTACGAAAAAAACAACAAAAAAATAATACTCCATAAACTGCATCACCCAAGAAACTTGACATGAGATAGCAATAAATGATTAAGTTGCCTAAAATTTTTCTCCATATCTAGCTGTCGAAGAAGTGACTTGCGCTCCACTCAGGTTTCTGAGATTTGCTTGACTACATACCAAATTTACTGTCATCAGAAAAAAAGTTTTCAATATCGCATGATGGTTAAAGATTAGAGAAATATTGCTGTGATCTATGTACGTATGGATTATAATCTGACATTTTCATTACAACTCAATATACAATGACAATTTCCAAGACATCACGTACAAACCACAAAATGACTGAAAAACTGTAACCATAAAAAAAAAAAATCTCACTCACATTCATCTTCAGTGAAATCTTCCAATTTCCCTGCAACAAGAGGCATTTTCTGGATGCTGAGCGTTTTCAACGCACCATGGACGAACTGGTAACAGTTAATCCTTCCACCATGACGCTGACCGCCGTGAACACGGGCTACTTTGGATAGAGATCAGAAATTTACGCCGTGACAGAAGTACTAAATTGTCCCTTTAATACACCAGGCCTCGTGGAGCCGGTAGTATTGAGGGACAACTGGTAAGGCATATCAAAAAGAATCCAGTCATACGATCGATAAGTCTAAGGTGGAGACCGACATCCAATAATCATTTGGATGTAGTAACTCGAAATTTGAAAAGACATGTGTAACTCTTCACCATAAAATACCACCACAAAACTGGAATAATTAATATTATAGAGATGAAATCGAACTCAACTTTGTTTATAACATATCAACTACTAATTTTACTCGGTTTCAAGCAGAGAGTGTTTTGTTGCCACCGAAACAAAGGTGAAAGAACCTATGGTTTGTTTTTTTTATATATATAACACAATGAAGCCTATAGACTGAGCTTTATGCCTCACAGCAACCAGTTGGCCATGCGGTAATAGCGAAAATCACTAAGAATCTCGAAGATGCACGACCAACCAAGGAGGTGAACCTCCTTGCGATCAGCAGATGAAGCCACGGCAGCATCACAAAAGTCCATCATAGGACACGCTCATGAGAAGGAAGGTTGGAAATGGAGCGTTCCCAAAGAGAAGCGTCTTGAGAGAGTTATAAATTTCTCCAAGGCCCGAACTTTACGTTTTGCCACGGAAGCGTCCCGAAAGTCCAACAAGGAATACGTTTGAGCAGAGACGGAAGTCGTGGAAGGAGCGGTTGTCACTCCAAAACAAACCCTCCGATATGCGCTGTACGCAGGGCAGGAGAGGAGGAAGTGAGGAACAGTCTCAGGCCCGGAGCTACAGTAGCACATCGGGGAAGAACGTTTCCGAATCAGAAAGAGGTAGCTGTTTAAAGGTGTCATGTCCGTGCGTAATTTCTGAATTATGATCGCTGAGGAACTTCGATAACAATGTTCGCTAGGCCATCTGTGACGGAAGCTGATGAACGGATATCTCTCTGCCCACCCGGACGAAAGCTAGGCTGAATCAGTAGCAGAGATGATCATGTTACCACTGTGCCGAGCAGCGTCGGAGGCTGTAACTGGGGGAAGGGGGCAGGACCAGGCCCTCAGCATGGCCCCGTCGGGCGTCAGCGGCCGCATTCGCTGGAAGACCAACATGAGACGGGCACCAAACGAGCACAATGTCCTCGTAGAAAGAGCGGAGGCGTTCAAGAGAATCATGCAGAAGAACGATAATGTCTTGAGATTTGCGATTTATTTCCAACAAAGCCTGTAAGCCGCCCCGGCGGCGCAGTGGTCTAAGGCGCTGGCCTCTGATCATTCGTCCGTAAGGGGTCTGGGTTCGAATCCCGGTCAGGCATGGATGTTGTGTTTGTCTTACGGCACTGGCTCTCTCCCTTCCCTGGAACCAGTGACCCTAAATTAGGGACGGGTAACTGCTTATAGCCCATTGAGTTGCTCACGGTGGTCGTTAAACCTCCAATCAAAAAAAAAGCCTGTAGAACAGAACGACTATCAGTAAGCAGCAAGAGGCCACCGCACGGGCCGGGAGCAAATTCAAGCGCTATTATTAGGGCCCACGCTTCAGCCGAGAACACTGAGGAAATAGTCGAGAAGGAGAACGAACGGCTGGAATTGTTCCGTGGAAAAAAAAAGCCCGATCGCCACCGAGGAGTTAATCTTCGAAGCGTCAGTTGCAATGATGTGGTGCGACGCTGAGTACTGGGTCAAGAACACCCCAAAGCAATGTCTGAGAAGCATCGGATGCAGATATCGGTGCTGAAAAGGGAGAACTGAGCAATAATCGAGTAGCAGGATGCAGACGTAACAGGAGGGGCCGACAGAGCCTGAAAAAAATAGCTGTTGACGAAAAGCGGCTCCTGTCGGAAGCGACTGAGCACGATTCCAAGGGGAAAGCCATGGGATCTCCAAGCGTAGAATGACAAGGCGTCCTCTTCCAGAAGAAGATTAGCGATAGGCGAACGCTGACCCATCGATAGGTGGTGGTACAAAAATTGGACTGTCAGGAGGGTGATTCGAGAACGAACTCTAGCGATTCCACATTCAGCACGCAAGACCGCAACAGGCGTCGAACGAGGGAGGTGAATGGCTGCACGAAGTGCATGGTTGAGCAGAACTTCTAGAGCGTCGTAGAGATAGGTGGAGGATGCGAACAGGACCGGAGCCGCATATTCCAGAATTAGCCGAATCACAACAACGACAAAGACAAGAGCGTTGGGGAAGCCAAGACCCCACCGGCGATGACAAACAACTTTAACAGCAGACAAGGCTCGGAAGACTGACTTCTTGACGTGCGTGAGGTGGGAAGACCAGGTCAGGGAGGAATTAAACCAGACCCCTAAAATCTTGATGGAGGACTGACAGGTCACTGAGTCGGATCCCAGCCGGAAAGGAGGGGCCGGCGACCGGCGCTTACGAGAGAAGTCAACCGCAAAGCTTTTAGAAGGAGAGAGACGTAAATCCCAAGAAGATGCCCCTGAACAATGGAATCCAAAGTGGATTGCATATAGCTAAATGCCGCCGCCCGGTTGGGACTATAGGAAACAATAAAAATGTCGTCTGCAAATAAGAACATATGTGCATTCGGATGACAGCAACCTACCACATCATCAATGTATCAGTTAGAAAGGATAGGTGAAGTGGAGCTACCCTGAGGAACACCTCTACACTGCGGAAAGGAGGATGGCCTCTGATCATTCGTCCGAACGGGGTCCGGGTTCGAATCCCGGTGAGGCATGGATGTTGTGTTTGTCTTACGGCACTGGCTCTCTCCCTTCCCTGGAACCAGTGACCCTAAATTAGGGACGGGCGACTGCTTATACCCCATTGAGTTGCTCACGGTGGTCGTTAAACCTCCAA
Organism: Macrothele yani; assembly: GCA_039090855.1. Lineage (NCBI taxonomy): Eukaryota > Metazoa > Arthropoda > Arachnida > Araneae > Macrothelidae > Macrothele > Macrothele yani. The sequence continues at coordinate 60,740,137 of CM077018.1, read as the reverse complement.
TCAAAAAAAAAAAAAAAAGAGGATGACACCGTTCCCCGCCAACGAACTCGAAATCTTCATCGAGCAAGGTAGTCAGCCAGTCAACGGAGAAGACGTCCAAGAACACCCAGATACACCAATTTACCCAGGAGAGCAGGATGACAGACCGAATCATATGCCGCCTGAAGGTCCAAATACGCCAGAAAAACATAATTATGTCTAGCTCGAGCCACCAGAAGATGACGTTGGATCGATAGAAGGCACGTCGATGTGGAACGTCCTGGCAAAAATGCGAACTGCAGCTTTCTGATCCGTTGATGAGAGAGAATGAAGTCTGTGAGGCGAGAGACCAGGACTTTCTCCAAGATCTTCGAAAAAACCGATGTGAGAGTGATCATTCGGTACGATGATAAGTCGAGAGCAGATTTGTTAGGCTTCTTTATTGGGATCACATAGGACTCCTTCCAGCATGAAGGGTGAACGCCGGCAGACCAAAAGAGGTTAAGGAGGTCAACCAGCCATGACGAATTCCACCTCCATATACGTCTCACCAGTTCGTAAGTACATCCATCAAGACCGGGAGCACAGCGTCGGGGCGATCCATTAATAGCCCTGGCAACTTTACCATCTGTAAGTAACGCATCCATCACTAGGGAAGAGGCGTCATGGTCAATAGAAAAGGAGTGCACCGAACAGCCTGAGGCTGTGGAAAAGAGATCACCAAACGCCGAAGCCTACTCCACCGGATCAGCAACAAGAGAATCGTCAATCCGAAGAAGCAGGTAATCCGGGCTCGACCCCACATGAGATTTTAGATGGCGCAAGAGGGAGAAAACGAAGCCTGGCCTTGAGGTGTCGTTGCATTGTGCCTTTCAGTAGGCACGTCTTTTAAGTGTGAGGAGGTGTCGAAGATTCCGTTCTTCCGGCCTATATAACGTCCAAGCGAAGAGGCATCCGGACGACTTGGCATAGCGAAGGAGGCGGCGTTTCTTGCGAAGCCGCTGAGCTCAATCAAAGTCCCACCAAGGAGACCAACGTCGACGCTGACCGCTGGGCCGACGAGAAGCATGGAGAATCTGGGAAATCCGGTTCAGGATCAGAGCGGCACCGTCAGGAGTGGAAGGAAGTTCACCTTGGATAATCTTCTGGATGGAAGGCCAAGCAACTGGCTGCAGACCCAGTGAAGGAGGGGAGGGGAGCCAAACATCCCTGCTGCCAATGTTGTAATGACAGGATGATGGGTGCTACCGTAGAGATCACTATCCACTGACCAGGAGCAGTAAGGAACCAGCAGAGGAGAGCACATGGTGAGGTCCAAGACAGAGCAACTTGACCTCCTGCAAAAGGTAGAGGCCCCCGAGTTTAGGAGACAAAGATCCTGTGAGAAAAGCCAGTCCACGAACTCAGTACCTCCCCAGCTCGGAGAAGCAGAACCCCAGCTAGGGTGATGAATGTTGAAATCCCCAACCACAATACAACAATCAGTGAGCAGTTGTTCGATCCTTCCAAGCAAGAGCGCCGAGAGGGGAGGACAGGGAACGTATAAATCAATAATCCTGATCGTGGTGTCGCCAGAGAAGATATCCGTAGCAAGAAGCTGTTCGTTCGAATCCGAGCTGAGATGTCCACCAATCTGGAAGAGATATCCGACCTGATTGCCGTAAGGAGACCACCCCCGACCCTCCCCCGATCACTTCTATACAGTGTACGGGCTGGGAGGGAAAAAGAGATACCAGGAGATTTTTTTTTGATTGGAGGTTTAACGACCACCGTGAGCAACTCAATGGGCTATAAGCAGTCGCCCGTCCCTAATTTAGGGTCACTGGTTCCAGGGAAGGGAAAGAGCCAGTGCCGTAAGACAAACAAAACATCCATGCCTCACCGGGATTCGAACCCAGACCCCTTTCAGACGAATGATCAGAGGCCATCGCTTAGACCACTGCGCCACCGGGGCGGCTACCAGGAGATAGCCAGGATTCTTGGATAGTCAAGATCGTGGCTGTAGCAAAAATAGAACTATCGGTGAAATAAGGTCTTTTCGAGCGAAGGGACTGCGCATTCCATTAAACCAGCGACCAACTATTCATGAAGAGGGAAGTGCTCAGCTAGGCCGGATGCCGTCTTGAACCGCTTGGAACAGAGACTACAAAGAAACTAACCTTCGTCACGATGAGCTTTCAGGTGAGACAGCAAGGCTGGACGAGAAGAGAAGGGCATGGCGCATGTAGGACGCAAGAAGGTTCTTGAGTGAGAAAGTTTGACGGATTCCGCAGCCGTCTCCACATACGGAACCACAGATTCTTCGCATAACAGGAATTCATCGGCGCTTTGGACAGTGGCAGTAGGTTGCTCACCAGGCACTGAAGAAGCTGGGCTCGCGGCAACTGTAGTGGGAGGATTCTGCAAAACTTCAGCCTGTGGCACCTGTGCAGCGGTTGAGGTGAGACCGGCATGTAGGGAAGAAGGAGGTGAAAGAAGATTCGTCAATGAGTCCAATCTACTGGTGAGTTTGGCGATGATGTCCAGAAGCTGAGGGAAGGCAGAGGAGCAAGCACACGGAGGTTGAGCCTGAGTCGCTGCCGCCGCCGCCGCATATGAAGCCTGGTGGACTTGACGCACAGAATCCCGAGCTTCTGGATAGCTGAGATGCTTCGAAGCCATAATATCTAGTATCCGCTTTTCTTGGAGGTAAATTGGGCAGTTCGTGTCAGAAGCAGGATGAGAGCCCTCGCACAATATGTACTGGAAGCTCGACGCCGAGCATACCGAAGAGTCATGTCCTTCACCTCAACGAGAACAGCGAGCGGCACTACGACAGGCTGACAGCAGATGTACATAACGCTGACAATTTTTACACTGCCTAGGCGAATCCAAGAAGGGTCTGACCGCACATCTCGAATACCACACATAGATAGTGTCACGGTTAGTAAAGCCCAGTTCCTCCACTAGGACCGAAGAAGTAGGGACCCTCAAGGAATTTACTGAACGTCGGAACCGAACAACACGAAGGCAGTTCACACAACGGTCCAAAAATTCCGTAGCAATCTCATCTACAGGTTATTTAATGTCCACATCTCGAACTAAAAATTTCGTTGTCATAAGCTTAGTGAGGACCTGAGTTTTGACAGGGACCTGAAGAAAATGAGAAAGTTGACAAATTTCCAGCAAGCAAATGAGATTCGAGGAGCGCACCAATAAGTCACCCGAACGTAAAAACTGAACGTCTGAAATCGAGTCATGCAGTGAAATATTGTACACGACGAATCTCTTCAACAACATGGGACGGGCTCTGCGTAGCTTCCCAGAAGTCGCGGAAAGAAGTATTTCACCACGAGTCACTCCGCTCGCAAATGCCCTACGCAGCAATTCCTGAGGAGACCATTGAATCGAACAAACAAACTCATTAACTGGTACTAGCAAACCACCCAGCTGAGGAAGCTCATCACCTGGTGAAGAACGCATCTTTTTAGCTCGAGTCGAGGAATCAGAGTCCCCCATCCCCACCGGACCCACCGGCGGTAGCAGGGGCCCACCCCGAATCAACTGACCAACACAAACAAGAGCATGCACAGTAAAATATCCTACCTTGGATATGGGAAGAATCAACCGCCCGCAAAACCTTAGCAGGCAAAGAAACGAAAATAAAAGAAGAAACAGCAAGCCGCTGTCTCAAAAAAGCAACGAAACAAGAACACTTTCGCCAATGACGACATGCCCAAAACGCACGGTATCCTACGGGCAACCTATGTTCAAAACGTGAAAACGCCTTTAGGTTAAGCTGACCAGAAGTCCCCAATTCTTGAGGACAGTCCTCGAATTTTGTTTACTGTCCCCAAAAACGTCTGATGCCTTTGGGGACGCAAATTGTCCTCAAATTTTGATGTTTGTCCTCAAATGTCCTGGAATTTACGCTTCCTCATTAGCTCGTTAGATTTCTAATGAAAAATGTTCTTAAAAGTAGTTTTCGTTGTACTAATTTTTTTTTTTTTTTGATTGGAGGTTTAACGACCACCGTGAGCAACTCAATGGGCTATAAGCAGTCGCCCGTCCCTAATTTAGGGTCACTGGTTCCAGGGAAGGGAGAGAGCCAGTGCCGCAAGAGAAATACAACACTCCATGCCTGACCGGGATTCGAACCCGGACCCCTTACGGACGAATGATCAGAGGCCAACGCCTTAGACCACTGCGCCACCGGGGCGGCGTACTAATTTTCCGACATGCTTCTTGTGAAAACAAATTTTGACTTCTTTTTTTCTTCTTTTCCGGGTTTAACGACCACCGAGAGCAACTCTAAGGACTATAAGCAGTCACCTGTCTCTAATTTGGAGACATTCGTTCTAGGGAAGAGAGAGAGAGAGAGAGAGAGAGAGAGAGAGAGAGCAAGTGCTGCAAGACAAACACAGCATCCATGTCTCAGTCGGGACTCGAACCCGTACGGTCGTACCCACTTGTACGAATAGTCAGTGGCCAGCACTAGGATACTGAACTATTGGTGCAGTCAAATTTCGACTGTACTTGATCTAAGTTTCTCGAAAAACTTTGGCAAAATGAAAAATTCGCCATGCAATTAGTTTAGTGTGCAGCTTGATTTTAAGTCGGCACATGAACAAGGTAAAGCATTTCAGTTTTGCTAATATGTTCTCGCCATCATAATTCTACATTGTCAATACAAATTACCCACATTCTACAAGATATATCCTTTAAAGACACAAATTTTCATATCTAATATTTTTTTTTTTGATTGGAGGTTTAACGACCACCGTGAGCAACTCAATGGGCTATAAGCAGTCGCCCGTCCCTAATTTAGGGTCACTGGTTCCAGGGAAGGGAGAGAGCCAGTGCCGTAAGACAAGCACAACATCCATGCCTGACCGGGATTCGAACCCGGACCCCTTACGGACGAATGATCAGAGGCCAACGCCTTAGACCACTGCGCCACCGGGGCGGCATATATCTAATATCACACTTATTAAAGCAATGCAGTTTTGTGACAAAAAGATTTGCATAATTATTTTGAGTACGTATATGTCCCTAAATGAACTGCCGATTTTTTTTTATTGTAGGTTTAACGACCACCGTGAGCAACTCAATGGGCTATAAGCAGTCGCTCGTCCCTAATTTAGGGTCACTGGTTCCAGGGAAGGGAGAGAGCCAGTGCCGTAAGACAAACACAACATCCATGCCTCACCGGGATGCGAACCCGGACCCCTTTCGGACGAATGATCAGAGGCCATCGCTTAGATCACTGCGCCACCGGGGCGGCGTTGCCGATTTGGGGACCCCACGCCCTTTTGTCCTCAAATCAGTGTTCCAATATCTGGTCACCTTACTTAAGGTTTCAGATTTTTTCTATTGTGAATCTGTACAAACTAGGCTGACCATACGTACCGTTTTTTCATATTTTCCGGCCGTTCTGTCGTTTTAATAAAAATGTTAATTTTATCCCGTTTTTAATAAAAACTATAAATATGCTTGAATATTGATCAAGCAAATTTTTGCTGAAATGAGCAAAAACGCCTAGAAAACATTCCTGCATCTGATAGATGGGTACAATTTTTTTCTGAAATGAGCGGAAAACGTCTAGACTTTCAGGACTTTTGTAATATTGTAGGATTTATTCTTTGTCTTCCAGGAAGTACAGCTCCTGTTGAGAGAATATCTTCTGTTATGAACAGTATGTGGTCAAAGGGAGAAATTTAGGTTAAGTGTTGAGACAATGAGAGCTATGTTGATTGTAAGACAAAATTGTATCATGAAATGTGTGAAGTTTTATGGTAACGTGTTGAAAGATTGAAGTTTGCTGTGTAAGATTACTTCATCGGAGAAATATTCATGGTACGATGTTGGTGAAATACATTCCCCCGCTAAGTGTACCTACATTTTGTATGGGTTCTGTCACTGTTAACTGAAGGATAATGGTCAGCTCTATGTGTTTAAGTAATAAAACATTTTTATCGTCTTACTTTTTTTGTCCCGTTTTTGTCTCAAGAAAATATGGTCACCCTGGTACAAACTAATATAAACATCTTTATCAGCAGCATTGGGACAACGACTTTTGTCAGCAAAGGAGAATTTTTGATTACATACAGTAAAACTTTTGATCACAACGCTCATTATGATCGGTGGGGTCTAATTATTGGGGCTTATTGTCCGAATAACGTGTTTATTCATCAAATTTCCGGGCGTATGGGGCAATTTTTTGCTTTATTTCGGGGTTTCATGAACATCAAGAGCAACTCATAAGGCAATAAGCAGTTCCACGTCCCTAATTTAGGGCCACTGATTCCAGGGAAGGAATGCCATCAGACAAGCAAACCACCCATGTTCCATCCCGAACTAGAGCCTGGGTCCATCTTGACTAGTGATCGTCACTAGTCAGAGAAAAAACTTACTCAAGAGAACATCAAACGAAAAACCCTACTTAAGAGAACATCAAACGAAAAACCCTACTTAAGAGAACATCAAACGAAAAACCTTACTTAAGAGAACATCAAATTATTTAGATGAGAATTCGCCACCAGAATCAGATGTTGAGGAATTCTCACCAGAATCAGCTAGCGAAGTCTCTGAATTAGGTGTTGGGGAATTACCACCAGAAGTTAACTTACAAACTGAAAATGCTATGGTTTCTCTCCCAGGCCCTTCTTCTCAGAGCAGCTTCCCAGCTGTACTACTTTTATACAGTGACATCGTCACTCTTAAAATGTCAAGTATTTCTAAAAGCCATTTCTCCGACACTACTGAGCCCAATGAAGGTGTAACAGACATACCTTCTCACACGCCTTCCATCTCAACCCGTGCATCCTCATGTTTTTCTCAGGCTCTCATGTCTACAGATCTTTGTTCTTCTAACTGCTCAACTAATTCAACTTCAACCGGTTCAGCAGGAAGAAGGGAAGTATTAAGTCATCGGTCTGCAGCAACTCGTCTGGTACAAGTATTAGAGAAACAGTTAAAGGATCAGCAGAAATCATTGGAAAACTGGAAGAAATTTTTTTTTATAGATTGGAGGCAAAGAAGAGTGAAGAAAACTCTCCATCACCTAAAACTCTGGTCAAAGAAATGAAAAAAGGAGAAAAGTCAGTCAAGAGAAGATTATTGTTCTCAGAAGTATATTTTGAATTTAATTACAGGAAACATTGCGGAACAAGAGTAAGTTACATTACCGTCCATAATGTCACATTACCATCCACACTGATAAGGCCTAACTTTTGAAGGAAATCCTGCTTTTGGAAATTGATTTACCATTGTTTCACTAAAAGGATGCTGATTATTTCACAATGAAGTAACATTTGTTCAGTTTGAGTTTTGGATATTACTTTGATGAAAAAAAAAAGAGGTTTGAACCTTAATTTTTCATTGAGAGAGAGCCAGTGCCGTAAGACAAAACAAAACACCCGTGTTTCGTACCCGGATCCATCTGGAACGAATGGTCAGAAGCCAGCGCTTAAACCACTGCGCCACCGGAGCGACTCCACAGGGTTTAAATCAGGGGACTATGGGGGCTTCTGGGTGGTGTCAAACTCAGATGAGTGTTTCTCGATCTATGCCTGGGTGGGCGCGTCCCGGTGGGGTGGCGCATTGCCATGTGAAACAGACCATCGGCCGCAAGATGCCCGACGCCCATGAAAAAGCGTAGGTGATCAGCCAGCACATGCTGGTTGCGCGCAACGGTTAAGAACCTCTCCAGACACACTAAAGGACCTAATGTGTCCCATGACAAAGCTCACCAAACCATCACAGAGCCACAATTGCCTTGAGCAGTGACGACCTGGCACGACAGGGCCATGGCCTCATGCTGTCGACGCCACACCCGTCATCTCGGTACAGCTGAAACAGGATTCATCTGACCACACGACGTGGCGCCAATCTGCAGAGGTCCAGTTTTGATGTTCGCGGCACCAGGAGAGGTGTAATTCCTAATGACGAACAGTGAACAATCACAAACGAGTAGGACGTCGGCTCCCGTACAGTTTGTTTGCTGACGCTGCTTGGGCTTCAGATGTTTAACCCGAATGTGACTAGCGTATCCCTCAACCGTTGCTAAGCAGTCAGTATGTACGAGCCCAGATGGTTTACGCCGACTCCGATCATCAATGGCGCGTGGTCGGCCATCGCTTGCTCTCTGAACACTGGCACGTCCGTCGAGGGTATACCCGTGCACACCCTTGATACTGTTGCCCTCTTGGGCCGCGGGTGGCCTAGTGGGCAACGTTCGTGACTGCCGTGGAAAGGACCTCAGGTTCGATCCCAGGCAGGTACGAACGCTCGATCCACTAAATATTCGCCATGTGTCGGATGGGCACGTTAAGCCGTCGGACCCCGGGTACTGGCCCCCGGTAATAAATAAGGGCGTCTTCCTCCTCCTTTCTACTTCGTTTCCGTATCACTTTCCTATCGGTCACTCTAGCCCAAATCTCCTAGCTTCCTATTTCTAAGGGCTGTTTAAGACCTGGGGTCAGACACTCCCTTCCTAAAATCCTCTACATACACAGTGCGTCAAAGAATTTTAAGACTGGCGCTAGATTTCAGCCTAGGGTGGCGCCACCAGTGTAATCGCGAATGCGTTATAAACTGTGACCATCTGCTTGCTTTCTGCCAAACGTACTGCGCAGTTGTTAAAGTAACTCAAACGAAACGGCCGTTTCTTAGAGAAGTAAAATTTTTTTCATGTTGAATTATTAAGATGGAACAAAGGGCTGTTATAAAATTTAACGCAAAACTTGGTAAAAGTGCCTCGGAAACGTACCAAATGATGAAACAAGTTTTCGGTGAGTTTTCTTTAAGTAGATCAAATGTTTTCCTGTGGCACAAACGCTTTTTGGACGGAAGAGATACGCTAGAAGATGATAAGCATACCGGAAGACCAAGTTCATCTAGGACACCCGAGATTATTGAAAAAGTGCGTGATTTTGTGGCAAACAATAGATGTGCGTCACTAAGAATGATGGAAGAGTCTTTAAGCATCAACAAAGAAACGATTCGGACCATCCTGCATGAAGATTTGGGCAAAACAAAAGTCTGTGCTAAATGTGTTCCACACACGTTAACCAATGAACAAAAATCAAAGAGAAGTGCACATTGCAGATACATCATTTCAGCCGCTGTAAATGATCCAAACTTCTTAAAATCGATTGTTACAGGTGATGAAACATGGTGTTTTCAATATGATCCTAAAACAAAGTGCGGAATGGAAGTCAAAAAACTCACCACAAGCCAAAAAAAACAAGAAAAGTTCCATCGAAAATCAAAACAATGCTCATTACATTCTTCGATAGTAAGGGTATTATCCACAAAGAATTTGTTCCAAGTGGACAAACAATTACTGGTGAGTTTTATTTAAATGTTTTGAGGCGTTTGATGGGCAGAATTCGTTGCATTCGTCCAGAACATCGAGATGAAAACAGTTGGTGTTTGTTGCACGATAATGCACCCAGTCACACCTCACTTCTTGTTCGTATATTTTTGGTGAAAAATAACGTCTGTGTGTTGAATCATTCACCGTATTCGCCAGATTTAGCACCCTGCGACTGTTCTTTGTTCCCAAAACTTAAAATGACGTTAAAAGGGTGTTATTTTGATGATATTTCGACCATACAAACAGCTTCGACGCGTGCTTTGGAGGCAATTCCGCAAAGTGAACTGGAACAGGTATTCGAATCATTATTAAATCACTGTAACAAATGTATTGAAGCCGGAGGGACTTAGTTTGAATAACAAACCAAAACAAATTATAATTTCTTGTTTCTATTTCATTTTACAGACCCAGTCTTAAAAATTCTTTGCCACACTGTGTATGACAAACCGTTATGACAAACTGTTGCCCTCGGGAACCGTAGGGTTGTTACCATTTGGGATGTAGAACGACCCATCTTTCTTGCGCCGACAATGCGTCCACGATCAAAATATCTCAGATCACCACGTTTACCCATGTTTGTAGACTGTGATACACTGTTGGAAAGCCGTGGTGTCCCCCTATTTATCGCCTGGGTTTGGTTTGGGCCTGTTTCACTCTGCCCCTAACAGAAATGACAGTAGGAAGTTACCAGTTGCACAGGGGGTCCCGTGATAGCATTGCTGGGAGATAAATAGCACTGACGGGGTCTACCGGATCATATCTGTCTCGTGCAGTGGTGAAGAGCAACGTGTGTGTTGACATTAGTCTGCAAAATGGGTCGTAAGACAGACATTACTGAGTGGCAAAAAGGAGCCATCGTGTTTGGCCGTGCCCACGGGCACAAATTGAATGAAGTCGCCCAAATTATTGGTGTGTCGAAGCGTACTGTCCAGCGGGTCTACAAACAGTGGTGCAGTCAGCAGTCAACGGAAAATCAGCGACGTAACTGTGGCCGGAAGACGATTGTCACCAACAGGGACAGCCGCCATGTTTCACGCCTAGTAACTGCAAATCGGTTTCAAGCCACGCAACAATTGCTCCAAACAGTCAATGAAAGTCCAATCCAACAAATTTGTGAAAGGACATTACGACGAGAGCTGCATGCGATGGACATCCGGAGCAGAGTTCCACGGAAGAGTCCTCTTTTAACAGCAAATCACAAAGTCGCACTTATCAATGGGCTCAGAGGCACCAAAACTTTACTGTGGAGGATTGGAAACTAGTAATTCGGCCTGATGAGTTTCGTTTTTGTTTGTACTCCAATGATGGGAGGAGACAAGTGCATCGCAGGCCCAGTGAAGCCTTTAATTCTGATTGTGTCGAAGGAGTTGTTCAAGCTGGAAGAGATTCTGTGATGTTTTGGGGGTGTTTTTCGTACCACGAAGTGGGCTCTCTCGTTGCAGGAATTTGAACAAGCATGCGTACCTCCGCATTCTGAATGATGAAGTGTTGACCTTTGCCCTACATCACCAGGAGCAGCATCACATTGCAACTTCTGTCTTCCAAGACGACAATTGCCGTGTTCACAGGGCTAAATCTATGTCGGAGTGGCACGACGGACAATTAGCAACCCTGTCTCAGCTCGATTGGCCCGCCAAATCCCCAGATTTTAAACCTATTGGAATTCTGTGTGATCATTTGGAACAAAAGGTGAAACGCCGGAATAGACACCCACGTACTCTGGCGGAATTTCGGGACCAATTAACGCACGAGTGGCTGCAAATCGATGTACAATACATTCACAACCTCGTGGAGAGTCTACCACACTGGAATCATGCTGCTATCAAATCAAGATGCACCGTCACCCGTTATTAGGTGAGTTCTGCCAGGGGTGACTATTTTTTTTGTCCGGTGTGCTTATATGCTGTACACACCTATCCTCTGTACTTAATCGGCAAACGTTTGCCAATAATGGAGAAACGTGGCGACTCAAACCAATTTGACCTCGGCCAGATAATTGGGGCCCAAAGAGCAGGCGCCAGTATTTAGGAAACAGCCGCACTTGTTGGCTGCTCTCGTAGTATTGTATCAAGGGTGTAGTATGACTGGATTAACCACGCACAGCCATCCAGTAGAAGGGCTCATAATGGTCAGCCACGCACGGTTGATCCGAGAGGTGAGCGTCTGGTGTCACGACTGGTTTCTCAACGACGACGCGCAAGAATCCCCCAGCTCACCCGCCAGAACAACAGCGGTGCAGTTCGACCTATTTCCACACGCACCGTACCTTGCTTCGCCTGGGGTTCCACATCCGGAGACTAAGGATTGCACCCATAATGGCACCCAGCCATCGCAAACAACGCCTCACATCGGCGGCAATGGACCCTCGATAAATGGAAGAAGGTCGTCTGGAGTGATGAATCCCATTTCTTACTACATCACGCTGATGGTCGGATTCGCATAGGGAGTAAACAGAATGAAACTATTACCTGGTTGCACAGTTGGTGTTCAACAGGAAGGTTGATGTAGTGTTCTGGTCTGGGGAGCTTTTTCTTGGCAAGCCTTAGGTCCGTCGGTTATCATCCCACAGACACTGAATGGTGAACGCTGCGGGGATCTGTTAGCCGACATTTTCCATCCATATCTGCAGGAGGTTTAACCGGACCACAGTGCCATCTTTCAATAGTAAAGGAACATAATGGATTCGCCACACTGTCTTGACCCCCCAAACTCCTCTTACTATAACCCAATAGAACATTTGTGGGATACGCTAGAACGGGCTGCGAGAACATCCTGCTCCAAGGAAGGAGCGTGAAGTGACTGAGCTGCTGCTACAGAAATTGGTTAAATTACGTATCGTTATTAGATAAGTGATCCTAATGTAAAGATAACTCAGTGTATGTAATATTCTTAGAAGAATAATGTAGAACGACCGAGTGGTATTTAAACGTGTTAGAAAAAATCATGCAATGCATTGATACGCTTTCCAACATACCAGAAACCATTACTCGAGTTATCACTTAAGTTATGAGGATAATGGCTGTGGAATAAATCTCGCTCTTGTGTCCTGATCTTTGACCCCATTTCGATGAAATTAAACAGAATTGGTTCAGTATACCTCCGGAACAACATACTAAAGTTTTGTCGCAATAGAAGCATTTTTAGTCGTTATAAGGATAATGGCTGTGGAATAAATCTCGCTCCTGTGTCCTGACCTTTGACTCCATTTCGATTATATTAAACAGAATTGGTTCAGTATACCTCCGGAACAACATACTAAAGTTTTGTCGCAATAGAAGCATTTTTAGTCAAGTTATGAGGATAATGGCTGTGGAATAAATCTCGCTCCTGTGTCCTGACCTTTGACTCCATTTCGATTATATTAAACAGAATTGGTTCAGTATACCTCCGGAACAACATACTAAAGTTTTGTCGCAATAGAAGCATTTTTAGTCAAGTTATGAGGATAATGGCTGTGGAATAAATCTCGCTCCTGTGTCCTGACCTTTGACCCCATTTCGATGATATTAAACAGAATTGGTTCAGTATACCTCCGGAACAACATACTAAAGTTTTGTCGCAATAGAAGCATTTTTAGTCAAGTTATGAGGATAATGGCTGTGGAATAAATCTCGCTCCTGTGTCCTGACCTTTGACCCCATTTCGATGATATTAAACAGAATTGGTTCAGTATACCTCCGGAACAACATACTAAAGTTTTGTCGCAATAGAAGCATTTTTAGTCAAGTTATGAGGATAATGGCTGTGGAATAAATCTCGCTCCTGTGTCCTGACCTTTGACCCCATTTCGATGATATTAAACAGAATTGGTTCAGTATACCTCCGGAACAGCATACTAAAGTTTTGTCGCAATCGAAGCATTTTTCATAAGTTATGACGCATAAGGGCAATGGAATGGATCCCATTTCCAATAGGGCTCATCCTCAGCTGGTCCCCTACCAGATACTAAAATTTCATCGAAATATCTTTACACGAGTTATCGTGCGGACAGGCAGACAGACGGACAATTTTTTACGCTTTCCAACCGTATTTTGGAAAGCGTAAAAAAATGAGTATATGGCTCCTGTAAAATTCTTTTGTTTGAAAATGTACGAATCGATATTAAAATTGTTATATTTGAGCAAAGTAATTAATGGAAATTTAATAAAACTGAAGGTTGTTTCCTAATCCGTTCATCGTTAAGGCACTCTTTATTTAAAAGTACGTCACTGTTAGGAAGCATGAACTCTGACAGTGACGTATGTTGTCATTTGGTCTTTTTCTGAAGTACAAAGGGTGTTCAGAAAGTAATGCCTCCATATTTATATACAAGCTCAGTGGCAAGGTATCAAATTGTAACAAAATAAGAAGAAAGCTCAGAATTTCTACCTTAATTCACGTAATTTTTTCTACATAGTCTCTCCCTCCCACCCTCATGCTCGATATAGATACGCCAGAGTTTAACACATTTTTAAAACCCGTCTCTGTAGAAATCTTCATGTTGTTCTCTGAACCATTTCCTCGCAGTGGCTTGAACATCGTCACAGGCAAACTGGATTCCTTTCAGATGTCTCTTGAAAGTACAAAACAGCCAGAAGTAGGACGGCGCCAAATCTGGGCTGTAGGTAGGGTGTTCAAGAACTTCAAACCGGAGCGTCTGTATGACCTCTAAAGTGAAAGCATTGGCGTGGCGGTTGGCGTGTTGCAGAATCATTGGCTTTCTTTTCCCTACACACCGGCACTTTAACTTTTAAGATATGCACGTAGCTCTCAGAGTTGATAGTCGTACCCTTGACCATGTACTCCTGACGAATAATGCCTCTAGCCCCAGAACACAGCGAGTACGCACTTACCGGCAGAATGTTTTTTTTTTTTGGCTCGAGGATGAGATTGGTGTCGGCCTTCCAGCTATTGATTTTTCATTTCTGGGTCGTAATGGTGAACTCAACTCATCACCAGTCACAAAATGCTTTGGAGCAGTAGGGTAACTTGCAGAACGTAAGATTTACTTTTATTTTTTTTTGGATCGAGGTGGGTTTTTTATTATTATTTATTAGACTTGGGTGACATACAGGCAGACATATTTATTGGTCTACATGTTGAATTCACAGAAATACAGTATTGTGAGACACAGGAGGGTGCAAAAATTATGCGAGGAATGAACATCAACGAACAGATTGAACATTTGCATGAACAATTGCATGTTCATGATTGAACATTTGCATGTACAGTATGCCATAGTGTACAGGCAGATATATTTATTGGACTTGGGTAACACATCTTGAAGTCGCACACTGGTCCTGGTCAACACATACATGTTACAGTAATGCGAGACACAGGAGGGTGCAACAATTATGCAAGGAATGAACATCAACGAACAGATTGAACATGCAATACAGTATGCCATAGTGTACAGGCAGATATATTTATTGGTCTTGGGTAACACATCTTGAAGTCACACACTGGTCCTGGTCAACACATACATGCTACAGTATTGCGAGACACAGTTGGGTGCAACAATTATGCAAGGAATGAACATCAACGAACATATTGAACATGCAATACAGTATGACATAGTGTACAGGCAGATATATTTATTGGTCTTGGGTAACTCATCTTGAAGTCGCACACTGGTCCTGGTCAACACATACATGTTACAGTATTGCGAGACACAAGAGGGTGCAACAATTATGAAAGGAATGAACATCAACGAACAGATTGAACATGCAATACAGTATGCCATAGTGTACCTATATATTTATTGGTCTTGGGTAACACATCTTGAAGTCCCACACTGGTCCTCGTCAACACATACATGTTACAGTATTGCGAGACACAGGAGGGTGCAACAATTATGCAAGGAATGAACATCAACGAACAGATTGAACATGCAATACAGTATGCCATAGTGTACAGGCAGATATATTTATTGGACTTGGGTAACACATCTTTAAGTCACACACTGGTCCTGGTCAACACATACATGCTACAGTATTGCGAGACACAGGAGGGTACAACAATTATGCAAGGAATGAACATCACCAAAGGACAGATTGAACATTTAATACAGTATGCCATAGTTTCAAACAGTGTTGTATTCAGGCATCATCCGGGGGTGCTTAGCCCCTCCCCCCAAAGTACATGAACGCCCGCGTAGGTTTCCTCTTACATTTAGTCTTTTTTTTTTTTCGTTTATAACTAAATATTTGAAGAAATTATTAAAAATGAACTTAAGAGAATGAGGAAAAATATTCTAATAGTGAACAAGAACATCGACGTGGACTTCAATTTAAAATTTCTATCGTCCGTCAATAAAACATTGAAGAGTCCTCGCTGAAGGAGCAAGTTTTCAATCACTGACAACTCTGTCTATTTCAGTATTAAAAACTTAATTCCACAGAGTAGAGATGTTTGTACTGCAATACATCATATTTTGGAGGCTGGCATTCAGCTTTATTTCAGTCTTTTGGATGCCAACTTATGTATACGGTTAAGCTTCAGTGTAGCTAACGTGACGTTGGGAACAATTTCTAATAATTTGCTATTGTCAAATTAGGTAGCAAATATTTTGTTATATTGGAGGCACCATTAAAAGTTTTCTTCCTGGTGGTGGATAATTTACACCTCCGAGAAAGAAAAAAAAAACCGAGGCGCCTAAAACTGCCAACCAGTTTTGTTTTTTTACTACTATTTGCTAATCTAAAGGGGCTGAAACACCAAGTGGCAGGGCAATGGTTTACACCATTTGTTTTCAGGTAACCACTCCTAATGCTCTGTGTGTGTGGTGGGGATTTCCCCCAGCACAGCGTTACCTTACTAGCATTCTCAATATTTTACAGCACCCCTTAGTGAAATTCGCGGTGCATTACTGAATTAAAGCGCAGGTATAGCATTTTTACATTCTTAATTATTTGTATGCGTAGATAGATTTCTTGGAATTTGCTTTTGCGATGTACAAGCATATAACATTTTTTATATGTATTAATGAACATAGAAATAACAAAACTGATTATATGTACATAATCAATCAACAAGAATTTGTAAATGCCCCCGTAAAAATTCTCTGAATGCAACACTGGTTTTAAATGACAGAGCCAGTGCCGAAAGACAAACACATCCATGCCTCACCGGGATTCGAACCGGCACCCCTGTCGGGCGAATGATCAGAAGCCATCGCTTAGACCACTGTGCCACCGGTGCGGACAGGAATTTTTTTTTTTCTTTGAGGTTTAACGACCACCGTGAGCAACTCAATGGGCTATAAAGCACTCGCCCGTCCCTACCTAATTTAGGGACCACTGACTCCAGGGAAGCTAGAGAGGCAGTGCCATAAGTCTAACAACATCCACGCCTCATCGGGATTCGAACCCGGACCCCATCTCTGACTAATTATCAGAAGCTATCGCTTAGACCACTGCGCCACCGGGGCGTCAGATTACAATTGTATCGCCTTTCGTGTATTTGAAAAGAATTATTTCTTCAGGAAAGTTAGTTTCCCATTTATGAATGAGGTTTCATGAAAGCCCTATTTGAAAAAGGTTTTTTCGTGACAGATGGAGTTGACAGTGAAGGAAATTCTTCAGACAAATTTCAATTTTCTGTAACTTACAATTTCGCTCTACTACTAGGAGTAGAACTTATTTGCAGCGTTTTCAAGGTGTTTAAAGCCTATTTTCTGATTAAAATCACATGCCCCTCCCCCTTCCGCCCGTGAATGACAGATATTTTCCCTTAATGTCTATTCTAAAATATTCGATTTGACAAATCTTTTCTATTTGGGATGCTTCTATATCCAAGGCGAAAAACGTTCATGTTCTTGAATTTTTCTTAATGAACAATTCCGCAGAAAGGTGAAAGATTTTTTTTTTTTTTTATTGCAGGTTTAACGATCACCCTGAGCAACTCAATGGACTATAAGCAGTCGCCTGTCCCTAATTTAGGGCCACTAGTTCCAGGAAAGGGAGAGCCAGTGCCGTAAGACAAACACAACATCCATGCCTCACCAGGATTCCAACCCGCACCTCTTTCGAACGAAAGATCAGAAGCCATCGGTTAGACCACTACCGCACCGGGGTGGTAGATTACAATTGTATGGCCTTCCATGTATTTGAGAAGAATTATTTCTTCGCGGAAATTAGTTTCTCTATTTATGTATGATGTTTCATGAAAGCCCGATTTGCCCAGAGTTGCCCACGGGGGTCGTTCAACCTCCAATAAATAATAAAAAAAAAAACATTTAAAAAATTCCTTTTTGGGACCGATAGCGTTAACAATGAAGAAAATTCTTCAGATAAATTCCAATTTTCTGTAACTTACAATTCCTCTCTAATACTACGAGTTACAACTTACTTGGTGTTATCAAGGTGTTCAAAATCTACAGATTTTTTTCTGACAGATACTGACTGCTTACTACGGAACACAGTTCATGCATATCTTCTGATTAAAACCACATTGGGGGGTCTCCCCGTCAGTGAGTGACCGATATTTTTCCTCAATGTCTATTCTAAAAATTTCGATTTCACAAATCTTTTCTATGGGATGCTACTATATTAAAGGCGAAAAACGTTCTCATGTTCTTGAATTTTTCATAATGAATAATTTTCGCAGATAGGTGCAAGTATATTTGTGACTGATCCCGGTATACACAACGCTCGAAATGGGAATTTTGAAATGCCGGCATGCTCAGATTTAGCTAAAAATCATTCGCCAGAAAATCTGCAAAACAAAGTAAAAAATTCTCGGAAGAAAAAACTGAAAATGTAATAGACAGTTCCGTGAATACTATGCTACGCCGAGGACTGGGGGGGGGGGTTAGACTTATTTTTTTTAAATAAAAAGTTATTTTCCTGGGACCAGCTGAACTTCTGAAGCCAGGGTAATCATTAGTGTTTCAGCTAAACTTGAACCCAGAACTTTGCGGTCCCGAGCAGAGAAGGCAACCCCTTCCAATAGGCACTTTCATGAAGTAGAAAGTGGCGTTTTTTTTTTTTTTTAATTGGATGTTTGGCGACCACGTGAGCAGCTCAATGGGCTATGAGCAGTCGTCCGTCCCTAAGAAGTGAGAGCCAGTGTCGTAAGACAAACAACATCCATGCCTCACGGGATTCGAACCCAGCCCCCATCTCTGACGAATGATCAGAAGCGATCGCTTAAACCACTGCGCCACCGAGGCGGCCTAAAATTTGTATTTAATCTATTACTCCCAATTCTTCATTCTGTGAAGCTCTTCACATTTAATATACAGTAGCTGTGGCATAAGCGATGGCTTCTGATATTTCGTCCGAGATGGTCTGGGTTAGAATCCCGGTGAGGCACGGATGTTGTGTTTGTCTTACGGCATTGGCTCTCTTCTCTGGAGTCAGTGGCCCTAAATTACGGACGGGCGACTACTTATAGCCCACAGAGTGGCTCACGGTGGTCGTTAAACCCTCAATTAAAAAAAAAGTGTATACAGTATTAAATGAATGATAATAAAAATTAGACTACTTTAGTGGGACGATTTGGGGCTTGGGCAAGATGTGAGCATACGCTATGGATAGCTTCGTTTCTATCCTTTGAAGGATCACTCATTTGTACACCACTGCCCTATCCTTTACGGTCCCCCACCCAGCTATTTCTCAAGGACACTAGGCACATGAAGTTTTTACATAGCTTGTCCCGAAACAACTGTTTTTATGAAAAAAAATGTGCAATACTGCGTTAGACCTTGACACAAGTCTCTAAAAAAAAAACTAGTAACTATAGCAACAAGCCACACCTGTTCATCACGCATGCATCGTCGGTAGTGTGCAGTTTAATAAGAGTTGTTTCGTTAATCCCTAACACTTGTTTTCGCTCCTATTTTTCGAAAAATCCATGTGAAGGAGGAAAAAGATGCTCCATTAAATTTCGCTGTCAACTTAAGTCTGTCGGAGAGACTTTCCCGTCCTATGCAAGAATCATATAAAGAAGTCTAGGAAAATTTACAGATGGCATAAAGAATTACGGATGGTCGTGAGTCTGAGGTTTTAATCGCGCATGGTGGAAGACAGTATAACACCAATTGTATTGAGTTAGACGTAAACATAAGTACGGTAGGTGTTATACGGGAAAACAGACTCCTATCATTTACAGCTATGGTTCACATTTCAAAATCAATTCACGGAATTTCAACAGAGCATTTGGGTATGAAACTAGTTTGTTCAACTTGGGTTCCCCATTTCTTGACAAAGGAACAAACGGATAGTCGAGTTGAGGTTTGTCAACAGTTAAAGCAAATGGTAAACGAAGATCCAGAAGTCATGCAATGGGTTATTAATGGTAACAAAACTTGGCTACATTATTTTGATCCACACACCAAAGCAGAAAGCTGTGTTTGGAAATCGCCGTCGTCGCCTAAAGCGATAGAGGTTCGTCAATCAAAATCAGAGGAATTTTTTTCTGAACGATTATCCTCACAAAATACCACAATTCTACCAGACCAATTATACCCTCCCATACTTGGACATTAAGTTTGTGTGCAACCCTGATACCCAGAATATTTCTTACTCTATATCGCAAATCTTCGTGGCATTCTACTATTCCCAGAAATTCAGCTCACCCGGCAAACTACAAACTTTCAGTTCTGCATATCCTCTTACGAAAAGCTTTTTCACATTCCTGTTCTCCCGCTCTTAGCCAGCAAAGATTTAATGAAATTCACTAATTTTTTTTTTTGGTTTAAAAAAATGATTTATTGGACCTGGTGGTACAGAGACATGACAAACAGGATACAGATATTTCACAGCAACAAGTCATACATATTTTACAGCATGCCAAATGATCAATTTACAGATATATATAGCCAGTGTTGATCATGTAACACATTGTGAACATGTATAAATCAAACATGGATTTCACAGTATGCTAAATGTCCAATGTACACAGATAACCAGTGTTGGGCAAGTAACACATCGAGAGCCAGTGCCGAAAGACAAACATCCATGCCTCATCGGGATTCGAACCCGGACCCAACTATGGCAAATGGTCAGAAGTCAGCACCTTAGACCACTGCGGACGAAATTGCCTTGACCTACTGCTATTCGAGAAATAGTCAACAGGATTCTATAAGGTTAGCATGTAAATAGCCACGACTTTACAGGGATAACCCATTAGAAGTAGATTTGTGGGTTCCATAGACTGTCTCCAATGTTCTTAAAATCTTAAAGAATCACTGCCGACACAAATACCTAGCTTTTGGAATTAAGACATGGAATATTCTATCCATGGTCAGAAATTAGAAAGATCCTACGAAGAACCATAAATTTGGGGTATACCTCTAAGGGCTACAGATTCGTCCCTAGAAGACAGTCCACATAGGATCGACCTCACGCACATTGGGAACCAAGATTAAGGAAGATAGATACAATGTCAAAATTTGCGGGAAGTTTATCCGTGAATATGGCCAGACCTGTTGTAATTAAGAAACCTCTTACTCTATCCCAAACTCGTGGATACCAGCTTTTATTTTTGATTGGAGGTTTAACGACCACAGGAAGCAACTCAATGGGCTATAAGCAGTCGCAAGTATCTAATTTAGGGTCACTGACTCCAGAGAAGGGAGAGATCTTTCAGTGACTCACTTATAAACGTGGAAGGAGCGATGACCTCTTATGTTCCTTGTCCACGTCAAATTTCTATTAATTATTCATTCGCCTTCTAATTATTTGTTCAGTTGCTACTTACCATCTTTGGTGAATCCCTAGCATTGTGCGGGGCTCCAAGAAGCAACCTGCCAAATTGGCTTGAATGTTAGTGTGAGAGTCTGGAGAAATTTTTTGATTGGAGGTTTAACGACCACCGTGAGCAACTCAATGGGCTATAAGCAGTTGCCCGTCCCTAATTTAGGGTCACTGGTTCCAGGGAAGGGATAGAGCCAGTGCCGTAAGACAAACACAACATCCATGCCTCACGGGATCCGAACCCGGACCCCTTCTGGACGAATGATCAGAGGTCATCGCTTAGACCACTGCGCCATCGGGGCGGCTGTCTGGAGGAATTAGAGGCAGCTGTGGTACAATGGAAGCATATCCGGCGCGTAACTGGAAGACCCTGGGTTAGATTCCCGGTGGCGGCCAATGAGAAATTTTCCGTGACCACTTATAAACGTGGAAGGAGCGATCACCTCTGATCATCCAGTGCCGTAAGACAAACCATCCATGCTTCAGCGTGATTCGAATCCGCACCCCTTTCGAATGATCAAAACAATCGCTTAGACCGCTGCGCCACCAGGGCGGCGAATACCAGCTTTCCTGAGCGACTATTCGAACTCAAGTGACAACTCACTCCAGAACATTTCTGCAGTTTATCATTGTTTATACGCATCTTTCAATCCTGTGACGGAGAACTTGATATTTAAACACCTCTTCCGTAATTTGTAGTCTCACATCTGAAGATGAGCTCGTAACGAGCTCGAAAGGTCTTATGGTTTTAAACTACATTATGTCTTAATTTTAAATTAAAGATTTTAGTAAGTTAACGGTTTTTTTTTTTTTAATTGTGTTTCATTTGAACATCGTGCAAAAACGGAAGTTGTTTTGTTCAGATTGTATCAGAGGAAAAGGTCATGTTGGTTGCGTTCTTCATCAAGGCATGATGTATTAACAATGTTCCACCAAAAAATTACGATAAATACCGACTACAAGACAATGCTACCCAGTCTGCAGAAACACGTGACAAAACGACTACATGAAGAATTGGGTGTTACACCACGATAATGCAAGGCCTCGCGTGGCCAGTTCTGCAGTTTCTTATTTGGAGAAAATATTAAGTGAGACTTCTGGTCGTTCCCAGTTTAAAAAAATACTTTACGGGGACAATTTGAGACTGATCAACTCATTACAGCTTCGCAGGGGTTTCTTCAACAGCATTTCAGAATTCCAGGATATTTTCAAAAAGTGGGAGAAACGTTTTGACACCGGTGTTAGATACAATGGACTTCGAAAAAAGACTACCACTTGATAATTAAGGTACGCATATTTTTTATAAAAACATTGCTTTGCGACAACCCTTATAAGTTTAAGAATGTGCGCTCGTAAGTAAGGGGACCAACCCTCCCCTAAAAAATCATTTCTACAGTTTACACTATTGAAATTAGTGCCTGCATGAAATATTGGGTAGTTTCATAATTATTGGCCGATGCCGACAAGGCAAACTTGCATAGCCGGTTACAACGGACGCCTAGTAGGAGTAACTACCAAAAAAAACTCCCATGCAAATTGAATCTGTTCAGTCCACGTGTATAAAACGGTATTTCAGACAGATCTCAGCAGTTGGGGACGTGATGGAGCAACCCGACGCGAGCTCAGTGATTTTGCACGAATTCAAACTTGGCCGGAATGTGTCAGAAACTGTCGCAAATATCAGTAGAGCGTAAGTTGTCGGAACGACGAGTGACAGAACTGTCGGTAGACCGTTTTCCAAGTTCCATGCCAGTGATGTTGCCATCGACCATAAGCCAGGAACCGATCCTGTGAGACACTGGACATTTAAGGCGGAAAGTGGAAGAAAACCCAACGTCCACAGTACAGGAGCTCAGTGCAGAAATTTTATCATCAGCGACAGTTTCCAGACACCTGGCAGCTATGAACAAGGTTAAAAACTGGATACCTGGGTTCCACACGAACAGCAGCAGATACGGCGTCTGGAAACATCCCTCCAAAAACGCGAGGCTAGTGCTCCCTTTCTGCATCGGATCCTTACGGTTGACGAAAAATGGGTACTTTATGACAAAAGGTAGCTAACAGCGCCGTATCTAGATAAAGAGGAACCATCCAAACCGAGTTTATTTCTGTGTGGTGGATTGCCAAGACTGGTTCATTATGAGTTTTTGCCGCGAGGTCAAACAATCACAACGGACGTGTGCTGCCGTCAGTCGAACGAATGTCGCCAGAAATAATGCAGCAACCAACCATCGCGCGGGTTCCATACTGCTTCAGGATGGTGCACGACTGCATATGTCTATTGGAAGCATGCGAAAAATCCACGCCTTGGGGTAAGAGGTCCTCTCTCACCCAGTTTATTCACCTGACTTGGGCCCCTCCCCTTTCACATGTTTCGCCATTTGGACCACTTCTTGAGGCGGGTTGCAAACGGTTAGCTAACAAGGATGCTGTGATTTCCGTAGTTAGCAATTCCTCGGACCACTGCGATGCCAGTTTCTGCCACCGTGGCAGTTTTGCACTGAAAACACGTTGGGCACAGTGTGTTGCAGAGGGGCAGAAATTTTTCTGAATGAAATTCATTTCGTAGTCTGTTTTTTTTTTTTTGATTGGAGGTTTAACGACCACCGTGAGCAACTCAATGGGCTATAAGCAGTCGCCCGTCCCTAATTTAGGGTCACTGGTTCCAGGGAAGGGAGAGAGCCAGTGCCGTAAGACAACACAACATCCATGCCTCACCGGGATTCGAACCCGCACCCCTTTCGGGCGAATGATCAGAGGCCAACGCCTTAGACCACTGCGCCACCGGGGCGGCCGTCGTCCGTTACTGCAGTTTGTATGTGTCCGAATCGGCCAATAATTATGAAACGACCCAATACTAGGAAAAGTCTATACCATACCGCCCCATTCCAAGAACTGACTGTATAGCACGTATGATTAATCACCGCTTCTTTGCGCGAGCTTTACTTTGAATGCATTTTAAGGTACCATTGAACATTGGTTCATACTTTTATCTTTGTAGTAATTATTTTTTTTACTTTCATCCGTTTTCTTGTAAATAGAAGGGCCTTAAGGCAGAGATTTTAGGTGGAACCACCTTATGCTTTCAGTCGGAAAACTTTACACATTTTCTTCGCAATTCATGTATTTCCAAGGACGAAGATTTGCACATCGATGAAACGAAGTTATAGCATAGGAACACTGTACTCGTGGTCAGATTTATTGGCGTAGGAAGTGGACACATTAGCGTTTCCAAGCTTTCGCACATCAACCAGATGCCTTTTTCAAGGAAGGTAGACAAACTGCAACTGAAAAATAGAACGCATTAACAATTTGAACGCGGAAACTTTACTTGACAACAATAGATACGACGTTATATTCATTTAAAGATTTGACGCATTACGTTGGTTGCACGCGCGGTATCCTGGTAGCCCGGCTTTACTTGAATTGCTTCCAAATTCGTGGCAACTCGAGTGAGGCGCAATCATTGCAAGTATCGCTGTTGGTAATGATCTCCAAGGTTTCCCGAATGGCTGTAAATTTAGGGGCAAAGTAGGTAGCTAATTTCTTTATATCGTCCTACATAGGAGTAGCCGACTTGAATTTCACTTCTCTGGATAATGCCATGGCTACTTTACCGTATTGTGTCTTTTAGGTTCGTTGACTGATTCCAAACGAATGCTTGGTCATTCCAATGTAGTTTTTTTTTTTTTTTTGATTGGAGGTTTAACGACCACCGTGAGCAACTCAATGGGCTATAAGCAGTCGCCCGTCCCTAATTTAGGGTCACTGGTTCCAGGGAAGGAGAGAGCCAATGCCGTAAGACAAACACAACATCCATGCCTGACCGGGATTCGAACCCGGACCCCTTACGGACGAATAATCAGAGGCCAGCGCCTTAGACCACTGCGCCACCGGGGCGGCGTAGTATAGTTTGGAGCAGTCCGGATACAGTAGGGGATCGCATAAACACCTGCTTCGCAGGGAAGAGGTGGTTTTTCACTACTTCCCTTTAGCATAGCATATAAAGATGCAGGATACCTTATACCGACGCCGTAGTTCATCTTTCTCAGGGCGTTTTTGAGTTTGTAAGACGCATTTGGTATGTAGGGAATTGAGCCTAAACGTATCTGCGGCACAGGAAGGTTGTAATACTTGACCCTGGGTTTTTGGATAAAGTTACGTATCTGATTCAACGAATATCCTGCATCAGTGGCTAACCTGACGACGCTTTCAATTTCGTGTTTTCTAGAATAGGTATCTGAGGAAACAGTCAACGAACATAAGAGAAAATACGGTAAAGTAGCCACGGCACTATCCAGAGAAGTGAAATTCAAGTCAGCTACTCCTATGTGGGACGATAACAAGAAATTAGCTACCTACTCTACCCCTAAAAGGCACAGCCATTCGGGAAACCTTGGAGATCATTACCAACAGCTATACTTGCAATGATTGCGCCTCACTCAAGTTACCACGAATTTGGAACAAATTCTTCAAGTACAGCCTTCTGTCTACCAGGATACCACGCGTGCAACCTACGTGATACGACGTTATATTCATTTAAAGATATGACGCATCTATTGCTGTCAAGTTTCCGCGTTCAAATTGTTAATGCGTTCTATTTTTCAGTTGCAGTGTCTAACTTCCTTGAAAAAGCCATCTGGTTGATGTGCGAAACTTGGAAACGCTAATGTGTCCACTTCCTACGCCAATAAATCGGATCACTAGTACAGTGTTACTATTTACTACTTAATTGGTGTACTGTTCCTTGTTATCGATTTATAGCATAAGATATTTAATACTTGCTATAAACCATAATTATATTAAAAACCAATCTTTTCTTTGAGTAATGTTACGCCTGTTAATAGATGGCACGACCTGTACGTTGATGACGTCAGTAAACATGCTGGATTGTTTATGGCTGTTTTAGGAAGTATACCATGCATAATTTATGACTACATCACTTATGTCGAGATTAAAAATCTCAAAGCTTACCACTATCAAAAGGTTTATTATACATCGACTTTAGTTTCGCAGAGCTATTGGCCCGGCATCAGGATGGAACCAATAGCTCTGCGAGACTATACTCTATGTATAATAAACCTTTGATTCTGAGAAACGTTCGTATTTTAAGTATACCGTGCTATAACTTAAATTTCGTTTTACCGATGCGCAAAGTTTCATCCTTGGTAATATTAATTGCGAAGAATATGAGAGAAGTTTTACCACTGGAAACATAAGTTGTCGCCCCGGTGGCTCAGTAGTCTAAGCGATGGCCTCTGATCATTCGTCCGAAAGGTGTCCGGGTTCGAATCCCGGTGATGCACGGATGTTGTCTTACGGCACTGACACTCTCCCCTCCCTGGAAGGAGTGACGTTAAATTAAGGACAGGAGACTGTTTACAGCCCATTTTTTTTGGAGGTTTAACGACCGCCGTGAGCAACTCAATGGGCTATAAGTAATCGCCCGTCCCTAATTTAGGGTCACTGGTTCCAGGGAAGGGAAGGGAAAGCCAGTGCTGTAAGACAAACATCCATGGCTCACTGGATTCGAACCCGGACCTCTTTAGGACGAATGATCAAAGGCCATTGCTTAGAGCACTGGGGTGGCACTGCCCATTGAGCTGCTCACGGTGGTAGTTAAACCCTTCAATAAAACAAGTTAGTAAAATCATGCAATGCATTGATACGCTTTCCAACATGCCGGAAATCATTACTCAAGTTATGAGGATAATGGCTGTGAAATAAATATCGCTCCTGACCTTTGACCCCATTTCGATGATATACAGGACTGATTCAGTATACATCCGGAACACGACTAAAAGTGCTTAGATTGCGACAAAACTTTATCATGTTCCGGAGGTATACTGAATCGGTTCTGTACATCATCGAAATGGGGTCAAAGGTCAGGACATAGGAGCGATATTTATTTCAGCCATTATCCTCACGACTAAAAATGCTTAGATTGCGACAAAACTTTATCAAGTTATGAAGATAATGGCTGTGGAATAAATCTCGCTCCTGTGCCCTGATCTTTGAACCAGCTTTTTTTTTGATTGGAGGTTTAACGACCACCGTGAGCAACTCAATGGGCTATAAGAAGTCGCCCGTCCCTAATTTAGGGTCACTGGTTCCAGGGAAGGGAGAGCCAGTGCCGTAAGACAAACACAACATCCATGCCTCACCGGGATTCGAACCCAGACCCCTTACGGACGAATGATCAGAGGCCATCGCTTAGACCACTGCGCCACCAGGGCGGCTGAACCAGTTTCGTCCATTTTCAATAAAATTTGATCCCAGGTGGTCCCCTACCACATACTGAAATTTCATCGAAACATTTTTACGCAAGTGGGACAATGTAACGGATCCCACTCCTATGTCCTGACCTTCGACCCCATTTCAATAGGATTTATTCCACGGTCGCCCCCCTACCACATACGAAAATTTCATCGATTTCTAAAATTTTTACGCAAGTTATGAACTATAAGGGCAATTTAAAGGATCCAGTTCCTATGTAGTGACCTTTGACCCAATTTAGTCAATAGGGTTCGTCCCCAGGTGGTTCCCTATACACGCACTAAAATTTCATCGAAATATTTTTTTACACGAGTTATCGTGCGGATGGACAGCTGGAGCATGTACGCTTTTTCAACCTAAGGATGGAAAACGTAAGAAGGCAGAGATTTCAGGTGAAATCACCTTTACGGTCAAGAAGTGGTAAGAGTAACTCTGTAACAAGACCCTGAATTTTCAAAAGCTAAGTTTCATTTTTATTAAAGTTGCTTAATTGGACAATTCATTTTTATTAAAATTGCTTAAAAATTGGACAATTCTTTAAAAATGTTACGCGAGAGGCACATGCCAAGAACATTTCTTTTGGAAAAATGTTCTTAGCTGTGAATGTCATTCAAAACGCTTTCAGGTGCACAATGTGAATAAGCTACACTGAATACATTACTTACTCGCCGCTTTTCGCAAGATTAAGTGGTGTTAGTAAAAATATATTTACTCGAGGCTTAATGAGCACCCTGTGCACCTAGAATCATAGGCAGTCGCTAGTCAGATATTAAGTTATTGGTTCCAGGGCCGGCACCCGCGCCGTGCTCCATCCTGAGCTCTGATCCGCAAGAAGCTCCATTGATTAGCTGGGAGCCAGAGCCTCTGCACCCCCCCATCCTGTAAGAAATTAAGGACTTTTATTGCAGCCCATTGAGAGCTCAGCAGAAATTCCCATTTCAACTATAAGCACTTGTCTACATGCCTGCACAAAGTCCGATCAAAAAGTTCCAAGACTAGGCAGATATACAACAAAGTACTTATAATTACTTAAGTCTGGCTTTGATTTCCTTCAAAGTAGTCTCCTTGGGCAACGATACACCGCTACCAGAGTTTTTGCCACTGTCGGAATGCTCCCTGGAAGTCCTGTTCGTGAATCGTATCAAGCACAGTCTGCGATTCGCGCCGGATCTCGTCCAGTTTCAAAACTGCGACCCGTGGAGCATCTTCGGGAATAGAAAGGAGTCCCCGGGGGGGGGGATTCGGCGAGTAAGAAAGTTAAGTCATGCTGTTGCGGCTGCAAAACTGGCGTATTGCTAACGCTCTGTGAGCTGCTGTATTGTGATGGAACAGGAAATCACCCCTGTTCCGAGTTTCAGGTAGTTTGCGGCAAATGTTCTCCCTAAGACGCCACAGGACATCACAGTAAAAAAAGGAGGCGGTCTGGCCCTTGGGGACGAATTCACGGTGCAAAACCCCACGAATGTCTAAGAACACGATGAGCATGCTTTTGGTTGCGCTCCGGACCTTTCGGGCCTTCGGTAGTGGAGATGCCGGGCTCTTCCACTGCGACGACTGTTTGGTCTCCGGGTAATAACCGTAGACCCAAGTCTCGTCCCCAGTGATGACTCACGACAGGAACATTTCACGAGTCTCCGTTCCCGATTTGCCAAGTTTGACGCAGAATTTGATGTTCGCTCGCTGCTCTAGTTTGCAGTCCATACCAAAATCGCAACTGTGTTCTGCACGTGGACGCCAAATATCGTGGAGCACAGCTACAGATGTTCACAGAACAACGCCACTCAGCAGAATTACTCTTTATAGCTCACAGCCCTCGACCGCTGCTCGCGCATCCGCCATCTGTTGGCGCGCTACGTTATTCGTAGTGCAATCAAAAGTTCCTAGTCTTTGAACTTTTTGATCGCAATACGAATAATTTCTTTGATTTCCCTCCTAGCACTGAAATTTTAGTATTGGAGTGTAGTCATTATGGGCATCCGGGGCCAATCCTTACATAATAATCTGAAAATGATTTTAATTGAAAAACAGAAGAAAATACGTGTCAGTAACCAGTTCCTAGATTTTTTTTTTTTTTTTTTTTTATGAACGCAAATGTGAGCCACTGCAGTAGTTGAGTAACTGAAACAATATATTACAGCCTTCGGTATCTATTTACTAGAGCGCAATTCATACCGCGTTTTGGAACGTCAACTTAAAGCTTCGGAGAACAGTAATGAATGAGCAGATGTGCACTGAACTACGCATGCCTAGATTTTCTGGGCTGGTCGCCTTTCTGTATAAAAATCTAAATTTTATAACCGCGTCGTCAGACAGGGAGCTGCCGATTTTAGCTTTCCGATTTTTTTTTTATTATTATTACACCCTTTTAGTTTAAGTGATGAAGAAAACAGTTCAACCGCTTGGGCCCACAGACCTAATACTTGTTCGGTGCAAGTGTGGAGTTATAGAAAAATGCCTTGATTAACTGAAAGCTAAAGCAAACAAGCTTACTTTAAAAAATTTGAATCAGTTTTCTGTTGTAAACATGACATGGATGGCAAGTCAATTTTCCGTGAACTTTACAATCTCATCGCCGTGGAGCAGGAATCTAACCTGCGTCTCCCGGATAGCTCCTAAGCACGCTAAACACTACACCACCCAGAACCACAAAGTTTCCGATTTGAATATAACCATCACATCTTCAAGAAACTGATTCACATCTTCAAAATTTGTACTGTATGGTGTAAACCGTATTCGATTCATAAGCTTATGTTTACTACTGTTTTATTTCTGTTATACAGCACTGCAAACAATTACTTCTGCGTGGTTATGATTTCAGCAGGTGGCATTTTGAAACTTCACAATCTACTGAAGTTAGAATCGTGGCCAAAAGTCTTACACCAGTAGACCAAAAGTCAATTTTTGGAGTCAACTTATACAGCGTAATGGTTGAGTCAGGAATACATATTATACATCATTTTAAAGGAAATTTTATGCTGATTTCAAGTATATTTACAGAATGTTATTACCAGTAATAGAAGTTACAAGCAAAAGTACAGCGTGTAGTCATAAAAAGCAAAAAGAGTGGAATTTGTTAAATTAGTATACAATGCATTTAACGTAAAATTACTACACAGTACATCATTGAAACTTGCAGAACAATTGAAATAACTTAGAAACAAGCAAAACACGCTTTCATATTTAATTGGATAACCACTGTTTCTTAGTAACAAAGTGCACCTTCATGGCATGGAACTAATGAGCTTATCTAGTTGTCCATTGGTGACAACACTGTGCCATACGGTCCTTAGACTCAAAGCTGTTTTAGATTGATTGGGGTCCTTGTTGACAGATCTATTGCTTCAATCTCACCTACAGATTCTCTACGGGATCAAGACCCGGTGACACTGCCGGCCACTGAAGGTTTAATTATAACTTTTCGATTAAGCCACTAATCAACCAACTTTGACCGATGACACGGCGCGTTATATAGTCCTGAAAGATAAAATTTCGCAAACCCATATCTTTGGCAGATGGCAGCAGTTTGGACTCAAATATCCACATCCATTTTATGTGCCATAAACAATGTGCAGACGGCCAACACCACTGGCTGAAATACAAGACCATAACATTACCGAATGAGGGTGCTAGTTGGCTGGGTGCAGGAGCATGCCTTGCGTCTTTCACCAGCCCGACGACATACTATTTCAGCTAATAATGGAAGTAATTATGTAACAGTTGTTTCATCACTAAAAAATGATGTTTTTCCATTCACCAGTCCAATTCTAGTGTGCCTTGGACCAAGCAATTCTTTTGAACAGTTCAGTAAGGAAAGGCTTTCGTGCAGTCAATCCCTTTTCTTGTAGCCTACGACGAACTGTACGTGCTGATGCAATAATGCCTACATTCTCCCGCTCATGTTTTAAACCTTGATTTTAAGGAACGACGAATCAACATGCGATCATCACGTTCAGTTTGTCAACCTGTTCTTTTCCCCCACACATCCAGTTTCTGCAACTCTTAATGGTGCGCAAGACCGTGGAATGATCAGAGCCACATTTAACAGCTATCGTGGCACAAGGTTATCACCAATGGACAACCAGAGAAGATTAGTTCCATGTCAAGAAGGTGCACTTTATACTAAGTAACCGTGGATATCCAATTATGTATTGGACCGTATTTTGCTTGTTGGTAAGTTATTTCAAGTGTCTGGCAAGCTTCAATAGTGTACTGTACAGTAATTTTACGTTAAATGCATTCTATACTAATTTCACAAATTCCACTATTTTTTGCTTTTTATGACTAGACGCTGTACTTTTGCTTGTGACTTCACTTCTATTACTGATAATAGAATTCTGTAAGAATATTTGAGTTCAGCATAGAATGAAATGATAATATACTGTATATTCCGACTACCATTAAGCTGTATAAATTGATTTCAAAAACTGACTTTCGGTCTACTGGTACAGGACTTTTGTACACGACTGCACATTTCAGTGTGGAAGAAGGTAGAGAGGCAATTTAAAAAATATTGATCCCCGGATAAATCTTAGGCCACCCTACGCCAGTGAATCATTCTTAAACTACGCAAAATTAAGCATACGGAGACATAGCCTATAACGTCAAATTGAGGTCTTGACAAAGACCTCAATTTTCAAAGAGGTCTTCACACGGCAACTAGTGATTCTTGAAACTTACTCTTGAGTGAACAGACTGTTTAGGTGCATCCTGTAATACATTTTATAGTTTAAGTACACGAAATGCTTGCATATAAAACCTGAATCGCTATTTTTGCCCCACATTGGCATCTAAGAAGTCGTTTAATATGCTCTTACCACAAAACCACGAAGGCCGCCCCGGTGGTCTAAGGCGCTGGCTTATGATCATTCGCCCTAGTTGGGCCCGGGTTAGAATCCCGGTGAGGCATGGAAGTTTGTTTCGGAACTGGCTCTCAATATGTTACTTGTCCAACACTTGTTATCTGTGATTAAGAATACATCAGACGGATTTTACAGTATGCTAAGTGACCAATGTGTTACAGTATTGATCATGTATCTGTAAATTTATCATTTGGCATGCTTTCAACCATGTACGATTTGTACTCTGTCTCCTGTTTATGTCTGCCTGTATGTCTTTGTACTACCAGGTCCAATAAATCGTTTTAAAACCACGAAGAGTAACTCCGTTAAGCTTAGTCTGGTACTAAGCTTTCTTCGCAACTATTTTAGAAGACATTTTCGTGCTAACGATACGTCAGTTTGAAATTTGATTTCACAAATCTTTGGATGACATTTATACAAACAAGGGAAGACTAAATTGGCACTCACCAAAATTGAAAAATCGTGGCCAGGAGATAGTACTACGGTCAAAAACCAATGTGTGTATTTCAGTTTTGTCCCAAATAAACTGGCAAAGGTGAACTAGTGGTCTGAAAATGGCCTTGGAGCACAAGTGGGGGAAAAATCGTGTAACATGTGGTGCGGTGCGTGATATGTAACCCCAAATATCAGCTATGTCCCTATGATTCAAAATAAGCTCCTGTCATACAAAAAGCAACAAAAACCTTTAATACAGGTGTAAAAGAACATTTGTGGCATTGAACACATGACCGAAGCAAAGTAATTTGGAACAATGAGAACAACGCAAAATCCCAAAGTTACAGTACAGCAAATTGTCATTGATATCTGAAAAACAAATGCGTTGAACATTAAAAGAAGCTTCACTTTCACAGTAATCAATTTTTATCCACGGATATAACATAGCACAAGTTTAAAATCGTCTAAAGTGTCAATGGACAATTAATGACAGAAAAATTCCACATAAGGCCATTTTCAGACTACTCATTCACCTTTGTCATTTCATTTGGGCCAAAACGGAAATGCACCCCATTGGTTTTTGCTTTTAGTACTACCTCCTGGCCAAGTTTCTTCAATTTTGGAGAGTTACAGTTGAAAGGCTTCTCTTGTGAGTGGCCAAATTATAATCACCTGGTTAGTACGTAGTTGGGCCACCTTTTGCCCTCAATACTGCTTGAATTAATCTCTGGACATAAATGCCGGCAAGTGGCTTGGGGTATATTAGCCCAAATGCGATGAATTGCACCTTCGAGCTTTTTATTTGGTAGTAGCGTATTCAGCTGTTTAAATGCCACTTTAGGACTTCATCCTACAAATGCTCAATTTGATTGAGATCCAGGCCAGTGTAGCAGCGAAATGTCTCCGTGATGCTCCTCAAACCATTCGCATGCAATGTGAGCACTATTACATGGAGCATTGTCCTTCTGGAAGTATCCATCTCCATTGGAACAAACCAACAGGGTGGACTTAACCGGCAAAGCTATTTAAATACTTTTAGGCGACCAGACG
The DNA here is from genome assembly GCA_039090855.1 of Macrothele yani. Lineage (NCBI taxonomy): Eukaryota > Metazoa > Arthropoda > Arachnida > Araneae > Macrothelidae > Macrothele > Macrothele yani. The sequence goes on along the minus strand of CM077018.1, from coordinate 60,706,502 downwards.
TTGCTCAACAAGAATCAAAGGGTCCAAACACTCCCAGGAAAACATGCCTCAGACCATAATGTTTCCTCCGCCAGCTTTTTTTTTGATTGGAGGTTTAACGACCACCGTGAGCAACTCAATGGGCTATAAGTAGTTGCCCATCCCTAATTTAGGGTCACTGGTTCCAGGGAAGGGAGAGAGCCAGTGCCGTAAGACAAACAACATCCATGCCTCACCGAGATTCAAACCCGGGCCCCTTACGGACGAATGATCAGAGGCCATCGCTTAGACCACTGCGCCACCGGGGCGGCCCTCCGCCAGCTTGAAGAGTAGTGACGATGCAAGATGGGTCCATGCTTTCTTGCTAATGTCTCCATATCCTCACCCTTCCATCTGCATGGTGTAGTTGGAAACTTGATTCGTCGGACCACACATTACCCTTTTCTACTCATTTACTGTCAAATTGTTTTCCTGAGCAAACTGGAGTTAGCTTGTTCGCTGCAGACAGCAATGACTTACGGGCATTCTTCCTTACGGTCTACTTTAACCCATACAATGTAATGAGTGACAAACTATGTTGAGAGGACATCTGACTTGGTCCCTGATTCAGATTGTATTTGCAGTCTGACGAAATATTGTTAGTTTGTTGAACTGAACAAGTTACCTAGTTCCCGTTCGGCTCAAGCGTCCGGTTGACCACATGCCTTGAGCTCAGACGTGATTTTTTTTTGACTGGTAGTCAACTCTAAACGATGTATTCTAACATTTCACAAGTGCATCCGTTTTTTGTTAATGCTCGCACCATTGCTTCGAGCACTCAATCATTCCACGTTCAAAGCCCATCAGATCGCGTTTTTTTACCCATTTCTTGCGCAGTATACTTCACTAGTCTACATGCCTTCCCTTTGTATACAGATTCAGCCAACTGCGTCAGCAGCATCTGCGGGATAACTACTTTCCATAAAATGGTCTCGTGGTCAATTTGGCCACACAGCGTGCAGTGTGTTCATTGCATAGAACAACAAGTTAGTAAAATCATGCAATGCATTTATTACGATACGCTTTCCAACATACCAGAAGTCATTACTCAAGTTATGAGAATAATGGCTGTGGAATAAATCTCGCTCCTGTGCCTTGACCTTTGAAACCTGTTTAGTATACCTCCGGAACCTACTAAGGTTTCGTGGCAATCTAAGCATTTTTACCTAATTTATGACGCACAAGGGCGATGGAATGAATCCCGTTCCTATGTCCTGACCTTTGACCCCATTTTCAATAGGGGTTCCTTTACAGGTTGTCCCCTACCACACTAGAATTTCATTGAAATTCAACCATTTTTACGCGAGTTATCGTACGGACGGACAAAGCTGGTGCACATACGTTTCTTCAACCTACTGTTGGAAAACGTAAAAACGAACTCCTTAAAAAAATAGAACCGTTAACATGTACTATTTTCTCCACAGGAGCGCGTAATTCATGCTATTTACAGATGTGGTTTAGAAAATATTTAGTCTCTAGCAGTTTATAAAACGTTACCTTAAGCAAAAAGGGACAGTTCTTAAAATCCACTAACAAAAACTGGTTTAATGCTAAAACATTAAGGACATGTACTTTTTTTTTCACTGGGAGCTGCGACAAAAATTTCTTGTCAGCTTTTCTTGGACTATTTCCGCTAGATGACGTGAATTTTCATTTGACTCTTTTTCTAGACGTCCGATTGGTAAAGTATTCCGCCCTGGGTAGTGTTAAATTACCAACATCTTCAGTAAGTTTCTTCTCAGTGGCTTCAGCGTACAAGATCAGATATGTCCCAATATACAAATAACTCTCAAATGCAAAGTTTTCCTGCGATAACAGACTATTCACGTAAAAGCAATTGCCCGCTAGATGGAGTAACTGAATATTTGCATCTGCCAGAGTTCTGGCCTGAACCAGTTTTCGGTGTACAGCTGTAGCAACTAAAATTTGCTATCCCCTTTTCCTGAAGCTCAAGTATATCACTACGTGGCACTGAGGAATTTGTATTTGGCTTATGCCTACGTGGTATTTTGAAACTACGTATGAAACTAGGTTCATTTTCTATATTGGGGGTTTAACTATCACAATTAGCTGCACCGACGAGTCATTACATTATGATCACCTACCTAATAAACTGTAGAATCCCTTTTAGCCCGCCAAATAGCGGGCACTCGGCGAAGCATCGATTTGATGAGGTGGCGATAGGTATCCTGGGGTATCTAGAACCATAACAGCAGGTCCTCCAGTTCCTGTACATTTCAGGGTGGTTGCGAACCTGCTTTTCCAAGTCTAACCACAAATGTTAAATTGGGTTCTTATCAGGCGACTTGAGGCCAGTGTATTAACAGCGAGTCACCAGCATGTTCCTCGAAACACTCCTTGACGATTCTGGCACAGCACATTACTGTTGGTAATTGCCATCACCAGCAGGAACAGTTGCCATTATTGGGGGAACTTTCTCCGCAACTATGTTCAGATAGTTGACAGCTTTCGAGGATTGTGCTATTGAGATGATGGGGCCCGAAATGTCCCAAGAATATCGTCCACAGCATAACGCCGCCGCCCTGTTTCCACCCAGCAGTGCAACCAGATTCCATAGCCTTCGTTCGTAATCTGCGTATCCTCGCTCGGCAGTCTACATGATGCACCAGGAATCTCTATTTCTTCCAATCTTGATCCCATTTTATGAGTTATCGGCGATAACTTGCAGTGAGCATGGGGACCCGGCTGGGTCTTTGGTTACGCTAGCCCATGTGACAATGAATTGTGTGCTGTGACATCACCCTGATCACTATTGTAGCTACGGGCGATTTGTCGAAATGACCCTGCGATGGTTGTGAAAAATGCGCGACACCCTCAGCTCCCTCTGGCATAAATGAGCTGTGGAAGACTACTGGACGAAGTTTCGTCGTTTTGGCCATCTGTGCACCTTTAGTACGTTTTCACTACAGCGTCACGTGAACAACCCACAGGGCGCGTCGTTTAGAGATCTTAGTTCAGAGGCGCCGTACCATCACAATTTGTCCTTTAACTCCAATAAATAGGCAGCTTCCCCCCCCCCATTCTAAATCCGAACACTAACAAAGCCTGTCCTCGGGTTAAATATACTGCTCTGAACTTCACCTGAACCACTGTTCGATCTCCAGGCGCGCTCACATCTCTAGGCTGGGATGGTCAATGTAATGACTGATCGGTGTCTAAGTAGTCGCCCATCCCTAATTTGGGGACGCTGGTTCCAAGAAAGGGAGAGCCAGTGCCTTTGGACTAACGTCCATGCCTCACCGGGATTCGAACCCGGACCTATCTCGGACGAATGGTCATAAGCCAGCTCTTAGACCACTGCGCCACCAAGTTTTAGACAACTGTTAACATGAAATAAATCAGGTACTGAATTCGAGCTAGGAAACTTTGGGACTTCAGATTTAAAGTTCCCTCACCTTCTCCCAGATGTTAGTGTTCGTCAGTCCCTCTTTGGAAGTGATCGGGGTGTTTCCACTTAGTAATAGGAAAAGTTCTTCCACCTACCAGGGAGAGTCAAAAGCTAGTCCCGTTTGCAGCTAAGTTTAATAATGCAAAAAGTCACACGCTCATCTTATTTTGTGAAGTTCTAACAGGGAGCGACTTACAGTTTGGGGCCTGGGCAAGAACCTTTCAGGGGTTCTTCAGCATCCGGTGTTATGTGCATGTATGATTGAGGATTGTCTCGGGAGCCTTAGAGCATTTTTACTCCGAATCTGTTGGATACCGATCGGCAGAAAATCTATTCCATGTGGAATAATTTCGCAGAAGTGTTAAGCTCCATTTACACCTCAGCTTCAAATGACTCAAAGGTAAGATGATTAACCAATCAAGATCAGAGTCTTTTCACGATTGGTTACTTCTCTAGTTGTGTCGCTTGATGCAGAGGTGTAAATCCACCATTAATTTCAGTTTCTTCAGATTCAAAAGGAAGGTGGTCATGTGTTTCGTCAGATGTGACCAATCGCAAAAATAAGTACCATGAAAGGAGAAGCTTGTGATTTTAGGGTACGTGCACGAATGTCTTCCCGTAAATCAGGCCCTGAGTACCAGTTTTCTTTAGTCCTTTGCAAACACGTTCCATCAGATTCACTGTCCACGGAGGTATCACTCATATTTAGAGGAGAACCGATGCCAGACTTCATCTCTACCACTGAAGCGAAGTACCGTCCCGGTAGGAAGTGGATATGGAGCGAGATAAGTGGCACTCTTGTTGGGGGGGGGGGGGGCGGGCAAGGTTCAGACTGTATGGAGGATAGGGATTAATCTCTTCCAATTCCTGTAGTTTTTGGTAGACCACAAGAAGAAACATCCTCTTGCTCTTTATGACCACTGGGTAGCCTTGGCGCTGGATAATATGGACCAGCTACAATTATGCTTAGAGGTTCCAGTCTATTACCTGACCATCTAGCAAGAGTTCCCAGGAACCACAGTTCCAAATGTACAGCAAGACTTGCCTCTCGAACCTTCGTTTTCACCAATGGTGGTGGTGCTTTGTGGCGTAGCCTCAGTCACTGGTAGGACACCGTAGGAATATCCACTTCATCCGTGATGATACGGCAGAACCTACTGCCCTGGGGATCTGACAGTCTGCGAGAAAAGACACGCTGTTCCACCTGCTGAGGTAGAAATACAAGAGGGAATATTTAGGAGAAGCCAAGCTGGTAAAGGTGAACTACGATGGATTGTGAAGTCCTCACGTCAGCTGCCAATTGTGTACTGGTACTAGGGTTCGCAGTCACAACTTCGGCCAGGGTATCTATGTTGATAATCCTGACCCCGCTTGTATGAGGGACTTGTCATTGAAGCCACTTCCGTGCAGTGCTGCTCAGTCCATCATTTAATCGCCTTAAACCGCACAATCTCTCGCTGCCGCATCTCATCCTTTTAACAAAGACATAGGAGCACTCAAACTGCACATTTATCCTACATTCTTTGGTCCCCTGATAACTCAGTCTGGCTCCATACCAAACGCACAGCCTCGTTTTCTACGTAATCATGGTATCCAGCAGAGTTGGGCAAGAACGCATTAAAAGGTAATCCCAAGTATGGTTTGCACAAAGTAATGGAATTACTCTCCACAATGAACAGGATCTAGTTCAATTATTTAATAATACCATTCAAACGCAATGGAATTCGGTAATTAAATTACACAATATGCAAATCATTACATACTAGTTTATACAAATGTCAGTGTGCCAAAGAAACTTACATGGCAGATTTTTCTGGACAGACAGAAACCGAAGTGTCGTGTAGAATGTTCTAGAAGCGGCAAGATTGAGTTAGGAGTTTATGGAATGTTCCAGAATGATGCAAGTTTGAGAGATTATGTAAAATCAAGAATATTCCAGAAGGTTCACGTCTTGTGAAGTATGTAAAGGAGTCGCTCGCTAGTCCAGGGTTCGTATCGCCCTAGTAATGGCAAACACTTAAGTACGGTAAAAATGTCAAGAGTTTGCAGATTTCTATAATATTCGGCAGTGCACCCTGAGTTGCTGAATTGAGTTTAGTGCTAATGTGCTTGTGACTATAGTAGGGTAATTAGTTTGGACAGAAACTTAAGTAATGTAAGATAGTATTGTACTTGGAGATTGAGGAAATGAGTATCTCCAACAGAAATAAACATCCCACTCGTACTTCATATGCATTATTTCGTTCAAATCACTTTGCTTGCGACAAAGACTGGGCAACTACTCATGTATACAGGTACAATCTCCAATACCTACACACGCATTTGAGGTCCGAAGGGGTGGAACAATTTTCAAGTAACGCATCGTTTGAGGGTGTACTGGTTTATTCAAGTTGTATTGTTACCTATAAGTTACTGGTTAATTACAAACATAATCGTAAACCATTACGATTATAATGGGAAACTGCTACACGTCATTACAATTACCATGTAATTCTAATTACCAGTTCACTATTACCATGTAATGATAACGCTAAGTTCTTGTTCCCATTATTATTATTACGCTGTAATGCATTACAGATTAATTCAATTAAGATTTTGCCCAACTCTGGTATCCAGTCGACGCTAGAGTTTTGAACAGGACTAGAGGCCCAATATTTAGTTCAAAACGGAACGAACTTTAGACCCCCACCCTGGTAAAGGAAGGGTAACATTACACTCCATTAGCAGATCAGTCAGAGGAAGGGTCTTCTGGTTAATTACTTGAGTTCATCCCAAATTAGTCCTGGATACAGCACAGGTGCCAGTTGTACTTACGTGTTGCTTTATCTCTGGAACAGATGCCCTTAATTTAAAGATTAGAGACTTAAATACTCATGGAGGGCAGTAATAATTCCAGACAACACTAGCTTTGCCAAGACATTCACTTTTTTGTAAACCCATAACTTTCCGGAATTTGATTTTTAGTTTGATATTAAAAATCAGGATTATGATTAAGTAGCAATAACGTCTGAACGCCACTGCAAAATTTCACTTAAGTGGAATAAATATCAAGGTTCCATAAGAGGTAAAGTTCTTCCGGTGTAAGACTTCTGTGGATATCTTTGATTTTTCTGGATTTTTTTTTGCGGCTTAACTACCATATGATTAATTACCAGGGACGTGAATAGTCACCTGTCCCTGCTTTATGAACGCTAGTTAGAGAGTAAGGGACAGAGCTAGCACCATCGGGTAACAGCACAGCCATGTCTCATCCAGGAGGAATCTGAGACAGCTGGTCAGAAGCCAGCGCCTCAGTAGCACTTTCACCGGGACTGCACTAGATTTTGTAGGAAGTTTTTATGCAGTTTGATGTATGAGAGATTCTATATTTCAATCATATTTACAAAAGTTATTAAACTAGGAATTATGGGATCACTAGTGTCATACTCGAACTACGTAGAGTTCGATCATATTTTGCCACAAAAATTGATATTTTAATAGAAAACTGGGGATATTCTTGCTACTGGAAGAGAGCGCTTTCTGAGAAATTACATGGTAACAGTTTAAATATGACTAGGTTTGTGACAACGTTAAAATAAAGTAACTTTTGCGCCAGTAAAGTGTAAGGACAGTCTACTACAGGATTTAGTTTGAATATCTAATATTCACCGTTAATTAACACTTGAAACTACAAGGTTTCAGAGTAAAATGCGCGGAGAGTTGACAGACACTATTGACAAGTCACCTAGAAGAGAAACAATATAGCATTTATTGAAATAAATAGTACGGTGTCTGTCCACTTTTGGCCTTAATGCATGCACCGACTCTTCGTGACATGCTTTCGATAAGGTTTTGGAACACAGCTATAGCGGCAGCATTATGTACTGAACGGAAGCGCATACCTAACTGTTGCTTAGTAGGCTTTTGTTCCAAGATTCTTATGCGGCGCTCTAATTCATCGCATATGGGATTAAGATCAGTGCTGGCCAGTCCACACGATACGTAAATACAAGCAGTAACAGTTCTTGCTTTACGGCTCTGTGCATTATCCTGCTGGTACCAAAATGGCTGTTCCATAATCTTGGAACAGAGTTTGTATGACAATTTCTCAGAATATCGAGGTCTACTTGCTGGTTAACAGGTTTGTCCAGGATAACCAATGGGCCGGGACCATACCACGAAAAACACCCACATAAGATTACACTGCCAGTTCCAAACTTGACCGTAGGAACAATACATTGTGGGCAATAGCGTTCCCCCGGCTGCCACTGTACCCATGCTCGGCCATCAGACTGATGGATTGCGTATGTGGATTCATAAGTCCATAGGACCCGTTACCATTGATCTACGGTCCACGATAAATGTTCTTTACACCATGCTGAACGACGAGTAGCATTCAGAGTGGAGATTAAAGGCTTATGAGCAGCCGGACGACCACGGTAAACCATGGAATGAAGTTCTCTGCGAATGGTGCGCCTACGTACAGAGGTTCCAGCATTTTTACTCACCTGTACACTGTGGTCTTGTGCAGTACTCAGATTAGCTGTAACTGCTCTCCTGAGACTTCGAGTCTCTATCACCGACTTTGGTTTGCCGGTACGTTTTGCTGCTTCGGGCACGCCACGAGTCTTCCACTTATTCAATACACCCGTAACACTTTACTTGGGTATGTTTAAACGCCTGTTTCTCTTATGGACAAACCATTATACACCAAACAATCTCCTTTTTCAAAGTCAGTTCCGCGACATTTTCACTCAACCTCACAGTGCGATATGATCACGGTCAGCTGCAGGCTTATTTCTGTACTGTTTGCAACTGAAACGCGCATCTTAACGCAGCGGATCAGTTTATTTGCTTTTGAAGAGGGTGTCCGGCGACTTTTCAGTAGTGTATTTGTCCAACCAACGTGCGAAGAATGGCCCGAAATGTTCTCTTAACATTTGAAGTCTCGTTTCAGAGTTTTAGTATCTGAGGCTAAGATGTCTTTTATCCCTAATTTGGGTACATTGGTCCAAGAGAAGAGAACCAGTACAGTAGGAAAAACAAAATACCCGATCCACTATACAAGCTCCTAGACCACTGGCAGGTGTGAAAGCAAGATAGTTCTTTGGCACTCAAGTTACCTCGTTTTCTGTGGCACAAGTGCCATCGCATATGAACACTACAAATCTTAACTGGAAGATCATTGTCTCGTAGATTACTTCAGCACGTAGCTTCAAATATTTGAATCTAAAGAACGATGCCTTCATAGATATTGGCGATTCAGAGTACCTACATTATCTCCTTCCCCAGAGATCATATACAATTTATTTTCTCAGGATATCAAGCTGAAATAACTACCAATTCAGACAAGTGAAATATTTCCCCAGTTTGAGGGTCAGCATACAATTCTAGTATACTTACGGCAAAGCTAACCTGACCACACAGATTGCTTCCAATGGTATTGCAATGCATTGGCCGATTAGCCTTCTTTGGGCTCAAATGTTTCGAATTTCGCATCATAACTTGCTTTAGATGAGAAAATGTTAAATTTATAAAATTCTTAATTTTGAAGTCCCTTCCTATTTTTATTTTAAATACACGAACATTAGTGCGAATTCAAAACAAAATACAACGTTAAAGTTTAAAACTTACTTATCCATGAATCATAATTCATTCAGGTTTGATATTAACAGTTTCGGCAGCCAAAATCCACGCAGTTCCAAAATAGACGTGTTGAAATTACATTAGGTGTAATGTGAACGCCCAATTCTCACCCCGGGCGGCTTCACGGTTAAGAGACTCAGGGAATCTTCTGAAGTATTCTAACCTCCTTGCAATTTACCGACAAGATCTCTTGTTTCAGTATTTTTCCGTACACTAATGGGGTGCCATGTACCTTCCCCCCTAGGGGTGACTTAATGCAAGATAAAAGAAAACTTCCCGCGTTCCATCACGATGTGCCCCTTCAAAACTCACACCTTCTCAATCTTGCCTACCACCGGACAAACAATTTCTGAATATTTTAAAACTACGGAGGAAAGACTACGCCATTATCTCCTCACCACCAGGCTAATTCTGCTCGCAGTAAATATTCCCCTGTATACAGTCTCTGAAGCAAAACAGAAGTGACAATGACGTTGCTAAAATGAGAATATTTGCAATTTTCAGAAACGCGACCGAAACTGGGATTTTAATTTTTTAGATGTACGTACGACATTTAGAACATCTATAACCATGTGCTTTAGGTTTCTGTTCAAGCATGAACAGGAGTTTTTAAAAACCTTGGGGTGCGGTAATTAATTCGATTAGCAGGTTTTGCAAGAGGCGGGAACAATGGAAAATTAACAGCTAGTTGTTTCCCGCATTGCAAAAGAGACCCTTTTCTTAGAAAGCAGAAATCTAAAGTGGAACATGTGTCGTTCGCGATGGGGAGCGTCGCCCCCAAAGTGCGTGTCTGTCAAGCTGGGTGGGCGTTAGTGTGTCACCAGATCGGAAAAACTTATGGCATTTGCTAATCCGAAACTTGGCAGAACAAAGTACGAGTTAAGTTGTGTTTTCCGTACTTATCGGTGAGTGGACCCCACCACATATTCCGAATGCAGAGGCATGCATTTCTTGCCTCTTCATCGCGCCGAATACTTTCAGGAAACAAATAAGACTGACAGGAGAGTTAAAAACAGACCCCTAACGACAGAGCAAGGAATTAGTTGACGAAATGGGAACAAGCGAAAAAGATTAGTCTGGTTGAAAGCAGTGAAGGGAGAAGGACTGGACTGATACAGTAGGACTAGAAGAGACCCTGCGGCGCGGTACTTTATTATTGAAGGTTTAACGACCACCGTGAGCAACTCAATGGGCTATAAGCAGTCGCCCGTCCCTAATTTAGGGTCACTGGTTCCAGGGAAGGGAGAGAGCCAGTGCCGTAAGACAAACAACATCCATGCCTCACCGGGATTCGAACCCCTTACGGACGAATGATCAGAGGCCAACGCCTTAGACCACTGCGCCACCGGGGCGGCAGTGCTAGATTGCACGAAAGTTTCTACAGAGAAATGCAGCAGCATCCCATAAGTCACACGAAGTGATTTCATTGCAGCCCCGAGTGACCGACTTGCACGACCGGTGATGTAGGAGAATCACCGTTGGACAGACTGACGGATCAGCTGGGACGAGCAGATCCTTCTACACGTCAGCGGCTTCGTTCCACCACTACATTGGTGCGCATAAATGAGTCAGATTTCGTGCAGGTGAATGCCGTGCACAAGAGAAAGTGGGAGATGCGGTTAGACTCCCTCTCCATTGGTTATAGTGCGCGCGCTGTGAAATGGGAGTGTCGTCACACAAGTGCGCTTCCAAAGCGAAAATACATCAAATATTAGTGAGTGCATGTAACAAAGTGAGTGCGCCATATATGGATACCAGAGGAAAAGCTGCATATCTGTAAGTACTGAATTTATATATGCATGCCAGTTGTGAAATAATTGGCTCCTGTCAGCCAATAGACTTTCGTCGGTTGAGAACTGTTTTTAAAGCTGGACTGTATAGGCGAACAAATAGACTTTAATGATAAATTAAGCCCATGAGCTGTCCCGAAAGGGGAGAGTATTTGACACCCTCCTTCACCATCCTCTGTATATAGAAGACATTATCTTAGTTTATTTTTAATTGATTAAATGTCTTGTCTCGTGCCAGTCCTGAAGTGGCATGAATAATCAATGAGTCAGAATTTCCTGGTTTTAACTAAATTGCAGGCTAAATTCTTTTCCCAGTACATAAGATTTCGGCGATAAAAGCTCAAATGTTCTAAATTCTGAGGTCTATCTCCGGGTCGTCAGCCATTTTTCTTGACATTAAATTCTTAGAGCTTACTTTCATTAGATAGTCTGGGCCCCGGGGCGTAGCACTATTATGCAGTGGAAGTAAACTCCGTAGCTTTAACTGCAAAGTCAGGTTAGCTTTGCCCCGAGTATAGATACAGGGAAATCAGTAATCTACTTCGAAGCTCACCGAGAGAGTAGTGCTTGTTCATTTAGGTTTTAGTAGAGTAAGAACTGTATTTGCCTACAGAGCGCTCGGTACGAAGTTACAAGAGATCGGCTCAGGCTGTTAAGACTAAACGGAATATCTGTTAAAGCCGTGCGATTACAAGAATTTAGTTCTAGAGAAGCCTACAATTTAGCTTCCACAACAGGGTCATACCCAGCTATTAATTTATGGCAATCACGTTATTTAACCCTTTAAGTGGCAGATCTTTCTGAATCAAGTTGTGCCCAATCTTTTCTAAGGTTCCCAAACAAATTGTTCACATAGCAACTGGATTCTACGAGAAAAATAATTTTACTCCTATGTCAGCAATACGGAACAAAGTTGTCGCTCGTGATAAGATCTCGCTTCTATAGTCTGCTTCATTACCCTAGACTTTTTATGAGGGGATCCTTTACATGGAAGACTTGCTACTGGGTAGAAATTAGTGCCTTAAACATCTTTTTTTTAAAGGTTGTTATTGTTACAGACCTTGTAGCAGATAATTGGTTAGGAAGGATTAGTGTCAATCATCCTCTTAAATGACCACTTTGAGAAGTAAAGGAGAAATCGCTCTCTGATTAGCAAGTTCACTCATTCCAGACTCGTTCGACGCACTTCTTATTCAGCGAATATAATTTAGCTGTTTGCAACCAGTTTTGCTAACCCCGAGTTAATTCGTTCTGGCCGGTTAAAAGGTTAAGGACCTAAGTGCCTTTCGAATAAGTACAATCTTCCAGCTTCAGGCAGTAGTCTAGTTTTCCCGTCCGTACACTTTCTCACTACTTAAAGAGCAGATTTCTAACTCCACGAAAGGTAAAGTACCAAAATTTAAAGAGAACGGTAAGTCCATGGAAACTGAACCACGAGCTGACTTTTAACGGCCTCCAAAGTTTCTTAAAAAACTTTGAAACTGCCACTGGGAAATTGCTCGCATCCTTAGTAGCACACTAAAATTTCCATCCCAAACTGTAGAACGAGTAGCACTTTTCACTTTCCAACTTTAGGCATATTTTATCACCCAAGGAGTTAGGTATTTCCACATAGATTAACACTAGTTCTGCTCCAGAAGAAAAGGTTCAGGCGCAGTCACTGTAGGGCCCCCCTCCCCCCAAGATAAAGCAGTGGAAATGGGAGACAGCTGAAGTTATCAATTCATCAGGCCTCGTGGAAAACTTCACATTAGAAGTGAACGCAGTGTCAGATAAGTTAGCTTGCAGCAAAGGATCAACGAACTTGTTCGAAGGGTTTTTTAAGAGCGGGAGCCATATTCAGCCACGCAAGTCATACGGTTGGCTAAGGCCATGCGGATCCCTGATCAACCGGAAAACCAGAAGCCTGGGGTCAGTCAATTCGGTATGATGTAGTCATATGTACAGCACTTACTGCATTAAGATAATCCGAATTCAAACATTTCATCCAGTAGCCACGCCAACGGCCAGTTACTTTATATGATATTCAAATTAAACGTTTCCACCTGATGAATTTACCATTGACCTTCAGACTGATTTCCTTGACACAGGTCTCGAGGAAAAGGAGTCTAACTCAACAGTACCACGTAACGTATTTATATACAGTACGTAGGCTGGAAGTGTGAACCCTTCGCTGCTTCAAGTTTTTACATGGACGCAGGTAAGCGATCCATATCAAATACACACTTCACTTCTTTGTACTAAGGAGCTAGCTTCTCGCCTTGTGTGCAGCCTTGCATGGCAAGAGTGTCCGCCCTGACGCGCGGTTGAAAACCTGCTGTAGCGCATTCAATTTGGCAAGCTATCCAGTCTTAAACTAGAGTTTATGTAATCTTCATAAGATATCTTCCCATCCATAAGAAGCTGGACATTTAGGGATTCAAAACGCGAGTCCCAGAATTTGGTATTCACGGTAAGATCTCTGGAGAGATTTTAGCGCACTGCCAGAACAATCTTTATAAAGGAACTAAATCACTGTACTAACTACAACACTACGAGCGCTAGGCACTGCACGTATCAGCAGACTCACAAGTCTGTCATCTGTTCTCAGTTTAAGTTTGTTCCCAGTGGAACAAAGTTTTGCTCTTAAGGGTATTTCCATTCTGAAACTGAGTTATTGACGATTCAGAAACTAAATATATCCCCCCAAAAAAATCAATTCTAATGCGATAAAGCACTTGTTCAGAGCTTTTCTAAAATTGGCCTCGCAGTGAATTTCAACGTTCCTTCTTAAGTCACTTCAGTTTCTTACGCTTGCAGTCAGGATGTGTTACTTTTCCATCGATCAACTGAGCCCCCAACTGATCTGCTTGTGTCATTTGTTCCACGTTGCTGCCCCACAAGATTGATTTTTCTACTTTGCCGCTCGAATTTAGTTTGGGTGGGCAAGTTACTTTTATAACAGAATATAAAAGCCTGCTGACCTTTGATCCAAGGTGAAAAAGGTTCCCTTTCACTCAAATTCACCTAAACTAAAACCAGGCTTCTTTCCAAAAGAAATCAGCACAGGCTAGTTTGAAAGAGTTAAAGAATCTGCATAGAAAGTAGTAATTACCGAAAACAAATCCAGTATAACCATTGCATCAGCATGTAGGCTACACATGAAAAATGTGTTTGACAAAGCAAGATTTGAGATTCATAGCTCTAAATTTACGGTGATTTAAGAAGAAATTTTGTAGGTTGGAAGTAGTTACCTGATATCCCATTGGAGTAATAGGTTTAATTAACGAGATAAGTTACGAACTAGTTGTGCTCATGAATGAAGGGTCCACTTAGTCTTCCACAGCTTTAAGTCTTCAAGCGCCAGCGCTTAAAAACTAGACTGAAAGCCGGCTTCCACAGTTGGTCAACGAATCTTAAACGAAGGTAAACTCATTGTTCCCATTTCTACGCTTAGCTATACAGCTACCATCAATCACTAAAGCATTAAGACTCCTGGGAGAGTAGTGGAAGGGCAGTTTGAGAGCCCATTTTGCCAGACGAATAAGCAGCTCTACATGAAGGTAAGCTCGAAATTACTATCTAACTTCTCCGAATGCATAGCCGTACACCCAACCAGGACAATAGCATTCAACACTTTTGCAGCACAAAGTATACTGGACAACTGGCCTCATTTGTTTTAACGCAACCATACTGCATCACGATTCCGGAAGAAATTGTTAAATAGCGTCATCCGCGTGTCCATTAGTTCTAAACACTTTTAAAGTGAATGCCAGACACAAACAGCTCTTGGAGTGAACTGAGAACCACGTCTTAGCGCTGTAGCGGCTCTCAGAATTAGGAGACCAGCAACTTTAGTCACCACTCGTACAACGTAATATAACGTGCACTACAAACCTGTTAATCAGAACTTTATATAATGTTTAAGAGACCACCTAAATAGGCTAAGTACAGTTAACACGAACTTCAACTTTATAGACAGTTCATTTCTACTTCGTAAGCATCTTCGAGTAAGCTTCCTAATCCCAAGATGTCCAAATTTATAAAATAAAGACTAGCCCTACAAGAAACACAGGAGTTATATAGTTTCACAAGTTTTTTAGACTGGAAGATAATACCGAAGTACGAACAAGTTGGATGAACTGTATTCTACGTCGGTTTAGTATATCCACTATGTTTCTAGACAGGAACTGTTCAGAAGTAACTGGAGTAGGACGCAGCCCCGGGTCTTTTTCCCCCAAGAAAGCTCAAGTTTTACTCTTAACATTAAGAATCAACCGGCAGGCTCTGACTGGCCCGCCGGCAAGAGGGACGGTGAGCCCTCGAATAGACAAACTTGTGCCCCTTGATCCAGGCACAGCCTCCTCAATTTTTTTGGACGGGGTTTGGAGGTTTAACGACCACCGTGAGCAACTCAATGGGCTATAAGCAGTCGCCTCAAATAAATTTTAAATATTCGAATACAAGACGAGGCGGAATTAAATTTAGAGCGAGTACAGGTTCAGGAGAAGTTAAAGGGGAAATTTGTGCCCGGCGACAGCAGAAGAGAAGTCACCTCTTCCCTGTTCAGAGTGGTGCCTTTGGAGCAATGGAAGTGAGCTGTTCAAACTCACTCAAGAAGCGTAAATGAGTATTTTACCCGTGTATTCGGCTCCTGCGTAATTTTTAGTTACCGAGTTAAGAATGAAGAAAATCTAAGTTAAACAAGAACTATTTTTTATTTACTAAGCTTGGTTAGTAGGAAGGGACTTTTGTACGCCTTCAAGTTCGTACCCACATAACCTTACTGAGCTCTTAACTCCCTCGAATAAGTTTATTACAACCATCACCCTTTCAGATTTCGCTAATGAACTTACTGTGACTAGTGTTATTATTAGGTGAAGCCTCTCCCCCTTAAAGTTTCTGGCCACGCCATTGGTGAGCACTGGCTCATCTACTAGTGTTAGGTGATCTTAATCCAAAATTTGCTTTTTAATTCGTACCTATTCTTTTAACGGAAAGACTTAAAAAATCAAATTATGAAATTCATCCACTTAAGTCATCGTGGAAGAGCCACTGAAAAAAATGAAAGTCAGGCCATAATTTAAGGAAAGTGGCTCGGCAGAGAAGAGGCTGTCGTTTTATGCGCGAAAAATAACTTTCTGCGTGTCAGAATTGATGGTGTAATTTAAAACTAAGAAATGATTTGCAACGGTAACTATGTTCATAATCGACAGACTTAAATTTATTTATTTTTGAATAAACAACTAAAACGCTAATTAAAGTTGACTGATAATACTAAACATAAAACGAATGAGTTATTAATCAACGAACTTTGCTTTCTATTTAGTCTGTTTTAAACAGCCTTACCATGAAATTAATATTCTTTTGGTACTTCACACAACACTTTGTATATTCCCTCGAAAAACCTTTTAGGTCATAACGCATGTACTCTTTTAGAGCACTTTTGTAAGAACAGCATGTTCACACACATCGAAACAACGCTATCTCTGTCCATGGTCGTGATCCAATAATTAACTGCTACGAGCCGCTGGCTGTTCTGTATCCACGCAACTGAAACTTGCAAGTGTTAGACGAAAATAAAAGCGAGCAAAGGACGCTAACATCCAACAATAATCCTAACATGTACTAGGTCTTGTACACAGATTAGTAAAGTCTGCTCACAATATCTAACCAAAGTTGCGAGGAGCTTTTCTAAGCTTAAATCGCGCTCCAATCTGACAAAATAGCAACCTGGAAGCATTCCTCATAATGCAGTATGAGAGGGATATGCTTGTAGCAGTTGACAATATTATCAGACTGAACACAGTGAAGTGACTCATCACTAGAAAACACAGATTATCCGGGTCCCCATGTTAATTCCCCCCCCCCCCCGTGGCATTTACATTCCCAGAAAAGGAATGTCAGGTTCTTGACCATTTTTTTGAAGGAAGCATTATATAAGGCATTTTATTTTCAGAGTAAATTCTTTTTTTATTGGTGCAACACAGCAAGTAATTCCGTTACGTTTAAATGTCTTTGGAGTTTCCAATTTTGTATTGCTAAAGACTTCATAAACAAAAGTGAAAAAACTGGGAAGGGAGTGCAAGGTCCAGAAAAATGTTTATACAGAAACACAGTATAATTTTAACAATTGTTCCTTAAAAGCTAGATGTACTTTAACGTTTGAAGTAAAAATTCCCATGCATTTATTGGTAGATCAGTATTTAAGAAAAACCTATAGATTCACAATACTCAATGCGCTGCAAGAACTTTTAAAAGAATATTTTTATTCTCCATGTGGCTATCTTAGAAGTTCTTGCAGCGATATTGGGGCTGCGTTAATTTGAGGATTTAGATCAGTCACGCGTGTGTATAGTAAGAAAAATTAAATATGTAAACTATTGAGTTAGTCAATAGTAGACCCCTGAAAATATAAGGTCTGCGCCCTTTTGGAGGGCCCAATCCGACACTGTCAACGGGTATGAGCAAAACAATCTAACCAGCAGACTTAACTGAAAGCACCCAATGGCTTCTTTCCCACCAGGCCATATAATATACGAGAAGTGCATACCTCTTCCAAACTTGGAGTGACAAGCTGAACTTTTATTGTAGAATGAATCACCGTTCAGGTTAGTAATATTCAGTTCCAGATTGCTTTGTGATTAAAGATTAAGAAACTACCATAAAGCCAATTAACAGACCACAAAAACCTAAATTGGGAACATTAGAAAGCTTGTTCACGGGGAAACTAGCGTTTTGCTAAGTTAATCTGGTATTTCCAAGAAGGAATTGCACATAAGTCAAAATTTTAAGTTTAACTGGGTAGGATTTCTTACGCTGAGAATCAGCATCCCAAAAGTTGCCTGCAAGAAGTTGTCGGTATACTTCATGAGGGTAGCATACGATCTAAAGATAGTCTAATTGAAATCCTGAAGTGCTGTAAACACCAGCAATTTCTGCTAAGACACGCGTAAGCTAAAAAGCTCTAGTCAAAAACCGCAGCAGTTTCCTCCGAAAGATCAGATACCTACTTACTTCTTGGTAGAGTATGTTTTACGTTCGTGTCCACTAAACTAGAACTCACCAGGTTACTCCGCCCGTATTCAAGAATACATCACTAGAATCATTAAATCTTTCAGAGTTAGAGGCAAACTACCTCTTCACTTCTTTGAAATCCAACGTCATTTCTTCCGTAATCTCAAAGATGGCTTCAAAATACTGTAAGTGCATATGGGCTTCTCAGCCTATTCCACCAACGTACAGGTAGTACGTAAAAATCATAAGCACACAACTTACAATTTTAGGGTAAAACCAGAATTAACATTTCAGCAATAGTTTCACGTCTTTGCCATTTCGCAAAGACTTCCAGCAGAGCTGCGCACAAGGTTTATGCAAACAGGTTTCTGCAAACAGGCCCTACGAGTACCCAAAACCCATGAAACGTCTAGCTTCTTTCGTAGTTTGATCTCGCAAGTATGCCAAACTCACTCTGGTTCAACTTTTGAGAAGTCATACACTAGTGCCCGTTCAGGGTGGCATTAAGTTTCCTCAAAACTTAAATATCAAACAGGTAATCGTCCACGTTTATAAGCGAGTCACTGAAAAATTTGTCCGTCACAGGAATCGAACCAAGGGTCTTCCAGTTACGCGCCGGATGCTTCCACTGCACCCTCTAATTCCTTCAAACTCACCAACTGCCAAGCCAGTTTTGCTTCTTGGAGCCCCGTACACATTCACCAAAAAAAAAGCAACTGAACAAATAACTAGGCGAACGAATACACTATTTACGTGGACTAGGAACATCAACAGAAGTCATCGCTCTTTCCTAGTTTATTCGCCTCTTATTATTTGTTCAGTTGCTGCTTGCCAACTTTGGCTAATCCCCAGCATTGTGCGGGGCTGCAAGTTGGCTTGACAGTGAGAATCAGGAGGAATTCGAGGTCCCTGTGGTGCAGTGGAAGCATATCCGGAAGACTGGGTTAGATTCCTGGTGGCGGCCAATGAGAAATTCCGTGACTTATAGACGTGGAAAGAGCGATGACCTGTTTGATGTTCCTAATCACGTCAAGTGTGTATTATAACTTTAATATCAGTTGATCATATCTAAATTACTAATAACTTAAGCCACAATTTTAAAACCATCTGCAATAAGCCAGCAGCAACCGTACACGAAACGTACGCTTTCTACAAAATGCTAAGAAACTAGTTGTTATTCCTGGAGTAAACCATATTTTCCCCAGAGTGCAGCTGAACATTGCGTTTATACATTACAAAAGGTTGGAACCTCCAACTGGAGAAACTAGCTGATCCACGCAGTTGCAATGTTTAAAATAGCAATTTTTCCTATGCTACACCACTAGTACTGTGAAGTTTACTTGTAACCTCTGCACATTCAACCGTTCTGACGCTCTAAATACACACCCATTAAGTCACGATTAAAATTTTCTAGTTCCCTCCATCCTAGCCTTCATGTTAATAACTCAGATCTCAGTCAGAAGCTCTGCTTTTAGAATTAAAAGTACCTTGCTATGTATTACACAGCAACGCATACAGCTTCGAACAAAGTTTTTTCACGGCTCGTTTAAGAACTCATAACTTAAGAGCAGCATTAGCAGTGATCGCCAAAATATTCCAATATAAGAAGATCTGCTAGGACGTTAACTTTCAAATCTACTGGAAGAATCAGCAGATTCCGCACAGTTACAAGCAAAGTGACAGTATTTCACTGCACAACAGTTACAAGAGATCGTTGACACCAAGCCATTTAAGAAATACGCAACCATTAAGTCCGGATGGCAAAGTTATTCATGTACAGAGATATCCCTTAGTACGTGTCCTCTAAACTAATTTCTCCACCTGGGAAAATTTAACTGTCCTCTACGTTGTGGGTAATTCGGCAGCGAGTTTGCTGGAATCCACAGATCTTATTTTACAGTAAATAGAACACGCAACGTATGCACAGGGACGTTCATAGATCTTTGAACTACTTCATATCCAGACTAGGTGTTCTAGTTCAGGAAGAATTAGTTTATGTATTAGCATTAATCACGTTTAAACAGAATTTCCTTTATGGTTTACTCTTTAAAAATCTCTCCAATACAGAAGAGAATTCTTCCCAGCTTCAGGTATGCACTGTCCTTTCTGGTTAGCAGCCTTCCGCGGTACGCACTAGCTTATACTGGTGCAACACAAGCTTGCTTCTTACCTTTTCAAGCTGGGCTGAAGTGCATACAGCAGCCTCCAGTCCCGGTCTGGCACGCTTTTAGTAGGTATACAAGACCTAGGAATTATCCACCAGTCTTCCCTCAGAAGTTAAGCACTTCCTTACGAAGCTTCACATTAGTACCAGACTAGGATTTAGACAAAGTCTAGAATTGTACCAATCTCAGACGGGCTACAGTATTGTATCAGTCATCAGCTTCCACAACTTTCATGTCGATGAGTAACCTTACGGAATGAGAGTTAACGTTAGGCTTCAAAGTCCGGGAAGTCAGCATATAGCAGGTGTTCGAAGAATGCAGGAAGTAGAGACTAAAGTTAAAAATTGGATTACGTAACACGTCCGCTAGTCACCTACATCCTACACACACTGATACCCGAATCTTATGCTTACAAATATTCCGCGAGATTAGTCGCGAAGATAAAGCACCTAGTTACTGCTCTGAATACGCCGCAGCTTTTTACGGCAGCTGTAATGTTGCTGAGTTCTAACACTTAATACACGAAGTTGGCAGTGAACTAGAGCTCTCGGCAGAAATCCGGACTAATGTCACATTAAATTAATAGCATAGATTGCAATTAAGGTGTATTTCTATGCTTGCAAAAATTCCCATAAACCTCCCAAAGGGACTTTTAACACAGCGTGGGCTCCTACTCTGGAAGTCAGTGTGCTCTAACTTTTCCAGATAAAATTTATAATACGGGCGACAAGATTCCCCCCCCCCCCCCACAAGAAAAAAATTATAGACGAGCAATAGTTAAAATGTTCTCACAAAAACCACTTGGTAGAAACAATTAGGTTATTCATTTCCTAAAATGGCCCAATATTCTCTTTTTTTATTAGAATCAAGAGAGTTCAGTATATGGTTTATTCACAGGCTCTGGTTTTAGTTATTCACAGAAAGATCCATGCATACTGAAAACATACCAAAATAAATTTTACTGGTACTGATGTGTGAGCGGACTTCAATCACTAGCAGCTGATGATAGAGTAGTATATGAAGCATCTTCAGACTTATATTTCGTGTTTACAAGTTGTTTAACTAGTTTTCAGGTCAGTTTCTTTACCACTTTGAGATTCCGACAGCTTCTTGAAACCTAGTACTTTACCCATGCTAATACCAGCCAAGAAATTTCGTGGTCTGAGTAAATCTACACAAGCATCAAATCACAAGGTCAATCAAGAACACTTGACGGATTAGACTAAGTTTACCGAACAGCGGCTTTGTGAGGTACGTCCGTAGATAACTTCACATTTTACAAGCTTTTAGTTATGGGTCTACTCGAGAACTTCAGACTTCTCAACAGCATACTATTGAGAACTTATCTAAGCAAGTCATGTTCAGCTCTAATCTAGAGCACGCACTGGCATATTAGGCTAAAGAAATATCTAACCTCACTGTGCCAGAACAGGACATTCTATAAGCAACATTGGCGCAGCTTTCAAAGCAACAGTCTAGGGGGACAACTTAAGAACTCACTAGTAGATCAGTGCTTTGCGAGTAGATTCATAGCTATCTAGCATTTGAATGGCGTACAGAGGAATGTTAAAAGTGCCCATATTTGCAACTGCAATGCTCAGTTTTAAACCTGCGTATAGAAAAGTGCTTTCGTTCTTTGATTTCACCATGTTAAACATTGTACATGAAATAATTACCGCGTAGAACTTTTAAAAACTAGGAAATCGGGAACGTTCCAGTAAAGAAGTGCAGACTAAAAGTTTAAGGTTTAAAAATACTGTTGAGATTTTCTGGATCTATTCTAATTCTGTCACAAGTAGGAATAAGAATTTCTTTCGGATTCTAGATATTGGAGATTAAGTGCTAGAGTAATTTGCTAAGAATGTCTGGCAAATCATAACCCGAGTTCTGGGTGAGAAGTTTCTTTACCCTATAACCCCAGCATTTGTCAGCTAGCCATCAGACCCAGAGTTCCATCTACGACAAGTCTGGTTCCGCGGCATTACGGGACGAGCCGTGTGAACTTATGTTTTCACTCAAGATTTCTTTAGACTAGTACCATATGGCACAGATTTATACATAGGAGCATCTCTAACCTAAACAGTCTTCACTACACCATCGTAAGCATGGATCTTGGCCATACGGTCAACGTAAAGTCAACTTGCAACAGTTTCTGACATCTCTTGCACGAAGGTCAGCTTTGCGCTGAGATACATTACTGCAACAGCCTTCAGAACACTCGCTGGAAGTACTACGAGAGTAGTAAACTCGAATGTACGGTCATTACAGTGACAATATTTTTAAGGTAAATTAGCAACTTTATGCTGTACAACGTTTCTGTGGAAGTTAGTACTATTGCATATAGTAGAAAAGCTAAACAAGCAGCATCAAGATTTTCTTACATCTAGTCTAGAGTTAAGTTTCTAAATTAAGATTAGCCGCATCTGCCATAAGTTGTGGCAAGTCAGACTTCAGGGTGGTTACCTTACCGCCGTTTTTGTCGCAAGTAGAAACTAGTTAGGCAGTCAATTTGACTTTTTGGCTACCAGGATCAGATTTGTTATACTTCAGCAGCGAGACATTAGAGCCAAAATTTATCGTTCAGGATCAGAGCTATCATGGGATATCTTGAAGCTACTAAGTGCTCCAACGTGAAGAGAGCGGATTTTATTATAAACTTCATTAAGTAATAGTCTAGAGTTTTTCCAGTTTTAAGTCTGGTACAGAACAGTTCGTACGTTATTTGAAAGACCTGAAGTACTGGTTTTGTATCTAGGAGCAGTAAGAGGTAGTTTTCTCAACAGTAACTATCTGGAGTTTAGTTCTAAGCATAAAGTTACCGGAAATGCGAAGGGTTGTTATTCTTGGGGGTATTTTAGTTTAGTCTCTACAAAAAGCTTGTCATTACCAGTATTTAATTCGGTTAAGTACAGTTAACACCAAAATTAGCATTAAAAGCAAAAACTGATGTGCCAGAATTTCAGCTGTTATTAATCCAGCTTTAAGTCAGTGGAAGAAATATGGATCCGACTAAACGTTGAGATTCGTAAATACAGTTACTACGCCATAAACACTTTCAACTCCCTATATCAGCGCACTAAACTGCAAGTTGAAGGTTTTTATGGAGTAGTATAGATTCGCTTAGTTACTGGTGTAATATATGCCAAGCTTCTTCCCACTATGGAAGGACTCACTTTATTTCAAGTTTTAGACGCGTTTTGCCTAACCTTTGTCTTAAGCCTCCCAGTAGAGAACGACGCCGTTGAGATTTGTGCATACTATATTACCAGTAGAAGAATACATTTGTTTTACGCTATGAGATTTTAAGAAACATCTTACAGCGCAGGAACTCTAGTCTAGCAACAAGCCAGGTTTTTTGGTAAGAGTTTCCACGCTGCGGAAAGCTAAAATGTGAACTAAGTTCAAGGGAATACTTGAAGTACTATTCACTTAGTTGTACTTTAAGTTTATAATATAAGAAGAAACCGTTGTGTTTAACTTATGACAGTTAAAGCGTATAATCACAACTTCATGATAACTTAGGATTACTCGAAGTTAGTATATTCAAGTGAAGTGCCGTGGAAAGTATGCATCACTAGAGATTTCAGATTTGTTCCACGAGGAATCAAAACTAGTTTTGTATAAAAATTTATTTTTACAACACATGCAATACATTAAGTTCACATTCATAGGAACAATTCGCTTGAAGTTAGTACATTAAGAACTGCTTACTTAACTGTAGCCCACAGAGCATTTACACTTGCCAAGGGACAACCTATAAAGGCTTTAGGGAGTTTCCA
The DNA here is from genome assembly GCA_039090855.1 of Macrothele yani. Classification (NCBI taxonomy): domain Eukaryota; kingdom Metazoa; phylum Arthropoda; class Arachnida; order Araneae; family Macrothelidae; genus Macrothele; species Macrothele yani. The sequence continues at coordinate 60,682,720 of CM077018.1, read as the reverse complement.
TTAGGGGTGTTTCGTTGCTCTAGGATTCTACTAGGGCATTTTAAACGAGACCTTGGGGTATAGGTTTACAAAGTTAATCATGATGAGCTTATGAATTTGCAGATTTGATAAGCTAGATTATCGCTGGAGGCTTTAGTTAAATCTGCTAAACTCTCCCCGGAACGAGCTCTACATTAGACAATCAGTTTAAATATCCCAGTAATATGAATTAGGTTTCCAGACCTATCTTTAAGAGTTTTAGTGGTATAAGTTTTGTGCTTTAAGCAAACGAGTGCATGACAAGTTATTGAGGGTGTGCAACTGGTATCTAGATTAACTTAAAGTACTTCTAAAGAACCTACGCTTTTGAGCGCAAGAGTCAAAATTGCACATTCTTGGTTCAAAGATAAGTAAAACCAACTATCAGACTAAAATATCCATGGAGTAACAATTCCCCCCTCAAGTAAAATTTAAGGGCAGTAACTGATCTAACCATAGTCGTTTTTCCACCACAGAAGGCAAGGATTCTATACTTTTGAAGGTGATCAACTACGCTATTTTACAATAATCAAGTAATTTTAGTATTACTTGAACCAATGCCGCACAAGATTTTGTTTCACATGGCGATATTTTACTTAAAAAGTTTAATTTCTGAAAATCCAGATTTACATAAAAATATAAAAACAAGAAAGGTCACAGTTCCCAATTACCTAGGTGAAGTTCTGCCGGTCACTCTGTGCAGAAGACAGTTGACTGCAATGCAAAGATATTCTTAGTTGGAATGTCCAAAACCTTTTTAGTAGAGCACCGGCGGAGATAATAACTAGTCTTTACAAATCCAAAGAGCTGCATTAACTCTGATGCTTCGAGGTTAGAACTCACAAGCTTTGCTACAACACCTTGCTCCCTTTGTTCTAGCGATAAACTACTAATCAAGCCGTGAAGAAGAGCGTAGGCAGTGCAGTAGTCATCAGCATAAATAGGAGCTATGAGCCAATTTCCCTGAAGTCCCTTCTTCATACAGGAATAACCAGCAATCGTTGGCAGTAACGGCTTGATTGCAGCCAGGGTGATTGTACCGTGCTCTCTTATGGTAGATTCAACAATTGAAGACCTGTCATACAAGTGAAGACGACGGTCATAGTCTAAAATGTGATGAATGAAGTTATTGTCCACCGGGAGTGTAAAAGGCAGAGCTGCAGGAGTAGAGGTAGGCAGTATGGGTGTGCTACTACGGTATAAGTCCACAGTCCAGTCTGCAACAACACTGAACCCTTTTTGTCCATAATGAGTTACCATCTTTTCTATTGAACTTAAGGAAGTGTTACGATCACCTAAGTGATTGATTGCAGCATTCCAAAGGAGTCTTCCGATACCTTCTCCCCGATATTTCTGTTTAACGACATAGAGACCGAGATAGCCATGGTCATCAGAAAGAGCCATGCTGCTGCAGCAGCCAGCAACATTTTCATCTTCATCAACAGCAATGAAAATCCCTCGAGGATCGAAATTCAGCCAAGTTTCAAACTCCGGCTCTAGCCCCATCTCACGGCCCTCTGAACGTGGAAGTGCCATGAGCGATGGAATATCCTGGCGACAAAGATTACGAATTATACAGCGAGCCATAACTTAATCAACACCTCGGGTATCTTCAACACTAAACAGATTCGTCCGGTATACGCTGGCGTTGCCTTGCAAAGAAAGCTAATCTCAGCTACAGAATATATAGTTGCGGAGAGCGGTGTTCGACAATGTAATGTGATATTGCCAGATACTTCACACGTTGTGAAGCTTTTTGAGAAAATTTGCATATCACCGAATGCTTGAAAAAAATTATTTTGTTTCGATACCCTTATAGCTAATGAAATTTAACTAAAACATTTTGTGTTGTTCTCAAGCGACCAGATTCCTATAAAGGTTTGCAACTTTTTATAAAAGACTGTCTCTCTGTCGCAGCTTCCTTATGTTTCGAACAAACCGCTGGTTTTTTTTTATTGGAAGTTTAACGACCACCGTGAGCAACTCAATGGTCTATAAGCAGTTGCCCGTCCCTAATTTAGGGTCACTGGTTCCAGGGAAGGGAGAGAGCCAGAGCCGTAAGACAAACACAACATACATGCCTCACCGGAATTCGAATCCGGACCCCTTTCGGACAAATGATCAGAAGCCATCGCTTAGACCACTGCGTCACCAGGGCGGCCTAATTGCTGGGTTGATTTGGGTGAGGGAGCTAATTTCTTCTTTTATAAATATTACAGCAAAACCAATTTTCGCCGTCCCGGTGGTGCAGTGGTCTAAGAGCTGGCTTCTGACCACTCATCAGGGATGGGTCCGTGTTCATATCCCGGTGAGGCGTGCATGCCGTGTTTGTCTTACTGCACTGGTTCTCTGCGTTCCCCGGAAAAAGTGGCCCTAAATTAGGGACGGGCGACTGCTTATGGCCCACTGAGTTGCTCACGGTGGTCGTTAACTCCCTGTCTCACCAGAAGAATCAATTTTCGATAATACATATTTCATCTTATTGGAGGTTTAACGACCGCCGTGAACAACTCAAAGGCTACAAGCACTCGCCCGTCCATATTTTAGGGCCACTGACTCCAGGGAAGGGAGAGAGTCAGAGCCGTAAGACAAACACAACATCCATGCCTCACCGGGATTGGAACCCGGACCCATCTCGGGCAAATGATCAGAAGCCATCGGTTAGACCACTGCACCACCGGGGGGGGGGCGAGTTCGATAACTTATAAATCTTTTTTTTTTTAATTCGGGTTTAATGACCACCGTGAACAACTCAATGGGCTATAAGCAGTCGCCCGTCCCTTATATTTAGGGCCACTGGTTCCAGGAAAGAGGGAGAGCCAGACTACCGGGGTTAGACCACTGCACCACGGGGGGGGGGCTTTTTTTTTTTGATTGGAGGTTTAACGACCACCGTGAGCAACTCAATGGACTATAAGCAGTCGCCCGTCCCTAATTTAGGGTCACTGGTTCCAGGGAAGGGAGAGAGTCAGTGCCGTAAGACAAACACAACATCCATGCCTCACCGGGATTCGAACCCGGACCCCTTACGGACGAATGATCAAAGGCCAGCGCCTTAGACCACTGCGCCACCGAGGCGGCGGGGGGGGGGTGGCTTCGATCGATAACTTAGAATTTTTTTTTCGGGTTTAATGACCACCGTGAACAACTCAATGGGCAACGAGCAGTCGCCCGTACCTAATTTAGGGCCACTGGTTCCAGGGAAGGGGGACAGCCAGAACCGTAAGACAAACACAACATCCATGCTTGAACGGGATTCGAACCCGGACCCATCTCGGACGAATGGTCAGAAAACTGCACCACCAGGGCGGCAAATCTATTTAGATAATTTTTGCTTTAAGAATCTTGGTGCTTGAGAGGTTAGAGACGCTGGTTTCTGGCCAATCCTACGAGATGGGCCCGGGCTCGAGTGTTGAACGAGACATTTTTTTAAATTTGGGATTTAACGACTACAGTGAGCATTTTGATGGGCTATAAGCAGTCGCATGTCCCTACCCGGCAAAAACAGTGTTGCTGGGCAAGCACTCAAGCCAGCCAGCAGTGGCCCAGCACTATATTGCCGCTGCCCAACTGTCAAGCCGCCCCGGTGGCGCAGTGGTCTAAGGCGTTGGCCTCTGATCATTCGTCCGAAGGGGTCCGGGTTCGAATCCCGGTGAGGCATGGATGTTGTGTTTGTCTTACGGCACTGGCTCTCTCCCTTCCCTGGAACCAGTGACCCTAAATTAGGGACGGGCGACTGCTTATAGCCCATTGAGTTGCTCACGGTGGTCGTTAAACCTCCAATCAAAAAAAAAAAAAAAAAAAAAAAAACTGTCAATAAAATGTTCCGGCGGGCAGCACATGGGCCAGTTAGCACTCCATCAAAAGTCATATGCCACGACAGGTCCATCAGTTATCCATCACGGGCAGTGGCTGCCACAAGCGGCACTGCAAGCGCGTGCCAAAAATGATGGCTAGCCCAATGTGGTCCGCTAGTTTCCCGGCAGTAGCGTCCGGCAATCACGTGACGTTACTCATGGCTTGCCGAATCTTGTCCGCCAATTTCCCAGTAGAAAAAAAAAACAGTTAACAGTAGTTTCCCAACGGCACAACTACTTTTTCTGTTCCCCTAAGAAACTTCTTCATGACGGCACTGTCGTCGAACCAACGACAGTCCACTTGCGAAGCGGACACTCTAGCCACCACACTGGTTTTCCCCTCACAAGCCTTTGCTAAAAGCTGAGCCACTTTTCTGCGCGATGTGAAACGAAGGGTTCTCTTTTTAATTTTACAATATTGCGAGGTATTTTTCATAAATGTCCGTTTCATATAATACATAAATTTATTTTTTCAACATAACGATTGTTTTTATTTTCCTTAAAGGAACTTCACCCATTTTCAACGAGTGTACCATCTTAAAGGCGCTTTCCAAAGTTATGTGCTGTCCTTGTGGTCTTGAATGGCAATTGTTTAATTAATATACTGTATTTACCCGTTCATGTCACATTCTGTCAGTCCCCAACCAGGGGAGGAGGAGGGCCGAACAGATTTCCGTTGCTCAGCAAGGCAGGTCAAGTGACAATTCAAATTATATACAACAAAAATGTGGGTGAAACTGTAAAAGCATTGAAATAAATTTTCAATTGTACAAATCCAGAGAGATTGTGCTTTTGGAAATGGCCAGTAAAGTGCATTTTCCTCACACACTCACTATGCCTCCTTCTACCTTTGAGACTGTGAAAGCAATGAAGAAATGAGAAAATTCTACCCATTTTTTGAGAACAAGTAACCTTTGTACGATGGTCGTAGATTCGATTAGATTCACAGTGTTATTACTGAGTTGGAAAAGTTGAGACAATTGGCTCATAATAATGTCAGAAGCACGCACAGTTGTACAGGACATGGGACTTCCATCACACTTCCCAATAAAAAGGATAAAGAAAGGAAAAATTCTGTGATGGCGCTGCCTTGGGAGAAGCAGATACTGTGATTAGTGATGGTGAATATGAATCACCCTTTTGCCGCCCAGGTGGCGCAGTAGTCTGAGCGATAGTTTCTTATCATTCGCCCTAGATGGGTCCGGGTTCGAATCCCGTGAGGGATGGATGTTGTGTTTGTCTTACGTCACTGGCTCTCTCCCTTCCCTGGAACCAGTGACCCTAAATTAGAGACGGGCGACTGCTTATAGCCAATTGATTGATTGATTGTAGAGGATTTTAGGAAGGGAGTGGCTGACCCGAGGCCTTAAACAACCCTTAGAAATAGGAAGCTAGGAGATTTGGGCTCGAGTGCCCGATAGGAAAGTCACACGGAAGCGAGGTAGAAGACGCCCTTATTTACTACCGCGGGGCCAGTACCCGGGGTCCGACGGCTTAACGTGCCCATTCAATGCTCTAGTAGATCAGATCGGATCATATGTAGAGGATTTTAGGAAGGGAGTGTCTGACCCCAGGTCTTAAACAACCCTTAGAAATAGGAAGCTAGGAGATTTGGGCTAGAGTGCCCGATAGGAAAGTGACACGGAAGCGAGGTAGAAGACGCCCTTATTTACTACCGCGGGGCCAGTACCCGGGGTCCGACGGCTTAACGTGCCCATTCAATGCTCTAGTAGATCAGATCGGATCATATGTAGAGGATTTTAGGAAGGGAGTGTCTGACCCTAGGTCTTAAACAACCCTTAGAAATAGGAAGCTAGGAGATTTGGGCTAGAGTGCCCGATAGGAAAGTGACACGGAAGCGAGGTAGAAGACGCCCTTATTTACTACCGCGGGGCCAGTACCCGGGGTCCGACGGCTTAACGTGCCCATTCAATGCTCTAGTAGATCAGATCGGATCATATGTAGAGGATTTTAGGAAGGAGTGTCTGACCCTAGGTCTTAAACAACCCTTAGAAATAGGAAGCTAGGAGATTTGGGCTAGAGTGCCCGATAGGAAAGTGACACGGAAGCGAGGTAGAAGACGCCCTTATTTACTACCGCGGGGCCAGTACCCGGGGTCCGACGGCTTAACGTGCCCATTCAATGCTCTAGTAGATCAGATCGGATCATATGTAGAGGATTTTAGGAAGGGAGTGTCTGACCCTAGGTCTTAAACAACCCTTAGAAATAGGAAGCTAGGAGATTTGGGCTAGAGTGCCCGATAGGAAAGTGACACGGAAGCGAGGTAGAAGACGCCCTTATTTACTACCGCGGGGCCAGTACCCGGGGTCCGACGGCTTAACGTGCCCATTCAATGCTCTAGTAGATCAGATCGGATCATATGTAGAGGATTTTAGGAAGGGAGTGTCTGACCCTAGGTCTTAAACAACCCTTAGAAATAGGAAGCTAGGAGATTTGGGCTAGAGTGCCCGATAGGAAAGTGACACGGAAGCGAGGTAGAAGACGCCCTTATTTACTACCGCGGGGCCAGTACCCGGGGTCCGACGGCTTAACGTGCCCATTCAATGCTCTAGTAGATCAGATCGGATCATATGTAGAGGATTTTAGGAAGGGAGTGTCTGACCCTAGGTCTTAAACAACCCTTAGAAATAGGAAGCTAGGAGATTTGGGCTAGAGTGCCCGATAGGAAAGTGACACGGAAGCGAGGTAGAAGACGCCCTTATTTACTACCGCGGGGCCAGTACCCGGGGTCCGACGGCTTAACGTGCCCATTCAATGCTCTAGTAGATCAGATCGGATCATATGTAGAGGATTTTAGGAAGGGAGTGTCTGACCCCAGGTCTTAAACAACCCTTAGAAATAGGAAGCTAGGAGATTTGGGCTAGAGTGCCCGATAGGAAAGTCACACGGAAGCGAGGCAGAAGACGCCCTTATTTACTACCGGGGGGCCAGTACCCGGGGTCCGACGGTTTAACGTGCCCATTCAATGCTCTAGTAGATCAGATCGGATCATATGTAGAGGATTTTAGGAAGGGAGTGTCTGACCCCAGGTCTTAAACAACCCTTAGAAATAGGAAGCTAGGAGATTTGGGCTAGAGTGCCCGATAGGAAAGTGACACGGAAGCGAGGTAGAAGACGCCCTTATTTACTACCGCGGGGCCAGTACCCGGGGTCCGACGGCTTAACGTGCCCATTCAATGCTCTAGTAGATCAGATCGGATCATATGTAGAGGATTTTAGGAAGGGAGTGTCTGACCCCAGGTCTTAAACAACCCTTAGAAATAGGAAGCTAGGAGATTTGGGCTAGAGTGCCCGATAGGAAAGTCACACGGAAGCGAGGTAGAAGACGCCCTTACTTACTACTGGGGGGCCAGTACCCGGGGTCCGACGGCTTAACGTGCCCATTCAATGCTCTAGTAGATCAGATCGGATCATATGTAGAGGATTTTAGGAAGGGAGTGTCTGACCCCAGGTCTTAAACAACCCTTAGAAATTGGAAGCTAGGAGATTTGGACTAGAGTGCCCGATAGGAAAGTCACACGGAAGCGAGGTAGAAGACGCCCTTATTTACTACCGGGGGCCAGTACCCGGGGTCCGACGGCTTGACGTGCCCATTCAATGCTCTAGTAGATCAGATCGGATCATATGTAGAGGATTTTAGGAAGGGAGTGTCTGACCCCAGGTCTTAAACAACCCTTAGAAATAGGAAGCTCGGAGGTTTGGGCTAGAGTGCCCGATAGGAAAGTGACACGGAAGCGAGGTAGAAGACGCCCTTATTTACTACCGGGGGCCAGTACCCGGGGTCCGACGGCTTAACGTGCTCATTCAATGCTCTAGTAGATCAGATCGGATCATATGTAGAGGATTTTAGGAAGGGAGTGTCTGACCCCAGGTCTTAAACAACCCTTAGAAATAGGAAGCTAGGAGATTTGGGCTAGAGTGCCCGATACGAAAGTGACACGGAAGCGAGGTAGAAGACGCCCTTATTTACTACCGGGGGCCAGTACCCGGGGTCCGACGGCTTAACGTGCCCATTCAATGCTCTAGTAGATCAGGTCAGATCATATGTAGAGGATTTTAGGAAGGGAGTGTCTGACCCCAGGTCTTAAACAACCCTTAGAAATAGGAAGCTAGGAGATTTGGGCTAGAGTGCCCGATAGGAAAGTCACAAGGAAGCGAGGTAGAAGACGCCCTTATTTACTACCGGGGGCCAGTACCCGGGGTCCGACGGCTTAACGTGCCCATCAGATCAGATCAGATCATATGTAGAGGATTTTAGGAAGGGAGTGTCTGACCCCATGTCTTAAACAACCCTTAGAAATAGGAAGCTAGGAGATTTGGGCTAGAGTGCCCGATAGGAAAGTCACACGGAAGCGAAGTAGAAAGGGGTAGGAAGATGCCCTTATTTATTTCCGGGGGGGGGCAGTACCCGGAGTCCGACGGCTTAACGTGCCCATCCGACGCACGGCGGGTATTTAGTGGATCGAGTGTTCGTACCTGCCTGGGATCGAACCTGAGGTCTTTTCCGTGGCAGTCACGAACGTTGCCCACTAGGCCACCCGTGGCCTTTATAGTCAATTGAGTTGCTCACGGTGGTCGTTAAACCTCCTATCAAAAAAAAAAAAAGTCCATTTAGAATTAATATGTTCTAACTTATGTAACTTTGGATTGTCTAAGCGATGGCCTCTGTTCATTCGGCCGAAAGGGGTTTGGGTTCGAATCCCGGTGAGGCATGGATGTTGTGCTTGTCTTACGGCACTGGCTCAATCCTTTTCCTGGAACCAGTGACCCTAAATTAGGGACGGACAACTGCTTATAGCCTATTGAGTGGCTCACGGGGGTCGTTAAACCTCCAAACAAACAAACAAAAAGTCGCCATTTAAAATTAATATGTTCTAACTTATGTAACTTTGGATTGTCTAAGCGATGGCCTCTGTTCATTCGGCCGAAAGGGGGCTGGGTTCGAATCCCGGTGAGGCATGGATGTTGTGCTTGTCTTACGGCACTGGCTCAATCCTTTTCCTGGAACCAGTGACCCTAAATTAGGGACGGACAACTGCTTATAGCCTATTGAGTGGCTCACGGGGGTCGTTAAACCTCCAAACAAACAAACAAAAAGTCGCCATTTAAAATTAATATGTTCTAACTTATGTAACTTTGGATTGTCTAAGCGATGGCCTCTGTTCATTCGGCCGAAAGGGGGCTGGGTTCGAATCCCGGTGAGGCATGGATGTTGTGCTTGTCTTACGGCACTGGCTCAATCCTTTTCCTGGAACCAGTGACCCTAAATTAGGGACGGACAACTGCTTATAGCCTATTGAGTGGCTCACGGGGGTCGTTAAACCTCCAAACAAACAAACAAAAAGTCACCATTTAAAATTAATATGTTCTAACTTATGTAACTTTGGATTGTCTAAGCGATGGCCTCTGTTCATTCGGCCGAAAGGGGTCTGGGTTCGAATCCCGGTGAGGCATGGATGTTGTGCTTGTCTTACGGCACTGGCTCTCTCCCTTCCCTGGAATCAATGACCCTAAATTAGAGACGGGCGACTGCTTATAGCCCATTAAGTTGCCAAAAAAAAAATCACCATTTAGAATTAATATATATTCTATGTAACTTTGGATTGTCTAAGCGATGGCCTTTGATCATTCGTCCGAAAGGGGTCTGGGTTCGAATCCCGTTGAGGCATGGGTGTCGTGCTTCTCTTACGGCACTGGCTCTTTCCCTTCTCTGGATTAGAGGCGGGCGACTGCTTACAACCCATTGTGTTGCTCACAGTGGTCGTTAAACCTCCAATCAAAAAAAAAAAAAAGATTTTTCTCATATTTCGCGAACTATTCTCGAACAACGAGGCACTATTACATAGCGTATTATCATGCTGAAAGAAGGCACAACTAGAAGGGAAATACCCTGTCCATGAAAGGATTTATCTGGTCTGCAATGATGTTGAGGTGAGTGGTAGATGGCATAATTTCCCGCACGTGAATGACTGGACACAAGGTTTCCCTGCGAACATTGCCCAAAGCATTACACTGCCGTCACCGGCTTGGTTTCATCCCATGATGCATCCTGGCGCCAACCTTTCTCGTTCAAGAGCCAGGAAGTATTTGTGTACCACAGCGAGTGCAAAAGCTTTGTAAATATTTTTTCGTTTATATAGGACATAAGTGTCTCAGAAAAGTGAGTCTTGCAAAATTCCAGTGGTGGGTTGCTGCGTGATGACGACATCAAAATGGCTGCCGGCTATTACGTAGTTGCCGCATTTAAACATGCATAACTTCTCACACGTTTATGTCAAAGAGATGAATTGTTTTTTGAAATGTTTCAAATTTAATGACACGTTTTTTTTTGTAATTACAAATTTTTGTTTACTCCATTAGTTTTTGAGATAATTGCATTTGAAAGTGTAAAATCAGTGTTCACGTCGGCCAAGGGTGACATTTAACCATGATTTTCTCAAAAACTATACGACTTTTGAAAAAATGCTCCGGAACAAAAAAGTTGCATTTTTTTAATGAGGATTCAGGAAATGTATAAAAATCTGGGGTTCACCCCAACGCTTAGAGAGTTATGAGTGATAACTCGTTATAAGTCCACTTTCTCATCAATACGGCTCCTGCGCTAATATGTAGTTGCCCCATTTAAATATGCAAATCTTCTCACCCATTTATGCTACAGAGATGATACTTTTTACCGAAATGTTTCAGACTTAATGACAAATACTTTCTGTAACTACACATTTTTTCTGTTTTGTTCCAAGTTAGCGTATTTGTAGTTGAAATTCAAAATGACTGCAGAGGATTAGTCTTGTATCATCCACACAGGAAATATTCAAGGACCCATCTTCGGATTAACTGATCCGACATGGAAGAAAACATTAAATGCGTCTTCTTCAAGATTAAGAACTTATAAAGACTCCAAGCACAATAATATATGTAAATTCCCCCAAAAGAGTTTGATGTAAGCAAACATGGCTATCACCGACTTTGCTACATAAATTTCACCGCAGTCCAGAAGACAGGAGATACTGAAATTCCCCAAGCAAAAACTTCAGGATACCCTTTGCGATCAAACGATCCAGCTGACATTTCTGTGGAAATAGCAACAAACACAGATGTTGTTGAAAAAATTTGTATTTTTTGTGGAATTAAAAGGAAACAAAGTTAAAGGGAAAAAAGAAGCGCTGGGCAAATATCAAACCAAGGGCGCCTAGAAAGGTACCAAAGATGCAGCAAAATTTCTTCAAGATCAGAATTTATTGTTAAAACTTGGTGACGAAAATTTTATAGCAAAGGAGGCATGGTACAACGACTCATGCCGCAAACAGTACCTAAAGACTTCATCGTCTCGAGAGACAGAGAATAAAAGAGAAACAACCACTGAAACATCTAGAAAAGTTTATCAACTAAAACACAACAGAGCATTTAGTAAAATAGTAGACTATGTCAATGAATACATAATTATATCAAATAAGGTCCAAAGCTGACTTTGGTTCATTCCCGACGTTGTGTTTACCTTTCTGAAGAAGGAATTGAGGGTCCTATGTATTCAACTCAAAAGTTAGTCGATAAACTGATGAGTCACTTTGGTCCTGCCTTAAAAACAACAAAATCGAGCAACAAACAGGGAATAATACTACTGACAGGAAGCAGAAAGGTACTAGAAATCCTCAACCACTTGAGTCACTATATTGGTTACCACACCAATGAGGAGCTTGAGACAGATTTAGCTATGTCTCTAATAAAGCATGCAGGAGTCACACCAGATAACATATGTAGAAGATCTAGGCTTTTCACTGGTTTAGCCTGGGACAACTTCGACTCCAACTTGGAGACATTGTCAGGAAAAGGGGAAAAGAGAGTTTATATAACACGCTAAGAATTTGCTACCTACCAAAACGTGGAAACTGAACAGCCTGGAAATCAAACTATGGAAGCAGAAAGGGAGATAAAATGTGCCCATAGCTGAGAAGAATCCGGTATTCTCATAGATAATCCCGCGGGATCTTGTAAGCCACTTAGAAAGATGAGATCACTTCAGATTGATTCAAAGGATCTTGAGCCATACCAAAGAAACCAAAATTAGTCAAACCATTGTGTTTTTTGGTGAATAATTGTCCTGTTACAAAACATTTCAAAACATTTGCTGACAGATTTTACTTGGGTGGTTTTTGTAAAATGGGCTGAAACAATAACATTAAGAGCGAGGTGGAATCCCAAAATTGTAGAAGATACATCTGTGAAACAGAAGATTGGTTACATGAGAAATATCACTTTGCCCCCTACACAGAATGATGTGGTGCTGGAAACTATGAAGGTATAACAGTAAGTAGCTGCTGAGTGTGGAGAGTCTTCAATTTTGGTTCATTATAGTCTTGCTCTGGCTAAACTTTCAATCATGATGCAAAATCAAGAAAGCCCTCGCTTTGACAATCTCTTCATTTTCTTTGGATCATTCCACATAGTTAGCCTACTTTGAAAATCTTGGATACTATCTCGATAGTTCAGGGATTGAACATATTCTTTCAGAGAGCGAAGTTCTAGCATCTGGTCCGATACATGGATTTCTCGGAGTAGAGGATTTCAGCAGATGTAGGCGAGTACACATCGTACTTTCCCTGTCTCTTGAAAGCTGCCTTTTCCAGAAGTTAATAGAACAACTACAAAACATTACAATATTAGAAAAACTTCAACGTCAGGTGAAAAAACGGAATGATGATCTTTCTCAAGATACATGTACTTCGGACAAGTTTATTGAGAGCTCAAATATAAAGCAAGTGTATGATGAGTTCAATGAATTCAAAGCAAAAACAAGAAGAGGATTTCACGGAGAAACAGATCAGTTCTATCAACAGTACACTGATCTCGTTAACATCTACAAATTCTTAAGCAGAGCCTATAGGACAAGTAACCTTGAAATGTATACGGATGCCTTAGAGAAAATGATTCCAGCTTTTTTCTCAGGCATGTGACTGAACTATGCGTGATGGATGACTGTGTACCTCCTAAAACTTCTGAACCTAGGAACCGAATACCCTGGTCATGTATGCACAAATGCAAGGTGGTCTAGGTATAAACCGCTCTAGTAACTCATTCTCTAGGGTACCAGTTGACATGGCACTAAAGCTGATTGTAAATGCTGACGCTTCTTCAAGGTTCGATGGCATCACTGCATTTTCAAACTCAGAATCTGCTAGAGCTCGATGGATGATCACAAGGCTATTGAAAAGTGATATAGTGAGCATCAAACTTGAAAGCAGAGGAATTACAGACGCTCCAGATATGAAGCATGATTTGCAAAACGGATGCGTTGAAAAAGATCACAGAGATATTGAAAACAAAAAAAAATTCAACCTTAAATGGTTTTCCAAACCCATTTCAAAACTTGGATCCTCAGGCACCTCTAAGAAACATTTCAACTGGACAGACAATCAATAAAAAGGTCACACTGGATCTTCTTTCATTTTCTTCTAAAGGGCAAGAAGCTGCTGAAAAGTTCAAAAAAATGTACTTGCTAGATTCAAAGAATGTTGACAAGCCTATACCCCAAAATTTGGGAGCTAACTGTGCATCTTCTGTTGTATCAAGTAACCTGAAAACAGAACAAAAGAAATCAGAGGTTGCCAAATGCACTTTAGATGCTTTCTATAAAGTAATTCATATCGCTGCTGTCCAAAAATGTGATGTGAAAAAAGTCATGGAGTATCCTCCAACATCTGTGCCATTCTCTCTTGTCTGTGCCATGTACGGACACCCTTGATACTACTCTGTGAGTGAAGTAAGATACAGTCTACTTGTATTTGTGAAGAAAACAACACCTAAGATCCAGTCTAAGGCATTCTCCAAAGTTAAAAGGATTGATCCAATAATGCTACCACCATCTAAACCTACTCTGATCCAAAAGACTAAAAGAAGCAATTTATTGGTTCAGTTGTGGAAACGAGCCCACTGCAGAAAACCTGGCAAAAAATCTCAAAAACTAACGGAGTTAACAAAAATGTGTAATTACAAAAAAAAAACAATTGTCATTACATTTGATACATTTCAGTAAAAAACATCATCTCTGTAGCATAAACGGATGAGAAGATTTGCATATTTAAATGCGGCAACTACATAATAGCGCGAGAGCAGTATTGAGGAGAAGGTGGACTTATAACGAATCATCACTCACAATTCTCATTAAAAAATGCAACTTTTTCGTTCCGGAGTATTTTTTCGAAAATCGTGCAGTTTTTGAGTAAATCATGGTAAAATGTCACATATAACCAATGTGAACACTGATTTCACACGTTCAAATGAAATGATCTCAAAAACCAATGGAGTTAACAAAAATGTGTAATTACAGAAGGTATTTGCCATTAAATCTGAAACATTTTGTTAAAGAATATCATCTCTGTAGCATAAATGGGGGGAGGATTTGTATATTTCAATGGGGCAACTACATAATAGCGCAGGAGCCGTATTGATGAGAAAGTGGACTTATAACGAGTTATCACTCATAATTCTCTAAGCGTTGGGGTAAACCCCAGATTTTGATACATTTTCTGAATCCTCATTAAAAAATGCAACTTTTTTTTTGTTCCAGAGCATTTTCTCGAAAGTCATATAGTTTTTGAGTGAATCATGGTTAAATGTCACACATAGACAATATGAACACTGTTTTTACATGTTTAAACGCAGTTATCTCAAAAACAAATGGATTAAACAAAATGTGTAATTACAAAAAATACTTGTCATTCAATTTGAAACATTTCAGAAAAAATTCATCCCTGCGACATAAACGAGTGAGAAGTTATGCATATTTAAATGTGGCAACTACGTAATAGCCGGCAGCCATATTGATGACGTCATCACGCAGCAACACACCATTGGAATTTTGCAAGACTCACTTTTCTGAGACACTTATGTCATACATAAACCAAAAAAAAAAAAAAAAAAAAAAAAAATTAGAAAGCTTTTGCGCTCTTCGGGTAAATAAATCCTGGTCTGGCTCTTGGACTATTTCCCAGGTAAACGACACGTACCATATTCCCTTGTCGCCAAATACGGGGGTGCTTAGGGGTTGAGCACCCCTTGAAATCATTTGGGGGTGCTCCACACCCCTCCGAATTTTTGTTATATGTACTGGATTCATACTTAAATATTTTAGTTGCACTTTACATAAAATTAAATAAGATAATCATAACATGGCGCAAATATTTGGTTTCTATAAAAAAAAGTCAATGTCTACAAAAATCGCGTTTTAACCACCGATACCGAATAAACACTTAAGAAATAAGACAGCCAAGCAAGCGAGAAATTGGGAGTGTGGGATGTGGTTTGTACCCTACCTTCCTAATTGTTTAAAGCTACCGATTTTGTTTTTTCGCAATCACGTTGCTTGCACATCAGTAAGTCGTCAGCAGCTCACCATGCACTCAATGAGCTTTGGTAGGGTCATAAAGCCATAAATGTCAGAACGGGAGTTATGAATGACCGTCCGAGAGCAGAAGACACACAGCAAGACTGCGAATGATCTTTTCTCGCTAAAAGGATAATTTTGAAGGATTTTTTTTTTTTGCTGTTGAATTCTGTTGAGGCCTTTTTTTTTCTCCCTAGCTTTATAAAACACACAAGCAGTCACCAATAGTAACACCAATCAATCCACGCAGGGGTGATACGCGAAATCGATAACAACTGGTTCACATGGACTGCAAGATGAACGATGGCGGGGTGGGCGTGGAGATTTCCAAGTTGCACTTGTTGATCAAAGCAAAAATTTCACTCTGATATCATCATCATCATCATCATCATTGTCAACCATTATCAATCCACTACTGGACGAAGGTCTCCCCAAGTTTCCCCACAACGGTCTCTCTTGTGCCAGTCTCCTCCACGTCACTCCCGCATACTTTCGAATTTCATCCACCCATCTCCCATGTGGTCTTCTTCTGGGTCTTTTCCTGTCTCTTGGAATCCAATCTAAAATTTCGGCTCTCCATCGATGGTCTGTCCTTCTGGCAGTATGTCCAGCCCATTGCCATTTCAGGGATTTAACTCTGATCATGATGTCTTCCACTCTCGTCATTTTTCGGATCCACGAGTTCATCTTCTTATCTCTCCTGGTTACACCAAGAATGCACCTCTCCATGCTGCTTTGAGTTGTCTGCAGCCTTTGTATGTCTCTTTTATTTAAGGTCCACGTCTCTGCACCATACGTAAGCACTGGAAGGATGCATTGATCAAACACTTTTATTTTAAGACATAATGGCATATTGCTCTTGAAAATTATGCTGTTTCTTCCAAAAGCTTTCCAGGCAAGTTTTGTACGCCGATTAATTTCTTCATCAATGTGACCCTCACTTGATATCTGCTGTCCAAGATAAACGTACGTGTCTGTTATCTCCAGCTTTTCTCCATCAATCGATAAATCTTCATTTCTTGTAAAAGCATTGAACATCACTTTTGTCTTCTGAAAGTTCATTTTTAATCCCACTTCTTTACTCTTGTCAGCAAGTTCCTGGATCATACTCTGCAGCTCTGATGGGGTAGTTGCAAAATTGACTACGTCATCAGCAAAACGAAGGTGGGTTAGATAATCTCCATTAATCTTTATCCCTTTGTTTTCCCAGTTCAGTGATTGAAAGACATTTTCCAATGTGGCATTAAAGAGCTTCGGAGATATTATGTCACCTTGTCTCACTCCCTTTCCAATTTTTATGTGTGTTGTATTTTCAAACAGCCTAATCTTTGCACTTGCATTTTCATAGCTGTTATTAATAATATTAATGTATGCATCTTCAATACCGCAGGATTTCAGAGCCATTGTAACTGCTGATGGTTTCACTGAATCAGAGGCCTTTTCATAATCGATAAAAGCCATGCACAATGGAAGTTCATATTCCTTCGCTCTTTCAATTAGTTCTCTCAGTACGTGGATATGATCTATTGTGCTGTAGCCACTCCTGAATCCAGCTTGTTCTCTTGGTTGAGCAATGTCCAGTGTCACCTTCAAGCGGTGTGAAAGAACTTTAGTGAAGATTTTATAAACCACTGATAGGAGGCTGATAGGTCTGTAGTTCCTGAGATCCTCAATGTCACCTTTCTTATGTAGCAAGATCATTGTAGCGTTGTTCCAATCCTCAGTAATCTTCCCTTCATTAAGACATCGAGTGAAAATTTGGGCGAGTACTGTTTCGATTTCTCCACTTGCTTCTTGTATGATGTCTACAGTAATTCCATCTTGTCCTGGAGCTTTTCCCCGCTTCATGTTCTTGATTGCATGTGCAACTTCTGCTGGGGGGACTGGAAGAACTCTGGTACTGGTTCCTTTCATAATGTCTGGAGTACATGTATCATCCCTTTCATATAATTTGGAGTATGCTGCGTTATACGCTAAATGCTAACAATAACAAGTAAGGAAAATAATACAGTGCAATGATTATGAAGCGCGTTCCATTCCAACACTGAACCACGTCAGTTTGTTTGCTACTGCTAGAGCGAGCTCCTCAAAGGTATCGCTGTTAGCATACTGTCTGTTTTGACTAATGATATATATTGCCAATCTCAGCCTTTTTCAATAGGTTTAGTTTTCTGATAAACAAAAGGCTCAAATTTTGTCCAAAAGAAAAAAAAATGATAGGAGCTCTTGTGCGCATATTGCAAAAAATTAAATCGGAAGAATTAAAATGTGGTTCAAGGATTTGGTTGCTATAAAAAAAAATGTAATATCTCTATCATGAAATTATGTATCGGTTTGTTTGCGTTTACACTGAAAACAAGGTCCATTTAAACGTCTAAAATTTCAACAATGGAAACGGTACCTGCCTTTTGAATTTCGAAGTTTTCAGAAGTCGGCGCCTATGACCATATTGTGAATCAGGAAACGAGATCTGACTGGACGACCTTCTTGCAATCATTCAAGGTCCTGTGTTGATACTCGCGTGCCCATTTTAAAAGTACTTTCGACGATGAACCGAGATTAGCATGGGCACCTTGCAGCTACACAACTCCATTTTCAGCAAGGTACGATGTTCTGTCCGTTGCAGCACATTATTCCCGTCAGGGCCGTAGCCAGGGGGACGCTAGAACAGGCTGTGACGTAACTGCCCACAGGACGCACACGACATAAAGGCAGATAGCAGTCAGAACAAACGTCCGCGTAGCTCAATTGGTAGAGTGACTTATTCCGGAATGATGGGACTCGGGTTCGAACCCCGGCGTGGATAAAAATGACGGAGCCGCCCCGGTGGCGCAGTGGTCTAAGGCGTTGGCCTCTGATCATTCGTCCGTAAGGGGTCCGGGTTCGAATCGCGGTCAGGCATGGATGTTGTGTTTGTCTTACGGCACTGGCTCTCTCCCTTCCCTGGAACCAGTGACCCTAAATTAGGGACGGGCGACTGCTTATAGCCCATTGAGTTGCTCACGGCGGTCGTTAAACCTCCAATCAAAAAAAAAAAACAAAAAAAAAAAAAATGACGGAGAAATTTACTTCGTTATAATGGCCCCCGAACTTCCCGGATGACCCGGCCGTTCAAGATCTTGCAATGGTGTGATGTTCTTTCCACACCGCGAGATAGGGAAAATAAGAGAATCCCTTCTCCAGCGCTTCGAAAAATAAATGTGTGTGATGTTGCATTCCACACACCAGATTGACTGGGAGTTCTAGAGTGCACGTTATACAGCGGATGGCTGCCTGCGACGATTAATGGTCACGACTGACCCGTGGGCCATGCCCCGGCCCTCTTTCGGGGGGAGATGGACGTACCTGCCCACAGGACGCACACGACATAAAGGCAGATAGCAGTCAGAACGAACGTCCGCGTAGCTCAATTGGTAGAGTAACTTATCCCGGAATGAGGGGACCCGGGTTCGAACCCCGGCGTGGATAAAAATGACGGAGAAATTTACTTCGTTATAATGGCCCCCGAATTTCCCGGATGACCCGGCCGTTCAAGATCTCGCAATGGTGTGATGTTCTTTCCACACCGCGAGATAGGAAAAATAAGAGAATCCCTTCTCCAGCGCTTTGAAAAATAAATGTGTGTGACGTTGCATTCCACACACCAGATTGACTGGGAGTTCTCAAGTGCACGTTTTACAGCGAATGGCTGCCTGCAACGGTTCATGGTCACTGCTGACCCGTGGGCCATGCCCCCGGCCCTCTTTCGGGGGGGAGATGGGACGTACCTGCCCACAGGACGCACAAGACATAAAGGCAGATAGAAGTCAGAACGAACGTCCGCGTAGCTCAATTGGTAGAGTGACTTACTCCGGAATGAGTGGACCCGGGTTCGAATCGGGTCCCCTCATTCCGGTTCGAATCCCGACGTGGATAAAAATGACGGAGAAATTTACTTCGTTATAAGGCGCAGCCTGCCGTGAAAAATTTTGCGCCTGTCCTGCCAGTGATTCGTAGGAAATGAAAAACTCCTAATTGCAGTTTCCAGTGCTGAAGACGAAAATATTGATTTAGACAAAGTGAAATATTTGCAAACTTCAGGTATCAAACTTCCATCTCCAGAAGAAATTGCAGTAGTCAACAGATTCATACAAACCCAGAAGAAAGAAAACTTCAGTAATTTTTGATGAAATGTTTAAGCAGCGAGTAGTCTTCAAAGATACTTAAAATTCACTGGCCACAGCCAGGACTTTCGGCTGTAGTGCGGCTACTTGTGAATCCACCTTTTCTGTTTTCACGAGAATTAATTGCGCTCAGCGGCTTTTGATGTGTCACCAACGAATGTCGAATTTGACTCTTCTTGCATTCAGTGTTTCTTTCATGACTTTTTGGCCGGGGAGGGGGGGGCAAATGGAACCCTAGAGGGGGCAAGTTTTCCATTTGCTATATATATATAAATGGTGGCTTATCGCGACAGCGGTTTATCATACCAAGACATCGGCGCCCGTGTGGGACGACATCCAGCCACAGTGAGGCGAGTATGGATTCGGTGGGTGCAGGAGGGACGGACGGACCGACGTGAGAGATTGCCGCAGCCGCGGCACACCACCGAACGAGAGGACCGGCATGTTGTGCGGCGGGCATTGACGGCTCGCACCGCCACATCGCGAAAGTTAGCGCAGGAATTAGGGTGTGTTGCGCAACAACCGTGTCAGCACGTACCGTTCGACGTCGTCTGCAGGAGCGGGGACTTGTCGCACGGCGCCCATTGCTCCGATTACCATTGACGTTACACCACCGGCGAGTTCGGCAGCAGTGGGCCGTTGAACGCCGCACCTGAACTACGGAATGGCACGACATTTTCTTCTCCGACGAATCCCGCTTCTGCCTGCAACACCACGATGGTGTGACCCGCGTGTGGCGGCACCGTGGCGAGAGACTGTATGACGCCTGCATTATGCATCGCCATACCGGTCCGTCGCCTGGCGTTATGGTTTGGGGCGCAATTGGATATGACACCCGCACCCATCTGGTACGCATCACCGGTACACTCAACAGCCACCGCTATATCTCCGACGTTTTGGAGCCTGTAGTCCTCCCTTACCTGCAGGACCTACCAGCGGCCACGTTTCAACAGGACAATGCGCGCCCGCACGTGGCACGCATCGTGCAACAATTCTTCACGGCCCACCAGGTGTCACTGCTGACGTGGCCCGCCTGTTTTCCCGATATGTCGCCCATCGAACACGTCTGGTCGCTGATCGGCAACCGAGTGGCCCGGCAAGCGCCACCTGTGATGAACTGTGGCAACGTGTGGAAGCAGCCTGGACCGACGTACCCCAAGCCCACATCCAAAGCCTCTTTCGTTCGATGCCGCGTCGTGTAGCGACCGTTATTGCCAGCCATGGGGGCCACACGATCTATTGATGTCTGCGTGTTCCGCAAGTCGCACGGGCCTGTAAGCTCAATCGTTTCATCTTTGTATCTGTTGTTATGTGTCCAGTAAATCTGGCTTTGCTATCTCGTGTCCTTCTTGGTGTTGCATTTTGGGTGGCCAGCAGTGTATATATATAGAAGTAATTACTATATATCTAGCCCATGGACGCATATAGAGAGGGTCTTTCCCCCACGGAAAATGTGCCATTTTTTTGTTTTTTGGTTAAGATGCGACTTACATTAGAAAAAATGCCTTAATTTAATAAAAATGTATCTACTTGCATTTAAAAAAATGCTTTCATTTTTCTTCAATTTTGCATTAACTTTGATTTTGTTCCAGATGGTGGATTTCAAAAACTTCCTATTTTCGTCCCCCCCCGCCCCCCGAAGAAAAATTCTATATACATCTCTGATATAGTTATTACTTCTTCAAACATTTCAGGAATAACAAACTTCTTTCAGCTAGGGGGGGGAGGTCCACAGGCTTGAAATTTTCATCTATTAAAACGCACTCTTGTTCCTGAATCACGATTCCCAGACAATTAGGTATGATTAGTTTACTTATTATATTTTGAAGAATACCATGCGTCGTAATACACTTTTTAATAAAATAAACTATAACTTGTACCATTTGAACAAATATTAAAAAAAATATAATTGGAGAAATATTTGTAGCATGAAAAAAAAACGAAACTTCCTTTTTCATCATAGTCTGGATTTATTAAAATTTGGCTCGGTAACCTAAAATGTCTCGGGGGGGGGGGGCGAATAGTCGTTTCCGGGAGAGCTTCGCCCCCCCTGGATGTCTGCCTGAAAGAAACACTGCTTGCATTTGAACAAAACTGCACATGAACCCTTGACATGGACTTACTTTTGAGAAAATTTAATGGTCAAAAGAACCGACGACCACAACTATTTTGATTCTCTATTGGTAAGCAACGATTACAAATGTATTTTTATTTTACAAAACGTTTCTTGTGTTGTTTTTTTTATTTATGTTAATCAAAAATGGCACTTTTGTACCTGATGTACCTAGATAAGGTACTTCGTCTGGGTTGAAATCTGCAAAATTTCAGTAATGCTCAAAAATAGGTTAAAAGTATATAGCTTTTTTGAGCATGCCCTAAATTCTATTGACCCTGTCCCAAGTACAGAGTTTGGCTACGACCCTGATTCTCGTCACCAGCATTCGAATTACCAGTTGTGCCACAATATGCTTTCTGTTGGATAGTTACGATACGGAATAGCCTTCGCTCACCTCTGGCCAGAGGAGGCTTGGAGGTCGCAAAAGGGCCCGGGAAAATTTTTGCAAATAGGCCCGTTCAATTGTAGTTCTGCGGTACTATTGTATCACAAATGAAAATCACTTTTTTTATTTAAGAAACAAAACAAAGAATGCAGTTGCTCTGGGAACAGTGGCAAGCATAGTACTAGGAGGTAGGAAGGGGGGGGGGAGTACACCCGTCATCCTTAAATTCAAGTGGGTGTTGGCCGCCCCGGTGGCGCAGTGGTCTAAGCGATGGCTTATGATCATTCGTCCGAAAGGGGTCCGGGTTCGAATCCCGGTGAGGCATGGATGTTGTGTTTGTCTTACGGCACTGGCTCTCTCCCTTCCCTGGAACCAGTGACCCTAAATTAGGGACGGGCGACTGCTTATAGCCCATTGAGTTGCTCACGGTGGTCGTTAAATCTCCAATCAAAAAACAAGAAAAAAAGTGGGTGTTGCGGAAAAGTTTTCATCGGCCCATGCCAAGATTTTACTGCAATTTTTCTGTTGTGGACAATCACAGTTAGAAATTTCAAGATATTTAAATATCGTGGCAAACTCACTTAATCGACTTGGAAAAAGCGAATAACCAGGTTTAAATCATTAGTTTAGTTAGTTGTGTATGCAATTACGCTGGAGAAGCTTCTAATTTTGGACACACTCAATATTTATATTTGTTTAAAATTTCCTCTTAAGAACGCTAAAGTAAGAACATTAAAAATAAAAAAAAATGCGCCTTTTCATGTTTGACAGATCGTAAAATAATCTTGATTTTCATACCTTTGAGCTTCCAGTTCTTAAATTTTTAACGAAGTGGGCTGAAATTCCAGCAAATATTAGATGAGAGGTACAACTCCAACATAATTTTGGCTTCTACCAAAATTATGTTGGAGTTGTACCAAAAATCCTTTCGCATAAGACATGATTTTTAAATTTAAATAAATGAAAAAAAATACAGAACTTTTACACTGTAAAATTTTTTATTTGTACTGCAATTTTTGTATTTTTTCTATTGTGGACAATCACAGTTAGAAATTTAAAGATTTTTAAATATCGTGGCGAACAGATTCTTCATTTAGTGATCATATATTCGTATGGTTCAATTACAAAACGTGCTTTTATGCTGCGGTTATGTATTGTAAAGGCACCTTAGTAAATAACGTATCAGGGGTCGTGGATCCGTATGGCTTTCCAACGCTTCCGGTGTCTTGTCGAGTCCATGCCGAGACGAATCGCCGCCGTCATCGGGACGAAAGGTGGTGCTACACGTTACTAGACGGGTATCTCTAATTCAATTGCTCTTCAGTGTAAGAATTGATAGGTATGTATAAATAGGTGCAGTACTTACTTGACTTTTCACAATTTCCTTTGCCATTCAACATGAGTTTTTTTTTTTTTTTTTTACGTGCGATCGTTCAGTACCACCTTTACGTTTTCTTTGTTTGTTTTTCCCGTTATTAATATATCCCAGGTTGATTATCACACTTCACCGAACACTTTCACTTCACACTGGCTGTGGGTTTAAGATGCTAGTACCGCACTATAGGACATAAGGAACTGATTGCACGGCATCCTCACTATCGCCTTCTATATACATGCTCTTGTGCCGGATATAGCATTGGGTTTGCTCTTCGCTCAAGGCAAAAAGGGGAGCACTTCGATGTATTCGGATGTCGGAAAATCTCAGAGAGAGAATTTTGTTTGTGTTCTGTCAGTAGAGGGAAATGACCGATTCTGGCGCAAGGAGCAGCTCCTTCTAGGAGAAGGAGCAGGAGGCGTGGCTTGCGGCAGGAGGATGACAGGGCGTGGCAGATAGCGCTAGTGTGTAGGGTCGATGCTAATGTGCTGCCCCTAGCGGTGCTTCTTGGAGCTTTATTATTACGTTAGATCTTTGTTTTTGAGTGATGGCAACGACCGAGTGGGGGAAAGGGCGTGGCAGATGGCGCTAGTCTGTAGAGTCAATGCTGATGTGCTGCTCCCTAGCGGTGCTTTTTGGAACTTTCGATGAATCTTTGAAGGATGGCAACGACCGAGTGGGGGAAAGGGGATGTGTACGTGATGTGCTGCACCCTTGCGGTGCTTTTTGGAACTTTATGTTTTTCTCGGGAGATTTATTGAACTTTGACAAATTTTTGAGAAGTCTTTCCAATATGTTTTGTTTCCTCGAATTTGTTTTATTAAACTTATATTTTTTAGGAATTCCCTGAAGTGTTAGGAAAACGGACTAGTTTTTCACAAAAAAAAAAAGAAAAAGAAAAAAAAAGAAAACAGATCCGGGAAAACGGACGCCATAATAATGTATGACAGCACCCTCTAAATCTATGTGGACGTATATCCTTAAATTTCGATTCGGAAAAAAAGCATCTGTTTCAGTATTAGAAATCAGTAACAGTACAAAATCTTGGAAGTTCGCGAAAGCTTAGCAGTTTCCGATTCGACAGCAAAGTTAATCCGTCATGCATTCAGATCATTTAAAACAGAATAACAAGGATTTACGTAAAAACTTGAAAATAATACATAAGCGTGAGCATGTATCGATATAAATTCGACTATCAACGTAGTAAAATACGCAGATTTACGGTATCTGAAATGAAGTATTTGCTGCAGATCCTGTCATACGGCCTGGTCGACCATGTCTTCCGAGTTACGGCTATTTTCCACATAATCAGGCGCTTTTCTGCCGTTGAATATCGATAAAAGAAAATTCCACTACCTTACTCGTACTTTGAGGAGCACCCATACGCCACACAACTTTTAACCATTTCTAAAACTTCAAACAATCCAGTGACAAAGGGTCCAGGAATCGCTTCCCCATGTTAATCCTATGGGAACCTTAGCAGCCGAACTTTCTCTTAACCACCCGGAAGTAACCGTGACGTCAAAAATGACGTCGGCGCTAAGGCTCTAATAGAGGAAGGAATAACTTTCCATAACTTTCCTCTGAAAAAGCCGGTAATTGTTAAAGGAATGGCTGTGTAAAGTGTAACGCGATGATTTCCACCCTAATTTGCATTCCCGGAAACGTTCTGTCCACTTTAACGGAAAAGATTTTGGATATTATGACACTACGAATCAAAAGCAGTTGAAACCATCGAGTTTATATTAGGTTGAGACACTGTTACCGCTAAAGCTCGAAAGCCGTTAATGTGCACATTACCTAGCTAATCTGCAGATTAACTGATTTGCTCCGTTAACGTGCGGAATCAAGAGTTTTTCGCATTTTACCTAGGTAATGTGCACATTAACGGCTTCCGTATCGTTAAAGTTTTTTTTTTTTTTGATTGAAGGTTTAACGACCACCGTGAGCAACTCAATGGGCTATAAGCAGTCGCCCGTCCCTAATTTAGGGTCACTGGTTCCAGGGAAGGGAGAGAGCCAGTGCCGTAAGACAAAAACAACATCCATGCCTCACCGGGGTTCGAACCCGGACCCCGTTCGGACGAATGATCAGAGGCCATCGCTTAGACCACTGCGCCATCGGGGCGGCCAACACAGGTTCTAAAGTTCCCGTATATTTCAGGGTGGTGGTGATTTTGTGCAAACCCGCTTTTCCAAGTCGAACCACAAATGTTCGATTGGGTTCACAGGTTCACATCAGGTGAATTTGAAGGCCAGGGAATTAACAGAAAGTCACCAGAATGTTCCTCGAACCACTCCTTGACGATTCTGGCAGTGTAGCATGGCGCATTATCCTGTTGGTAACAGCCATCACCGGCAGGGAACACAGTTGCCATAAATGGGTGAACTTGGCCCGCAACGGTGTTCAGATATCTGGCAGCTGGCAGCGATTGCACTATTGGAATAATGAAGCCTAAAGTGTCCCAAGAAAACATCTCCTACAGCATAACACAGCCGCCGCTGGCCCGTTTCTGCCCAACAGTGCATCTAGGTGCCATAGCCTCTGTTGGTAATCGGCGTATCCGCGCTCGGCCGCCTACAGGATGTACCAGGAATCTTGATTCGTCAGACCAGGCCACTTTATTCCAATCATCCACGTGTCCAATCTCGATGATCATGGGCCCATTTCATGCATTGCTGGCGTTGATGTGCAGTGAGCCTAGGGACCCGGCTGGGTCTTCGGCTACGCAGGCCCATGCGCAGAAGGCTGCGATGAACTGTGTGCTGTGACACATTGCCCTGATCACCACTGTTGTAGCTGCCGGTGATTTGTCGCACTGTGGACCTGCGGTCGCTGTGAGCAATGCACGACAGTTCATAGTTTGGCCATCTGTGCGTCACTTTTGATACGTACTCACTACAGCAGCATGCAAAAAAACCCCACAAGCTGCACAGCATGTAAGTCATAAAAGCTGTCTACGTGCGATTAAAAACATTATCCCTGCTGATACTATAGACTAGTTTAAAAAACTTTATTCACAAGTAAAAGCAAGTTAAAAGCGAGATCTTTCGGGATCCCTAGATCCCATCTTCAGGCTTAAGGCCATAAAGAACAGTAAGTGGTCCACTTATGTACGATCAGGTTTGACCCATGATGCAACGCAGTGGGCGTTGACATCGGTCAACATAGCAAATCAAAAGCAATCAATAGTTCGAAGATATGTAAGGTTATACAATATTGTCCGTAGCGGTTCCGGGCATATCGATGGGGATTAGTTTTTTCCATATGTGAGGAATGAATGACGGAAGTTCTGAGTTACAGCATAAAGGCCCATATGAATGGATATATAAAGTAACAAGGGGAAATGTTTTTCCTCTCCGAGAGCTTATATATCCATTCATATGGGCCTTTATGCTGTAACTCAGAACTTCCGTCATTCATTCCTCACATATGGAAAAAACTAATCCCCATCGATATGCCCGGAACCGCTACGGACAATATTGTATAACCTTACATATCTTCGAACTATTGATTGCTTTTGATTTGCTATGTTGACCGATGTCAACGCCCACTGCGTTGCATCATGGGTCAAACCTGATCGTACATAAGTGGACCACTTGCTGTTCTTTATGGCCTTAAGCCTGAAGATGGGATCTAGGGATCCCGAAAGATCTCGCTTTTAACTTGCTTTTACTTGTGAATAAAGTTTTTTAAACTAGTCTATAGTATCAGCAGGGATAATGTTTTTTAATCGCACGTAGACAGCTTTTATGACTTACATGTTCCTTTCGTGCGAAACACAGTTTTTATCGGTCTTATCGAAGCTGCACAGCTTCCAAGATCATAGTTCTGAGGTGCCGTGCCAAAACAATTTGTCCTTTACCAAACTCCGATAAATCGGCAACTTTTCCCATTTTGACCCCAAACACTCTACCTGCTCTGTAAACTTCACCTGCGCCACCGTTCTGTCTCCAGGCGCACTCATTTCCCTAGGCTGGGAGTAGTCATAATGGAATGGCTCATCTGTTAGACGAATCCATTCATGTGCTGCCTCAGTGACAGCAGTGCTGTATTCTGAGCAGTAGTCCAAGGTGGGCTCGTGTTAGAGTCACTGATAAGAAATACACTATATTGACAAACGTCACCGGACACCCCTTCAAAAGCAAATGAACCGATCTGCTACGTTGCTAAGATGCGTGGTACAGCCGCGAGCGGTATAAAAACAAGCCTGCAGCTGACCGCGATCATATCGCACTGTGAGGTTAAGTGAAAATGTCGCTGTACTGACTTTGAGAAAGGAAAGATTGTTGGGTGTTATATTAGTGGGTTATCCATAACAGAAACCAAGAGGTGTTTAAACATACCCAAGTCAACTGTTTTGGATGTACTGAATAAATGGAGGACACATGGTGTGCCTGAAGCAGCAAAACGTACCGGCAGACCAAAGAAAATCAGTGAGAGAGGATGTCGAAGCCTCAGGAGAGTCATTACAGCTAATCGATGGAGTACTGCACAAGACCTCAGTGTACAGGTGAGTAAAAATGCTGGAACCTCGGTATGTACACGCACCATACGCAGAGAACTTCCTTCCATGTGTTACCGTGGCCGTGAGGCTACTCATAAGGCTTTTGTCTCCACTCGGAATGCTACTCGTCGTTTAGCATGGTGTAAAGAACATTTATCGTGGATCGTAGATCAATGGAAACGGAGCCTATGAACTGGTGAATCCAGATACACGAACCATCAGTCTAATGGCCGTGTGAGGGTATGGCGGCAGCCGGGGAAACGCTATTTACCACAGTGTTCCTACGATCAAGTTTGTAGCTGGCAATGTACTCGTGTGGGGGGTGTTTTTTGTAGTATGGTCCAGACCCATTGGTTATCGTGGATAAACCTGTTAAACAGCACGTCTACCTCGATATTCTGGACAATTATGCCCTACCAATTATGTGGCAATACTATGGAACCGAGCCTTGTTGGTACCAGCAGGATAATGCACCGAGCCATAAAACAAGGACTATTACGGCGTGGTTTCACGATAATTCCGTATCGTGTGTGGGCTGGCCAGCACAGAGCCTTGATTTTAATCTCATAGAGCACCGATGGGATGAATTAGTGTGCCGCATAAGAAGTTTGGAACCAAGACCTACTACTAAGCAAGAATTAGCGGCAGCATTATGTACTGAATGGAAGCGCATACGTATCGCTGTTTTCCAAAACCTTGTCGAAAGCATGTCTCGAAGGGTCAGTGCATGCATTAAGGCCAAAGATGGACCGACACCGTACTAATGTATGTCAATAAATGCTATGTTTTGTTTCTCTTCTACAGTAGCGAACAAAAGTATTTGGCGAAACACTTTTTCAACCATAATTTTTCTTCTGCTGGACCAAATCGAGTCATTTGGGGATATAATATGTGTTGATTCGTGGGTTACAATGCCGCGTAGTTTGTATTTCGCTCAGAGCTAATTTGTCTTTCGAAATGGGCCGTATTCAAGAGTCGCTAATTATTACCCATTTGTTTGCTGCATGTATTACTGTTTTTCTTGTGATTTTTGTGGGTTTTGTGATGTGTAGTGAGATAATAAGTCAATCTTAGGTTTTCAGAAATGGGTAAAAAGGCGGAGACCCCTGTTGGAGCTCGCCACGCGGCATTCAACATGATGGAATCCGGAATGCGTGTCACCGACTCTGCGAGGGCCCTGAAGATCCGACACCAGTCCATTTCAGCTATCCTGCAACGTTATAAGAAAACTGGGACCGTCGAGAACAGTCCGCGATGTGGTAGGCCTCGTTCCACTACGTTGCGTCTAGACCCATCCTCCGTCGATCTCGTGCTGATCCCATCTTGACTGCTGTGGACATCGCCACCGAATTCTGCAACAGCGACGACCTGAACGTCAGCCGAATGACCATCTCCCGTCGTCTCATTGCTGGTGGATTGAATGGAAGATGTCCCGCGAAGAAACCACTCATCGGAGTCAAGAATCGACGAGCCAGATTCGCGTTCGAGCGCCGTCATCGACACTGGACCGCGGCGGACTGGATTAGGGTGCTTTTCACCGACGAGAGCAAGTTCAACTTGTTCGGAAGTGATGGCATTCGATACGTACGACGTCCGTGTGGCCAGAGATTCAAACCCCAGTTCATTCAGCCGACTGTCAAGCACGGAGGAGGATCGCTCATGGTTACGGCGCCTTCTCTCGCAATGGAATGGGCCCCATCATCAAGATTGACGGAATAATGACCAGCCAGAGCTACACGAACATGCTCATCAACGATGTCTTTCCATGGGCAAACCAGAACATGCCACCCGGATGGATCATGCAGCAAGACAACGACCCGAAGCACACCTCCAGAGTAGCCTTCCAGCAGCAACAGGTCACACTTCTAGATTGGCCAAGCCAATCTTCAGACCTCAACCCCATCGAGCACATGTGGGAGGAGCTGGAGAGATAATGTGCGAAGAAAACCTGCCGGAATAGGGCCCAGAAGTTCGACCAGCTGTCTGCAGAATGGGCGCGAATTCCGCAGGTCACCGTCGAGAAGCTAGTGGACTCGATGCCGGCCCGTTGTGCAGCTGTTATTAAGTATCGTGGTTATCCCGCCAAGTATCAGTTATTATTTTGTCGTTTTCTCGTATTGTTTTCCGTTATCGTTGCATTAAACGAATGTGATACACACCTACTTTGTTGGTCAATTTGTATGATCTTTTCGATTAAGTTCGGCACCTGATCTGTGTTAAGGTGTCCGATCCATCTGCATATGGGTCATATTTACAACTGAATAACTCATATCATATCCCAAAATGACCCGATTTGGTCCAGCAGAAAAAATATTAGGGTCGAAAAAGTGTTTCGCCAAATACTTTCGTTCGCTACGGTAGGTGTCCGGTGACTTTTGCCAATATAGTGTCAATGTTATGTGCTTGTCTGATGGTGCTGACTCTCTCCTTTTCTCCTGGAACAAGTAGCCCTAATTTCGGGATGGGCAACTGGTAACGGTTGTTCATGGTGGTCATTAAACCCCCCCCCCAAAAAAAAATAAAAAAGTCCACTAATAATGATGAAAAGGCATTCTCATATGTAAGGCTCCCAGAAAACACCAGCTTTTTTAAAATTTTTTGTTGTCATTTGCACATCCAGAAATTGCAGCTTGCATATGAATAATTGCAGACAGATAACTACACTGCTGGCCACCCAAAATGCAAAACCAAGAAGGACACGAGATAGCAAATCCAGATTTACTGGACACATAACAACTGATACAATGATGAAACGAGTGAGCTTACAGGCCCGTGCAACTTGCGGAACACGCAGACATCAATAGTTCGCGTGGCCCCGATGGCTGGCAATAACGGCTGCTACACGCCGCGGCATCGAACGAAAGAGGCTTTGGATGTCGGCTTCGGGTATGTCGGTCCAGGCTGCTTCCACACGTTGCCACAGTTCATCACGGGTGGTGCTTGCCGGGCCACTCGGTTGCCGATCAGCGACCAGACGTGTTCGATGGCCGACATATCGGGAGAACAGGCGGGCCGCGGCAGCAGCGACACCTGGTGGGCCGTGAAGAATTGTTGCACGATGCGTGCCACTTGTGGCCGCTGGCAGGTCCTGCAGGTAAGGGAGGATTACAGGCTCCAAAACGTCGGAGATGTAGCGGTGGCTGTTGAGTGTACCGGCGATGCGTACCAGAGGCGTGCGAGTGTCATATCCAATTGCGCCCCAAACCATAATGCCAGGCGACGGACCGGTATGGCGATGCATAATGCAGGCGTCATACAGTCTCTCACCGTGGTGCCGCCACACGCGGATCCGACCATCGTGGTGTTGCAAGCAGAAGCGGGATTCGTCGGAGAAGACAATGTCGTGCCATTCCGTAGTCCAGGTGCGGCGTTCAACGGCCCACTGCCGCCGCACTCGCCGGTGGTGTAACGTCAATGGTAATCGGAACAATGGGCGCTGTGCGACAAGTCCCCGCTCCAGCAGACGACGTCGAATGGTACGTGCTGATACAGGTTGTTGCGCAACACACCCTAATTCCTGCGCTAACGTTCGTGATGTGGCGGTGCGAGCCGTCAATGCCCGCCGCACAACATGCCGGTCCTCTCGTTCGGTGGTGTGCCGCGGCTGCGGCAATCGCTCACATCGGTCCGTCCGTCCCTCTTGCACCCACCGAATCCATACTCGCCTCACTGTGGCTGGATATCGTCCCACACGGGCGCCGATGTCTCGGTACGATAAACCGCTGTCGCGATAAGCCACTATTCGTCCTCTGTCGAACTCCGAAACGTGCTGGAATGACTGCCGTATTCTGTGACAAGGCATCAGGAAGCTTCCCACGCACAGGTCCGGCAGCACAACACACTTCCACTACTTACACCCCGCCTTCTGTGCACCCTTCTTATAGTGCTTCTCGGTGGCGTGCCGGGCGCGCATGATTTTCATATGCCCTGCAATGCTAATCGTTTGCATTTCCTCTCGCGGGCGACGCATGCTGCGAATTTCAGGCCAATCGGATGCTTCCTTCTTGGTGTTGCATTTATGGGTGGCCAGCAGTCTAATTTAAACAACTGGACCATGGGATCGGCTGTCCCCACTCAACTCATTATCATCAGCACTGCTTGTACAAGTAGGAGACAGGATCAGACTGCTAATTAAGTCAGATGCACTGCAAGAAATTTGACATAATATGTACTCACAATGCTTCATACAGCCCAGAATAGGTTGTTCGAAATCATGACCCAAGTCTGATCTACCTGTCAACACTGCATTGGGGAAAAAGTCTCTCTTTCACACTTGGCCAATCAACATAAAAGCATAGACCGCACAACCTACTCATACAAGCCCGTATTTAGAGATCTCTGATTAAATGAGCAAAACAGGAACTTTTGATTGGTATAGTGTTAATACAGAGCTAATTTGATAATTTTCAGCAAATAAAATTAAATAAAGTTCTTGGATTTAATAAGAGAGAGAGAAAATTAAGATGGTCACTTTTTAACATGCAAAGTAACAAGATTCCATATTTAACCAGGCAAAGAATATCTGCTGTGAAGTGTTCTGCAATGGAGAAATAGAAATCGTAGCATACATGATGAAAAATTTATCTTGGACAGCAGATATCAAGTGAGGGTCACATTGATGAAGAAATTAATCGGCGTATAAAACTTGCCTGGATAGCGTTTGGAAGAAACAATATAATTTTCAAGAGCAATACGCCATTATGTCTTAAAAGAAAAGTGTTTGATCAATGCATCCTTCCAGTGCTTATGTATGGTGCAGAGACGTGGACCTTAACTAAAAGAGACATACAAAGACTGCAGGCAACTCAAAGAAGCATGGAGAGGTGCATGCTTAGTGTAACCAGGAGAGATAAGAAGAGGAACTCGTGGATCCGAAAAATGACAAGAGTGGAAGACATCACGATCAGAGTAAAATCCTTGAAATGGCAGGCTGGGCATATTGCCAGAAGGACAGACAGCCGAAATTTTAGACTGGATTCCAAGGGACAGGAAAAGACCCAGAAGAAGACCACACGGGAGATGGGTGGATTAAATTCGAAAGTATGCGGGAGTAACATGGAGGAGACTGGCACAAGACAGGCCGTTGTGGAAGAAACTTGGGGAGACCTTCGTCCAGCAGTGGATTGATAATGGTTGACAATGATGATGACATGATGAAATTACAACAGTGCAAAGGAAATTATTGTGTGCTAGTGGAATAATGCTGATAGAAAAGCAATGGGGGAGCACATCATGCTCAACAAGTGAGTTGCGCATGAGATTCTCACTACCATCCCAAGAGGCTATGCCTTGGTTGTATCGACTTAGCAGAATTGAAAATAAGACATCTACTCCTACGCAAAGAGAGAATGGTGGGCTTATGCACATGCAAGTAAACTTGTGGGAACTGATTGCAGATGGATATAGGAGTAAAGGAATGGGGATTTGCCACAGGAGGGAAAGCAGAAAATAATTTGCGGAATTGTCTCTATTGTTACCTTCACCCTCCAATGCATTTCATTGGGAGGATTGGTGCTGCTTCCTCATATGCTGCGTAGTTAAACAGTAGCCAGTCTCATGTGGCTGTCAAGAATATAATTGAAATATTTAATTAATTAATTACAGTACTACTGTGGTTAATTAAATCTTGCACCGAAGTATTTAAAATTGTTATGGATACATAATATAAATACAGGGGTATGCATAATATAATTATATTGATACAAATATTTAGTTTCACATTAGTATGTTTTGAAATATATACAGTGCGCCAAAGAATTTTTAAGACTGGCGCTAGATTGCAGCCTACGAATCGCTGTAATCACGAATGCGTTATAAACCTTGACCATCTGCTTGCTTTCTGCCAAAAGTACTGCGCAGTTGTTAAAGTAACTCAAGCGAAACGGCCGTTCATTAGAGAAGTAAATTTTTTTTCATGTTGAATTATTAAGATGGAACAAAGGGCTGTTATTAAATTTAACGCAAAACTTGGTAAAAGTGCCTCGGAAACGTACCAAATGATGGAACAAGTTTACGGTGAGTTTTCTTTAAGTAGATCAAATGTTTTCCTGTGGCACAAACGTTTTTTGGACGGAAGAGATACGTTAGAAGATGATAAGCGTACCGGAAGACCAAGTTCATCTAGGACACCTGAGATTATTAAAAAAGTGCGTGATTTCAGGGCAAACAATCGATGTGCGTCACTAAGAATGATGAAAGAGTCTTTAAACATCAACAAAGAAACGATTCGAACCATCCTGCATGAAGATTTGGGCAAAACAAAAGTCTGTGCTAAATTTGTTCCACACACGTTAACCAATGAACAAAAATCAAGGAGAAGTGCACATTGCAGAGACATCATTTCAGCCGCTGAAAATGATCCAAACTTCGTAAAATCGATTGTTACAGGTGATGAAACATGGTGTTTTCAATATGATCCTAAAACAAAGCGACAAAGTGCGGAATGGGAAGTCAAAAAACTCACCACAAGCCAAAAAAACCAGAAAAGTTCAATCGAAAATCAAAACAATGCTCATTACATTCTTCGATAGTAAAGGTATTATCCACAAAGAATTTGTTCCAAGTGGACAAACAATTACTGGTTAGTTTTATTTAAATGTTTTGAGGCGTTTGATGGGCAGAATTCGTCGCATTCGTCCAGAATATCGGGATGAAAACAGTTGGTGTTTGTTGCACGATAATGCACCCAGTCACACCTCACTTCTTGTTCGTAGATTTTTGGCAAAAAATAACGCCTGTGTGTTGAATCATCCACCGTATTCGCCTGATTTAGCACCCTGCGACTTTTCTTTATTCCCAAAACTTAAAATGACGTTAAAAGGGTGTTATTTTGATGATATTTCGATCATACAAACAGCTTCGACGCGTGCTTTGGAGGCAACTCCGCAAAGTGAACTGGAACAGGCATTTGAATCATTATTAAATCGCTGTAACAAGTGTATTGAAGCCGGAGGGACTTATTTTGAATAACAAACCAAAACAAAATATAATTACTTGTTTCTATTTCATTTTACAGACCCAGTCTTAAAAATTCTTTACCACACTGTGTATATTGTTTATATAGTTATAATTTATTTCACGTTAAACTTCAATTTTCAGGATGTATAATCGATTACTACCATGTGTGAGCACCAGTTCTCTTACCACATACCTGCGAACCAGGGCTGGCCCTAGGCATGGGCGACGTGGGCTTCATATGGAGGGCGACTGGCTGTTATTTCAGTGGGGAAGAAAATACGTTTTTTGTTTTAAATTTCATTTTCGAAGGATTTTGAATTATTTGTTTTAACCTAATTGCTAATGATATCCAGATTGCTAATATAATAAAAAGAGAAGCTAAATAAAAATACCTTCACCGCAAAATTCAGGTAACTCCTCAATCCCTGTTTTTCTTTAGATACCTTCGTACATACAGTGTTATCTTAATGGGTTGGTCTCGAGCATCACATTAGTTTGACCCCCCCCTCCCGGCTCTATGAAGGAAACATACCCTGTCGTCATTTCTGATATACACTGAAGTGCCAGAAAAACTGGTACAGACGAGCTTATGCAAAATACATAGCAACGTCACCTATGCGCGTACTCGGTTGCGTCCGCCAGTGCGTATATAAAGCGATAGACATCTTTGCCAGCTGTCAGAGCTGTTTTTGGCATGAGAATGACAAGTAATAACGATTTAAGCGATTTTCAACGCGGTGTCATAGTTGGCGCTCGTGAGATGGGCCATAGTATTTCGCAGGTAGAAACGAAGTTCGGATTTTCACGGACGACCATTGCAAGGGTGTACCGCGACTACAAGAATTCCGGCAAAACCTCCAACCTACGATACCAGTGTGGCCGTAAAAAGACATTGGGTGAACGTGACCATCGTCGGTTGTCAAGAATCGTTTCACGCGATAAGCGTGCAACACTCTCGCTGGTATCATCGGAATTCAATGCTGGAGCCTCAACAAGCATCAGCGTCGGGACTGTGCAACGTACCCTGCACGATATGGGCTTTGGGAGCCGACGCCCAACTCGAGTTCCCTTAATGTGGGCACGACACAGAGCTATGCGCCTCGCTTGGGCACAGCAACACCGCCACTGGACACTTGATGACTGGAAACAAGTAGCCTGGTCTGACGAGTAGCGTTTCCAACTGTATCGGGCAGATGGAAGGATTCGTGTTTGGCGCAAACCCCATGAAGCCATGGATCCCGTCTGTCAACAGGGAACTGTACCGGCTGGGAGGGGGGGGGTCGTAATGGTATGGGGTGTGTTTAGCTGGACTTCACTGGGACCCCTGGTACGTCTACAAACGTCTGTGACCGGCCAACGCTATGTGCGCATCCTTTCTGACGAGGTACACCCGTTCATGTCCTGCATTCATACTGATGGGTTGGGCCTGTTCCAACAGGACAGTGCACCTCCACACAAGTGTCGGGACGCCACATTATGGTTAGAGGAGCATTCATCTGAGTTTGGGGTGTTGCCATCCCACCCAAGTCCCCAGATCTGAACGTGATAGAACACATTTGGGATGCCAGGCAACGCGCTATCGAACACAGGAATCCGAGACCTCGGAATACACGCGAATTGTGGAACGCTCTGCAGGAAGTATGGTGTGCATTGCCTACAGCATATTTCCAGAAGCTAGTGAAGTCCATGCCCCCCGTCGTATTTCTGCAGTCCTGCTCTCCCGTGGGGGACCTACCAAGTATTAGACTGGTGTACCAGTTTTTCTGGCACTTCAGTGTACATTCCACAGTCCCTTTTCAATATTTCATTTTTCTGTTTGCCTGTTCTGAAAGTTTTTGGAAGTATTTTTTCCTGATGTGTATTCTTACAGTATTCTCCCTCGAAATACAAACTGGCAATTTGTGCAGGTTTTCATTGAATTTTTTAAGATAATTCCATAAATAATGCTATCACTATGTGGACTGCGTGCCTCAAGAAAAGCATGTAAGAAGGAGGGGGGGGCGGGGGGGGCGGGGTATGTGTGTAACAAAACATCTTAATTTCATCTAGCGGCGGCCAGATCTCCACCTTGCCCACGCATGAACAATATCACGGGCTGGCCCTGCTGCCAACATTTCATGAAGCTTATCAGCAGCCCACGTCCTATTTTGCGTCAGCGAAAAGTTCCATATCGTCATATCGGTCACGCGAAACCGATATGGTGCTATACAATCGGTCTTACTAAATCTAAAATGTGATATTTTCAGCATAGCTACTACAATAAACAACTATTGAAAACACCTTAAATTACAAAGTTTTTTTATATAAGAAAATGTATATTTTTCCTTATTAACTTAGTAATATACATCCATCATATCTGAGATCAGATCATATCTAGAGGGTTTTAGGAAGGGAGTGTCTGACCCCAGGTCTTAAACAACCCTTAGAAATAGGAAGCTAGGAAGGGGATTTGGGTTAGAGTGCCCGATAGGAAAGTGACACGGAGGCGAGGTAGAAAGCGGGAGGAAGGCGCCCTTATTTATTACCGGGGGGGGGGACAGTACCCGGGGTCCGACGGCTTAACGTGCCCATCCGACACACGGGAGATACTTAGTGGATCGAACCTGAGGCCCTTTCCGTGGCAGTCACGAACGTTGCCCACTAGGCCACCCGCGGCCCAAACATCTGAGAATATGTGGTTGCAAATAAATATAAGCTCAAGTGTTTGGACAAAAAATATGATACATTTAGAAACAAACTTATTTTAGCCTACTTCAAAGATAAATATGTATATGTTGTCATGAAAGAAATACGGGATTACGCCATATAATACAAATTTTGAAGATGACAATCCGATTTTTGGCGTAAATGTGACAAGGATGGTAAGTCAGATAATATCTGAAAACTTGAAAATTTTTTCATCGTCCTGGAGCGGGACTCGAACCCGCGTCTCCCAGAAAACGCCTAGGTATGCTAACTACTACACCACCCAGAACGACTAAATGTGACTTACCATCCTTGTCACATTTACGCCAAAAATCGGATTGTCATCTTCAAAATTTGTATGTATATGTTGATTGTTTTGCTTTGCATAAGTCAGCATCAGATAGATCTGCATTAAAGGAAGCCTGATCAGCACAAGCTTTGCATTTTTCAATTATTAAAGATTCCAAAGTTGAAACACATAAACTGGATCGAAAATTGATTAGATTCTTTTTGTCCATACTAAACACTCGTTCACGTGGGTTCGATCCCCTCACTGTCCGGCGAAGTTTGTCCGGTTTTTTTTCACCTGTTTTCAGCCGCATTTGGGATTTTACGTGTAAACCAAATTTATGCAACGTGTATACAAAGGGGTCCTGACAAAAACACACATCTTGTTAATTCACCGAAAAACGATAGTTTGAACCTACAAAACTTGTGATAGAATAAAATAGCAACGTTTATTCACAATTAGATATTTGTTTTAACAACTACTATAGTTTATAGCTAAGCTGATCCAAACGCTCAGCTAATTATAGTGGATGTTAAAATAGATATTTAATTGCGAATAAAAGTTGCAATTTTATTATATCGATAATTTGACAGTTTCCGCCCCCTAAGTTTCCTTCCTGACAATGAAAGGAGAAGCTGAATTTGAGCCAGGTGTACAGAAAAGCGTCTGTTGCGTTGTCGGTTAACTCAGTTGGCTAGAGCTAAGAGCTTGTAACCCGAAGATTATGGGTGGTCAGCGAGGCCTTATTATTTTTGAAACGTAAGTTTTCTGCGTCTGAAATTTTTCCCCAAAAGGAATTCATGCCATATTTACAAAGGAGTCATTTCAG
Source organism: Macrothele yani (assembly GCA_039090855.1). Taxonomy (NCBI): domain Eukaryota; kingdom Metazoa; phylum Arthropoda; class Arachnida; order Araneae; family Macrothelidae; genus Macrothele; species Macrothele yani. The sequence continues at coordinate 60,644,138 of CM077018.1, read as the reverse complement.
TCACCCATGCTGCTAACTGATGTGGTTACTGTGGAGGGACGGATTTATATATAGAGAAGCGTACGAAGCCCAGGCGCGTGGCGCCGCGATGCTGGAGGGCTACGGAAATGAGGATATATTCGTTTTCTTTTTCAACACCCCTTTTGTTAAAAAAGATCGTGCTTATAATATCGGTTTGTCTGTCCGTCCGTCATTCTGTGGACACCATATGTTTGCAAATAAAAGTCCGATTTGAAAAATTATTTTTGCATGGAAGCTTGAAGGTACGAATGATGATCCTTTATTTCGTTTTTTTTCACGGTGCGCCATTTCTCCGCTAGAGGGCGTAAATGCAAATGATATCGAATTCAAAAATACGTTTCATTCCATATATTTGCTTCTAAAGGTCCGATTGAAAAAATTATTTTACCTTTCGATTCCATTTACATCGAGGACTATTTTAGGTATAGTCACTTTTTGAAGTTACGCATAGATTTTCCGCTAGGGGGCGCAAAAGTAAACTGCGTTTCCCCCGGTATTTCTGCTTCTGGAACTCCGATTTGAAAAAAAAAATCTTTCTGCAGAGGCTACAGCTCCTGATAGAAAATGTTTTGCGTATAAATTCTAATTTTTGGTAAAAAACGATTTGGCCGCCAGGGGGTGTAAGCGTTAAATTCTGCTTTTGTTGCATTTACAGCAAAATCTGAGCTTAAATCTCGATTGAAAAAAATCATCCGTAGACCGATACCACTCACGTCGATAAACGTTTTCGGAATATTTTCTTCTTAAAATGATGCACTATTTCTCCACCAGAGGGCGTAGCTGTATATCTTATTTTCGTCGACATCTCTGCTTCTAAGAGTCCGATTTGAAAAATTCCTTTTTTGTTGGAGAGAGTTTCCGCTGCGAAATGTTTCTCATATGATTTTCAACCACAAATCTGCAACCAGAGGGCGTAAGTTCACGATTCCGTTTACAGCAATATCTGCGGGATTAAAAACTCGATTAAAAAACTTCTTTTTTCGGTCAGATACTACTGTTTCCCATACCGGTTCCATTGACTTTGAATAGGTTTGATAAATTCAATTCGCGTCAGAACGGATTCAAAAGACGTGCTCATTATACTCAAACATTCGGTTTCGTCTTTCTTGCTATTTATTTAATTTAGTTTTGATAATTGTTTTAAACATTTACCACATATCACGAGAACATGTCAAACACAATACTGGGTTGGCAATCCAATTTCTTATCAAATGAGCAATGCTGAAGATTCTTGATCCAGTGTTTGGGATTTTACATAGAAATGAAATTTATACCATGGCCGAAAAATTTGGTTTTCACAGATTTTTCTAAATTTTTTGCGAATCCTAGGACATAAATATTCATTAAATTTTGGCCATTTTAAATTTCACTACTAGTTCATAAATTTCCTGGGTAAAGGGTATTACAGTTGAAGAAGATCTTGAATTACCCTACCCCAAAGGAAAAAAGGCAAACAACAGCAAAATCTTCCATCATCAGGGCAGTGTTGTTCACAAGCACTCCTCATTGCAACTCGGGGAGAAAGGTTCCAACGAAGTACCATGAAAGTAATTTATAGCACAGTAGGCCAGTTAACTATTCGCTTTAAACAATGAAAAGTCTTCGAAGCGTGAATCCTTCCTTCTTTTTTGATTGGAGGTTTAACGACCACCGTGAGCAACTCAATGGGCTATAAGCAGTCGCCCGTCCCTAATTTAGGGTCACTGGTTCCAGGGAAGGGAATGAGCCAGTGCCGTAAGACAAACACAACATCCATGCCTCCCCGGGATTCGAACCCGGACCCCTTACGGACGAATGATCAGAGGCCATCGCTTAGACCACTGCGCCACCGGGGCGGCGAATCCTTCCTTCACCTACCCTAAAGGAAGAGTAAGTTATTTTTAACCATTCCTTTCAAAAAAGTACATCAATAAGAACTCGAAAATGTGGAGCATTAGCAAGAGGAAGAAAAAATAAATGTATGTTGCTAATACGAAAAAGTGAAGTATCAATAGAAATAAAGTGAGCGCTTTAAGGCTCTACGAGACCCGCCATCTTGTATTGCTGCCATCTCTTATTAACCAACGGGCAAGCGTATTTCACAAATTGCTTGGGCAATTTTGCACACTTCGGAACACCGTTTGTGGCTAACGCAAGATATATGATAAATAAAGAGTTCCCTGGTTTCAGATTTTCACATTGGACCCTTTAAGTATTTTTTAGTAATTAATAAAACTATGGAGGACGCCTTGGTACGACTTCCGCTGCAGATAAAAAATGAAGGGAAAGGTCAATAAAAATTCTGAAACCAGCGAACTTTTTATTTATCATATATCTTGCGTTAGCCACAAACGGTGCTCCAAAATGTGCAAAATTACCCGAGCAATTTGTGAAATACGCTTGCTTGCCCGTTGGTTAATAAGAGAAGGCAGCAATACAAGATGGCGGGTCTCGTAGAGCCTTAAGGATTGATTTGTTTCGGTCCGTGAAAACCAAAACAAAACTGGGATTCCAGTTATACGCTAGGCGCGCGCCTATTTAGAAATCCGCCCCTGATGGCACACACAATAGCAACTAGGGCCTCTGTGAATCTTGGAGAGGTGCCAACTAGTTCTGTGTGACATTGGTGAAAAGACCCCAACTCACTGGGTTTGTTCCAGAATCCTTAGGTTGAATGACCAACTGGAACCACCAGCTGTGGTCTAATCCCCTACACTGATTTACTACTTACCTGATTGAAAAGAAATTCAAAAACTTACTCAAGCGTGGGATATGGTGGACCTACCACACTTGAGAAGGATGGTCCACCATGGTACCGACCTGGAACTGATAAAAGTTGAATCAGAATGAGATTGCGGCTGAGTGAGTGTAAGATTGGTGTATGGAGTACTAGAGGTATATATGGCAAGATGAATGAGGTGATGAATAAGTATAGATTGGATATGCTGTGTGTAAGTGAAACCAAATAGAAGGAAATTGGGATAGAAGTGAGTGGAACAGTGAGTGTGTGGTCTGGAGTATTGGATAATGTGAGAGGACAGGCTGGTGTAGGTGTGATTTTAAGTGAAAAGATGGAGAAAAACTTGAAAATGGCAGACATTAGCCAGTAATCAGTCGACATGACAAGTAACAACAAATACACATTGCTTGAGCCAATATAAATGCAAAAATATATGAAACCATAAAAGAATAAAAAAACAAAAAAAAACATTGACATAGCAGAGGAGCAGTTTTTTTAAAGATTTTCAAATAAAATTTTTTTTTGCAGTTGCTTCAGCCCACAAAGCCGCATCAATGAGTCTGATAATAGCTTTTATCTCATCAAGTTTGGAGACCCTTTGGCTTACACTCAAGTGTATCTGTTGTAGCAAAAACTGTAAGCACACTGATGTCAAACTATTGTTGAAGAAACTGAATACCATCAACACTCCCTAAAGAGAACACAACCTGCATGGCAAGCGGGCATATAGAAATTTCAAAACCTTAATTTATCTTTTCACATGACAGCTGCAGAACATAAAAAAAAAAAATGTATATTAGCACCCAGCACACTGAAATTCTTCAAGAGCTCCAACTCACACCTATTTATGCTGTGCACACCAGCAGATGATTTAAATCTCAAATGATTCTTGGCAAAAACACTTTTTTTGTGAGCAAACTTATATAAAAATAGAAGCAAACAGAAGAACATGACTAACTTCAAAATAGCGCTGCTGAAAATCTGAATTATCTATTTCCTGCACATATACAAACAACATTTCAGGAAGTTTTAAATAAAACATGCACTAAAAACTTCTAGATAAATTTTAACCTTCATTATCCACACAAAGTTTAAAAAAGAATGGAACATCAGAGCTTTATCCTATTGGCGACTGCCAATTGTTTTAGCGAAATAAAGCATTCCCATATTCAAGGTGTCTAACAAATAAATCAGCAAAAACACTGATGAGTTTATATAAGTTTTACAGTCAATGCTACAATTATCAGTGATGTCCACAAAAATAGCAGCAGAAACTCATCTTGTAAGTGCCTACAAATGATTTTCACAAATATCTAGAAATTCCATAATCCATTCACACATACCATTAAGCTGTTCTCAGTCCGAGATTCAAGAGGTTAGCTCCTCAATGAAAAACTATCTGCCAAGTAAACTTTTAACTGATGGACCTAGAATTTACTTACTGTTGGTGTATCAATCAAATGTCTCCATTTACAATGATCTCGGCAAACAGCTCAAACCTCATTAATATCCATCAAGCGCCGCACACAAGACCTTTTGTACTTCACTGTAAATGGAGGCATTTGATACACAAACATCATCTGTTCATAAACTTCTAAATTACTGTCCACCATTAATAAATGAAGAAACCCATGTATTTATTTTATTAACACATTTTAATGACTGATATGTATCACAGGCCAACATCACAGTTATATCATAAACAGTTATACCATATATAGTTTTATCACAGTTATAATATATCACAGTAAAAAGTAACTTTGAGCAGAGGGTGTCAGGATGCATTTCAAGGCATTTGACTCAATACTTAAGCAGTACTCAATACTTAAGCAGTTGATTTTAAGCATCGAGTGTCCCGATGTATACCAAGGCAACTAATACTACAGAACCTGCTTCCACACTGAACACAGGTATAATTTGCGCTGAATCCACAAACCGAACAGAAATGTCTGGGACAAAATTTTGAAGGGGGTGCATTAGCAGTTAAATAATTTGGAGGTCCTTTTCCATTTTGCAGTAAGTCTTCCTGAAGAAGCTGTTCAAACGATTTCTTTGGTTTCAACCAGACTGGGACTTTCTTTTCCCTCTTTTGTTTTAGTGTATCCGCAAATTTAGGAGCTTTCTTGTGCATCATAAGATCGGTGTCAGGATCAGGATCTGCATGAAAGTTGTCTTGTTCCAGCAACTCCAGAGTTGCTAGCTGCCTTCGCTTTCGGGCATCATCATCTAACACTTTCCTTTGATTACTCTCCTTTACCCGAGCTGATTGTCGAAATCTTGAAGGAACAGACTGAGATGCATCTCTTGGCCTGCAAATGGAAAATGTCAACATTTCAATATGGTTAAATTTTAACATTTCATTCAATTATATTTTACAACTAGTGCAACATGTGATCTTCTCTATGGAAACCTTGGGTTTTCTAAATAAAGGGATTTCCTGTAATTTACAGTACTTTAACATTAAAATAAGGACCACTACAACGTAGGTACTCAAAACCATCTAAGTTTTAACAGTCCTTATCGTGTTACTGTCAGGCCACAAAATTCGCAGTTGCCAATGGCGACCAGAAATTTATAGTTGGCATGCAGTAAAAATGTTAAATTGTTTTCCTGTTCGGCATTTCATACCGCTGGGCGGTATCTTCACAAACATATTTTTAGCTTGAACATCTTCACAAAAATACACTGACGGAAAAAAATCCCAACACCAAGAAGGGGTTGTGTTAGATAAACGACAGTTGATAGGCAGTGAGAGTACATTTGTAAGATGACGTCTATGCAAATTTCGCGCTCGGCGCATACGTGTAGCGCTAGTAGCGCCCCTCGGAACATACAAAGCAGGTTTGCTGTAAATACGCGCTGTAACGTTCGTGAGCGTTAGTTATCGTTGAGATTCGACGTAGTGTGTTGATGTTAGTCAAGAATGCCTTTAAGAAGACGAAGAAGCCATTATCAACAGCTCACGGAGTTTGAACGAGGTCGTGTAATAGGGCTACGAGAAGGTGGATTTTCTTTCCGCAATATTGCAGAACGACTTGGCAGCAATGTAGTCACTGTGCACGATTGTTGGCAGCGGTGGTCAAGGGAAGCTACTGCCTCAAGAAGACGGGGTTCCGGCCGGCCACGTGGCACTACTGAGATGGAAGACCGCCGTGTACAGCGTATGGCCGTGGCGCATCGTACTGCGTCTGCGGCAGCAATTCGTGTAGCAGTTGCCACCACAGTGACACAACGAACTGTTACAAATCGGTTACTTGAAGGACAGCTCCGAGCCAGACGCCCTGTAGCGTGCATTCCACTTACTCCAAACCACTGCCGTTTGCGACGTCAGTGGTGTCAAGCTAGAGCTCATTGCAGATCTGTTGTGTTTTTCTGATGAAAGCCGGTTCTGCCTGGGTGCCAGTAATGGCCGTGTGTTGGTTAGGAGGCCAGGTGAGCGCCTGCAACCAACCTGTCTTACACCTGGAGTTATGGTCTGGGGAGCAATTTCCTATGACAGCAGGAGCACTCTCGTGGTTATCCCACGCACCCTGACGGCACAGTTGTACGTCGGTCTGGTGATTCAACCTGTTGTGCTGCCATTCATGAACAGCATTCCAGGGGTTTTCCAACAGGATAACGCTCGCCCGCATACCGCTGTTGTAACCCAACATGCTCTACAGAGTGTCGACATGTTGCCGTGGCCTGCTAGATCACCAGATCTTTCACCAATCGAGCACGTATGGGACATCATTGGACGACAACTCCAGCGTCACCCCCAACCAGCATTAACTGTCCCTGTATTGACCGACCAAATGCAACAGGCATGGAACTGCATCCCACAAACTGACATCCAGCACCTGTTCGACACAATGCATGAACGTTTGCGTGCGCTTGCATTCAACATTCTGGCGGTTACACCGGTTATTAATGTACCAGCATTTCACATTTAAAATGGCTCTTCCCGCGCTTACAATAAGCTGTGATCTTGAAAACTTAATCGATTAAATATGTCACCTATACAAATGTATTGCCGCCATTTCATTCCTCTACAACTATTTTTTCGTGGTGTTGGGATTTTTTTTCCCGTCAGTGTATTTTGAACTGTGAGGGTGTCTTCACTTTCAGTAAAATATTTTCTTAAATATATTTTAGTGTGAGATGCATCTTGAGTATTGTATTTAACTGTGCTTTATTTTTCGTCGTTATGAACTGTTTTCAGTAAAAACGGTCTCTAACAGAGGCGTATCAATCACTAGCGGCAGCGAGCCAACCAGAAAGAGCCTCTTTCACGGGCTGAGTAGCGGCAGCTGATGCGAAGCTTGCTGAAAGGAAACCCAAAGAATTCTGATAGGTAAGGTGACCAGATATCAGGACACCGATTTGAGGACAAAAGGGCGTGGCGTCCCCAAATCGGTAGTTCATTTGGGGACACATACGTACTCGAAATAAATATGCAAATCTTTTTGTCACAAAACTGCATTGCTTTAATAAGTGTGATATTACATAAGAACATTTGTGTCTTAAAAGGATATATCTTGTAGAATGTTGGTAATTTGTATTGACAAAGTAGAATTATGATGACGAGAACATATTAGCAAAAGTGAAATGCTTTACCTTAGGTACATGCGCTGAATTAAAATTAGGCTGCACACCATAGTAATTGTCATTTTGCCAAAGTTTTTGGAGAAACTCAGAACAAGTACAGACGAAATTTTACAGCGCCGGTGGTGCATTGACCTAGTGCTGGCTACTGACCATTCGTACAAGTGGGTACGGGTTCGAGTCCCGAATGAGGCATGGGTGGTCTGTTTGTTTTACGGCACTTGCTCTCTCTCTCTCTTCCCTAGAACGAATGTCTCCAAATTAGAGACAGGTGACTGCTTATAGTCCTTAGAGTTGCTCGTAATGGTCGTTAAACCCAGAAAGAAGAAAAAAAGTCAAAATTTGTTTTCACAAGAAGCATGTTGGAAAATTAGTACGCCGCCCCGGTGGCGTAGTGGTCTAAGCGATGGCCTCTGATCACTCGTCCGAAAGGGGTTCGGGTTCGAATCCCGGTGAGGCATGGATGTTGTGTTTGTCTTACGGCACTGGCTCTCTCCCTTCCCTGGAACCCGTGTCCCTAAATTAGGGACGGGCGACCGCTTATAGCCCATTGAGTTGCTCACGGTGGTCGTTAAACCTCCAATCAAAAAAAAAAAAAAAGTGAAACTAAATTAGGGACGGGCGACTGCTTATAGCCCATTGAGTTGCTCACGGTGGTCGTTAAACCTTCAATCAAAAAAAAAAAAAATAAAAAAAAATTAGTACAACGGAAACTAGAACATTTTTGATTGGAAATCTAAAAAGTTAATGAGGAAATGTAAATTCGAGGACATTTGGGGACAAACATTAAAATTTGAGGACAATTTGCGTTCCCAAAGGCTTCAGACGTTTTTGGGGACGGTTAACTAAATTCGAGGAATGTCCTCAAGAATTGGGGACGTCTGGTCAGCTTAATGATAGGGTGCGTTTTTCCCTGCATGCATTTCAAGGTCTAACTCAAGTGGGGATGGACACACTGGTAGATACTCATTCCCGAAACATTAACGCATCCATAGTATGGGTGGAAATTTTTGATGTATCAGCGAAAACCTCGATGTTTTGCTAAAGAATTCACATCTTTCCCATCTGCAGTAGTTATTGGCACATCGATGAATAAATCGCCATTCAATATATCGATGATAACTCACTAATTCAACATCGAGTAACCATAACAAGCGGCTAGATCCAGCACCTTGGCACACATCCAAGATTCTCTCGTGCAGGAAGCCACGCCTCTCAGCCGTCAATCATTTAGGACTGTCAACATGGTCTGGTATTTTGTACCGTACAGGTAACGCAGATTTTTGAATCCGATCTGTTGTGACATCCTTCGGCGTGTTTTGCTACGTACAGAGCGTTGGTTACCCTCTTGGTCGTGTCTGCCATACGAAAGCATTGAAAAATTTAAGTAATTTTTAGAAGCTCATATTTTTTGTTAAACTGGTTTGTCAGTGTTAATTTTTTCTGTGTTTGACATACTCTTTTTGCTTGAATACTCTCTTTCCATGTTTCAAATTCCTCCAGCGATTCGAATGATAGCACACGATCTTCTAAATTACATCCATGAGTGTAGCATAAATGTTGCTTTAAATCTTCAGAATACAATGCAATTCTATCTTAAAAATGAAAAACACTTCTGTGCGATGTATTTATTGCGAAAAGAAATTCAGTAGTGTTAGAGATCGAAACATGCACGTTAAAGTGATTCACAAATCACAGAAATCCTTTGATTCACTTTGAAATTTCCATGTGCAGTAGAAAACTGTAATATTGCATTGTATTCTGAAGATTTAAATTAACATTTATGCTCTAATCATGGATATAATTTAGAAGATCGTGTACTAACTTTCGAATTGCTGGCGGAATTTGAAACATGGAAAAAGAGTATTGAAACAAAAGATACAGTTTTTTTTGCCAAAGTCAGAGGTATTTTCGTTAATTTTGCTACAATTTCAAAACACTACATAAGCTAAAAAGCGCGCAAATCACAGCAAAATATGACGTAGCCGTTCACAGTAAATTGCAATGAACTATTAAATCCCAAAGAACTGAAAAATATCAACAAGCTGAAGTATGCTGTCAAACACAGAAAAAAATTCTACACTGACAAACTAGTTTAACAGAAAATATGAGCTTCTAAAAATTACTTAAATTTTCAATGCTTCCGTATGGCAGAAACGACCAAGAGGGTAACCAACGCTATGTACGTAGCAAAACACGCCGAGGGATATCACAACAGATCGGCTTTAAAAATCTGCGTTACCTGTACGGTAGAAACTACCAGACCATGTTGACAGTCCTAAATGATTGACGGCTGACGCAAAGTCTCACGGATGAGAGGTGTGGCTTCCTGCACGGGAGAATCTTGGATGTGTGCCAAGCTGCTGGATCTAGCCGCTTGTGTAAGTAACCATAATATTTGTTAAAGTGCTAGATGTATCGGCTCTTGCAACATCAAGGATAGGAACTCGAATTTCGGCGATGAAACACCGAAAAAATAGCTGATTCGCGAGATAGAAAGGTGATACATATTACCTTTCTTTTTATAAGAATACGAAAAAAGACAAATTCATTTTTTTATTGGAGGTTTAACGACCACCGTGAGCAGCTCAATGGGCTATAAGCAGTCGCCCATCCTTAATTTAGGGACGCTGGTTCCTGGGAAGGGAGAGAGCCAGAGCCGTAAGACAAACACAACAGCCATTTTTTTTAATGGACGTTTAACGACCACAGTGAGCAACTCAATGGGCTATAAGCAGTCGCTCATCCCTAATTAAGAGAGCCAGTGCCGATATCCATGCCTCACCGGGATTCGAACCCGGACCCTTCTCAGACGAATGGTCAGAAGCCAGAGCTTAGACCACTGCACCACCGAGGCAGCCACAACAGCCATGTCTCACCGGGATTCGAACCCAGACCCCTCTTGGACGAATGATCAGAAGCCATCGCTTAGACCACTGCGCTACCCGGGCGGATAAATGCATTTACTTATCGCAGAGAAATTCAGAGTGGATTTGCGCTCTTGCAGTTTCAAACATCGGTCATGAAACCTCAATTTGGGGCGGACTCATCAGTTCCTGTAACATCAACGAAAAGAACTGGGTTTTCGGTGATGAAACATCGAACAAAACGGCGAAAAAAATCGCTAATTCATGACATAAGATTATATTCCCTTCCTCTTTAAAAGAATGCAGCAAAGAGAAATTCATTTACTTTACGTATTCTTTTGCAGTTTCAAACATTTATTATCACTTGCAAAGACGTCGATGCTCAAAAACACTGATATTTTTTGCCCCATCCCTACTCCAATTAATCTTTGCCGTACTGGCCAGGATTCTGGGAAATGTATTTACATATGAGCAAAAGCACTATGATGGTGGAGGAGGTGCTGACCATTTGCTTTATGGGGAGATTGGGTTGTGACACATGAGCGACATTTTTTTTAATATTATTTTAGTTATTTCTTTTCCTCCAGCACTTAAAACTTTTGATCTTTGATTACTTTCCTGGTTTAATACACTTGGAAAGTTATTATTATTACTATTATTTTCCGAGATCTCAGCTGGAGCACAATCGCAGAGTTGTATATATATATATATATATATATATATATATAATTTAATAGTAACAGATGAAGAGCATGGGTCGGGCCATGAAGGTTAATGGATGCAAGCGAAATTGTTAACTAGTGCTAGGTCATGCTACTCTACGGAGGACATGACTTATATATATATTTTTTAAACTATTTTAGGTGGGAATGTTACTTGCATCTATGGCCTTGCAGAAACCCATTTCCAACTAGGTCTTTGTGGAAGTGAGAAAATGCAGAGTTTTTGCTGGTCCTTGATAAAGCCAAGGCTCAGTATTCTCGACACCTTCTACATTCAGTTGTTTTATTTTATTTTTTTTTTCTTTTCTCCTTTTACTCACACAGGTAGATACATAACCTTTTCTATGTTGTACTAGGTGTGAGTCAAAATTATATATGTATTTTTTTGCTTAGGTATCTTTATAGAATATATATATAAATATATATATATATATATATATATATATATATAAATACATACATTGAGTGGCCACTTTATTATGACCACCTGACAGCTTTAAGCAAATGAGCTACGGCTGCACGCTGTTGCCGCCAGAGGGCGAGGCTAGTATAAAAAGGGAAAGCTTAGTGCTTGCGACAGTAGTAGAAATGATTTTGGGGGGGGACGAGATGGGTAACAAATGCGATTTGACGGACTTGCAACGTGGGATGATTGTAGGAGCTCGGAGCCATGGAGCGAGTACCACCGAAACCGCCGCATTCGTGAAATGTTCTAGAGCAGCTGTTGTTAAAGTGTTTAAAGACTGGACTGTCAGCCAAAAAACTGGGTCTCTACGTGCAACGTGTGGTCGTCATCGACTAGCGACTGCTCGGGCGGAACGGAGAGTGTCCAGACTGGTAACAGACAACAGAAGGGCAACAGTGCAGCAAATTACAGACCATCTTAATCAAGGATCTCCTCAAATGATCTCGGCACGCACTGTTCGCCGCACACTGCTTCGGATGGGATATGGCAGCTGGAGGCCTGTTCGAACATCTTTGCTGTATGCAGTTAACAAGAGAAGTCTCCAGTTCGCGCGAGGATTGGACAGTCGATAATTGGAAACAAATTATGTGGCCCGATGAATCACGTTTTCAGTTGCACCATGCCGATGGCCGAGTGAGAATTTGGTAGAAACAGCACGAGAGCATGGACCCCAAATGCATTGCTACAACCCTTCAAGCTGGTGGAGGCAATGTTATGGTTTGGGGAATGTTTTCCTGGCATGCGTTGGGCCTTTTAATTCGTGTTGATCAACGTCCGACTGGCACATCATATCTAAACCTCGTTGCGGACCAAGTGCATCCTGTCATGTGGATGGTTTATCCCAATGGCGATGGCTACTTTCAACAAGATAATGTGTCCTACCATAGTGCTCGTATTGTACAGGATTAGTTTCAGGAACATGCCGGTGAGTTTACTTTGCTTAGGTGGCCCCCACAATCTCCAGATCTCAACCCCATTGCGAATTTGTGGGATAAAGTTGAACGAGCCATCAGACAGCTGGATCCACAACCTGCAATCTCACACTCCTGGAAAGTGCTATTCATCAAGCATGGTCTCAGATTCCACAAACCACCTATCAACATCTCGTGGAGTCCATGCCACGAAGATTCGACGCAGTACTAAAGGCAAAAGGTGGCCCAACGAAGTACTGAGGGGGTGGTCATAATAAAGTGGCTACTCAGTGTATAAACTTTGCATACACAATCATCAAAACAGAAAACTTGCGGCAAATTCACTGTCTCTTGCGTGTCACAGAGGTGTGATGGCGAGTGAAAATTTTTTTTTTGGCTAGTAGAGTTGGACCTGAAATTTTGAGCCCTGGTTACTGTCCTAAATTATGGAGAGCTATGTCCATGGTAATAAATTATTCAGAGTTGTAAATTTATTGAAAAACTAAAGTAAAATTAGAAAATATTTTTCTGAGAATTTTTGTTAAACAAAACTGCCTGCAAAACCGATAGTGGTGTCACTATGTGCCAAGACTCGATACTTCTGCTGCTGGGAGGCAGTTAGTGCTGTTGTTCTCCAACTAAATTAGGTCTAGCCATTACTTACACGGTCATTTGCTGACACTATGTATGCATGAAGTTCAGAGACAAGGTTAGTGTTTTCTGTTTAGATGCACCTTAGCTTTTGCTCAAAGTTATTATGTCCAACTAAACAGCAATTAAATAAAATGAATGGTGAAGAAACAACCTCCCTCCAGAATTTCTAAAAATTAAGATACTGATCATTAGAAATGCCCCACCAGCAAAGACATAAAAAAAAATGCAATGCACCTCGGTGTTAATTTGGCGAATGGGAAGATAATTTTTAATGGTAAAAATCTTTAAAAAACAAAACGTACTATTCTAATTTTCAAATATCTTGAAAACAGTACTGTATTTTTGTAAAGTTAATCTGTTCTTTATGTATCTTTTAGGCATTAAAATGTTTGACAAGTCCAGATTAAAGCACCTGCAATAATATTCTTTATAATAATTACAATCCAGTCTTTAGCTTCAGGGTTAGATGTCTAATGGCTCCTTCTGCAGTTGTTTCCTTTCCATAGATGCAATGTCAAAAACACAATCATAACCATAAGAAAAAATAATGCTTGGGTATCTTCATTATAATCAGAATACTTTGTTCTTTATGGCACGTTCAGTTACGTAAGCATTCAACTTCAAATGTTACAGCTTGCATTTCTACTGGGTCAGACAAAGTATCAGTATAAATTCCTTTTCCCAACTTGAAGATATTCTTTTTACCTGAAAAACAGTATTTTCTGTATTCAATTACATACACTATATTGACAAAAGTCACGGGACACCTAGAAGAGAAATACAACATAGAATTTATTGACATACATTAGAACGGTGTCTGTCCACCTTTGGCCTTAATGCATGCACTGACCCTTCGATACAGGCTTTCGACAAGGTTTTGGAACACAGCGATAGGTATACGCTTCCATTCAGTACACAATGCTGCTGCTGCTAACTGTTGCTTAGTATTAGGCCTTGGTCCCAAATTTCTTATGCGGCACTCTAATTCATCCCATAGGTGCTCTATGGGATTAAGATCAGGGCACTGTGCTGGCCAGTCCACACACGATACGAAATTATCGTCAAACCACGCCGTAACAGTCTTTCCTTTATGGCTTGGTGCATTATCCTGCTGGTACCAACAAGGCTCGGTTCCATAGTACTGCCACAGAGTTGGTAGGGCATAATTGTCCAGAATATCAAAGCAGACGTGCTGGTTAACAGGGTTGTCCACGATAACCAATGGGCCGGGACCATACCACAAAAAACACCCTTCCCACGAGTACACTGCCAGCTTCAAACTTGACCGTAGGAACAGTACACTGTGATAAATACTGTTTCCCTTGCTGCCGCCATACCCACACACGGCCATCAGATTGATGGATCGTGTACCTGGATTAATCAGTCCATAGGACCTGTTTCCATTGATCTATGGTCCACGATAAATGTTCTTTACACCATGCTAAACGACGAGTAGCATTCCGAGTGGAGATGAAAGGCTTATGAGCAGCCGCACGACCACAGTAGGCCATGGAACGACGTTCTCTGCAAATGGTACGTGTATGTGCCGAGGTTCCAGCATTTTTACTCACCTGTACACTGAGGTCTTGTGCAGTACTCCGTCGATTAGCTGTAACGACTCTCCTGAGGCTTCGACGTCCTCTATCACTCATTTTCTTTGGTCTGCCGGTACGTTTTGTTGCTTCAGGCATGCCATGTGTCTACCACTTATTCAGTACATCGAAAGCAGTGGACTTGGGTATGTTTAAATACCTCTCGGTTGCTCTTATGGACACCCCACTAATATAACACCCAACAATCTTTCCTTTCTCAAAGTCAGTTCTCTCCCGCCGCGACACCTCATAGTGCGATATGATCGCGGTCAGCTGCAGGCTTGTTTTCATACTGTTTGCAGCTGTACCGCGCATCTTAACAACGCAGCGGATTCATTCATTTGCTTTTGAAGGGGTGTCTGGTGACTTTTGTCAATATAGTGTATTTGTCTATAGGTTTAAGAAAATGTGTTCCACGCATATCAGGGAGATGAAAAATGCCTAGCAATCGTTCAGCTAGTCCCCGGGTATATTCCCTAATCAGTTCTGCAGAAGCAAATTTTATCTGCAAATTTTTATACTGCTCTGCAGCAGTTTTTGCAAATTCTGCAGCAGAATTTATCAGCTTCACTTTCAGTATTTGGCGCTACACCAAGCGCTTCACTGTTCCACCTATTTCATCCACTACCACCTTTTCCATGGCCTGTTGTGAAGAAACTACAAGTTATTTGCAGTTTATGATGTTCAAGCATGGTCAAGTTTGTGAATAAATAACACTGCTTATATTGGCTACACTGTCACTAAAAAATGCTATTTCTTCAATATGTGGATATTTGCCTTTTAATTCTAAAATCAAAGTCTCTATGAAAGCATGCAGAGCAATTTTGTCATGGCTTGCTTCATTGCTTATTAAAACATAGCGCTGTCCATCATTTTCGAGCCACACATATTATGTACAACATATTGTTACTTGTTTATTGTACCAATATGCACTCTATATTTTAATACTGAAATTCTCTGTAAAATCTACCTAGGTGCAGAAAAATCTACCTTCCACTGTCCAGTGACGGTAGTCCACATGGGACTACCGTCACTGGACAGTGGGAAAAGGTTGCCTTCCCCGATGAATTGAGATTTCGACTATACAGAAGTGATGGGCGGTGGCGGATACAGCATCAGTCACAGGAGAACCAACACTTGATCACGCTTGTTGGTCAAGTACAGGCCAGTGGTGGCAGTGTGCATGTCTAGGGGATGTTTTCCTGCTATGACGTGGGACCGCTGGCACTAGTGGATGGGTCTCTGAACACCAATGGGCAATGGCTACCTGTCCATCCTCACTGACCACATGCATCCTTTCATGTGAGACATTCACCGTAGCGATGATGGTGTCTACCAACAGG
This sequence comes from Macrothele yani, assembly GCA_039090855.1. Lineage (NCBI taxonomy): Eukaryota > Metazoa > Arthropoda > Arachnida > Araneae > Macrothelidae > Macrothele > Macrothele yani. The sequence goes on along the minus strand of CM077018.1, from coordinate 60,628,259 downwards.
ATGATGCGCCCTGTCATGTTGCTAAGGCCGTGCGTGACTGGTTCCAGTTACATGGCAGTGATGTCTCCATTTTCCCTTAACCGGCGAAATCGCCCGACCTCAATCTCATAGAGAACTTGTAGGACTATTTGGACTGACAGGTTCAACGTGTCGACCCACAACCACATCATCTCCGGGACCTCCGTGCTCTGATACAGTCCGAATGGGCACATGTGCCTCGGGCAACCTTCCAGGGCCTCACTGCGTCCGTGCCATGCCGTCTCGCTGCTGTCATCAAAGGCAAGGATGGTTATTTCCATCATTAGGTAGGTGGTCATATTATTCTGATATGACTGCGTATGGATTCTCAGAATTTTTAAATGTTAATGGCTTTAAAATATTCTTTTTAGACAACCTGCACTCTGTAGGAAGATTTTCTGCCTTAGCCTCAGTTTCTTTAAGTCTTTGGTGCTCAATGATTTACACTTTTTATTCTTCTTTTTTCTGCCCTTTTCTTTCACTTTGTCAGCAAAAGCTTTTGCTTTCAAACGTTCTCTATACAGTCTTTGTTTCTCTGCAGCAGCCAGAGCCATTTCTTTTCTTTAGCCATGTAATTTAAAAACAATAATTCTCCAAATTAATGGTAACCAGAAGAAAAAGGGAAACAATCCAAATGAAAATAGGAAACAATAACACAGAAGTAAAAAAAATGGATAACAATGGGCAGACTAGAAAAAAACATGGAACAATAAAATATTAAGCAAAGAACTCAAGCTTAAAGATATATAAAACAATGATTATTCCCATTGTACTCTACGGCTCAGAATGCCGGATCTTAAGAAAAAAGGAAATAGATGAACTCAATGCTTTTGAAACAAAAATTCCTAAAGAAAATCAACAGAACAAACCGGACAGAAAGAAAAACAAATGAAAAAGTCTGAGAAGAATTTAACTTTAAAGAAACAATACTTACAGAACTTAAAAAGAACCAACTAAGCTGTTTTGGACATGTTTCAGGAATGAATCCAGAAAGACTACCAAAGGTATTATTAAATGGTAGAATAGAAGGACAGCCCAGTAGAGGAAGATCAAGAAAAAAATGGATTGATAACATTAAAGAAAGCACCCACTTAAACTCTGTAAGAGGACAACACAAAAGGGCAGGAGACAGAAAGAAATGGCGAAAATTCGTCTTTATGGAACTCAACCCTCCATGAGTAGAAGAGGAAGAACTCTCCAAACAAATTTCATACTAATGTCCAAATACTTGGCGAAGACTTCAAGCTCTTAAAATATCAGTAGAGGTGCAACATATGAAGATATCAACATCAGTTTATAACAAAATTAATATACCATGTATGCTTTTGAAAGCAACTATATCTTGTGCTTTATAAAACCAATTAATACAGTAAAATTACAATATTATGAGTACATCTTATGGCGAGAATCCTGCTGTTACGAGAGATTCAAAATGCACCGTTAATTTGTTAATGCTAAACATAGGAAAAATCTTCGTGTATTACGAGTGATAAATTTAAGGAGCTCCCACTGTAACAAGAGGCTTTCATGGCCAATCTTCCTTCTTTCAAAGATTTCCAACACATTCTTTCCTTGAAATTCCAGGAAGTGGTAGGGACATAAACGCGTACAGCTGCACACAGAGATGAGTCACGAGTGGTTAGTCTCCTTGGCTCTTTGGATGCTGCCACCCCTGCTTTCTTTCACCCTCCTGCACAACTGTAGGAAGTCAGAACATTTTGAAGAGATGAGCCATCAGTGGTTACTCTGCTTGGCTGTTTGAGTACCCTGGAATGGCATGTCTGATACAGAAATCATAGAATCAGAAAAAGGAAGCTGAGAAGATCAGAATGATGGAGAGGACAGAAATAAAAACATGCACATATTGAAGAAACCGCAGTTTTCCATAAAGTCGAAAGTTACGTGTTACAATCATCAATGTCAAAGAGGAAACAAAAGACTCTAGATTCTTGTTTTGTAAAAATTCCAATCTGAATTAAAAACAAACATCAGGTATGTCGTATGTATTGTTTTAATCACTTTTTTATATTATGTAGTACTGTTATTTTTATGTGTTATGTTTCTGATTTTTGTCAGCTTTCATAATATCGGACTTTTACTGTACATGGTTACACAGTTAATACATCAAGCAACAAAAGACTTAATGGTTACAGTTAGAAACAAAGTTTTATAACTTAAAATCTGTAAATAACGATTGGTACCGGGGGGGGGTAAAGATGTTTTGCGCTGCTACTATTTACTCACACAATTCAAAACATAAGAATGTGTTCTGTGATGCTAACTAATAATATATATATATGCATTGTCATTCCATTACCACGCATCTGTATCATTTGGTTACCTTTTTAGTCATTCTGTTATCTACTTGTATATAAAATTTCAAAATTTATTGCACATTGAGGCCATAAAAATATATTATTTCACACCTGAAAAAAAGACAATTAGTAGGAATACTTATTTCTTCTTTTTGGTAACAGAATGACATGTACACCTTGACTAAAATAAATAACGAAAATCAAAATAAAAATTTTTTAAACAATGTATTTTTTTTGTTATATTTAAAAAATCACTTGAGAGAACATAGTTAGATAAACTGTGAACTTTTATTATATAAAATATATCATGATGAATTTGTTGAAAAAACTGCTTTTTAAGGTTACCAATGGCTGATGTTAAGACCCTACTTTTCTAGCAATTTTTACTACATTTCTTAAATATTCACAATCTTATTGTACCCATATCTCAAAGTTTCAGTTATTTCTGAAGACAATGATGTATAACACTTTGAAAACAACAACAAAAAAACAGTTTACAATTTTTGATCTTATGTCCACTTAATTCCCAGAATGACCCAATTAGTAATTTATGCACATATAAAATAGTTACACAGCTACACACAAAAAATAACACAGTTGATAGTCAGTGGGGCTGGCTTGTTGCTCATGCCACATCTAGCACACAAATTATTCATGCACATTCTCAATTACGAGGCACATGGTACATGCTGTGTTTCCTACCATAGTCATTGCATATTTTATGTCTTACTTTTGTGTGAAAACATAATGTGTGACCATTATGTGAATACTAAACTAAAAGGTGAAATCAAAGCAATGACTTTCAGCTTGAAGCCCACAGAATAGTTTTCACATTTTCCCAAAACTGCAAAAAGAAATGATTTGCTCTTCACAGTATCATTAACAGGCTAGAATAGTGCAATACATACTGAATTACAAATCTGTGATACTGAAGTCAGACAGAGAGCAGCAACTGCAAATAGTGACAACACACTGGGCATGCAATGCAGCAGCAATTAGTCAGGGTCATGAGGTACACACACAGAGCATTATGTGATCATATGATGATGTATGTATGGTAAGTGTTCAGTCTGTTGGTAGCTGTAGAGCCAGAAACATTCCAAACAACATTTTAACTTCTTAAATGTGTGCAATGTATTAATGTGTCATGAATAGAATGTGTCTAATTTAAAATTAACCCGCATGAAAAAATGCAACAACTGAAAACAGAAGCAAAAGGCAAGGGAAAACTACAACCCTCAAATAAAAATTAGATGTGATTGGGAAATATGAACATAATGAACAAACAGCTAACAAAAATAGTCAATCAGAGGAATCACCAAATCAACATTAAAAACAATACCTCAGAAAAATTGTGAAAGTATGGTAATAATAACTAGATCACACAAATATGGCTACTAATTACTGAGAAACTGGAATGAATGTTGGCTTAATGGATTGAACATCAAAATCAATGTGCCATTCCTATATCCACCAGTAGTATCCAGTCTAAAGCAAAAGCTTTGTTTGATAACCACAGACTAAGTCCTATCCAAAAGTTCAATATTATGCTGCAAGTGCTGAGTAGTTTAAACCAGTGATGCAGTTCGCAGTTCTATGAAAAAAAGGTGTGTTAGTGGTGAACAGGTAAGGTGAAACAAAAGCAGAAAGAAGGCCCTTAAATATTCAAAAGCAATTAGAAATTTGATTTGTTGTTTTCATCAGTTATTCAAGTTTTATTACTAATTATTTTTATCAACTTCTATTAAAATTGGAGCAATTTTAAATAAAAGATTACATGAGACAGGGTTCCCACTTATTTTCTCCCACAAAATAGAAGCACTTTTTAAGGGCTTTTAAGCCCCCTCCATTTTTTTTAAGGACCTTACAAATTGCAAACGCAGAAATAACATACATACAAACATACTTTTCCACATGATTTAACTACACAAATTAAAGTCTATTGATGAAGCTTGCAATATTGTTGCACAAAACTTAAGTTTGTAGATGTAATAAATTAGACTTTACGCAATTTAAAAGACAGTTATGCTGGTTAAATCAGTTTCCATGTGAAAGAAGAATCACACACTAAACAAAAGGAATGTAAATTGATAAGGAGTTGATAACGAGGAACAGTACACCAATTAAGTAGTAAATAGTAACACTATACTAGAGATACCCGATTTATTGGTGTAGGAAATAGACACATCAGCGTTTCCAAGCTTTCGCACATCAACCAGATGGCTTTTTCAAGGAAATTAGACAGAAACTGCAAACTGAATAATAGAACGCATTAACAATTTGAATGCAAGAATTTGACAATAAATAGATACCACGTTATATTCATTTAAAGATATGAGGCATCACATTGGTTGCGCACACGGTATCCTGGTAGATAGCGTCTCACTCGAGTTGCCACGAATTTGGAACCAATTCTTCAAGTAACGCCTTCCACCTACCAGGATACCGCGTGAGCAACCAACGTGATGAATATAACGTCATATCTATTGATTGTCAAGTCAAGTTCTCGGGTTTAAATTTTTAATGCGATCTATTATTCAGTTTGCAGTTTCTGTCTAACTACAGTGCCTAGAAGAATTAGTGTGTCGTGCTCGCCGAAAAACTTGCTGCACGCAATCATGAAAGCGGTAGATGGCGCTGCGATCGGATGTCACGTCGCTTTTCGGGAGGAAGGACGACGAAAATGCACATCTTTCTATGACACACACCCAGCTCGTCAGCATTATGTGTACTCCTTGAACGATATTTTATAAGCAGATAACTTAAGTATTTGCGAAATAATCGACACACCTCTTTCACCACCCCCTCACCCAAAAAAAAAAAAAAAAAGAACGAACGGGGTGCTCAAGATTCATTAATAAGGGTATCGTAGTTTAAGTTAAGCTTTGCATTGTGCTAACGTCAACATTAATTTTAGATATTTCTGAAGTTTTAGAGTCATACATGGGTTACATTATGCAAAAACACTGGAGACCAATATGCAGTTTACAATCACTGAAACATCAACTTACAGTATAAAGTACAAATTAAAAAAAGAAAATATTTTGCCCCTCAAAACCTTACCAGAAAAAAAGGGGGAAATATTTTCTCAATGAGACATGGGCTTTATAATTTGCATTCCAATAATCCAAATAGGTCTTGAAATTCAGTAACCTAAAAACTTAAAATTATTTAATAATGTACTTCATTTTTGAGCAATGAGTGACTAAATTTCTTGGTAAGAACATGGGATCAAAATAAATATTGAAACTTAATGCTTTCCATTTAGTTGCAGAGTGTGGCTTTGAAAAGAAGCCTTTTAATGAGTTAAAAATAGAATACAACAAATGCGATTACTATTTTTAAAATTGGTCTATTTTCTAATAATATACCAACTGTAATCCATTTATAAAAATCATTCCTAAAAAAAACTTTGCCTGTGATACGATAAACAAAATGAATCATACTGAACAGAAGTAAATATACAAAACCTGAATGTATATGATGACATTCTTTTAAAGAAAAATAATTATAACATTTTTCTTTACTTTTCTTCACCTTATAATAATTATGTGATTAAATTTGCTATTCAAATGGGTTTGCAGTGAAGAAAGGAAAATTGTTTTGCACCTTAAGTAAAAAGTTTAATAAGGTAAAAATTAAGAAGTGGGTGTTCATGGAGTCTGTCTAAATGGGATAATTCTATGCAGTCCTTGTAAACTATTTTTACCCTTAAAAAAAAAAAGGAAATTATTAATGTAGCATACACACAGGCATAGCATGGGGAAGGCACAGTAGGGCATGTGCCCCCTCTCCCCACTTAAAAATTGGAAAAACTAATTAGTCGTTCTCCTTTTAAATGCCATAAAGTGTGATATACAGCGAAGGGAACACTACGTAATAGCCATCATTGTTATGACTGCTTTCCAGCAGAAATTCATGCGCAATAGCATGCAGTCATCTTTACGATGGGTTTCATCATCAGATGACAGCATGAGGTCAGTGCCGTCTTAACGCTTTTGGGGGTCCTGGGCAGTCATATTTTTCGAGGCCCCCGATTATGTATATACAGAACATATACAACAACATCATCATCATCATCATCATTGTCAACCATTATCAATCCACTGCTGGACGAAGGTCTCCCCAAGCCTCCTCCACAACGGTCTGTCTTGTGCCAGTCTCCTCCATGTCACTCACGCATACTTTCAAATTTCATCCACCCATCTTCCATGTGGTCTTCTTCTGGGTCTTTTCCTGTCCCTTGGAATCCAATCTAAAATTTCGGCTGTCCATCGATGGTCTGTTCTTCTGGCAGTATGTCCAGCCCATTGCCATTTCAGGGATTTAACTCTGATCATGATGTCTTCCACTCTTGTCATTTTTCGGATCCACGAGTTCCTCTTCTTATCTCTCCTGGTTACACCAAGCATGCACCTCTCCATGCTACTTTGAGTTGTCTGCAGCCTTTGTATGTCTCTTTTAGTTAAGGTCCACGTCTCTGCATCATACGTAAGCACTGGAAGGATGCATTGATCAAACACTTTTCTTTTAAGACATAATGGCATATTGCTCTTGAAAATTATGCTGTTTCTTCCAAAAGCTCTCCAGGCAAGTTTTGTACGCCGCTTAATTTCTTCACCAATGTGACCCTCACTTGATATCTGCTGTCCAAGATAAACGTACGTGCCTGTTATCTCCAGCTTTTCTCCATCAATCAATAAATCTTCATTTCTTGTAAAAGCAATATGGATATATATATACAATGTATCAGAATTATTATATACACCACCATTACCATGTTACCCCTATGAGAAGCAATATTCAATATCCAGTAACTTTTTAAATACCACTTGAATGAAAAATGCCGTGTTCGAAGTGGGCAGGTATGGCATACTGGTAGTTAACAAAAATGGAAGTGAGCATACCGGCAGTTAAAAAAACATTGTTTACCCATCCTGGTATGTAATAAATTATAAACCCGTCACAAACTACGTAAAGAAATTAGGTTGAAAGCACAAATTTTAACGCAAAAATCAGCAAATGATATTTTTAATGGCTAAAATTGAAAAATGATTAGCAGCTGGGACTGAAAAGACGTTAAGTGCTCTGCTGTTACAATACAGTTTTAGTGTAGCAGCAGAGCACTTAACATACTGAAGCAGAATGGCTTTCGATTTAAAATCTTGGTGTCGACCATATCGGCAGTAGCTCTGTGCCACTTCGATCACTGGAAAAATGGTACATGACAAAAATTGTAGAACTTCATGAAGTGTACCAAATTGCATTCACATTTTGTTGTTCAGCAAATTACAAGAAAATGGGTGCTGGAAGATATAATATTTCTTCCCTATCTTACAAATTATTAAACAAAAATTAAATTGAAACCGAAGAAAGATACCAACCAGCGCCCTTTTCAGACATGACGCACCGGACGAAAATGCGGATATGCAGCCCCCATCAGTTATTTGTGTAAACAGCGACGATGTAAAAAAATATAAAAGTAGCCCAGGTGGGCAAACCCTAGTGATAAACATACGTGCGCTTCTTCATATATATAACACAAATGACGGTTTAAAAGTTAAAAAATGATTCCAAAAAAAAAAAATGCAATTTGTGCGTGGCCCTCAGGCCTCACCCGCATTCAAGATCGGGAGGGATGCCGGCTTTGTTTTTTATTTTGTCACAAAAGATCCACCCGAACTTTCTTCCTGCCTCCTCGGGAAATCGAAGCTATGAGCAAGGTTTAAAAAAAAAAAGGCAAAAAAACTTCCAACTTTCTGGATTGGTGTTTCTTCTGTTCTTTAAATAAAAAAACCTGCTGGTGAGTGGTAAAAGATTTTAACTTTTTGTAAACCCATAAGACTCTTGGGGCGTTAGGGGCTCTGGGCACCAGCCCCGTTGGCCCACCCCCTAAGATGGCCATGCACGAGGTGCTTCGAAAGGAGTTGCTTTTTTTGTATTCATTAAGGTGAATCAACAAATCCTGGCACACCTTACAGGTTTGGCACCAATGGCAACTGAACAGGTGCCTTTTCAGGAAAAATATTTTCGAAAATGCTCCCCGAACCCAAGAAAACACCAGTTTACACTTATCCGTGCCCCCCCCCAAAAAAAAAAAAAAAAATTGGTCACACTACGCCTATGTGCATACATGTCAGGAGAATTAAATTCTTAATGAATTGTTACTGAAAAGATTAAGCACAGAAATTTCAGGGTGACTCAAAGCTAAAGCTCAAGGCAGTGATGTTTTATTAGAATACATGGCCAACTTCCATGTAATAGTGGGACACAGAATGCTGGTTTTAAACATTTGTGATAAAAAATATTATTATGAATTTGTTTCATGCTTACCTCTTCTTGTACTGCCTTCACAGATCTATTTTCTACACGACCAGAAAAAATGTACATAGCTAAGATTGTTTCCATTCAACCTGCACATTTCCCCCTTTCAATATGTAACATTGAATAGATGTTCTGCTTTTCGATCACATATTTCACTCCCAGCCCTGCAATAAGTAATAATGAATTGTGGTCCTGCTTTTGATTGCACTTTCACACAGTCTTGTGGCTGATGCAGAGTTAACTGATAATCTCCTTTTGATGTGAGAGAAATAAATTTGTGCTCATGTTCTTCCTTTAACAGCCACAAGAAAATACAATAGCAGGCAATGGTAGTTAACACTACTGAATCTTTAGGATAGTTAAGCTTACCATAATCTGTTGCAGTTAAATAAACAAAGCTGTAAGATTATGCAAGATCTAAATCTATTAGTTTGTTATGAATAAATAAAAAAATTACACTTGAACAGTTTGTTTCAAACTTGGTTCGAAGAATGCCTAGTTATGTGTATCAGCACAGGGCTTCATTTCTTCAGGAGTATCTGATATGCAGTACATGTTAACACAATAATTTTGTTCGGTTTCTTTCAGAAATTAGAAACATGTTGCAAGTTTAGTATTATATGCAGAATACCTATGACTGTGTATATCAGCACAGATATAAAAGTAGGTGGGATATAAAACTAATCATGCAGTATTTGGAATCCATATGTATAATCACAATTACAACCGAAGTATCACAATTATATTATTACTGTATTTGAATGTCTTCTCTCTGTTACTATTTCCAGTATAAATTTAATGGACTGACTCAAAAAGTTTTTTTGACGATTTGCATATGAAACTGAATTTAGTAAACTGTTAATTGCAGGATCAATTGCACCTCCGCATTTTTAAGTGTTTTTGCCGTTCCCTTTTGGATGAACGATTCTTATTTTGTTGTTTTAAATAGAAATTAAGTCTTGTCATAATGTAATAGTGAATAACTTTACTAGTGGTCTCTATTTCATGATTTTTGCAACCAACTGTTTTCAAGGTGGAACCACTTAAAGCCTGTATGATGTCCAAAATGCTACCTCGGTGCAATTCAAGAAAACTGAAGCACTTAGTAAATTTTTCTTCAATTTCATAGATCAAGGCAAAAAGTTTGTTTGACGAATATGTCAGCCCTCCCTGATCAAAATGTTTTGTGTATTCTGCATTAACATTATTGATAGACACCTTATCCTGTTGAAGAAGGCTTTTACAAGTTTCACACGCAATTTTTCTATTAAAAACACGAGCCACAAATCCTGAAATATAATATATGAGACGAACATCACTCTTTTGCTGGACCAGAATATTATGCTCCAAACTGCTTTCTTTGCGCGTAAGGTCAGAAGAATTTTCATTAGGACTTCCAGTTTCAAAAATGAATCAATAACCGAAAGAGCTGATTCTTCTGGTTCTTTTGGTGGGACACTGATTAGTGAATTTACTACACAAGGTGGAGCATTACCACCTCTTGGAGGTTTAGCAAGGTTATAAAAACTTAGCATTTCTACAATTGTCAGAAATTCAGTGCTATTGGGGTGATCATTACATCCTTTGCATTGGCGAATAATGCTGAAAAGGTTTTCAATTTTATCCTGACTTAGTCTAGATGTTAAAAGGTAAGAATAATGAGCACTATGCATCAAGTATTCAACAAGGGATAAAGCGCTGCTAATCGATACCTTTAAACCTGTAGCAGTACTTTCAGAGATGAAACCATTACCTTCGGCATGCATCTCCCAAATATCTAAGAACTGCAAGAACTCTTTAAGAAACTCATATTTTGAGCTATTCAGGTATAAAGAATTATAAGGAGTTCTTGATGTCATTATGTCAATGAGTGCATTCATTTTTGTTATGAACATAATAGTTGGCTCTGGATCCCCGTATTGAAAACTTATTTGGTCTTTATAAATAAACAGGCCTTTAAGAACTTCTAAACTGAATATCTGAAATGCCAAGTTAACTTTCATTTTTCAAAATTGTTTGGAGTAAGATGAGCTTGAGTTATTTTTGGCATTGCTCTTAAACTAAGAGCGTTTCGATCCAACTTCCATGCAGCTTTTATAAATTCTGAATGTAAAGACTGAATCCATTTTTTAAAAATGCATTACGTACACATTTGATTAAATGGGGAAAATCTGAAAAGAAGTGCAGATATCTGTGTCCATCAACAGGATGAGGCACTTTGCATTTAATGTCTCCTGCGCTAGTCACGCCAATGCCAAATTTACGCCACATGGATCTGTTCCATGATGCTCCATCACCTACTATGCCATCCACAAATAATCCAGCTTTTTCGGATAATATTATTGCTTCAGTTAAAAATTTACTGAGCATATCCCCTTTCATATTACTTTTTGTGGCAAATACTGCTCAAATTTGGGTCCAATCCCCAGTAAACGGCTGAAATAGAAATACCAAACCATGGTCACATAACTCATGTTTTTCTCCGAAGGTGTAAACAATCCATAATCAACATATCCCTGAATAGTCCCACTTGACTTTAGTTGCAGGTGCTCAGAAAGTTTCATCTCATCAAAAACTATGCAACCATGCCTTTCGAAAGAATTTAATTCAGCAGTTCTACCTTTCAAAGTTTCAAACATTTTCTTATTAAATCCATAACCAGCTTGATATGATTTTACATATTTTTTCAAACAGGTTCGACTAGGCAAAATAAGTAATTTGTTTAACCTCATGTGCTCATAGAGCCGGGGACTTTTCATTCTCATTATAATGCATTCTAACAACCAACTGCTGTCATACCTCATACCTTTTACACTCTTCTGCTCTGAAGCTTTAATGCATTCACCTATGGCTAATTGTTGCTTATGAGATAAAAATTTCAACTTGTTAGTCAAGTTATTAGATGTATATTTTTTGTTTCTAACTTTTAAGTTTTTAATTTTATTTCTCAAAAAGACTGTATGTTGTTTTAATTGCTTTGAAGTTTGATGTGCCATTTTTAACTTTATTCCACATGTCAGAACAGGTCTACCATTTCTTCGTCTTTTTAACACAGATCTGTGATTTAATAAAAGCTTGCGCTGATACTGACATGCTGAACATATTGCTCCATTTTCACTAACATGACCAACACATTTCCTGTTTTGCCAAAACTTCCGATTTCGAGTAAGGAGTTGCTCACCTTTTTTGTGCTTAGGTATTTCTGGAAATTCTTCAAGAGTTCCAACACCACGACAGCTGTGATAGGAATTGGCCTTTTCCAGTATGGTTTCCAAACTTTTACATGAATTTACTTTCTCTTTAACAATTTCTATACCTTTATGGTACACAATGCATGAAATTTCAGATTCTGAACATTTTTCAACAACAATTTTGGTATCAGGATTGGCATGTTCTTTCGAGTATGTTTTCCATTTCATAAAGCACACAACATTTGGAGATTCTTCATATGTAACAGTTACCCAAAATTGTGTTGGCAAAGTAACGTTGCATATTTCTTCAAATGAAATAAGGTCTTCATTCATTTTTGTGTTGGTATCTATTAAACGAGGATTGTCCTCCAATTTTCTCTTTTTTTTTCTGGTACAGAAGATGTAATCCTTGTAGAACGTTTGTTTGGTAAAGGTTTACTTAAATATTTTGGTAAATTTGGGAAAATAGTAGGTATGGCATCAGGCTTGAATAATGGTTTGTCTCGGTATGTTAGAACTTCCTTACCTTGAATAGTGGAACGATAATGCATCTCCATCATGAATTTAGATTCAAAGTGCAAGGCACATACAACACAACTTTCATCAAGTTTCTTATCAGCTCTGGGAATTGCCTTATCCCATTTGCTCAACATATCAGGTATTTTGGGGACAGCAAAGAGTGATATTTTATTTTTGCAGGATTTATAGCCAGTATTACATCCTGGCACAAAACAGCTGCTTTGCCTTTTCCATTTTCTATGTTTTTTATTATTTGCTAATGCAGAATTTACCAGTCCTTTCACAGCTGACATTATTTCCTTATGATCTTATAACTAACTGTTGCAGTCGATTTCAGTACTGCACTTAAGTTTAACCACACAGTAGGTTTAACGCGTGACAGCCAATACTTGATCAACTTCTACATCTTCCCCTTAGTAGTTCTAATTCTGACTATTATATAGCTCGAATTATTGTACTATTCTCCTTTACGTGCGATATTTCAAAGTAACTTGTACAGAAAACTAGCGGATAATGCTTACCTTGGCATTCCTTTCTAGCGACGGGGACATTTCAAGCACGTGTTTTCCGGTCTTTGTTGAGGTTATTGTCCTAAAGTCCGTTGTATGCGATGACTGGCTTTACTTCTCACATTTTTCGCTGGGTATACTCGTTGGATCTTTGCTTTAGGATTCAAACATCAATTTTTACCGTTCTTTATACTCGAAATTTTCGCCCATACTCTGGGCATCTTCAGGAGCGTGGCGACTTTACCACCGATGTTTGTGGTTAACTTCGCGCTAATGGAGTCCGATACTCCTTGTTGCCATTCGTCGGAAAAACTTTCCTGGATATATTTCGTTATCAAGCCCGGCTGGCGCCATCTATGTTTCGTTAAGAACACTTTTTTCCCCCGTATTTTTTTTTTTTTAATTTTTTTAATTTTCTTCTCCTATCCTGGTTTTCTTGTCTTTTTTTGCCTGTTTTTGTTTTGTTGTTGTTTTTCTTGTCTTATTAGTTCTTTCCACAGGCCCGATAATGTGCTAGGGTCGTTCTGGTTACATACCCTTGCTTTATTTTTGTAGATTAATATTGCTTCTTCCCTCCTCATTTGCCTTTCCGATTTTTTATTCTTTTTTAGCATTTTAATTTCATCGAACTTTGGGAATGTCCGGTTTTCCAAGCAGAATTGCACTAAAGCAGTTTTGGCTTCTTTTTTTTGCCAGTTAGATATGTGTTGTTTAAGTCTTTTTTTTAATCTGTTTTTCGTACTTCCAATGTACGATATTGGGGGTATGTGTGCTATTGGAATTTCGTAGGTTCCTGATTCTTCTAGCATTTTTTCCTCTGTTTTTTGTTGACAGTCATACTTTTCACGGTGTGCACTGAGCTTCCTAGTTGTAAGTCATATTTAGCACAGTGCCTATTGATTTCTTTACTCACTCCTTCCAGGTATGGGAAAGCTCCAAAGTATTTCAATTTTTTATTTCTCATCTACCTTTGGTTGTGCACTTCTTGGCCTTCTTTACTCTGAGTCATATGCTTTTTACTCTCATGTATCCATTTATTAATTAGCTTGCTCGGGTACCCATACTCTTGTGATATTTTCGAGATAAACTCTAGCTCTTGATTTTTTAGCCTGTTGTTAGATGTGTGTGTGTACGCTCGCCGTATCAAGTTTACTATGCTGTTTTTTTTATGTATCACTGGATGGTGCGACGAGTATGGTATCAGTACAGGTATGTAAGTTGCTTTTCTGAACACAGAGCATTCAAAACTATTTTTTGTTTTTCTTTAGTTGAATGTCCAGGAAGGATAGGCAATTATCCTCTTCAAACTCAATAGTTAGCTCTATGGTGTTACAGATTTTGCTAAACTGCTGTGCTAGGTCTTGTAGCTCGGCTTTGTTAAGTTTAGACATTATAATAATGTCGTCTACATATCGAGCATAAAGTATTGGTTTTTCAGGTAAATTTTGAGTAATTTCTTTTTCGAGGTATGCCATAATCACTTCTGCGTATAATGCCGATAATGGGGATCCCATAGGGCCACCTTATGTTTGTTTATATATATTTCCTTCAAAATGGAAGATGTTGTTTTCCTTGATGAAATATAAGGTATTCTTTAGCTCTTTCAATTGTGACAAGTTTAGTTCTTTGTTGATGCTTAGTTGTTGCATAATCAATTCGATGGCTAGCTCGACAGGAGTGTTTGGGTATAACGCCTTAACATCCATGGAGGCCATAGTTATTTGCTCTAGGTCTTGATTAATTAATTTGATTTTTTCTATAAACTCATAGCTATTCTTTAATGTATATTGATTCCTCATGAATATTGGGGATAGATAGTTGTATATCTTTTTTCTAGGTTGATGAGTGGTGAGATTTTTTTCGATAGAATCAGTCTTAAAGGTGTGTTTTCTTTATGAGTTTTAATTTTCGAGAATATTTTTGGCATCCCTGCTCCCATTGGAGGGTTTGCATTTTTATTTCTGTTGGTAACGTGCTGTGGTTCCTTATATTAGCCAGGAAGGTAAGTTGTTCGCTCCTGAAGATGCCCAGAGTATGGGCGAAAATTTCGAGTATAAAGAACGGTAAAAATTGATGTTTGAATCCTAAAGCAAAGATCCAACGAGTATACCCAGCGAAAAATGTGAGAAGTAAAGCCAGTCATCGCATACAACGGACTTTAGGACAATAACCTCAACAAAGACCGGAAAACACGTGCGTGAAATGTCCCCGTCGCTAGAAAGGAATGCCAAGGTAAGCATTATCCGCTAGTTTTCTGTACATTCTACATCTTCACGAATAAAAAGTTACTAATTTCGGAAATAAATTTCGTTATAAACAATCCACAGTTCACAGTTGAATAAAACTAGCACACTAACACCGGAATAAGCCTATTGCGTTTCAGTGATCAACTGTTGAATTACCTAGTGTATTACTGTTATGATCGAGCTACAACGAGTTAGCAAAGATACTGCCAAAAAGATTTCCCTCCACTAACCTTTGTTTTGTGAAAATTTGAAGTCTTGTAAGGCAGCAAATCCTTGGTAAACAAACTTCCCACCATTGAATAACATGAAGCCGATGAAGCATCCTAACGTAACTTCCGATGCCAGCGCCCTCTGTCATTTCATGACGATTGGTCACAAAACCGTGAGGGACATCTTAGGGAGCACGACACACTAATTCTTCTAGGCACTGTAGTCTAACTTCCCTGAAAAAGCCATCACATTGGTTGCGTGCGCGGTATCCTGGTAGATAGGGTCTCACTTGAGTTGCCATGAATTTGGAACCAATTCTTCAAGTAACGCCTTCCCCTACTAGGATGCCACGCGCACAACCAACATGATGCCTCGTATCTTTAAATGAATATAGACCATTTCCATCTCAATTCAGGCAGGTGTGACCAACATGTGTCAGTTGACCACCTCCAATTTGTTTGAAAAAATTATGGTAGCTACTCCTAATAGAGGTATAAAGTACTGCAAAAGGATTTTTCATAAAAACTTTATTTGGTCATCATTTTGAAAATAGGCAAAAAATACACCTGTGACGAAAATAATATGAAATGCCAAATTTTAAAGTGCACACTGCTCCTGAACTATAACAGGTAGAGACTCTATTTTTATTTTGAAGAGCTCTATTGAATTGGCCTTTCTTCAAATTCACAGAAATTGGTCAAATGAATGTTGCCAGATGGCAATATATATATATATATATATATATATATATATATATATATATAGGGATGTAAGGTCAGGTGATGCGTAACATCATAGCCTCTCCTTGACAAATGTCAACCCCGCCTTCTCGTGGTGCATCCTGTTCCCACTAAAGGGGCTCTGACGACCGCCCATAGCGGTATAACTATACCATCGGGATTAGAGGAAATTCTATCCCACACTCACCAACCCGCTTGGCCAGCGTGGTGAGTTATGGCCAAACCCCTCCAAAATGATTCCACAACTTAAATCTTGGCCCTCAGTCTCCGGCAGCTGGAATGTACCTGGCCAAGGCAGCGGCCAGTGCGACATGAAGGCAGAGGGTGCTAAGAATCCCCGGAGGACCGGACTAGGCTGCCATCTGATGCTGACCTTGGCTACTTACAATGGACGCTCCCTATCTTCTGATTCAAGGCTTCTTGAATTGGAAGAGGAACTACAAAGGATCAAGTGGGACATCGTGGGGCTAAGTGAGGTAAGGAGAAAAGGAGAAGATCTCATCGAACTGAAAAGTGGACATCTCTTCTACTATCGTGGGACAGATACTGGCAGAACTAGTGGTGTTGGATTTATAATAAACAAGAAACTGAAGGATAAAGTTGTAGAAGTTGAAAGTTCCTCTGACAGAGCTGCACGACTTGTTATCCAACTCTCGAAAAGATACCAGGCTCAGATTATTCAAACTTATGCACCCACCACAAGTCATCCTGAAGAAGAAATTGAAGAATTTTATGAGGAAATTTGTCATCTAAATAATAAAGGTAAGCAGCACTTGAAAATAATTATGGGAGATTTCAATGCAAAAATAGGGCAACAGCAACAGAATGAAACTTCAGTAGGTAAATTCGGTCATGGCAACAGAAACCAGCGTGGAAATACTCTCGTTGAGTTTGCAGAGGCAGAAGGGTTTTTCATCTTGAACTCCTTCTTCAAGAAAAAGCCACACAGGAAATGGACATGGAGACATCCAAATGGGACGACAAGTGAAATTGATTTTATTATGTGTAACAAAAAATTCGTCATAGAAGACTGCAGTGTGCTAAACAAGTTCAACACAGGTAGTGACCATAGATTGGTGAGATGTAAGATGCACCTCAACACTAAACTTGAACGTGGCAAGCTCATAAGACAAACAAAATCTATTGACATAACCAACCTTAAAAAACACCATAATACCTTCAAGTTAGAACTGAAGAACAGGTTCTCTGCTTTAGAAGGCCTAACATCGGAAGAAGTGGACATCTCTGAAGTTAACAGAAAAGTAACCAAAGCTCTTATGGAAACAGCAACAAAATTAGCTGGGTCTAAGAACAAGTTGCATGTGAACAAATTATCAGGAAAAACCAAAATGTTGATGCAAAAAAGAAGAGAGATGAGGACAACTAAAGATGTGACTTCCAAAGTGGAATATATAGAGCTATGCAAGACAGTAAGAAAAAGTATCACTGAAGACGTAAGGAAATTCAACTGTGAACTAGTGAGGAAAGCAATTGAAAACAACCAAAGCCTAAAGATAGCAAAGGGACATCTCAGTAAGGGAAGAAAACAGATTATGGCACTGAGAAAAGAAGATGGTTCTGTAACAAGAAATAGAGGAGAAATTTTGACAAGAGTGAAAGATTTCTACTCCAAATTATATGAAAGGGATGATATATGCACTCCAGACATCATGAAAGATACCAGTACCAGAGTTCCTCCAGTCCTTCCAGCAGAAGTTGCACATGCAATCAAGAACATGAAGAGAGGAAAAGCTCCAGGAGAAGATGGAATTACTGTAGACATCATACAAGAAGCAAGTGGAGAAATCGAAACAGTACTCGCCCAAATTTTCACTCGATGCCTTAATGAAGGAAAGATTCCTGAGGATTGGAACACCGCTACAATGATCCTGCTACATAAGAAAGGTGACATTGAGGATCTCGGAAACTACAGACCTATCAGCCTCCTATCGGTAGTTTATAAAATCTTCACTAAAGTTCTTTCACACCGCTTGAAGGTAACACTGGACATGGCTCAACCGAGAGAACAAGCTGGATTCAGGAGTGGCTACAGCACAATAGATCATATCCACGTGCTGAGAGAACTAATTGAAAGAGCGAGGGAATATGAACTTCCATTGTGCATGGCTTTTATCGATTATGAAAAAGCCTTTGATTCGGTGAAACCATCAGCAGTTACAATGGCTCTGAAAACCTGCGGTATTGAAGATGCATACATTAATATTATTAATAACATCTATGAAAATGCAAGTGCAAAGATTAGGCTGTTTGAAAATACAACACACGTAAAAATTGGAAAGGGAGTGAGACAAGGTGACACCATATCTCCGAAGCTCTTCAATGCCACATTGGAGGGTGTTTTTCAGTCGCTGAGCTGGGAAAACAAGGGGATAAAGATTAATGGAGATTATCTAACCCACCTTCGTTTTGCTGATGACGTAGTCATTTTTGCAACTACCCCATCAGAGCTGCAGAGTATGATCCAGGAACTTGCGGACAAGAGTAAAGAAGTGGGATTAAAAATGAACTTTCAGAAGACAAAAGTGATGTTCAATGCTTTTACAAGAAATGAAGATTTATCGATTGATGGAAAAAAGCTGGAGATAACAGACACGTTCGTTTATCTTGGACAGCAGATATCAAGTGAGGGTCACATTGATGAAGAAATTAATCGGCGTACAAAACTTGCCTGGAGAGCTTTTGGAAGAAACAGCATAATTTTCAAGAGCAATATGCCATTATGTCTTAAAAGAAAAGTGTTTGATCAATGCATCCTTCCAGTGCTTACGTATGGTGCAGAGACATGGACCTTAACTAAAAGAGACATACAAAGGCTCCAGACAACTCAAAGAAGCATGGAGAGGTGCATGCTTGGGGTAACCAGGAGAGATAAGAAGAGGAACTCGTGGATCCGAAAAATGACAAGAGTGGAAGACATCATGATCAGAGTTAAATCCCTGAAATGGCAATGGGCTGGACATACTGCCAGAAGGACAGATCATCGATGGACAGCCGAAATTTTAGATTGGATTCCAAGGGACAAGAAAAGACCCAGAAGAAGACCACATGGGAGATGGGTGGATGAAATTCGAAAGTATGCAGGGGTGACATGGAGGAGACTGGCACAAGACAGACCGTTGTGGAGGAAACTTGGGGAGACCTTCGTCCAGCAGTGGATTGATAATGGTTGACAATGATGATGATGATGATGATATATATATATAAAAAAATACATATATATTTTTGACTCATACCAAGTACAACATAGAAAAGGTTATGTATCTATCTATATATATATATATATATATTACAAAAAAATTTTAGTTTTCCACAAATTTAGGATTTTTTTTTTTAAAGAAAAAGACTTATCAGGTGGGTAAGTGTGCCAACCTGCACCTCTATTAGGGTTGTCTTAGTAGTAACTTTATTTTTATCCTGTGATGCATGCAACTCATAAAATAAATTTTTAAAATACACAAAATTTCAAAAAAATCAACATTTTTGAATTGAATATCTCAAAAAACCCATTTTTAAAAATTCTGAAATTTTGTCCAAATGGTAGGTAGTCTACTGGGGGAGTCAGGTTACTGGATTTTCGCCTTGAAATTTTCTTACATATTTTTGAAAATGACACTTTCTTTTCAATTTCTTTTTTTTCTTCCAATTTTTGAAAAATGGGACTTTTTTTTTCTAATTTTTGAATTCAGTGAAAAAATGAGAACTGTAAACATTATTTAGTAAATTTTTAATAGCATTCACCAAGTCGCCAAATGTAACTAAATCTGAGAATGGCGAGAAAAAATTAGTAACAGTGAAAACAGTGGTGAATGATTTTATGAAACTTAGGCAATTTTTGACTTGTGGGTAAACTGCAACTTGCAGTAATTTTTGGGCTGAACTGCAGCTGATATGATTTCAAAGTTTGATTTTCCAAAGCTGTGGCACTGAAAATGGTACTGCCCGGTGCAATTTTTATGGAGTACTGTGAAACATCTATTAAGGCTACTTGAGAGTCATTGGGGGAGTCAATGTAAATAAGAGCTACTGAAGGTGGGGGATATTAGGAGGGAAGAAACTCTTCCGTAATTTATAATGAGCGGGTCCAGAGAAATGGGATAGCAGAGGTTAAACAGTCTGCAGCACATAGTCCAGTGTTGGTGTTGCCCTTTGACTTTGCTCAGAACTGATCTGTAATTCTACCTGATGGAGTGCAAAGTTACTACTGGCAAACAATGTCCAGATCTCACTCTTTACATGCATTGCATACTTTCCAAATGAGACTAAGTCTTTTGTGGTAGCATGCAATGATATAAGCCATGACACAGCACATGCTCTGTGTGCCATTCTGCTCATAAAAAGTGAAATTGCTACTAAGACTTGTCCTTTGGAAGAATTTAAAACAATTGTTTACATCTCAGATGGAGCAGCCGGGTGCTTCAAAAACAAATATCAGTTCTATGAACTTATGAAGGGGGACCCAAATATAACAAGGAAGTGGATCTTCTCAGCCACAGGCCAATGCAAGAGTGCATGTGATGATGTGGGTGGCCTGTGCAAACATTTTGCTATTAAATTCAACTTACAGAAAGAAGCTTCACAAGCTATAAGAGATGCACCTTCATTTGTTGAAACTGTCTCCCCCTTGATCCCAAAGACAAAACTTCTACTCCTCACAACTTGTGAAGTTCAATCCTGTCAAACCAGCAAAGTAGAAGAGTGGGATACAGTAAAATCTGTTGTTGGAATACAGTTACAGCATTCCTGGTTAGTACAAGGAAGTAAACCATCAATGGCCAGAACAGTCAGACACCCACATAAAGCAGTGCAATTTTCAAGCCAACAAAAAAAGAACCCATTTTCTGTGAATGATTTTCAAATAGGAGAATTTATAGGATGCATTTATGACGATAACTGGTGGATGGATGGGACAGATTTCAAACATATCTAAAGAATTCGAGGACATAACAGTATCTTTCATGCACCCTCATGGACCAGCCAGAGGTTTTTGGTGGCCAGACGAATGTGGCAAGAAAAGAGACAAGTGTCCAGTGCCCTTAAAAAATTTACTTCTAAAGGTGAATGTCCCAACTCCTGTTGGACGTTCTACACGACTTCATACCATTGATGAGAAGGAAATCAATAAAATCCAGCAGCTTTTCTCAGTTTGAATAATTTGTAGTTATGATGGTAAGCTCATAATTTTGTTTTTTTTGAGGCCTTTTCCTTATGTAAATAGAAATTGAATCTTAACTGCAACTGAGATAATGCATTGTATGTGTTATAGACAATGGATTAAAAAAATTAAAACAAATTAAAACATGTACATAGGTGGCAATTATTAAAAATCATAAAAATTACTTTAAAATATAGATTGACACTGCAATTTGGAATATATACTCAGGTAAACTTTTCAGAAATATCTTTCGGAGTTTTTTTTTTTTTAATAATAACCCAACTGTAAGGTTTGAGCAGGAGAGAAGTGCATTTTCAAAAATTTGTAGGAAAATTTCAAGGCAAAAATCCAGTAACCTGATTCCCCCAGTAAACTACCTACCATTAGGACATTATTTGGACAAAATTTCAGAATTTTTAAAAATGGGGTTTTTGAGATATTGCAATTCAAAAATGTTGATTTTTTGAAATTTTGTATATTTTAAAAATTTATTTTGTGAGTTGCATGCATCACAGGATAAAAATAAAATTACTGCTAAGACAACTCTAGTAGGAGTGCAGGTTGGCACACTTACCCACCTGATAAGCCTTTTTTCTTAGAAAAAAAAATCCTAAATTTGTGGAAAATTAAAATTTTTTGTAATAAATATAGACTTTTCTACCATCTAGCAACATTCCTTTGATCGATTTCTGTGAACATAAAGAAAGGCCAATTCAATAGCTTCAAAATAAAAAAAAATTCAAGTCTCTTAACTGTTATAGTACAGGAGCAGTGTACATTTAAAAATTTGGTGTTTCACATTATTTTCGTCACAGGTGTATTTTTTGCCTATTTTCAAAATGCTGTAGTTCGACCAAAATTTTTTTTTTATGAAAAATCCTTTTGCAGTACTTTATACCTCTATTAGGAGTAGCTACCATAATTTTTTCAGAAAAATTGGAGATGGTCAACTGACACCTCTTGCCTGAATTGAGATGGAAAGGGTCTATAATGTCATATCTATTTATTGTCAAGTCAAGTTCCCACGTTCAAATTGTTAATGCGTTCTATTATTCAGTTTGCAGTTTATGTCTAACTTCCTTGAAAGAGCTATCTAGTTGATGTGCGAAAGCTTGGAAATGTTTGTGTCTATTTCCTATGCCAATAAATCGGATCATTAGTATAGTGTTACTATTTACTAAAACGAATGTAAATCATAAGACTAGTTATGGTTTCATGATCTAGATTTGGATATTGCACATAATTATTTCATGGCTTGAATTGTAAAACCAAAGTCAAAGCCAAGTTCACCATGAGTCACTAACGAGAGCTCCTCCTGTCCTGTGCTCTCCCATGGGATTTCTGCCGACATCATACGGCATCACCATCAACATAGCCAACTGGCAGAAAAAGATGTACGCACTACGCTGTAACTTCTGCATTTCACGCAGGCAGTTATGGGAGAAAAACACACAAAGTAAGTACTTTTTAAGCCCTTTGGGGAATTTCTAATAAAAATTAAGGACTTAAGCACCCTAAAAAAACTAAGCACTTTTTAAAGACTTATAAAGTTTATAAGGACCATGGGAACCCTGTGCGAGTCAGCTGCTAAGAGCATTAAGCTGGCTAAGAGGGTTCTCTAAATACTGTTCTGTGCGATTTCAAATATTCAGTAAGAAAAATATGAATCAGTCACACTGAATACATGTAACTTACACGCCACTCTTTTCAAGATTATGGGATGTGAGTGGCGGATATCTCTTGCACTGTTTCTTGTTTCTTCCCAGGTATAATGACCACCATAATCATGTAAGGCCATTGTTGTCAATCCCTGATTTTAGGTGGGGGTGTTTGACTACCACTATGAGGAACCCTAAGTAGCTTTCGAATTACCCAGTGGTCTTAAAACTTCTGTCGGACCACTGAATTATTGATTTTACTGGCCCAGATGGCTAGTAAATTTTTTTCGATGGCTAGTAAGTTGTCAGAAGTTAAAAAATAAATTTCTATTTATTTTACCTCGCTGTATGGTTTTCTTTTCAGACTGCAAACTAGTGATAGTTTCGTGAAATGCTATTGGACAACAATCATTTTTTTTTTTTATCCCTCGTGATTTGTAAAGAGTGGAAGAAACAGCTAATACAGAAAGGCAGTTTCCCAGTCTTTGCTTTGCAATGGCCACAGCCATTTTTTATTACCATCACCTACCCTAGTGAATGTAGCAGATACTGACACCAGACACAAGCCAGCTTTTGTTACTGGCCCAAGAAAACACACTAGAACAGGTCAATTGGAGACATGAAGGTAATTTTTGCAAAAGAGGAATTCACATGAAACAGTTTTAAATGAGGGACTAAAACTAACTTCATGGGAAAGTAGCAGGGATGTGCAATAAGACTAAAAATTAGAAAAGGAAGCTAAATCCTAAACAGCAAAACATATAAAAAAGGCTACTAACGTGTAAGACTTTTTTGTGCCCTTGGAGTCTCCTTGTTCTTTCTTACTTAAAAACAGACCAGGAATGCACTCTTACTCTGTTATATCACCAATCCATCAGGATCTTCTTCTGGAAAATTCTTTGTCCTGTCAGTTGCACTTTCAAATTAGATGTTTGAAAAACAAATATTGAAGATAATTCCATTAAAATGACATTATTTTCTACATATACAGTAATGGACAAAATTGGGGAAACCTTTTGGAAAAAGTGTATTTTTGAGGTTTGATGGCTCATAACACCACTTGTTTTTGGAGTAATACCATAAAATTATATAGCAATGGAAATATAATTTCATCAAGAATGTAATGCAACAAAGTTTGTTCAATTATCTATATTCTAGGAAAAGTTATAGCCAAATAACCAGAAAAAGGAAGCACAACTTGCTTAGGTTGATATGAAGTAGCTTTCTTTCATTTGAATGTAGCGAATGAGCATGAGTGTTTAGAGAGCCAATCAGGTGTCATCTTGTTTTGGCAATGAACCAATTAGGTCACAGTAGGATTCAGCTATTGATGTCATGTATTGGAGCAGAGAGGACATTTGTCAGTGTGTTATGTGATTGCTATCAAGTTTTTTTGTTTTTTTTTGTGTGTGTTATTTCATTTAGTGAGCTTGTAAAATGTAATAAAATGAAAGAAATGACACAAAGAGTTGACTGGTCACCCAGAAAGCGATGTAAAACAGTACTATTAAGTGAACAAGGCTTCACTTATGAAGATATTAGAAGAAAAATTGGTGGAAACTTAACCAAAGGCTGCATTTCAAAATTTTTGAAGATGCATAAGGAGACTCAATCACTACAAAACCAGACTGGTAAAGGCAGGAAAAGGTGCACCACAGCAAGTAATGATAGAAGAATTAAGAGACTGTGCCTAGGTGACAGAAGAAAATCATCGGGGTGTATACAAGATGAAATGGCACAATGCAATGTAAAGTTGAGTGCAAGGACTGTTCGGTGCAGACTGCAGGAATTTGGTCTAAAAGCTAGAATTCCATGAAAAAAGTCATTTTTATCTCTCAAACAAATGTTGGAAAGATTAAACTAGGCTAAAACCCATGGTAACTGGACAGTGGAACAATGGGATAGTGTTATTTGGAGTGATGAGACCAAAATCTCCCTGTTTGGTAGTGATGGCATAAAATATGTAAGGAGAAGAATTGGAGATAATTTGCATCCTCATTGCATTACGTGTACCGTGAAACACCCAGTTAGTGTTATGATCTGGGGTTGTATGACATCAAAAGGTGTGCGCAGAATTTGCGTGATTAATGAGAACATAAATGGCCAAAAATACATTAATGAAATACTTGAGCCCAAACTGAAGCCTTCCACACGTGATCTTTTCTAAGATAATGAAGCATTTATGTTTCAACAGGATTCAGCTCGATGTCATGTTGCTGCTGTGTGCAAAAAGTGTTTTCAAGATAATCCTATTCCACTGCTGGAATGGCTTAGGAATAGCCCAGACCTTAACCCCATCAAAAATCTATGGAGCAGACTAAAGAAACTTGTTAGTCAGAAGCAACCCAGCAATAAAAACCCAATTAATAGAAGCAATAATTCAATCTTGGTTTCACATTATAACAGCTGCAGAACTAAAAAACCTGGTTCACTCCATGGGAAGGTGTTGTAAGGCCATAATTAACACTAAAGGTTACCCAACTAAGTATTAACTGACATGGTGAGAATTTCTGTGTATCTCATTTTTTCTGTGTTTCACTTTTCTTCTTTATAACTGCTGTTCTAATACAAAATCCTTCATAAAAGTTATTGCATTACATTCTTGATGAAATTATCTTTCCATTGATATATAATTGTATGGTATTACTCCAAAAAAAAAAAAAAAAGAAAAAAAAAGTGGTGTTATGAGCCATCAAACCTCAAAAACACACTATTTCCAAAAGGTTTCCACAATTTTGGCCACTATTGTATTGTAAATGTCTTAATTTTTTTTTAATTTTTTATGGGCCAGTGAGCATTTTGGTGGACCAGTGGTTTGCAAATTCTAGTGATCCACTGGGCCAGTAGAAGATTTATTTGTAATTCTAACACTGCTACGGGCTATCAGCAGTCGTTCATCTCTAATTTACGGCCACTAGCTCTAAGGAAGGGAAAAGGCAGTGCTGTACGACAAACAAACTATCTATACCTTGCCCAGAGCTCACATCCAGGCCCACCCAGATGAATGGTGAGAAGTATATGCCACCGTAGCAACCACTTGTCACTGTCTACATGCATGCTTAATTTTGCTGTGTTGCTTATCCTTCTAGCAGTTGGATCATGCCTTACAGAGTTTGAGCTGGCTCAAAAAACTCCTGTGGCAAAAATGCTAAAATGGGGAAAAACGTAGCAAAATGCTAAAGAAAGTTAGCCACTTTTGTCGCTTGGCAAATCGTAACATCAATTTAACCATTTACACCAACAACACTTTGAACATCAGTGGAAAACTAATTATTTTGGAAGACAATAACACATTTAGAAAACTGTACTGGGCAGTATAAGTTGATATGCAGCAAACAGATAAGTAACAGATAAGGACTAATTTCTAAAATCATGATTAAATAAGCTTAAAATCCAAATCTGTATCACTTGCCATGACATTGCCTTTTCTTGCTGCAACACACAATTCACAGTTCAAATATGGCATTTTATCCACCCAAATAATTTGCACCACTTTGTAAAGGGAGCACCATTTTCACACAAGTTGCTCAGACGGTATAGATTTAGAAGCAATTTTACTTCTTTTTTTAACACAAATTTTTTTCAGTTGATTTATCAGCACTGTCTTTGCATTTCTTAACAATGATTTTATCCATAGCAATGGTGGCACCTATATGATAGACAGCACCCTCTGTAGGGTGGTGAGTAGCTTGTAGAGTGCACTTTTCTTTCCTAATGCATGTTCTGTCTTTATGCGATCTGCAAGCGTTTGAAAGGTCACTCCAGGGTCACGAATGTACAGACGATAAGGGATCATTTATCGCCTTAGGGAGGATGCCATAAAGAGAGAGAGATCACGATCACAGCTGACACTGGTTTAAACTTGAACTTTGAATGGGGGGAAGGGATCTAATCCCTCTAGTCTCTATAATTTCACCCTGCCTCACCCTTTATGGAATACTAGGAACATACTTAAGTACTAAGAAAATAACAGTGTAGTGAGAATCGCTACCAGAACTTCAGGAACTAATTTTCACTCATAGATGCCTACCCCAGGAAGTTGTTTTCAGTAATAAACATAATTTTTTCAGTAATCCAGCATACTATGGCAAATTTTGGTATCTAACACAGCAATGAATTCCAGTCTATCACAACAATTATTAGAGAAAAAAAAAAGAATAAATATATTAAACAATAATTTGCTAGCGGTAAAATTAAAATTGCAGTCTACAAATCTAAAATATTACCTTCAGTAACCTTTTAATTTTTTTCTTTTTGCTCTCTGTCTCTTTTAATGCCCTCAGATTTTGGCAGTGTTGGAATCCACTGCTTCTCCTAAATAACCCATTTTACTGAAGAAATATAGCCAAACAGTTTTTGATGTTCATTCTTCCTGATTTTATGACTATAATTTCATCCATTATGCTGAAATAATTTTCAGCTCGAGGACCATGAATGCATAACAAAAAGCTTTTACACTTTTAGGTAAATGGTGTAATTTTGAGAATATGAATATTTTTGAACACCATGCATTAATTATTACAAATTTTCTAACTTCACACTTCTGTTTTTGAAAAAAATTCCCTCCCTTATCAAGCTGAAATGCTAACATTTATGGGGAAAAATAATATTTAACAACAATTCACGACAGTAGAAACATCCCAAAGAAAATTATGATTACAGGAGAAATTCGTGCTTTGGCAGACTTCAGTTTTTGGAAATTTATCCTCCATTTTCAAGCTGAAATACAAATATTTATGGCATAGAATTACATTTAACAATAGAGGGCAGAGCAACCATCACAAGAAGCAGAAATTTTCAAATTACAGGGACATTTTCGCTTTGTCTAACTTCCCATTTTCGATGACGAAAAGGTGAAATATTGCGATTCCGGGGAAGAATCTCATGCCTGTTTCTGAAGCAGAAAATCAAATGCCGATAATGGCAATTTTTCGTAACTCCATTGACATGTCCATACTTTTGTAATTCCAACCAAAAATTTGTAACATTACAGAAAATCCATACTGGTAGGCATTTATGTTCACCGATAGAAAAGCTAGAGCAGAATCTGCGGATGGGTTGATATTTAAACAGCTGGTGCGATTTTGCGACGGACACTCATTTTTCTCTTGCATTTTGGATCATCTCATCGCATTTCACAAAAATAGCAACTGTAACTTAACCTCTGCTGTGTGACCTGACAGTTTTGTTTTGTCCTTGCAATATGAATGTTCTGTTAAGGTATGAGCACTGGTTTCATATACATCAGCGCCCCGTAGCAGAATCGTGGCGATGGGTTTCGTACGTTGCAGATTTATTTTTGTCCTGCAGACAAAAATGGTATCCCTAGAATCCTATTAAATCCTCTTGCAGACTCCAGATCATGGATGCTAGTTTCCGTCTTTCAAAATTTCCGAAAACGAAAGTTAGATGGAGTGAAGATTTCTTTCGTAACCATATTTTTTTTTCAGGCAATGTTCCCTCGATATTTCAAAGAGAGGATTATCCAATATTGTTGTTAATATCATTTTATTTCATTAATGTTTGTGTTTCCGTTTGAAAATGGAGACAGCAATTTTCGAAGATGAAAGTTAGATGGAGCTCTGTAATCTTAAATTCTTTTCCTCGCAATGGTCCCTCTGCCCTGTATGGTCATTAAGTGTCATTTTGTTTGATAAGCGTTTGTATTTAAGATTGGAAATGGAGGAAAATTTTCCGTAAACGAAAGTTAGACAGAGCGAAAATTTCTCCCATAATCATAAAATGGAGACAAAAACTTTTGACAATGGAAGCTAAAGGCAGCGAAGATTTCTACCGTAATAGCATCCCCCCCCCCACGCTGGTATTTTTTTGTATTTGGGATTGAAAATGCAGGCATTTTTTTCCGATAACGGAAGAGCAAAGATTTCTCCTGTAATCGTAAATTTTTTCTAGGGATGCCTCTGTCTTTTATTGTTGCTAAATATAATTTTATTCCATAAATCTTTCTATTTCAGCTTGAAAATGGTGACACACTTCTAGGTACAGAGGGCCAGTGTTCTTGATCCTAGTTATCATTGCAACTGCTGTAGTACCTATGTTGGACATTTCCTTTAGGTTGAAGAAATAAAAGGTGGTCAGTTCTTTTCTCTCTTTTTTTTTTTATTTCCACCTGTGCAAATCTTTATTGTTTTTCGTATCTAATATTTATTTTTCCCAGTGGTGACCCGCAGAACATTTTGTGGTGCCATGTTATCTGTCGCAGATTCGCCAGGAGTTTTCTGCTATGGGGCATCAGTGTTCCTTTTACACAATCGTCTAAAAAAATTATTTGCCCTGCTTTTCTTACCCACCAACCACAAAAAAAAAAAAAAAAAAAATCAAACATGAACTCAATGTACAGAGGGTAAGAAATATTCTTCTCATAATACGTGGCAAATACATCATGATAATTAACACAGTAATCAGACATCGCTGAATTGACTGTAATTACTGTTTCACACGTGAATTTTTCATCGCCGTGGAGCGGGAAATTTTAAAGTTTTCTGATGTGATTAAATTCACGTGTGAAACAGTAACTACAGTCAATTTAGCAATGTCTGATTGCTGTGTTAATTATCATTATGAATTCAATATGGTTACTTTATTTAAAGTAGTACTGTTTCTTCCTAAGTTCAACTTGAGTGCAGTAAATATTAGTCACTGAACTCTCTTCAATAGCTAAACTGCATCGCTGTATGTCTAGGGTGTACAAGGGCATACTGCTATTGTCATCTGAAGATAAATTTGATTGCAGACACCTGAAACTTGTTATGGATTTCCACAAATTATGACTTTTGAAGTAACGTTTCATAAATTAAAGGAGTTTTCCACAGTTAACAGAAATTCCACAAACCAAAATGGAGACACAAAACAAGCAAAAACTGGTGTTAGTAGCAATACACACAAATAGTAGGTAGCTAAATACTCCCTGTGAGCAGCCGAAGTTTCATTTTACAAGGTTTATAAGACATCAAAATTTTAAAGCTGGCTTAGTATTTCTGCAGAGTAGGATGAACTTTCATGAGATTATTTTGTTGTTCTTTTCATCAAAATCTTCAAATATTTACGATGAATGTTTCTATTTTTCAGTTCAGAACATGGAAACGATATTTAACCTATTTTTATACTAATACTTACTTGTTATAGATATAGGTAATCCTGCAATACAGCAGATTAATAATCTGCACTCTGTTACATGGTAGAGACAATAGAAGCAGAGGCAGATTTTCCAACAGGTTGATTAGGCCCAGCCTAGGGTGGCAAATTTTAGTAGGAGTAAAAATGAATGATTTGTTAAAAGCCCCTAAAGACAATGAAAAAAAAAATTAAAATTAAAGTGGAAACATTGGTAATCTGAAAACTGCTGTATAGAAGATTGTTTCCGAATTCCTGCAATACCTTTTTTTTTTAATAATCTAAAGCAACTTATGGGAATTTACTAGGAAATTTTTTCATTAATAGCAAATTTTCGGAGAAAACTCTTCTCCTTCTTCAGGCTGTCTTGTTGCTGTCACTTTTTGCTTGTCACTATCATGGTTACGGTTTACCTTGACGGTCACGGTTAACCTTGACGGTTTAGGTTATTTTTCAACAAATCCTGCCAGATGTTAGGCAGGGAAAATCCTTTGCAGTCATTGATGATGGAATTTTGATTTTTCTCAATCTCTATTCCTTCTTTCAGTTTTCTTTTTGGAAATTGCTTTGGAAACTGATTACTTTAAGGGCAATTTCCAAAAAAGAAAACTGAAAGAAGGAATAGAGATTGAGAAAAATCAAAATTCCATCATCAATGACTGCAAAGGATTTTCCCTGCCTAACATCTGGCAGGATTTGTTGAAAAATAACCTAAACCGTCAAGGTTAACCGTAACCATGATAGTGACAAGCAAAAAGTGACAGCAACAAGACAGCCTGAAGAAGAAGAGTTTTCTCCGAAAATTTGCTATTAATGAAAAATTCCTAGTAAATTCCCATAAGTTGCTTTAGATTATTAATTCAATTAAACTAGGAAGCCATTTCTCAATATGAGCTTTATTAAAAAAAAAAACCTTTTTTTTTTTTTTTTTTGATTGGAGGTTTAACGACCACCGTGAGCAACTCAATGGGCTATAAGCAGTCGCCCGTCCCTAATTTATGGTAACTGGTTCCAGGGAAGGAAGAGAGCCAGTGCCGTAAGACAAACACAACATTCATGCCTCACCGGGATTCGAACCCAGACCCCTTTCGGACGAATGATCAGAGGCCATTGCCTTAGACCACTGCGGCACCGGGGCGGCTGCAATTCTTTTCCTCTTCGATTTGAGAAACCATAAACAAACATATGTTTATCTGTTTGACAACTATGTTTAAGAACTGAAATGTATATGAACTGGTGTGTGTGTGTGTGTGTGTGTGGTGAAATGAGTGAACTAATTCCTGCGGTTGATGCATTGAGTACTGAATAGCTTGTTCACTGAAGAAGAAAAAGATAATTTTCATTTCCCAAGACCAGGGCTCATCCCAGCTGTTTTTAGAAGCGTGTTGCATCCTGCCTGCCCTCAAGTTTAAAATGACCGCCCTACACCCTAATGGCCCATTAGAAAGAAATGCACATGCATTTATCAATCTAATGCACTTTGAAAGTGAAAGCAGCTTTTTTCCCATAGTATGCACCCTGCCCTTTTTTAGTCCTAAGATGAACCCTGATTTAACTATGTGTGATGGATGGAAGAGACTCACTAGAGCTCAGTACAAAAAAAGTGAAAATTACTGAAGAATTACTAAAATGTCAAAAAACTGATAAACATTTCACTGTTACATGCATTGGATCAACTAGATAGCAACCAACGAAGAAACCACTTCAATTGATGCCTTAAATGCAACGAAAAATGTACTTGAAGAAAAAAAACTGATCAAATTGCATGCTAAATTTTAGATCACAATGCAGAGCAGCCTGCTGAAAATACTTGTGTAATTGTTGATCCTGCAGAATGGGAGATAAATGACCATACTACCGATTCTTAACTTTCTCAAGGTATAAAACAAAACAAGGATGGCGACTTTTTAACTTCTAAAAGTATTTATAATGACAAGGTACGTTATTTTACAAGTAGTTTATTTAAACATACATTAACGAATGGTGAAAGGACAAATCTAGTTAATTCTTCAAAAAAGGGTTCTGTCTTTTGTGTTTTAAGTTTTTTTTTTTTTTTTTGGAAGAACTACAAATCTAACAATAGGTGAATATACAGACTGGAAAAATACAAATGCTTGGTTTTCACAACATAAAAATTCCACAGAGCATGATGCAGATGTTAGCTAGAAGTAATTCATTAGGTAGATTTGATCCTCACAAGGAAACTATTGGACCTCCCAACGACAATCGTCACGGAACGTTCTGTGGTGGACAAGCATGACACCAAAGTAACAGGTGTGAAGTGTGGCATTTCGCAATCGCCTGCAACCCCTAGAACATGGCTTATAAAAGTGAGATGCCCGCCTGTAATGTATGCAGCCATAAAATGTCAAACAACATGTAAATGTGGGTGTGATGTGATTGGGTGATACTGCGCATCATGCCTGGAAGGTGTCCTGCGTTGTGTACGTCAGTGACTGTTAAACGTGAATAGTGTGAGACAGCGCACAGGCCTGTTTGTACGCATACAAATATTGTGTTGTGTGTTTTAAGAAAATGGCTTGTTACCCTCATGCTGTAGAACAGATACTGGTGAACGAGGCGACACAGAAATACCAAGCGGACGACATGGCTCCAACGTACATCGACAGGCGAATTGCAAGGCAGTTGTATAGCATTTTGGAGCAACATGTCATTGGAGGCGCTGACATGTTTGAAGGACAGACATTGTGGCGTGATAGTGATGAAACGCTGGACACGCTATCTGAACACAGTGATACACCGGGTGCTCCAGCACACAACGTGCCAAGCAGTTCGAGTTCCTATGACACCCTCCCCCGAAATGAAACAGAAAAGCATTCATGAACAGTTTTCCAGACAAACCATGCAGAGTGTCTATGACAATGTGAAGGTCGTAAAGAAAACCGTTGCAACAACTGCCCGTAAATACATGATATCACCAGAAAAAGTGCGGCAAATAGTAATGGCTGTTGAGAGTGGTGGTACGATGGAACACAAAACTGCATGCATTCGCCAGCATATGTACACCAAATTCCAAGATATGCATAAAATTGGGCTCTTAATTCACTACTGACATTTAAAGACGTGGGCGAAGGAAGCAGCTAATGCAATGGGTATCCCCAATTTTAAAGCCAGAACATATTTCCAGCACAAATTCAAACGCCGCTATAAAACCTAATCACGCAAGATCACGAGGTTTGTTGCCAGGTGGGATGTTACCCTTGACACAGCCGTAAGGAACAGCGCATTGGAGTTTGTACGAGATGTTAAAGACTATTGGAGAGATGAATTGCAAAGGGTAGTTGCAGCAATTAAAAAACTTGGAAGCTGCAATTTGGCATTCAGAGGTACAGATGAACAATCTGGTTCGGTATATAATGGAAACTACATGATGGCTCTCGAATTAATAGCAGAGTTGGACCCCTTTCTTAGAAACCATATTGCCTGTTTTGGCTCCATAGGTTCAGGAAAAAAAATATGTCATCAATGGCTGTAATGAATTCATTCATCTAATGGCAAAATATGTCATCACCATAATTGTAGGTGAAGTTAAAAATGAAGAATATTTTTCTATCAGTGTAGATTCAACCCCAGATATTTCACACTGTGATCAGATATCGACCGATGTACGATACGTAATGGAAACAGGGGTTCCTGTTGAACATTTTCTAAAAAATGTTAGCCACAAGGCAGAAGAAATTGACAATGCTGTAATTGAAACACTGAACTGACATGATATTGACTCAAAAAACTGTATAGGCCAAGCATACTACACAAACATGTCTGGGGAATATAACGGGTTGTAAGCAAGAATCAAAAGACTAAACAGACTTGCCGAGTATATACCATGCTTAGCCCATTGATTGAACTCTGTAGCTATATGTGCTGCAGAAAGCTGCCAAGAAGGTAGCTTTGTTTAGCGCCATAGTGAAACATTTATATAACTTCTCTGCTCCCACACATCGTTGGGAACTGTTGATACAAGCCATTAAATTAGATAGTAAAACATTAGAAAAAAACCTGATACTCGCGGGGCCTCTCGTCATGACGCATATCTTGCTTTGCGCAAGAACTGGATTTAAGTGTTGGAAATACAGGGCGTCCAAGAATTATTGGACACATTACAAAGTTATGTACAAAAAAAAAAACTATGAGCATTGTCTGTTTTTCTATGTCACGTATTACTAACACGGTTTTCTGTTTTGCAGAATTGTTATTCCTAGAATCCGATAGATGGCGCTAGGTGTGGCCTGATGAGGAATGTATGAGAAATGCGCAATCAGTAGTCATGTCATCCATACAGCAAATGGTGATGTGTGTGTTATGGCTTGCGGAATTAAAGTCTGTCATTAAAGTTAAAAGATGGTACTGTTTAGAGTATGGTTGTAATCATCCGTCAACGAATTCAATTAAGCGGTGGATGAAACAGTTTAAAGAAACTGGCAATGTGGAACATCGTGGAGGAGCCGGTTGGCCTTGCATCAGCGGTGAGACGGTTGACCAAGTTAATGAAAGTTTTTGACGAAGCCCCAGGAAATATCTTACACAAGAAATTAAAGTTTCATGCTTATAAAATTCAAATAGCGCAAAAGATGCATGTAAATGATCACACTCTGTGATACGATTTCGCTGTGGATATGCTGAATCGAGTGGAAAATGACGAAAACTATCTAAGTACTGTATTTTTAGTGATAAATCCACATTTCATGTATCAGGTATTGTGAATCCTCACAACTGTAGGATACGGAGCAGTGAACCGCCTCATGCTGCTATTGAACTGGAATGTGATTCTCCAAAAGTTAATGTGTGGTGCGCCCTATCAAAGAGAGAAGTGATTTGCCCTTTCTTCTTCTGCAAAAAAACCATAAATGGTGACATTTACTTGGATATGCTAGAAAATTTCGCTATACCCCAGAACAAAAGATATGACGTCGTTTTCCAACAAGACGGCGCACCTCCGCATTGGCCAACGTGTGTACGTAAGTGCCTAAATGAGCATTTCCCCAACAGATGGATTAGGCGTGGTGGTCCCATTCCGGGGCCTCCTCGCTCTCCAGATCTAACTCCATTGGATTATTTCATGTGGGGTTATGTGAAGGATCGTGCCTATCAGATGCCTTGTACTGATTTGCAGGAACTGAAGCAGCGTATCACAGCTGCTATTAATTCCATAACTCCTCAGATGCTTGCCAATACACGGCAGGAAATCGAGTATCGCTTGGACGTACTACGAGCAACCAAGGGATATTTATTAACTTATGTAGTTACATTGTAAATTAGTACAGTCAGTTTCTTTCTATCTGTTTAATGTTTTGTTTTATATAATTTTATAATGTGTCCAATTGAATAATTCTCGGACCCCCTGTATTATCAGAAACAGAAGACAGTAATACAGAGAAACCCACAACCAGAAGTGAAACACCTGGGCTGCGTCACAATTTAGAGCCCCTTGAGTGCACTTTCATGACCATACTAGGAAATGCAATTCTAAAATGATTTAATGTGACAAGTATAAAATTACAGATTCAAACAACCGACCTCGTAACAGTTGCTCAACTTAATCATTCACTCTCAATTTTTATCCACTTGCTGAGAGATGCACTATATTGATAAAAGTCACCAGACACCTAGAAGAGAAACACAACATAGCATTTATTGACATACATTAGTACGGTGTTGGTCCACCTTTGGCTTTAATGCATGCACTGACCCTTCGAGACATGCTTTCGACAAAGTTTTGGAACACAGTGATAGGTATGCGCCAGGGGTGCAGAATATGTTCGAACGCACGAACGAGGTTCGGGGAAAATTAAGGCAGCTATGGGGAAATTTTTGCCCGGGGGTAAAATAATAATAATAAAATGAAAAATTGACTTATTAACAACGACTATAACATGATAGGTAAGAGTAATTTACTGCACGGTAATCAGGTAATCATTTTGAAAAATGTCGTGTCATTATGAATACAAGAGGTTATGAGCGCAGTGACATACTGCCAGCTGCAGCTGGCAGATGATTCACTAAGCCCAAACGACTTTACAAATGCCAAGGCGAAGACAGTGTGGTGTTGTAAAGTACGACTTCCACGCACAAAAGTGCGGAAGGATACATTGACATTTAATGACTTGAGCGTGTGGTGAGTGATGAGGAGAGTTGCGAGAGAGATATCGAAGGAGGAGGACATGGCGAGCTTTGGCTAAGACAACAAGTTCAGTTTGTAACGCGGAGTGTATTCCAGTTTATGTTTTTGTGTAAAGAAATAAATGTTTTGTGTTGTGATCGAGTGTCTGTGATGTTACAGATGAAAGATAGAATTGGAGGCACCTGTGAGATTCGAACTACGAAAGACAGGAAGTGAAGGCGCCGGTGAGACGGGATCAGAGCAACTTCAGCGGCATTTTTTATGACCGTGGGAATCGATGAGTTGAAAGTTCTTCAAGCGTGCGAAAGAACCAACGCGACAGGGATATTTTTTTCCCTCTTTGTGTTGGGAAGAACAAAGAATGGTGACTGTAGTTTGTTTTTTCGAAATTAGTTGTTCCGTATCGGATTTACACCACATTAAGATGTTTATGTAAGTACTGTTTTGTTGTTGTTCTTAGAGAATTATCCAAAGGAATGAAATATCAAAGCAAGTTTTTTAGAAGTTTCCGGGCACGGAATTAAATAGAAGGAAATAATTTCTGTCAAGAAATAGTACATTCAGATCAACTGTTTGAGGCTAGAGTATAGGTAAATGTAGAATTTTGTTGTAAACAATTTCTGTGAACGTATACACATATACGAAAATAGAAGGAAATAATTTCTGTCAAGAAATAGTACATTCAGATCAACTGTTTGAGGCTAGAGTATAGGTAAATGTAGAATTTTGTTGTAAACAATTTTTGTGAACGTATACACATATACGAAAATAGAAGGAACTAATTTCTGTCAAGAAATAGTACATTCAGATCAACTGTTTGAGCCTAGATTATAGGTAAATGTAGAATATTGTTGTAAACAATTTCTGTGAACGTATACACATATACGATAATAAATAAACATTGGGTACACGTTGAGCTTGTTGAAATGGCTTTCTTAGGAAGAGCTCGAAAAGAAGAACTTCTGCAATTGGCGGAAGAATTGGGTATAGAAGTTATGCCAAATCTCAAAATTCTGGAATTAAAAAATAAAATTGTCAACTTTGAAGGATATGAAGAGGATTTAGTGAAAGAACTTTTGGCAGGTATAAAAGAGCGTAGAGAAACAGAAAGACAAATGGAATTTGAGCTTGAAAAACTCAAAATAGAAGCTGGAGGTCAGCCGCTGGGAGGTAGTTTGGAGCAAAATGGAAATTCTCAAAAACCGAGATTAGAACTTCGTCATTTGATGAAAACATTTGACCCAAAAGACAGTGATATAAGTATTTACTTAGTTTTATTTGAAAGGCAAGCACAACAAGCAGAAATAAAAAGGGAAGATTGGGTTGCGAATTTGATAGGACTTTTGCCCTACGAAATATCACAATTGATTGCCAGAGAAAATGTGGAAGATGCTAAAAACTATGAATATGTTAAAAGGTTACTTCTTAAAAGATATAAGTTAAGTCCAGAGAAATTTAGATTGAAATTTGTACAACACATGCGTACATCAGAGAAGACCTGGAGAGATTTCGCCTTCGAGTTAGAAAATTACTTTAATGAATGGATTTCAGGACTTAAAATAGGCGATTTTGAAGGGCTAAAAAAATTAATGATCACAGATCAATTGAAGCGGAGAGTGCCTATAGAAATAAGGGAGCATTTTATTGATAAATGGTCAAATATTGTCTCACCTTCAGATTTGGCTGATATGGTGGACAATTATGAAAGTGTAAGAGGAGGAATCAAGAAAAATTTGTTGAATGAATTTTGTGCTTCAAAGAAAATGCAAGGCAGTGAGAAAAAAACTAGAGATAACTATGATCGGAGAAATTTTATGAAAAATTGATTTTATAACAAAAATTATGTTAAGTCAGATGTAGGACAAGGGTGGTCAAAGCGGAATGTATCTCAGAATGAAGAAAAGTATGATCGCAGACGGAAGATTCAATGTTACGAGTGTGCATCTTATGATCACATTCGACCTCAATGTCCTAAGCTAAAATCACAGAACTCAGGAAGCGTAAATAGAATCGGAGAGGAAACTGAAGGGGATCTCTTGGCACCCTATACCTTTGAAGGAAAAATAAATGGAGTTACCATGCCTATTCTCCGGGATACAGGTTCATCAGTTGATATCATTTGTCAAGAGTATGTGTCGCCAGGTGAGTTTACTGGAGAACATGTGTGGGTACAGCATCTTCTGGATGAACAAAAGGTTTGTTTACCATTGGCAGAAGTTGAACTAGAATGTGAATTAGGTCATATTGTAACTAAGGCTGCAGTGATTAGAAAGTCGCTAGATCAAGGTAGATATTTACTTGGAAATAAGACTGCCGCTTTGTTAAAAAATTGATATGGAGTGGCCACTTAATTCAGAACAAGTAAATGTTGTGGTTACTCGGTATCAAGAAAAACAGAAACGAAACAACGAAAAGAGAAATTCAGTAAAGAATGATTCGGGGAAGAAAGAAAAACAAGCCCTTGAAGGCGAGGCTGTGGGTTCCGAAGAATCAGATGAATTAGAAGAAGAAATTCTGCCATTGAGGCATGATGAAGATAAAGCCATGTTAGAGTTGGTAAAAATGGATTCAAAAAGTTTCATGGAAGATCAACGGCAAAGTTTGGAATTGAAAAAAATTCTCAAAGAAATAGAGAAAACAGATTTTAAAAAGGCAAATGGTTATGCTGTACTAAGAAATGGGATGTTGGTGAAGAAAAAGATCAACAAGATTGGCGAAGAGGAAGATCTTATTGTTGTTCCAGAACAATATAAAGAACAAATAAAAAACATGTGTCATGAGGGAACTTCGGGGCATTTAGGAGCGACAAAAACCAAAGACAGACTAGCGAAGTATTTTTATTGGCCTAACTGTTATAAAGACATTGAAGAATTTGTAAAATCTTGTGATTCATGCCAACGTGCTGGAAAAACTGGGGACAAAAAGAAAGCACCTTTAAAAATAGTTCCAATTATTCCTGAAATTTTTACAAAAATCAACGTTGATGCCTGTGGGCCTTTGCCCGAGACTTCAAGCGGAAATAGATACATAATTACAGCTATGTGTTTGTCGTCCAAATATCCAGATGCAGTACCAGTACCAGACATAGGATCCAAGTCGGTAGTTGACGCTTTGTTACACATTTTTAGCCGCATGGGATTTCCGAAAGAAATTCAAACTGATCAAGGAGCCAGTTTTGTAAGCATTTTGACACTAGAATTTCTGGAGCGGTTTGGAATAAAAGTTACTCATAGTTCTGTATATCATCCCCAAAGTAATCCGGTAGAACGATTCCATCGAACTATTAAAAGGATGTTGAGAGTTTTATGTCTTGAGTCTGCTCCGGATTGGGAGAAACAGTTACCGGCGGTGCTGTTTGCTTTGAGAAACTGTGACACATGAAAGCACAGGGTTTACGCCTGCTGAATTGGTGCATGGAAAAAATTTGAGGACGCCAATAACACTATTGTATGAAAAATGGATGGGTCATCCTGAAGAAGAAAACTATGCCACTGAATATGTATTTGAGTTAATAAATAGGATGAAAAGATGTCAAGAACTTGCCATTAAAAACATGGAAGTGGCTCAATTGAAAAGAAAATATTGGTATGACAGAAATGCGGAAAAACGTGAATTTCAAGAAGGAGATTTAGTATTGGTTTTTGTTACCTGCAGGCCAAATAAGTTAGCGGAACAGTGGAAAGGACCAGGGAAAATTGAGAAAAAAATTTCTGAGACTAATTATGTAGTAAGCTTTGAAGGTAAAAATGTAAAGCATCAAGTATATCACATTAACATGCTGAAACCATACCATAAACGACCAGAATTTGTAAACTTATTGCCCGGTTGTGAAAATGGTGAAATGGATTTAGAGATTAAATTTCCGCAAGTTGAAAAAAATCCCAATATATTTAACTTCTCTGATATCGAGGAGAACAGTAAACTTCGAGAGCGCCTAAGTGGCCAACAAATTCAGGATCTGAAAAAACTATTATGCCATTACTTGAAAATGTTTTCTAATATTCCAGGGAAGACTCATTTGGTCGAACATGATATCGAGCTAGCTAGTAATGCTATTGTAAGAGTTAAGCCTTATAGAATGTCGCCCAGGCAGATAAATATTCTTAAAGCCGAGATAGATAAAATGCTGCAGTACAAGATTATAGAAGTTGGTGAATCAGACTATACATCACCCATGATTTTGGTAGAAGTACCCGGAAGAGATCCACGCCCATGTATTGACTACAGGCGATTGAATGAAGTGACAAGGACCCAGTTCTATCCATTGCCCAACATAGAAGAAAGAGTCGAAAAGGTTTCTGGAGCGAAGTATATTACAGTATTAGATTTAACAAAAGGGTACTGGCAAATTCCATTAAGTGCTAGAGCTCAACGATTAGCAGCGTTTGCGACTACTTTTGGAACGTATCGGCCCTTAAAGATGCCATTTGGCCTTAAGAACGCACCTTATTTTTTAGCAAAATGATGTCGGAACTTTTGAGAGGCTGCGAAGAGTTTGCCGTACCATATCTAGATGATGTTGCCATTTTTTCCGAAAACTGAGGGGATCATTTGATACATCTTGAAGAAGTGCTACAGGGGTTGCAGAGGGCTTCCTTGACCATAAAACCTTCCAAATGTAAGTTTGCTCAAGATCACGTCTTGTATTTGGGTCATATTGTTGGACAAGGATATCAAAAACCAGCGGAACGAAAGGTTCAGGCCATACAAAATTTTCCTACGCCAAAGAACAAGACGCAAGTAAGATCTTTCTTAGGCCTGGCGGGATATTACAGCAGATATATTCCAATGTTTTCTTCGATAGCAGCTCCCTTGACAGACATCTTGAAGGGTAAAAATCGTAAAGAGGAAATTATATGGTCAGAACAATGTGAGAAAGCTTTTGTGGAACTAAAAAAATCTTTATCTAGTTTTCCTGTTCTGTATGCCCCTGACTATGAACGTAGATTTATTCTACAAACTGATGCTTCAGATCAAGGAAAGGGAGTCGTCCTCTCTCAAGAACAAGAAGATGGCGCTGAACATCCTGTACTCTAAGCAGAAAACTTTCGACAGCAGAGAAGACATACAGTACCAGTGAAAAAGAATGTGCCGCCATTATATTTGCGGTACAGAAACTGAAATGCTACCTGGATGGTCAAAATTTCCTCATACAAACTGATCATAACCCTCTCGTTTGGTTACGCACCAATGCAAGTTCAAATGCTCGTCTGATGAGATGGGCCCTTGCTTTACAAGCATATGATTTTGTTATAATTCATCGATCGGGAACTATGCACAAAAATGCAGATGGACTGAGCAGAGTTCCAACTTTAGATGATCCACCTTGATCATGCTATGTGTCTGCTAGTGAAAACATTTTTTTTTTGTTTTTTGTTTTTTTTGGTTGTGATATATACTACATAGAAATTGTTGGAAAACACGTAAAGATGATTGTTAAATTAACTCATATATTTCTCTTTGTAAATGGATTATGACTCTTATGTGAACTATGACTATTGTATTGTAAAATGACAAGAACTTTTTACCACTGGAAAAAGTTCCTCCGGAGTGAGGAGGGGTTGTAAAGTACGACTTCCACGCACAAAAGTGCGGAAGGATACATTGACATTTAATGACTTGAGCGTGTGGTGAGTGATGTGGGGAGTTGCGTGAGAGATATCGAAGGAGGAGGACATGGCGAGCTTTGGCTAAGACAAAAAGTTCAGTTTGTAACGCGGAGTGTATTCCAGTTTATGTTTTTGTGTAAAGAAATAAATGTTTTGTGTTGTGATCGAGTGTCTGTGATGTTACAGTGTGAGTAGCAAGTACGAGGCAACCACTAGTCACGTTAATAAAGGTTTCCGAAACTAATGGAGCGAATGTGTCATAGCCGCCGATTTGAAAAGTTATATTTCAAAGGATTTAAGTCTAATTTAAATTTCACTCAGTAAAATTATCTGGCACAATAGATGCCTGAAATGCTACAATGAAATAAATTATATTCAATTTCAAAATTTTCTTTTAACTGTTTATATTTCAGCCATTCTGCCCCGCCACTGTTTTCATCTAGACGCAAAAATGTTTCAGACATTTTGAATCTAAAATAAATACTAGTTCTTTTTCAAATTTTAAGTAACAGGCCTTAAGGATAGTTCTTAATCATCAAGATATAGTCTAATACATAGGTTCCCAACCGGTGAGGCGCGCCTACCAAAGCACCTGCAAGGGAGGCCCAAGCCGATGCGTGCAATGTTATTCACTGTACGTAGATTGAAACGGACACCCCTCCAATCACAGTGTGACAGTCCTCCACATATACATGGTGTTTTTTCGTCACTCTCATTTGTTTTCTGTCATCGTGCAAATAACGCTCGTTGTGATTGTCGCCATATATTCTGCTTAATCTAGAACTATTTAAACTAATATACTTGACATTGAGAATGAACCACTATGTGAAGAGAACTATGAGTAGTGCAGAATTTTCAGACCAAAGTGAACCTAGTAAAGTAGCAGTATTGCCACTGACGACACAAATATAGCTCCTGATAAAGGAAAGAAAATATGCAGGCAATATGACGCAAGTTATATCAAGTTCGGATTTTCTTGTTTTAGTAGCAGATCTGGTGTTCAACAGCCGCAGTCTGTAATTTGTTTTCAAGTTTCTCGCCAATTCAGACCTGCGAAACTCTTTAATGTGGAGAATGATCTGCGTGTGGGACTGACACAGTTAGAGTCAAACATCGATCGTTTGGGCAATTCAAAATAAGCCCAAGTTTAACATTGATGTG
This sequence comes from Macrothele yani, assembly GCA_039090855.1. Classification (NCBI taxonomy): domain Eukaryota; kingdom Metazoa; phylum Arthropoda; class Arachnida; order Araneae; family Macrothelidae; genus Macrothele; species Macrothele yani. The sequence goes on along the minus strand of CM077018.1, from coordinate 60,585,310 downwards.
TACAGTTTGTGAAAATATGGGAAACATTTTTAATTTAAATTATTATAATTTTATTCAAGAGAAATAAACTCCTGCTTGTATACTAGTACAGATATTAACCACTTTATTTGTGCTAAGTGCTGTAGGTAGGTATATTTCTATTTTTAGTATTTCAGTACTGCAGTTGCCTTTTTGTTTAATGTTTTCAATCAAGCATTACTGGTATAATTGAATTTGTAATAAAACAAAGTAAACACTGATTATATTGTTGGGGGTGGGGCATTGCTAGCTAGCCCCGATGGGGAGGAATACTGTAGAAAAGGTTGGAAACCGCTGGTCTAATAATTGCTTACACTTGTATGAAAGTCCGCTACAGTTTTGGGGGAAATTTCGGACAAAAAAGATTGTGTTCTGGGGAAATATTGGGCCCTGAAACTTTTCTGCGTCCCTGGTATGCACTTCTATTCAGTATATAATGCTGCCGCCAACTCTTGCTTAGTAGTAGGCCTTGGTGCCAAACTTCTTATGCGCCACTCTAATTCATTTCATTGCTGCTTAATGAGATTAAGATCAGGGCTCTGTGCTGGCAAGTCCACACACGATATGGAATTATCGTCAAACCACGCCGTAACAGTCCTAGCTTTATGGCTCGGTGCATTATCTTGCTGGTACCAACAAGGCTCAGTTCCATAGTATTGTCACAGAGTTGGTACGGCATAATTGTCCAGAATATCAAGGTAGACATGCTAGTTAACAGGTTTGTCCACGATAACCAGTGGGCCGGGACCATACCATGAAAAACACCCTCACATGAGTACACTGCCAGCTCCAAACTTGACCGCAGGAACACTACACCGTAGTAAATAACGTTCCCCCGGTTGTCGCCATGCCCACACGCGGCCATCAGACTGATAAAATTCATCAGTCCATAGGACCCATTTCCATTGATCTACGATTCATGATAAATGTTCTTTATGCCATGCAAAATGACGAGTAGCATTCCGAGTGGAGATGAAAGGCTTATGAGCAGCCGAATGACCATGTTAACCCATGGAATGAAGTTCTCTGCAAATGGTACATATCGAGGTTCCAGCGTTTTTACTCACCTGTACACTGAGGTCTTGTGAAGTACTCCATCGATTAGCTGCAACATCTCTCCTGAGGCTTTGACGTCCTCTATCACTGATTTTCTTTGGTCTGCAGGTACGTTTTGCTACTTCAGGCATGCCTTGTGTCTTCCACTTATTCAATACATCCAAAACAGTTGACTTGGGTAGTTTAAACGGCTCTTGGCTTCTCTTATGGACAACCCACTAATATAACACCCAACAATCTTTCCTTTCTCAAAGTCAGTTCTCTACCGTGGCGACATTTTCACTCAACCTCACAGTGCAATATGATCAGGGTCAGCTGGCAGGCTTGTTTCTATACTGTTTACAGCTGTATTGCACATCTTAACATCACAATGGATCCGTTCATTTTCTTTTGAAGGGGTGTTCGGTGACTTTTGTCAATATAGTGTATGTTTGAAAAAAAGCTTTGGAACTTTCCAATGAAACTGAATACAAACACGATCTGTGAAGAAAAAAATAAAGAAATCTTTCAGACATGACGAAAGTAGACACGGGGAAATAAATTAGTCTGGAAGAAATAGGTTTTGTGTTTGAACATACTTAGTCATGTAATAGATTGTTTGAGGATCGAAATGAAACACAGAATCAAATCTTATGTTTTATCAGAGAGATTTTATTTTATTTTGATTTAATGCAAATTCCTGTGTAACAGTGAGCAGTGCAACAGAAAACTAGGCAGCCGCATACAAAGATGATTCAGAAGAAACTTTATTCAACAGATGTCTCCACTTCAAACATTATTTGTTATCATTTGGAGAACAGAGGGGTATCGGCTTGGTGAATGTGTAAGTCATTAGAAGAGAAAGAAATGCATTCGACTTTTCCAAATACCAATGTGGCTCTTAGAATATTTCTTTGCATTTCCGTAACGAACTGCTCAGCTGAGCGATCTTTTTATGTCTTGAAGAGAACGAGGAACTCCTTATGATTGCAGATGGAAGAGGATGTGCTCAATGCTTTTTCGGTCATGACTATTAAGAGCAAGTTGCTGATTTCATTGGACTTCAGTGAGCTCATCGGAGCATTTGCAACCGAAAAGTCAAGATGAAAATGGTTGTAAAAAAGGTATGTTTTTTAGAACTTCCTTAGAACTTGTCAATTTTCAAAATCTCAATACTGTTAAAATTTTGAATAATGTGGCACTTGTGCAGAAATTCTAAAAATTGCTTCTATTTCAAATTTATTTATTACTTCACCGCATTAAAAGAAACATGATAACAAATTGTATGCATTAAAATTGCAAACAAAATCAGTGTTCAAGAGATGAAGCATCAATTATTTTTCAGCCAACTGGTGTCCTTAGCTGACGAGTGAAAACTATGGTGAAGCATATGTCCTATTGTCCTGTCTGAAAGGCTTTGTGCTGCCATGTATCAAAGCATAGACAATTATTAAAAAACAAAACAAAGCAAAAGAAAGATGACAGAAACTTCTACCAAAGCAACTGCTTAATTACAAATATTTAATAAATTTAGGAACTGATGGTGAAAATCAAAAGTAAGGAATTTTTGTCAATGATAGATGAAATTTTGTTATTGTTATAAGAAAAATTCTTTATAGTTTCACATTTAAGCTTTAAATTATTATTTTTATTTGTACAATTTGTACTTAGCTTTGAATTTTGGATGGGCTACATTCCTCCCCCACACATTTTGTTTTGTCCAAATGAGTTACACAAAATTGTAGCCACCATATTCCTTATTTTAAAGGAGAATAAAGGCAGAAAATTTGTCTAAGCCTAGGAGTGGCAAAAACCTAAGTCCATCTCTGGATAGGAGCCTATTCCACATTCATGATGGAAGCCCATTGTATCAGAATACAATGGCAATTTACCATGATGCTGAAGATTATGTGGGTGTCCATGGGGGGGGGGGGGGCATTTGCCCTCCCCTGGAAATTGGACCATGCCCTTTCTGTTCTTGAAAGGTACTACAGAGATTTTTGCAATAACACTTATTTCAGATTGCCAAATTTTCTGTTGAATTTCTGGATGCCTGTGTATGTAGTAAAACTAGGAAAAAAATTGGGAATTTTCAGTCAAAAAAGTGGAAATTTACAGTAGAAAGTAAATGAAATTTCCCATTGCATGTTGGAGAATGGTGTACATAGGCACAGTATAAAAAAGTATGAAGGATGAGTAAATGAAAACTATATCCTCTGCAGCAGTTATTCACTGCTGGACAAAGATCTCCCAAAGATTTTCTCAGAAATGTCTAGAGGATATTTTTACCTTCTTCATGATCAATTGAGTGACTTTTGGGGTTTCGTGGCACTTGTGACACAAGCAACCAAAAGGATCAAAAGAATGACAAAGAAATTTCCTTGTCCTAATATGATACCTAATTTCATTTACCCATCTCTTTTCTGTAGTTTTTGAGTCTTTTGGTTTCCAGTTTAATTTGTGTGTTGAGTGCAAAGTAAAAATGGTTAGATAATGAGAAGCCACAGTGAAAATTTGGATGTGGTGTTTGTACATGTTATTCATTGTTACAATTTCTATTTACTCCCTCCTGAAAACTAAGATACGAGTGCCCATATGAAGACATCTACATTTTTTGCATGGATTACTTGCTGTGGTTTACAGAAGATTTCCTTGAATAAGTTTATGTGAAGTGGGCTCCGAACACTACATCTTTGCAGAGAATCAATGCTTGCTCTTCTGTCATACCATAGTATTACTAATATCTATAAGGTGATAGAATTAATAAAAAATGGCCTAAACATTATCTGCATGAACTGAAATAAAAGCTTCAACAATTGTCAAAGAAAAGGAAAACATTGCAACCCTAATGTGCAATAAAGACTGCCATCTTTGTAAATTGTTTTGGTATCATTTTCATGTTGGATACACTTCCTATGGAGGGAGTACTTCTGAAGTTTTAAATTAATCTTTCCACATCAATTGCTAGCGGGCTTGTTTATGTTCGAGATCGTGGCTCTCCATGTGTCACTGTGGGATATAAATAGTTCTACAATGAAATATAAAACAGGGTTGGATTTTTTTTAAGAATACATAAAAATGAACACAAGTAAAATACATAGAAAAGAATGTGAAAAATCTCTGAAATCAAAATTTTCTTTGGTGTAAAATTGATGTGTCCTGTGGCGCATATACTCCATTGGTTGAGGAAAGGATTGGCATTTCTCTACGATGTCTTGAGAGCAGAATAATCATATGCACTACTTATTATCCATAGCTGGGAGAGAGCCACAGTCTAAAATACCCGCCAGTAACTGTAACATTTCAGAAGACAGAGTCCAGCCCATACGGATTCCTAGCTATGTGCATTAGTCCCAATACACTCAGCAAAAAAGCCAACAACCAGTTTCCCTTTGTGACACTATCAAATTTCAACAGTTATGTCCTGCAGTTGCACATCCCTTAACATGGGTCGGCTATGGTGTAACTGGCAAAATCTTACAAAACTACCACATAGTTTACAGACCAAAACCCAGGAACAGGCTATTCTTTCTACAAAATGCATTATGATGGCTAGCTACACCTAACACGGCTACCAATGCAGTAACACAAAACAGAGCACGTCTGAATCAGTCAAACTGTGAACTATGTTTAAGTTTTGTGCGCAATTGCAATCTCCATAGTCATAAAAATGTAAAATTCTATGTTGGTTTCCTGCTGAGCAAAACTCCACATATTTATAATGTCATATAAATAAAAAAACACACTGGAAAATTTTTAATTCCTGTATTTGAAATGGATAAAAAACATCAGAGAAACTGGAAGTAAAGACATTTGGAACACTGAAAGACCATAAATGGTTTTATGACTAATAATAAACTTTGTGAAGAAATGGTGATATGTTTATTTGTTTGGGGTTATGATGTCATCATAGGTGGAACACATTTTTGTTTCCTTGTTCATCTCCAAGAATAGGCAGAGCTTAAACAGAAGTTTACATATAGCTGTTTATGTTATTTTGTGCCACGAAACTAAACAGGTTAGCGCTAAAAACATGTATTGATTAGTGACATAACACAGCGCCCCCTATAGTTGTGCTATATCAAAAATCCACACAGTCAGTTTTGCTTACAGATATATATATATATATACAAGAAACTAAATCGGACACCCAGCCAGTGAAGCGTGACAATGTAGGTGCCATTTTGAGCAGGTCATCAGGCTTACTTTGAGCAAGGCTACTTTGCTTAAGGTAAATGGAAAAAGAATTTGATACTGTGATTTGCTATTTTTATTCATACCCTAAGCAGCTAGTACACATTTGTTGGAGAAAATCATAATATTTAAGAAAAAAACAATATTCATTTGTACAAACTACAATGTCAAGGCCTTTGCACAGTATTGAAGTATTTCAGATTCGGTCAAGACTTATTTTGATTTGTTGTGAGATAATAGAATTTTGAGGCTTCTTGTTAATGAATGCTTATATTTAATGCACCAATTGGTTGCATATCTGTCCTAGTAACTATTTTCCAATGTTAAAAACTGAAATTTCTTAGGTGAAATAACAAAGTTCTTAATATACTTTTAATTAGCTTTACATAAAAATTAATATTTTTGAGCAAGAATAGTAATAAATTACAATGACACAGGTAACAAGCAAGTAAGGAAAACAATTTACGTTATTTTTGCTTTCCTATGTAAAACATGCTAAAGCCATTATTTTTCAGGTTTAAATCAAGTTTCTTGGATTTAATAGCTACTTATTGGTTTTAAATATGTTTGCTTTTTCATTATTTTAAACCTTTGCCAAATTATGGTCTTTAAAATATTTTCCATATTTGCATATAATACCAGCTTTAAAGTTATTTTGTTAATTAACAACGCCTTCCTATATATATATATATACAGTGCTAGAATTAGAAATAAATCTTCTACTGGCCCAGTGGACCACTAGAATTTGCAAATCACTGGTCCGTAAAAAATATATAAAAAAAATTATGTTTACAATATATGTAGAGAATAATGTATCATTTCAATGGAATTATCCCCAATAGTTGTTTTTAAACCTATCATTAGTTTGCAGCCTAAAACAAAAACTGTACAGCAAGATAAAAGAAACAGAAATTCCTTTTTTAAATTGGGACACATTAGAAAAAAACAAACTTACTGGCCATTCGGGCCAGTAAAATCAATAGTTCAGTGGTCCAGCGGAAGGTTTACTGACTAATGGCCAGCGGAAGGTTTACTGACTAATGGCCAGCGGACCACTGAGTAATTCGAACTCTGACATACATATATATATTTTTTCAACATTGGGCAAAAAGCAAATAAGTGCAATTATATTTTTCTCTTAACATGCAATTTATATCTGGGCAAGCTTTCACCACAATTTACACAATAACCAACTCCAGATTACCCCATGTAACATGTCTCATTCTGAGATCTTGCTTGATCCGCTCAATGTGGCTCCATGGTTCTCACAGCGCAACCATAGGTTTAACAGAGCAGACAGCCAATCTAGTACCTTTTATGATATCTGTGGTTTTGCTACACAAAATACTACAAATAACAACTACATTTGAACAACTGCCTATTCAGACTATACCAGAAACCTGTTACTCTTTTTGACTGATGAGCACGGGAAACAAACATGGGGTTCACTTACATTGACAGGGCTTGAAACATATCTGAAAAGGTACATGCCCAGCTGGGAATGTGCAGAAAATATTTACTTGCCCAAAAGTAAAATCTACATGCCCAGAAAAATTTATCTTTTAAGATAAAAAAAATAGAAGCCTCATATTTTTTAAAGTTAAAAATGTTGATAAACTTTTTATACATCTTTTGCATCACCATTTTAAAGTGTCTGTATTCAAAATGCCCAAGAGAATATCTCAAGTTTTAAGAAAGGTAATCTGAGGCATTTGAGAAATTTAGTGATGATGCCATGTTCATGAATTTTTAATAAATGTCCTGTGTTTTGCAAAAAAAAAAATAACTAATCATCGTTAAGTGTATAGCAGTTTAAGTAGTTTTTAACAACAATTTTAAATGTAAAAATTATTTACCTTTTTCTCTTGTGCAAACAGAAGTGATTTTGCATCATAAAATATCCCAAGAATTGTTGTTTAGAAACAAAGGCAAATCTTATGTTTTCGACTACTGTTGTGTGCACTTAGTTATTAAACTATATTATCACCAGATACCCCACATTCCTTGAAAAAATTGGTGGTGGTATCTGCAATTTTAGGATGGTTTTCGCAAACAGTGCACCAAATAATAGTCTTGTCATTTGACTTTAGCCAATTAAATGTTTTCATTAAATATTCCTCAACTGTGCAACAGCATTTTTTTTTTTTTTGTATGCTAGTCCGCTTGCGTAAGTTTCAGTTTTGCCAACGATATAGATTCTGATTCTGAAATTACGTCACTCAACAGTGCGGAAGACGAATTTGTAACTACCACTGACAGATCAGGAATTTCACATAATTGCTTGCTATACTCTAATTGTTGGATTTTTTTCCTGAAAAAACATCATATATCCATTACTAAATACAACTTATATCCGCAGCTAACACGAACTACTGTACTCTCAGATAAACTAAGTTATCGGCGTCGGTAATTTCTGCTCTTCTCCCGGTTAAGTGGAACGTATTGCACAGGCTCATTCTTAAACGAAACTTAGCTTTTGTTTCAGTAGTACCGCTGTCAGTTCATGTGTGTGGGCGTGGGCAGAAGCTTCCATTTCCCCTCCCTCACTCGCGCAAGTTACATCAGAGACCCCACCCCACCTGGGACTGTGCAATAAATATTCCATTCTCAAAGGTGCTCTCTCCCCATAAAGCACACCTTTTTTGCCCATCAGTCTGTGTCCTCCTGTTTCATGGTAGTTGACGCATTTTGTCACTAAACTCCGGAGGCTAGTTTCATCCGAGGCTTGCATCCCGTTGTTAACTGTAAACGACATCTGGAGCAAAACTACGTATGGCCCCAATTTCTGGACATATAGCATCATAATATAATTGAAGAAGAGCTATTATCCTGGCCTTGGCACTCATTCCATAACAATGATACAACTGCAGTAAAATGAAAAACATGCGATGATCGTCTTTTTTTCTAGAGTAGAAAATTCTTCATTCCAAACTGTTTTCTTTAAATCTAGTTGCCCGCTCGGGCAACTAGATTTTACTTTTACTTGCCCAGGCCAATAATTTACATGCCCCAGGCATCTCGGGCATGGTATTTTTCAAGCCTTGAATGACAAAATGAATAAGTTATTAGGCTTTCAGTTACAGTGGGAGGCTGGCTATAAGCAGTTTCTTGTTCCTTATTTAGGGCCACCAATTCCAGGGAAGGGAGGGAGTCACTGCCATAAGACAAACACCTCACCTGGGATTTGAACCTAGGCCCATCTCAGGCAAATAGTTAAAAGCCAGCAACCTTGTACCTCTTGGCCTCTGAGGTGGTAAGGAGATATGTTTACAAAATAGGATCACTTTAAATCACAAACAATTAGGAAATGAGTGAACTTATCTGCTTCAAAAAGAATTTTCCTAGTCTTGCGATGCGAAGATGCAGCGCTGAAGCAAACATGGGTTATGCCCAGGGCTCGACAAATCCCAGGCCCCATATTTTATTTTTTTACTTCAGATTTCATAATTTGCAGTAAATACCATAATTTCCATTGTATAATCCACAGATTATCTGTTTAAAGTTATAAATTTAGGTACTGCGGATAATACACTGCTAAAGGGGTAGGGAAAACGTCGGTGCTGCATTTAAAAAAATTGCGGGTAATTGTCAGGAGAGGCGGTGTTATTGAAAAGATACTGGAAATTATAACACAACACGAACATAGAGGGCTGCAAAGGGATTTTAAGAATATATATATATATTTACTTACGAGCATTCTGAAAGAAAATATGACACAATGAAGGCGGTGCTTGAGGAAGTCTGTGTATTTGTGCTTGAGGAAGTCTGTGCCGTGTGATGCGGCAGAGCTATTTCACAACACATAATCATCTTGCGAATCACATTTGTTAGTTTTGCTACACTGAACATATTTTATGGTGTAGTGGTTAGCATACCCGGGCGTCTTCTGGGAGACGCGGGTTCGAGTCCCGCTCCAGGACGATGAAAATTTTCAAGTTTCCGGATATTATCTGACTTACCATCCTTGTCACATTTACGCCAAAAATCGGATTATCATCTTCAAAATTTGTATTATATGGCGTAATCCCGTATTTTCCTTCATGATTTATCTGCTTCTTAGGGCAAACACGGGATAAGATTCTTAACCTCCAGATTTGCCATGAATGCCGGTTGCTTCGACCAGCGAATCCTGTGATCAGGGCCCGACTTATACAGAATTGGGCTCTAGGCACAACCCAAAACGAAGCCACCTCCACTCGATATTTACTTTACGGAGTCGAGTAGGTAGTGTGACCATTTTGGGCGACTGTATTACAATCCAGCGTAATAATTTAATAAACACAATACATTTATTAGACTGACATTAAATTACGGTAGTACCTGGCAAAAATATTGTTTTCTCCTAGATTTTTATGCTGTCCTACTGATTTGCATCTGAAAAGACTTGAACCTTCATCGATGAAACAGTTGTGTGTGACAAAGCCATATGACGGGTAAAATTCAATTGGACATTGGATTTTTTGCCAGGTGTGTCTAAACTATACTATTATCATATTAACCAGGGGTATATTTAAAAGAGAGGTTTGGGGGATTCAAACCCTGCCCGAATTAAGTCCAAAGATTTTTCAAATATAACTTTTGGGAGCTAAAATGTCAAAATGTTTAAAAATTGTTTCAGAACCATGCAGTATTTGAAATTTAAGTATATAGTTGATCTTAGTAAGCCATAATTACAAACATACACATACTGCTAGTTTTTAATACACAACACGACAATTTTTTGTTTAATCTCACACAAAAACCCTCCCTCCCCAAATTATCTGGAAAATGTTACTGATATTAACTAGAAATATCACATATTATATTGCCAGTACTTGCTTGTGTTTTGTCAGCGATTTACATATAGTTACTCCACATCACATCTACCCACGTATAAATATTTTGAAAAAGGGAAAGTTTTTTGTTTTTTTTTTAAACCAAGATTTTGGGGCCCTTTTAATTTGAGGGCCCTAGGCATGTGCCTTGTGTGCCTAGGCGTAAATCAGGCCCTGCCTGTGATGGTTATATTCAAATTGATTGGAAACTTGAGATTTGGTCGTTCTGGGTGGTGTAGTGGTTAGCGTCTTCTGGGAGACGCGGGTTCGAGTCCCGCTCCAGGACGATGAACAAATTTTCAAGTTTTCGGATATTATCTGACTTACCATCCTTGTCACATTTATGCCAAAAATCGGATTATCATCTTCAAAATTTGTATTATATGGCATAATCCCGTATTTCCTTCATGTTTTATCTTTTCCTTTCGTTATTCAGTTGAAACATTCAAGAAATGGACATATACTATAGATTGTCCATAATTTCAATGGATTTTTTAGGTCTAACTATTGAACTACAGTAATGCTGCAAAAGCTAGGGATTTTAGTTCTTTATTTTACTTAAAAGTAACGCAAAAGTACTTAAACAAGACAGTAACTTTTTTAATACGATGATTGTTTTTTTCTTACATCTTTGAACTTCTGAGTCACTCATCCTGTGAATTGCAGGTTTTCTGTCGTAAATTATGAATAATGTGACAGGTGCAGATTTATAAGCCTACAATGATTTTTTTTTTTTTTTCCAAGTTTCATGGTCTGCTTATATGTTACTGTGGATTATGCAAATGAAAAAAAAATCTCAGAATTTCATGATTTACAGATTATATGCTGCTATGGATTGTACTTTAGATTTTATTTTATTTTTCACAGCCTGATTAATATGTACAAAACATGACATTCACAAGTGCTTTAATAAAATCAAAATCTAAAATTTCAATTTTTTTGTAAGCAGCTACCAGAAGAATGGGAAAAGAAAATTATGAATCAAATTGGAACTTTATTTTGCAATAAGTGGTTTGGGAAAAAAGAAAAAAAAATTGACAAGTATAGTTTTATCACTTATCATTTGAGCATTATCACCACACAGGTTTTTGTTCATGCATTATTCTCTGAAATTTGATTTCATTTTATCTCGCTCACAATTATGATACTCCTATATCCAAAACATATTATTCTAGATCTGGCCCAGGTTATGCCAAAGAAAATTATTCTCTTGGAAAAAGTTGCAACTTTTCCACACACACACAATTCCTAGTTGCTTCTACAAGCAGGGGTATCATATTTAATTCATGCATGCATTTTCTTTCTCACCACTTACGCAAAAATTTTACATGTGCAAAAAACGTTTTTGCTCTGCCATAAAGTGGAGTATTGTTGTAAAGCACTTTAATGATGATTTTAGAAACAGACCAAAATATAAACGTACTGTTATATCATTAAGTGGTAAAATAACATGCAGAAATTTATGAAGCATCAAATAATATAATTATTTTGCAATGTAAATGGTACTACTTGATGTGCTAGGGCAACTGGTAGTTTCATATTTCTCACTCCAGCATACAATTACATTTTGATAACTTTCAAATAACACACGATTTCTCAAACTAACACAAGTATCCACTTAGCTAAAACTTCTACAAAGTGCGAGTTGAATTTTTTTAATTAAAAACTCCGTATATTCACATAATTTTTACTTTCCTTTAGAATTTCACGTTTACTATTCATAAAATTCAAATCTTCTGGAATTGACACTTTGTTTCCCACGAAATGAAGTAAAAACTGTAGACTATTTGCAATGTACCTCCCCTTAAAAAACGACTGGACCAAGTTTTGCGTGCAATGAAACCTGATCAATGCGAAACGAATATTCCAAATGGGTTTCCTATTACAAACCGTTTATCTAAAATGCACGCACACGAAGCTGTTGTACGAAATCATGATAAACAATTAAGTTATTCTGCGAAAAATTATCCGTATACTGCAAAAAGATTCTTGGAACATTCTGCACATACCCGAATTATTCGAATTCCACGATCAGAATTCTGAGTGATTCGATCGAATACGACCTTTAAAGTTCTATATCGGCTAACACAAACAAAAATTTCGTACTATCTAGTAAAATATGCACAACATAAAACGAAAATGCACAATCCAAAAGGAGAAAAAAAGTTATAGAATTTTTACAGACAGGCAGAAAATGCTATACTTACTTCCAAAGAGGATCCATGTTGACGGAAACACACGCACCGAATAAGCAGACGCTAATAAAACCTTCACTTACAGCGACAACTAAATGTGCACAACATATAACGAAGATCTACAGTCCAAAACGAGAAAAACAGTTATAGAATTTCTACAGATGGGCAGAAAATGCTATGCGATACTACCAAACACGATTCATCTTGGCCAAAAAACCAGAAAGAATTAAGCAGACGCTAACAGAACTCACTTTAACGACTACTGAGTGGTTAGCAACTGCTCAACCCATAAAAAGTAAGGAAGATCAGTGTTGCCAATCCACAGCTGAGAATCAACTAATTCTAACGAAAATAATCGTATAAATCAACCACAAGCAGACATCATAAAAACATAATTTTTAAAATAAACCTGTCACGTAGCATTACAATTTCACGCAGCGAAACGTTTTTTTTCACTTCTCTTGTCACTGATATTCATTTATCAACCGTAACATTTGATTGAGGCATCCTGCCGCCACCGGAACTCGGCTACATCATTTTTAAGGAATCGATTTTACCAGAATGAAGTGAATTAGAGTATACAATTTCAGGGTCGTAGCTAGCACGGGGCTCATACCCCTGGAAAGTAGAAAAGCACCCCTCCCCTGGAAAATACCGCGGCTTCCCCAATCCCCAAATAGAAGTCTTCTCACCCTTGCTATAGCGTCTGAAAGGTAAAGTGTGCCGAGCGCGTAGCGTACGAATGGTTGGCGTGGATACCGAAATTTGTCTCCTTCGTAGATGGCGCTGCGATCGCCTTCTCTTCCCTCTTTCTTACTGGGAGGGGAGCGGGAAGATAAATTCGTGTTGCTTACTGTGAAAAGAGCGGCAATTTAAACGAAGACGTGTTATGTTTTAGGTTTTAGAAGGAATGTGGATTACCTAAATATTGTATGTAAGTTATACTTAGATCATTATGCGGAACAGAAATAACCATAGTTTTGTGCCAGGTTGCAATACTCAGTACAAAAACAGTAAGCTGTCACTCTTTGGAATATCCAAAAATAATAAACTTTTAAAGCAATGGCAAAGATTGATTCCCCGTGCAGATAAAAACTTAGACAAATTTAGTGTTGTACGTGAACTGCACTTTGATGAGAGATTTGTGGTTCGAAATTTTGTGCATAAAATGAACGAGACTGTGTTAATACCCAGAGCTCGGCCCATCTTGACACCAGATCGTCAGCCTGAGGATGTAGCACGTGACGTCATCGAGAAGTTTCAGTTAAGTGGCAAGAGTCCTTGCAAGTTCCTGAAGGACAGACACAGCTGGTTGTCCTGCAGTTATGGTGTAAAATGCGATCATTAGCGATCAATGTTAACAAAAATATTGAAGAGTTAGACTCTTCAAAGGTAAAAAATCTTTTAAAGGTTAGTTTTATCTATAAGTCAGTGATTTCTGGTAAGGCTGGGAACAAATCTTTTACTTGTTCAAATACTGTTGGCGTGCAGTGCTTGTACTTATTGGGTCAGTCGTTTCACTTGTTGATTCGAAGTTTTCAAGTTGAACTTAAAAGGTGTTGGCTTTTGTTTTGCGTAGGGTTTATTGCTACCGACTATTTTCTGATAGAAAACCCTTCAGAGTTTGTCTCTTAGTCAAAAAAATTCCTAAATCAATGCTTCGGTATCCAATCTGCACTTCTGTGCGCTTGGGTTCTTCACCTTCAGGGATTTCTATTCAGAAGGTTCCTGACTGATCAAGGAGGTGTTGAAACTTTTTATAGAGTTGAAAGTTAGTTTGTTAGTCAGAATCAAATCTCTTCGGCTGTTCTGGATTTTTTAGGAGAGCTTGACCCACTTTTTTGCGAATTTTCAGCTTTTCACTTTGTATTTTCACTTTTAAGATTATTTGGCTCTCAGTGTTGGGAGATTTTTGTTTTTTACTTTAATATTTCGTTCTATATATTTCCTCCACAAACCACCGTTAATTTTACTTTTAGTAACCTGGATTTTTAACTGGAGCTGAAGTACACTTTTGTGGAAAAATGCAAATAATGGATAAAATTATTTCCAAATGAATTTTTTTTTGTGTCTATGTCTGTTTACATACTGGGATTATGCTGCTAAATTTATTTACTGATAAATAACGTAGGGCGCAAATCAAAATTGTTTTTTTTCATCACAATTTTGCGTGGAAAAACAAATTTTGTTCTAAATTTTTCTAAGTCTTGGAAAACGTTTCCCAGAACTAAGAGAAACACTTTTTATTGAAGAGTTCCTAATTACTCACTAATTAGTGATCACACTAAATTACCATGTAAAAGAATATCCACGATAATAAAAAAATGTTATTTGCTTCAAGACTTTTATATGCCTCGAGGCTCGAGCTGTTGTATGGTAAAGGCGGTTCGACCAAAGCAAAGTAATAGAAAATATTTACTATTTGTACTTTCAGAAAACTTTTCGCATCACCTTCGAAGATACTTGCATTCAGCACATACAGATATTTTCCTTCAATCTCTTAATTGTTTTCCAAATACTGCATTTTGTACTCGGAAGTTAAACTTTCAAAGTAGGACGCCATCATTTCAATAGGGACCGGTTGTCCTTCACTTACGTTACTAAGGCTCGTTGCCATGCTAAAGTCACGTGTCTGCTACAACCTCATTCCAACAATATTTCCAAACCTTCCCCATTATTTGTCAAAACCTCTGGCAAAAAAGAGGAAAGTTAGGGAAACCGATAATAAACCTGATGGTAATTTAAATAGCTTGGAATTTACTTCCCAAAGAGTTACACTGAACTGCCTTCTGAATATCTACCTTCCTTCAGAATTTTTGGGTAAGCAAATTCCTGCTAATAATTCAAAGTGCATAATTTTCCATGTTCATTCATTCAAATGTGAATTGTCAAATTCATTGACAACCGAAAAACTGGTTGTTGTAACCGAAAGTGAACCAGAGGTTACCTGTGAAGTGTATTTACGTGGATTAAAAATTAACACAGTTTCTAATATTACTTCTAAAGATGAATTAGAATCCATTATTCGAGACACTGATAGGCTAACAGTATGTCATGGCGTAGGCTCCATTTC
Organism: Macrothele yani; assembly: GCA_039090855.1. Lineage (NCBI taxonomy): Eukaryota > Metazoa > Arthropoda > Arachnida > Araneae > Macrothelidae > Macrothele > Macrothele yani. Next base: position 60,569,981 of record CM077018.1, on the reverse strand, counting down.
AGAATTTGAAAATAACAGGAAGTACCTTGAAAGTGGAGTTATTTTTGAGAATAATTTGTACAGCAAAAATTGTGTAAGGAAAGGAACAACAGAGACTTGCCTGAAATGTAAGTATCTGCGGCACTTACTTTTGCACAAAATAGCTTATCATAGAAGAAAGGCTACATTTAAAAATAAATATCAAAATAAAGTTCGGAAAATCAACAGGCTGAACAAACGGGTTATTTCGCTCTCTGATTATATTAAAAAATCCAAAACAAAAATAAAAATTTTACAGAACTTTCCATTAATGAAAAAATAGCAGAATTACCCATTAAGCAGCAGCAAATGGTTGTTCATTGTTATAAGGCAGCAAAAAGAAAATCTGCAAGAGGTATGCCATATACCAAGGAATGGTTACTTACAAGGAATAGTCACATAAAAAGTCCGAAATTGTACGAGCACATACGGAAACACAAAATCATGATCCTACCTAATAGAACAACTATTAGAAAGTATATTTCAAATTACAACAGTGGTTTTGGATTCAATGCACACACGTTTGAAACAATTTCAAAGAAAACAAGTGAGATGGAGCCTTTTACAAGACATGGTGGTATATTAATAGATGAAGTGAAGCTTACAGAAAAACTGCAAGCAAAATCCTCTGGTGAAATAATAGGGTTTGTTGATATTGGGCCATACACTTCAGAAACTGTTAAGCATACCCCATGTAATCACAAACTGGTAATGGTGTTCCAGCCATTAAATGGAGATTGGACCCAAATAATTGGTGTTTTTGCCACAAATAACAATATAAGTGGGACTTTGCTTACAAAATCAATTATTGAAGCTGTTATTCTCACTGAAAATGCAGGTCTGTTTGTTGATTTCATTACGTGTGATGGGGTTTCTTGGAGCAGGAATATGTGGAAGACATTTGGTATATCAGCAGATTGTTCTGGAACTAAATACAGCATTATGCATCCTACAGATTGCTCTAGAAGTATATATTTCATATCAGATTTTCGTCACTTAATAAAATCTGTACGGAACGCATTTGTTACCAGAGGGTTTCTTCTGCCCGACGGGGAAGCAACACCAGAGCATGTTGAAGCAGCATGCAGGAAGGACTCTGACATAACTACTCTAAAAGCCATGCCAAAAATTACACGCGTTCATATTCACCCGAATAACTTTGAGAAAATGAGGGCAAGCTATGCTTTGCAGCTTTTTAGCAACGAATTATTCAAAGGCCTTTTTCTCTATAAGCATCATATTGAAATACAGTGTGGAAGTACTAATGCAACTGCATTTTTCATGAGGTTGATGATGGAGTTAATAACTGTAATGACCCTATGAGTCCATCAAGTAGTGTCCGCGTAGATTCTGAGGGATGCAAAGTACTTAATGATTTTCTGTTATATTTAAATGAAATAAATGGACGATGTCATCACTCTTTCCACGTTATTTTTTAAACAACGCATAGCGACTGAAAAATTGTATTCCGGCACTGCTGGGATCGAACCCCAGAACTCTCGATAACTAGTCGAGTGCGTTCGAATTTACGCTACAGCGCCAACAATTCTCAGCGCAATGCGTGGTTTATCAGTCAGCATCTGACTATACGAATGCATATTGATGGTCTCAGCAACTGAGATGTCGTCATCTGATGGCATTTAACGCAACAGCTATTTTAATTGTAGCTTATAAATTCAAAGGGCGATAGAAATGTTTAATATATATCAAATACGTGGAGATAAAGTAAATGGACGATGTCATCACTCTTTCCACGTTATTTTTTAAACAACGCATAGCGACTGAAAAATTGTAAACATCGCTATGCGTTGTTTAAAAAATAACGTGGAAAGAGTGATGACATCGTCCATTTACTTTATCTCCACGTATTTGATATATATATTAAACATTTCTATCGCCCTTTGAATTTATAAGCTACAATTAAAATAGCTGTTGCGTTAAATGCCACCAGATGACGACATCTCAGTTGCTGAGACCATCAATACGCATTCGTATAGTCAGATGCTGACTGATAAACCACGCATTGCGCTGAGAATTGTTGGCGCTGTAGCGTAAATTCGAACGCACTCGACTAGTTATCGAGAGTTCTGGGGTTCGATCCCAGCAGTGCCGGAATACAATTTTTCAGTCGCTATGCGTTGTTTAAAAAATAACGTGGAAAGAGTGATGACATCGTCCATTTACTTTATCTCCACGTATTTGATATATATTAAACACTGTTATATTTAGATAAATGGGAAGCTTTTGCAGGAGATAAGAAGATTGGGTTTTTAAATGCTAGCACAGCTGCAGGATTACGAGTCACTATAAGCAGTACCATCTCTCTATTAAAATATCTAACAGAAACCTTGAACCACAAGTATGTAATGACATCGTGCTTGAGTTAAGACTCAATAGAAAACATTTTTGGCATTATTCGGCAACTGTCAGGCTGCAATGACCACCCCACTGCAGCAGAATTTAAGTTTTCATAATCTGGCCAAGCCTGTAAAGTGTGGTCTAGCTGCACAACAGAAATAATAAATTCCCTTATTGAGCCAAATGACACCATCAGTTGCAAACCTAATGTATTGTTAAATTTAAATGAACTTTTAAGGGATGGAATGCTAGATAATGTGAAAGATACCTTGAATAGTGCTGCATATTCTGATTGTGCTTCCCTTTTCACACATAATTCCTATAACCAGTAGCTGGTTTATGTTGCAAGTTATGTAGCTAGGAAATGTGTTACAATAACTAAATGCAAAGATTGCACCAAAATGTGTTTAACATGCAGTAGTGAAGAAAAGGCCAGATTTTCTGAAACACTGATACGAGAATTTGATAAAGGTGGCTTATAATATCCATCAAAGGAACTCCTAGTTCTTGTCAGTCAACTGGAAGGTATTGTTACACATTATTTCAGCACCAAAAAACAACACAGCGATAGCATCGTTGATATTCTAGCTATCTTGATAAAAACAAAATTAAATTCATTGGTTCATTGGTTGTGCAGAACACAGTAAAGATGTGACATGTAAGATTGCAAAATTTTATTTACTGACACGGTTGTATTTCTATATCTTCATCATCATCATCGTCATTGTCAACTATTATCAATCCATTGCTGGACGAAGGTCTCCCCAAGTTTCCTCCACAACGGTCTGTCTTGTGCCAGTCTCCTGCATACTTTCGAATTTCATCCACCCATCTTCCATGTGGTCTTCTTCTGGGTCTTTTCCTGTCCCTTGCAATGCAATCCAATCTAAAATTTCGGCTGTCAATCGATGGTCTGTCCTTCTGGCAGTATGTCCAGCCCATTGCCATTTCAGGGATTTAACTCTGATCATGATGTCTTCCACTCTTGTCATTTTTCGGATCCACGAGTTCCTCTTCTTATCTGTCCTGGTTACACCAAGCATGCACCTCTCCATGCTTTTTGAGTTGTCTGCAGCCTTTGTATGTCTCTTTTAGTTAAGGTCCACGTCTCTGCACCATACGTAAGCACTGGGAAGGATGCATTTATTAAACAATTTTCTTTTAAGACATAATGGCATATTGCTCTTGAAAATTATGCTGTTTCTTCCAAAAGCTCTCCAAGCAAGTTTTGTACGCCGATTAATGTCTTCATCAATGTGACCCTCACTTGATATCTGCTGTCCAAGATAAACGTACGTGTCTGTTATCTCCAGCTTTTCTCCATCAATCGATAAATCTTCATTTCTTGTAAAAGCATTGAACATCACTTTTGTCTTCTGAAAGTTCATTTTCAATCCCACTTCTTTACTCTTGTCAGCAAGTTCCTGGATCATACTCTGCAGCTCTGATGGGGTAGTTGCAAAAATGACTACGTCATCAGCAAAACGAAGGTGGGTTAGATAATCTCCATTAATCTTTATCCCTTTGTTTTCCCAGTTCAGTGATTGAAAGACATTTTCCAATTGGCATTAAAGAGCTTCGGAGATATGGTGTCACCTTGTCTCACTCTTTTTCCAATTTTTATGTGTGTTGTATTTTCAAACAGCCGAATCTTTGCACTTGCATTTTCATAGATGTTATTAATAATATTAATGTACGCATCTTCAATACCGCAGGTCCCCGCACGGGGATAACTGGTTTACCAGTTATTTGGGGAGCGGCGCCCCCACGGCCCGAGCTGACCTTGTGACTGGTCACCATCTGATGTCATGCCACCGCTTGTTTTTTGTTTCGGTGCTGTTGGAGTTTGCAGGGACGGCTGTTCATCCAGCTGTTGGGGAGTCGCGGCCCCAGGTTCCCGAGCTGGTCTTGTGTCTCGCTTTTTCGTTTTTATTTATTTTCTCCACTGGCTAGTTGCCCGTATTGTATACTCTACCTAATCGCTACCACGCTATGTACTAACACCCCGGTCTTGTGGTTTTGTTACTCTCCACCACTAACTGTTTTATATTAACCGCTCAGTTCGTAGGTTGCTGAGATTCCGTTTAGGTTCCCTTCCAGGATTTGTCTTCTTTGGATTTATTTTTTCCTTTTAGCTGGTTTGGGTGCTAGACCTACCTGCATGTTTGCCGCGTGCGGTGACCCGTGAGGCGGAAATGGGATGTCTGGCGGCTGAGGTCGCAGGAGACCGGAGCAGTGACTCCTGTGTACCAACACTCCTCTTCGACCCCGGCTTCGCTGTAAACGGGAGGCTAGAGACTAACCCACCTCTAGTCAGAAGTCTTGTACCAAGTTGTGTACAGGGCTTTAGCGGCTTTTTTGTCGTATAGCACGGCAGGGTAAGCCCGGGGGCTGTGGGATCATGCCAAAGGCGTTGGCATGACGGTACCCGGGGGCTGTGGGATCATGCCAAAGGCGTTGGCATGACGGTACCCGGGGGCTGTGGGATCATGCCAAAGGCGTTGGCATGACGGTACCCGGGGGCTGTGGGATCATGCCAAAGGCGTTGGCATGACGGTATCCGGGGGCTGTGGGATCATGCCAAAGGCGTTGGCATGACGGTACCCGGAGGCCGAAGTGTCCGCCGAGTGCGTGTGATCACAGCCAACGGACTATATCTGCAACGTATAAGCTCCAGAACTGTGTCCAGCGTCATTTTCTCGGCTTGCGGACCTCCAGTTCTCCCTTGTAGGGCTCGGAGGTGGGTGGAGTAGTCTGCAGACGAATCTTCCTTCTTTTTTCGATGGGTAAACCCAAAAACAAAAACTCCAAATTTAAGTCACCTGAGAAAATGATAGTTGCCAACGACTCTCCTTCGTCTTTTCAACCTACCAAGTCTCATAACCTTAAACGATCTTTAGACCATGACCTGGACCAAGACTGTGGAACCTCTTCTTCGGCAGCTGTACCAGTCGCTCCGAAGCGTCGTCTCTCCTCGATTGCTGTGACTACGCATGCTACACACTTAGTTGTAGAATCCATCGATCCGACTGAGAGACTGTCCACCAGATCTCCCTTTTTCATTTCTAAAGCTTTGGACGCTGCGGTTGGCCCCTTGAAGTCTGTGAGGAAGCTTCGCTCTGGGGACCTGCTTGTCCAAACTTGCAGTGTTTCTCAGAGTAACACTCTTATGCACCTCACTAGTCTTCAAGACATTCCTGTCAAAGTGGCACCTCACCCGTTTCTTAACACCTCTCGGGGTGTTATTTCGAAGTTTGATCTCTTGCCATGCAGTGAGAACGAATTGGTGACTGAACTTGCAGATCAGGGTGTTATTGCTGCACGTCGTATGATGTTCCGGCGCGATGGTTCTCTGATTAAGTCTAAAAATGTAATCTTGACTTTTAACTCCCCGAAAGTTCCGACCGAAATCAAGGCTGGCTACTTGGTCTGTGGAGTTCGCCCGTACATTCCCAGTCCTCTGCGCTGTTTCAGGTGCCAGAGGTGCGGGCATTCACAACGTTTCTGTAAGAGTTCCGCTCGTTGCGCAAATTGTGGCTCCAGTGCACATGACGGTGAAGGTTGCACTTCTGCGGCCTGCTGTGTTAACTGCGGTGAGGCCCATGCAGCTTACTCCCGCAACTGTCTGAAATGGAAGGACGAGATGGCGATCCAGCGCCTCAAGACCCTGGAAGGCCTCTCGTACCCTGCTGCCAAGGCCAAGTTGGGTATTCCCAACAACCGACAGCGTACTTTTGCCGCAGTAGTTCAGTCTCTGCCACAACCCGTGCAGCCCTTTGTTCCGCGCCCTGTAGCTCTCGCCGCACTTGCCAAGAGATCTACAGCTGAACAAGCGACACAGGTGGATTTCCCCGAGCTCCAGCTTTTTCGAATAGCTGAGTCTGCGCCTTCTCATTTGAAGACGACCGACTCTTCCAGTTCCCAGCAGAAAGCCTGCACGTGTGGAATACCCGGCCCTAAATCCGCAAAGGTGTGCAGTGTCCATCCAACTGTCGCGGTTCAACTGACCACCATTGCAACTGTCTCAGACTCAGCGAGGTCCCCACCCTCAACCAACATTATAGAGGAACATAGGGGGGAGGAGAGTGACAGTTCGTCCCCAGCCTCAACCAACATTGCAGAGGAACATGAGGGGGAGGAGAGTGACAGTTCGTCCCCGCCCTCGGCCAGCATTGCAGAGGAGCGTGGGGGGAGGAGAGTAACAGTTCGTCCCCCTCCTGGTGACTCATCCTATGTGTAGTTGTGTTCGGTTTCGTGATGTGTTTTATCATTCTCATTCCTCAGTTTTACTTAATCGGCTTGTTTCTCACCATTGTACCATGTTTTTCATACTGTTTGTTTCATTGTCTTTTTTGGCCCTTCCTTCGTACTCATGGTTCGGTTTTACTTGGTCAGCTAGATTTGGGGATTTATGCCACGTTTTTTAAATTCTGCCTGTTTGTCTTGTGTCTGGCGCTCTTTGGCCAACCATGGCCCTTGCGCCAATAAAATCTACTAACCAACCAACCAACCAATACCGCAGGATTTCAGAGCCATTGTAACTGCTGATGGTTTCACCGAATCGAAGGCTTTTTCATAATCGATGAAAGCCATGCACAATGGAAGTTCATATTCCCTCGCTCTTTTAATTAGTTCTCTCAGTACGTGGATATGATCTATTGTGCTGTAGCCACTCCTAAATCCAGCTTGTTCTCTCGGTTGAGCCCTGTCCAGTGTGACCTTCAAGCGGTGTGAAAGAACTTTAGTGAAGATTTTCTAAACCACTGATAGGAGGCTGATAGGTCTGTAGTTCCTGAGATCCTCAATGTCACCTTTTTTATGTAGCAAGATCATTGTAGCGTTGTTCCAATCCTCAGGAATCTTCCCTTCATTAAGGCATCGAGTGAAAATTTGGGCGAGTACTGTTTCGATTTCTCCACTTGCTTCTTGTATGATGTCTATAGTAATTCCATCTTCTCCTGGAGCTTTTCCCCGCTTCATGTTCTTGATTGCATGTGCAACTTCTGCTGGGAGGACTGGAAGAACTCTTGTACTGGTACCTTTCATGATGTCTGGAGTACATGTATCATCCCTTTCATATAATTTGGAGTAGAAATCTTTCACTCTTGTCAAAATTTCGCCTCTATTTCTTGTTACAGAACCATCTTCTTTTCTCAGTGCCATAATCTGTTTTCTTACCTTACTGAGATGTCCCTTTGCTATCTTTAGGCTTTGGTTCTTTTCAATTGCTTTGCTTACTAGTTCACAGTTGAATTTCCTTACGTCTTCAGTGATACCTTTTCGTACTGTCTTGCATAGCTCTATATATTCCACTTTGGAAGTCACATCTTCTTTAGTTGTCCTCATCTCTCTTCTTTTTTGTATCAACATTTTAGTTTTTCCTGATAATTTGTTCACATGCAACTTGTTCTTAGACCCAGCTAATTTTGTTGCTGTTTCCATAAGAGCTTTGGTTACTTTTCTGTTAACTTCAGAAATATCCACTTCTTCCGTTGTTAGGCCTTCTAAAGCAAAGAATCTGTTCTTCAGTTCCAACTTGAAGGTATTACGGTGTTTTTTAAGGTTGGTTATGTCAATAGATTTTGTTTGTCTTATGAGCTTGCCACGTTCGAGTTTAGTGTTGAGGTGCATCTTACATCTCACTAATCTATGGTCACTGCCTGTGTTGAACTTGTTTAGCACACTGCAGTCTTTTATGAAGAATTTTTTGTTACACATAATAAAATCAATTGCACTTGTCGTCCCATTTGGATGTTTCCATGTCGATTTCACATGTGGCTTTTTCTTGAAAAAGGAGTTCAAGATGAAAAACTCTTCAGCCTCTGCAAACTCTACGAGAGTATTTCCACGCTGGTTTCTGTTGCCGTGACCGAATTTACCTACTAAAGTTTCATTCTGTTGCCGTTGCCCTATTTTTGCATTGAAATCTCCCATAATTATCTTCAAGTGCTGCTTACCTTTATTATTTAGATCACGAATTTCCTCATAAAATTCTTCAATTTCTTCTTCAGGATGACTTGTGGTGGATGCATAAGTTTGAATAATCTGAGCCTGGTATCTTCTCGAGAGTTAGATAACGAGTCGTGCAGCTCTGTCAGAGGAACTTTCAACTTCTATAACTTTACCCTTCAGTTTCTTGTTTATTATAAATCCAACCCCACTAGTTCTGCCGGTATTAGTCCCACGATAATAGAAGAGATGTCCAATTTTCAGTTCAATGAGATCTTCTCCTTTTCTCCTTACCTCACTTAGCCCGACGATGTCCCACTTGATCCTTTGTAGTTCCTCTTCCAATTCAGGAAGCCTTGAATCAGAAGATAGGGAGCGTCCATTATACGTAGCCAAGGTCAGCATCAGATGGCAACCTAGTCTATATAAAGGAACTTAATAAGATTCACAATGATAATCGAGAGAAAATGAAGTACCTTAAGCTGAGACGCTGCAAACAAATATGAAGTCCCTGGATCTGGGTGTTGAGGTTCTTTTTATGAGGAAGCAAGTAAGAGACAGCTTTATAATTACTGTGAAGTGAGTAAATATATGTGGAGTCAGTCAATAGCTCTCATTTATAATTACTGTGGAGTCAGTAAATATATACAGACTTCACAGCAATGCTACAGCTCAAACCCTCACCCCGAGACTTCCTCAAAACTACCTTAACAGTTAATAAGAACTTTGCAACAGAACAGGTTCTGTCATTCAAACCCAAGGGTTTGAACTTAGTCACATTACCAATTTTCAACTCTGAGCAAGCAGAGCAGCCACTGATGGGATATACTATATATTACCATGTGTAAGGATATGACCGTATTAAAAAGAACGGATAACTTTGGGAGTATGTAGCAGTGGCTAGTTAACTTTTCCTTCATTAAATATGATATGTATGCACATAGCAGACAATAAGCCTAATGTATATGCAAATAAGTGATCCTAGAAATTTAACCCAAATTCATTAAGAATTTTTCCAGCCTATAATGAGGTCAAGAAATGTCCAGGTTGTTAACAAACTTAGAAGAGAAAGTTACAAAAACTGGTAAGTTATTAAGAGATTCAAAATTCATTTCTGAAAATGTATTTATTTTTAAAAAATAAACTCCCCTGCCCACCACCAAGTAACTGAATAGGTCAGCAGATAAGATATTAATGTACAAAAACATTTTAAGGAAAATGTGTGGTGGTAATAATATTGCAGAGTTACTATTTTTCGTTAAAATGTTTAGAAGTGTGGGATTCTTTAGCAAACTGCCCCACCCCTTCATCTTTTTTTTTTTAATGTTCAAATCCCAAAACCACTGGTGGTAATCTGATATTAACACTTTTTTTTTTTCAATCAACATTTAGCTTTGGCATTTCCAGCATTGCTAACTAGGGCTTCCATGATGGAATTATATACTACAAAATTCAGTATTTTGAAGAAAACTTGCAAAATGCCATGAGTGATTAAGTGTGACTAATTTACTCTTTACAAGGTGGTGTAAAAGTAATAAAAAGAAACTAAATAGGTATTAAATTTATTTCTGGAAATTTAATTGTGTGAAAACATCCAATAGTTGCATTCACAAATTCTTGCTCTTTCAGTTGCATTTTCTAAGATGCCTAAACATCAAGTTGTGTGTTATTTATTTTTTGTGTAATGTTACTTTTTAAATCCCCCTTCCAAGTTCTGTTGCTGATAAATTTCTCTGTCGCTATACAATTGAGAAACGGTTTTTGATAAAAATTTCAACAACTACTGCACTAGCCTTTAACATACTGTATAACAGCCCGCAATGAATTAACCAAGCTTCTACTTTATAAAAAATAAAAACGAAAAAAAAACATTTAAAATGAGATGCTTACTTTTGCCTCACTGTATAAATTGAATAAAGCTTAACCAATGTGCTGAGATGGGGTAATATTGTAATAAATAATGCTTGGTCCATACCAGCAATGTAAGATTAAAACATTGCTTTATTACAAACTGCATGTGGCTTCTGTATGGAAATGCCTAAAGCCATTTTTATAATGAACTCTCATCAGCACGCCTTCGGTCCCCGTGCTGAGGAGAGTTCAATACTCCAAACCGGTCCACGTCAGGGGTCAGTTTTTTCACATGTACTTCAACATTTGTTTCAGTTGGTGTAAATTATATCTGTGTTACCTATTCCCAACTACTAGGGACATTAAACAACGTTGCTACATGTTTACATTGTGCACAATGTGTCACTGCGCGCACCTTACTGGGACGATAAACCTTTCTGAATTTCCTGAGGGGATATCAGTATGAGACTGAAATAATTCCAATTTCAGAAATTAAGAACAAATAAATGTCTTGGTAAATTATTTGCTCCCCCACAATATTTCTTCATTTATTAGTAAAATTTATCTAACGGTATGAAAAGCATCCCTCCAAATCTGCACCTTTCTTTTTTTTTTTGCGTTTTTTTCTTAACAATTACTGGTAAATGTTTTCTCATGCATGCATTATGACCAAAATTATGCTTCAGTCAGAGAGGAATGTCATTGTAAATGCGTGTGACACAGCTTAAATAAGGTGGTACACACCGTTTTTTAAACCAGTCAGTAACAGGCAAAAAAAATTTTTGTTAAGCCTCTTAATAATACGAAAAGCTTACCTAACGTTTATATATATTTGCTATATCCACTCTAATCACTACATACGCAGGGCGCTCGGCACACTTCCCCTTTCGGATGCTATGTATCAGCTGTTTCTGTAGAACCGTTTGAAGAGTAGATACATGGAAGCACAACTTTATATTTACATGCTCCCACGTATTTACTTCAAACAGTAAATTTTGCCCGCTGTCCCTAAATTGGTTTAAAGAGAGCTCTGTCTCTGACTGGCAGCATTAAATTTGTTGAACCACGGCATTACTTATACCTGATCATAGGTCTAACCACTGGTGGGATCAGGACCCCCAGATTTTCATAGAGTGGGATCCCCAATGTAAATGATCCCGCAAATGTTTCGGGAATATAATGACATGAACTTTTTATGTGAACCAACTAAATTATTTAATAATATAAGATTGTAATTTTTCGTAGAATGCGAACACGTGTATAATGTGTACTTAATAAAACAGCGATGTCGATTCATCATGATTACCAACATCGCTGGCGTATATATATTATGTGATCAGACCCCCCGATTTTGAAACACGGTTACGCCACTGTACCTGATGGTCACTGGCCAACATCACCGATGCTGACACTTAAGCATTCAATTCAAAATAAGCACATTCAATATAATGTCCCATACAAATAAGCCTTGCAATTTCTGTATATACAGCAGGAGCGGCTCCTGCAATAGAGCTGTGGAGCTGCAGCCCCCCACGCCACCCTTACCCAAAGCAGTTTTTTTCATGCCACTCCAAGAAAGAAGTTTACTGAACTCGGCTGGAATTTTTTGTGCACAACGCCACTGGGAGCGAAAAGAACGCTGGCGCGCTGCTCTGACTGCTATTGAAACCAACTCATGTGGGAAACTCTGCCTATTCATTTCCTTTGAATAAAACGTCCCTGGGGGCTGCAGCTCTTGCTGGTACAGCAGATATAAGTGGTCCTCGGAGTTGTTAGCGAGTGACATAGCTACAATGCAGTCTCTCGTTGGCTGCAAATACATCGCCCTGCCTTCAATTTTTTTTGTTCCTACTTTTATTCAACATAATAATTCTAACAACTGGAGTTTATTCGTGTTTGCTAACAACAAATACTCAGTTGCTGCAGTGGCTGCTCGTGGTTGGAAAAATAGGTGAAGAGGTACAAGAGCAGTATGAAAAGATATCTACTGTCTACAATGAAAATTCCTTAATTACTTACCTATTTTTTGTATATTAAATCAATTTTTCTTCCTTTTAAAGCTGCAAATTTTTCGATTATGTCGTCATAAGATGGTTGTTTCTTCGTGAGCATCAATAAAATGTCCTCCTGAACAGAAATATTTGCCAAAAAAGAAAGTCTATCTTGGGAACTAGTGTTTCTTGAGCAAGCTTGTATTCTTTTAAAAAAACTTCTTTCTGCTGGCACACTTGTAGATGGAATTGTTAAAATGAGAAAAACCAATGTATAATCTCCTGTAAAAATGTCTTTGTCTCCGTGAAACACTCGAAGGAGTTATTGAGTCAATATATTCCTTAATTTTTTTTTATCAGCATATGCAAGACTCAGTTCATTTTTAAGGCGCTGGTGTTTAGTAAATATGTTTCGTAAAAATGTAGATTTTCAAGAGCGTGAGAAGGAAAACATGCATTAAATTATTCGAATTTGTTTGTGTCAGCAAGTCAGACAAATTGAAGTTTCTTACAGTCTTGAAATCTTATATCCATTTCCATAAGAATGTGGTCCAAAATTTCAAAATACAGTTGTTTATAATTTTGAAAAATTGTTTGCTGTGTAGAGCAGCATATTCCCGTGCTTATTTCTGTGATTTTGCTAGCTTTTCCAAACTGTGTTTCAAATACCTTATCGTTCCTTTTATGGCTCAAAATTTCACGAGTTTTTTTTTTTTAATTTGAGTTACACAGTAGTTTATGTTTAGTTATTTTTTCTTCAAAAGTTCGAATAACAGATCGGTGGAGCCAAAAATGTAAATTCGAAAGTGTACATATCATTCAAAAACCCCTTGGCAAGATGAATTGATTTTTTGTCTGATTGTTCGCTATTCGTCAGAAATCCGAACACTTCCTTCAATTGATCCCAATCTTCAACAACTACATTTACTAATTTCGAAGTGGAGGGCCATCGAGTTTCTGTTATAGTTGGTCTGCGTCTTGCGGTTGTTGATATAAGTGTAAAGACCGCTTCGCAGAACGGTAAACAAACGAAGCAATTCCACTGAGGCTTGCAAAAAGTATTCGACACTTAGAAATTTTAGAAAAACTCTGGTGTAATACAAGATTCAAACGATGAACTAAGCAATGAACAAAGACAGCGTGAGAAGCTTTATCCTTGAATTTTTTTCTGTAGCCCATTTAAGTGTCCAGACATTATACTTGCCCCATCGTAACATTGTCCTATTTATTTGTGTTAATAATCAGACTGTCCCAAAATTTTGTCTAGCATTTTGTATAAAGCTCCTGACGTTCTATTTTCACTCACATCATGGAAACACAAAAATCCCTCAACCAATACACCTTCCGATTCAACAATTAAAAATTATTTAATTTTTGACGTGATCGTTCATATATTCAGAAATACATTCAATTAATTCATTTTGAATTGTTTTTTATCCTTTCGTATTGATTTTCAATTTCTAAAGAAGTTCTTCATATCAACAATGAAAGTAATTCAATGAAATTTCCACGATTTATCGAGCCCATGCTTTCGTCATGGCCATGGAATGCTAGTTCTTGTTTGCTCAAATACAGTATAGACTAATACTGCATCAATCAGTGTCTGTAGGAAAAGTCTATTTAAAGGAACATTTTCGTTAAAATGCGTTTTTAAAAGCCTAGCATTCTTCCTCAGGACATCGGCAATGGTGTTTTGAATTTTTTCAAAATTCCTTAACATTAATCAGCATTTCAGGTGTTCGCAAGAATCACGATGTTTATGAAGGGACCGTGTTACGCTTAATATATCTGAGAATCCGTCTTTATTCCACGCCGAATGTTTATTACAAAAAAGTAAGCAGGGCCAAAAAAAAAAAAATTAACACAAAAGTGCTGCAAATCCATTTATATTCAGTAAACCAACAATTTTTAAAATTAATATTGTTAGATTTACCGCTCTTCTTGATTTCTTTCTTAGCAACAATTGTCAGTGAAACCGTCGGTCGTCCTTGAAGCAAAATGTGTCTTTTATCTTCATCTTTCCACCGATTAAATGAAGTTTGCAATAAATTACAAACAATGTCGTCCACAGGATGCATACTAAAAAGTATCACTGTCAGTTAAATTGTACACAAACCTAAAATATCAGCTAAAGCTTTCAACAAATAATCACGAAGCCCGAAAGAACAAGTTCCTTTCGGAAAATAATGTACCACAGCACCACAAAGAAAAAGCCCTAGTAGACTGCAAGGTACCCTTGTAGTCCGGCCGCTCTACCATGATCTCTCACGACTTTGCGCTCAAAAACTGAGAGATGCAGAGGTAAGGCGCCTGAAGCTGAAAAACTTCACTTGAGCGAGCATATTGGGCAGGGTGACGTTACGGTTACCATGACAACTCGGCCGAAAACTGCAGACTTCCAAGCATTCTCATTTCGGCTCTTCACTTGCACTGTTTTTGCGTATAAGGATTTGTTTTCCGTATTGAGCGCGCCATGTGAATTAATATCTCTTCAAAATTTTGAGAATTTTGGAACTGAATAAAGGCAAAAAAAGAATATATTTAAAAAAAATACTGAATAAAACTTTATTTTGAGTAAAATAGGTGAAGAGGCACTTCACCTACTTCACCTGAAAAGCCGCCACTGAGTTGCTGAGATTTTTGCCAAAAAGTTTCACTTCTGGTCAAAATGGGCATGTGAACAAATTGCGATTAAGAATAAAGTTCAGTAATGGATAAATTGAAAAAAAAAATTACTAATTTCTGCAGCGAAATACTTGCACAAACAAAATTAATATTTTCACTTACCAGGCAAACCGAAATTTTTGCTTTTAAACTCATGTAAATTTCTATTCATCAAAAAACACTGAAGTTGGTCCATTGGCCACATTTAACTTTTCTGCTGCATATTCATACCCCCCCCCCCCAAAAAAAAAAAAAAAAATAAGCTGCGCATTTCAGTTGAGGTAGTGCTTTATACTTAATTACTTTGAACACAACATTTAATCAAACACAATTGTTTAGAAAATTTACAAAGTTGGTAAATTTTGAAAACAAATTGTTCTACACTTCATTGGAATCATGGCTTGAAAATTGAAACTGGGAATATGTTTGCAATTCGTATTTATTAAAGAGAACGCCTGCAAGTCAAAATTTCAAAGGGAGCGTATCAGAAGAAAAATATTTATTATATTTCTAGGGGTCACAATTGACACCTGAAAATGCGTATATGACGTTGGGTGCATGTCCGCAGTCATTGGCACACGCATTATTTTTTTTTACCTTTAAAACTGGTTCTCTTAACTGAGTGTGTGTTGCTCTTACAGTATCTACATTTATATATCATTTACAACCACTATCTCAATCCACTGCTGGATGAAAGTCTCCAAGTTTCTTCCACAACAGTCTGTTTAGAGCCAGTTTTCTTCTTGCTCCCGAATTTCATCCACCCATCTCCCACATCATCTTCTGGATCTTTTTTTGTCTCTTGCTATCCAGTTTAATATTTCTCGCTGGCTCTTTCTTCTAGCAATATGTCCATCCCATTGCAATTTCAGGGATTCTGATCATTGCTGTCTTCCATCCTTGTAATTTTCCCGATCCACGAGTTCCTCTTAGTATCTTTCCTGTTCCTGGTTACATCAAACATGCATCTCTCAATGCTTTGTTACGTTGTCTGCAACCTCGGTATATCTGTTTTAGTTGAGGTCCATGTCTCTGCTCCATGCGTAACAACTGGAAGGATGCACTGATTAATGAGCGTCATGTTAGGATCGTTAGAATAAGGGTCCTGCATGGAATGTATGTGGAACTAATTTCTTTGCTGTGCAATGGTGTATGCGTGGGTGATGATCAAATGATCATATGCAAAGGATTTTAGGAAGGGAGTGTCTGACCCCAGGTATTAAACAACCCTTAGAAATAGGAAACTAGGAGATTAGGGCTAGAGCGCCAAATAGGAAAGTGACACAGAAGCGAAGTAGAAAGGGGAAGGAAGACGCCCTTATTTATTACCGGGGGATGGGGGGGGGCAGTACCCGGTGTATGCGTGGGTACCTCTCCACAAGGTAAACAATGAGGAAATATATACGAAAATACTGGATAGCACTACGATTCGGAAGTTCACATTAAAATTATTTGTGACTACAAAATATGCTAAACACTTTTCTTTTAAGAAATAATGCATCAAACCAAGTTTTATACGCCGATTATTTTCTTCATAAATGTGGCCACTCCTTGATATCTGTTGCCTAATTCAGGTATCGGTTACCTCTAGAATTTACCTATCAGTTGCTAAATATAAAATCTAAATATTCATTTCTACGAGTATATATCATTCATCATCATCATTGTCAACCATTATCAATCCACTGCTGGACGAAGGTCTCCCCAAGTTTCCTCCACAACGGTCTGTCTTGTGCCAGTCTCCTCCATGTCACCCCTGCATACTTTCGAATTTCATCCACCCATCTCCCATGTGGTCTTCTTCTGGGTCTTTTCCTGTCCCTTGGAATCCAATCTAAAATTTCGGCTGTCCATCGATGATCTGTCCTTCTGGCAGTATGTCCAGCCCATTGCCATTTCAGGGATTTAACTCTGATCATGATGTCTTCCACTCTTGTCATTTTTCGGATCCACGAGTTCCTCTTCTTATCTCTCCTGGTTACACCAAGCATGCACCTCTCCATGCTTTTTTGAGTTGTCTGCAGCCTTTGTATGTCTCTTTTAGTTAAGGTCCACGTCTCTGCACCATACGTAAGCACTGGAAGGATGCATTGATCAAACACTTTTCTTTTAAGACATAATGGCATATTGCTCTTGAAAATTATGCTGTTTCTTCCAAAAGCTCTCCAGGCAAGTTTTGTACGCCGATTAATTTCTTCATCAATGTGACCCTCACTTGATATCTGCTGTCCAAGATAAACGTACGTGTCTGTTATCTCCAGCTTTTCTCCATCAATCGATAAATCTTCATTTCTTGTAAAAGCATTGAACATCACTTTTGTCTTCTGAAAGTTCATTTTTAACCCCACTTCTTTACTCTTGTCAGCAAGTTCCTGGATCATACTCTGCAGCTCTGATGGGCTAGTTGCAAAAATGACTACGTCATCAGCAAAACGAAGGTGGGTTAGATAATCTCCATTAATCTTTATCCCCTTGTTTTCCCAGCTCAGTGACTGAAAAACACCCTCCAATGTGGCATTAAAGAGCTTCGGAGATATGGTGTCACCTTGTCTCACTCCTTTTTCCAATTTTTATGTGTGTTCTATTTTCAAACAGCCTAATCTTTGCACTTGCATTTTCATAGATGTTATTAATAATATTAATGTATGCATCTTCAATATCGCAGGTTTTCAGAGCCATTGTAACTGCTGATGGTTTCACCGAATCAAAGGCTTTTTCATAATCGATAAAAGCCATGCACAATGGAAGTTCATATTCCCTCGCTCTTTCAATTAGTTCTTTCAGCACATGGATATGATCTATTGTGCTGTAGCCACTCCTGAATCCAGATTGTTCTCTCGGTTGAGCCATGTCCAGTGTTACCTTCAAGCGGTGTGAAAGAACTTTAGTGAAGATTTTATAAACCACTGATAGGAGGCTGATAGGTCTGTAGTTTCTGAGATCCTCAATGTCACCTTCCTTATGTAGCAGGATCATTGTAGCGGTGTTCCAATCCTCAGGAATCTTTCCTTCATTAAGGCATCGAGTGAAAATTTGGGCGAGTACTGTTTCGATTTCTCCACTTGCTTCTTGTATGATGTCTACAGTAATTCCATCTTCTCCTGGAGCTTTCCCCCGCTTCATGTTCTTGATTGCATGTGCAACTTCTGCTGGAAGGACTGGAGGAACTCTGGTACTGGTATCTTTCATGATGTCTGGAGTACATGTATCATCCCTTTCATATAATTTGGAGTAGAAATCTTTCACTCTTGTCAAAATTTCACCTCTATTTCTTGTTACAGAACCATCTTCTTTTCTCAGTGCCATAATCTGTTTTCTTCCCTTACTGAGATGTCCCTTTGCTATCTTTAGGCTTTGGTTGTTTTCAATTGCTTTCCTCACTAGTTCACAGTTGAATTTTCTTACGTCTTCAGTGATACTTTTTCGTACTGTCTTGCATAGCTCTATATATTCCACTTTGGAAGTCACATCTTCTTTAGTTGTCCTCATCTCTCTTCTTTTTTGCATCAACATTTTCGTTTTCCCTGATAATTTATTTACATGCAACTTGTTCTTAGACCCAGCTAATTTTGTTGCTGTTTCCATAAGAGCTTTGGTTACTTTTCTGTTAACTTCAGAGATGTCCACTTCTTCCGATGTTAGGCCTTCTAAAGCAGAGAACCTGTTCTTCAGTTCCAACTTGAAGGTATTATGGTGTTTTTTAAGGTTGGATATGTCAATAGATTTTGTTTGTCTTATGAGCTTGCCACGTTCAAGTTTAGCGTTGAGGTGCATTTTACATCTCACCAATCTATGGTCACTACCTGTGTTGAACTTGTTTAGCACACTGCAGTCTTCTATGACGAATTTTTTGTTACACATAATAAAATCTATTTCACTTGTCGTCCCATTTGGATGTCTCCATGTCCATTTCCTGTGTGGCTTTTTCTTGAAGAAGGAGTTCAAGATGAAAAACCCTTCTGCCTCTGCAAACTCAACGAGAGTATTTCCACGCTGGTTTCTGTTGCCGTGACCGAATTTACCTACTGAAGTTTCATTCTGTTGCCGTTGCCCTATTTTTGCATTGAAATCTCCCATAATTATTTTCAAGTGCTGCTTACCTTTATTATTTAGATGAAAAATTTCCTCATAAAATTCTTCAATTTCTTCTTCAGGATGACTTGTGGTGGGTGCATAAGTTTGAATAATCTGAGCCTGGTATCTTTTCGAGAGTTGGATAACAAGCCGTGCAGCTCTGTCAGAGGAACTTTCAACTTCTACAACTTTATCCTTCAGTTTCTTGTTTATTATAAATCCATATATATATATATATATATATATATATTTTGCTATATATATATATATATATATATAGCAAAAGCATATTAAGTGATTGTTTTTCTCAGTTCAAAATTTTTTTGTTTTTCTAAGTTCAAAATTTTGCTTTATGTTTAGCATATATATATATATATATATATATATATATATATATATATATAAAGAATACTGGCACAAGACAGACCGTTGCGGAAGAAACTTGGGGAGACCTTCGTCCAGCAGTGGATTGATAATGGTTGACAATGATGATGATGATATATATACTCTGCCGGAAAGTGAAAAAAGAACACCAAGAAGGAATTGGCGGACGATCATGAAATTTACATATGTTAATGGGGTCGAGTTTACGTAGGTGTGATGTTAATTTCGAGACCAACCGGTGAGCGCTTGCGCCACAGCACGGCATAATATGCAAATTATCGTCGGTGGTATTTAAGGAGTATGGAGAAGTAATTGTAATCAGTCGTCGGCGCACGGACACGTGTGAAGACCCTGAAGCAGCTGCAATGCCTGGACATGGAAGACGTGTACGATTTCAGCAGTTATCGGACTTTGAGCGAGGTCGTCTAGTCGGACTCCGCGAGGCCGGGTGGTCGTATCGTCGTATTGCGGAGCGAACTGGACGGGAAGTATCGGTGGTGGTACGATAGTGGCGTAGATGGTCCGAGGAACATTCCCACACGAGAAGACGTGGAACCGGGAATCACAGACGGACTGATGAGCGGACCAATCGACGCATAAGAAGAGCGGCGTTGTCAAGCAGAACATCCACTGCGACGCAAATCCGAGTTGCCGTTGCACCTGAGGTGACTGTGCGAACAATCCGCAGCCGTCTACTGGATGCAGGACTACGTGCACGTGTGCCTCTGGCATGTGTACCTCTGACTCCAGCCCACCGTCAGGAACGGCTGCAGTGGTGTCGCCAACGTCTGCACTGGAGAACGCAATGGCGATCTGTCGTGTTCAGCGATGAAAGCAGATTCTGCTTGGGAGCCTCCGATGGCCGTATGCGTGTTCGCAGACGCACAGGGGAGCGTGTCCACCCTTCTTGCATCCGCCAGCGATACACAGGGCCTACACCTGGTCTCCTGGTGTGGGGAGCGATCAGCTATCACTCCCGTACACAACTAGTGTTTGTACCGGGTACGTTAAACAGCACCTCCTACATCAACAACATAATTCAGCCCGTTGTTGTGCCATTTGTAAGGTCGGTCCATCGTGGTGTTTTCCAGCAAGATAACGCACGGCCACACACGGCACGTGCAACGCAATATGCACTTCAGGGTGTGAGACAACTTCCATGGCCTGCACGTTCACCAGATTTGTCCCCCATTGAGCACGTGTGGGATTTTATGGGACAACGACTTATCCGGTCTCCACGGCCAGCCACGACCAACCCCGATTTACGCGTCCAGGTTGAGGATGCTTGGAACTCAATACCCCAAACTTACATCCAACATCTGTACGACAGACTCCATGCCAGAATTGCACAGTGTGACGCAGTTCATGGCGGTTCAACCTCGTACTAACCATGTTACATGGAAATGTTATTTTTCAGTTTACCAGCAAATACAGCTGTATTTTGCCATAATGTTTTGATCACGTTATCCTGTGTATTCCGTTATTATGCTGTATAAATTTCGTTGGTATCAGACATCTCCTTCTTGGTGTTCTTTTTTCACTTTCCGCCAGTGTATATCCGTCGCCCGATTTCAATCATCAGCCGCCCCTCCGAACTTGCATGTCTGGCTACGGGACTGCAGTGATATACGAAATTTAGGCAATCTTTCTTGAAAAAAGTATAAAACAAAAAAAACATGCAAATTTATTTGTTGCAGAAAGATTTGGTGCACTTTTTCAACAAAAATTAATGCTAGTAGTAATTTAATGCCAAAATCTGTTGTAGTTATACTAACCATAATAGAAATGTTAAAACAAGTAAATGGCTGATAATGAAACGCATCATCATCATCATCATTGTCAACCATTAACAATCCACTGCTGGACGAAGGTTTCCCCAGGTTTCCTCCACAACGGTCTGTCTTGTGCCAGTCTCCTTCATGTCACTCCCGCATACTTTCGAATTTTATCCACCCATCTCCCATGTGGTCTTCTTCTGGGCATATAGCGTATTAAATCCTTTTGTTTCTGTGGTGTAGTCAGCACAAAGATTCACCAAGATTTCGCACTCCACTGGGAGGCTTTTTCAAGGCAATGGTAGACATAAAAATGCATGGCGATCTTTGTGCTGACTACGCCACAGAAAATAACAGATTTAATACACTTATATGCGTTTCATTATTATTCATATTTGGTATATCTAAAATAAAGTTAAGTAAATGGCTAGTATTAAAAGAAATCCGTCTTGTTGCACGATGATATTTATTCAGCTAAAAAATGAAATCTATATACAGTTTAAAAACACATGAGCACTTTCGGTGTCACATTGACACCTTCATCAGATGTAATTTCACCATGTGGCTACATGCTGGTCTTAAGTACGTGGAGTAGATGCATCATGGGAAAGGTAATGTCAATGTCACATGATGTACCAGATAACAAGACAATCAAAAAAAGGCATAGTTAGCCAATGATCACTTAACAGAAGCAATTGCTATTGTGCTGTCCTTCCCAACAAGATTGCTCCAAGGTTCAGGTAAAACATAAGGATAATAGTCATTACAGCAACGTGTATTATAAGCCGAAATATAGAGGCTTTCTGCAAATAACAAGGAATAAACAGAGTTAGGTGTGTTTATGATTTTAGCGTTGTCCCAATCTGGGATGGAATTTCCAGCACTTATGGTTCTTGCAAAAGAGGTGCTTTGGTGATTCATTTCTAGATCATATCTGTGTTCATTTAATCTCAAATCCAAATTTCTCTTGGTAGAACCCACATAATGATTGTTTAGTTCACCAGAGATAGTGTCGAGCATAGGAATAACATACACACCCCATTTTTTCCCTTTGTCAATTTTGTCACGATCATTGCGGATAATGGTATATAGATTGCATGATCGTATTCCAAATTGTATTTTATGACGAGAACATATGTTGTTAAGGAGGTTTACAATATGTGGATTAAAATCAACAGATCCAACATACTTTTTAGGCACTTGCTCACTAATTAAAGCAGTTGACATAGAAAACCGTACTTTGTTGTGCACTCCCTTAACAACGTTGTCCGGGTAACCATGGTTTTTAGCGAGAGATGATATCCATTGTAGTTCCTGAGCTCTGGCGAAATGGCTAGAAGAATGTGAATGGCTGGTTTAAAAGAATGTAGGGCACGCGGAGTTTTTTAAAGGTATGTTAGCTGAAGATAAAACAATTGCCAAGGAATAGCTTGAAAAACATCAAAATCAAAAATTTAAATTTTTTGAGAGCAGCAACAGGAAGAATGAGAACAGAAAATTATGAAGCAAATTGTAACTTTATTTTGCAGTAGATGGTTTCGGTAGAAAGAAAAAAAAATGACAAGTATAGTTTTATCACTTATCATTTGAGCATTATTACCACACAGATTTTTGTTCATGCATTATTCTCTGAAATTTGACTTCGTTTCATTTGGCTCCTGAATTTTGGGAGCTAGCTCCTAGATCTGGCCCATGTTGTACCATCTATAAAGTATTCTCCTGGAAAAAATTGCAACTGTTCCAAAAAAAAAGAAAAAAAATCCAATTGAAATTCTACTAGCATGGATATCATATTTAAGTTAATTCATGCATACGTTTTCTTTCTCACCACTTAACCGAAAACTTTGCATGTACAAAAACGTTTCTACTGATAATACACAGTGCGTCAAAGAATTTTTAAGACTGGGTCTGTAAAATGAAATAGAAACACGAAATTATAATTTGTTTTGGTTTGTTATTCAAAATAAGTCCCTCCGGCTTCAATACACTTGTTACAGCGATTTAATAATGATTCGAATGCCTGTTCCAGTTCACTTTGCGGAATTGCCTCCAAAGCACGCGTCGAAGCTGTTTGTATGGTCGAAATATCATCAAAATAACACCCTTTTAACGTCATTTTCAGTTTTGGGAACAAATAAAAGTCGCAGGGTGCTAAATCAGGCGAATACGGTGGATGATTCAACCCACAGACGTTATTTTTTGCCAAAAATCTACGAACAAGAAGTGAGGTGTGACTGGGTGCATTATCGTGCAACAAACACCAACTGTTTTCATCCCGATATTCTGGACGAATGCGACGAATTCTGCCCATCAAACGCCTCAAAACATTTAAATAAAACTCACCAGTAATTATTTGTCCACTTGGAACAAATTCTTTGTGGATAATAAATACCCTTACTATCAAAGAATGTAATGAGCATTGTTTTGATTCTCGGTGGAACTTTTCTTGTTTTTTTGGCTTGTGGCGAGTTTTTTGACTTCTATTCCGCACTTTGTCGCTTTGTTTTAGGATCATATTTAAAACACCATGTTTCATCACCAGTAACAATCGATTTTAAGAAGTTTGGATCATTTTCAGCGGCTGAATTGATGTCTCTGCAATGTGCACTTCTCCTTGATTTTTGTTCATTGGTTAACGTGTGTGGAACAAATTTAGCACAGACTTTTGTTTTGCCCAAATCTTCATGCAGGATGGTTCGAATCGTTTCTTTGTTGATGTTTAAAGACTCTTCCATCATTCTTAATGACGCACATCGATTGTTTGCCACGAAATCACGCACTTTTTCAATGATCTCAGGTGTCCTAGGTGAACTTGGTCTTCCGGTATGCTTATCATCTTCTAGCGTCTCTCTTCCGTCCAAAAAACGTTTGTACCACAGGAAAACATTTGATCTACTTAAAGCCGCCCCGGTGGCGCAGTGGTCTAAGGCGTTGGCCTCTGATCATTCGTCCGTAAGGGGTCCGGGTTCGAAACCCGGTCAGGCATGGATGTTGTGTTTGTCTTACGGCACTGGCTCTCTCCCTTCCCTGGAACCAGTGACCCTAAATTAGGGACGGGCGACTGCTTATAGCCCATTGAGTTGCTCACGGTGGTCGTTAAACCTCCAATAAAAAAAAAATCTACTTAAACAAAACTCACCGTAAACTTAATTGTTTCATCATTTGGTACGTTGCCGAGGCACTTTTACCAAGTTTTGCGTTATATTTAATAACAGCCCTTTGTTCAATCTTAATAATTCAACATGAAAAAATTTTTACTTCTCTAATGAACGCCCGTTTCATTTGAGCTACTTTAACAACTGCGCAGTACTTTTGGCAGAAAGCAAGCAGGTGGTCAGGGTTTAAAACGCATTCACGATTACACTGGTGGCGCCACCGTTGGCTGAAATCTAGCGCCAGTCTAAAAAATTCTTTGACGCACTGTGTAATCTCTGCCATAGCCGCCCCGGTGGCGCAGTGGTCTAAGGCGTTGGCCTATGATCATTCGTCCGAAGGGGTCCGGGTTCGCATCCCGGTGAGGCATGGATGTTGTGTTTGCCTTACGGCGCTGGCTCTCTCCCTTTTCTGGAACCAGTGACCCTAATTTAGGGACGGGCGACTGCTTATAGCCCATTGAGTTGCTCACGGTGGTCGTTAAACCTCCAATCAAAAAAAAAAAAAAATCTCTGCCATAAAGTGGGATATTGTTGTAAAGCACTTTAATGAGAATTTTAGAAACAGACCCAAATATAAAACTACTGTTATATCATCGAGCGGGAAAATAGCATGCAGAAATTTACGAAGCATTAAGTAATATAATTATTTTGCAATGTAGTCTAAATGGAACTACTTGTTGCGCTAGGGAAACTGGTGGTTTCATATTTCTCACTCTAGCATACAATTACACTTTGATAACTTTCAAATAACACACGATTTTTCAAAATAACATAAGTATCTACTTCAAATCGGTTTCCTATTACACAGTTCATCTAAAATGCACGTACACGAAACTGTTGTACGGAATCATGAAAAACATTTAAGTTACTCTGCGAAAAATTATCCGTATACAGCAAAAAGATTCTTGGAACATTCTGCCCACACCCGAATTATTCGAATTCCACGATCAGAATTTTGAGTGATTCGATCGAATACGATTTTTAAAGTTTTATCTCGGCTAACACAAAAATATGATCGTACTAACTAGCTAGTAAAATATGCACAATATATAAGAAAAACGTACAGTCCAAGAAGGGAAAAAAGTTATAGAATTTCTACAGACGGGCAGAAAATACTATACTTACTTCCAATCGCAATCCATGTTCGCCAAAACACACGAAAAGAATAAGCAGACGCTACTGCGTGGTTCGCGACTGCTCAACTCATAAAGTAAGGAAAATCAGTGTTGCCAGCAGCTGAGAATCGACTAATTCTAACGAAAATAATCGTAGAAAGCAACAAAAAGTAGACAAGACATCATAAAGACATAATTTTAAAAATAAACCTGCGACGTAGTATTACGATTTCACGCAGTGAAACGTTTTCTTAACTTCTCTTGTCCCTGATGTTAATGTATCAACCGTAACATTTGATTTAGGCGTCCTGCCGCAACCGGAACTCGGCGATATCATTTTTAAGGAATCGATTTTACAAGAATGAAGTGAATTAGAAAACAGAATTTCAGGGTCATAGGCACGGAACTCAACCCCCTGGAAAGCAAACAAGCCCCCTCCCGTGAAAAATACCACGGCTTCCCCAGATAGAAGTCTTCTCACCCTTGCCCATCCCAGCCGTGACGTCATCACACATGCGCGCGGCTGGAGATTCCCTGAGTCTCTTAACCGTGAAGCCGCCAGGTGTGAGAATTTGACGTTGTTTACATAACACCTATGTAATTTCAACAGCTGTATTTTGGAATTGCGTGGATTTTGGTTGCAGAAACTGTGTTAATATCAAACCGGAATGAATTATGCTTCATAGACGAGTAAAGTTTTCAACTTTAATGTTATATTTTGTTTTGAATTCGCACTAATGTTCGTGTATTTCAATTTAAAATAAAAATGGGAAGAAGCCTCAAAATAACTAAGGATTTTAAAAATTCAACATTTTCTCACGCATTGGCAACAAGTTACGATGCGAAATTGGAAACATTTGCGACAAAAGAAAGCGATTCAGCCAACACAAAATGCATTGCAATAGCCTTGAAAACCATGAGCTTTCCCACACTTTGACGGCCGTCGCTTGCGGTTACAGGCTTCACGCAAAGTGGTACTGCTCCATTAACAAGGGCATCTCCAGATATCTTATTCTAACCTCCTTGGGACTAACAAGCCACGAACGAATAAAACGCATTCAAGCCAAGCTTGGATTCGTCATTTTCTACGGGGCGCTAATTTAAGATAATGCAATTCTACTTTGTAATCTTGTGACCATTTCAATAAATATAGATGCAAGAAACTTTTGCAGTACCAAAGTGTTACGGAAAGTACAGAACTGTAGCAAGTTAGTGTTTCCTCCTTCCGCAAAGATGAATATCTTAAAATGAAATGGACACACGCCGGAAAGTGACGATTTCGACATGACGAAAAATAGCAAGCTAAGTAAATGATTTTACTATTTGTTCAACATTTCTTCGTCTATGTCGTTTTCAATTACCGAAATTGTTTCATAACATAAATCCATTATAGAAATCACGGTTACCATTGATGTTAAGACATCCAGATTAAACGCAGAAGCATTTATTGGAATACAAAACCATAAACAAATTCGTTCAAGAGACGCATATAGCGTATTAAATCCGTTTATTTTTGTGGCGTGGTAAGTACAAAGATTCGCCAAGCTTTCGCACTCCACTGGGAGGCTTTTTCAAGGACTTTGAGAGAGGCCTGATCATAGGGCTGAAAATCGCAGGATGGTCGGCGCTCCGTATAGCCCGCCACGTGGATCGTTCTGACTATACCGTTCAACTGTTGGGAGCAGTGGACACGTGACGGCACTGCCACATGGCGGAGCGGCTCCGGATGGACTAGGAAGACCACTGGTAGAGAGGGTCAACGGATCGTGCGCCAGGTACGAACGGATCCCACGGGGACCCGGTCCTCTACATAGGCAGATGTAGCGGCTCCTGTGTGCTCACGAACCATTTTCCGACGCCTCGCGGAAGCGAATCTGTGATCCCAGCGCCCCTTACGTGCGCTGCCATTAACACCGGAACATCGTCGGCTCCGTGTGCAGTGGTGTCAGGCCGGAGCGACGTGGAACGCCCCAGACTGGTGACTTGTGGTGTTTAGCGATGAGTGCCGCTTCGTTTTGGGGACAGATGATCATCGTGTCCAGGTGTGGATGTCCCAGGGTCAACGGCACAATCCCAACCTTGCTATCGAGCGCCACACCTCCACTACTGCAAGTATTATGGTCTGGGGAGACATTGCCTACGATCGCCGATCAGCTCTAGTAGTGGGACCTGGATCATTGACGGGACAACGGTACGTGGATCAGATCCCACGGCCCCATGTGTTCCCATTCCTGGCCGGGATACCAGGTGCGCTATACCAGCAGGGTAATGCCCGCCCACACACGGCTCGGGTTGCCCAGGACTGCCTGCGTCATGTCCAGACACTTCCATGACTTGCCTGCTCTCCGGACATGTCCCCTATTGAGCATGTGTGGGACCAGTTGAAACGCCGGCTGCCGCCGTGCCGCACTATCCATTTTTGGAGCACAACTTCCAACACGTGTAGGCCAGTCGGCCGCAGGACAACATCAGGCGTCTGTTCGCCTCAATGCCAGACCATATTGCAGCATGTATCGCCGCACGAGGCGGTGAGACGCGCTATTCAAGATGGCCGGACTGCGTGCCACAGATTCCTCTGTAATTGTTCTGCAGCTCTGTTTTTCCCATCATGTGCATCATTCATCTGTATTACGTCCATAAAATTTCAGTTCAATCCGATGCTTCCTTCTTGGTGCGCATAATTTCATTGTCCATGAGTGCATATGGTCTGTGCTTACATCGGGCCCTGTCCGTGTTTCTGAGGTAAGGCAAGCCATTGCCGGCCTGCGTAATGGTCACTGTCCGGGTACTGATGGTATCCGTGTCGAATTTTATAAACGTTTTGTTGATTTGCTTGCTGAACCTCTAAGGAATGTTTTTAACCATGTTCTGTCAACTGGGCAGTTAACCACGACGATGCGGCTTGATCAGATCGTTTTGATTAACAAGCGGCCTGATGGTCTTGGTCGTCATTTGGGAGAGTGGAGACCCATCACTCTTCTCAATTACGATTATAAGATTTTGGCTAAAGTCCTTGCTAACCGACTGACTAGAGTTATTTCTGGCCTAGTAGGCGCGTGCCAGGTTTCTGGAATCCCGGGGAGGAGAATTTTTCAATCAAAATTTAGTCCTCGTGCGGGACGGTATTCACTACCTCGACCGCAAGAGGTTGAAGTGCTGTATCTTTTCTTTGGATCAGAGCAAAGCCTTTGACTGGGTCTCGCACAAGTACCTTGTGACCGTGCTGGAGGCTTGCAACTTTAGCCCGGATTTTGTTCACATGTTGAAGGTCTTGTATACTAATATCTTTAGTTTTATCCGAGTCAACGGTCAGCCTACGGATTGCTTTCCCGTCCGGAGAGGGGTCCGCCAGGGCTGCCCGTTGTCTGCTGCACTGTTCGTACTGAGCATTGAAACTCTCCTTAGGAGGATTCAATCTGCGCCGAATATCTCTGGCATCCCTGTTCAGGGTTCGAGCTCCACAACTGCTGAGCTCAAATACCTTGTGTATGCAGATGACGTTGTTCTCTTCCTTCGGGATGAGATTTACTTGAGAAATTTGTTTCATGTTTATGATGTTTATGATGACAGTGCAGGCGCTGCGTTGAATGTGAATAAAACTAAAGCCTTGTGTTTTGGGGATTGGTCACCTGACGTTTTGCAGTTTGTAAGCTCAACCGATGATCCCATAAGGATCCTCGGTGTTTACTTTGATAAAAATGGGGTTCACCACGAGACGTGGCGCTCTGTCCAACAGAAGCTCACGTCGGAATGTGCAAGGTGGGAGGGTTGCCAAATTTCTTTTTTTAATAGAGCTAACTTGGCTAACAGTCTCTTGGTCTCCAAAATTGCTTTTTGCGGTACCCTACAACCCCCAACGTACAGGGTCCTTTTGGCTACAGGGTCCTTTTGGGTTTCAGCGGAACGGAGTGCAGCCTTGTGCTGTACCACAGTTCACTAACTGAGAGTGTGTGTTGAATTTGATCTGCGGTATGGGTCGTAAGACAGACCTTACTAAGTGACAAAAATGAACCTTAGTGTTTGGCCTTGCCCACGGACACAAAATGAATGAAGTAGCCCAATTTGTTGGTGTGTCCAGCGGGTCTACAAACAGTGGTGTAGTTCGCAGTCAACTGAAAATCGGCAACGTAACTATGGCCGGAAGACGATTCTCACCAACAGGAACCAGCCACCATGTTTCACGTATAGTAATTACAAATGAGTTTCAAACCAGGCAACAATTACTCCAAACAGTCAATGAAAGTCCATTCCAACCAATTTCCGAAAGGACATTGCGACGAGAACTGCATGCGATGGACATCTGGAGCAGAGTACCAACGAAAGAGGCTTCTTTTAATAGCAAGTCACAAAGTCGCACTTATCAATGGGCTCAGAGGCACCTAAACTTTACTGTGGAAGATTGGAAACGAGCAATTTGGCCTGATGAGTCTCGTTCTTGTTTGTACTCCAATGATGGGAGGAGACGAGTGCATCGCAGGCCCAATGAAGCCTTTAATCCTGATTCTGTCGAAGGTGTTGCTGGAGGGGGTTTTGTGATGTTTTGGGGATGCTTTTCGTACCACGAAATGCACCCTCTCGTTGTAGTGACGATCAGTTTGAACCAGTAAGCGTACGTCCGCATTCTGAAGGACTAAGTGTTGCCCTTTGCTCTACATCTCCAGGAACAGCATGCCATTGCCACTCCTGTCTTCCAAGACAACAATTGCCGTGTGGACAGTGCTAAAAATGTGTCTGAGTGGCACGACGAACCATCACCAACACTGTCCCACTTCGACTGGCGAGCCAAATCCCTCGATTTAAAACCTATTGAAAATCTGTGGGATCATTTCGAACAGAAACTGAAACGCCGGAATATACACCCACGTACTCTGGCGGAACTTCAGGACCAATTAACGCACGAGTGGCTGAAAATCGATGTTCAATACATCCACAACCTCGTGAAGTCTCTACCACACCGGATTCATGGTGTTATCAAGGCAAGAGGCGCCGTCACCCGTTATTAGGTGAGTTCTGCCAGGAGTGACTATTTTTTTGTCCGGTGTGCTTATACACTGGCGTGCAAAAATTAAGGACGAGACGGTTATTCGAATGTAACGTCGTGCAGAAGTGCTCCACATCGACTCAAATCATACCATAAGATCCCCAAGATGTAAGAATATAGGACAAGTGAGCAAAACCGTCCAAACAAGGAATCCAAAGGATACAAAGGCACTTTATTGAAAAGGTAGCTTCGAGCACAACTGAACAGAAGATAGAAACGTCCATTTGACAGGCTGCTGCCAAGAAAAATCCAGACTTTAGTAGGGGATATGATCACCCATGACTGCGTTCCAGGATTTACAACGTCTGTCCATGCTGAGGACGAGGTTGTCAAGGAGCTGTTGAGGCATCGCGGCCCATTCCCCTTGTAGTGCCAATCGCAGCTGCGTAATCGTTTCCCGAGAAGGTCCCACACGCGTTCGATTGGATTCAGGTCCGGGGATCCTGCGGGCCAATCCATGCGTTGAATATATTCACTCTCCAACAGCTCTGCGACAGCCACTGTACGATGAGGTGTAGCGTTGTCGTCCATGAAGAGGAACTCAGGACCCACAGCACCTCTAAACAGACGCACGTGAGGCAGGAGAACCTCGGTACAGTAGCGGACACCAGTGACTGAACCTCCTTGGAAGATGTGGAGGTCAGTGCGGCTACCAAGCATGATACCGCCCCAAACGAGAACTCCGCCACCTCCAAAACGGTCCCTTTCGATTATGTTGGAGGTGTGATTGCGTGTTCCCCGCTGACTCCAGATGTGTATACGTCCAGAATCGCTCGTCAGACTACATCGGCTCTCATCCATAAAAGAACCCGACCCCATTGCTGATGTGTGCAGTTCTTGTGTTCATGGCTCCACAGAAACCGCCGTCTCCGATGAGCAGGCGTTAATGGCACATACCGTACTGGTCGTCGTGCAAATAGACCACCTTTGTGCAACCTCCTGGCCACGGTAACACGCGATAACGGACGTCTAGTTGTCTGTTGCACGTGCCTTGCGATTTATCCCGCTGTCTGCCGTCTGTCTGTTCTCGCCTGTAGGACAATATACCGGTCGTCCGCCTACGTGGTTGCTCGTGGACGACCACTGCTAAACTCTCGGACAGCTGTTCATGTCGTTTGAAATGCTCTCCAAGCTCGTGAAACGATTCTGTGAGCGATCCCGAACTCCTAGCCAAACTAGTCACACTTCGACCTTCTTCTCCAACTGCCCAATGACGCGACCTCGGGTAAAGTAATCCAGATATCGTCTACTGGATTGCCTGTTGGATATATCACACGGTGGCAACAACTCGACGTCGTTCAAACCGATGTATACCGTGGAATAGCTTGCACCGAATTGCTGAGCGTACACCGCCCGTGTGCTTTATACCCTTCCGACACTCCCCTACTTCATGCTGCATACATGCGCATGCCCTACCGTACCGGACCCTAGTCTATCTCCGGAGTGTTCGTTCGGTCCGTTGTGCCTGCTTGTTCCACTGTTATGCTAATTTCTCCTCTTTGTCCTTAATTTTTGCACACCAGTGTATTAACATCCTTCCCAAAATCACATCGGCGAAACACATTTATTTGCCTTTAAACGACTAAACATCTAAAGCATTTCCCCCTAAAAAATTAAGCATATTGTACAACTTTCTAAAGTGCTGATTTTTTTTAGAAACTGTTGAAGGATTACGAAATACCGGAGGTAAGAGTAAAATATCTTCCAGTTTTGTGTTTTGGTTATTAAATATGTACTTTTATTCATGTATCTGCAACCCAGTGGCGCACCCATGAATTTTTGTTGGAGGGGCTGTATATATATATATATATATATATATATATATATATATATATATATGTGTGTGTGTGTGTGTGTACTGTATATATGTATATATATAGGGATGTAAGGTCAGGTGATGCGTAACATCACAGCCTCTC
Organism: Macrothele yani; assembly: GCA_039090855.1. Taxonomy (NCBI): domain Eukaryota; kingdom Metazoa; phylum Arthropoda; class Arachnida; order Araneae; family Macrothelidae; genus Macrothele; species Macrothele yani. The sequence goes on along the minus strand of CM077018.1, from coordinate 60,537,687 downwards.
CTTGACAAATGTCAACCCCGCCTTCTCGTGGTACATCCTGTTCCCACTAAAGGGGCTCTGACGACCGCCAATAGCGGTATAACTATACCATCGGGATTAGAGGAAATGTTATTCCACACTCACCAACCCGCTTGGCCAGCGTGGTGAGTTATGGCCAAACCTCTCCAAAATGACTCCACAACTTAAATCTTGTCCCTCAGTCTCCGGTAGCTGGAATGTACCTGGCCAAGGCAGCGGCCAGTGCGACATGAAGGCAGAGGGTGCTAAGAATCCCCGGAGGACCGGACTAGGCTGCCATCTGATGCTGACCTTGGCTACGTATAATGGACGCTCCCTATCTTCTGATTCAAGGCTTCTTGAATTGGAAGAGGAACTACAAAGGATCAAGTGGGACATCGTCGGGCTAAGTGAGGTAAGGAGAAAAGGAGAAGATCTCATTGAACTGAAAAGTGGACATCTCTTCTACTACCGTGGGACAGATACTGGCAGAACTAGTGGTGTTGGATTTATAATAAACAAGAAACTGAAGGATAAAGTTGTAGAAGTTGAAAGTTCCTCTGACAGAGCTGCACGACTCGTTATCCAACTCTCGAGAAGATACCAGGCTCAGATTATTCAAACTTATGCACCCACCACAAGTCATTCTGAAGAAGAAATTGATGAATTTTATGAGGCAATTCGTCATCTAAATAATAAAGGTAAAGACTAGCTGATGACCATTAACCTGTACCGTCCAATTGCGGACTCCACAGGGTTAAAAGAACTCTCTCGAAATATTTTTAGTGACGGCGTTGCGAGTAATCCTGCCAGGATCCGACATTCCCCCATCCGGACAGAATCGGTCCGTAGACCTGCAGCTTGCTGCTACCCCCGTGGGCCGGCACTTCGCACCTCTCCGTCATGACCCGGGTGTGTGTGCCATTTGGGCAGGGGCTAGAAAAAATTCTCTGCCCCTGACTGGGAGAATTAATTGCTGGTGCGAACTGTTTGGGGCGTCCGCCCTTTATTCAAACAGAGTTACATGCACATTATTTACACTGAGGAACCCATCTCCGCGTGGGAAACGAATCCTTTGCTCAATGGGCCCTCTCACAATAAGAAATATAAAAAAAAATATTTACATTGATATTTACATTGCCACAGGACTAGGGTCGGTTTTGTGGTGATGACTCTGGGCTCGAGTCATCAGTTTCTCTTCTTCGATTCTTCATCCCTCTTCTTTCTTCTTTCTTCTTCGGTCACCCCTCTATTATGTAGACCGTCTGTTCCTCATTGAGGTACTTGACCATCTCGATGAGCCCCTGTCGCGCTCTTGGGTACGCGAGCAGGATCGAGAGGTCCCTCGTCTTTGCCAATTCTGGCACTAACGTTGCTCTCTTCCCTGCCAGAGAAGCACATTCTAGAATCATGTGTGCGACATCTGCAGTCTGGGCACCACACATGCACACTCGCTCCCTAACCGCAAATCTGCGGAAGAACTCCGGCGACACTTCGTGTCCGGTTAGTACTTGGTTGAGGAAGCCATTACTCTCAATGCGCCTTATCGAGATTCGGGAGAAAATACGGCCTGTTCTTCTACCCGTGTCCCCCTCATCCCATCTCTGTTGCCACTCCATCAATGTGGCTGATTTCAGTTGCGTCCGCACGCTTTGCAGCGGCGTTCGCATCTGAAAATCTATGTCATCTTTACCAGTAGCTTCCTTCGCTAGCTGGTCTGCACGTTCATTTCCAACTGTACCGACATGACTTCGGATCCAGTGGAAGGTAACCCTCCTACTCTCCATTGACTTGAATAGCGCTTTTATCTCTCTGACAAGGGGAGTCTTACTCCCGAACTGACCAAGCGCTTTTAGGGCCGCTTGGCTATAAGAGTATATGCTATAAGCCCCTTCACTGTTCATAGCAAGCACCCAACGCAGTGCTTCTCTGATCGCCAATAACTCTGCTTGGAAGACAGAGGAATTGGGCGATAGTTTCATTCGCTCCGCGTGCATCTCCTTGCCATCCGAGATCACGCAGAAACCTGCGCCGACACTACTGCCTATTTTAGAACCGTCAGTGTACAGTTCCTTCCCCTGACATGTGGGGAGATCTTTGTCCCAACTCAGACAAAGCTCGTTGGCTGGGTGGCAAGTCTAGTCCATTCTCAGAAGTTCCACCTAGGACGACCGATACTGGTGTCCTAGGAAGGAAACATCGTCCCCGTAGCGGAGGGTCTGCATTACTGCTTCCCTCGCTACGACCAGGTCCGCCGGTTCGCACCCAGCCAGCACTTGGAGCGCTGCTGTGGAGGTCGTGCGGAAGCACCTCGTCATGCCCAATAGCGCCCTGCGCTGAATAATAAAGGTAAGCAGCACTTGAAGATAATTATGGGAGATTTCAATGCAAAAATAGAGCAACAAAATGAAACTTCAGTAGGTAAATTCGGTAACGGCAACAGAAACCAGCGTGGAAATACTATCGTTGAGTTTGTAGAGGCAGAAGGGTTTTTCATCATGATTTCCTTTTTCAAGAAAAAGCCACACAGGAAATGGACATGGAGACATCCAAATGGGACGACAAGTGAAATTGATTTTATTATGCGTAACAAAAAAAAATCGTCATAGAAGACTGCAGTGTGCTAAACAAGTTCAACACAGGTAGTGCCCATAGATTGGTGAGATGTAAGATGCACCTCAACACTAAACTCGAACGTGGCAAGCTCATAAGACAAACAAAATGTATTGACATAACCAACCTTAAAAAACACCGTAATACCTTCAAGTTGGAACTGAAGAACAGATTCTTTGCTTTAGAAGGCCTAACATCGGAAGAAGTAGATATTTCTGAAGTTAACAGAAAAGTAGCCAAAGCTCTAATGGAAACAGCAACAGAATTAATTGAATCTAAGAACATGTTGCATGTGAACAAACTATCAGGAAAAACCAAAATGTTGATGCAAAAAAGAAGAGAGATGAGGACAACTAAAGAAGATGTGACTTCCAAAGAGGAATATATAGGGCTATGCAAGACAGTACGAAAACGTGTCACTGAAGACGTAAGAAAATTAAACTGTGAACTAGTGAGGAAAGCAATTGAAAACAACCAAAGCCTAAAGATAGCAAAGGGACATCTCAGTAAGGGAAGAAAACAGATTATGGCACTGAGAAAAGAAGAAGGTTCTGTAACAAGAAATAGAGGCGAAATTTTGACAAGAGTGAAAGATTTCTACTCCAAATTATATGAAAGGGATGATACATGTACTCCAGACATCATGAAAGGTACCAGTACAAGAGTTCTTCCAGTCCTCACAGCGGAAGTTGCACATGCAATCAAGAACATGATGCGGGGAAAAGCTCCAGGAGTAGATGGAATTACTGTAGACATCATACAAGAAGCAAGTGGAGAAATTGAAACAGTATTCTCCCAAGTTTTCACTCGATGCCTTAATGAAGGGAAGATTCCTGAGGATTGGAACAACGCTACAATGATCCTGCTACATAAAAAAGGTGACATTGAGGATCTCAGGAACTACAGACCTATCAGCCTCCTATCAGTGGTTTATAAAATCTTCACTAAAGTTCTTTCACACCGCTTGAAGGTAACACTAGACATGGCTCAACCGAGAGAACAAGCTGGATTCAGGAGTGGCTACAGCACAATAGATCATATCCACGTACTGAGAGAACTAATTGAAAGAGCGAGGGAATATGAACTTCCATTGTGCATGGCTTTTATCGATTATGAAAAAGCCTTTGATTCGGTGAAACCATCAGCAGTTACCACGGCTCTGAAATCCTGCGGTATTGAAGATGCATACATTAATATTATTCATAACATCTATGAAAATGCAAGTGCAAAGATTCGGCTGTTTGAAAATACAACTCACATAAAAATTGGAAAGGGAATGAGACAAGGTGACACCATATCTCCGAAGCTCTTTAATGCAAATTGGAAAATGTCTTTCAATCACTGAACTGGGAAAACAAAGGGATAAAGATTAATAGAGATTATCTAAGCCACCTTCGTTTTGCTAATGACGTAGTCATTTTTGCAACTACCCCATCAGAGCTGCAGAGTATGATCCAGGAACTTGCTGACAAGAGTAAAGAAGTGGGATTGAAAATGAACTTTCAGAAGACAAAAGTGATGTTCAATGCTTTTACAAGAAATGAAGATTTATCGATTGATGGAGAAAAGCTGGAGATAACAGACACGTACGTTTATCTTGGACAGCAGATATCAAGTGAGGGTCAGATTGATGAAGAAATTAATCGGCGTATAGAACTTGCCTGAAGAGCTTTTGGAAGAAACAGCATAATTTTAAAGAGCAATATGCCATTATGTCTTAAAAGAAAAGTGTTTAATCAATGCATCCTTCCAGTGCTTACGCATGATGCAGAGACGTGGACCTTAACTAAAAGAGACATACAAAGGCTGCAGACAACTCAAAGAAGCATGGAGAGGTGCATGCTTGGTGTAACAAGGAGAGATAAGAAGAGAAGCTCGTGGATCCGAAAAATGACAAGAGTGGAAGACATCATGATCAGAGTTAAATCCCTGAAATGGCAATGGGCTGGACATACTGTCAGAAGGACAGGCCATCGATGGACAGCCGAAATTTAAGATTGGATTCCAAGTGACAAGAAAATACCCAGAAGAAAACCACATGGGAGATGGGTGGATGAAATTCGAAAGTATGCGGGAGTGACATGGAGGAGACTGGCACAAGACAGACCGTTGTGGAAGAAACTTGGGGAGACCTTCGTCCAGCAGTGGATTGATAATGGTTGAAAATGATGATGATGATGATGATATATGCGTATAGTTTATATACGGTTGTGACGTACGTCGCTCCTAATTTCTTTGGGGCTTTGCTAAGAAGACACCATGTAATAGAAGACACTTATTATTTTTAACATGTGAAATAACATTTTTCAATGTTTAATTTGTGACGTACGTCGCTCTTAATCTCTTTGGGGCTTTGGGAAGAAGACACCATGTAATAGAGGACACTATGTCAGACACTATGCAATTTTTGAACGTGTAAAATAATAGTTTTGAATGTTTAATTTGTGACGTACGTCGCTCTTAATCTCTTTGGGGCTTTGGGAAGAAGACACCATGTAATATGTAAGACAGTAAGACACCATGTAATATGTAAGACCTATGTAGTTTTTTGAACGTGTGAAATAATATTTGTGAATTTTTAATTTGTGATGTACGTTGCTCTTAATCTCTTTGGGGCTTTGCGAAGAAGACACCATGTAATAGAAGACACTTAATATTTTGAACATGTGAAATAATATTTTTGAATGTTTAATTTGTGACGTACGTCGCTCTTAATCTCTTTGGGGCTTTGGGAAGAAGACACCATGTAATATGTAAGACAGTAAGACACCATGTAATATGTAAGACCTATGTAATTTTTTGAACGTGTGAAATAATATTTGTGAATTTTTTATTTGTGATGTACGTTGCTCTTATTCTCTTTGGGGCTTTGCGAAGAAGACACCATGTAATAGAAGACACTTAATATCTTGAACATGTGAAATAATATTTTTGGATGTTTAATTTGTGACGTACGTCGCTCTTAATCTCTTTGGGGCTTTGGGAAGAAGACACCATGTAATAGAGGACACTATGTCAGACACTATGTAATTTTTTGAACGTGTAAGATAATATTTTTGAAAGTTTAATTTTTGACGTACGTTGCGCTTAATCTCTTGGGAGCTTTGCGAAGAAAACACCATGTAATAGAAGACACTTAATATCTTGAACATGTGAAATAATATTTTTGGATGTTTAATTTGTGACGTACGTCGCTCTTAATCTCTTTGGGGCTTTGGGAAGAAGACACCATGTAATAGAAGACACTATGTCAGACACTATGCAATTTTTGAACGTGTAAAATAATAGTTTTGAATGTTTAATTTGTGACGTACGTCGCTCTTAATCTCTTTGGGGCTTTGGGAAGAAGACACCATGTAATATGTAAGACAGTAAGACACCATGTAATATGTAAGACCTATGTAGTATTTTGAACGTGTGAAATAATATTTGTGAATTTTTAATTTGTGATGTACGTTGCTCTTAATCTCCTTGGGGCTTTGCGAAGAAGACACCATGTAATAGAAGACACTTAATATTTTGAACATGTGAAATAATATTTTTGAATGTTTAATTTGTGACGTACGTCGCTCTTAATCTCTTTGGGGCTTTGGGAAGAAGACACCATGTAATATGTAAGACAGTAAGACACCATGTAATATGTAAGACCTATGTAATTTTTTGAACGTGTGAAATAATATTTGTGAATTTTTTATTTGTGATGTACGTTGCTCTTATTCTCTTTGGGGCTTTGCGAAGAAGACACCATGTAATAGAAGACACTTAATATCTTGAACATGTGAAATAATATTTTTGGATGTTTAATTTGTGACGTACGTCGCTCTTAATCTCTTTGGGGCTTTGGGAAGAAGACACCATGTAATATGTAAGACAGTAAGACACCATGTAATATGTAAGACCTATGTAATTTTTTGAACGTGTGAAATAATATTTGTGAATTTTTTATTTGTGATGTACGTTGCTCTTATTCTCTTTGGGGCTTTGCGAAGAAGACACCATGTAATTTAAGACACTTAATATCTTGAACATGTGAAATAATATTTTTGGATGTTTAATTTGTGACGTACGTCGCTCTTAATTTCTTTGGGGCTTTGGGAAGAAGACACCATGTAATATGTAAGACAGTAAGACACCATGTAATATGTAAGACAGTAAGACACCATGTAATATGTAAGACAGTAAGACACCATGTAATATGTAAGACCTATGTAATTTTTTGAACGTGTGAAATAATATTTGTGAATTTTTAATTTGTGATGTACGTTGCTCTTAATCTCTTTGGGGCTTTGCGAAGAAGACACCATGTAATAGAAGACACTTAATATCTTGAACATGTGAAATAATATTTTTGGATGTTTAATTTGTGACGTACGTCGCTCTTAATCTCTTTGGGGCTTTGGGAAGAAGACACCATGTAATAGAGGACACTATGTCAGACACTATGTAATTTTTTGAACGTGTAAAATAATATTTTTGAAAGTTTAATTTTTGACGTACGTTGCGCTTAATCTCTTGGGAGCTTTGCGAAGAAAACACCATGTAATAGAAGACACTTAATATCTTGAACATGTGAAATAATATTTTTGGATGTTTAATTTGTGACGTACGTCGCTCTTAATCTCTTTGGGGCTTTGGGAAGAAGACACCATGTAATAGAAGACACTATGTCAGACACTATGCAATTTTTGAACGTGTAAAATAATAGTTTTGAATGTTTAATTTGTGACGTACGTCGCTCTTAATCTCTTTGGGGCTTTGGGAAGAAGACACCATGTAATATGTAAGACAGTAAGACACCATGTAATATGTAAGACCTATGTAGTATTTTGAACGTGTGAAATAATATTTGTGAATTTTTAATTTGTGATGTACGTTGCTCTTAATCTCTTTGGGGCTTTGCGAAGAAGACACCATGTAATAGAAGACACTTAATATTTTGAACATGTGAAATAATATTTTTGAATGTTTAATTTGTGACGTACGTCGCTCTTAATCTCTTTGGGGCTTTGGGAAGAAGACACCATGTAATATGTAAGACAGTAAGACACCATGTAATATGTAAGACCTATGTAATTTTTTGAACGTGTGAAATAATATTTGTGAATTTTTTATTTGTGATGTACGTTGCTCTTATTCTCTTTGGGGCTTTGCGAAGAAGACACCATGTAATAGAAGACACTTAATATCTTGAACATGTGAAATAATATTTTTGGATGTTTAATTTGTGACGTACGTCGCTCTTAATCTCTTTGGGGCTTTGGGAAGAAGACACCATGTAATAGAGGACACTATGTCAGACACTATGTAATTTTTTGAACGTGTAAAATAATATTTTTGAAAGTTTAATTTTTGACGTACGTTGCGCTTAATCTCTTGGGAGCTTTGCGAAGAAAACACCATGTAATAGAAGACACTTAATATCTTGAACATGTGAAATAATATTTTTGGATGTTTAATTTGTGACGTACGTCGCTCTTAATCTCTTTGGGGCTTTGGGAAGAAGACACCATGTAATAGAAGACACTATGTCAGACACTATGCAATTTTTGAACGTGTAAAATAATAGTTTTGAATGTTTAATTTGTGACGTACGTCGCTCTTAATCTCTTTGGGGCTTTGGGAAGAAGACACCATGTAATATGTAAGACAGTAAGACACCATGTAATATGTAAGACAGTAAGACACCATGTAATATGTAAGAGCTATGTAGTTTTTTGAACGTGTGAAATAATATTTGTGAATTTTTAATTTGTGATGTACGTTGCTCTTAATCTCTTTGGGGCTTTGCAAAGAAGACACCATGTAATAGAAGACACTTAATATTTTGAACATGTGAAATAATATTTTTGAATGTTTAATTTGTGACGTACGTCGCTCTTAATCTCTTTGGGGCTTTGGGAAGAAGACACCATGTTATATGTAAGACAGTAAGACACCATGTAATATGTAAGACCTATGTAATTTTTTGAACGTGTGAAATAATATTTGTGAATTTTTTATTTGTGATGTACGTTGCTCTTATTCTCTTTGGGGCTTTGCGAAGAAGACACCATGTAATAGAAGACACTTAATATCTTGAACATGTGAAATAATATTTTTGGATGTTTAATTTGTGACGTACGTCGCTCTTAATCTCTTTGGGGCTTTGGGAAGAAGACACCATGTAATAGAAGACACTATGTCAGACACTATGCAATTTTTGAACGTGTAAAATAATAGTTTTGAATGTTTAATTTGTGACGTACGTCGCTCTTAATCTCTTTGGGGCTTTGGGAAGAAGACAGCATGTAATATGTAAGACAGTAAGACACCATGTAATATGTAAGACCTATGTAGTTTTTTGAACGTGTGAAATAATATTTGTGAATTTTTAATTTGTGATGTACGTTGCTCTTAATCTCTTTGGGGCTTTGCGAAGAAGACACCATGTAATAGAAGACACTTAATATTTTGAACATGTGAAATAATATTTTTGAATGTTTAATTTGTGACGTACGTCGCTCTTAATCTCTTTGGGGCTTTGGGAAGAAGACACCATGTAATATGTAAGACAGTAAGACACCATGTAATATGTAAGACCTATGTAATTTTTTGAACGTGTGAAATAATATTTGTGAATTTTTTATTTGTGATGTACGTTGCTCTTATTCTCTTTGGGGCTTTGCGAAGAAGACACCATGTAATAGAAGACACTTAATATCTTGAACATGTGAAATAATATTTTTGGATGTTTAATTTGTGACGTACGTCGCTCTTAATCTCTTTGGGGCTTTGGGAAGAAGACACCATGTAATAGAGGACACTATGTCAGACACTATGTAATTTTTTGAACGTGTAAAATAATATTTTTGAAAGTTTAATTTTTGACGTACGTTGCGCTTAATCTCTTGGGAGCTTTGCGAAGAAAACACCATGTAATAGAAGACACTTAATATCTTGAACATGTGAAATAATATTTTTGGATGTTTAATTTGTGACGTACGTCGCTCTTAATCTCTTTGGGGCTTTGGGAAGAAGACACCATGTAATAGAAGACACTATGTCAGACACTATGCAATTTTTGAACGTGTAAAATAATAGTTTTGAATGTTTAATTTGTGACGTACGTCGCTCTTAATCTCTTTGGGGCTTTGGGAAGAAGACACCATGTAATATGTAAGACAGTAAGACACCATGTAATATGTAAGACCTATGTAGTTTTTTGAACGTGTGAAATAATATTTGTGAATTTTTAATTTGTGATGTACGTTGCTCTTAATCTCTTTGGGGCTTTGCGAAGAAGACACCATGTAATAGAAGACACTTAATATTTTGAACATGTGAAATAATATTTTTGAATGTTTAATTTGTGACGTACGTCGCTCTTAATCTCTTTGGGGCTTTGGGAAGAAGACACCATGTAATATGTAAGACAGTAAGACACCATGTAATATGTAAGACCTATGTAATTTTTTGAACGTGTGAAATAATATTTGTGAATTTTTTATTTGTGATGTACGTTGCTCTTATTCTCTTTGGGGCTTTGCGAAGAAGACACCATGTAATATAAGACACTTAATATCTTGAACATGTGAAATAATATTTTTGGATGTTTAATTTGTGACGTACGTCGCTCTTAATCTCTTTGGGGCTTTGGGAAGAAGACACCATGTAATATGTAAGACAGTAAGACACCATGTAATATGTAAGACCTATGTAATTTTTTGAACGTGTGAAATAATATTTGTGAATTTTTTAATTTGTGATGTACGTTGCTCTTATTCTCTTTGGGGCTTTGCGAAGAAGACACCATGTAATAGAAGACACTTAATATCTTGAACATGTGAAATAATATTTTTGGATGTTTAATTTGTGACGTACGTCGCTCTTAATCTCTTTGGGGCTTTGGGAAGAAGACACCATGTAATAGAGGACACTATGTCAGACACTATGTAATTTTTTGAACGTGTAAAATAATATTTTTGAAAGTTTAATTTTTGACGTACGTTGCGCTTAATCTCTTGGGAGCTTTGCGAAGAAAACACCATGTAATAGAAGACACTTAATATCTTGAACATGTGAAATAATATTTTTGGATGTTTAATTTGTGACGTACGTCGCTCTTAATCTCTTTGGGGCTTTGGGAAGAAGACACCATGTAATAGAAGACACTATGTCAGACACTATGCAATTTTTGAACGTGTAAAATAATAGTTTTGAATGTTTAATTTGTGACGTACGTCGCTCTTAATCTCTTTGGGGCTTTGGGAAGAAGACACCATGTAATATGTAAGACAGTAAGACACCATGTAATATGTAAGACCTATGTAATTTTTTGAACGTGTGAAATAATATTTGTGAATTTTTAATTTGTGATGTACGTTGCTCTTAATCTCTTTGGGGCTTTGCGAAGAAGACACCATGTAATAGAAGACACTTAATATTTTGAACATGTGAAATAATATTTTTGAATGTTTAATTTGTGACGTACGTCGCTCTTAATCTCTTTGGGGCTTTGGGAAGAAGACACCATGTAATATGTAAGACAGTAAGACACCATGTAATATGTAAGACCTATGTAATTTTTTGAACGTGTGAAATAATATTTTTGAATTTTTTATTTGTGACGTACGTTGCTCTTATTCTCTTTGGGGCTTTGCGAAGAAGACACCATGTAATAGAAGACACTTAATATCTTGAACATGTGAAATAATATTTTTGGATGTTTAATTTGTGACGTACGTCGCTCTTAATCTCTTTGGGGCTTTGGGAAGAAGACACCATGTAATAGAGGACACTATGTCAGACACTATGTAATTTTTTGAACGTGTAAATTAATATTTTTGAATGTTTAATTTGTGACGTACGTCGCTCTTAATCTCTTTGGTTCTTTGGGAAGAAGACACCATGTAATAGAAGACACTTAATATCTTGAACATGTGAAATAATATTTTTGGATGTTTAATTTGTGACGTACGTCGCTCTTAATCTCTTTGGGGCTTTGGGAAGAAGACACCATGTAATAGAAGACACTATTACTATGCAATTTTTGAACGTGTAAAATAATAGTTTTGAATGTTTAATTTGTGACGTACGTCGCTCTTAATCTCTTTGGGGCTTTGGGAAGAAGACACCATGTAATATGTAAGACAGTAAGACACCATGTAATATGTAAGACCTATGTAATTTTTTGAACGTGTGAAATAATATTTGTGAATTTTTAATTTGTGATGTACGTTGCTCTTAATCTCTTTGGGGCTTTGCGAAGAAGACACCATGTAATAGAAGACACTTAATATTTTGAACATGTGAAATAATATTTTTGAATGTTTAATTTGTGACGTACGTCGCTCTTAATCTCTTTGGGGCTTTGGGAAGAAGACACCATGTAATATGTAAGACAGTAAGACACCATGTAATATGTAAGACACTATGTAATTTTTTGAACGCGTGTAAATAATATTTTTGAATTTTTAATTTGTGACGTACGTTGCTCTTATTCTCTTTGGGGCTTTGCGAAGAAGACACCATGTAATAGAAGACACTTAATATCTTGAACATGTGAAATAATATTTTTGGATGTTTAATTTGTGACGTACGTCGCTCTTAATCTCTTTGGGGCTTTGGGAAGAAGACACCATGTAATAGAGGACACTATGTCAGACACTATGTAATTTTTTGAACGTGTAAAATAATATTTTTGAATGTTTAATTTGTGACGTACGTCGCTCTTAATCTCTTTGGGGCTTTGGGAAGAAGACACCATGTAATATGTAAGACAGTAAGACACCATGTAATATGTAAGACCTATGTAGTTTTTTGAACGTGTGAAATAATATTTGTGAATTTTTAATTTGTGATGTACGTTGCTCTTAATCTCTTTGGGGCTTTGCGAAGAAGACACCATGTAATAGAAGACACTTAATATTTTGAACATGTGAAATAATATTTTTGAATGTTTAATTTGTGACGTACGTCGCTCTTAATCTCTTTGGGGCTTTGGGAAGAAGACACCATGTAATATGTAAGACAGTAAGACACCATGTAATATGTAAGACCTATGTAATTTTTTGAACGTGTGAAATAATATTTGTGAATTTTTTATTTGTGATGTACGTTGCTCTTATTCTCTTTGGGGCTTTGCGAAGAAGACACCATGTAATAGAAGACACTTAATATTTTGAACATGTGAAATAATATTTTTGAATGTTTAATTTGTGACGTACGTCGCTCTTAATCTCTTTGGGGCTTTGGGAAGAAGACACCATGTAACAGAAGATACTATGTCAGACACTATGTAATTTTTTGAACGTGTAAAATAATATTTTTGAAAGTTTAATTTTTGACGTACGTTGCGCTTAATCTCTTGGGAGCTTTGCGAAGAAAACACCATGTAATAGAAGACACTTAATATCTTGAACATGTGAAATAATATTTTTGGATGTTTAATTTGTGACGTACGTCGCTCTTAATCTCTTTGGGGCTTTGGGAAGAAGACACCATGTAATAGAAGACACTATGTCAGACATTATGCAATTTTTGAACGTGTAAAATAATAGTTTTGAATGTTTAATTTGTGACGTACGTCGCTCTTAATCTCTTTGGGGCTTTGGGAAGAAGACACCATGTAATATGTAAGACAGTAAGACACCATGTAATATGTAAGACCTATGTAGTTTTTTGAACGTGTGAAATAATATTTGTGAATTTTTAATTTGTGATGTACGTTGCTCTTAATCTCTTTGGGGCTTTGCGAAGAAGACACCATGTAATAGAAGACACTTAATATTTTGAACATGTGAAATAATATTTTTGAATGTTTAATTTGTGACGTACGTCGCTCTTAATCTCTTTGGGGCTTTGGGAAGAAGACACCATGTAATATGTAAGACAGTAAGACACCATGTAATATGTAAGACCTATGTAATTTTTTGAACGTGTGAAATAATATTTGTGAATTTTTAATTTGTGATGTACGTTGCTCTTAATCTCTTTGGGGCTTTGCGAAGAAGACACCATGTAATAGAAGACACTTAATATTTTGAACATGTGAAATAATATTTTTGAATGTTTAATTTGTGACGTACGTCGCTCTTAATCTCTTTGGGGCTTTGGGAAGAAGACACCATGTAATAAGACAGTAAGACACTATGTAAGACACTATGTAATTTTTTGAACGTGTAAAATAATATTTTTGAATTTTTTAATTTGTGATGTACGTTGCTCTTAATCTCTTTGGGGCTTTGCGAAGAAGACACCATGTAATAGAAGACACTTAATATCTTGAACATGTGAAATAATATTTTTGGATGTTTAATTTGTGACGTACGTCGCTCTTAATCTCTTTGGGGCTTTGGGAAGAAGACACCATGTAATAGAGGACACTATGTCAGACACTATGCAATTTTTTGAACGTGTAAAATAATATTTTTGAATGTTTAATTTGTGACGTACGTCGCTCTTAATCTCTTTGGGGCTTTGGGAAGAAGACACCATGTAATATGTAAGACAGTAAGACACCATGTAATATGTAAGACCTATGTAGTTTTTTGAACGTGTGAAATAATATTTGTGAATTTTTAATTTGTGATGTACGTTGCTCTTAATCTCTTTGGGGCTTTGCGAAGAAGACACCATGTAATAGAAGACACTTAATATTTTGAACATGTGAAATAATATTTTTGAATGTTTAATTTGTGACGTACGTCGCTCTTAATCTCTTTGGGGCTTTGGGAAGAAGACACCATGTAATATGTAAGACAGTAAGACACCATGTAATATGTAAGACCTATGTAATTTTTTGAACGTGTGAAATAATATTTGTGAATTTTTTATTTGTGATGTACGTTGCTCTTATTCTCTTTGGGGCTTTGCGAAGAAGACACCATGTAATAGAAGACACTTAATATTTTGAACATGTGAAATAATATTTTTGAATGTTTAATTTGTGACGTACGTCGCTCTTAATCTCTTTGGGGCTTTGGGAAGAAGACACCATGTAATAGAAGACACTATGTCAGACACTATGTAATTTTTTGAACGTGTAAAATAATATTTTTGAAAGTTTAATTTTTGACGTACGTTGCGCTTAATCTCTTGGGAGCTTTGCGAAGAAAACACCATGTAATAGAAGACACTTAATATCTTGAACATGTGAAATAATATTTTTGGATGTTTAATTTGTGACGTACGTCGCTCTTAATCTCTTTGGGGCTTTGGGAAGAAGACACCATGTAATAGAAGACACTATGTCAGACATTATGCAATTTTTGAACGTGTAAAATAATAGTTTTGAATGTTTAATTTGTGACGTACGTCGCTCTTAATCTCTTTGGGGCTTTGGGAAGAAGACACCATGTAATATGTAAGACAGTAAGACACCATGTAATATGTAAGACCTATGTAGTTTTTTGAACGTGTGAAATAATATTTGTGAATTTTTAATTTGTGATGTACGTTGCTCTTAATCTCTTTGGGGCTTTGCGAAGAAGACACCATGTAATAGAAGACACTTAATATTTTGAACATGTGAAATAATATTTTTGAATGTTTAATTTGTGACGTACGTCGCTCTTAATCTCTTTGGGGCTTTGGGAAGAAGACACCATGTAATATGTAAGACAGTAAGACACCATGTAATATGTAAGACCTATGTAATTTTTTGAACGTGTGAAATAATATTTGTGAATTTTTTATTTGTGATGTACGTTGCTCTTATTCTCTTTGGGGCTTTGCGAAGAAGACACCATGTAATAGAAGACACTTAATATCTTGAACATGTGAAATAATATTTTTGGATGTTTAATTTGTGACGTACGTCGCTCTTAATCTCTTTGGGGCTTTGGGAAGAAGACACCATGTAATAGAGGACACTATGTCAGACACTATGTAATTTTTTGAACGTGTAAAATAATATTTTTGAAAGTTTAATTTGTGACGTACGTCGCTCTTAATCTCTTTGGAGCTTTGCGAAGAAAACACCATGTAATAGAAGACACTTAATATCTTGAACATGTGAAATAATATTTTTGGATGTTTAATTTGTGACGTACGTCGCTCTTAATCTCTTTGGGGCTTTGGGAAGAAGACACCATGTAATAGAAGACACTATGTCAGACACTATGCAATTTTTGAACGTGTAAAATAATAGTTTTGAATGTTTAATTTGTGACGTACGTCGCTCTTAATCTCTTTGGGGCTTTGGGAAGAAGACACCATGTAATATGTAAGACAGTAAGACACCATGTAATATGTAAGACCTATGTAGTTTTTTGAACGTGTGAAATAATATTTGTGAATTTTTAATTTGTGATGTACGTTGCTCTTAATCTCTTTGGGGCTTTGCGAAGAAGACATCATGTAATAGAAGACACTTAATATTTTGAACATGTGAAATAATATTTTTGAATGTTTAATTTGTGACGTACGTCGCTCTTAATCTCTTTGGGGCTTTGGGAAGAAGACACCATGTAATATGTAAGACAGTAAGACACCATGTAATATGTAAGACCTATGTAATTTTTTGAACGTGTGAAATAATATTTGTGAATTTTTAATTTGTGATGTACGTTGCTCTTATTCTCTTTGGGGCTTTGGGAAGAAGACACCATGTAATAGAAGACACTTAATATCTTGAACATGTGAAATAATATTTTTGGATGTTTAATTTGTGACGTACGTCGCTC
Source organism: Macrothele yani (assembly GCA_039090855.1). Taxonomy (NCBI): domain Eukaryota; kingdom Metazoa; phylum Arthropoda; class Arachnida; order Araneae; family Macrothelidae; genus Macrothele; species Macrothele yani. The sequence goes on along the minus strand of CM077018.1, from coordinate 60,521,413 downwards.
TTAATCTCTTTGGGGCTTTGGGAAGAAGACACCATGTAATAGAGGACACTATGTCAGACACTATGTAATTTTTTGAACGTGTAAAATAATATTTTTGAAAGTTTAATTTTTGACGTACGTTGCGCTTAATCTCTTGGGAGCTTTGCGAAGAAAACACCATGTAATAGAAGACACTTAATATCTTGAACATGTGAAATAATATTTTTGGATGTTTAATTTGTGACGTACGTCGCTCTTAATCTCTTTGGGGCTTTGGGAAGAAGACACCATGTAATAGAAGACACTATGTCAGACACTATGCAATTTTTGAACGTGTAAAATAATAGTTTTGAATGTTTAATTTGTGACGTACGTCGCTCTTAATCTCTTTGGGGCTTTGGGAAGAAGACACCATGTAATATGTAAGACAGTAAGACACCATGTAATATGTAAGACCTATGTAGTTTTTTGAACGTGTGAAATAATATTTGTGAATTTTTAATTTGTGATGTACGTTGCTCTTAATCTCTTTGGGGCTTTGCGAAGAAGACACCATGTAATAGAAGACACTTAATATTTTGAACATGTGAAATAATATTTTTGAATGTTTAATTTGTGACGTACGTCGCTCTTAATCTCTTTGGGGCTTTGGGAAGAAGACACCATGTAATATGTAAGACAGTAAGACACCATGTAATATGTAAGACCTATGTAATTTTTTGAACGTGTGAAATAATATTTGTGAATTTTTAATTTGTGATGTACGTTGCTCTTATTCTCTTTGGGGCTTTGCGAAGAAGACACCATGTAATAGAAGACACTTAATATCTTGAACATGTGAAATAATATTTTTGGATGTTTAATTTGTGACGTACGTCGCTCTTAATCTCTTTGGGGCTTTGGGAAGAAGACACCATGTAATAGAGGACACTATGTCAGACACTATGTAATTTTTTGAACGTGTAAAATAATATTTTTGAAAGTTTAATTTTTGACGTACGTTGCGCTTAATCTCTTGGGAGCTTTGCGAAGAAAACACCATGTAATAGAAGACACTTAATATCTTGAACATGTGAAATAATATTTTTGGATGTTTAATTTGTGACGTACGTCGCTCTTAATCTCTTTGGGGCTTTGGGAAGAAGACACCATGTAATAGAAGACACTATGTCAGACACTATGCAATTTTTGAACGTGTAAAATAATAGTTTTGAATGTTTAATTTGTGACGTACGTCGCTCTTAATCTCTTTGGGGCTTTGGGAAGAAGACACCATGTAATATGTAAGACAGTAAGACACCATGTAATATGTAAGACCTATGTAGTTTTTTGAACGTGTGAAATAATATTTGTGAATTTTTAATTTGTGATGTACGTTGCTCTTAATCTCTTTGGGGCTTTGCGAAGAAGACACCATGTAATAGAAGACACTTAATATTTTGAACATGTGAAATAATATTTTTGAATGTTTAATTTGTGACGTACGTCGCTCTTAATCTCTTTGGGGCTTTGGGAAGAAGACACCATGTAATATGTAAGACAGTAAGACACCATGTAATATGTAAGACCTATGTAATTTTTTGAACGTGTAAAATAATATTTGTGAATTTTTAATTTGTGACGTACGTTGCTCTTAATCTCTTTGGGGCTTTGCGAAGAAGACACCATGTAATAGAAGACACTTAATATCTTGAACATGTGAAATAATATTTTTGGATGTTTAATTTGTGACGTACGTCGCTCTTAATCTCTTTGGGGCTTTGGGAAGAAGACACCATGTAATAGAGGACACTATGTCAGACACTATGTAATTTTTTGAACGTGTAAATTAATATTTTTGAATGTTTAATTTGTGACGTACGTCGCTCTTAATCTCTTTGGTTCCTTGGGAAGAAGACATCATGTAATATAAGACATTAATTTTTTGAGCATGTAAATTAATATTTTTGAATGTTTAATTTGTGACGTACGTCGCTCTTAATCTCTTTGGTTCCTTGGGAAGAAGACATCATGTAATATAAGACATTAATTTTTTGAGCATGTAAATTAATATTTTTGAATGTTTAATTTGTGACGTACGTCGCTCTTAATCTCTTTGGTTCCTTGGGAAGAAGACATCATGTAATATAAGACATTAATTTTTTGAGCATGTAAAATTAATATTTTTGAATGTTTAATTTGTGACGTACGTCGCTCTTAATCTCTTTGGGGCTTTGGGAAGAAGACACCATGTAATATGTAAGACAGTAAGACACCATGTAATATGTAAGACCTATGTAATTTTTTGAACGTGTGAAATAATATTTGTGAATTTTTAATTTGTGATGTACGTTGCTCTTAATCTCTTTGGGGCTTTGCGAAGAAGACACCATGTAATAGAAGACACTTAATATTTTGAACATGTGAAATAATATTTTTGAATGTTTAATTTGTGACGTACGTCGCTCTTAATCTCTTTGGGGCTTTGGGAAGAAGACACCATGTAATATGTAAGACAGTAAGACACCATGTAATATGTAAGACCTATGTAATTTTTTGAACGTGTGAAATAATATTTGTGAATTTTTTATTTGTGATGTACGTTGCTCTTATTCTCTTTGGGGCTTTGCGAAGAAGACACCATGTAATAGAAGACACTTAATATCTTGAACATGTGAAATAATATTTTTGGATGTTTAATTTGTGACGTACGTCGCTCTTAATCTCTTTGGGGCTTTGGGAAGAAGACACCATGTAATAGAGGACACTATGTCAGACACTATGTAATTTTTTGAACGTGTAAGATAATATTTTTGAAAGTTTAATTTTTGACGTACGTTGCGCTTAATCTCTTGGGAGCTTTGCGAAGAAAACACCATGTAATAGAAGACACTTAATATCTTGAACATGTGAAATAATATTTTTGGATGTTTAATTTGTGACGTACGTCGCTCTTAATCTCTTTGGGGCTTTGGGAAGAAGACACCATGTAATAGAAGACACTATGTCAGACACTATGCAATTTTTGAACGTGTAAAATAATAGTTTTGAATGTTTAATTTGTGACGTACGTCGCTCTTAATCTCTTTGGGGCTTTGGGAAGAAGACACCATGTAATATGTAAGACAGTAAGACACCATGTAATATGTAAGACCTATGTAGTTTTTGAACGTGTGAAATAATATTTGTGAATTTTTAATTTGTGATGTACGTTGCTCTTAATCTCTTTGGGGCTTTGCGAAGAAGACACCATGTAATAGAAGACACTTAATATTTTGAACATGTGAAATAATATTTTTGAATGTTTAATTTGTGACGTACGTCGCTCTTAATCTCTTTGGGGCTTTGGGAAGAAGACACCATGTAATATGTAAGACAGTAAGACACCATGTAATATGTAAGACCTATGTAATTTTTTGAACGTGTGAAATAATATTTGTGAATTTTTTATTTGTGATGTACGTTGCTCTTATTCTCTTTGGGGCTTTGCGAAGAAGACACCATGTAATAGAAGACACTTAATATCTTGAACATGTGAAATAATATTTTTGAATGTTTAATTTGTGACGTACGTCGCTCTTAATCTCTTTGGGGCTTTGGGAAGAAGACACCATGTAATAGAGGACACTATGTCAGACACTATGTAATTTTTTGAACGTGTAAAATAATATTTTTGAAAGTTTAATTTGTGACGTACGTTGCTCTTAATCTCTTTGGAGCTTTGCGAAGAAGACACCATGTAATAGAAGACACTTAATATCTTGAACATGTGAAATAATATTTTTGGATGTTTAATTTGTGACGTACGTCGCTCTTAATCTCTTTGGGGCTTTGGGAAGAAGACACCATGTAATAGAGGACACTATGTCAGACACTATGTAATTTTTTGAACGTGTAAAATAATATTTTTGAATGTTTAATTTGTGACGTACGTCGCTCTTAATCTCTTTGGGGCTTTGGGAAGAAGACACCATGTAATATGTAAGACATTAATTTTTTGAGCATGTAAATTAATATTTTTGAATGTTTAATTTGTGACGTACGTCGCTCTTAATCTCTTTGGTTCCTTGGGAAGAAGACATCATGTAATATAAGACATTAATTTTTTGAACGTGTGAAATAATATTTGTGAATGTTTAATTTGTGATGTACGTTGCTCTTAATCTCTTTGGGGCTTTGCGAAGAAGACACCATGTAATAGAAGACACTTAATATTTTGAACATGTGAAATAATATTTTTGAATGTTTAATTTGTGACGTACGTCGCTCTTAATCTCTTTGGGGCTTTGGGAAGAAGACACCATGTAATATGTAAGACAGTAAGACACCATGTAATATGTAAGACCTATGTAATTTTTTGAACGTGTGAAATAATATTTGTGAATTTTTTAATTTGTGATGTACGTTGCTCTTATTCTCTTTGGGGCTTTGCGAAGAAGACACCATGTAATAGAAGACACTTAATATTTTGAACATGTGAAATAATATTTTTGAATGTTTAATTTGTGACGTACGTCGCTCTTAATCTCTTTGGGGCTTTGGGAAGAAGACACCATGTAACAGAAGATACTATGTCAGACACTATGTAATTTTTTGAACGTGTAAGATAATATTTTTGAAAGTTTAATTTTTGACGTACGTTGCGCTTAATCTCTTGGGAGCTTTGCGAAGAAAACACCATGTAATAGAAGACACTTAATATCTTGAACATGTGAAATAATATTTTTGGATGTTTAATTTGTGACGTACGTCGCTCTTAATCTCTTTGGGGCTTTGGGAAGAAGACACCATGTAATAGAAGACACTATGTCAGACACTATGCAATTTTTGAACGTGTAAAATAATAGTTTTGAATGTTTAATTTGTGACGTACGTCGCTCTTAATCTCTTTGGGGCTTTGGGAAGAAGACACCATGTAATATGTAAGACAGTAAGACACCATGTAATATGTAAGACCTATGTAGTTTTTTGAACGTGTGAAATAATATTTGTGAATTTTTAATTTGTGATGTACGTTGCTCTTAATCTCTTTGGGGCTTTGCGAAGAAGACACCATGTAATAGAAGACACTTAATATTTTGAACATGTGAAATAATATTTTTGAATGTTTAATTTGTGACGTACGTCGCTCTTAATCTCTTTGGGGCTTTGGGAAGAAGACACCATGTAATATGTAAGACAGTAAGACACCATGTAATATGTAAGACCTATGTAATTTTTTGAACGTGTGAAATAATATTTGTGAATGTTTTATTTGTGATGTACGTTGCTCTTATTCTCTTTGGGGCTTTGCGAAGAAGACACCATGTAATAGAAGACACTTAATATCTTGAACATGTGAAATAATATTTTTGGATGTTTAATTTGTGACGTACGTCGCTCTTAATCTCTTTGGGGCTTTGGGAAGAAGACACCATGTAATATAAGACATGTAATTTTTTGAACGCATGTAAATTAATATTTTTGAATGTTTAATTTGTGACGTACGTTCGCTCTTAATCTCTTTGGTTCCTTGGGAAGAAGACATCATGTAATATAAGACATTAATTTTTTGAGCATGTAAATTAATATTTTTGAATGTTTAATTTGTGACGTACGTCGCTCTTAATCTCTTTGGTTCCTTGGGAAGAAGACATCATGTAATATAAGACATTAATATTTTGAACATGTGAAATAATATTTTTGAATGTTTAATTTGTGACGTACGTCGCTCTTAATCTCTTTGGGGCTTTGGGAAGAAGACACCATGTAATATGTAAGACAGTAAGACACCATGTAATATGTAAGACCTATGTAATTTTTTGAACGTGTAAAATAATATTTGTGAATGTTTAATTTGTGACGTACGTTGCTCTTAATCTCTTTGGGGCTCCTTGCGAAGAAGACACCATGTAATAGAAGACACTTAATATCTTGAACATGTGAAATAATATTTTTGGATGTTTAATTTGTGACGTACGTCGCTCTTAATCTCTTTGGGGCTTTGGGAAGAAGACACCATGTAATAGAAGACACATGTCAGAATTTTTTGAACGTGTAAAATAATATTTTTGAATGTTTAATTTGTGACGTACGTCGCTCTTAATCTCTTTGGGGCTTTGGGAAGAAGACACCATGTAATATGTAAGACATTAATATTTTTGAACGCATGTGAAATAATATTTTTGAATGTTTAATTTGTGACGTACGTCGCTCTTAATCTCTTTGGGGCTTTGCGAAGAAGACACCATGTAATATGAAGACACATTAATTTTTTGAACATGTGAAATTAATATTTTTGAATGTTTAATTTGTGACGTACGTCGCTCTTAATCTCTTTGGTTGGGAAGAAGACATAAGACACCATGTAATATGTAAGACCTATGTAATTTTTTGAACGTGTGAAATAATATTTGTGAATGTTTAATTTGTGATGTACGTTGCTCTTAATCTCTTTGGGGCTTTGCGAAGAAGACACCATGTAATAGAAGACACTTAATATTTTGAACATGTGAAATAATATTTTTGAATGTTTAATTTGTGACGTACGTCGCTCTTAATCTCTTTGGTTCCTTGGGAAGAAGACATCATGTAATATAAGACATTAATTTTTTGAGCATGTAAATTAATATTTTTGAATGTTTAATTTGTGACGTACGTCGCTCTTAATCTCTTTGGTTCCTTGGGAAGAAGACATCATGTAATATAAGACATTAATTTTTTGAACGTGTAAAATAATATTTTTGAATGTTTAATTTGTGACGTACGTCGCTCTTAATCTCTTTGGTTCCTTGGGAAGAAGACATCATGTAATATAAGACATTAATTTTTTGAGCATGTAAATTAATATTTTTGAATGTTTAATTTGTGATGTACGTTCGCTCTTAATCTCTTTGGTTCCTTGGGAAGAAGACATCATGTAATAGAAGACACTTAATATCTTGAACATGTGAAATAATATTTTTGGATGTTTAATTTGTGACGTACGTCGCTCTTAATCTCTTTGGGGCTTTGGGAAGAAGACACCATGTAATAGAAGACACTATGTCAGACACTATGCAATTTTTGAACGTGTAAAATAATAGTTTTGAATGTTTAATTTGTGACGTACGTCGCTCTTAATCTCTTTGGGGCTTTGGGAAGAAGACACCATGTAATATAAGACATTAATTTTTTGAGCATGTAAATTAATATTTTTGAATGTTTAATTTGTGACGTACGTCGCTCTTAATCTCTTTGGTTCCTTGGGAAGAAGACATCATGTAATATAAGACATTAATTTTTTGAGCATGTAAATTAATATTTTTGAATGTTTAATTTGTGACGTACGTCGCTCTTAATCTCTTTGGTTCCTTGGGAAGAAGACACCATGTAATATAAGACAGTAAGACACCATGTAATATGTAAGACCTATGTAATTTTTTGAACGTGTGAAATAATATTTGTGAATTTTTAATTTGTGATGTACGTTGCTCTTAATCTCTTTGGGGCTTTGCGAAGAAGACACCATGTAATAGAAGACACTTAATATTTTGAACATGTGAAATAATATTTTTGAATGTTTAATTTGTGACGTACGTCGCTCTTAATCTCTTTGGGGCTTTGGGAAGAAGACACCATGTAATATGTAAGACAGTAAGACACCATGTAATATGTAAGACCTATGTAATTTTTTGAACGTGTGAAATAATATTTGTGAATTTTTAATTTGTGATGTACGTTGCTCTTATTCTCTTTGGGGCTTTGCGAAGAAGACACCATGTAATAGAAGACACTTAATATCTTGAACATGTGAAATAATATTTTTGGATGTTTAATTTGTGACGTACGTCGCTCTTAATCTCTTTGGGGCTTTGGGAAGAAGACACCATGTAATAGAGGACACTATGTCAGACACTATGTAATTTTTTGAACGTGTAAAATAATATTTTTGAATGTTTAATTTGTGACGTACGTCGCTCTTAATCTCTTTGGGAGCTTTGGGAAGAAGACACCATGTAATATAAGACACTTAATATCTTGAACATGTGAAATAATATTTTTGGATGTTTAATTTGTGACGTACGTCGCTCTTAATCTCTTTGGGGCTTTGGGAAGAAGACACCATGTAATAGAAGACACTATGTCAGACACTATGCAATTTTTTGAACGTGTAAAATAATATTTTTGAATGTTTAATTTGTGACGTACGTCGCTCTTAATCTCTTTGGCTTTGGGAAGAAGACACCATGTAATATGTAAGACAGTAAGACACCATGTAATATGTAAGACCTATGTAGTTTTTTGAACGTGTGAAATAATATTTGTGAATTGTTTAATTTGTGATGTACGTTGCTCTTAATCTCTTTGGGGCTTTGCGAAGAAGACACCATGTAATAGAAGACACTTAATATTTTGAACATGTGAAATAATATTTTTGAATGTTTAATTTGTGACGTACGTCGCTCTTAATCTCTTTGGGGCTTTGGGAAGAAGACACCATGTTATATGTAAGACAGTAAGACACCATGTAATATGTAAGACCTATGTAATTTTTTGAACGTGTGAAATTAATATTTTTGAATTTTAATTTGTGACGTACGTTGCTCTTAATCTCTTTGGGGCTTTGCGAAGAAGACACCATGTAATAGAAGACACTTAATATCTTGAACATGTGAAATAATATTTTTGGAATGTTTAATTTGTGACGTACGTCGCTCTTAATCTCTTTGGGGCTTTGGGAAGAAGACACCATGTAATAGAAGACACTATGTCAGACACTATGTAATTTTTTGAACGTGTAAAATAATATTTTTGAATGTTTAATTTGTGACGTACGTCGCTCTTAATCTCTTTGGTTCCTTGGGAAGAAGACACCATGTAATATAAGACTTAATATCTTGAAGCATGTAAATTAATATTTTTGGATGTTTAATTTGTGACGTACGTCGCTCTTAATCTCTTTGGGGCTTTGGGAAGAAGACACCATGTAATATAAGACACTATAATTTTTTGAACGTGTAAAATTAATATTTTTGAATGTTTAATTTGTGACGTACGTCGCTCTTAATCTCTTTGGGGCTTTGGGAAGAAGACATCATGTAATATGTAAGACAGTAAGACACCATGTAATATGTAAGACCTATGTAGTTTTTTGAACGTGTGTAAATTAATATTTGTGAATTTTTAATTTGTGATGTACGTTGCTCTTAATCTCTTTGGGGCTTTGCGAAGAAGACACCATGTAATAGAAGACACTTAATATTTTGAACATGTGAAATAATATTTTTGAATGTTTAATTTGTGACGTACGTCGCTCTTAATCTCTTTGGGGCTTTGGGAAGAAGACACCATGTAATATGTAAGACAGTAAGACACCATGTAATATGTAAGACCTATGTAATTTTTTGAACGTGTGAAATTAATATTTGTGAATTTTTTATTTGTGATGTACGTTGCTCTTATTCTCTTTGGGGCTTTGCGAAGAAGACACCATGTAATAGAAGACACTTAATATCTTGAACATGTGAAATAATATTTTTGGATGTTTAATTTGTGACGTACGTCGCTCTTAATCTCTTTGGGGCTTTGGGAAGAAGACACCATGTAATAGAGGACACTATGTCAGACACTATGTAATTTTTTGAACGTGTAAAATAATATTTTTGAAAGTTTAATTTGTGACGTATGTCGCTCTTAATCTCTTTGGTTCCTTGGGAAGAAGACATCATGTAATATAAGACATTAATTTTTTGAGCATGTAAATTAATATTTTTGAATGTTTAATTTGTGACGTACGTCGCTCTTAATCTCTTTGGTTCCTTGGGAAGAAGACATCATGTAATATAAGACATTAATTTTTTGAGCATGTAAATTAATATTTTTGAATGTTTAATTTGTGACGTACGTCGCTCTTAATCTCTTTGGTTCCTTGGGAAGAAGACATCATGTAATATAAGACATTAATTTTTGAGCATGTAAATTAATATTTTTGAATGTTTAATTTGTGACGTACGTCGCTCTTAATCTCTTTGGTTTTGCGAAGAAGACATCATGTAATATAAGACACTTAATATCTTGAACATGTGAAATTAATATTTTTGAATGTTTAATTTGTGACGTACGTCGCTCTTAATCTCTTTGGTTCCTTGGGAAGAAGACATCATGTAATATAAGACATTAATTTTTTGAGCATGTAAATTAATATTTTTGAATGTTTAATTTGTGACGTACGTCGCTCTTAATCTCTTTGGTTCCTTGGGAAGAAGACATCATGTAATATAAGACATTAATTTTTTGAGCATGTAAATTAATATTTTTGAATGTTTAATTTGTGACGTACGTCGCTCTTAATCTCTTTGGTTCCTTGGGAAGAAGACATCATGTAATATAAGACATTAATTTTTTGAGCATGTAAATTAATATTTTTGAATGTTTAATTTGTGACGTATGTCGCTCTTAATCTCTTTGGTTCCTTGGGAAGAAGACATCATGTAATATAAGACATTAATTTTTTGAGCATGTAAATTAATATTTTTGAATGTTTAATTTGTGACGTACGTCGCTCTTAATCTCTTTGGTTCCTTGGGAAGAAGACATCATGTAATATAAGACATTAATTTTTTGAGCATGTAAATTAATATTTTTGAATGTTTAATTTGTGACGTACGTCGCTCTTAATCTCTTTGGTTCCTTGGGAAGAAGACATCATGTAATATAAGACATTAATTTTTTGAGCATGTAAATTAATATTTTTGAATGTTTAATTTGTGACGTACGTCGCTCTTAATCTCTTTGGTTCCTTGGGAAGAAGACATCATGTAATATAAGACATTAATTTTTTGAGCATGTAAATTAATATTTTTGAATGTTTAATTTGTGACGTACGTCGCTCTTAATCTCTTTGGTTCCTTGGGAAGAAGACATCATGTAATATAAGACATTAATTTTTTGAGCATGTAAATTAATATTTTTGAATGTTTAATTTGTGACGTATGTCGCTCTTAATCTCTTTGGTTCCTTGGGAAGAAGACATCATGTAATAGAAGACATTAATATCTTGAACATGTAAAATAATATTTTTGGATGTTTAATTTGTGACGTACGTCGCTCTTAATCTCTTTGGTTCCTTGGGAAGAAGACATCATGTAATATAAGACATTAATTTTTGAGCATGTAAATTAATATTTTTGAATGTTTAATTTGTGACGTACGTCGCTCTTAATCTCTTTGGTTCCTTGGGAAGAAGACATCATGTAATATAAGACATTAATTTTTTGAGCATGTAAAATAATAGTTTTGAATGTTTAATTTGTGACGTACGTCGCTCTTAATCTCTTTGGGGCTTTGGGAAGAAGACACCATGTAATATAAGACATTAATTTTTGAGCATGTAAATTAATATTTTTGAATGTTTAATTTGTGACGTACGTCGCTCTTAATCTCTTTGGTTCCTTGGGAAGAAGACATCATGTAATATAAGACATTAATTTTTTGAGCATGTAAATTAATATTTTTGAATGTTTAATTTGTGACGTACGTCGCTCTTAATCTCTTTGGTTCCTTGGGAAGAAGACATCATGTAATATAAGACATTAATTTTTTGAGCATGTAAATTAATATTTGTGAATGTTTAATTTGTGATGTACGTTGCTCTTAATCTCTTTGGGGCTTTGCGAAGAAGACATCATGTAATATAAGACATTAATTTTTTGAGCATGTAAATTAATATTTTTGAATGTTTAATTTGTGACGTACGTCGCTCTTAATCTCTTTGGTTCCTTGGGGAAGAAGACATCATGTAATATAAGACATTAATTTTTTGAGCATGTAAATTAATATTTTTTGAATGTTTAATTTGTGACGTACGTCGCTCTTAATCTCTTTGGGGCTTTGGGAAGAAGACACCATGTAATATGTAAGACAGTAAGACACCATGTAATATGTAAGACCTATGTAATTTTTTGAACGTGTGAAATAATATTTGTGAATTTTTAATTTGTGATGTACGTTGCTCTTATTCTCTTTGGGGCTTTGCGAAGAAGACACCATGTAATAGAAGACACTTAATATTTTGAACATGTGAAATAATATTTTTGAATGTTTAATTTGTGACGTACGTCGCTCTTAATCTCTTTGGGGCTTTGGGAAGAAGACACCATGTAATATGTAAGACAGTAAGACACCATGTAATATGTAAGACCTATGTAGTTTTTTGAACGTGTGAAATAATATTTGTGAATTTTTTATTTGTGATGTACGTTGCTCTTATTCTCTTTGGGGCTTTGCGAAGAAGACACCATGTAATAGAAGACACTTAATATCTTGAACATGTGAAATAATATTTTTGGATGTTTAATTTGTGACGTACGTCGCTCTTAATCTCTTTGGGGCTTTGGGAAGAAGACACCATGTAATAGAGGACACTATGTCAGACACTATGTAATTTTTTGAACGTGTAAAATAATATTTTTGAATGTTTAATTTGTGACGTACGTTGCTCTTAATCTCTTGGGAGCTTTGCGAAGAAAACACCATGTAATAGAAGACACTTAATATCTTGAACATGTGAAATAATATTTTTGGATGTTTAATTTGTGACGTACGTCGCTCTTAATCTCTTTGGGGCTTTGGGAAGAAGACACCATGTAATAGAAGACACTATGTCAGACACTATGCAATTTTTGAACGTGTAAAATAATAGTTTTGAATGTTTAATTTGTGACGTACGTCGCTCTTAATCTCTTTGGGGCTTTGGGAAGAAGACACCATGTAATATGTAAGACAGTAAGACACCATGTAATATGTAAGACCTATGTAGTTTTTTGAACGTGTGAAATAATATTTGTGAATTTTTAATTTGTGATGTACGTTGCTCTTAATCTCTTTGGGGCTTTGCGAAGAAGACACCATGTAATAGAAGACACTTAATATTTTGAACATGTGAAATAATATTTTTGAATGTTTAATTTGTGACGTACGTCGCTCTTAATCTCTTTGGGGCTTTGGGAAGAAGACACCATGTAATATGTAAGACAGTAAGACACCATGTAATATGTAAGACCTATGTAATTTTTTGAACGTGTGAAATAATATTTGTGAATTTTTAATTTGTGATGTACGTTGCTCTTATTCTCTTTGGGGCTTTGCGAAGAAGACACCATGTAATAGAAGACACTTAATATTTTGAACATGTGAAATAATATTTTTGAATGTTTAATTTGTGACGTACGTCGCTCTTAATCTCTTTGGGGCTTTGGGAAGAAGACACCATGTAATATAAGACACTATGTAATTTTTTGAACGTGTAAATTAATATTTTTGAAAGTTTAATTTTTGACGTACGTTGCGCTTAATCTCTTGGGAGCTTTGCGAAGAAAACACCATGTAATAGAAGACACTTAATATCTTGAACATGTGAAATAATATTTTTGGATGTTTAATTTGTGACGTACGTCGCTCTTAATCTCTTTGGGGCTTTGGGAAGAAGACACCATGTAATAGAAGACACTATGTCAGACACTATGCAATTTTTGAACGTGTAAAATAATAGTTTTGAATGTTTAATTTGTGACGTACGTCGCTCTTAATCTCTTTGGGGCTTTGGGAAGAAGACACCATGTAATATGTAAGACAGTAAGACACCATGTAATATGTAAGACCTATGTAGTTTTTTGAACGTGTGAAATAATATTTGTGAATTTTTAATTTGTGATGTACGTTGCTCTTAATCTCTTTGGGGCTTTGCGAAGAAGACACCATGTAATAGAAGACACTTAATATTTTGAACATGTGAAATAATATTTTTGAATGTTTAATTTGTGACGTACGTCGCTCTTAATCTCTTTGGGGCTTTGGGAAGAAGACACCATGTAATATGTAAGACAGTAAGACACCATGTAATATGTAAGACCTATGTAATTTTTTGAACGTGTGAAATAATATTTGTGAATTTTTTATTTGTGATGTACGTTGCTCTTATTCTCTTTGGGGCTTTGCGAAGAAGACACCATGTAATAGAAGACACTTAATATCTTGAACATGTGAAATAATATTTTTGAATGTTTAATTTGTGACGTACGTCGCTCTTAATCTCTTTGGGGCTTTGGGAAGAAGACACCATGTAATATAAGACATTAATTTTTTGAGCATGTAAATTAATATTTTTGAATGTTTAATTTGTGACGTACGTCGCTCTTAATCTCTTTGGTTCCTTGGGAAGAAGACATCATGTAATATAAGACATTAATTTTTGAGCATGTAAATTAATATTTTTTGAATGTTTAATTTGTGACGTACGTCGCTCTTAATCTCTTTGGTTCCTTGGGAAGAAGACATCATGTAATATAAGACATTAATTTTTTGAGCATGTAAATTAATATTTTTGAATGTTTAATTTGTGACGTACGTCGCTCTTAATCTCTTTGGTTCCTTGGGAAGAAGACATCATGTAATATAAGACATTAATTTTTTGAGCATGTAAATTAATATTTTTGAATGTTTAATTTGTGACGTACGTCGCTCTTAATCTCTTTGGTTCCTTGGGAAGAAGACATCATGTAATATAAGACATTAATTTTTTGAGCATGTAAATTAATATTTTTGAATGTTTAATTTGTGACGTACGTCGCTCTTAATCTCTTTGGTTCCTTGGGAAGAAGACATCATGTAATATAAGACATTAATTTTTTGAGCATGTAAATTAATATTTTTGAATGTTTAATTTGTGACGTACGTCGCTCTTAATCTCTTTGGTTCCTTGGAAGAAGACATCATGTAATATAAGACATTAATTTTTTGAGCATGTAAATTAATATTTTTGAATGTTTAATTTGTGACGTACGTCGCTCTTAATCTCTTTGGTTCCTTGGGAAGAAGACATCATGTAATATAAGACATTAATTTTTTAAGATGACATCATGTAATATAAGACATTAATTTTTTGAGCATGTAAATTAATATTTTTGAATGTTTAATTTGTGACGTACGTCGCTCTTAATCTCTTTGGGGCTTTGGGAAGAAGACACCATGTAATAGAGGACACTATGTCAGACACTATGTAATTTTTTGAACGTGTAAAATAATATTTTTGAATGTTTAATTTGTGACGTACGTCGCTCTTAATCTCTTTGGGGCTTTGGGAAGAAGACACCATGTAATATGTAAGACAGTAAGACACCATGTAATATGTAAGACCTATGTAGTTTTTTGAACGTGTGAAATAATATTTGTGAATTTTTAATTTGTGATGTACGTTGCTCTTAATCTCTTTGGGGCTTTGCGAAGAAGACACCATGTAATAGAAGACACTTAATATTTTGAACATGTGAAATAATATTTTTGAATGTTTAATTTGTGACGTACGTCGCTCTTAATCTCTTTGGGGCTTTGGGAAGAAGACACCATGTAATATGTAAGACAGTAAGACACCATGTAATATGTAAGACCTATGTAATTTTTTGAACGTGTGAAATAATATTTGTGAATTTTTTAATTTGTGATGTACGTTGCTCTTATTCTCTTTGGGGCTTTGCGAAGAAGACACCATGTAATAGAAGACACTTAATATTTTGAACATGTGAAATAATATTTTTGAATGTTTAATTTGTGACGTACGTCGCTCTTAATCTCTTTGGGGCTTTGGGAAGAAGACACCATGTAACAGAAGATACTATGTCAGACACTATGTATTTTTTGAACGTGTAAGATAATATTTTTGAAAGTTTAATTTTTGACGTACGTTGCTCTTAATCTCTTGGGAGCTTTGCGAAGAAAACACCATGTAATAGAAGACACTTAATATCTTGAACATGTGAAATAATATTTTTGAATGTTTAATTTGTGACGTACGTCGCTCTTAATCTCTTTGGGGCTTTGGGAAGAAGACACCATGTAATAGAAGACACTATGTCAGACATTATGCAATTTTTGAACGTGTAAAATAATAGTTTTGAATGTTTAATTTGTGACGTACGTCGCTCTTAATCTCTTTGGGGCTTTGGGAAGAAGACACCATGTAATATGTAAGACAGTAAGACACCATGTAATATGTAAGACCTATGTAATTTTTTGAACGTGTGAAATAATATTTGTGAATTTTTAATTTGTGATGTACGTTGCTCTTAATCTCTTTGGGGCTTTGCGAAGAAGACACCATGTAATAGAAGACACTTAATATTTTGAACATGTGAAATAATATTTTTGAATGTTTAATTTGTGACGTACGTCGCTCTTAATCTCTTTGGGGCTTTGGGAAGAAGACACCATGTAATATGTAAGACAGTAAGACACCATGTAATATGTAAGACCTATGTAATTTTTTGAACGTGTGAAATAATATTTGTGAATTTTTAATTTGTGATGTACGTTGCTCTTAATCTCTTTGGGGCTTTGCGAAGAAGACACCATGTAATAGAAGACACTTAATATTTTGAACATGTGAAATAATATTTTTGAATGTTTAATTTGTGACGTACGTCGCTCTTAATCTCTTTGGGGCTTTGGGAAGAAGACACCATGTAATATGTAAGACAGTAAGACACCATGTAATATGTAAGACCTATGTAATTTTTTGAACGTGTGAAATAATATTTGTGAATTTTTTATTTGTGATGTACGTTGCTCTTATTCTCTTTGGGGCTTTGCGAAGAAGACACCATGTAATAGAAGACACTTAATATCTTGAACATGTGAAATAATATTTTTGGATGTTTAATTTGTGACGTACGTCGCTCTTAATCTCTTTGGGGCTTTGGGAAGAAGACACCATGTAATAGAGGACACTATGTCAGACACTATGTAATTTTTTGAACGTGTAAAATAATATTTTTGAAAGTTTAATTTGTGACGTACGTCGCTCTTAATCTCTTTGGGGCTTTGGGAAGAAGACACCATGTAATATGTAAGACAGTAAGACACCATGTAATATGTAAGACCTATGTAGTTTTTTGAACGTGTGAAATAATATTTGTGAATTTTTAATTTGTGATGTACGTTGCTCTTAATCTCTTTGGGGCTTTGCGAAGAAGACACCATGTAATAGAAGACACTTAATATTTTGAACATGTGAAATAATATTTTTGAATGTTTAATTTGTGACGTACGTCGCTCTTAATCTCTTTGGGGCTTTGGGAAGAAGACACCATGTAATATGTAAGACAGTAAGACACCATGTAATATGTAAGACCTATGTAATTTTTTGAACGTGTGAAATAATATTTGTGAATTTTTTATTTGTGATGTACGTTGCTCTTATTCTCTTTGGGGCTTTGCGAAGAAGACACCATGTAATAGAAGACACTTAATATTTTGAACATGTGAAATAATATTTTTGAATGCTTAATTTGTGACGTACGTCGCTCTTAATCTCTTTGGGGCTTTGGGAAGAAGACACCATGTAACAGAAGATACTATGTCAGACACTATGTAATTTTTTGAACGTGTAAGATAATATTTTTGAAAGTTTAATTTTTGACGTACGTTGCGCTTAATCTCTTGGGAGCTTTGCGAAGAAAACACCATGTAATAGAAGACACTTAATATCTTGAACATGTGAAATAATATTTTTGGATGTTTAATTTGTGACGTACGTCGCTCTTAATCTCTTTGGGGCTTTGGGAAGAAGACACCATGTAATAGAAGACACTATGTCAGACATTATGCAATTTTTGAACGTGTAAAATAATAGTTTTGAATGTTTAATTTGTGACGTACGTCGCTCTTAATCTCTTTGGGGCTTTGGGAAGAAGACACCATGTAATATGTAAGACAGTAAGACACCATGTAATATGTAAGACAGTAAGACACCATGTAATATGTAAGACCTATGTAGTTTTTTGAACGTGTGAAATAATATTTGTGAATTTTTAATTTGTGATGTACGTTGCTCTTAATCTCTTTGGGGCTTTGCGAAGAAGACACCATGTAATAGAAGACACTTAATATTTTGAACATGTGAAATAATATTTTTGAATGTTTAATTTGTGACGTACGTCGCTCTTAATCTCTTTGGGGCTTTGGGAAGAAGACACCATGTAATATGTAAGACAGTAAGACACCATGTAATATGTAAGACCTATGTAATTTTTTGAACGTGTGAAATAATATTTGTGAATTTTTAATTTGTGATGTACGTTGCTCTTAATCTCTTTGGGGCTTTGCGAAAAAGACACCATGTAATAGAAGACACTTAATATTTTGAACATGTGAAATAATATTTTTGAATGTTTAATTTGTGACGTACGTCGCTCTTAATCTCTTTGGGGCTTTGGGAAGAAGACACCATGTAATATGTAAGACAGTAAGACACCATGTAATATGTAAGACCTATGTAATTTTTTGAACGTGTGAAATAATATTTGTGAATTTTTAATTTGTGATGTACGTTGCTCTTATTCTCTTTGGGGCTTTGCGAAGAAGACACCATGTAATAGAAGACACTTAATATCTTGAACATGTGAAATAATATTTTTGGATGTTTAATTTGTGACGTACGTCGCTCTTAATCTCTTTGGGGCTTTGGGAAGAAGACACCATGTAATAGAGGACACTATGTCAGA
Organism: Macrothele yani; assembly: GCA_039090855.1. NCBI lineage: Eukaryota > Metazoa > Arthropoda > Arachnida > Araneae > Macrothelidae > Macrothele > Macrothele yani. The sequence continues at coordinate 60,502,940 of CM077018.1, read as the reverse complement.
CACTATGTAATTTTTTGAACGTGTAAAATAATATTTTTGAAAGTTTAATTTGTGACGTACGTCGCTCTTAATCTCTTTGGGGCTTTGCGAAGAAAACACCATGTAATAGAAGACACTTAATATCTTGAACATGTGAAATAATATTTTTGGATGTTTAATTTGTGACGTACGTCGCTCTTAATCTCTTTGGGGCTTTGGAAAGAAGACACCATGTAATAGAAGACACTATGTCAGACACTATGCAATTTTTGAACGTGTAAAATAATAGTTTTGAATGTTTAATTTGTGACGTACGTCGCTCTTAATCTCTTTGGGGCTTTGGGAAGAAGACACCATGTAATATGTAAGACAGTAAGACACCATGTAATATGTAAGACCTATGTAGTTTTTTGAACGTGTGAAATAATATTTGTGAATTTTTAATTTGTGATGTACGTTGCTCTTAATCTCTTTGGGGCTTTGCGAAGAAGACACCATGTAATAGAAGACACTTAATATTTTGAACATGTGAAATAATATTTTTGAATGTTTAATTTGTGACGTACGTCGCTCTTAATCTCTTTGGGGCTTTGGGAAGAAGACACCATGTAATATGTAAGACAGTAAGACACCATGTAATATGTAAGACCTATGTAATTTTTTGAACGTGTGAAATAATATTTGTGAATTTTTAATTTGTGATGTACGTTGCTCTTATTCTCTTTGGGGCTTTGCGAAGAAGACACCATGTAATAGAAGACACTTAATATTTTGAACATGTGAAATAATATTTTTGAATGTTTAATTTGTGACGTACGTCGCTCTTAATCTCTTTGGGGCTTTGGGAAGAAGACACCATGTAATAGAGGACACTATGTCAGACACTATGTAATTTTTTGAACGTGTAAAATAATATTTTTGAAAGTTTAATTTTTGACGTACGTTGCGCTTAATCTCTTGGGAGCTTTGCGAAGAAAACACCATGTAATAGAAGACACTTAATATCTTGAACATGTGAAATAATATTTTTGGATGTTTAATTTGTGACGTACGTCGCTCTTAATCTCTTTGGGGCTTTGGGAAGAAGACACCATGTAATAGAAGACACTATGTCAGACACTATGCAATTTTTGAACGTGTAAAATAATAGTTTTGAATGTTTAATTTGTGACGTACGTCGCTCTTAATCTCTTTGGGGCTTTGGGAAGAAGACACCATGTAATATGTAAGACAGTAAGACACCATGTAATATGTAAGACCTATGTAGTTTTTTGAACGTGTGAAATAATATTTGTGAATTTTTAATTTGTGATGTACGTTGCTCTTAATCTCTTTGGGGCTTTGCGAAGAAGACACCATGTAATAGAAGACACTTAATATTTTGAACATGTGAAATAATATTTTTGAATGTTTAATTTGTGACGTACGTCGCTCTTAATCTCTTTGGGGCTTTGGGAAGAAGACACCATGTAATATGTAAGACAGTAAGACACCATGTAATATGTAAGACCTATGTAATTTTTTGAACGTGTGAAATAATATTTGTGAATTTTTTATTTGTGATGTACGTTGCTCTTATTCTCTTTGGGGCTTTGCGAAGAAGACACCATGTAATAGAAGACACTTAATATCTTGAACATGTGAAATAATATTTTTGGATGTTTAATTTGTGACGTACGTCGCTCTTAATCTCTTTGGGGCTTTGGGAAGAAGACACCATGTAATAGAGGACACTATGTCAGACACTATGTAATTTTTTGAACGTGTAAAATAATATTTTTGAAAGTTTAATTTTTGACGTACGTTGCGCTTAATCTCTTGGGAGCTTTGCGAAGAAAACACCATGTAATAGAAGACACTTAATATCTTGAACATGTGAAATAATATTTTTGGATGTTTAATTTGTGACGTACGTCGCTCTTAATCTCTTTGGGGCTTTGGGAAGAAGACACCATGTAATAGAGGACACTATGTCAGACACTATGTAATTTTTTGAACGTGTAAAATAATATTTTTGAAAGTTTAATTTTTGACGTACGTTGCGCTTAATCTCTTTGGGAGCTTTGCGAAGAAAACACCATGTAATAGAAGACACTTAATATCTTGAACATGTGAAATAATATTTTTGAATGTTTAATTTGTGACGTACGTCGCTCTTAATCTCTTTGGGGCTTTGGGAAGAAGACACCATGTAATATGTAAGACAGCAAGACACCATGTAATATGTAAGACCTATGTAATTTTTTGAACGTGTGAAATAATATTTGTGAATTTTTTATTTGTGATGTACGTTGCTCTTATTCTCTTTGGGGCTTTGCGAAGAAGACACCATGTAATAGAAGACACTTAATATCTTGAACATGTGAAATAATATTTTTGGATGTTTAATTTGTGACGTACGTCGCTCTTAATCTCTTTGGGGCTTTGGGAAGAAGACACCATGTAATAGAGGACACTATGTCAGACACTATGTAATTTTTTGAACGTGTAAGATAATATTTTTGAAAGTTTAATTTTTGACGTACGTTGCGCTTAATCTCTTGGGAGCTTTGCGAAGAAAACACCATGTAATAGAAGACACTTAATATCTTGAACATGTGAAATAATATTTTTGGATGTTTAATTTGTGACGTACGTCGCTCTTAATCTCTTTGGGGCTTTGGGAAGAAGACACCATGTAATAGAAGACACTATGTCAGACACTATGCAATTTTTGAACGTGTAAAATAATAGTTTTGAATGTTTAATTTGTGACGTACGTCGCTCTTAATCTCTTTGGGGCTTTGGGAAGAAGACACCATGTAATATGTAAGACAGTAAGACACCATGTAATATGTAAGACCTATGTAGTTTTTTGAACGTGTGAAATAATATTTGTGAATTTTTAATTTGTGATGTACGTTGCTCTTAATCTCTTTGGGGCTTTGCGAAGAAGACACCATGTAATAGAAGACACTTAATATTTTGAACATGTGAAATAATATTTTTGAATGTTTAATTTGTGACGTACGTCGTTCTTAATCTCTTTGGGGCTTTGGGAAGAAGACACCATGTAACAGAAGATACTATGTCAGACACTATGTAATTTTTTGAACGTGTAAAATAATATTTTTGAATGTTTAATTTGTGACGTACGTCGCTCTTAATCTCTTTGGGGCTTTGGGAAGAAGACACCATGTAATATGTAAGACAGTAAGACACCATGTAATATGTAAGACCTATGTAGTTTTTTGAACGTGTGAAATAATATTTGTGAATTTTTAATTTGTGATGTACGTTGCTCTTAATCTCTTTGGGGCTTTGCGAAGAAGACACCATGTAATAGAAGACACTTAATATTTTGAACATGTGAAATAATATTTTTGAATGTTTAATTTGTGACGTACGTCGCTCTTAATCTCTTTGGGGCTTTGGGAAGAAGACACCATGTAATATGTAAGACAGTAAGACACCATGTAATATGTAAGACCTATGTAATTTTTTGAACGTGTGAAATAATATTTGTGAATTTTTAATTTGTGATGTACGTTGCTCTTATTCTCTTTGGGGCTTTGCGAAGAAGACACCATGTAATAGAAGACACTTAATATCTTGAACATGTGAAATAATATTTTTGGATGTTTAATTTGTGACGTACGTCGCTCTTAATCTCTTTGGGGCTTTGGGAAGAAGACACCATGTAATAGAGGACACTATGTCAGACACTATGTAATTTTTTGAACGTGTAAAATAATATTTTTGAATGTTTAATTTTTGACGTACGTTGCGCTTAATCTCTTTGGAGCTTTGGGAAGAAGACACCATGTAATAGAAGACACTTAATATCTTGAACATGTGAAATAATATTTTTGAATGTTTAATTTGTGACGTACGTCGCTCTTAATCTCTTTGGGGCTTTGGGAAGAAGACACCATGTAATAGAGGACACTATGTCAGACACTATGTAATTTTTTGAACGTGTAAAATAATATTTTTGAAAGTTTAATTTGTGACGTACGTTGCTCTTAATCTCTTGGGAGCTTTGCGAAGAAGACACCATGTAATAGAAGACACTTAATATCTTGAACATGTGAAATAATATTTTTGGATGTTTAATTTGTGACGTACGTCGCTCTTAATCTCTTTGGGGCTTTGGGAAGAAGACACCATGTAATATGTAAGACAGTAAGACACCATGTAATATGTAAGACCTATGTAATTTTTTGAACGTGTGAAATAATATTTGTGAATTTTTTAATTTGTGATGTACGTTGCTCTTATTCTCTTTGGGGCTTTGCGAAGAAGACACCATGTAATAGAAGACACTTAATATCTTGAACATGTGAAATAATATTTTTGGATGTTTAATTTGTGACGTACGTCGCTCTTAATCTCTTTGGGGCTTTGGGAAGAAGACACCATGTAATAGAGGACACTATGTCAGACACTATGTAATTTTTTGAACGTGTAAGATAATATTTTTGAAAGTTTAATTTTTGACGTACGTTGCGCTTAATCTCTTGGGAGCTTTGCGAAGAAAACACCATGTAATAGAAGACACTTAATATCTTGAACATGTGAAATAATATTTTTGGATGTTTAATTTGTGACGTACGTCGCTCTTAATCTCTTTGGGGCTTTGGGAAGAAGACACCATGTAATAGAAGACACTATGTCAGACACTATGCAATTTTTGAACGTGTAAAATAATAGTTTTGAATGTTTAATTTGTGACGTACGTCGCTCTTAATCTCTTTGGGGCTTTGGGAAGAAGACACCATGTAATATGTAAGACAGTAAGACACCATGTAATATGTAAGACCTATGTAGTTTTTTGAACGTGTGAAATAATATTTGTGAATTTTTAATTTGTGATGTACGTTGCTCTTAATCTCTTTGGGGCTTTGCGAAGAAGACACCATGTAATAGAAGACACTTAATATTTTGAACATGTGAAATAATATTTTTGAATGTTTAATTTGTGACGTACGTCGTTCTTAATCTCTTTGGGGCTTTGGGAAGAAGACACCATGTAACAGAAGATACTATGTCAGACACTATGTAATTTTTTGAACGTGTAAAATAATATTTTTGAATGTTTAATTTGTGACGTACGTCGCTCTTAATCTCTTTGGGGCTTTGGGAAGAAGACACCATGTAATAGAACACAGTATGTAATTTTTTGAACATGTAAAATAATATTTTTGAATGTTTAATTTGTGATGTGCGTTGCTCTTAATCTCTTTGGGGCTTTGCGAAGAAGACACAATGTAATAGAACACACTTAATATTTTGAACATGTGAAACAATATTTTTCAATGTTTAATTTGTGACGTACGTCGCTCTTAATCTCTTTGGTGCTTTGGGAAGAAGACACCATGTAATAGAAGACACTATGTCAGACACTATGCAATTTTTGAACGTGTAAAATAATAGTTTTGAATGTTTAATTTGTGACGTACGTCGCTCTTAATCTCTTTGGGGCTTTGGGAAGAAGACACCATGTAATATGTAAGACAGTAAGACACCATGTAATATGTGGGACCTATGTAATTTTTTGAACGTGTGAAATAATATTTGTGAATTTTTAATTTGTGATGTACGTTGCTCTTAATCTCTTTGGGGCTTTGCGAAGAAGACACCATGTAATAGAAGACACTTAATATTTTGAACATGTGAAATAATATTTTTGAATGTTTAATTTGTGACGTACGTCGCTCTTAATCTCTTTGGGGCTTTGGGAAGAAGACACCATGTAATATGTAAGACAGTAAGACACCATGTAATATGTAAGACCTATGTAGTTTTTTGAACGTGTGAAATAATATTTGTGAATTTTTAATTTGTGATGTACGTTGCTCTTAATCTCTTTGGGGCTTTGCGAAGAAGACACCATGTAATAGAAGACACTTAATATTTTGAACATGTGAAATAATATTTTTGAATGTTTAATTTGTGACGTACGTCGTTCTTAATCTCTTTGGGGCTTTGGGAAGAAGACACCATGTAACAGAAGATACTATGTCAGACACTATGTAATTTTTTGAACGTGTAAAATAATATTTTTGAATGTTTAATTTGTGACGTACGTCGCTCTTAATCTCTTTGGGGCTTTGGGAAGAAGACACCATGTAATAGAACACAGTATGTAATTTTTTGAACATGTAAAATAATATTTTTGAATGTTTAATTTGTGATGTGCGTTGCTCTTAATCTCTTTGGGGCTTTGCGAAGAAGACACAATGTAATAGAACACACTTAATATTTTGAACATGTGAAACAATATTTTTCAATGTTTAATTTGTGACGTACGTCGCTCTTAATCTCTTTGGTGCTTTGGGAAGAAGACACCATGTAATAGAAGACACTATGTCAGACACTATGCAATTTTTGAACGTGTAAAATAATAGTTTTGAATGTTTAATTTGTGACGTACGTCGCTCTTAATCTCTTTGGGGCTTTGGGAAGAAGACACCATGTAATATGTAAGACAGTAAGACACCATGTAATATGTGGGACCTATGTAATTTTTTGAACGTGTGAAATAATATTTGTGAATTTTTAATTTGTGATGTACGTTGCTCTTAATCTCTTTGGGGCTTTGCGAAGAAGACACCATGTAATAGAAGACACTTAATATTTTGAACATGTGAAATAATATTTTTGAATGTTTAATTTGTGACGTACGTCGCTCTTAATCTCTTTGGGTCTTTGGGAAGAAGACACCATGTAATATGTAAGACAGTAAGACACCATGTAATATGTAAGACCTATGTAATTTTTTGAACGTGTGAAATAATATTTGTGAATTTTTAATTTGTGATGTACGTTGCTCTTATTCTCTTTGGGGCTTTGCGAAGAAGACACCATGTAATAGAAGACACTTAATATTTTGAACATGTGAAATAATATTTTTGAATGTTTAATTTGTGACGTACGTCGCTCTTAATCTCTTTGGGGCTTTGGGAAGAAGACACCATGTAACAGAAGATACTATGTCAGACACTATGTAATTTTTTGAACGTGTAAAATAATATTTTTGAATGTTTAATTTATGACGTACGTCGTTCTTAATCTCTTTGGGGCTTTGGAAAGAAGACACCATGTAACAGAAGATACTATGTCAGACACTATGTAATTTTTTGAACGTGTAAAATAATATGTTTGAATGTTTAATTTGTGACGTACGTCGCTCTTAATCTCTTTGGGGCTTTGGGAAGAAGACACCATGTAATAGAACACAGTATGTAATTTTTTGAACATGTAAAATAATATTTTTGAATGTTTAATTTGTGCATACGTCATTCTTAATCTTCTTGGAGGGAGCTGAAGCCCCAAAAGCCTCCTCCGTGGGTGCGGCAATGCTGCAACCTAACGTAAATGAAATAGCTGTTTGTTGTGAGAGCAAGAAAAAAAAAAAAAAGAGGAAACCCTGGGTGTTCCATACATATCTGACGAAACGGTATCGCTGCCAAAAGTGTTTTGACGGATGCTGTCTTCTCACCATTTATTCATCTGTCGGACCCGATCTATTCCCATATACCTTTGGCAATGAAAGTATCTTTCAAGCTCAAACTGTTATATCATTTCTCAGCAGCTGAACGAAATGGAATATGCGTGCGCATAGAAGCCTCCAGTATTTATTTTTTTGATGGAAAAAAGATGTTTCCGGGAGCTACAGACGGATGAACGGAATGTCAGGTCGTTCAGCTACGGCGCTGGGAAAGAGATTAAAAAATTTCGCAGGTAGGAAGAAGTTTGACCGCAGTTGACTGACACTACCACAGATAGCCAGCTTTCACTTTCCCACACTGCGAGGTTTTTAACTTACTTTGGATTTTTTTGCGCTTTTTTTTCTCGAAAAAAGCCATTTTCTTTCTGCGTGGAAACTTTTAAATCGAGGTGAGAAGCTTCCTTTTACACCTCGAACAGCAAAAGGACTGGCCGCGCTAAAAATATGCAACTATCATCTTAGAATTTTAGGCAGTTGCGTATATATATTTTTAAAGGAATGAAGTCTTTCCCATGAAAATTCTTCTTAGTGCCTTCCATTTTTAGTAGAATTTAATACGAATATGCATCTTTCTATAAAGGGTTCTAGTACCACCCGAAAATAAAGTGATTATAAGTAACGTAATTGCAAATTACTGTTCCTTAGATTTGGTTTTAGTAATAGCTCTTATACCAAAATAAAAAAAAAATCTAAGAAAACTTGTTGAAAATAACTCGAACTGAACAAAACAAAGGGAAAAAGCGTGTAACAATTTGGATGTAATTCTATACCGAAGTCTCTTATATTTCTCTAAGCCTAATAAAACTTGATGAAGTAGTTTCAAAGCAAGTTGAACTACACAGCCTAATGAACCTAATGAAACAGTTTTGAGGCAAGTTGAACTACACAGGGGCCGCGGATGGCCTAGTGGTCAACGTTCGTGACTGTCACGGAGAAACCTCTTGTTCGATCCCAATTAGGTACAAACGCTCGAGCCACTAAATATCCGCTGTGCGTCGGATGGGCACGTTAAGCCGTCGGACCCCTGGTACTGCCCCCCCCGCTAATAAATAAGGGCGTCTATCTCCTCCTTTCTACCTCGCTTCCGTGTGACTTTCCTATTGGGCACCCTATCCCAAATTTCCTAGCTTCCTGTTTCTAAGGGTTGTTTAAGACCTGGGGTCAGACACTCCCTTCCTAAAATTCTCTACATATGATCTGATTTGAGCTGAACTACACAGTTAAGGTACAGAACGGAAAATAAGAACACCGTATATACGCGGCAAGTAGAAAATTCATGAAACGATTTCCAGCAACAAATTAGGTAGGAGATATCACTACATGAATTCGAATACAAAATGGCTGCCCCGGTGGCGCAGTGGTCTAAGGCGCTGGCTTGTGATCATTCGCCCGAGTTGGATACCTGTTCGAATCCCGGTGAGGCATGGATGTTTGTGTTTGTCTTTCGGTACTGGCTCTCAATGTGTTACTTGTCCAACACTGCCGAGTTGGATACGTGTTCGAATCCCGGTGAGGCATGGATGTTTGTGTTTGTCTTTCGGTACTGGCTCTCAATGTGTTACTTGTCCAACACTGGTTATGTGTGTACATTGGTCGTTTAGCATACTGTAAAATCCATGTTTGATGTATACATACTTGTTCACAATATGTTACATGATCAACACTGTCTATATATGTGTACATTGATCATTTGGCATGCTGACAACCATGTATGATTTGTACTTCAAACAGAAGTCATCGCTCTTTCCACGTTTATAAGTGAGTCACGGAAAAATTCTCATCGGTGGCCACCGGGAATCGAACACAGGTTTTTCCAGTTACGCACCAGACATGCTACCACTGCACCACAGCGGCCTCGAATTTTCCAGACACACATACAACTAACTGCCAAACCACATGGCAGGTTGCTTCTTCGAGCCCCGCACAATGCTGGGGATTCACCAAAGATGGTAAGCAGCAACTGAACAAATAACTAGGAGGCGAATGAATAATTAATACACACAATTGACGTGGATTTGGAACATCAAACAGAAGTCATCGCTCTTTCCACGTTTATAAGTGAGTCATTCGCCTCCTCGTTATTTGTTCAGTTGCCGCTTACCATCTTTGGTGAATCCCCAGCATTGTGCGGAGCTCCAAGAAGCAACCTGTCGAGTGGTTTGGCAGTTAGTTGTATGTGTGTCTGGAAAATTCGAGGCAGCGGTGGCGCAGTGATAGGATGTCCGGCGCGTAACTGGAAGACTCTGGGTTCGATTCCCGGTGGAGGCCGATGAGAATTTTTCCGTCACTTGTACAGTAATCTAAGTACCCAGTTTCTCACGATAATACTATACAATAGCTGGTGCACAAAATGGGGGAAAGGGTAAGGAATATCCAGTGCCACAATCACCAAAATTTCATGCGATATGCTATTCACAATATCCAATCACGCTACCGAGCTTCAAAATCAGATTCTTCGACAGACGATTGAAATTTAATAGTTAATCAAACCTCAAGTATTCCAGCGAATCACTCCTATTACCAAACTTCTTCTGTCACATGGATAAGAAAAACGTAAGAACAGAGTTTTTCCGTTAATATACGAAAGAAACTGCGGAAAGTTTCTGAAAACACATAATTTTTCCGTTAACACGTCTAAACAAGAAAGATGACTCCGAATTTTCGGGTGTAATAAGCACGTCTTTTGAATCCGTTCTGACGCAAATTAAATTTATCAAAGCTATTCAAAGTCAATGGAACCGGTATGGAAAACAATAGTATCTGACGGAAGAAAGACGTTTTTCAATCGGGTTTTTAATCCCTCAGATATTGCTGTAAACGGAATCGTGAGCTTACGCCCTCTGGTTGCAGACTTGTGCGTTAAGAAAAGCATGAATTTATATGAGAAACATTTCGCACCGGAAACGCTCTCCCACATAGAAAGAATTTTTCAAATCGGGTTCTTAGAAACAGATATCGACAAAAATAAGATGTGACTTTAGGTACCATGGTGGGAAAACCATGCATTATTTTAGGAAGAAAATATTCTCAAAAGGTTTTTCCAAATGAGCTGTATCAGTCCAAGAAAAAAAAAATAGTCGAGTTTTCAGGAGCCCAGATTTTGCTACAAATACATCAGAAGCAGAATTTAACACTTATGCCCCCTGGTGGCCAAACCATTCCTTACCAAACATTAGAAATTATGTGAAAAATATTTTCCATCAGGTCTTGTATGCGATACAGGAAGAATTTTTCAAATCGGAGTTTTAGAAGCAGAAAAAAACGCAGAAAACGCAATATACCTTTGTGCCCCCTAGCGGAAAGTCTATGAATTACTTGAAAATTTTGAATTTATAGTAAAAACATTTCGCATCGGAAACATTATCCAACAAAGAAGGAATTTTTCTAATCGAACTCCTAGAAGTAGAGGTATTGACAAAAATAAGATATACATCAACGCCCCCTGGCGTAGAAACCATGCATTATTTCAAGAAGAAAATGTTCCTAAAAGGTTTGTCGATATGAGTAGTATCGGTCAACAAACCACTTTTTTTTTCAATCGAGAATTTAGAAGCTCATATTTTGCTGCAAATACATCAGAAGCGGAAACTAAGACTTACGCCACCTGGTGGCCAAACCATTTTTTTTAAATTTAGAAATTATGTGCAAACGATTTACCATCAGGAGCTGTATCTGGTGCCGAAAGAATTTTTCAAATCGGAGATTTAGAAGCAGAGATATTGGGAGAAAAGCAATTTACCTTTATGCCCCCTAGCGGAAAGTCTATGAATTAATTGAAATTATATGAAAAACATGTCACACTGGAAACACTATCCAACAAAGAAGGAATTTTTCAAATCGGACTCCTAGAAGTAGAGATATTGGCAAAAATAAGATATAGATCTACGCCCCTGGCGGAGAAACTGTGGAATATTTTGAGAAGAAAATATTCAAAAAATGTTTATCGATCTGAGTGACATCAGTCCACGAAAGAATTTTTTCAATCGATATTTTAGAAGCTCAGATTTTACATCAGAAGCAAAAATGAACACTTACGCTCCCTGGTGGTGAAAGTATTCTTTACCAAAAATTGAAATTATATGCAAAAGAGTTTCCATCAGGAGGTGTATCCGCTGAAGAAAAAAAAATCGAATCGGAGTTGTAGAAGAAGAGTTATCGGGAAAAATGTAATTTACTTTTATGCCCCCTAGCGGGAAATCTATGCGTAATTCGAAAACGTAACTATATCTAAAATACTCTCTGACATAAATGGAATCGAAAGACAAAAGAATGTTTTCAATCGGATGTTTAGAAGCAAATATGTGGAATAAAACGTATTTTTGAATTCGACATCATCTGCATTTACGCCCCCTAGCGGCGAAATTGTAAGTCGTAAAAAAAAAAAAAACGAAATAAAGGATCATCATTTGCATATTTCAAGCTTCCCAATGCAAAAATAATTTTTCATGTCGGACTAATAGGTGCAGAGGTATCGTGGGTACAGACGGACGGACAGACAAACCGGTAACATAAGCACGTTTTTTTTTACAAAAGACGTGCTAAAAAAGGGCAAGTTACCGTTAATATACGAAAGAAATTACTGAAAGGTTTCTGAAAATTCAGAGTTTTCCTGGCGTACGAAAAATACGTGAAATTCAGGGTATTTTCCGTCATTTTACGGAAATATTCTTCGTTAATTCACGAAGGGAATCACGGGAAATAGCTTGTGAATTTCAGAATTTTTTTACAGTGTATGGCTCATATTGGTTATGAAAAGTCTTTCGATTCCGTGAAACCACCAGCACTTAAAACTTCTTTGAAATCCTGAGGTATTGAAGATGCACACTTTAATATTTTTCATAACGTTTATGAAAATGCAAATACAAAGGTTCGACTGTTTGGGGGCACAGTACGTATAAAAGTTGGAAAGGGAGTGAGACAAAGTGACATAATATCTTCCAAGTTCTTCAATGACCAGTCTTTCAGTCACTGAACTGAGAAAACAAGAGGATAATGATTAATACAGATAGTTTAACTCACCTTCGTTTTGCTAACGAACTAATCATGTTTGCAAGCACCCTCTTAGAGCAGCAGATTATGATTCAGTAACTTGATGGCAAGTGAGACAAAGTTACACCATATCTCCCAAGCCCTTCAATGACCCGTCTTTTAGTCACTGAACTAGGAAAACAAGGGGACAATGATTAATACAGATAGTTTAACTCACCTTCGTTTTGCTAACGAACTAATCATGTTTGCAAGTACTCCCTCAGAGCCGCAGATTATGATTCAGTAACTTGATGGCAAGTGAGACAAAGTGACACCATATCTCCTAAGCCCTTCAATGACCCGTCTTTTAGTCACTGAACTGGGAAATCAAGGGGATAATGATTAATACAGATAGTTTAACTCACCTTCGTTTTGCTAACGAACTAATCATGTTTGCAAGCACCCCCTCAGAGCCGCAGATTATGATGATTATGATTCAGTAACTTGATGGCAACTGAGACAAAGTGACACCATATCTCCCAAGCCCTTCAATGACCCGTCTTTTAGTGACTGAACTGGGAAAACAAGGGGATAATGATTAATACAGATAGTTTAACTCACCTTCGTTTTGCTAACGAACTAATCAGGTTTGCAAGTATTCCCTCAGAGCCGCAGATTATGATTTAGTAACTTGATGACAAGAGTAAAGAAGTACACTGGTGCGCAAAAACTAAGGACGAAGAGGAGAAATTAGAATAACAGCGGAACGAGCTGGCAGAACGGACCGAAAGACCAGTCAGGAGATAGATTAGGGTCCTGTACGGTAGGGCATGCGCATATATGCAGCATGACGTAGGGGGGAGGGACTGTCGGAAGGGTATGAAGCACACGGGCGGTGTTCGCTCAGCAATCCGGTGAAAGCTATTGCACGGTGTACATCGGTTTGAACGACGTCGAGTTGCTGCCACCGTGAGATATGGCCAATAGGCACTCCAGTAGACGACATCTGGATGACTTTACCCGAGGTCGCGTCATTGGGCAGTTGGAGAAGAAGGTCGAAGTGTGACTAGTGTGGCCGAGGAGTTGGGGATCGCTCACAGCATCGTTTCACGAGCTTGGAGAGCATTTCAAACGACAGGAACAGCTGTCCGAGAGTTTAGCAGTGGTCGTCCACGAGCAACCACGGCAGCGGACGACCAGTATATTGTCCTACAGGTGAGAAGAGATAGACGGCAGACAGCGGGAGAAATCGCAAGGCACGTGCAACAGACAACTGGATGTCCGTTATCGCGTTTTACCGTGGCCAGGAGGCTGCACAAAGGTGGTCTATTTGCACGACGACCAGTACGGTGTGCGCCATTAACGCCTGCTCATCGTAGACGGCGGTTTCTGTGGTGCCAGGAACACAAGAACTGGACACATCAGCAATGGGGTCGAGTTCTCTTTATGAATGAGAGCCGATTTAGTCTGACGAGCGATTCTGAACGTATATACTAGTACATCTGGAGAGAGCAGGGAACACGCAATCACACCTCCAACATCATCGAAAGGGACCGGTTTGGAGGTGGCAGAGTTCTCGTTTGGGGCAGTATCATACTTGGTAGCCGTACTGACCTCCACATCTTCCAAGGAGGTTCAGTCACTGGTGTCCGCTATTGTACCGAGGTTCTCCTGCCACACGGGCGTCTGTTTAGAGGTGCTGTGGGTCCTGAGATCCTCTTCATGGACGACAACGTTACACCTCATCGTACAGTGGCTGTCGCAGTGCTGTTGGAGAGTGAAGATATTCAACGCATGGATTGGCCTGCAAGGTCCCCGGACCCAAATCCAATCGAACGCGTGTGGGACCTTCTCGGGAGACGCTTGGCAGCACGTCACCAGCCGCTAGCAACGATTCCGCAGCTGCGATTGGCGCTACAAGAGGAATGGGCAGCGATGCCTAAACAGCTCCTTGACAACCTCGTCTTCAGCATGGACAGACGTTGTAAATCCTGCAACGCAGTCAGGGGTGATCATATCCCCTATTAAAGACTGGATTTTTCTTGGCAGCCGCCTGTCACATGGACGTTTCTGTCTTCTGTCCAGTTGTGCTCGAAGCTACCTTTTCAATAAAGTGCCTTTGTATCCTTTGGTTTCCTTGTTTGGACGGGTTTGCTCACTTGTCCCATATTCTTACATCTTGGGGATCTTATGGTATGATTTGAGTCGATGTGGAGCACTTCTGCATGACGTTACATTCGAAAAACCGTCTCGTCCTTAATTTTTGCACGCCAGTGTAGAATATAAGATGAACTTACAGAAAACGAAGCCTGATGTATAATGCTTCCACAGAAATTGATGATTTAGAGGTTGACGGGACAAATTTGGAAGTAACTGATATTACAGAGGAAGTTCACACATTTTTAGAACCATTTCCCAGAAATACGATTAATGTTTAAAATAAAGTTATTTCTTTATTAAATGTTCTATATGATAGCCCTTTCTCTGGACTAACAACGTACATCTAGATTTCCAAAATAACAGCGGGTTTCTTAAAATTGGTAGTGGTATTTCATTCCACTCCTTTTCCACTGCTTTCCATAGTCCAATCATTGTTTTAGGTCTGCGCTCTTTTTAGCATTCCGAATAGTCCATTGGTGACACATCAGGGGATTTTGAAGGGTTCTGAGCAAAAGGTATGCACTTGATCCTCGTCTCTTTTTTCACTTTTTCTAAGAAATGGAGTGGTGGATTTGGATGTACGACTGGCAGTCTTATCCTGAAATTTTTTGAAGGCTTGGTAGATAAAAGAATGGTATTTCCTCTTTAAACATAGGAGTTAAAACATGGTACTATGTAGAATTGATTTTAACATTCCTTTCAACTTTTTTTAACTTTAATTTCCCATTGTACGAGAAACTTGCAATAATCATGAATCCCTTACTGAAACTTCCTTCGGATTCTAGGAACCAAGTCTGTAAGCCTTTTTCTGCTCTTTTGCTATAGTAAATCGATCTTTTCTTGCTACAGTCGTTTAGCTAGACCCATGTTTCAGCAATAGTCATAATTGATTTCAATCTGTCTCCGGCTGAGGGATTTTCATAAAGAAGTCTACACCGTGTTCTGCGCTTAGCCACTTGCCTATAGACAAAAGGCCGTGAACAATGTTTTTTGTTCTTTCTGAGATTCGAATCTTTGTTTATTACCTTGCTTACAGTTAATACAGAGATTTTTAGCGTCTTAGCGATTGCTCTTTGAGTCGGTGGATTTGTGTTTAGGACCAGAGACCGTAAGTTTTAAACAGTCGTAAAAGTACGTACCTTCTTTGGATATTCGCCAAGCAGAAATCATCGCTCTTTCCACGTTAATAAGTGAGTCTCGGAAAAATTTTCATCGGCCGCCAGCGACAATCGAACCCAGGGTCTTTCAGTTACGCGCCGGACATGCTAACACTGCACCACATCCGCTTGGAATTCGCCAGACTCCCATGTGATTAACTGCCAAACTACATGACAGGTTGCTTCACTGAGCCCCGCACAGTGCTGGGCATTCACCAATGATGCAAAGCAGCAACTGAACAAATAACTAGGAGGTGAATGAACAATTAATACACAAAATTGACGTGGACTAGGAGCATTAAACAGAAGTCATCGCTCTTTCCACGTTTATAAGTGAGTCACGAAAAAAGTTATCATCGGCCGCCATCGGGAATCGAACCCAGGTTCTTCCAGTTACGTGCCAGACATGCTACCGCTGCAATACAGCCGCCTCGAATTCTTCAAACTCTCGTGTGATTAACTGCCAAACTACATGGCAGGTTGCTTCATGGGGCCCCGCACAATGCTGGGGATTCACCAAAGATGGAAAGCTGCGATTGTACAAAAAAAAAAAAAAAAACTAGGAGGCCAATGGATAATTAATTCAAACACTCGACGCAGATCAGTAACACCAAACAGAAATAATCGCTCTTTCCACGTTAATTAGTGAGTCTCGGTAACGGCCGATGAGAATTTTTCCGAGACTCACTTATTAACGTGGAAAGAGCGATGATTTCTGTTTGGTGCTCCTGATCAACGTCGAGTGTTTGAATTAATTACTTTGGATATTCGTTTTGTGTTCTTTTTCCTGTTAAAAGCAATGCTTGACAATTTCTCCTCCTATTATTAATAATATTGCTTATTTTACATTTAGAAATGCTAATTCCGTGATTTTCACAGCGTTTTTTGATTACAGAATACGAATATTTCTCTTCGTAAAGAGAGAAAACATAATCTTCTATCCATAGCTTGTTTACGTGCGCGCCACTTTCTTAACAGACAATATTTAACTGCGGCAGATGTTTCTTTCGTGTTCATCTAACACGCTGTTGCCAGTTTAAATTCTTTGAACTGCCTTTATTTTCTGTAATTTCTTTTCAGAAACATTCTAAAAATGTGTGAACATTCTCTGTACACCCAATAGCGCATCCAGCGGGGGAGGGGGGAGGGGGTAGGATCGTTCCCCCAAAGCAGGAGTTTCCTTTTTTACGCTTTTCAACCGTAGGTTGACGAAGCGTATATGCTCCAGCTTCCTCCGCCTGTCTGTCAGTTCGTCCATCTGTCCGCTCGATAACACACGCAAAAATTGTTCGATTTCGATGAAATTTTAGTATGTGGTAGGGGACAACCTAGGGACGAACCCTATTGAAAATGGACGAAATGGGGTCAAAGGTCATGACATAGGAGCGGGATCGATTCCATTGCCGTTATGCGTCATAACTTGCGTAAAAATGGTTCAATTTCGATTAAATTTTAGTATGTGGTAGGGGACCACATCGGCGGCACGAATCCTATTGAAAATTGACTAAATGGGGTCAAGGTCAGGACATAGGAGTGGAATCCATTGCCCTCATGCGTCATAACTTGCGTAAAAATGGTTCGATTTCGATTAAATTTTAGTATGTGGTAGGGGACCACCTCGGCACGAATCCTATTGAAAATTGACTAAATGGGGTCAAGGTCAGGACATAGGAGTGGGATCCATTGCCCTCAGGCGTCATAACTTGCGTAAAAATGGTTCGATTTCGATGAAATTTTAGTATGTGGTAGGGGACCACCTCGGCACGAATCCTATTGAAAATTGACTAAATGGGGTCAAGCTCAGGACATAGGAGTGGGATCCATTGCCCTCAGGCGTCATAACTTGCGTAAAAATGGTTCGATTTCGATGAAATTTTAGTATGTGGTAGGGGACCACCTCGGCACGAATCCTATTGAAAATTGACTAAATGGGGTCAAGGTCAGGACATAGGAGTGGGATCCATTGCCCTCATGCGTCATAACTTGCGTAAAAATGGTTCGATTTCGATTAAATTTTAGTATGTGGTAGGGGACCACCTCGGCACGAATCCTATTGAAAATTGACTAAATGGGGTCAAGGTCAGGACATAGGAGTGGAATCCATTGCCCTCATGCGTCATAACTTGCGTAAAAATGGTTGGATTTCGATGAAATTTTAGTATGTGGTAGGGGACCACCTCGGCACGAATCCTATTGAAAATTGACTAAATGGGGTCAAGGTCAGGACATAGGAGTGGGATCCATTGCCCTCATGCGTCATAACTTGCGTAAAAACGGTTCGATTTCGATTAAATTTTAGTATGTGGTAGGGGACCACCTCGGCACGAATCCTATTGAAAATTGACTAAATGGGGTCAAGGTCAGGACATAGGAGTGGGATCCATTGCCCTCAGGCGTCATAACTTGCGTAAAAATGGTTCGATTTCGATGAAATTTTAGTATGTGGTAGGGGACCACCTCGGCACGAATCCTATTGAAAATTGACTAAATGGGGTCAAGGTCAGGACATAGGAGTGGGATCCATTGCCCTCATGCGTCATAACTTGCGTAAAAATGGTTCGATTTCGATGAAATTTTAGTATGTGGTAGGGGACCACCTCGGCACGAATCCTATTGAAAATTGACTAAATGGGGTCAAGGTCAGGACATAGGAGTGGGATCCATTGCCCTCATGCGTCATAACTTGCGTAAAAATGGTTCGATTTCGATGAAATTTTAGTATGTGGTAGGGGACCACCTCGGCACGAATCCTATTGAAAATTGACTAAATGGGGTCAAGGTCAGGACATAGGAGCGGGATCCATTGCCCTCAGGCGTCATAACTTGCGTAAAAATGGTTCGATTTCGATGAAATTTTAGTATGTGGTAGGGGACCACCTGGGGACGAACCGTATTGAAAGAGAACGACAAAGATCAGGACATAGGAGCGGGATCCATTCGATTGCCCTTATACGTCATAACTTACGTAGTTGCGACAAAACTTTAGCATGTTGTTCCGGATGTATACTGAACCGGTTGTGTTGAATATTATTGAAATGGGGTTAAAGGTCAGGGCACAGGAGCAAGATTTATTCCACAGCTATTATCCTCATAACTTGAGTAATGATTTCTGATATGTTGGAAAGCGTTTCATAATCAATGCATTGCATGATTTTACTAACTTGTTAAATAACCAATACGTAAATAATTAATGCATTGATTTTGGTAAAACTGTAGTAATAAGTTCACATGTTTTCGTAAAAGTTTTCATAACTTTTACGAAAAGTCATAATTTTTACGTAAAAGTTTTCATAACTTTTACGAAAACCTGTGAATATAAAGTATTCTGTTCTAGCTTCAGCAGAAAACAACAACAACAACAACAAACTAGAGGTTCAGAAACAGAGATAAATGAGAGTGGAAGTGCAAAGAGAATTTGCCTGATCAAGAAAAGCAATGAGTGAGCTTTGTTATGTTTCTTGCATCATTAGTAATTGGGAGCAGAGAAAACCCCGTGTGGAGTAGAATTTGAAGTGTGTGTGCGTATGAGACAGTGTGGGAGACACAGCGAACTACGTACCTCGATTGGGCAATAAACAAAAACTAGTAAAAAATTCCAAAGCTGGAAATCCTTTTATTAAATTATTTCATCGGAATAGAAGAAATCAAACTTTATTTTGAAAGATTTTATGCGGGCGTGAGATCCAAAAATCATCAAGTTGTTTTCCTCTAAAAGCGGGAAATTGAACGCCATGAAAATAACCTTGATTTTTCAGTTCTCGTTCCAAGTTTGTGATTTATTTTTTTATACACTATATTGACAAAACTCACCAGACACCTAGAAGAGAAACACAACATAGCATTTTTTGACATACACTGACGGAAAAAAATCCCAACACCACGAAAAAATAGTTGTGGAGGAATGAAATGGCGGCAATACATTTGAATAGGTAACATATTTAATCGATTAAGGTTTCAAGATCACAGCTTATTGTAAGCGCGAGAAGAGCCATTTTAAATGTGAAATGCTGGTACATTAATAACCGGTGTAACCGCCAGAATGTTGAATGCAAGCACGCAAACGTTCATGCATTGTGTCGTACAGGTGCTGGATGTCAGTTTGTGGGATGGAGTTCCATGCCTGTTGCACTTGGTCGGTCAATACAGGGACGGTTAATGCTGGTTGGGGGTGACGCTGGAGTTGTCGTCCAATGATGTCCCATACGTGCTCGATTGGTGAAAGATCTGGTGATCTAGCAGGCCACGGCCACATGTCGACACTCTGTAGAGCACGTTGGGTTACAACAGCGGTATACGGGCAAGCGTTATCCTGTTGGAAAACACCCCTGGAATGCTGTTCATGAATGGCAGCACAACAGGTTGAATCACCAGACCGACGTACAACTGTGCTGTCAGCGTGCGTGGGATAACCGCGAGAGTGCTCCTGCTGTCATAAGAAATTGCTCCCCAGACCATAACTCCAGGTGTAGGTCCAGTGTGTTTCGGCCGCAGACAGGTTGGTTGCAGGCGCTCACCTGGCCTCCTTCTTACCAACACACGGCTATCACTGGCACCCAGGCAGAACCGGCTTTCATCAGACAACACAACCGATCTCCACTCCGTCCTTCAATGAGCTCTAGCTTGACACCACTGATATCGCAAACGGCAGTGGTTTGGAGTAAGTGGAATGCACGCTACAGGGCGTCTGGCTCGGAGCTGTCCTTCAAATAACCGATTTGTAACAGTTTGTTGTGTCACTGTGGTGGCAACTGTAGCTCGAATTAATGCCGCAGACGCGGTACGATGCGCCACGGCCATACGCCGTACACGGCGGTCTTACCTCTCAGTAGTGCCACGTGGCAAGCCGGAACTCGGTCTTCTTGAGGCAGTACCTTCCCTTGACCACCGCTGCCAACAATCGTGCACAGTGGCTACATTCCTGCCAAGTCGTTCTGCAATATTGCGGAAAGAAAATCCACCTTCTCGTAGCCGTATTACACGACCTCGTTCAAACTTCGTGAGCTGTTGATAATGGCTTCTTCGTCTTTTAAAAGGCATTCTTGACTAACATCAACACCGTACGTCGAATCTCAACGATAACTAACGCTCACGAACGTTACAGCGCGTATTTACAGCAAACCTGCTTTGTATGTTCCGAGGGGCGCTACCAGCGCCACACGTATGCGCCGAGCGCGAAATTTGCATAGACGTCATCTAACAGATGTACTCTCACCGCCTACCAACTGTCGTTTATCTAACGCAACCCCTTTTTGGTGTTGGGATTTTTTTTCCGTCAGTGTACATTAGTACGGTGTCGGTCCACCTTTGGCCTTAATGCATGTACTGACCCTTCGAGACATGCTTTCGACAGGGTTTTGGAACACAGCGATAGGTATGCGCTTCCATTCAGTACATAATGCTGTCGCTAACTGTTGCTCAGTAGTAGGCCTTGGTTCCAAACTTCTTATGCGGCGCTCTAATTCATCCCATATGGGATTAAGATCAGCGCTCTGTGCTGGCCAGTCCACACACGACACGGACCCAACAAAAACACAAGTGCTGGGAAACTGCTGGCCACCAGCTGGCAGTGATGGGTCACTGCTGGCTCAAATATGCCGCTCACGGCCCGGTAGTGGTCCGTTGGTGGAAGCGCTATCAGTTGGCGAGCCATTGATCGCCCTGCAGCATCGCTGGGAATTGTGGGCCTTCAAGCAAGTGCCACTAGCGGCCCGTTGCTGGCAACCAATGCAACCCCCAACAGCAGGTGGAAGCAACGGGACTGCGCATGCGCAGAAACAACACTTGCTGTGTCTCTCATGGTACCAGTTAGTTGAAGACGACGCTATCGCCATCGTGTTGTTTTAGTGGATGTTAAGAAAAAATCCATATGTGGAGAAGCGAATTAATTTCCTAATGAAATTTTACGTCGACGAAGGTATCAGATTAAGCCGTGAAATACTAGATTACAGCCATGAAATACACCCACTCCATTCCCATGAATAACAATTCATGGAATGGAGTGGATGAATAACAAGAAAAAATTTGAAACCGCTTGAAACAAATATCCTGGAAAACCATTAAAACAACGTTTGTTGGACAAAAAAAAGAATTATATGCGTACAAAATTTATTAATAATTTGAAAGAAAAAAAAAGCAACGCTATGTGGTGTACTCATCCATGGGTTGAATACACAAGACTGGGAGGAATTCGCTTCTAAAAATAGCGAGAAGTAAAATAAAATATCTTTTACTCTTTAAAACAAATGTAGCTTCGGACAACGGAAAGGAAAGACACAACGTTAAAAATGTAACAGAATGTGACATGAACCCGGGTAAATATATATTTATTCAACAATCTCTTTTCAAGACGGCAAGGACAGTACAAAACTTTGGAAAGCGACTCTAAGTATGTACACGCCTTGAAAATGAGTGAAGTTCCCTTAAGGTAAAAAAACAACAAAAACTATCGTTACGTTGGAAAAATTTATTTATCAATTATATGAAACTGACTTTTATGAAAATTACCTCGCAATATTGTAAAATGAAAGAGGGAAGCATTCGATTACACATTGCATACCAAACAGACAGCTTTAAGCATATACTGGAGTGCGGCAAATTAGTCCGGTCTGTAGAGAGCTCAGCTGTCACGGATTTGGTTCAAATCTAGTCAGATGCAAACGGGCGTTTTACTGGTCTGTTGATCAAATTTCCCCAGCGCAGTGCGTTTATTCACACACTTCGTAAGGGTAGAAAAAAATTGTAGCTTTGGGCTGCGGTTATCCTTGCTTTTTTTATTATTATTATGGCTACTACTGGGAAATTGATGGACAAGATTCGGCAAGCCACCAGTTACGTCACGTGGTTGCTGGCTGCCACTAACGGCACACTAGCGGACCACATTAGGCTAGCCATCATTTCTGGCACGTGCTTGCAGGGCCACTGAAGGGCCACTTGTGGCAGCTACTGCCTGTGATGGACCACTGATGGCCCTGTTATGGCATATGACAACTTATGGGGGTGCCAACTGTTGGCCAGCTGTTGGCCTGAACTGCTGGCCCTTCTGTTGGCCGCCCGGACAATTTATTGACGGTTCGGCAGCGGCAACACAGTGCTGGGCCATTGCTGGCTGCCAGCAATGGCCCGGTGCTGGCCCAGCAAGACTGTTTTTGCTGGCGAATTACACGCCGTAACAGTCCTTGCTTTATGGCTCGGTGCATTATCCTGCTGGTACCAACAAGGATCGGTTCCGATAGTATTGCCACAGAGTTGGTACGGCATAATTGTCCAGAACATCGAGGTAGACGTGCTTGTTAACAGGTTTGTCCAGGATAACCAATGGGCCGGGACCATACCACGAAAAACACCCCCACACGAGTACACTGCCAGCCCCAAACTTGACCGTAGGAACCAGGACACGAAAAATCTCGGAAATTTTACCCGTCCTCGAGGACGGTTTGTCTAAAAATGTGCCCGTCCTCCTTTGAAAGTAACCCGTCAGACTCGTATAAATACCATAACTACGTAGAATTTAAATATTGTCATTCTTTTTCAGTTTTCCATTCAATAGTGGCTTAACTGTTGGAACTTTTTACATGCTATAGTTCCTTTGTGTGAAATGCAATTTCTCAGTTGGAAATTATTAGTATTTCATGCGAACAAATACCTCGGTAATAAAATGTAATTCAAGGAAAAAGTTTTCACGTACCTCTCAGTTGTAAGTGGTCGATGTTCGAATCTTTGTATGGCTGTTCTCATCAGGCTCTTGAGTTTAGACTTTTAAGAATTTAATCGGCACATTTTCTTCACGGGTCCCGAAATTGGATAGACAAATTAATTTATTCGATTAATTTGTCTATCCGATTTCAGGACCCGTGAAGAAAATGTGCCAACTAAATTCTTAAAAGTCTGAACTCGAGCCTCAAGAGTCTGATGAGAACAGCCATACAAAGATTCGAACATCGACCACTTACAACTGAGAGGTACGTGAAATTTTTTTCCTTGAATTACATTTGATTACCGAGGTATTTGTTCCCAGTAAATACTAATAATTTCCAACTGAGAAATTGTTTTTCACACAAAGGAAGTATAACACGTAAAAAGTTCGAACAGTTAAAATACTATTGAATGGATTTAACTGAAAAAGAATAACGTATATAAAACATGTTTTTTAATCTCGATATGTCGAGAAATACGTGCGTATTAAATATCGTCACTTTTCTGATTTTTTTTAATGTACATACAGAAAATAAATACATTTCTGCTTTCTTATCAAAAAGCTTGTTACACAGAATCTAGAATTTTCAACTGCAAAATGGCAAAAGATGTGAGATAGAATGTGGGGGTTCGGACATTTGGGCACATTCCCTTTTAAAGCAATGAAATTGCGCTGCGTAAAAAATTATAGTGTTCCTATATTTCTCACTACTTGAGCAAGTGGTGTGCACAAAATTTTTTTCACTTATATCTCATTAATCATTAAGAGATTGAGACATATTTACGATTTTCTGTCTGAAAGACGGGGCGGACATTTGGGCACCGGACATTTGGGCACAAATGTTTAAGGGGCCGTATAACAATTGTCGTTTCTTGGCCCAATAGTAAGAGTTTGACCGAGAAAATGTTCGCCGTAAGTTACTTAGGCCCTAAATATTTACGGGCACGTGCCTACTCAGCAAACCTTGGGGGGGGGGGGGAGTTAATACTAAAAGTGTAAAATAGTAAAATATGAAAATTTTCTCGTCATATCGGGAGATTTTCAGCATTTACAAACTACAACTGGAGACATTATCTCAGGGCATGAACCTATTGAGCAAACCTGTCGGGGGGAGGGGGTACCAAAAGTGTAGAATATGAAGAATTTCTTTTCCGACCTAGAGATTTTCATCATTCACATGCCTTCAGATAATGTGTCGAGTTGTAGCTGCTATTTTCTGAGAATCTCCCGATCGGACGAGAAATTGTTCATATTTTACACTTTTGGTATTACCCCCCCCGACTAGTTTCCTGAGGCAGAAGATACCCTCAGATAACTGGACGAGTTGTAGGTTGTAAACGCGGAAAATCTCCCGATCAGACCAGAAAATCTTTATATTTCATATTTTGGGTTTTAAGCACCCCCTCCCCCGACAAGTTTTCTGGGTTTGCACATACTCGCAGAGAATTTTTTTATTTGTAGTTTCTGGAAAAATATCGTATAGCGGTTGGCTTGAAGACAACGGCGAATCATTAGTATGTTTTTAAATAAATGTTGCATAAGACTACCACTGCTTTCAGGCCAACACCATATAACCTCTACAGTCCATCAGTGCAATCCGAACTTTCCTCTCGTATTTGTAAGGTTTGCAGAAAATATTTTACACATCAAATTATTAATATTGCGGTATTACTCAGGCAGAAAATAATATTAGGACTAACGTTTAGGCCCTTCTAAAAGTTTTCATTCCGTCATTCCCATATTCGCGTTATGTAGGTGAGGTGGCCAAGGAACCGCAATTTTTATATGACCCCTAACGGTTTTTTGGCCAGCAGTCTGTGACCAGTTGTCCGAACACCGTTTATAACAGACATATAAACTTATCAGTCGATCACATATTTTTCCCGTCAGCATCTCTTCTGTGGGCATATTTTCCGTGGGCGTTTTTTCCTATTTTCGAAAAGTGAGCGTTTTTTCCGTGGGCATTCTTTCATGCAATCAGGAACAGTACACTGTGGTAAATAGCGTTCCCCCGGCTGCCACCATACCCACACACGGCCATCAGACTGATGGATCGTGTATCTGGATTCATCAGTCCAATAGGACCCGTTTCCATTCATCTGCGGTCCACGATAAATGTTCTTTACGCCATGCTAAACGACGAGTAGCATTCCGAGTGGAAATAAAAGGCTTGTGAACAGCCGCAAGACCACGGTAACCCATGGAATGAAGTTCTCTGCGAATGGTAGGTGTAAATACCGAGGTTCCAGCATTTTTACTCCCCTCTATCTACACTGAGGTCTCGTGCAGAAATCCGTCGATTAGCTGTAACAACTCTCCTGACTATTAACAAATTTTATTGAACTTTTAGGCATAAAATAATACAGGCGCACCACAAAGTGGGAAAAACAATAATTAAACAATGAATGAAAGTAATGACATTATCAACAGATGAATGCGGCTACGCCGGTCAAGATAATATGAAAAATGCTAAAAACCACAACAAGGTGGTAAAATACACGATACACAGAGACAGCAAAGTACACGAAAGCAATTACAATTGGCACTGGCAATAGCCAGGATATAATCGAGGAACGCCTAACAACAGAAAAGGACATCCAACACGGCACTCTATTAACAATCAGGAAAACCAGAAATAGAAACAATAAATACAGTAAGCACTGTACACCAACAGTGCGCAACAAACCCGGTAAAATTCACATGAATACCACTCAAGTGAGTGATTCTGAAGACAAGATTAAGGCGTGCCGCACTGAGCGACGCTAAACAATGAGAAAACAGATCTACAAGTGAACGGGCAGCACCACTCAAGAACATAGAGGGAAAAACATAAAGGAACAACATAGCATCATGCACAATTTGAAAAACGGTACAAATAAATGTGAGCCCAATGACACCGCCTCGAACAGAAATCGCACGAGGTTTGGAGATACAATACAGAACGCCAAAAACGCAAGTGCAAAACCCCCGGGGCACATCGGGGATACAAAACAAACAAGAAATACAAACAGCACGGTGCACTGTGAACAGGAAAAATACGTGTGAGAGATAGTTGATAATGACAGCAATCACAGTACCAGAGAAATAATACAGATTACGGTAAGTTACATAATACGCACTACAGGTGAATGGCAAACGCCAACTAAACAAAAACAGAACAATAAAAATTACAATTCACACTTGATTGTAAGCTCAATTCACAAAAATCAACATTGATACAAAATTTATAGTGACCCTGGACTCGACCAAGGATCAAAGGATCACAAAGGAACTAGTACCAACAGAAATGCCGAAAAAAGTACACTGTATACATACAAGAAAACTGAAAAAATTGTACAAATTCAAGAAACACAATAACAAGAACAAGGCATGAACAACACGGTAAACATTATCAGCTTATCCGTGATGAACACCGCAAGCGAGTGCGAAAAAAGAAGCACAACGCTCGCGTTAACTGGTGAAAGCATGAAAAAGAAAATCGTATAAAATGATACAGTATTTACAGGTCAATGAACTTTCACCAACTCAAACAGAACGAAGAGCGTGAAAAGTGTGCAGCGAGGTCACGTTCACATAACACAAATACAACAGGGGAATGAGAGTCCGGGAACTTCGGACTCGAACATAAACCCTGTGATAAGCCAAACATTACATGACTGGAAAGAAAAACAAGGAATAAGCACACTGGGTACACAGGGAAACAGAACATTCGAGTGAGAGGTACGAACAAGCAAGCACTGTTCCTCGTTGCATAACAATACATAATACACAGTACAATGGTCCAGTGAACAGGAACGATGTAAAACTTCAGTATACATAATGTGCGTGCTATATAAATTACAAGCATAGAGAACAGAACTTCGCTGTCTCAGATAACAGTAGGGAAAAAGAAGCAATGGACGAACAATTTACAATAAACAGGGTACATGGCAAACCAAGGTACGAAAACAAGTGACAATATCAGAAATTATGTACAATGAAGATAGGTTACAACAGCATACAATTACAGGCAACCAACAATACCACGCCAATTGACAGCAATAAGGTGACCATAAGATATGGTACATATATATCATAAAACACCAGGAAGAAAATGAAAAAAGAAAGTGGTACATGCAGCTTAGACTCGGGTACAAACCTGTACCGAAACAAAAGAAAACGAGTCACATTAGTTAACAATTCGCAAAACCTATGCCAAAAAAGGCACGCCACGGTGGACAACTACATAACCTGCCATTTGAGAGAACAGACACAAAGAAATGCAGATCCAACAAAATAACAAAATATAATTACAAATATACACTGTGTCCCAAAAGGCACATGGAAAAGTAAGAGGAGAAAGCACAACACAATTAACACGAAAGATACAGCGTCGACCCGTCAACTCGGAACCACCCGGTTTCCTGCGCCCAGGCAGACCGGAAGGAAACCAGAGATTGGGGGTGGACGCTGAAAAGTACTCCAGCCAGAGACGAGCCAAGATGCGATTCCGAAAAATCTTTCGCAGAGCTGCACCTGCAGAAAGGATGCTAGGTGTGGCAGAACGTGATCGTATAGAAAGGCGGTAAAGATGAATAACATGCTTCACAAGGACGAATAGGTAGGCAGAAGCATCCGGAAGTTTAGTTGGAGGATGCTTAGTTAGAAGTAGCCATGGATATGATTGGAAAGGAAGATCCCTGGAACAAATGATGCCAGCAAGACGAAAAGCAGTATGAAGCAGAGGTAGCAGAATGGGACAGTGACAATAAACGTGTAGAACATCGCCTTCAGAACCACAAAAATACAGAGTGAAGTAGAAGAAATAGACATACGAAAGAGAGAGGAAGGAACGGGAAGGCGACGGTGGAGAAACCGCCATTGAAGGTTAAGCTCCAGCGGGGAGGAGAGCGGCAAAGAAGATGCAGACCAGATTGTCAAAGAAAGCGAAGAAGAAACATCCGGGAGTGGGTGGGGAATAGCGAGGGGTGTGCTGAGAGTATATATATCGAACCGGTGGAAAAAGAAGAAATGGGGGTTACAGAGGCACGACGAGGAAGGAAGAAAGGAATAGAGAGGCTAGGACCAGAAACAGAGATGAGACCAGAATCAGAAACAAGGGAAGGGAAGAGAGAACAGAGAGTAGAACGAAGGAGATCATAATCTTCCTCCAGTAGGGGAGTAGAAGCGGGGAAGAGAGAGGAAAGGGGCTTCCAGGAAAGGTCAGCAGTAACTAAAGCTTGAACAGTTAAGATTCCAGAGCGGACCCAAGGAGGGAAGATGAAGTAGGGTTGATCAGGAATGTGAATCAGAGTCGAAAAGAAAAGTGGTTCGGCAAGAAGATCACGAGTAGTAGAGGGAGTTTCGCGAAGAAGTGGAAGTGAGCGGAAGAACGCTAGAGCTTGAGTAATGAGGGGTGGAAATTGATTAAAATAAGAAGGATAAGAGTCCATCCGAAGATATAAAAGAAAAGAAAAGGATGGATCTCGGAGAGAGATAAGAATATCAAAAGTAGAGCAGAGTGATGGAGAAGGAGTGAGAAGAAGGCGAAGGAATGAAACGATGCGAAAGGCTCGGTAGTAAAGGCGTACATCCGGTAGGCGAATTCCTCCCAAAGAAGCTGGAAGAGTGAGAGTCGTAGCAGCAACCCAATGCTTTGCTGACCAAATCACGGAAATAAAGATGCTGTTGATAGTAGAAAGACGAGCCGAGGTAAACACCGATGAGTTCCAAGAAAACAAGCATTGGGATAGAAGGTATCGCTGGACAATTTGCGCTCTCTGAATGTAAGATGCGAAAGAATGCGTGAATCGCCAAAACGCAGCTGAGCGTTGTAATCGAGGAAGGAGTCCATTCCAGGTAATAATTCCAGAAGTGAATGGATGTCCAATCTGGGCGCCAAGAATTTTCTGGGTCGAGGAGGACCACACCGCACCCCATGGGGCATCGGTGCGACCCATCCAAGACCCACACCACAACCCGGTGCTCTTGAGCACATTCAAGGACGCACCAGAGAGAGCTGCATACTGTTGATACGTGGAGTGTAGAATACCAAACTGTTCATCTCGTCGGAGACAGAAAGTGGCGTCATCTGCATAGGCTGAAACAACGAAACAGTGATGCCTGGTGCTAGAAACGGTCAACGGCAATGCAGAAAGAAGAGATGAACGGCTGGCAATCAAGAAAGGTTCGAATGCGAGGGCAAAGAATTGCCCTGAGAGGGGGCAACCTTGCCGGATTCCTCGTTGGAAAGGGATGGGTGCCGTCAAAAATGAGGCCGCCCGAACATGAAAGTAAGCGCCCCGATAAAGACTGAGAAGGAGAGAGACAAAAGCAGAAGGAAAGCCAAAATGGGTTAGAACAGCAGAGAGATAGTCATGGGAAACGTTATCAAAAGCAGACTGTTGATCAATGTTAAATAGGGCTAGGGGTTCTGAATGTTTGCGAGCAAGAAAATTGAGATTAAGAAGAAAAGAAATGTTGTTAGCGATAGATCGACCAGGCAGAGTGTATGACTGGTCGGGAGAAACAAGAAACGAAAGGACAGAGTTAAGACGTCGAGAAAGGAGTTTCGTGAAAAATTTATAATCAATATTAAGGATGGAGATAGGGCGCCAATTTGTCAGATTCAGGAGGTCACCCTTCTTCGGCAGGAGGATGACATGAGCAACTGTAAATTCCGGCGGAAGCGCAGAAGAAGAAAGAGCGCAAGAAAAACCAGCAGAAAGAAAAGGTAGAAGGGACGGAAGAAAGCACGGTAGAAGGACAGATCAGGTCCCGGGGAGGCATGGGAGTTCAGGGAGGAAAACGCCTCTCGAAGTTCAGGCAAAGAAAACTCAGCAGTGAGGGGAGCACAGAGAGAAGACGGGACCTGAGGGAGAGAAGAGAGAAGGGGAGAAGAAGAAAGATCAGTAACCTGCGCGACCGCTCGGAACTTCTCCTGAAAGAAGTGACGGACTTGGGAGCAAATAAGAGATGTGTCGAACGCGGTGGAGCCGTTAGGAAGGCGAAGATGTCGAAGTGAGGTTGACGCTCGTCTCGAAGATTCCATCTTGGAAAGAACTTCAAAGGCTTGTGTCGATGGAGATAGATGCAGAAGTCGAAGTCGACGCACAGCTTGTTGGGCAAGCGGTTGTAGGTGAGCGTGTAGTTCATCGTGAACTACTGAATACTGTGGATCCGACATTTGTAACGAAGAAAGTAAACCCCGAAGATTGCTGATCGCCATCGCACGAGTGGTAGTGATGGAAAATGAAAGGCGTCGTACCAATAATAGAAGGTCTTGTTTAATGTCGAGCCACAGGCGCAGGGCACCCGGAGTAGTTGCTAGCAGAGGTTTCCTAGCAGCAAGGAACTGCTCAACTGTATCGCAGAAAGATCGATCTTGTAAAATTGTATCATCAAAACTCCATCCACGACGAGCCGAAGGTGGTGATGGGGAGACACAAACAGATAGAGACACGGCGCTATGATCGGAGGACACTGTAGGGAGGTGCCGTGCGGAAGTAATAGTGGGAATCAAAGAAGAGACAACATAAATACGGTCCAATCGAGCGGCAGCAGAAAACTGCGTCGGGGAATTGCACCAAGTAAATGAAATGGTTTGAGGATTTAGCTGGCGAAAAGAGTCAACAAGCTGAAAATCAGCAATAAACTGTGTTAACTTGGAGACAAGATTCGCACGGTGTTCTCCATGCGACAAATAGCGGTCTACAGAGGGCTGCATCGTGCAGTTAAAATCCCCTCCAATGATGAAAAAATCCCCGGAGGGAATCGCAGAAATCGCTGCACGTAGACTCCGAAAAAGTGGATCAACAAATGATTCTTCAGTTGGTATATACACATTAAACACATGAAAAGTTACAGTATCAACACAGAAAGTAAGGCATTGCAATAATTCTGAATATAAGTTATTGACAGAAATAGAAGATATACGTTGCATTAAACGACGGTGTACACCGACGGCAATGCCACCAGACCTAGATTGGCGGTACGCATGGTAGAATGTGTAAGGACACGATCGCCATCTGTGTGTCGGCGTATCAGTTGAACATCGAGTCTCTTGAAGGAGGAGGACATCACTGGCATCCGCCGCGAGGTCCTCATAGACAAGGGCATTCACATCAGGGGTCGCAAATCCGCGACAGTTGAAGGTCGTCACCGTGAAAGCGCCAAATCAGAAGGTGGAGTGAGCACTTTACGCAAGTGGTCTCGAAGATTAGTGTATCGACGATGCATCATTTTCACAGCAGCAGCATCATTAGAAGACGGACTACGAAGCGCTTGATAGATGCAGTCCAACTCCGTCAACTGCGCAGTCACAGCTGGAAGCTGAGCCGTATGTGCCTGGACAAAAGGAGGGAATCCCCCAGGCAACGATTTCCGACAGAAAACGGCATATAACTCTGGATATGATAAAGGAGTCGACGGAAATACATGTTGTTGCAGTCTTGCAAGAAAATCCTCATAAGGTAAGATAAAGTCTTCAGGGTTCGAAGACAAATCACAGTTTTTCAGACGAGAAGCCGACGTACGGGATCGAGTAGAAAGTGGCGATTTACCTTGAGGCTTCCGCCGCTTGGAGGAATCGTCGGGGGCTTTTGGGGCTTCTCTTTTGTCAGTGCGAGACCTAGAGGTCGTGTCCGACCCATCACTTAAGGTGTGGTCACTGACGCTCAGGTAAGCGGTGTCGGTGTCCGCATTGGAAGTTTCAGTATCAGACAACACCCCTCCATCAGCATCAGTAATGTCGCCAAGTGGTGCAGGAGCAAGGAAAGGCGATGTCGGTGGTAATTCAGGATAATGCTCTACAGAAGCAGGTGGTGGTAAGGCAGTCGACTTAGGAGAGATCTCTATGTGAAGAGGATCAGCAGGTGCTGAAGATAGTGATGAGGCACCAACAGGGGTGTAGTGAGTATCCATCCGTGGTGCAGAAGAACCAGTTGATGGCCGTGCAATAGGACACTCTTTGTAGAAATGTCCAACTTCCTTGCACTGACTGCAATGGAATTCAGTCAATAGATCAATTTGGCGAGTCTGACCATCACACTTAACTGTGAAGTGAGTTGGGAGCTGAGCAATAGCTTCTTGAGAAGGAAAAACGACACGTGCAACTCGACGGGCTCCACGGATGGTATCATGCATCGGGTCGTTCTTTGCAGCTAAGTGTGTTTGAATCCCTCCAACGACTCGCCCCAGAGATGAAAGCACGGCATATAACATGACGTCAGTCACCTCTGGGGGTACAGGGTAAAAGGAAACATTTACTGGTCGTTGGGCCACTGGTTCTGGAGTAAGTTGGCGATCTCCAATGGTTAGGCCTGTCGTCAGGACAGACTTGGCATATTCAACTGTGGCAAGATAAACGACAACCGTCCGGCCCCGCCGGAACATATGCGAAATGGCGTCTGGGGAAACAGGCTTTGAAGGGCATCGGCATAGATCCGCATCGGTGTATCTGGGAGAGCCTCAAAACTAACTCCCTTAGCCAGGTTTTCAAAAAAAGCAGTCGCGGCTGGCGAGCCTGCTGGAATTTCAAGAAGAATGTTGTTTCCAGCACGATAAATATAAGTGTGCAAAGCTTGAGCGCTTGCAAACAGATCCTTGGAAAGCTGTCGAGGAGTAGAAGAGGCTGCAACCTTAGAATACGTGGCAGGCGACTGAACGGGCACAGAAGAACTGGAAGAGGCTTCACCACCAGTAATATCCATGGCTTCGTCAACTGGAGCAGAAGCTGAAAGGTTTGACGTAGCTGGGGAAGTCAACGGATTGACACCCGAAAGGCTACCGAACGCACCACTCGGAGAGGGTAATGTATCAGTGCTAGCTAGGGAAGATAGCGCAGGGACGCTGACATCAGTTTTTTTTTTTTTTTTGATTGGAGGTTTAACGACCACCGTGAGCAACTCAAATGGGCTATAAGCAGTCGCCCGTCCCTAATTTAGGGTCACTGGTTCCAGGGAAGGGAGAGAGCCAGTGCCGTAAGACAAACACAACATCCATGCCTGACCGGGATTCGAACCCGGACCCCTTACGGACGAATGATCAGAGGCCAACGCCTTAGACCACTGCGCCACCGGGGCGGCAGACATCAGTTGGAAATGATGATGATGATGATGATGGACCACGGGAAGCGAGAGCTGGGCTCCGCCTCTCTCCGCCGGAAGTCACCATTTGCATATTTGATGAAGTGTGCATCGCCGACCTGCAAGGTCGAACGTAAATAAACTGATAATAGCAAAAGAAAAAACTCACCCGCTCGGGAGTAGACTTAAAATAATCAGTGGACTTTCACGAATCGACGAAGACAAACAGGTAAGGAAGAAACACTAATATCACACAACACAAACCAATATATACGGAACTCGCATGAACGTGACCGCTGAGCCTGAGGCTTCAACGTCTTCTGTCACTGATTTTCTTTGGTCTGCCTGTACGTTTTGCTGCTTCAGGCACGTCATGTGTCTTCCACTTATTCAGTACATCCAAAACAGCTGACTTGGGTATGTGTAGACACCTCTCGGTTTCTCTTATAGACAAACTAGTAATATAGCACCCAACAATCTTTCCTTTCTCAAAGTCAGTTCTCTCCCGCTGCGACATTTTCACTCAGCCTCACAGTGTGATATGATCGCGGTTAGCTGCAGGCTTGTTTTTATACCGTTTGCAGCTGTACCGCGCATCTTAACAACGCAGCGGATCCGTTCATCTTAATAACGCAGCGGATCCGTTCATCTTAATAACGCAGCGGATCCGTTCATCTTAATATCGCAGCGGATCCGTTCATTAGGTTTTAAAAGTGTGTCTGGTTACTTTTGCCAATATAGTGTATTTGCAATGGACAATTTTAAAAATCATTGCATTGCCAGGAAGGGGCAGCGTTGCAGGTTGTGTCCTCCAAAAAATATCAAAAATATCTATCAAAAAATAGTGTGTGTGTCCTCCAAAAAATATCTTTATTTTTTTTAGACCTCAGTAACAGCCCCTCACTCCCTGAGATGAACGTTTAGATCAGCTACTGACTACATCTACGTTGGACAACAGATATCAAGTGAAGGTTACATCGAGGAAGAAATTTATAGGCGTAGAAAACTTGTCTGGAGTGCATTTGGAAGAAATAGTACAATTTTGAAGAACAACATCCCATTATGTCTTAAGCGAAAAGTGTTTAATCCATGAATCCATCTAGTTTTTGCGCATGGATCAGAGATATGAACCTTAAATAAACAAGTTAGTAAAATCATGCAATGCGTTGATTATGATACGCTTTCCAACATACCAGAAATCATTGCTCAAGTTTTTTTTTTTTGATTGGAGGTTTAACGACCACCGTGAGCAACTCAATGGGCTATAAGCAGTCCGCCCGTCCCTAATTTAGGGTCACTGGTTCCAGGGAAGGGAGAGAGCCAGTGCCGTAAGACAAACACAACATCCATGCCTCACCGGGATTCGAACCCGGACCCCGTTCGGACGAATGATCAAAGGTCATCGCTTAGACCACTGCGCCACCGGGGTGGCTTGCTCAAGTTATTACTCAAGTTGTGAGGATAATGTCTGTGGAATAAATCTCGCTCCTGGTGACCTGACCTTTGACACCATTTCGATGATATTCAACAGAATTGGTTCAGTATACCTCCGAAACAACATACCATAGTTTTGTCGCAATAGAAGCGTTTTTAGTCAAGTTATGGGGATAATGGCTGTGGAATAAATCTGGCTCCTGTGACCTGATTTTTGGCCCCATTTCGATGAAATTCAACAGAACCGGTTTGCTATACCTCCGGAACAACACGATAAAGTTTTGTCGCAATCGAAGCATTTTTACGTAAGTTATGACGCATAAGGGGACGGAATGGATCCCTCTCCTATGTCTTGACCTTTGATCCCATTTCACCTATTTTCAAAAGGGTTAGTCCCTAGGTTGTCCCCTAAAACATACTAAAAGTTCATCGAAATCGAGCCATTTTTACGCGAGTTATCGTGCGGACAGGCAGACGGACAAAGCTGGAGCGTATACGCTTCTTCAACCTACGGTTGGAAAGCGTAAAAGAGATAAACAAGTTAGTAAAATCATGCAATGCATTAGTTATGATACGCTTTCCAACATACCAGAAATCATTATTCAAGTTTTACTCAAGTTATGAGGATAATATCTGTGGAATAAATCTCGCTCCTGTGCCCTGACTTTTGACCCCATTTCTATGATACTCAGCAGAATTGGTTCAGTATACCTTCGGAACAACATACCAAAGTTTTGTGTCAATCGAAGCATTTTTACATACATTATTATACATAAACGCAATGGAATGGATCCCACTCCTATGTCCTGACCTTTGACCTCATTTCTTCCATTTTCAATAGGGTTCATTGCTAGGTTGTCCCCTACCAGATACTAAAATTTCATCGAAATCGAACTATTTTTACTCAAGTTAAGACGCATAAGGGCAATGGATTGGATCCCGCTCCTATGTCCTGATCTTTGACCACATTTCCTCCATTTGCAATAGGATTTATCCCCTGGAGGTCCTCTACCACATACTAAAAGTTCATCGAAATCGAACCATTTTTACGCGAGTTATCATGCGGACGGGCAGACGGACAATGCTGGAACATATACGCTTCTTCAACCTAAGGTTGGAAAGCGTAAAACCGAGGCTGCGGAAAATTCAAAGAAGCATGGAGAGATTCAAACTTGTAGCCAAGAAAATATTGGATTGGAAAGAAATTAGTGTCTGCAAATGCTAAGCGACAGAAAAATGACCGTAAATACAGGTACAAATCAGTCCAAAATGTAGTCGCCATTGTTTGCTACGATTTGCTCCGATTGTCTGGGCAGCTGCTAGATACCAACCCTGTAGAACTGTGGCGGCTTGGACGCAAAGAAGTGAGTAAGTGCGCGTTCGACATCGTCCTGGTTGGTGAACCGCTGTCCATCCAGGAAATGACCGGAAAATGTGGTGGTGGCTTGGGGTAATGTCCAGGAAATAGGATGGGTGCGGTAGAAGGTCCCAGCCTAGGTCCCTGATCTTGTGATAGGTCACCGGTGTTGTGTGAGGTCTCGCCCCATCCTGCTGCAGGAGGAAGCCTTTGCGGTTCAGCAATGCTGGTCGTTCGGACGTGAGCGGTGCCTGCAGGTCATCAAGCTGACGGCAATACACATCGGTGGTGATAGTGGTGTTGTCCGGCAGCAGTTCAAAAAACACGATGCCCAGCATATCCCACCAAACAGACAGCAGGACCTTACGTGGGTGCAAGCCAGCTTTGGGGATCAGCATTTGCTTCTGTTTTGGGTCCAACCACTGTTTCTGGGCGCCATATTGTCATACATTAACCATTTCTCGTCACCTGTCACAATGCGGTCCAACAATGGCTCAACGTGGTCACGTGCAAGCAGGGAAACGCATGCACTCAAGCCATTTGCTTTCTGCTCAACTGTGAGTTGATACCCAAACTCTCCCCTCTTGTGCACCTTACCAAGTTGAAGCAGATACGAGATAATGCTCGTGTGGGTAGTCCCCAGCTGTTCGGCCAACTCTCACGTGAGTTGGTCTCCACTAAAGTATTCAGCATGTCCACATCCACTGCTGTGGGTCTTCCGGCTTTGGGACGGTCTGACAGGTCAAAATTTCCCTCTCGAAACCATTCGAATCAACGACAGCACTGACGATGTGATATGGCATTGGGGTACACACTGGTAATGTTCTATATAGCACTTGCAGGGGTGCTACCGCGACAAAACTCATACAGCATGCAATGGCGAATGTGCTCCTTGTCCACTTCCATGTTGGCTGGCGCTTAAGGTGGCCGCATACACGCACTTTTAGCGTCACGCCAGCAAATAGGGGAGTTTTGTGCCTGGGGCGGCATGTAGCGTAGAGTGAACCAGGAGTGAAGCTCTTCAACGCCTGCTTTAAATCCTCTTTACTCCACGGTACATGCCGCCCCAAGCAGAAAACTCCCCCACTTACTGGCGTGACACTCAAATGTGACATTCAAAAGTGCGTGTCTGAGGCCAACTTTACACTCTTCGCCTTCTGACGGCTAACTGTAGCTGACTTAAGCCACCTTCCTGCTGATGTCATGCTTGTGTGTCGAGCAATCTCAGTGGACAGTGTTCTCCGTGGCCAAGACTTTGGGAACTCATGGGTAAGGAAAATGACAAAAGTGAATGACATCATGATCAAGGTGAAATTCCTGAAACTGCAATGTGTTGGACATATTGGTAAAACTGACCACCTTTGGGGAACTGAAATTAATTGATTGGATACCACAATAAGGGGCATGAAAAGATCAAGAAGAAGACCACGATGGAGATGGAATTCGAAAACATGTGGGAGGCACATGAAAGAGAAATGCACAAGACAGAGAGTTGTACAAGAGACTTGAAGAGTCCTTCATCAGTGGATTGAGAATGACTGATGATGATGATAAGATGCACAGTCACCTGTTGACCATATCATGTCCGGTTGAATAAACATTGCACAAATCGCTTTGTGCATTCAATCACTCTTATCGCACGAAAGTATGGGGATTCTTTCTGAACTATTAGATGCTTGAATTAATTCCCGCTGATTTTTGCCTCACAAACACCTGTGTGTTGCCACAGAACGGTACAGGGTAGTCTATTCAAAGTAGTGTCCGTTGGCAGCTACGAACCTTTGCCACCGTTGGGGTAACAAATGGATTCCGCGGTAGAAAAGTGCAGGTTCTTTCGAGGCGAACTGTTCATCGAGCTATTTTTGGATATCCGCGACAGAAAGGAAGTGCTGCTCTGACAGGCCATGTTGTAGCGACCGAAACAAATGGAAGTCTGAGGGAGCAATGTCCGGGGAATAAGGCGGATTGGGTAAGAAGTCCCAGCCAAGTGCTTCCAAGAGTTCCTTCACGGATTTGGCGACATGAGATCTAGCGTTGTCGGGGAGAAGAATAACCTTGTCATGTGGGATCCAGTTTCC
Organism: Macrothele yani; assembly: GCA_039090855.1. Lineage (NCBI taxonomy): Eukaryota > Metazoa > Arthropoda > Arachnida > Araneae > Macrothelidae > Macrothele > Macrothele yani. Next base: position 60,464,558 of record CM077018.1, on the reverse strand, counting down.
GAGATTCTAGATCATTCCCATTGCCTTTAAACGTTTGCTAACCGTTGACTCATCGACCCGTAGTGTTTCAGACAACTCGTGGAGCGTCTAACATGAATCCTCGTGCAATAAGGCCTCCAATGCGCCATCTTTGAACTTTTTCGGCTGCCCAGGGCGCTCTTTGTCCTTCACGTCATATTCGTTGGCTTTGAAGCGTCGGAACAACTCTCTGCATGTTGTTTCCGATAGGGCATGTTCATCATAAGCCTGCGCTAGCAAACGATGACTTTCCGCTGCAGATTTCTTGAGATGAAAGCAGAAGAGTAATGCTTCCCGCAAATGCTCCTTTTTTGGTACGCAGCTCGACATCGTGAATGCGACACAAACTCGTGTTCTGTGCCCTCCGATCGCGTGTCACACACTGCTTCGCCCAGACTACGGACGGTACGTGCGTGTGCAAAGGAGATCACGTGTGGCCCGGATCACAGCGCACCACTGCTGCGCACTATTGGGCAACAGCGGGAATTAATTCAAGCACCTAATATTTCCTGAACAAAAATTTTCATATAAGCAGTCCTCTGTAAAAAAAATGGAAAAAACTCACGAAAACATGGAAACCTGCTGTTTTGTTCTTAATATAAGAAAAAACAAACAAACACAATTGGGGTAGGTAGTGTCGGGGTCACTACCGCTGAGGTTTTTGGTGGAAAACGTCTTACCGAAGCGGTGTTGTGAATGCGGGGTGTTTGTAGGGTTATTAAGAAGGAAATGAGCGCAACCAACTTTCATGTCTTTTATTTTATTTAACTTTGCATGTCTTTTATTTAATTTAATTTGCATGTCTTTTATTTTATTTATTAGTATAGCTTGGGAACGCGTACGCGTTCCCGAGCTATACTAATTTTGCGGCGCGGCGAACCGGTAATTTCTCACTCCAACTTGGCAACCATCTTGTGTCGGCGTGTGACGTCACGCACTCAAGGCTAATGTCGCGTGACATTCTTTTATCCTTGCTCTTTTAAACCGTGTATTGCTTATTTCGATATGCGTTATAGTTTTAAAGTTATTAACATTTGTCTGGTGCACACGAAATCGTAACATCGACTTTCGCATAGTTTCCCCATACCGGACCGCGGGGCAAGACTTTTTCGTCAAAAAGTCGAGGGAAATATCATTTATTAATCATACATGCATGCATTTGTACATGAGGGGACAAGACAAAAATATTTTTGTAGGTAGGCAATGGAATTTAATCTTCCCAAAAATCTTTATGTTTAGTCCGTAAGGTAAAGAAAGCTCTTTGTATTTAAATTAAAAAAAAAGGTTCTAAAGCGGAGTTAGCGATGTAGTAGGAAATACACGAATCTTATTTCAATGGGAGGAACGAAGAAGCGGTAGCAGACTTTGGGGAGAAGGAGGAGGAGGAGAAAAAGCGCACCGAACTGATAAAGGAGAGAAAATTGCGACAGAATGGCGTCTTTTGTATATTGCCTTCTCTAATCTCCTCAGAAATCCCATTACTTGTTTGTCGCAGTAATGTGTGGACAAACTCAAAGCAAACAAAAACATTTTGTTTTTCAAACCATTTCCATGAAAAAAAACTTTACCGAATTCACTGTCATAAAGATTACAGAAAAAAAAAAAGTAAAATAAAAGGAAGTCTTAAAATGCATATTCTAAGAAGTGCATCGTTAAAGAATATTGTCTCCGCACAAAAATGCAAGCTTTAATAAGTAAATGCTTCGTCTCCTAATATGACACACTTGTTGCTTCGGGTAACAATAAACGCTTTCATTTGTCCCCACATTTCATTGTATGAAAGTCTCGTGTTTTGACAGCGTTTCCGTATGAAGTTTCCCCACCGGTACAATGATGTAATTTAGGAACTGTCTCACTGGAAGGCAAAACAAAAATGGAGTTCTATTACCGCTAACGAGGGGTATGCTGCTTGTTGAACGTTGCAAAAACAGGTCAGAGGAATTGTAACATGAAATTCCCAATCATCAGTGGTCGTTAGAAAAACTGATGTAGCCAGTCAAAAGTTCAAAAATAACTACATTACTAAATCATTCTAACGAAAATAGAAAAAAAACAAACAAGAAAGTTGACACCGAATTTTCGGGTGTAATAAGCACGTCTTTTGAATCCATTCTGACGCAAATTAAATTTATCAAAGCTATTCAAAGTCAATGGAACCGGTATAGAAAACAATAGATCTGACCAAAGAAAGAAGATTTTCAATCGGGTTTTTAATCCCTCAGATATTGTTGTAAACGGAATCGTGAGCTTACGAACTCTTAGAAACACAGATATCGACAAAAATAAGATGTGACTTTACGTCCCCTGGTGGGAAAACCATGCATTATTTTAGGAAGAAAGTATTCTCAAAAGGTTTATCCGTATAAGCGGTATCGGTCGAAGAAAAAAAAATTAGTCGAGTTTTCAGGAGCCCAGATTTTGCAACAAATACTTCAGAAGCAGAAATTAACACATATGACCCCTGGTGGCTAAACCATTCTTTACCAAATATTAGAAATTATGTGAAAAATATTTTCCATCAGGTCTTGTATGCGATACAGGAAGAATTTTTCAAATCAGATCTTTAGGAGCAGAAATAACGCAGAAAACGCAATATCCCTTTGTGCCCCCTAGCGGAAAGTGTATGATTTACTTGAAAATTTTGAATTTAAAGGAAAAACATTTCGTATCAGAAACACTATCCAACAAAGAAGGAAATTTTCAAATCGGACTCCAAGAAGTAGAGATATTGACAGAAATAAGATGTACATACACGCCCCCTGGCGTAGAAACCATGCACTATTTTAAGAAGAAAATGTTTCTAAAAGGTTTGTCGACATGAGTAGTATCGGTCAACAAACGACGGTTTTTTCAATCGAGAATTTAGATCATAGTTTGCTGCAAATACAACAGAAGCGGGAATTAAGATTTACGCCCCCTGGTGGCCAAACTATTTTTTACAAAAATTCGAAATTGTGTGCAAACGATTTCCCATCAGGAGCTGTATCCGGTGCAAAAAGAATTTTTGAAATCGGAGGTTTAGAAGCAGAGATATAGGGGGGAACGCAATTTACCGCTACGCCCCCTAGCGGAAAGTCTATGAAATACTTGAAAATTTTGAAATTATGTGATAAACATGCCACACGAAAAACACTATCCAACAAAGAAGGAATTTTTCAAATCGGACTCCTAGAAGTAGAGATATTGACAAAAATAAGATGTACATCTACGCCCCCTGGCGGAAAAACTGTGGAATATTTAAGAAGAAAATATTCCGAAAAGGTTTATCGATGTGAGTGGCATCAGTCCACGAAATAATTTTTTAATCGATATTTTAGAAGCTACGATTTTATGGCAAATACATCAGAAACAAAAATTAACACTTACGTAACCTGGTGGCCAAAGTATTCCTTACCAAAAATTTGAAATTACATGCAAAAGATTTTCCACCAGTAGATGTATCCTCTGAGGAAAAAAATTTTCAAATCGGAGTTGTAGAAGTAGAGTTATCGGGGAAAATGTAATTTACTTTTACGGCCCCTAGCTGGAAATCTATGAGTAATTTGAAAAAGTAACTATATCTAAAATACTCTTCGTCATAAATGGAATCGAAAGATATAAAGTTTTTTTCAATCGGATGTTTAGAAGCAAATATGTGGAATAAAACGTATTTTTGAATTCGACATCATCTGCATTTACGCCCTCTACCGGCGAAATTGTACGTCGTATAAAAAAACAAACGAAAAAAAGGATCATCATTTGCATATTTCAAGCTTCCCAATGCAAAAAGAATTTTTTAAATCGGACTAATAGTTGCAGAGATATCGTGGGTACAGACGGACGGTCGGACGGACATACCGATAACAGAAGCACGATCTTTTTTTACAAAAGACGTGCTAAAAAAGCAGACAGATTCAGTAGCGCACCCAGAAATTTCCCAAGGAGGGAGGGCGTGGGCCGTGGCGCACAGAATTTCCCCAAGGTGGGGGCGACCACCTCCTAAATTTACCGGGAAAAATAGTCAGGTGCCATAACAATTAAAAAGGAGGCTGACTTTTGTGCGTTTATTCTTATCCAGTTACTAGCAATGTTACAGTACAAGAAAGTTTAATGATTAGGAGAAGCAGTAGATGAAATTCTTTTTCTGGTTAGATTTTCCTAAGTTTATTTAACAGAACTACTCACTTATATCACTTATTTGGAATTATTGGTAGTGTGTTTAATACTCTCACTACGAAAACCATTAAATTACTATAATATTCTTTAGTACACTCTCGTTTAACTTACTGTCTCTCTTGTTGGGGATCGACAACTCAGCGCAACTTCAGGAAACTTCAGGTGCGTCAGAAGCTGTGTATTACGAGGGGCAGTCAAAAAGTTATTTGCACTCCTCCGTAAAACATTCCGGTTAGAGGATATTTTGTTGACACTTTGTGGCAACACTGCTGGCATTTATCTTCTACGCAGTAGTTTTAGTTCGCTCGCTAACGAGTCGTGAACATGCCTCGGCAGCTGCTGGTGGCGTCTAAATTGGAACTGCGTGCAGTGATTCGTTTTTTGTGGGCAAAAGGGTGTAACTGCACTGAAATTTTTCGGCAGTTCAACGAAGTGTACGGTGAGAACGCAATATCGCGTCAAGCGTATCGCAAAGTGGTGCATCTTGTTCGGGAACAGACATACTGATATCGAGGACGATTACCGCAAGGGAAGACCGTCAACTTCGACAGTGACTGAGAACGTTGCGCACTTGAATGAACTCATTCTTGCAAACAGACGAGTAACAGAAGACGAAATCGCAAAAGAACTGGATATTTCACATGGAAGTGTGCATACGATTATTGTGCAGCATCTTGAATTCCGTAAAGCTTGTGCTCGATGGGTGCCTCGTCTATTGACTGAAGAACACAAAGGGAATCGTTTTGAAAGTGCCTTTGCATTCTTGAAGCGTTATCAGCAGGAAGAAAATGAGTTTTTGGACAAAATTGTGACCGGAGACGAAAAGTGGGTGCATCACCTGGAATGAAACGCAGCTCTCTCGAGTGGAAATATTCCACTTCCCCGACTCAAAAAAAGTGCCGAACAGTTCCATCTGCAGGGAAGGTGCTGCTGATGCTGTTTTTCGACAGCGAAGGTGTGGTGCATACAGAAATCACGCAGAAGGGTGCCACGATTACAGCATCGTTTTATTGTGAAACCCTGAAGAGATTGCGCAATTCACTTAAAAATCGACGGCCAGGTAAACTTTCAAAAGGCATTGTGCCCCTGCATGACAATGTGATACCGCATGCGGCGAACCTAACGAGGGACCTTCTGAAAAAGTTTAGGTGGGAGGTGTGGAACCACCCCTTATAGCCCAGATCTTGCGCCATGAGACTTCCACGTCTTCGGTCCCATGAAACAAGAACTTGCAAAGCAACGATATCACTCGGATGACGAGGTGAAAGCTGCAACCCAGCAATGGTTATCGGACGTTGGACGGAATTTCTTCGCAGAAGGCATACAGAAACTTGTGCCACGCCTCGACAAATGTTTCAATAAACTAGGTGATTACGTCGAGAAGTAACTTTTGTATGGAACTTTTAGGTACATGTAACATTTTTCTGTAATTTCGATCCTGTGTTCTCTTATCAAGCAGTGCAACTAACTTTTTAACTCACCTACGTAATTCTAGAAGTTTTTTTTTTTACTGAGTCCGATTTTGAGAGAAACGTAAAGATATGGTTGAGGTATCAAAATAAAGGTCCTACAATGTAGATGTGCCAGTCGAAGAGACAAATGAGGTTTGGGCAACGGTTCGGGCGTTGTGGGGCGGCAAAATTCCCATGTAAAGTCTATGGGAGAAGCGTGCGATTGACATTCGATCGCCTGCGGTTGACTCACGTGCTGTTGAAGGCGGAGGCACGGAGGGACTGAGATAGTCCGAAGTCTCTTTTCTGAGCCAACCGCTGCGCAAAACAACGCTAGCATGCATTGGTATCAAAGTTCTTCTCATCGGAACAGCAAACACTCTAGAAGACCTGATTGCGTTATGCCGTTGGATTGTGTGATGTATTTTTACAATTTAATATTCATTCCATTGAGTTTATTCACGTAGGTAAGACGTTTTCCATTATGTTAAGATGTAAATAAGCATTCCGTTGACCATTGTTAGTGAAAATATTTAGAATGTACGTATTGAGGTGCGCCATCTGTATCTTCATTCTATAAGGTTTTTTACTGTGAGACCTAATTTGAGAGAACGGGTGAACGTAAAAATATAGTTCAGGTTTCAAAATAAAGGTCTTACCATGTAGACGTGCCAGTCGAGGAGAAAACTGAGATTGGGGCAACGGTTCAGGCGTGGTGGGTTGGCAAGGTCCCATGTAAAGTCTATGGGAGAAGCGTACGGCCCTTATCTACATCAGGCGCTCAGTTCAGTGTCAGACTTGGTGTGTGCATGGTGTTCTATGATCAGTCCTAAAGTAACTGAATACTTTATTGCATACCTACCCTTCACAGAATGTCTCTCGCGCAGAAAAAAGCAACAAAAACAAACAAACGTAAAAGTATTACTGGAAGGCGTGAGCGATCAATTGGTTGCAACTATATGTCTCAGACAAGAGAGAATGAAGAGTATTCGCAACGCGAATCTCATTCCAACAACAATTACAAACACAGTTGTGACTGAAAATGAGAGTGAAAGAGTGCGCTATCCAGTTGAAGTTTTGCACACGATCGAGATGAGTGAATTTCCGCCTGACATTTTACGACTGAAAAAGGGTGCAGTCGTGATGCTCATCACGAACCTGGCCGCCCCGGTGGAGCAGTGGTCTAAGCGCTGGCTTATGATGATTCGTTCGTGAAGGGTCCGGGTTCGAATCCCGGTGAGGCATGGATGTTGTGTTTGTCTTACGGCACTGGCTCTCTCCCTTCTCTGGAACCAGTGACCCTAAATTAGGGACGGGCGACTGCTTATAGCCCATTGAGTTGCTCACGGTGGTCGTTAAACCTTCAGTCAAAAAAAAAAAAAAAAAAACACGAACCTGGACTATTGTCTTTACTGAAGTGGTTGAATGAATTTGTCAATCAAATAAAGTTTGTATTTGGTGTTTGTTTCATATGAGTTTATTCTTAAAAAAAAATAAAAAACTAACCATCGATTCCGACGGGTTTCGTCTAGTAAAATTATTAGATTTTTAGAACTGAAATTAAATCCGCGTTTAATCGTTACTACAGGCTCACAAAACCATTGTCGAATCAGTCTCAATCCTAATAAACATAATATTTCGAGCATTAACCAGTTGTATTTACGCTCTCTACGTACTAACACGTTCAAAAGAATTAAACTGGGATTTAATGATGATATCATCGACATTCGTCGAGAAACTCATTAACATGATACGAGAACAAAGATACATATTACAACCATGTTTTTCGAAAAATCAACAAATAAAACGGAGTATTGGATATCAAGAGCCAAAATTTTGGAATGATTTACTCAAAGAAATTCATAATATTATTGATTATAATTTATTTAAGAAAAGAATCACTATTCACTTACCCAATAGTATTGAAAAAAAGAAAAGAAAGTAGGGTCGGTCAGAACAGAAATGGAGAGGAAATCACTCATAAGGCAGAATGGATGACATATCGTTGATACTATTGTGGCCGCCCCGGTGGCGCAGTGGTCTAAGCGATGGCCTCTGATCATTCGTCCGTAAGGGGTCCGGGTTCGAATCCCGGTGAGGCATGGATGTTGTGTTTGTCTTACGGCACTGGCTCTCTCCCTTCCCTGGAACCAGTGACTCTAAATTAGGGACGGGCGACTGCTTATAGCCCATTGAGTTGCTCACGGTGGTCGTTAAACCTCTAAAAAAAAAAAAAAAAAAAAAATACTATTGTGACTGAGTGCGTGAGGGTATTTCGGATTAGAGTTGCCAAAGATGCCCATATTATTTATATATATTAAATGCAACTGTAAGATTTTGTTGGATTACACAAGTTACTAACACTACTATTTGTTCCCTATAAATATTGCTTCAACACATTGAGACATCGATAACATGCATTTACTAATATCTACTAATACATTTGACACTATGTTTAATCGATGTTTGTTATTTTACTTCTTGACTTGTGCTTTTTACGAACGGAGATCAGGACTTGTCAGGTCATTTTGGCCTTTTTCCTGATCTCCCTAGCTGTTATATGTTTACTAATTTGTTGTTTCTAATGAGTATTTCGTATGTGTGTGATAACAGCTAAACCAATAACTAATACACACAAATGACATTAATACATGGCAGGGTGCTTCTCGGAGCCCCGCACAATGCTGGGGATTCACCAAAGATGGAAAGCAGCAACTGAACAAATAACTAGGAGGTTAATGAATAATTATTACACAAAATTGACGTGGACTAGGAACATCAAACAGAAGTCATCGATCTTTCCACGTTTATAAGTGAGTCACGGAAAAAACGTCTTATCGGCAGCCACCGGGAATCGAACTCAGGGTCTTCCAGTTACGCGTCGGACATGCTACCACTGCACCACAGCGGCCTCGAATTCTCCATACTCACACGTGATTAACTGCCAAACTACATGGCAGGTTGCTTCATAGAGCCCCGCACAATGTTGGGGACTCACCAAACAGCAACTGAACAAATAACTAGGAGGTGAGTGAATAATTAATACACACAATTGACGTGTACTTGGAACGTCAAACAGAAGTCATCGCTCTTTCCACATTTATAAGTGAGTCACTAGTCCTGCAGCCCACAGCACTTCTGTGTGCAACTGTATATACAGAGAAAATTCTTTCTGTATTAGTTACTTGGGTGTATAAGAACCCCAAAAAAAGTTGGGTGGCCACCTCCCACCCCATCACGTTTTCTCAGTATGACGTCATTCAAGATGGCCGCCATCATTCCACTTGCCTTCTGTTAAAGTAAGCGTTTTAGCGAAAACGGTAAGATTTATTGAAAAAATGTTTAAAGAAAAAACGTTCAGCGTTCAATCGTCTACAAATTTGCTTGTGACTATTTTCTTGATTTCTCAAACCATTATCTCAAAAAAGTAACCTTTTCATACTGAAGTACGCAAATATTCTCCTTAAGGAAGATTTAACACTAACAGTGAGAAAAACATATATTCAATGAAATGTTTATAAAGTGCCCTTACTTTAATTCATATTACGTAAAAAATATGCACTTGAAAATCCTTAAAAACATTTTGACAATTCTTCACAAAGAAATTCTATAGAAGACAAAGCAGTGCTAATTTTATAATCTTTAAATACCTTCGTTTATAAATGTAAAAGACATTCTACATTTATTATCAATTTAAGTAACATACACTATCTACCAACAAGTAATTGAACACCTGTGATAGCAAAGGAAAACGAAGTTAATTCACCTTCAATAGCCTCCACGAGCGGCGATTACAGCTACGACCCTCCGGGGCATACTTTCAACCAGGCGTGTTACGACGGCTAGCGGTATTATCTTCCACTCGGCTTGGAGAAGACAGGTCAGTTCCTTCACCGATTTCGGACGGTGGGGGCACCCCTTAAGTCGACGCTCCAACTCGTCCCAGAGGTGCTCGATAGGGTTAAGGTCCGGGCTCTGCGCAGGCCAGTCCATTCGATTAACCCCATTGTCACCATATCAAGCCATGGTGGACCTCGCAACATGACAGGTGGTATTGTCATCCTGAAAGAAACATGGGTCCACCCCGTAAAACTGCCACAACGTAGGAAGCGCATGGTCATCCAAAATGGTACAGTAGGTCTCGGCGTTGAGTCTACCAGGAATTGCGACCAAGGGTCCCGTGCCATACCAGGAGAAACACCCCCATAGCATAATTCCACCGCCGCCGAACTTCACAGTTGGCACAATACATTCCGGCAGGAGGCGTTTTCCAAGCAGACGCCAAACCCAGACCCTGCAATCGGAACGGTAGAGGGTGAACCCTGATTTGTCGCTCCAGAGAACCTGTTTCCACTGTTCAACGGTCCATTGTCGACGTTCTTTGCACCACGTTAGCCGAGCAGCGCTATTGGACTTGGTGATCAAAGGCTAGTGGGCGGCGGCAGCACGTCCATAATAACCGAGCAGATGGGCTTCCTTATGGAGGGTATTCATCGAAAGAACACTCCCGGATGCCTGTTGAAACTCTTCACGGATGTGGCCCAGCGACTTGGTGCGGTCCTTCCGAATTTCTTTGGCCAGCACCCGTCGGTCTCTAACTCCCAGTTTTGTGGGTCTGCTGGGTCGGGGCACATTCTGACAGTCAACTCTCATCTACCACTTGCCAATCACGTAGGCCACTGTCGATTTTGGGTACTTCAACTCTCTGGATATGTCACGTATGTATCGGCCATTTCTGTGATACCCGACGATTACACCTTTCTCGAAATCAGAGAGCTCCGAACTGCGTGGCATCTTGCATGCGACTGGTTGCGTTGATGTTTCCCACACGATATTTAACGGCGGAGGCCGTGACGTGTATCAGGACTGCAGATATTGTCGATTGCAGGAGTGTCCAATTACTTGTTGGTAGATAGTGTATTTTTTACGTTTCTTTAACAACAACATTAAATTAAATATGGGTTTCTACAATCAATTTTATCAATATCAACACTGTTGCATTTGCAAAACAAACAACATGGAACTTCTGCGTCCCTACACACACAACTTGATCTAGTGCATTTCATGCATGTACATGCTCCAATGTAGTCATCTGGTAGTGGAAAATGTACTTTGATGACATTAGAATACTATCTGTCATTTCAAAGCCGAACTAAAATGGATCCAATGTCTCTTGTGCTTCATCGAGGCAGTGTATTATTAGGTAGGTGTGGAAGAAAGCACGAAGATGTCCCTGTGCACTGGTACTTGTTGGAGGTAGGTCATCGAGAGAAATATTTTTTCCTATGGAGGTACTTCCATAGCCTGAACTCATCAAATGCTTTACAAGACGAGCCTTTCTTCAACAACTGCACTTAGTACTGTTCGGTAAGTGACATGATTCTGTCGAGTTCTGGAGACAGTGGTTACACGCCAAACTCTTTCAGATACTGCACAGGGTTACATCCAACTGCCGCTTTTTTGGTAGCAAACTTGCTCGTATAGTCAGCACTAGAAAGAGCATGAAGTGCTGGTAATACCTGGCACATGTCTTGTCCCAGTGTCTCAGCTGACATATGGATTGGAGCAAGTCTTGTTGTGTCACCAACGCCAGTTCTTACCCAAACTTCATTCACTCCTAGGAGTGTGGAACCTTTTCCAGTGAAATAGAGCCAGGACCAAGAAGTCAGTGTCAGCACTTATAAACAAGATTTTCTTTAGTCCTTGATTTGCTGCGTTCTCTCCATGGATCATCATCCTGAAGTCTGCTTCTTCTATTAAAAATCTGTCCGTGGTCAACACCAGTTTTTCAACACCATTTTGAATACCCATGCAGTTGACACTGATTTCATCCGGTGAACCAGAGAATCTGTCTAATAGGTCTTGTCACCATCAAGGTTTTCAAACTGTTTGTTATACACTGACGGAAAAAAATCCCAACACCACGAAAAAATAGTTGTAGAGGAATGAAATGGCGGCAATACATTTGTATAGGTAACATATTTAATCGATTAAGGTTTCAAGATCACAGCTTATTGTAAGCGCGAGAAGAGCCATTTTAAATGTGAAATGCTGGTACATTAATAACCGGTGTAACCGCCAGAATGTTGAATGCAAGCACGCAAACGTTCATGCATTGTGTCGTACAGGTGCTGGATGTCAGTTTGTGGGATGGAGTTCCATGCCTGTTGCACTTGGTCGGTCAATACAGGGACGGTTAATGCTGGTTGGGGGTGACGCTGGAGTTGTCGTCCAATGATGTCCCATACGTGCTCGATTGGTGAAAGATCTGGTGATCTAGTAGGCCACGGCAACATGTCGACACTCTGTAGAGCATGTTGGGTTACAACAGCGGTATGCGGGCGAGCGTTATCCTGTTGGAAAACACCCCCTGGAATGCTGTTCATGAATGGCAGCACAACAGGTTGAATCACCAGACCGACGTACAACTGTGACGTCAGGGTGCGTGGGATAACCACGAGAGTGCTCCTGCTGTCATAGGAAATTGCTCCCCAGACCATAACTCCAGGTGTAGGTCCAGTGTGTCTCGGCCGCAGACAGGTTGGTTGCAGGCGCTCACCTGGCCTCCTTCTAACCAACACACGGCCAACACTGGCACCCAGGCAGAACCGGCTTTCATCAGAAAACACAATAGATCTCCACTCCGTCCTCCAATGAGCTCTAGCTTGACACCACTGACGTCGCAAACGGCAGTGGTTTGGAGTAAGTGGAATGCACGCTACAGGGCGTCTGGCTCGGAGCTGTCCTTCAAGTAACCGATTTGTAACAGTTCGTTGTGTCACTGTGGTGGCAACTGCAGCTCGAATTACTGCCGCAGACGCGGTACGATGCGCCACGGCCATACGCCGTACACGGCGGTCTTCCCTCTCAGTAGTGCCACGTGGCCGGCCGGAACCCGGTCTTCTTGAGGCAGTACCTTCCTTTGACCACCGCTACCAACAATCATGCACAGTGGCTACATTCCTGCCAAGTCGTTCTGCAATATTGCGGAAAGAAAATCCACCTTCTCGTAGCCCTATTACACGACCTTGTTCAAATTCCGTGAGCTGTTGATAATGGCTTCTTCGTCTTTTTAAAGGCATTCTTGACTAACATCAACACACTACGTCTAATCTCAACGATAACTAACGCTCACGAACGTTACAGCGCGTATTTACAGCAAACCTGCTTTGCATGTTCCGAGGGGCGCTATTAGCGCCACACGTATGCGCCGAGCGCGAAATTTGCATAGACGTCATCTTACAGATGTACTCTCATCGCCTATCAACTGTCGTTTATCTAACACAACCCCTTCTTGGTGTTGGGATATTTTTCCCGTCAGTGTATGTTTTTGTGGTAACAATTTGTTTGATGATGAGGGCCAGAAAGTTTCCATTTGAATTGGTAGATTAACTTCTGATGATATTTCAGACAAAACTATGACATTGCTTTTTTCCCTTGATAGACGTTCAGAGTCTTTAGTAGAACACTCTTGGTAACTATCGAAGATATGGTTTACCCTAGAAGCACCAGCTGAGAGTGATGATGTAAACGTCGAGTAAAAAGTGGCAACATCACCAAACGTTTTCTTTTTATTTGTTACCACCTTTCTCAAACAGTTCATGACGTCTATGATGAAACAAGTACTTCCATCTGGCTGAAATTGTGCTGTTTTAGCGTCTTCACTCAGAGTCCTTTCTAGTTCCTGCATAAGAGTACTTTTTTTGCTTTTAACAATAAGACCATTCTCATCAAAAAGCATTGAAACATCTAATAACTAAAACTGAAACAGATGTGCCAGTTCATACCCACGAATTTGAGCGATCTGAAGCATTCTGTTCGTGGTAGTCTTAAAGCACTCTCTATTTAACTCATCTTTTCCTTTTTTCTCTGATTTATTCTGAGTTTCGAATTTGGGTAACTTCGTGCGATTTATTGTGTCCCAGATACGTGCAGACTTTTCAACATACCGAGTCTCTCTGTAAGCTTTGTAGAGTTCAATACCTAATTTACTCGCATTCAACAATTTTCTGTTGCCTCGGCAGGAATTGCTACATGTGTTACGAGATTATGTAGTGATGTGTTGCCAGATAATTCAAAGGGGTTTTCTCTTTTCAATATATACTGTACTATAGTCACAATCAAATTGTTGGTGTGCTCTGTCTCACTTTTTCGGAGCTCATGGTGTACGTGTAAGTCAGATGTTGTTCATACAGATTGAATGATTTCTCGATGTAAGTTTGTTATCTGCAGTAATTCATGGTATGTCAGATCCCACTGAGCAACAAACTGCTTCTGCTTTGTCATTACAATTACACCAGATGACCCTTTTTGTGATCTATTAATCGTTTGCTCGAGAGCCATATCGGCACCAGCTAAGAAGGTATGACTGAACCTTTTTACGACATGATTACCGTTCTTGAATGCTTTTTACACTTCAGGATGAGCAGTACGTAATTTCATCATGTCTTCTAAGTAAAGAGAGCTCCAGCGTTGGTAGTTTACACAATGCAAGACTACAAACAGAGACTGACTCTTCTGAACAGTATCCAGATATACACTAGTGTGCAAAAATTAAGGACGGAGAGGAGAAATTGGCATAACAGCGGAACGAGCAGGCAGAACGGACCGAAAGACCACTCAGGAGATAGAATAGGGTCCGGTACGGGAGGGCATGCGCATATATGCAGTATGACGGGGGGGGGGGGTGTCGGAAGGGTATAGAGCACACGGGCGGTGTACGCTCAGCAATTCGGTGAAAGCTATTGCACGGTGTACATCGGTTTGAACGATGTCGAGTTGCTGCCACCGTGTGATATGGCCAACAGGCAATCCAGTAGACGACATCTGGATTACTTTACCCGAGGTCGCGTCATTCGGAAGCTGGAAGAAGGTCGAAGTGTGACTAGTGTGACCGAGGAGTTCAGGATCGCACACACCATCGTTTCACGAGCTTGGAGAGCATTCAAAACGATAAGAACAGCTGTCCGAGAGTTTAGCAGTGGTCGTCCACGAGCAACCACGGTGGCGGACTACCGGAATATATTGTCCTACAGGTGAGAAGAGACAGACGGCCGACAGCGGGAGAAATCGCAAGGCACATGCAACAGACAACTGGACGTCCGTTATCGCGTGTTACCGTGGCCAAGAGACTGCACAAAGGTGGTTTATTTGCACGACGACCAGTACGGTGTGTGCCATTAACGCCTGCTCATTGGAGACGGCGGTTTCTGTGGTGCCAGAAACACAAGAACTGGACACATCAGCAATAGGGTCGAGTTCTCTTTACGGATGAGAGCCGATTTAGTCTGACGAGCGATTCTGGACGTATACACATCTGGAGAGAGCAGGGAATACGCAATCACACCTCCAACATCATCGAAAGGGACCAGTTTGGAGGTGGCGGAGTTCTCGTTTGGGGCGGTATCATGCTTGGTAGCCATACTGACCTCCACATAATCCAAGGAGGTTCAGTCACTGGTGTCCGCTATTGTACCGAGGTTCTCATGCCTCACGTGCGTCTGTTTGGAGGTGCTCTGGGTCCTGAGTTCCTCTTCATGGACGACAACGCTACACCTCATCGTACGGTGGCTGTCGCAGAGCTGTTGAGGAGTAAAGATATTCAACGCATGGATTGGCCAGCAGAGTCCCCGGACCTGAATCCAATCGAACACGTGTGGGATCTTCTCGGGGGACGCTTGGCAGCCCGTCACCAGCCGCTAGCAACGATTCCGCAGCTGCGATTGGCGCTACAAGAGGAATGGGCCGCGATGCCTCAACAGCTCCTTGACAACCTCGTCTTCAGCATGGACAGACGTTGTAAATCCTGCAACGCAGTCAGGGGTGATCATATCCCTTACTAAAGACTGGATTTATCTTGGCAGCAGCCTGTCACACGGACGTTTCTGTCTTCTGTCCAGCTGTGCTCGAAGCTGACTTTTCAATAAAGTGCCTTTGTATCCTTTGGATTCGTTGTTTGGACGGTTTTGCTCACTTGTCCCATATTCTTACATCTTGGGGATCTTATGGTATGATTTGAGTCGATGTGGAGACCTTCTGCACGACGTTACATTCGAAAAACCGTCTCCTCCTTAATTTTTGCACGCCAGTGTAGATCCCATAAACCCTCTCGGTCAGATCGTATTAAGTTTCTTATTAAAAATACAAATATCCTAAAGTTATTCCAGTACAAAAACTGTTCTGATGATTCCCGGCTTGTGACAACAAAATCCTGAAAGTCTGAAATAAGGTGCTCAACATCAATGTCATCAAATGTTGCTCTGAGCATTGCATAATCTTTTGTGGAAAGGCTATCTTGAAGTTTTTGCAGTTGTATTTCTCCAGCATAATTTTCAGCTCCATTTGTTTTAAAGAATGCCAGTACTTGAAGGCGAAACAAGGCTTCATCAAGAATGAACATGAGCCTTAACACCTCTTACGCAATTCTTTCCGCTGAGGACAGATTCTGTCGCATTAACACCCAATAAGCCACTTTCAATGAAAATATCTGATGCTCCACTCTTCCGAATGTATTTTGCCAAACAACCAATAAAATTTTTTGTCATGTGAAAGGAGCCCATGATCAGCACAAGATGTTTGAATTGTTTGCTACGGTTTAGTTGTATTTCTCTTGCGATGTAGTAGACAACTTCATCGCAAGCTACTGCAAAATTTTTCTGTTTCTAAAGCCATGAGTAGTTTATTTAAATTGCAAAGTGAAAACAGTCTCACATTTTGATACAGAATGCGGTAAAATGGCGGTAATGCGGTAAACTTAAATACCTAATGTTTCTTCTAGGAAACGCAGTTCCACTTTTGTACTGAAGAAAGAGCTAAAATCTAGGGATTTGCGTGGTAAGAGTACGCCAACAAACATTTCCCGTACTACAATATTAAAAGGTTACTTTCCTGGTATAATGGTTTGAGAAATCGAGAAAATAGTCAGAAGCGGATTTGTAGACGATTGAACGCTGAACATTTTTTCTTTAAATTTTTTTTCAATAAATCTTACCGTTTTCGCTAAAACGCTTACTTTAACAGAAGGCAAGTGGAATGATGGTGGCCATCTTGAACAACGTCATAGTGAGAAAACGCGCGGGGGGGGGGGGGGGCAGGAGGCCACCCAACTTTTGCTTCCTATACGCCCAAGTAACTAATACAGAAAGAATTTTCTCTGTACATACAGTTGCACAGAGAAGTGCTGTGAGCCGCTGGATTACACGGAAAAATTATCATCGGCTGCCACCGGGAATCGAACCCAGGGTCTTCCAGTTACGCGCCGGACATGTTACCACTGCACCACAGCGGCCTCGAATTCTCCAGACTCACATACGATTAACTGGCAAACCACATGGCACGTTGCTTCTTGGAGCCCCGCACAATGCTGGGGATTCACCAAACTAAACCAATAAATTGAATTGAATTGAAACAATTACTGTATGCTATAATTATACGGTACATGATTAAGAAGTATATGTAGATTCCGTATCCTGATTTTTTGTTTCAAACTTCGACGTAATAATTTTCAACTCTGTTATCCCAAGGGGGTGGGGTGTGTGTGTGTGTGTGTGGGGGGGGGGGGGTTGGTATCAGCCCTCCCCGTTGGTGCGCCACTGAACAGATTTGGTTTCTACACTGTCAAGAAATTTCTGAAATTCACGAACCATTTCCCGTGATTCCTTTCGTGAAGTAACAAAGCATATTTCTGATACAACCTTTTCCTTGAAAAGAAGGGACCCCCCCCCCCCCCTGACTTTCATGGATTTTTCTTAAGCCTGAAAAATTCTGAATTTTCAGAAACCTTTCCTCAATTCCTTTGGTATATTAACGGACAAATTTTGTCCACACCCTTTTCGTATCCATGTGAGGAAAATTTTCCGGTAATACGAGCGATTCGCCGGAATACTTGGTCTGATTAACTGGTAAATTTCATATATAATTTGTGACTACAGACTTGTGGTGTTGAGATAGAACGAAAATACCAACGTTTACCACAATAAAATGTTTATTATACATCGAATATAATTTCGCAGAGCGTTTGGCTCGGCATCATCAGGACGAACGGAGCGTAAACATTCAAATCATTGTGACATCATCAGAGTTCTGACGGTCACGGTTTCTCGTGAGATGTTTCCACGCGCTTGAAAGAAATGGAATCGACGTCATGTCGTTGACAAGCCGTGAAGAGTTCCGGTATATATGAAGAGCTTCTAATACATTAAGCTTGATGATTGAATCAGGTCTATTAATGAGCGTAGCGTTTCCAAACAAAAATTTATGGTTATTTTCGTGACAATGTTGGGCTATAGACGACTTCTTCAGTTCACAGTTCCGTACGTAAGCCTTGTGTTCCTTCACACGGAAACTTAAAGCCCTGCTGGTCTGTCCTATATATCAAAGTCCACATTCACAAGGTATCTGATAAATTCCCCAGGAATTTATATCTTCGACGTTGTCTTTTGATCCGTAAAATTTTTTCTTGTTTATGGGTTTAAAAAGGACTTTGAAATTAAAACTTTAGATAATTTTTGAAATTCCGAAGCAAATCTGAGGAGCAAAAGGGATAACCGGCCGATTCTCTCCTATTGGGAGGTCTATTGACATGAGCGATCAGACTGGTTTCGGTTTCCTAAATTTTTGGACATCTTTGTCTATTACGGAAGGGCTATATACTCAGTGTACTGCAATTCGTTTAAGAAAATCAAGCTCTTTCTGCAAAGAATCCTCAGTTGAGAGTATATGTATGCCCGGAATGCATATGTGTAGAAGACGGAGATTTTTTGTTTCCATGGGTGATTTGATTTTGCATGTGGGGGTTAGGAAACAGCAAATGGCTTTCGATAAACTGTTGTGCTAAAGGATCCCTTAGAGCGTGATACAAGGACTGGTAAGCAGCCATTATTTTCAGTCTCACATGTGAACTGTATATGAGGATCAACTGAATTATTAGTTCAACTAATTTAGGTATTTCCGAGTTCATGCCATTCCAAAGGACAAAAGTATCATCTACATATCGAATCCACAGGTCAAATGTGACAAGCTGAAAGAGTTTTTCCTCAAAGTGACACATATAGACTTTGCATAAAATAGGCGACAGTGGCAATTCCTTCGGTCTGTTGGAAAAATCTTCCACGAAAAAGGAAACTGTTTTGTCTGATACAAATTTCCACTAGTCTAAAAATATCTTCTACTTCCGGTTGGCTGAAATGATGTTCAGAGAGACTAGCTTTCAATGATTCTAGGGCTTAATTCAGTGGGATACTTGTGAACATGGATTTCACATCGAAGGATAACATGAACTGATCCTTTTATGGATGTCGTTTTAACCGATTGACAAACTCGATGGAATTTTTCACAGCTGTTTTGTTCGAAGAAGTCATTAAGGTAGATAGTTTTGGAGATAGAAACTTGGCCAACTTATGTGTAGCTGAGCCGATATTCCTGACTATGGGATGGAAAGGGACACCAATTTTATGTACCTTCGGAAGTGCATAGAAACGTCAGAACTCTGATGATGTCACAATGATTTGAATGTTTACGATCCATTCGTCCTGATGATGCCGAACCAAACGCTTTGCGAAACTATAGTCGATGTATATTAAACCTTGTATTGTGGTAAACGTTGGTGTTTTCATTCTGTTAAATTTCAGTGGTCTGTCAAAGGATCTGAATTTGAATTTCTGTATCGAGATCGGATGAACTTTTGGTTATTGTGGCACCGAATATATCGTGTTACTGTAAGAACCTGGTGCTTAAATTATCGCACAGGTGATTGTATGATGCGTGTGTATCAGTTTGTGGACCCCTTAAAACAAAAGCTATTATAGTTATCAAGAATATTCCTTCCCCTATTTTGTACAGCAGCTATTGCATATTGTTTGACCGTAAGAAACCTGGGACATAAATTATTGTACAGGTGATTATATGATGCATATGTATCAGCCTGTGGACCGCTTAAAACAAAAGCTATTATAGATCTTACATTTAGGAGTTTTGTGAAATATTACTATAAAGCAGTACATTTCACCTTTTTTTAAATACAATTGAAACTCACTATCAGTTTAAAAAGATCTCAAGTTCCAAAGCATTGTGTTGCTTCAAAAAACTACGATGGAAAAAATAGTTAATTTGTGATAAGTCCTTCTACAGAAAAAATAAAATTATGACAAACCTATTAAAAAAAATAAATCTAGGCTTTATAATGAATGTTATATTTCGAAAAACCTACTCATGGGGAGGTGTTTCATAGAAATCAAAAGTGTATTTTTTATACAATCCGATAATGTTTAGGTGGCCACACTGAGAAAAACGTTTTGTTGAATCAACAAAACATTTTGTCGATATACAGTCAATAAAATTTTTTTGTTGAATTTGCAAAATTATTTTGTTGAAAATTATTGTTGATTTAACAAAATTTATTGTTATCAAGACAAAAGGTTTTGCTCAGTTAACAAAATGATTAGGTCGATTTTGGAGAATTTGTTTGATCCATCAAAACATATTGCTATCGCGACACAATAAGTTTTGTTGCTGCAACAATATGTTTTGTTGCAGCAACAAAACATTTTGTCATGATAACAATATGTTTTGTTGGATCAAACAAATTCCCCAAAATCGACCTAATCATTTTGTTAACTGAGCAAAACCTTTTGTCGTGATAACAATAAATTTTGTTAAATCAACAGTAATTTTCAACAAAATAATTTTGCAAATTCAAAAATTTTTTGTTGACTCTTTATCGACAAAATGTTTTGTTGAATAAATAAAACGTTTTTCTCAGTGCAGTTTTTCAAAAACCCACACCACAGTCCAACAGATCTCTAACAACAAAATTCTAAGTTTTCGATATACTGACCATTCGGTGAAATGATCTTTCGATATAATGAACTTTTAGGTAAAGTAATCCTTCGGTGAAATGATCTTTCGATGTAATGAACTTTTAGGGCCGCCCCGGTGGCGCAGTGGTCTAAGGCGCAAGCCTCTGATCATTCGTCCGTAAGGGGTCCGGGTTCGAACCCCGTCAGGCATGGATGTTGTGTTTGTCTTACGGCACTGGCTCTCTCCCTTCCCTGGAACCAGTGACCCTAAATTAGGGACGGGCGACTGCTTATATCCCATTGAGTTGCTCACGGTGGTCGTTAAACCTCATCAAAAAAAAAAAAAAATTTTAGGTGAAATGAACTTTTCGACCAAATGTCCTTTCGATGGAATGAACTTTTAGGTGAAGTGACCTTTCCGTGAAACGAACTTTTCTGTCAAGTGACCCTTCGGTGAAATGTACTTTCGATCAAGTCATTTTCGGTCAAGTGACCTTTCAATCAAGTAAACGAACGATACCCAAATAAAACGACAAATTCATTCGCATTAAAAAAATACAAAAAAAAAAAAACTAGAAATATTACACCGAATTTTCGGTTGTAATGAGCACGTCTTTTGATTCCATTCTGACGCGAATTAAATATATCAGATCTATTCAAAAACAATGGAACCGTTAGGAAAACGATCAACCGGTTTTTACAATAGGTAAAACATCTGCAAATGGAAACATCTACTTAATTCTACCAGCGGCTAAAAGGCATGTTACGAAAAGTAATAAGTGGAGCACAAACAGTTTCTCATAGCACAAGGAAGGTATCAGAGACAAAGAGATTTTCAAATCGAACAGTTAAAAGAAGTAATATAGGAAAGGGAACATGATATAAGTCTAAGAATGCTAGTGGAAGAATTTCGCGTAATGGAAAAATTGGAAATAGGCGAAAAATATTATTCACGGAAAAGCTATGCTAAGGAAAAATAAATTTTCAAATACGTCTCCCGGAAGCAGAGATAACCAATTTTGTCAAAAGACGGACTCCCACCGGCAACTTTGCTGCACGCTGTTTTCAGGAATTTTCCAGGAATTCAAATCACTTATTTTTTACAGTGTATGTAATGAAGATTTATCGATTGATGGAGAAAAACTGGAGATAACAGATACGTATGTTTATCTTGGACAGCAGATATCAAGTGAGGGTCACATTGATGAAGAAATTAATCGGCGTACAAAACTTGCCTGGAGAGCTTTTGGAAGAAACAGCATAATTTTCAAGAGCAATATGCCATTATGTCTTAAAAGAAAAGTGTTTGATCAATGCATCCTTCCAGTGCTTACGTATGGTGCAGAGACGTGGACCTTAACTAAAAGAGACATACAAAGGCTGCAGACAACTCAAAGCAGCATGGAGAGGTGCATACTTGGTGTAACCAGGAGAGATAAGAAGAGGAACTCGTGGATCCGAAAAATGACGAGAGTGGAAGACATCATGATCAGAGTTAAATCCCTGAAATGGCAATGGGCTGGACATACTGCCAGAAGGACAGACCATAGATGGACAGCCGAAATTTTAGATTGGATTCCAAGGGACAGGAAAAGACCCAGAAAAAGACCACATGGGAGATGGGTGGATGAAATTCGTAAATATGCGGGAGTGACATGGAGGAGACTGGCACAAGACAGACCGTTGTGGAGGAAACTTGGGGAGACCTTCGTCCAGCAGTGGATTGATAATGGTTGACAATGATGATGATGATGATGATGATGTATCTTTACAAATGGTTCATTCCTTTTACCTCTTTCTTTCCTTTTTTTTTTTTTTTTTTTTTTTTTTGAAATTACAGAATTTACAGGTCAGTCATCTCGGACACTGCAGCAGTTTGCTTTGCTATGCATCCTAAAACTGCAATTTCTTGAGTTTTAAAAGCGAAACACATGAGCGCTTCATACTGCTTTTGTGCATAGTTTTTTTTTTCTTTTTTTACATTTTTCTATGCCTTAATTCTGTTTTTCTCCAAAAACCTTTTTGCTTCAAAATTTTTTTGTCTTTCAACATTCCAAACTTTGACTTCACACACGCCCGCTAGGTGGGCAATTACGCACAGGCGTCCTACGTATATTTCAGAGGATGGTCGAATGTTTTGACAATTTCAGAAAAAACATAAAGTCGCGCAAAAACACATATTATCATGAAAGAAAATATTAATACAAATTCTGAAGATGTGAATCCGTTTTTTGGTGTAAGTATGACATGGATGGTAAGTTAGAATAATACATCTTAAAAATGTCATACAAAACTAATAAGCTCTTTCAAAATGTTACAAAACCAATAAGCTCTTTTTAAATTCACTTTTACATTGTATCATACCTCAAAAATGGAAATGGAAGAAGTGAGATGTAAATAACAAAAATTAATTAAAGAACAGAGTAGGAAATAATTCCTTTTCATGACACTATTCCAAAGATCTGATGGAGCGGAGAACACTGTAACTATATACACTATAATGACAAATGTCACCAGACACCTAGAAAAGAAACTCAACATAGCATTTATTCGCATACATTAGTATGGTGTCAGTCCACCTTTGGCCTTAATGCATGCACTGACCCTTCGAGACATGCTTTCGACAAGGTTTTCGAAAACAGCGATAGGTATGCGCTTCCATTCAGTACATAATGCTGCCGCTAACTGTTGCTTAGTAGTAGTCCTTACTTCCAAACTTCTTATGCGGCGCTCTAATTCATCCCATAGGTGCTCTATGGGATTAAGATCAGGGCTCTATGCTGCCCAGTACATACGCGATACGGAATTACTCGCCGTAACAGTCCTTGCTTTATGGCTCGGTGCATTATCCTGCTGGTACCAACAAGGCTCGGTTCCATAGTATTGCCACAGAGTTGGTAGGGCATAATTGTCCAGCATATCGAGGTACATGTGCTGGTTAACAGGTTTGTCCACGATAGCCAATAGGCTGGGACCACATCACGAAAACCACCCCCACACGAGAACACTGCCAGCTCCAAACTTGACCGTAGGAACAGTACACTGTGGTAAATAGCTTGCCGACATACCTACACACGTCCAGCAGGCTGATGGATCGTTTATCTGGATTCATTAGTCCATAGAACCAATTTCCATTGATCTACGTCCACGATAAATGTCCTTTACACCATGCTAAACGACGAGTAGCATTCCGAGTGGAGATGAAAGGCTTATGAGCAGCCGTACGACCACTGTAACCCATGGAATGAAGTTCTCTGCAAATGGTACGTGTACATACCGATGTTCCATCATTTTTACTCACCTGTACACTGAGGTCTTGCGTCTTGCGCAGTACTCCTCCGCCGATTAGCTGTAACGACTCTCTTGATGCTTCGACGTCCTCTCTCACTGATTTTCTTTGGTCTGCCGGTACGTTTTGCTGCTTCAGGTACGCCATATGTCTTCCACTTATTCAGTACATCCAAAACAGTTGACTTGGGTATGTTTAAACGCCTCTCGGTTTCTCTCATAGACTACCCACTAATATAACACCCAACAATCTTTCCTTTCTCAAAGTCTGTTCTGCGACATTTTCGCTCAACCTCACAGGTTTTTTATTGTTTTTTTTTTTTGTTTTGAGGTTTAACGACCACCGTGAGCAACTCAAAGGGCTATAAGCAGTCGCCCGTCCCTAATTTAGGGCCACTGGCTCCAGGAAAGGGAGAAAGCTAGTGCGGTAAGACAGACACAACATCCATGCCTCACCGGGATTTGAACCCGGACCCCTTTCGGACGAATAATCACAGGCCATCCCTTAGACCACTGCGCTACCGGGGTTGCCTCAACTTCACAGTACGATACGATTGCGGTCAGCTGCAGGCTTTTTTTATACCGTTTGCAGCTGTACCGCGTATCTTAGCAACCTAGCGGATCCGTTCATTTGCTTTTGAAGGGGTGTCCGGTGACTTTTGTCAATATAGTGTGTATCTTAAGGAAGCTGCTAGAAACAAGCCTCTGCGACGTACTACAGAGGTAAAGCAGGCGTTAGGACGGCAAATCTGCAGCGGTATATTCTGTCGGTGTAGCTTAGACGGTTAGAGCAACTAACTCTCTCTCCGGAGGGAGGAGACGCGGGTTTGATCCCGGTCTCCGACAAATTCCTGTTTTCAAATTGGCGCCCGAACGTAAAAATGGACCTACCGGTCGTTGGGTTCTTCGAAAAATGTGTTTCACTTCCTTGGAACCAATGACCCTAAATTAGGGACGGGCGACTGCTTATAGCCCATTGAGTTATTTACGGTGGTCGTTAAACCCCCAATCAAAAAAAAAAAATTTTTTTTTCAGGTGCGGCGCTTAAAACGGGAAATTTGCCCCGCAAACAAAACCTCAATGACTAAAAAATATTTACTGTTTATTTACGACAGATGATAGGTGAAAAGAAGTAGCCCACCCCGGTGGCACAGTGGTCTAAGTGATGGCCTCTGATCATTCGTCCGAAAGGGTTCCGGGTTCGAATCCCGGTCGGGCATGGATGTTGTGTTCTTCTTACGACACTGGCTCTCTCCCTTCCCTTGAACCAGTGGCCCTAAATTAAGGACGGGCGACTGCTTATAGCCCATTGAGTTGCTCACGGTGGTCGTTAAACCTCCAAAAAAAAAAAAAGTAATTAAACACACCTATATAAATACATTCAATGGACAGACCATTAGAGATACCTATCTAATAGCGTGTTGGCCCTCCTCTGCCACGAATAACAGCCTGTACTCGCCAAGGCATTGACTCCACTAGACTTCGGAGGTAGTGCCAGCTATGCCTATTGCAGCATTGTTCACAACTCCGCCCGAGACATCGGGGTAGGATCCATGGATCTGATGTTCCGCTTCACGGAATCCCAGAGAGCTCCCACAGGGTTTCCAGGGCCATTGGAAGGCTTCAAACTCAGATGAGTGTTTCTCGAGCCATGCCTGGGTGGTTGCGGCCCGGTGGAGCGGCGCATTGTCCTGCTCGAACAGACCTCCTGCCGTAGGATGCGCGGAGGCCATGCAAGCGCGTATGTGATTAACGAGCACATGTTGGTTGCGAGAAGCAGTTAAGGACCTCCCCAGACACACACTAAATGAGGTATTGTGTCCCATGAGAAGGCTCACCAAATCATCACAGAGCCTTGAAGAGAGCCAATCCGGCTCAACGAGGCCATGGCCCCATGCTGTCGACGCCACACCCGCGCCCTCCCGTAAGCTCGTGAAGCTGGAAACGGTATTCATCGGACCACACGACGTGGCGCCACTCTGCATAGGTTCAGTTTTGATCTTCCCGGGACCAGGCAAGGCGTAATGTCCGATGACGAGCAGTCAACAGTGGCACACGAGTAGGTCGGCTCCCGTAGCCCATGGTATGCTGCGTGCGCCATACCGT
This sequence comes from Macrothele yani, assembly GCA_039090855.1. Taxonomy (NCBI): domain Eukaryota; kingdom Metazoa; phylum Arthropoda; class Arachnida; order Araneae; family Macrothelidae; genus Macrothele; species Macrothele yani. The sequence continues at coordinate 60,438,745 of CM077018.1, read as the reverse complement.
TCACTCGCTGACACTGCTTGAGCCTCAGACATTTAACCTGGATGTGATATGAGCCGTCGTTACCAAGCGGTCTGTCTGTACTGGCCTGATATAGTCTACGTCGACTCCGGTCATCAATGGCGTGTGGTCGGCCACCGCTTGCTCTCTGGGCGCTGGTACGTCTGCCGATAGTATACTCGCGGTACATCCTTGATACCGTTGGTCTTCGGAAACCTAAGGTTCTTACTACTTGGGCAATGGAATGGCCCTTCTGTCTTGCGCCGACAGTGGGTCCACAATCAAAGTCGCTCAAAGCGTTTACCCATGTGAACTGCCCATCACCTCTATCTCTAATGACTTGTCTACTGAGTGTATACGGCTTCAAAGAAAGGAAGTTTCAAAAAAATTTTTTGAAAATAAAATCGTCAGGGTAATCGTGAGGATGACTTGGCAATATGTTTTTGCGGTCATTTTTACACTCTAGTTGCACCCAGAATGAAGCAACCGACAGGAATGAAACTTGGTGGGTAGGATTGATATCGTGCGACATGCAAATGATTCAAGTATCACGATCGGCCGTGCATGTGACGCAAGCAAAGAGTGTTCGTAGCGTTGTGCCTGACTGGCTATATAAGATAGTCTCGTTGCGCGTGCTTGCAATTCTTACTCCTGCTGTTGTGTTGGTCGCATTCTTCACAAGAGAAGTATGCCTCGGAGAAAAGTTCGGAAGCAATATGAGCAGTTGGAGGAGTTCGAGAGGGGTCCCATCGTCGAGATCCGGGAAGCTGGATGGTCGTATCGCCGTATTGCGTGCCAAACCGGTCGTGCGGATATCACCATAGCACGCTGTTGGTGCCGGTGGATAGGACAAGGCACGCAGTAGCAACAGGAAAGGGTCTGGGAGACCTCGACAAACCACGGAGAGAGAGGACCAACGGGTTGCCCGACATGAGCGAAGTGACCCAACAGCCACCATTGCGAATATTCAATGTGCAGTAGTGCCCTCTATGCATCGTCCGATTAGTGCTAGCACCATTGGTAGACAGCTACATGACGTAGGACTACACGCTCGCAGACGGTTACGACGACTGCTTTTAACACTATTGCATTGTCGCCAAAGATTGCAATGGTGTCGTGCCAGACTGTCAAGGAGCTACTCAGAATGGCAGTGGGTGATCTTCAGTGACGAGTCCCGCTTTTGTCTTGTAGGTGACGACCAACGAATCCGTGTGTGGAGGCACCGTGGTCAGCGCCAAGATGAACGGTTTGTTGTCGAGCATCACACGTCCAGAAGGCCTGGTGTCATGGTGTGGAGTGCAATTGCCTGCGATGCCAGATCACCTTTGGTGTTCATTACAGACACTTTGATAGCCCAACATTACGGTAATGAGGTCGTGTAACCAGTGGCCCTACATTTTCTGAAAGCTCACTCCGGTGCGAATTTCCAACAGGACAACGCTCGTCCGCATACTGCTGCTGTCTCGAGAGCTTGCCTTCAAGGCATTGACACTCTGCCATGACCAGCCGCATCGCTGGACCTATCGCCGATTGAAAATGTGTGGTATGCTATTGGGCGCGCTATCCACACTCCAACCCTACCACACAATCTGCAGGAACTGCGTGAGAAGATTCAAGCTGCATGGGATGGCTCATCGCAGGACATCATTAGGAATCTGTACAAATCCATGCCGAGATGTCTGGCATGCTGTGTGAGCAAACATGGCGGGCCGACGCCATACTGAGGGACACTACTTATTGGCGTGTACCTCAATAAATATTGCCCATATCAGTCTCAATGTTTAATCATTTATTGTTCTTGAAAACTTTTACCTTCGTCCCGAATAGCATTGCAATCCGACACGTCCTTCTGGGTGTCACTTTTTTTTTGACGTAGTGTGTATTTGAAATAAGTGAAGTGCTGAAGTTCATCGATGTTTTCCTTCTTTTGTAAGACATGTTTCCGTAATGCAAATTTTAAGAACACGCTGTTGTTTTAAAACTGCTCAAGAGATGGCGCACCCAATGCTTACTGGAATTTTCTGCAGCTCTTCGATAGTGTACGAATTTTTTAATTTGAAAGAACTATCGGGATTTCTTTCGTTCTTTTCTTTTATAAGTAACTTTTTTATGCTTACACATGAGACTCAAGGATTTGAGACACATTCAAAGAGTAGGATATCTTGAGACATTCAGTTTTCTTATATCGCATGTTTTCCCATTGTGCGTTTGCTAGCTGCGTTTCCGTGCGAGGGTTTTAATTTTGATTAGAAATTAAGACAATACTAAATTTAAGCATCTGAAAATTTTTAGAATGTCTTTATTTTCGTTATTTATTCTTTCATAGCGTAAATTTGCAAAAAAAAAAAAAAATTTGCAAAAGTCACCACTATTTTCTCATAATATTTTTAGAGTTCCTATATAAGCTTCCTGGGAGGAGTAGCAATCGGTGGTCCGGAGTCTACTGCAGGCCATTGATTACAGGCTCCAACAACAAGCCGTCTGTTAAAGATAGCACCCGCCGGTACCTCACTGGCGTCCGACCTGTATCATCTGTAGTAGGCGACTTTGACCACCTTTTGCCCTTAAATGCGATAGGATTGCATATACAAAATTCGATTCGCATTCTTTTTGGGGCCGATATCGTTTATAGTGAAGAACATTCTGCGTATAATTTTTATTTTGTCGTGACTCACAATTTCGGTGTTAGGAGATGAAAGCACATATTTCCCTTTACAACTTATCTACAGCCTTACCCGACGCGTCTGAACACGCCAATGAAATAATTATTTTTTCGCCAAATGCTGCCAGTGTTTCTTTCAGGCATACATTCAGCGGACCGAAGCCCCCCCCCCCGGAGACATTTTAGGTTACCGAGCCAAATGTTAATAAATTCAGGCTATGATGAGAAAGAAATTTTCGTTTCTTTTTTATGCTACAAATATTTCTCCAATTATATTATTTTTAATATTTGTTCTAATATTATAGTTTATTTTGCTAAAAAGTATATTACGACGCATGCTATTCTTCAAAATATAATAAGTACACTAATCATACCTAATTGTCTGGGAATCGTGATTCAGGATCAAGTGTGTTAAATTTATTTTATTAGATAAACATTTCTAGCCAATTCCCCCTCCCCCTCCTCTCTTTTAGCTGGAAAAAGGTTTATTATTCTTGAAATGTTTGAAGAAGTAATTACTATATCAGGGGTGTATACAGAATTTTTCTTCGGGGGGGGGTGACGAAAAATGGAAGTTTTGGGGAATCCACCAGAACAAAATTAAAGTTAATGAAAAATAGAACAAAATTAAAGCATTCTTTTCTAATGTAAGTTGATACATTTTTATTAAATTAAGGCATTTTTTTCTAATATAAGTCGCATTTTAACGAAAAAAAAATGAAACACATTCTGGGGCGCTACGGCCCCCGGTGCCCCTCTAAATGCGCCTCTGTATGAGATATATAATAATTACTTCTCTCTATATATTTATGTCAATAGATTTTGTTTGTCAATAGACAAACAAAATCTATTGACATAACCAACCTTAAAAAACACCATAATACCTTCAAGTTGGAACTGAAGAACAGGTTCTCTGCTTTAGAAGGCCTAACATCGGAAGAAGTGGACATCTCTGAAGTTAACAGAAAAGTAACCAAAGCTCTTATGGAAACAGCAACAAAATTAGCTGGGTCTAAGAACAAGTTCCATGTAAATAAATTATCAGGAAAAACGAAAATGTTGATGCAAAAAAAGAAGAGAGATGAGGACAACTAAAGAAGATGTGACTTCCAAAGTGGAATATATAGAGCTATGCAAGACAGTACGAAAAAGTATCACTGAAGACGTAAGAAAATTCAACTGTGAACTAGTGAGGAAAGCAATTGAAAACAACCAAAGCCTAAAGATAGCAAAGGGACATCTCAGTAAGGGAAAAAAACAGATTATGGCAATGAGAAAAGAAGATGGTTCTGTAACAAGAAATAGAGGCGAAATTTTGACAAGAGTGAAAGATTTCTACTCCAAATTATATGAAAGGGATGATACATGCACTCCAGACATCATGAAAGATACCAGTACCAAAGTTCCTCCAGTCCTTCCAGCAGAAGTTGCACATGCAATCAAGAACATGAAGCGGGAAAAGCTCCAGGAGAAGATGGAATTACTGTAGACATCATACAAGAAGCAAGTGGAGAAATCGAAACAGTACTCGCCCAAATTTTCACTCGATGCCTTAATGAAGGAAAGATTCCTGAGGATTGGAACACCGCTACAATGATCCTGCTACATAAGAAAGGTGACATTGAGGATCTCGGAAACTACAGACCTATCAGCCTCCTATCAGTAGTTTATAAAATCTTCACTAAAGTTCCTTCACACCGCTTGAAGGTAACACTGGACATGGCTCAACCGAGAGAACAAGCTGGATTCAGGAGTGGCTACAGCACAACAGATCATATCCATGTGCTGAGAGAACTAATTGAAAGAGCGAGGGAATATGAACTTCCATTGTGCATGGCTTTTATCGATTATGAAAAAGCCTTTGATTCGGTGAAACCATCAGCAGTTACAATGGCTCTGAAAACCTGCGGTATTGAAGATGCATACATTAATATTATTAATAACATCTATGAAAATGCAAGTGCAAAGATTAGGCTGTTTGAAAATACAACACACATAAAAATTGGAAAGGGAGTGAGACAAAGTGACACCATATCTCCGAAGCTCTTTAATGCCACATTGGAGGGTGTTTTTCAGTCACTGAGCTGGGAAAACAAGGGGATGAAGATTAATGGAGATTATCTAACCCACCTTCGTTTTGCTGATGACGTAGTCATTTTTGCAACTACCCCATCAGAGCTGCAGAGTATGATCCAGGAACTTGCTGACAAGAGTAAAGAAGTGGGATTAAAAATGAACTTTCCGAAGACAAAAGTGATGTTCAATGCTTTTACAAGAAATGAAGATTTGTCGATTGATGGAGAAAAGCTGGAGATAACAGACACGTACGTTTATCTTGGACAGCAGATATCAAGTGAGGGTCACATTGATGAAGAAATTAATCGGCGTACAAAACTTGCCTGGAGAGCTTTTGGAAGAAACAGCATAATTTTCAAGAGCAATATGCCATTATGTCTTAAAAGAAAAGTGTTTGATCAATGCATCCTTCCAGTGCTTACGTATGGTGCAGAGACGTGGACCTTAACTAAAAGAGACATACAAAGGCTGCAGACAACTCAAAGAAGCATGGAGCAGCGCGTGCTTGGTGTAACCAGGAGAGATAAGAAGAGGAACACGTGGATCCGAAAAATGACAAGAGTGGAAGACATCATGATCAGAGTTAAATCCCTGAAATGGCAATGGGCTGGACATACTGCCAGAAGGACGGATCATCGATGGACAGCCGAAATTTTAGATTGGATTCCAAGGGAGAGGAAAAGACCCAGAAGAAGACCACATGGGAGATGGGTGGATGAAATTCGAAAGTATGCAGGGGTGACATGGAGGAGACTGGCACAAGACAGACCGTTGTGGAGGAAACTTGGGGAGACCTTCGTCCAGCAGTGGATTGATAATGGTTGACAATGATGATGATGATGATATAAATATAGTAGTTAAAAATTATATATATATATATAGCAAATCCATTTGCCCCCCCGGTCCAAAATTCCTGAAAGAAGCACTGGATATCCTTTCACCATGGAATGCCATTCACCGAGGAAAACATTTTGCATATATGTTTGAACTTTTCAGAATGAGTAGTTCTCCCGCCAGGTATAAGTACATGTTTCTATTCGAGCCTGTATCTCCGCTTCTAAAAGTCCAGTTGAAATTATTTTCTTCGTATTATGTATCATTCGCTGGGGGTAAAGATTGCAAACGTTATCAATCTTAAATAATGCGCAATTCCTTCGCTGTGAGCCTACAGTTATAAACTGATATTTGCTACCACCGCTTTTAAAAGACATATTTGAAAAATTCTTTTTCCGTTGCAAAGCTCTTTCTATGTAAAATATTTTGTATTTATGTTATATTTTTTGGCTATGCACAGTAGCGCTGCTGGGGTGAGTCAACGCATATCTCTACTTTCAAGAGCTTTCCTCCTGTTCTTGAAATGGGATTGAAAATGTCTTAATGTAGACCAGTGATTATCAACCTGGTCCCTACCACCCATTAGAGGGCGATTCAAGCTTTCATGGTGGGCGGTGGTTTTTTTTTTGTCCATTGTTAGAAATTTTGTTCTGCTGCCATATATCGAATACATTGCTAACAACTTCGCGAGTTTGACTTTAAAATATGCTTTTGCAATTTACTTTTGAATTCCATCTCTAATCTTTGAATATAGATAATAATTAACACAAGGTAATCCCTAAATACAGAGTGTTGAGGATAACACACACGTTTTATTAATGATATAGATCATGCACAAAATGATATAAGAAGAAATTAAATTTTTTTACCAAAAAACTTGATCTTCTCCGTCATAATTTTTTGAAGAGAGAATTTCATCAGTTTCCCGAATTTTCATCTATAAAAGATGATATAACTCCAGAGGAGATTGAAAGGCTCAGTAGCCACCTCAAGGAACTTAAATTGGATATGGAAAAACGGTTAAAAGATATTTTGAACTTGAAGGTGTATGACTGGATGATAAATCCTCTTGCTGCAAATTTTACTGAGGTTGATATAACTTGCAAGAAGAACTATTAGAACTTAAATATGATGAAGAGAGGAAATATAATTTCGATAGTGGTGGATACCAAAAAACTCTAGCAAAATAAAAAAAAAATGCCTGCGTTATATCTAAATATGTGGAAAATGATATTTAATTTATTGATACCTTTCCCTACGTCATATCTGGTAGAAACAGGCTTTAGTGTTGTTAATCATATCATCACCAAGCAGAGAAACCGTCCGAATATCACCCAAAGAGACCTTCGTTTGCTGCTTATGAAAATCGAACCAGATATCAAATATTTAGTCTCGCAGCATTATCCTCAAGGATCTCACTAGTCATTCATCGTAGGTGATTTCAATAAACTTTATTGTTTTCACATCTAACTTTCACTTTTTTTCAATTTAAGCAGCTCTCGCACTAGTAGGCGCTGTGCCGATGGAGATGCAGAAATTCATTAAATTGAAATTATCTAAGTATAAACATACATAAAGAGTAAATAAAAAGATAAATTTAAATACATATTGTTTACAACCCCCCCCCTTTAAAAATTATTTCGCACTGGCGTTAAATTGAGTTACTGCGGCACTGGTAGGCGGTAAGGAAATTTTACCGTCAACAAACATACAAAAGTGGGCGGTAAGGAAATTTTACCATCAACAAAGATACGAAAGTGGGCGGTAAGGAAATTTTACCATCAACAAAGACACACAAGTGGGCGGTAAGGAAATTTTACCATCAACAAAGATACAAAAGTGGGCGGTAAGGAAATTTTACCATCAACAAAGATACAAAAGTGGACGGTAAGGAAATTTTACCATCAACAAAGATACAAAAGTGGGCGGAAAGGAAATTTTACCATCAACAAAGACACACAAGTGGGCGGTAAGCAAATTTTACCATCAACAAAGATACAAAAGTGAGCGGTAAGGAAATTTTACCATCAACAAAGATACAAAAGTGGGTGGTAAGGAAATTTTACCATCAACGAAGATACAAAAGTGGGCGGAAAGGAAATTTTACCATCAACAAAGACACACAAGTGGGCGGTAAGGAAATTTTACCATCAACAAAGATACAAAAGTGGGCGGTAAGGAAATTTTACCATCAACAAAGATACAAAAGTGGGTGGTAAGGAAATTTTACCATCAACAAAGATACAAAAGTGGGCGGAAAGGAAATTTTACCATCAACAAAGATACAAAAGTGGGCGGAAAGGAAATTTTACCATCAACAAAGACACACAAGTGGGCGGTAAGGAAATTTTACCATCAACAAAGATACAAAAGTGGGCGGTAGGGATATTTTACCATCAACAAAGATACAAAAGTGGGCGGTAAGGAAATTTTACCATCAACAAAGATACAAAAGTGGGCGGTAAGGAAATTTTATCATCAACAAAGATACAAAAGTGGGCGGTAAGGAAATTTTACCATCACCAAAGATACAAAAGTGGGCGGTAAGCAAATGTTACCATCAACAAAGATACAAAAGTGGGCGGTAAGGAAATTTTACCATCAACAAAGATACAAAAGTGGGCGGTAAGGAAATTTTACCATCAACAAAGATACAAAAGTGGGCGGAAAGGAAATTTTACCATCAACAAAGATACAAAAGTTACCATCAACAAAGATACAAAAGTGAGCGGTAAGGAAATTTTACCATCAACAAAGATACAAAAGTGGGTGGTAAGGAAATTTTACCATCAACGAAGATACAAAAGTGGGCGGAAAGGAAATTTTACCATCAACAAAGACACACAAGTGGGCGGTAAGGAAATTTTACCATCAACAAAGATACAAAAGTGGGCGGTAAGGAAATTTTACCATCAACAAAGATACCAAAGTGGGTGGTAAGGAAATTTTACCATCAACAAAGATACAAAAGTGGGCGGAAAGGAAATTTTACCATCAACAAAGACACACAAGTGGGCGGTAAGGAAATTTTACCATCAACAAAGATACAAAAGTGAGCGGTAAGGAAATTTTACCATCAACAAAGATACAAAAGTGGGTGGTAACGAAATTTTACCATCAACGAAGATACAAAAGTGGGCGGTAAGGAAATTTTACCATCAACAAAGATACAAAAGTCGGTGGTAAGGATATTTTACCATCAACAAAGATACAAAAGTGGGCGGTAAGGAAAATTTATCATCAACAAAGATACAAAAGTGGGCGGTAAGGAAGTTTTACCATCACCAAAGATACAAAAGTGGGCGGTAAGGAAATTTTACCATCAACAAAGATACAAAAGTGGGTGGTAACGAAATTTTACCATCAACGAAGATACAAAAGTGGGCGGTAAGGAAATTTTACCATCAACAAAGATACAAAAGTCGGCGGTAAGGATATTTTACCATCAACAAAGATACAAAAGTGGACGGTAAGGAAATTTTACCATCAACAAAGATACAAAAGTGGGCGGTAAGGATATTTTACCATCAACAAAGATACAAAAGTGGGCGGTAAGGATATTTTACCATCAACAAAGATACAAAAGTGGGCGGTAAGGAAATTTTATCATCAACAAAGATACAAAAGTGGGCGGTAAGGAAGTTTTACCATCACCAAAGATACAAAAGTGGGCGGTAAGCAAATGTTACCATCAACAAAGATACAAAAGTGGGCGGTAAGGAAATTTTACCATCAACAAAGATACAAAAGTGGGCGGTAAGGAAATTTTACCATCAACAAAGATACAAAAGTGGGCGGAAAGGAAATTTTACCATCAACAAAGACACACAAGTGGGCGGTAAGGAAATTTTACCATCAACAAAGATACAAAAGTGAGCGGTAAGGAAATTTTACCATCAACAAAGATACAAAAGTGGGTGGTAACGAAATTTTACCATCAACGAAGATACAAAAGTGGGCGGTAAGGAAATTTTACCATCAACAAAGATACAAAAGTCGGCGGTAAGGATATTTTACCATCAACAAAGATACAAAAGTGGGCGGTAAGGAAATTTTACTATCAACAAAGATACAAAAGTGGGCGGTAAGGAAATTTTACCATCAACAAAGATACAAAAGTGGGCGGTAGGGATATTTTACCATCAACGAAGATACAAAAGTGGGCGGTAAGGAAATTTTACCATCAACACAGATACAAAAGTGGGCGGTAAGGATATTTTACCATCAACAAAGATACAAAAGTGGGCGGTAAGGAAATTTTACCATCACCAAAGATACAAAAGTGGGCGGTAAGGATATTTTACCATCAACAAAGATACAAAAGTGGGCGGTAAGGAAATTTTACCATCAACAAAGATACAAAAGTGGGCGGTAAGGAAATTTTACCATCACCAAAGATACAAAAGTAGACGGTAAGGAAATTTTACCATCAACAAAGATGCAAAAGTGTTCGGTACTGAAATTTTACCATCAACAAAGATACGAAAGTGGGCGGTAGGTGTTAAAAGGTTGACAACCCTTGATCTAGACTATGAAGAACATTTTGTACCCATTTTCTTTTTCAATTAACGCACTGTGTTTCCTCAGAGATAAGGAAAGTTACAAAATGTTTTCCCCATATCTCTGTTTTGAATTGTTTGATTTGAAAAATTCCTTTTGCTTCGGATATTTTTTTGTATGAGAAACACTAGGATTTGTGATATTTCGTAACACACATTTCTGCCGCTCACGCTCACGGGCGTATTTCTGCTTGGATATTTATTACTGATTCCAGGCATTCGGATCAGAATTGTTTAAGTGTAACTTACTATCATTCACTATGAAGAACAGCAGGGCAGGATTAAGGCTTTAGTGGGCCCCTAAGCTTACATATCTGAGTGGGCCTCTAAAGAACTTACAACTGAGAATCATTATAACGTCCGTTAAAACATGAAACTGTAGAATTATATTTGTCATAATTAATACGTATAGTGCATTCTTCAAACTAATAAAATATCTGCAGAGTTTTCATAATAAGCCATTATATTTTACGTTGTTCTCATAAGAATAATATGAGTCACAAGTTTAAGATTCCTAGATTTCGTCTTGGATTTTCTAATGATTTAGCGTTGCACACTTTTCTTAGTGTATCTTTTTTTTGTTATGAAATGTGAAGCCCCAAGGGATTTCGACCATTAAGGATTCCAAGTGCAAATTGGTAGGTGTGGATGGATGATAGTGAAAAAGTCAATACTCTCTCGCCCATCCCGCTGTACACAGCGACATAAAACCTTTACCCTTGGTGAGTCAGAGCTTTGAAATCTGTTCGGCTTCTGGCCTCTGATTCTGGCCAAGTGGAAATCATAGGAGACAAAAGTAAAACTATATTATAAATTTCTCTCTCTCTCTCTTCCTTTCTTTCTTTTTCTCTCTCGGTCTTTTTCTTTCTCTCTCTCTATCTCTTCCTTTCTTTCTTTTTCTCTCTCTGTCTCTCCTCTCTGTATCTTTCTCTCTCGGTCTCTCTCTATCTCTTTCTTTCTTTCTTTTTCTCTCTCACTCTCTGTGTCTCTTTTTCTCTCTTTGTCTCTTTCTCTCTATCTGTCTCATTCTTTCTTTCTTTCTTTCTTTTTTCCCTCTGTCTCTCTCTATCTATCTATCTATCTATTATTTGCCCAGGCATTTCTCGTGGGCCCTCGGTAATGGTGGGCCCCAAGGCTATAGCCCCCTCCCCATAATCCGACCCTGAAGAACAGTACGCACGCTATTCATTTTGAATTATGCACAGTTCGTTTTACAGCCTGTAGGCGCAAATGTACCTTCTCTTTTTCGCTGATTTGTTTTCCGATTTTAAAAATCCGCTTAATTGTTTTCTTGTAGGTATAAAAGGATTTAAAGGCACGCTCAGTACATAAGAAAATTTGGCGTCACCTATTTTGTTTGATTTGGAAGTAGTTAAGAAAATTCCAAAACTCCTTATACTCATCCTAGAAGTTCTAAAAGATCTTAGAGATCTTTTAGAACTTCTGGGCTGAAAACCTGATGTCCTTAGGCGCACAGTATCGTTTTGTCAGTGCATCTGTAGACATAGTATCTCCGCATATAAATACTGAGGTAATATGTCTCCAGACGCTTTGGGAAAGTGATACTCTAAGCGTAAGTACTAGGGGTTTTTCCAGGGATTTCAAATTGGGGAGTGGGGGTGCTGAGAAAGTTTATGGGGTGTTACGAAAAAATTTGAGGCGGTGTTGGATGAAAGTAAATTTTTGGAAGGCTTTAAAGTTTTATAATGAAATATTTAGGCTTTAGACATAGCATTAAAAATGGAGAAAAATTAAAAAAAAAATGGTGGCTGTTTAACCTTTTTATAGTTAAACGAACGGTTAAAACCTGGAATTATTTTTCTAAACATGGCTATTTTGTTTTTGCGCTACTGTTTTCTAATTTTTTTATCTATCATGGCTGCATGCATCTTTAAACAAGGTAAAATCAACTAAGTTAGATACAGTGTTTCTTTCCGGCAAACATGGAGAGAGGGGGGCAAAGTACTCCCGGAAACGACCATTCACCCTCCCGGAGACATTTTATGTAACCGAGCCTAATGTTAATAAACTCAGGCTATAATGAAAAAGAAAGCTTCGTTTCTTTTGATATGCTACAAATATTTCTCCAGTTATATATTTTTTTAATATGTTAACTATAGGTTATTTTGCTGAAACGTGTAATAAGACGCATGTTGTTCATCAAAATATAATAAGTAGATTACACCTCATAGTCAGGGAATCGTGTTTCAGGATCAGGAGCCGTGGTGTAGCCAGAAATCTTTTAAGAAGGGGTAGGGGCTGGTTCATGGATTTGTTTCATTGGTGATAAAAGCCTCATGTATGCATATACACAGTCGAGTCACATTATTGTGACCACCTCCTACATTTGACGTCAACAGCGCGTAGCCAATGAAAGAAAGTACGTGTCGCGAGCTGGCTTAGAGTTTATATAAGGTGTGCTGTAGGCGTTCTGAAAATATATCACTCGTTGCTGTCATGGAAAAAATGAGCGATTTATCAGATGGGATGATTACCGACTTACGGGACAAGGATGGCAGTATTTCTGAAACAGCGCAGTTTGTGAACTGTTCGCGTGCTGCTGTGGTTAAAGTGTATCGTGATTGGAGAAATGGCACCATTGCGAATATGCGACGTGGAAACTGCGGAGCACCACGCGCCATTGATGTGAGAGGTGAACGTCGGCTTTGAAGATCCGTGAGTGCCGATCTACACACTACAGTGGAGCAACTCACTGAGCGAATGAACCAGGGGCTAACGGAAGTGTGTCTAAAACGACAGTTCAGCGAACCCTGCTGCGTATGGGACTTCGATGCAGACGGATAGTCACTGCACCTATGCTAACGAAGGTGCATCGGCAGAAAAGGCTTACATTTGCACATTGCAGTATCGGAATTGGACCTCCGCTTATTGGCAAATGATTACCTTCTCCGAAGAGGGACGTTTTCTGCTTCATCGACCGGATGGACGTTGGCGTATAAGGCGAGAAACATCGGAGAACAAACACTCTTCAACCATTGCTGCATGGAAGAACACAAGCTGGTGGGGGCAGCGTCCGTTTTTTGTAAGTGGCTTTTCTGAAACCAAGAAAGGGACGGACAAAATCCAAATGTACCCTTGGTCGTGCTCCCAAAGCCACAAGACCAAAAGAACAGAAAAAAAGTACAATCATGATTAGTCCTACCTGGACAAAGAAGGCCGGAAACAAAAATAACCGAAGAAAGCAAGAACGAACACAAAAAGTAACGTGAAACCACAAAGATCGTTAAAACACCTAACAACAAGAACCACTGATAAAGAATCAAGAATGCCAAAGCTGCACAAGGGCAAAGGTTAAGTTGACAAGGAAGTGATGGTATACAGTTTAAACAAAACCTGTTTGCCAAATGGAGGAATGTAATTTACTTTTTATAGGTCTGGTACGATTTGTACAACGACGATTGGTCCAATGCCGATTCGTCCAATGCCGACTGGTCCAATGCCGATTCGTCCAAAGAGACGATTCGTCCAATGGACAATTGGTCCAAAGGTACGATTGGTCCAATGCCGATTCGTCCAATGGACGATTGGTCCAATTCCGTCCTATCTGTCCGAAGTGCTACTCGTGCTATAAAAGTCTCATCTGTTCTGATTCTATCTCCGATGTTATAAGAAAGTACCGGTAGTCCAAAGAATGTAAAATAATGTTACATTTCATGCGTAATATTGTGGTTAGAGATTACTTTTTTTTTTTTTTTTTTTAAATCGCGTTTTCTTGTTATACTGTCCTTGCTGCCGTATGAAATTACTGATGTACGAGCCGTTCTATCAACTTCAATGTTTCTCTTTTGCATGAAATAATATAAAATACTAGTGTTCCTTTTCTGTTTGTGGAATGCAGTGATTGTTTTCCGCCAACTGCCCAATGGAAACAACTGGTCGGGGTTTGGACAGAGTCCTTTTCAACAGTTTTTATTCCAGTGATGTCATATTCATAACGTTTACATATTAAATCAAGTTAATAGTATCGCGCTTTTATTTAAACACGAAATATTAATTCATAGGCCCTAGGCCTAGGCCTTTTTAGGATTTTTTATTCTACCGATGTCATATTCATAACGTTTACATATTAAATCAAGTTAATAATATTGCGCTTTCACTTAAGCACGAAATATTAATTCATAGGCCCGCGGCCTAGGTGCGGACCTATTTGCCTAGCAAAGACCTCAGAAATGATACGATGAGTGCTTTTTATAAAGCTTTATAAAATGTTTACAAATACCAAACATCTAGGCTGTTACTTAAAATCTTCTAAAATGGCCCGCGGCCTAGGTGGCTTGCAAAGACCTCGGAAATAATACGATTAATGCTTTTTATAAAGTTTTATAAAATGTTTACAAATATCTGGGTTGTAACTTAAAATCTTTTAAAAAGGCCCGCGACCTAGGTGTCTGGTAGATTGCTGAGAAATGATTCGTTGAGTGCTTTTTATAAGGGTTTATAAAATGTTTACAAATACCAAATATCTAGGTTGTGACTTAAAATCTTTTAAAAAGGCCCGAGGCCTAGGTGACTAGTAAAGACCTGAGAAATGGTACGATGAGTGCCTTTTATTAAGTTTTATAAAATGTTTACAAATACCAAATATCTAGGTTGTAACTTAAAATCTTCTAAAAAAGCCCGGGGCCTAGGTGTCTCGTAAAGACCTGAGGAATGATACGATGAGCGCCTTTTATAAGGTTTTATAGGATGTTTAGAAGTACCAAATATCTAGGTTGCAACTCAAAATCTTCTAAAAGGGCCCGGGGCCTAGGTGCCTCGTAAAGACCTGAGAAATGATAGGATGAGTGCCTTTTTATTAGGTTTTATAACATATTTACAAATACCAAATATCTAGGTTGTAAATTAAAATCTTCAAAAAACGCTCGCGGCATAAATGCTTTGCAAACCGCTGAGAAATGCTCCATTGAGTTCCTTTTACCAGGTTTATGTGAAATGTTTACAATTACTAAATATACGGAAATTATCTTTTAAAAGGATATAAAGACAGTAATTTAAATTATTATTCATTTCTGGAAAAAAAAAGTTTACCGTTGGTAAGATGATAGCATTAGACGAATCGGCGTTGGACCAATCGTACCATTGGACGAATCGGCATTGGACCAATCGTACCATTGGACGAATCGGACATTGGACCAATTGTCCCTTTGGACGAATTGGCATTGGACGAATCGGCATTGGACCAATCGTCGTTGGACGAATCGTCCGGGACCGACTTTTTATAGGCTAGGTGTAAGCTAGTGTGAAGAAAGAAAGGGTTATGTGGCCACAAGTGGTCTACCGAGTGGTACTTAGAGTTTCTAACTATTTAATAATGTCAGACCAATTGTTAATAAGAGTACTGTAATTAAATGTGTCAGCAGAATGAAGTTTGTGATTTTGGAGTAATCATAAAAAATAATTTTTTGATAAATGTTAAAGGAAATTGATTAGAAATTAATTGTTTAAAAAATAATTTACAGTTATAAAATCAAATTACCAGAGGTAATACAAATACGTAAAAACCGGAAAAATTGAAAAAATTCGGTTTCTGTGAACTAAAATGGAGACATTTGAAAACCAGTTAGCAAAGAAGTGTACCTAAAAATTAAAGGAACGTCTTTTACCATACAGGTTGACCCCAGATGACCCAATTTGAGAAAGTGTAATTTCCAAATCCAAGTAAACTATTAAATTTTGTTGATGGTTAGTCTTTTCCAAGATCAAATCTTGTGGATATGTAAAAGGAGCGGAATAATCAAAATTAGGAAAATCTATTGCAATTAAATCATCAATATATCTAAAAACTCTACCAGAAAAGTGATTATTTTCGACAAATGTAGCTTCAAATGAGTGTAAATAAAGATTTGCCAGGATACTGGAAAAATTACTACCCATGGCAATTACTATGATTTACAAAAATAATCTGTTACCCATCAAAATATAATTATTTTTGAGGCACAATTCAACCAGTGCATTCCAATATGTCCTAGTAATATCCCAAGCACTTTTTCATATTTCAAGTACATCACACTACAAACCTCCACCAGGCCACAGAGCGGTATTGAGGCAAAAAGATTCTTAAAATCAAATGTATCGATATGTTGAATAGAAGAAACTGACCTAATATAATTCAGTACTGGTTTATTGTTATTAATTATCCAATAATCCTGTATTTCCTTATGAATAATGTTAAGATATTTTTCAAAAATCTTCCCTGAAAGACAGTGACGGTTACTCTGAATGAATCTAAAAGACACAGGAACTTATGAAATTTCGGAATGGCTTACAAAAAAGGTAACTGCATGTTAATGTTATTGAGACTTATGCGTTTATGCAAAGCAATAATTTTTTCCTTTATAATATTTATGTCAACTGTGATAGGATTATAAGTTGAATCATGTTGTAATTCAGAAAATAATATCTCAACATAAAGACACTTGCAAAAAATAGCCACATTGTTTTTTTGCCTTATCCACAGGAGTGAAGACGAAATATTTCTGTAATTCTCTGACATGCTTCTTGACAAGTGGAGTGTTGAAATAATTTCTATGACTTGAGACTGTGGAGAACAAATTCAAAGCCCTTTTAAAATCACTCAAAACATAATCTAACCAAATGTTAAATTCTTCATAAAAAATTCCAAACTTATACGATTAATTTAAGAATATATTTAATAAGATCAATTTTTAGATCCCAAAGTACTGTACTAACATTAAATCTAGTAGAAATACGAAATCCTGTACCTTTATTTAAAACAGACCTGAGAACAGGAGAGGAAATAAGATTAGTATCGCCTGTGAGAATATTCTTATTAAAAGGATCAATAAAACAAGCATATTCTGGATTACTGCACAAACAAAATGCGGATCGATCGGTTTTCATATAAGTCCTGCAAATTCTCAGCAACGTGGCGATAGTTATAAATTAAACGACCAACAGCTGCAGCATAACGCTAACACGGGACTGTGTTAACCGTGTCTTTTAATGAAAAGTGTATATTATTTTCAGTAAAAATCCTTTAAACACCAATTTTATCAAAAATTCGATCTGGAAATTGAAGTACACAGTAGCACTTTTCCCTATGATCAGAAACCAAATTGTTAAGCTTTGAAGATAATCTAAAATTAAGCAAATCATTGAGATATGTTTTAATATGTAAATTATTAAAATGAAAATTGTCATACATTTTTTTCAGGTAACGAATTTCAGCCAAATTAACCGGAAAAACTCTTGATTTAGAAATCTGTACAATATTGGTAGTAAGGCCATCCAGTTCCAGCAACAAATCCTGAAAATTCACGAAAGTACTACCACGAGACCTGTTACCTCTATTGTGTCGAGTGGCACTACTTCCTGAAGTAGTAAAAGGTTTATGCTTGAAATATCTATAGACCAAGCCAGAAAAATCCTTGGTACTCTTATTAACAAGTGGTCTGACAATATTAAATAGTTAGAAACTCTACGTACCACTCGGTAGACCACTTGTGGCCACATAACCCTTTGCTTTCTTCACACTAGCTTACACCTAGCCTATAAAAAGTAAATTACATTTCTCCATTTGGCAAACAGGTTTTGTTTAAACCGTATACCATTACTTCCTTATCAGCTTAACCTTTGCCCTTGTGCAGCTTTGGCATTCTTGATTCTTTATCAGTGGTTCTTGGTGTTAAGGTTGTTGTAACGATCTTTGTGGTTTCACGTTACTTTTTGCGTTCGTTCTTGCTTTCTTCGGTTATTATTGTTTCCGGCCTTCTTTGTCCAGGTAGGACTAATCATGATTGTACTTTTTTTTTTTGTTCTTTTGGTCTTGTGGCTTTGGGAGCACGACCAAGGGTACATTTGGATTTTGTCCGTCCCTTTTTTGGTTTCAGAAAAGCCACTTACAAAAAACGGGTGCTTCCCTGATGATGACCGTTTTAATTTGATTTTAGTGTCGTCTCGGTTTTTTGTTTGTTTTGTGTTTCACCTTTTAAAGTGAGGCAGCTATGGTGCTGTTCTGTATTTGTTTCTTGTTTCCATTTTGGATTCCATTCGGTACGTTAGCAGTGTAATGGGTTCGAGTACTTTTGTGTTTTTGTGTGTTTTTGGGTTTCAGGCGTTTTTGCAAGTATGTGGGAATTGTTTGTTCCTTTGGTGGTATGTATTGTGCGTTTCGTTTGGGTGTTTGTGGGTTTTCTTGGTTTGTTTTAATTATTATTTGCCTATATATACATATATATACAATATATATATAATATTTTTGTCTCATGCTAAGTACAACATAGAAAAGGTTATGTATTGACCGGTGTGAGCAAAAAGAGAAAAAAATAATAGATAAACAGAATGTAGAAAGTGTCGAGAATACCGAGCCTTGGCTTTATCAAGGACCAGAAAAACTCTGCATTTTCTCACTTCCACAAAGACCTATTTGGAAATGGGATTCTGCAAAGTCATAGATGCAAGTAATAAGCCCACCAAATATTTTAAAATATATATATATATGTCATAACCCCCACAGAGTTGTATGACGAAGCTTTAGTTAATATTTTAGCATGCATCCATAACTTTCGTGGCCCAACCCATGCTCTTCATCTGTTACTAACAAACAGAAAGAAGATGACCATAGAAAACTCAAGTTGTAAGAGTGACGTAATGAAACAGAAATAATGTTCAGCAATAACACATTGCCAAGTTACCTAGTCGCCTAAGAGAGAATTTATTTCTGATTCATTATGTCACTCTTACAACTTGAGTTTTCTATGGTCATCTTCTTTCTGTTTGTTAGTAACAGATGAAGAGCATGGGTTGGGCCAGGAAAGTTATGGATGCATGCTAAAATATTAACTAAAGCTTCGTCATACAACTCTGTGGGGGTTATGACATATATATATATTTAAAAAATTTTTTTGGTGGGCTTATTACTTGCATCTATGACTTTGCAGAAACCCATTTCCAAATAAGTCTTTGTGGAAGTGAGAAAATGCAGAGTTTTTGCTGGTTCTTGATAAAGCCAAGGCTCAGTATTCTCGACACTTTCTACATTCAGTTGTTCAATTTTTCCTCTTTTTACTCACACCGGTCAATATATAACCTTTTCTATGTTGTACTTGGTATGAGTCAAAAATTTTTTTTTGCTTCGGTCTCTTCTTGATAGAATATATATCATCATCATCATCATCATTGTCAACCATTATAAATCCACTGCTGGACGAAGGTCTCCCCCAAGTTTCCTCCACAACGGTCTGTCTTGTGCCAGCCTCCTCCATGTCACTCCCGTATACTTTCGAATTTCATCCACCCATCTCCCATGTGGTCTTCTTCTGGGTCTTTTCCTGTCCCTTGGAATCCAATCTAAAATTTCGGCTGTCCATCGATGGTCTGTTCTTCTGGCAGTATGTCCAGCCCATTGCCATTTCAGGGATTTAACTCTGATCATGATGTCTTCCACTCTTGTCATTTTTCGGATCCACGTGTTCCTCTTCTTATCTCTCCTGGTTACACCAAGCATGCACCTCTCCATGCTGCTTTGAGTTGTCTGCAGCCTTTGTATGTCTCTTTTAGCTAAGGTCCACGTCTCTGCACCATACGTAAGCACTGGAAGGATGCATTGATCAAACACTTTTCTTTTAAGACATAATGGCATATTGCTCTTGAAAATTATGCTGTTTCTTCCAAAAGCTCTCCAGGCAAGTTTTGTACACCGATTAATTTCTTCACCAACGTGACCCTCACTTGATATCTGCTGTCCAAGATAAACGTACGTGTCTGTTATCTCCAGCTTTTCTCCATCAATCGATAAATCTTCATTTCTTGTAAAAGCATTCTACATCACTTTTGTCTTCTGAAAGTTCATTTTTAATCCCACTTCTTTACTCTTGTCAGCAAGTTCCTGGATCATACTCTGTAGCTCTGATGGGGTAGTTGCAAAAATGACTATGTCATCAGCAAAATGAAGGTGGGTTAGATAATCTCCATTAATCTTTATCCCTTTGTTTTCCCAGTTCAGTGATTGAAAGACATTTTCCAATGTGGCATTAAAGAGCTTCGGAGATATGGTGTCACCTTGTCTCACTCCTTTTCCAATTTTTATGTGTGTTGTATTTTCAAACAGCCGAATCTTTGCACTTGGATTTTCATAGATGTTATTAATAATATTAATGTATGCATCTTCAATACCGCAGGATTTCAGAGCCATTGCAACTGCTGATGGTTTCACCGAATCAAAGGCTTTTTCATAATCGATAAAAGCCATGCACAATGGAAGCTCATATTCCCTCGCTCTTTCAATTAGTTCTCTCAGTACGTGGATATGATCTATTGTGCTGTAGCCACTCCTGAATCCAGCTTGTTCTCTCGGTTGAGCCATGCCCAGTGTCACCTTCAAGCGGTGTGAAAGAACTTTAGTGAAGATTTTATAAACCACTGATAGGAGGCTGATAGGTCTGTAGTTCCTGAGATCCTCAATGTCACCTTTTTATGTAGCAAGATCATTGTAGCGTTGTTCCAATCCTCAGGAATTTTCCCTTCATTAAGGCATCGAGTGAAAATTTGGGCGAGTACTGTTTCGATTTCTCCACTTGCTTCTTGTATGATGTCTACAGTAATTCCATCTTCTCCTGGAGCTTTTCCCCGCTTCATGTTCTTGATTGCATGTGCAACTTCTGCTGGAAGGGCTGGAAGAACTCTGGTACTGGTACCTTTCATGATGTCTGGAGTACATGTATCATCCCTTTCATATAATTTGGAGTAGAAATCTTTCACTCTTGTCAAAATTTCGCCTCTATTTCTTGTTACAGAACCATCTTCTTTTCTCAGTGCCATAATCTGTTTTTTCCCCTTAGTGAGATGTCCCTTTGCTATCTTTAGGCTTTGGCTGTTTTCAATTGCTTTCCTTACTAGTTCACAGTTGAATTTCCTTACGTCTTTAGTGATGCTTTTTCGTACTGTCTTGCATAGCTCTATATATTCCACTTTGGAAGTCACATCTTCTTTATTTGTCCTCACCACTCTTCTTTTTTGCATCAACATTTTGGTTTTTCCTGATAATTTGTTCACATGCAATTTGTTCTTAGACCCAGCTAATTTTGTTGCTGTTTCCATAAGAGCTTTGGTTACTTTTCTGTTAACTTCAGAAATATCCACTTCTTCCGATGTTAGGCCTTCTAAAGCAGAGAATCTGTTCTTCAGTTCCAATTTGAAGGTATTATGGTGTTTTTTAGGGTTGGTTATGTCAATACATTTTGTTTGTCTTATGAGCTTGCTACGTTCGAGTCTAGTGATGAGGTGCATCTTACATCTCACCAATCTATGGTCACTGCCTGTGTTGAACTTGTTTAGCACACTGCAGTCTTCTATGACGAATTTTTTGTTACACATAATAAAATCAATTTCACTTGTCGTCCCATTTGGATGTCTCCATGTCCATTTCCTGTGTGGCTTTTTCTTGAAAAAGGAGTTCAAGATGAAAAACCCTTCTGCCTCTGCAAACTCTACGAGAGTATTTCCACGCTGGTTTCTGTTGCCGTGACCGAATTTACCTACTGAAGTTTTATTCTGTTGCCGTTGCCCTATTTTTGCATTGAAATCTCCCATAATTATCTTCAAGTGCTGCTTACCTTTATTATTTAGATCACGAATTTCCTCATAAAATTCTTCAATTTCTTCTTCAGCATGACTTGTGGTGGGTGCATAAGTTTGAATAATCTGAGCCTGGTATCTTCTCGAGAGTTGGATAACGAGTCGTGCAGCTCTGTCAGAGGAACTTTCAACTTCTACAACTTTATCCTTCAGTTTCTTGTTTATTATAAATCCAACACCACTAGTTCTGCCAGTATCTGTCCCACGATAGTAGAAGAGATGTCCACTTTTCAGTTCGATGAGATCTTCTCCTTTTCTCCTTACCTCACTTAGCCCGACGATGTCCCACTTGATCCTTTGTAGTTCCTCTTCCAATTCAAGAAGCCTTGAATCAGAAGATAGGGAGCCTCCATTGTACGTTGCCAAGGTCAGCATCAGATGGCAGCCTAGTCCGGTCCTCCGGGGATTCTTAGCACCCTCTGCCTTCATGTCGCACTGGCCGCTGCCTTGGCCAGGTACATTCCAGCTGCCGGAGACTGAGGGCCAAGATTTAAGTTGTGGAGTCATTTTGGAGGGGTTTGGCCATAACTCACCACGCTGGCCAAGCGGGTTGGTGAGTGTGGGATAGCATTTCCTCTAATCCCGATGGTATAGTTATACCGCTATTGGTGGTCGTCAGAGCCCCTTTAGTGGGAACAGGATGTACCACGAGAAGGCGGGGTTGACATTTGTCAAGGAGAGGCTGTGATGTTACGCATCACCTGACCTTACATCCCACACACACATATATATATATATATATATATATACCTCATCTCTCTTCTTTTTTGCATCAACATTTTCGTTTTTCCTGATAATTTATTTACATGCAACTTGTTCTTAGACCCAGCTAATTTTGTTGCTGTTTCCACAAGAGCTTTGGTTACTTTTCTGTTAACTTCAGAGATGTCCACTTCTTCCGATGTTAGGCCTTTTAAAGCAGAGAACCTGTTCTTCAGTTCCAACTTGAAGGTATTATGGTGTTTTTTAAGGTTGGTTATGTCAATAGATTTTGTTTGTCTTATGAGCTTGCCACGTTCAAGTTTAGTGTTGAAGTGCATCTTACATCTCACCAATCTATGGTCACTACCTGTGTTGAACTTGTTTAACACACTGCAGTCTTCTATGACTGCAGTGTGCTAAACAAGTTCAACACAGGTAGTGACCATAGATTGCGAGATGTAAGATGCACTTCAACACTAAACTTGAACGTGGCAAGCTCATAAGACAAACAAAATCTATTGACATAACCAACCTTAAAAAACACCATAATACCTTCAAGTTGGAACTGAAGAACAGGTTCTCTGCTTTAGAAGGCCTAACATCGGAAGAAGTGGACATCTCTGAAGTTAACAGAAAAATAACCAAAGCTCTTATGGAAACAGCAACAAAATTAACTGGGTCTAAGAACAAGTTGCATGTAAATAAATTATCAGGAAAAACGAAAATGTTGATGCAAAAAAGAAGAGAGATGAGGACAACTAAAGAAGATGTGACTTCCAAAGTGGAATATATAGAGCTATGCAAGACAGTACGAAAACGTATCACTGAAGACGTAAGAAAATTCAACTGTGAACTAGTGAGGAAAGCAATTGAAAACAACCAAAGCCTAAAGATAGCAAAGGGACATCTCAGTAAGGGAAGAAAACAGATTATGGCACTGAGAAAAGAAGATAGTTCTGTAACAAGAAATAGAGGCGAAATTTTGACAAGAGTGAAAGATTTCTACTCCAAATTATATGAAAGGGATGATACATGCACTCCAGACATCATGAAAGATACCAGTACCAGAGTTCCTCCAGTCCTTCCAGCAGAAGTTGCACATGCAATCAAGAACATGAAGCGGGGAAAAGCTCCAGGAGAAGATGGAATTACTGTAGACATCATACAAGAAGCAAGTGGAGAAATCGAAACAGTACTCGCCCAAATTTTCACTCGATGCCTTAATGAAGGAAAGATTCCTGAGGATTGGAACACCGCTACAATGATCCTGCTACATAAGAAAGGTGACATTGAGGATCTCGGAAACTACAGACCTATCAGCCTCCTATCAGTAGTTTATAAAATCTTCACTAAAGTTCTTTCACACCGCTTGAAGGCAACACTGGACATGGCTCAACCGAGAGAACAAGCTGGATTCAGGAGTGGCTACAGCACAATAGATCATATCCATGTGCTGAGAGAACTAATTGAAAGAGCGAGGGAATATGAACTTCCATTGTGCATGGCTTTTATCGATTATGAAAAAGCCTTTGATTCGGTGAAACCATCAGCAGTTACAATGGCTCTGAAAACCTGCGGTATTGAAGATGCATACATTAATATTATTAATAACATCTATGAAAATGCAAGTGCAAAGATTCGGCTGTTTGAAAATACAACACACATAAAAATTGGAAAGGGAGTGAGACAAGGTGACACTATATCTCCGAAGCTCTTTAATGCCACATTGGAGGGGTGTTTTTCAGTCACTGAGCTGGGAAAACAAGGGGATAAAGATTAATGGAGATTATCTAACCCACCTTCGTTTTGCTGATGACGTAGTCATTTTTGCAACTAGCCCATCAGAGCTGCAGAGTATGATCCAGGAACTTGCTGACAAGAGTAAAGAAGTGGGATTAAAAATGAACTTTCAGAAGACAAAAGTGATGTTCAATACTTTTACAAGAAATGAAGATTTATTGATTGATGGAGAAAAGCTGGAGATAACAGATACGTACGTTTATCTTGGACAGCAGATATTAAGTGAGGGTCACATTGATGAAGAAATTAATCGGCGTACAAAACTTGCCTGGAGAGCTTTTGGAAGAAACAGCATAATATTCAAGAGCAATATGCCATTATGTCTTAAAAGAAAGTGTTTGATCAATGCATCCTTCTAGTGCTTACGCATGGTGCAGAGACGTGGACCTTAACTAAAAGAGACATACAAAGGCTGCAGACAACTCAAAGTAGCATGGAGAGAGGTGCATGCTTGGTGTAACCAGGAGAGATAAGAAGAGGAACTCGTGGATCCGAAAAATGACAAGAGTGGAAGACATCATGATCAGAGTTAAATCCCTGAAATGGCAATGGGCTGGACATACTGCCAGAAGGACAGATCATCGATGGACAGCCGAAATTTTAGATTGGATTCCAAGGGACAGGAAAAGACCCAGAAGAAGACCACATGGGAGATGGGTGGATGAAATTCGAAAGTATGCAGGGGTGACATGGAGGAGACTGGCACAAGACAGACCGTTGTGGAGGAAACTTGGGAGACCTTCGTCCAGCAGTGGATTGATAATGGTTGACAATGATGATGATGATGATGATGATATATATATATATATTCATTCAATAAAACCCAAACGAACCACAAGAAGTCCAAAGTAAGGAAGACTCGAGTATGAACTACAATGGCAGAAGCCAATAAATATAATAACAAAACGTAGAAACAGAAAAATAATAACATGAAGACATAAATGAAAAGCAGAGAAACAACAAAAACAACAAAAAGACAGAAATCAAAAGCAGAGAAACAACAAAAAGACAGAAGACCACTGACCTACAACTCCAATGGTTGAGACGGGACGCCAATTGCCAAAAACCTTAAACTATGCCTAAAATACAGAAATGTCGCCTTCTTCAGGAGAACAGCGACATTTGGAATAGCTTTTCCAGAATCCACAAAGGTTGGATACACCAAAAACCTGCGGAGGTGTTCTCAAAGCCAATAAATCTGAAAAAGACATGAAGCTAGAACCTTCAAGGTATAACAAATAGCTAGACCCAAATTGGCAAATCCCATGATCAACATAAACAAGATACAGTAAACCGAAATGGACAAAAGAAGGCTGTTGTTAAAGAAAAACGGAAACCACATGGAAGAAATTAGCAGAAACCAATAGTAAGCAAAGGGTATATTCAATATACTAAGTGTTTGCTGACAAGAGTAAAGAAGTGGGATTAAAAATGAACTTTCAGAAGACAAAACTGATGTACAATGCTTTTACAAAAAATGTAGATTTATCGATTCATGGGGAAAAGCTAGAGATAACCGATACCCACATTTACTTTGGACAGCAGGTATCAGGCGAAGGTTACATTGATGAAGAAATTAATCGACGTATAAAACTTGGCTGAAGATCTTTCGGAATAAACAGTACAATTTTTAAGAGCAGTATGCCATTATAAAAGAAACGTAAGTGTTTAATCAATGCATCCTTCCAGTACTTACATACGGAACAAAGACGTGGATTTTAACTAACAAGTTAGTAAAATCATGCAATGCATTGATTATGATACGCTTTCCAACATACCAGAAATCATTACTCAAGTTATTACTCAAGTTATGAGGATAATGGCTGTAGAATAAATCTCGCTCCTATGCTTGACCTTTGATCACATTTCGAGGATATTCAACAGAAGGTTAAGTATACTTCCGGAATAACATGATAAAGTTTTGTCTCAATCGAAGCATTTTTACGTTAGTTATGACGCATAAAGGCGATGGAATGGATTCCGCTCCTATGTCCTGACCTTTGACCCCATTTCACCCATTTTCAATAGGGTGCGTCCCCATTTGGTCCCCTACCACTTACTAAAAATTCACCGAAATCGAACCATTTTTACGCACGTTATGATGCATAAGAGCAATGGAATGGATACCGCTCCTATGTCCTGACCTTTGACCCCATTTCGTCCATTTTCAATAAGGTTCGTCCCCAGGTGGTCCCCTACGACATACTAAAATTTCATCGAAATCGAACCACTTTTACGCGAGTGTCGTGCGGGCAGACAGACGGACAAAGCTGGAGCATATACGCTTCTTCAACGTGCGGTTGGAAAGCGTAAAAAAAGGCATACAAAGACTGCAGACAACTGAAAGAGCATGGAGAGATGCATGCTTGGTGTAACCAGGATAGCTAAGAAGAGGAACTCGTGGATAAGGAAACTGACAAGAGTGGAAGACATCATGATCAGAATAAAATCCCTGAATTTTTTTTTTTTTTTCTATTGGAGGTTTAAAACTCAACTAGACGAAATCCGTCGGAATCGACGGTTAGTTTTTTTTTTTTTTTTTTTTTAAATGTATAAACTCATATGAAACAACAAATGTAAACTTTATTTGATTGACAAATTCCTTAAACCACTTCAGTAAAGACAATAGTTCAGGTTCGAGATTTTTTTTTTTGAATGAAGGTTTAACGACCACCGTGAGCAACTCAATGGGCTATAAATAGCCGCCCGTATTGTTTTGACTAACACTGGTCAACAGAATGTTTATTTACATCTTTACATAGTGGGAAACGTCTTACCTACGTGAATGAACTGGATCGAATGAATGTTAAAATGTATATATACATCACACAGTCCAAAGGCATAACGCAATCAGATCTTCGAGAGTGTTCGCTGTTCCGATGAGAAGAACTTTGATACAGATGCCTGCTAGCGTTGCTCTGCGCAGCGGTTCGCTCAGAAAAGAGAAGACGTTGGACTATCTCAGTCCCTCCATGCTTCCGCCTTCAATAGCGCGTGAGTCAACCGCATGTGATCGAATTTCAACCGCGCGCTTCTCCTATAGATTTTACATGTGAACTTTGCCGCCCCACAACGCTCTAGCCATTGCCCCAATCTCATTTCTCTCTTCTACTGACACATCTACATGGTAAGACCTTTATTTTGATATCTCAACCATATCTTTACGTTCAGCCGTTCTCTCAAAATAGGACTCACAGTGAAAAACCTTATAGAATTAATATATAGATGGGCTATAAGCAGTCGGCCGCCCCGGTGGCGCAGTGGTCTAAGACGCTGGCCTTTGATCATTCGTCCGTAAGGGGTCCGGGTTCGAATCCCGGTGAGGCATGGATGTTGTGTTTGTCTTACGGCACTGGCTCTCTCCCTTCCCTGGAACCAGTGACCCTAAATTAGGGACGGGCGACTGCTTATAGCCCATTGAGTTGCTCACGGTGATCGTTAAACCTCCAACCAAAAAAATAAAATAAAATAAGCAGTCGCCTGTCCCTAATTTAGGGTCACTGGTTCCAGGGAAGGGAGAGAGCCAGTGCCGTAAAGCAAACACAACATCCATGTCTCAACGGGATTCGAACCCGGACCCTTTTCGGACGAAGGATCAGAGGCCATCGCTTAGACCATTGTGCCACCGTCAATCCCTGAAACAGCAATGGGCTGCACAATGTTGCTAGAAGAACGGACCACCAATGGACAACCGAAATTATAGACTGGATTGCAAGTGACAGGGAACGACCAAGAAGATGACCACATGGGAGATGGGTGGATAAAATTCGAAACCAAGCAGGAGTGACATGGAGGAGAGTGCCTCAAGACAGACAGTTGTGGAAAAAACTTGGGGAGACCTCCATCCAGCAGTGGATTGATAATGATTGACAATGATGATGATGATATGAATATGTATAATTATAAATTGAGTTTCGTATTTATGGTTCAAAGCAAATCCGTCCCCGTGAGGTCCGGGTGGTGTAAAATTATATTTCGGGAATAATTAATATTAATATCAGTGGGCAGAGTTGGAAATGGGTCCAAAATGTTAGACCCGATTCCAACTCTTCCGTCTGCTAGCTACAGCCCTGACGATAACCGTGTTGAGATGAATAGCTTGATGTAGTTTATTCACATCAACATCAATAAATTGCTTTTTTTACGCTTTCCAACGGTAGGTTGAAGATGCGTAAATGCTCCAGCTTTGTCCGTCCGTCTGTCCATCCGCATGATAACTCACGTAAAAATCGTTCGATTTCGATGGTATTTTAGTTTATGGTAGGGGACCACTTGGGGATGAACTCTATTGAAAATGGACGAATTGGGGTCAAAGGTCAGGACATAGGAGCGGGATCCATTCCATTGTCCTAATGCGTCATAACTTGCGTAAAAATCGTTCGATTTCGATGAAATTTTAGTATGTGGTAAGCGATCACCTGAGGACGAACCGTGTTGAAAATGGGCAAAATGGGGTCAGGTCAGGACACAGAAGCAAGATTTATTCCACAGCCATCATCCTCATAACTTGACTAAAAATGCTTCTATTGCGACAAAACGTTAGTATGATGTTCCGGAGGTATACCGAACCAATTCCGTTTGATATAATCGAAATGGGGTCAAAGGTCAGGGCACAGGAGCAAGATTTATTACACAGGCATTATCCTCATAACTTGAGTAATAACTTGAGTAATGGTTTCTGGTATGTTGGAAAGCGTATCATAATCAATGCATGGCATGATTTTACTAACTTTTTTCTTCATCTTTTGTGCTTTTTTCTGTAATTTAGGTTAACCTACGTTAAATTTTCCCAGGCAAAACGAAAAATTTAGAGGAACGAGATTTATAATTTTTGTACAATTATCGATAAAAGGATATTCCAAAAATTTCTTAAAAATAAAAACGCCAAAGTTTTCATGCGAATGATTTGGTAATATGCGTTTGTTAACTCTACTTATGAGCTGCACTTCTTTCAAGTATTTTTATGCAGACATTTTGCTTCCCGAAGAACCCAAATATTGAGTAGCCTTTCGTGAGCATCCATTCCTGTAAGCGATTATTGTTTAAAACCTGCTCAATAGATGGCGCACGATGTCCATGGAAATTTCCTGCAGCTCGTCAATAAATTGTGCAGGAGTCCTTAACTTGAAAAACGACCTGCATTTTTTTTTTTTTTTGAAATATTTTTATCTTTCTTTGCTGAGGCGTTGGGATTCAAGAATTTGAGATACATTGAAAGGATCGGATGGATATCTTGCGAAATTCAGTTTGCTTCTATTAACTGTTTTCCTTTCACTGTAGGTTTGATAGCTGTGTTTGCGTGGGGCTTTAATTTCGTTTAGAAGTTAAATCCAGCCGGATGGCGCATTGGTCTAAGCGATGGCTTCTGATCATTCGTCCGAGATGGATTCCGGTTTCGAATCCCGGTGAGGCATGGATGTTGCGTTTGTCTTACGGCGCTGGATCTCTCCCTTTTCTGGAACCAGTAGCCCTAAATTAGGGACGGGTTGCTCAAATTATCCCACTGAGTTGCTCACGGTGGTCGCTAGACTTCCAATAATAAAAAAAAAAAGGTAAAGTTTTTTTTTTTTTTTTTTTTTGGTTGGAGGTTTAAAAAAATTATTTATTGGACCTGGTGGTACAGACATCACAAACAGGATGCAGATGTTTCACAGCAACAAGTTCCAATCATTTAAAACTCAACGGGCTATAAGCAGTCGCCCGTCCCTAATTTAGGGTCACTGGTTCCAGGGAAGGGAGAGAGCCAGTGCCAAATGATCAATGTACACAGATATTGCCAGTGTTGATCATGTAACCCATTGTGAACAAGTATACATCAAACATGGATTTTATAGTATGCTAAATGACCAATGCACAGATAACCAGTGTTGGATAAATAATACATTGAAAGCCAGTGCCGAAAGACAAACGCAAACATTCATGCCGTACCGGGATTCGAACACGGATCTAACTAGGGATAATGATCATGAGCCAGCGCCTTGGACCACTGCGCCAGCGGGCCGGCAAAACACAACGGGCTATAGGCAGTCACCTGTCCCTAACTTAGGGTCCCTGGTTCCAGGTAAGGGAGAGAGCCAGTGCCGTAAGACCAACATAACGCCGCCCCGGTGGCGCAGTGGTCTAAGCGATGGTCTTTGATCATTCGTCCGAAAGGGGTCCGGGTTCGAATCCCGGTGAGGCATGGATGTTGTGTTTGTCTTACGGCACTGGTTTTCTCCCTTCCCTGGAACCAGTGACCCTAAATTAGGGACGGGCGACTGCTTATAGCCCATTGAGTTGCTCACGGTGGTCGTTAAACCTCCAATCAAAAAAAAAAAAAAAAAAAAAAAAAAAGACCAACACAATATCCATGCCTCACCGTCCGATCCCCTTTCGGACCAATGATCTGAGGCCATCGCTTAGATCACTGCGCCACCTGTGCCGCATAAAACCCCTGATTTTTTTTTTATTGGAGGTTTAAAACTCAATGGGCTATAAGCAGTCGCCCGTCCCTAATTTAGGGTCACTGGTTCAAGAGAAGGGAGAGAGCCAGTGCCGTTAGACAAACACAACATCCATGCCTCACCGGGATTCGAACCTGGACCCCTCTCAGACGAATGATCAGCGGCCATCGCCTAGACCCCTGCGCCACCGGGTCCTCCTTAAGGCTTTTTAAAAGTATGTTTCTGAAAAATTTGAGATCTTTACTTTTGTTATTTATTCTTTCATAAGGTAAATTTGCCAATTGAAAAGAAATGCATATTATGCAGGTTTTGTTGAAGTTCCCACTGTTATCTCATAATATTTATAGGGTAGTACATAAACCTCCTGAGAGGCAGTGCTGTTGATTATTATGAGTTTTTTTTTTTGATTGGAGGTTTAACGACCACCGTGAGCAACTTAATGGGCTATAAGCAGTCGCCCGTCCCTAATTTAGGGTCACTGGTTCCAGGGAAGGGAGAGAGCCAGTGCCGTAAGACAAACACAACATCCATGCCTCACCGGGATTCGAACCCGGACCCCGTTCGGACGAATGATCAGAGGCCATCGCTTAGACCACTGCGCCACCGGGGCGGCATTATGAGTTTACTAGGTACAAGTGGCGTACTGAGCTCACGGTACACCCGGGCCTCACGCGACATTAAATTTAAAGGAATGCACTAAATTGTCCGGACACCTCAATGTTTTGGAACAAAATGTTTTACTATCGCTATTAGTAGTAAGTCCGTCTACCATTTGTCTGTATGGCAGCGGAAACACGTTGAGGCATACTGTCAGCCAATTTACGGTAGGTCTCGACAGGAATGGCTAGCCTGCTTGAAAAGGTTCACAGTCCTGCTTTCATCCGTCCTGCAAAGCTGCACGGTCCAGCTTCCATCCGTCCTGCAAAGCCGCACGGTCCTGTTTCCATCCTTCCTGCAAAGCTGCGTGGTCCTGCTTCCATCCGTCACGCAAAGCCTCATGGTCCTGCTTCCATCTGCCATGCAAAGCTGCAGGTCCTGCTTCCATCCGTCCTGCAAGCCGCACGGTCCTGCTTCCATCTATCCTGCAAAGCCGCACGGTCCTGCTCCATCCATCCTGCAAAGCTGCACGGTACAGCTTCCACCCGTCCTGCAAAGCTGCACGGTCCTGCTTCCATCCGTCCTGCAAAGCCGCACGGTCCTCCTCCATCCATCCTGCAAAGATGCACGGTCCTGCTTCCATCCGTCCTGCAAAGCCGCACGGTCCTGCTCCATCCATCCTGCAAAGCTGCACGGTTCTGCTCCACCCATCCTGCAAAGTTGCACGGTGCTGCTTCCATCCGTCCTGCAAAGCAGCGCGGTCCTGCTCCATCCATCCTGCAAAGCTGCATGGTCCTGCTTCCATCCGTCCTGCAAAGCCGCACGGTCCTGCTTCCATCCGTCCTGCAAAGCCGCACGGTCCTGCTCCATCCATCCTGCAAAGCTGCTGCCAGAGTGGAGAGCGAAGACGGTCGTTGTGGTCGATTTCATATCCCTCCCTCAAGTTCATCTCATGGGTGTTCTATGGGATTATAGACCAGGACTGTGAGCAGGCCAGTCTAACAATTTTCCGTCATTTTTAGGAAACCAGTCCTGCACACGCCGTGCAGTATGTCAGGGGGCTCAATCACGTTGGAAGAGACAATAGCCATTTCCATAATACTGCCACATTATTGGTAGGACAGAATTCATAATACTGCCACATTGTTGGTAGGTAGAATTTAGCAGAATTCTTTCTTTGAAGCGTTAAACAGTGTTACTCCAACCAGCATGTCGCCTTATAGACAGAAACGTAATGCAGCAACTACACTGCTGGGCGATGAAATTGCCCTACCCAGAAGGAGTCGACGTATTGACCTACAAATTGGTATGTGAGTGCAGCCAAATTGAACAGCCGTCCCGGTGGCGCAGTGGTCTAAGGCACTGGCCTCTGATCATTCGTCCGTAAGGGGTCCGGGTTCAAATCCCGGTCAGGCATGGATGTTGTGTTTGTCTTACGGCACTGGCTCTCTCCCTTCACTGGAACCAGTGACCCTAAATTAGGGACGGGCGACTGCTTATAGCCCATTGAGTTGCTCACGGTGGTCGTTAAACCTCCAATCAAAAAAAAAAAAATTGAACATGTAAATCCTTTGAGAATGCAACCAGTCGCACGAAACGTGTGAGAGGTAAAACGGCAAAAACGGGACGCCGAAGCAACGTCGTTCCCCGTGCTCCAGGTCGTACGGAACAAGGCAACGGAATGTTGATGGCCGCTACAGAATATCCAGGGACCGAGGATGCCTCGCAGATCTCGTCACCAGTCGTTTCACAGCCTGGACACGTTTCAGAGAGGCAGGAGCGTGTTCCTCCATGAAGCTGGCAAGCCGTTTCCCCAAATAGCTGCCCACGTACATCAAAATGCCAGAACAGTAAGACGTTTTTGGCAATAGTAGTTGCAAAGAAGGCACCTCCAATCTCCTTAGCGGAACCGGTGCAGTCAGGTGGATGTCAGCACGCATCAATTGGCGTATTCGTCGCCAGACAATATCTGACCCACAAGTTACTGCAGAGAGCATTCGACGGGATGTAACGGCTAGGACATCCCCGTGCCGTCTCGGAAAGGTAAACCGAAGATTGACGGAGGTAGGTCTGGATTCCCAGCCGTCATTGCACCGACTGTCACGACTGTAAGTTATTACCGAGCTCGGTTTGAGGGGTATCGTAGAAGAGTGGCGTGGCGGCAGGAACAAAACAATGTCGTGTTCAACGATAAGAACCCGGTCTTTTTCGGTACCGAGGATGGCCGATTGTCGTCTGTGGTATCACGGGGGCCGTTTTCCAGAATGATTACGCTCAGCCACACATCGTTTACATCTCTCGAACGCGCCTACAAGGAGTCCAGGTGCTTGGCCATAGGGCCAGCGAGATCTCTGGACCTATCAACCATCGAGCATATTTGGGGCCCCCTTGGACGACACTTACAAGCCTCTTCTCGGCCGCGCCATGTGTCTGATTGCATTGCACAACATGGTGATCACACAAGGTACTGATTGTTGTCATGTGTAGAGGTCCCCTTGGACGACGCTTACAAGCCTGTTCTCGGCCGCGCCATGTGTCTGATTGCATTGCACAACATGGTGATCACACAAGGTACTGATTGTTGTCATGTGAAGAGGTCCCCTTGGACGACGCTTACAAGCCTCTTCTCGGCCACGCCATGTGTCTGATTGCATTGCACAACATGATGATCACACAAGGTACTGATTGTTGTCATGTGTAGAAATCCCCCTTGGACGACGCTTACAAGCCTCTTCTCGGCCGCGCCATGTGTCTGATTGCATTGCACAACATGGTGATCGCACAAGGTACTGATTGTTGTCATGTGTAGAGGTCCCCTTGGACGACGCTTACAAGACTCTTCTCGACCGCGCCATGTGTCTGATTGCATTGCACAACATGGTGATCGCACAAGGTACTGATTGTTGTCATGTGAAGAGGTCCCCTATGGACGACGCTTACAAGCCTCTTCTCGGCCACGCCATGTGTCTGATTGCATTGCACAACATGGTGATCGCACAAGGTACTGATTGTTGTCATGTGTAGAGGTCCCCTTCGACGACGCTTACAAGACTCTTCTCGACCGCGCCATGTGTCTGATTGCATTGCACAACATGGTGATCACACAAGGTACTGATTGTTGTCATGTGAAGAGGTCCCCTATGGACGACGCTTACAAGCCTCTTCTCGGCCACGCCATGTGTCTGATTGCATTGCACAACATGGTGATCACACAAGGTACTGATTGTTGTCATGTGAAGAGGTCCCCTATGGACGACGCTTACAAGCCTCTTCTCGGCCACGCCATGTGTCTGATTGCATTGCACAACATGGTGATCACACAAGGTACTGATTGTTGTCATGTGTAGAAATCCCCCTTGGACGACGCTTACAAGCCTCTTCTCGGCCGCGCCATGTGTCTGATTGCATTGCACAACATGGTGATCACACAAGGTACTGATTGTTGTCATGTGTAGAGGTCCCCTTGGACGACGCTTACAAGATTCTTCTCGGCCGCGCCATGTGTCTGATTGCATTGCACAACATATTGATCCCACAAGGTACTGATTGTTGTCATGTGTAGAGGTCTGCATGTGCCGGGTCGGGGTTTGTTTTTGTTTAGAGAAAAATGCAACGGGCCTGGCCGTGCCGGGCCTTTTCCCAGACACCTACGGGCGGGCTGGGCCAAGTCGACCTAATTTTTTATCGCAATGGTAAAGAAAGAAAAAAAGTCGTGTTTCCTGATTTTCTGGTCGGTTTAACTGTTTTGTTGGCTTTACTTACTTGCCTGACATAGCCCAGGCCGTAATCATAGAGACGAGGAGATACACTCGAAGGGATTTTACCATCTGTAGGTATTAAGTTAGTAAAAACACCTTGGGCATGATTGACAACAATAATATTCGATCACGAACAATTGTATGGGTTGTGTGGGGCGGGGAATGGGGCTGTCTGAGGTGGGGTGTGCGTGCGTGTGCATGTGTGTGTGTGTTTGTATGTATGATAGAGTGGGACGACATCGTTGATTGTTTCTCCTATCCCTAATCAATATAGGGGTGGACTTTTGTAGTGTGCCGCTTGATAGTTCGGAGGAAGAACATTTTATTACTCTCCTACGACATTTCACTCGGAAAACTTATCGGGAGCAGACCCCTGACGATGCCTTCATGTACTCATAGTTGCAATGTAACTGCTTTTTCCATGGAATTTAAGAAGTAAAAAGAATTGCCACATGAGGATACACCCTAATACACTGCCGGACAATTGCTAAGGACGGATAACAATAGCAACGATAGCAACCATAAAATGGAAGGCAGGAAAATGTGGAAATTAGCATAAGTGCGGGATACAGTAAGACGTGTTGTGCGTATGCAAAATTTGGATTGCCAAACTTGTTCGTGACGTCATTGCGCTGATAAGAGATATAAAGGATTTGACGCGTATTGACCGTTGTTGTTCAAACGCAAAGTTGAAAGGGAAAGAATCAATTGACGAACTTGCAATTTTCAGTATGTCTTCCCGACATCACCTAGATGATTTTACGCGTGGCCGTATTATTGGCAAAATTGAAGAAGGGCAAAAAATAACAGA
Source organism: Macrothele yani (assembly GCA_039090855.1). Lineage (NCBI taxonomy): Eukaryota > Metazoa > Arthropoda > Arachnida > Araneae > Macrothelidae > Macrothele > Macrothele yani. Next base: position 60,402,890 of record CM077018.1, on the reverse strand, counting down.
TGTTGCCAGGGAGTTCGACGTCAGCCGCAGTGTTGTTTCAAGGCTTTGGAAATCATTTCAAACAAATGGAGAGTGTAGCAAACGTCACGCGGGAGGTCGTGTTCGCAGTACGACACCTGCAGAAGATCGGTACATAGTGCTATCAACAAAAAAACACTGGCGCAGCACAGCTAGTGAGGTAGCAAATCAGTTTATGGCTGCTACTGGCAAGCGGATCTTCCGAAAAACTGTCGCCAGACGTTTGCATGAAGGAGGACTATACGCCCGCCGTCCTGTTGTGTGCATCCCATTGTCCAGACGTCACTATACCGCCCGTTTGCAATGGTGCCATCAACATCACAATTGGACTGATAACGACTGGTCTGCTGTCCTCTTCTCAGATGAGAGTAGATACAGTCTATCGTCTGATTGTCGACGACAACTGATCTGGCGTGATAGTGGTACTGCATATTGTCCAGCAAACATACAGGAAAGGGACCGATATCCGACATGTAGTGTCATGGTATGGGCTGGCATCATGATCAATGGCCGTACGTCCCTCTATGTGCTTCCAACTGGGACTATGACTGGCCAACGATACATTAATGATGTTCTGCTACCTCATGTTCGCATGTTCCGTGGTGCTGTCGGTGATAGATTCATTTTCATGGACGACAACGCAACATGTCATCTAACAGTCGCTGTCCAGGAGTGTCTTGAGAGCGAGGATATTCAACGCCTCGTATGGCCAGCACGTTCTCCAGATCTGAATCCCATTGAAAATGTGTGGGATGCTTTGGGGAGGAGTCTTGCTGGTCGCCAATGCCCTGCAATAAACAAGGACACCCTCATCCGTGCACTGACAGAGGAATGGGATAAATTACCCCAACAGCTGCTTGATAATGTTGTGCAAAGCATGACACGACGTGTGGAATCTTGCATCGCCCTCCATGGTGGCCATATCCCGTATTGACATCTTACGCCGGAACGCCTGCGGACGGTAATTGCATTTTTTTTCACGTTTACGTATTCTGCACAAATGGCCTGTTTGTCCCTTGAACACGTTCCAAAGCCTTCTGGGTTTCAGAGCACAATAAACTGTCTTTCTTGTAATGTCCTGGCATTCTGACATTATTTTATTTCACTTGGCATCCAACCACACTTACTTTTATGCGCTACATAGCCGTTTATGATCCGTCCTTAGCAATTGTCCAGCAGTGTAGATAATGGCAAGCCGGAAAAGTTATATTGGGGCGCATTTTAAACTGCTTGGCCGCCCAGGTGGCGAAGTGGTCTAAGCGATGGCTTCTGATCATTCGCCCAAATGAGGGGGTCTGGGTTCGAATCCCGAGTAAGGAATGGATGATGTGTTTGTCTTTCGGGGGTTTATTAGCTGAGTTCCTTGTTCACCTACGTACATTGCTGGCGTTAAAAAAATAATACCTGCACTGTATTTGTCTGTCAAACAAGCCCAATACATGTTCAATATACACTATATTGACAAGAGTCACCGGACACCCTTTCAAAAGCAAATGAACGAATCCGCTGCGTTGTTAAGATGCGCGGTACAGCTGCAAACGGTATAAAAACAAGCCTGCAGCTGACCAATATCATATCGCACTGTGAGGCTGAGTGAAAATGTCGCGGAACTGACTTTGAGAAAGGAAAGATTGTTGGGTGTTATATTAGTGGGTTGTCCACAAGAGAAACCGAGAGGCGTTTAAACATACCCAAGTCAACTCTTTTGGATGTACTGAATAAGTGGAAGACACATGGCGTGCCTGAAGCAGCAAAACGTACCGGCTGACCAAAGAAAATCAGTGATAGAGGACGTCGAAGCCTCAGGAGAGTCGTTACAGCTAATCGACGGAGTACTGCACAAGACCTCAGTGTACAGGTGAGTAAAAATTCTGGAACCTCGGTATGTACACGTACCATTCGCAGAGAACTTCATTCCATGGGTTACCGTGGTCGTGCGGCTGCTCATAAGCCTTTCATATCCACTCGGAATGCTACTCGTCGTTTAGCACGGTGTAAAGAACATTTATCGTGGACCGTAGATCAATGGAAACGGGTCCTATGGACTGATGAATCCAGATACACGATCCATCAGTCTGATGGCAGTGTGTGGATATGGCGGCAGCCGGGGGAACGCTATTTAACACAGTGTACTGTTACTATGGTCAAGTTTGGAGCTGGCAGTGTACTCGTGTGGGGATGTTTTTCGTGGTATGGTCCCGGCCCATTGGTTATCGTGGACAAACCTGTTAACCTGCACGTCTACCTTGATATTCTGGACAATTATGCCTTACCAACTCTGTGGCAATACTATGGAACCGAGCCTTGTTGGTAATAGCAGGATAATGCACCGAGCCATAAAGCAAGGACTGTTACGGCGTGGTTTGACGATAATTCGGTATCGTGTGTGGACTGGCCAGCACAGAGCCCTGTGCACCGCATAAGAAGTTTGGAACCAAGGCCTACTACTAAGCAACAGTTAGCGGCAGCGTTATGTACTGAATGGAAGCGCATACCTATCGCTGTGTTCCAAAACCTTGTCGAAAGCATGTCTCGAAGGGTCAGTGCATGCATTAAGGACAAGGGTGGACCGACACCGTACTAATGTATGTTAATAAATGTGTGTTTCTCTTCTAGGTGTGCGGTTAGTTTTGTCAATATAGTGTATATATACCATTCGTTCACCAGACAGTCCTCTAGCTGGCTTAGATTCGAGTGAACAGAACTTTGGTCACGCATCTATTTTTCTAACATATCGCTTATGTCCTCAAAGGTGTTCAGATCCGGGTTTTGTGGTGGCCGAGGTAGGTGGCTGAAGTCACTGTCATGCTCGCTGAACACATCTTGCGTGACAGACTGTAGCATTGACGTCCACGAGACAGCTGTGACCAAACTCTTCAATGTCCAATTGCAAAATGTATTTGCAATCATTGAGCTGGAAAGGCAAGGGGATAAAGATTAATGCAAATTACTTAGCTCACCTTCGTTTTGTTGACGACATAGAAATTTTTGAAACTTTCCCTTTCAGAAATGTAGAGAATGATCCAGGAATTTGCTAACAAGAGTAAATATGTGTTATTGAAAATGAACTTTCACAAAACAAAATTGATGTACACGAAATGAATTGATGGAGAAAAGTTGGAGATAACCGATACCTACATTTGCAGTTTTCAAGAGCAATATGCAATGTCTTATAAGAAAAGTGTATAATCAATACATCCTTCCAGTTCTTACGTTCGGAGCAGAGACATGGACCCTAACTAACAAGTTAGTAAAATCTTTTTTTTTTTTTTTTTGATTGGAGGTTTAACGACCACCGTGAGCAAGTCAATGGACTATAAGCAGTCGCCCGTCCCTAATTTAGGGTCACTGGTTCCAGGGAAGGGAGAGAGCCAGTGCCGTAAGACAAACACAACATCCATGCCTCACCGGGATTCGAACCCGGACCCCGTTCAGACGAATGATCAGAGGCCATCGCTTAGACCACTGCGCCACCGGGGCGTCGTTAGTAAAATCATGCAATGCATTGATTATGATACGCTTTCCAACATACCAGAAATCATTACTCAAATTATGAGGATAATGGCTGTGCAATAAATCTCGCTCCTGTGCCCTGAACTTTGACCCCATTTCGATGATATTAAACGGAACTGGTTCAGTATAGCTCCGGAACAACATACTAAAGTTTTGTTGCAATAGAAGCATTTTTAGTCAAGTTATGAGGATAATGGCTGTGGAATAAATCTCGCTCCTGTGCCCTGACCTTTGACCTCATTTCGATTATATTAAACGGAAAGCTCCGGAACAACATACTAAAGTTTTGTCGCAATAGAAGCATTTTTACTCAAGTTATGAGGATAATGGATGTGGAATAAATCTCGCGCCTGTGCCCTAACCTTTGACCCCATTTCGAATATATTAAACAGAATTGGTTCAGTATACCGGCGGAACAACATGATAAAGTTTTGTCGCAATCAAAGCATTTTTACGTATGTTGTGACGCATAAGGGCGATGGAATGGATCCCACTCCTATGCCCTGACCTTTGACCACATTTCGCCCATTTTCAATAGGGTTCGTCCCCAGGTTGTTCGCTACCACGTACTAAAATTCCATCAAAATTGAACCATTTCTACGCGAGTTATCGTGCGGATAGACAGACGGACAAAGCTGGAGCATATACGCTTCTTCAACCTACGTTTGGAAAGCGTAAAAAAAAAAGACATAGAAAAGCTGCTGACTACTGAAAGAAGCATGGAGAGATGCATGCTGGGTGTAACCAGGAAAGATAAGAAGAGGTACTTCTCATCTTTCCTAGGTTGCACCAAAAAATGAGAAGAGTGGAAGACATCATGATCATCCCTAAAATGGCAATGGGTTAGACATATTTCCAGAAGAACGGACAACCGAATTTGTAGACTTGATACCAAAGGACAGGAGGAGACCTAGAAAGAGGTCACGTGAGATGAGTGGGTGAAATTCGAAAGCATGCCGGAGTGACAGAAAGAATACTGGCTCAAAACAGACCGTTGTGGAAGAATTGGGGAGACTTTGATCCAGCAGTGGATTGATAATGGTTTAGGGTGATGATGATGATATACAATATCATGAATATAATCAGCAATGGAGATATTTATATAAGATATAATTTACATAAATCGCGAGGATTCCATTCCATGTTAGCATAAATTTTCGTATCGTTTTATTTTACCGCTTAGAGCCAATCACTTCCGGTGGCGCAGTGGTCTAAGCGATGGCTTCTGATCATTCGTCCGGAAGGGGTTCGAATACCGGTGATACATGGGTGTCGTGTTTGTCTTACGGCACTGGCTCTCTCCCTTCCCTGGAACCAGTGACCCTAAATTAGGGACGGGCGACTGCTAATAGCCCATTGAGTTGCTCACGGTGGTCGTTAAACCTCCAATAAAAAAAAAATCAGTGCCAGAAAAACAAATCAATCGTTTTTCTGGCCATTTTGTCTTTCAATTAATGTGACATGCGATCTGCGTTTTTCAGGTTGCACTAAAGCAGGTGAAAAAAAAAAAAAAAAAAAAGAAAACCGACTTCTTATTATTTTATGAAAATAAGACAATTCATGTCGCGATCCATATTACTCTATAGTGAGAATAAATATCTCGGCTGCTTTAATAATACTTCTACAAGGATTTAAGCATTTCGCATTCCTGACTCGTGTGCATGGCACACTATCGATTCCGTATGTAGCTGCATCCATAAATTAAACTCAGCTTTCCACTTAAACGGAGAGATGGTGTTCAAAATGCTAACAATTAGGCCCGTGACGTCAAAGCAGCACGCACACAACAGCGAAGAAAACAATGGATTTGTTACCGTGGAAGGAGCTGGCGAAGAAGAGCCTCCTCATTTCTAGAGGCGAAACCAAAAGAGTTCCAGACGATATTACCAGCGCATTTCTATTTGAACTCTTGTAATCCTTCCGGCATTCTTTCAAAAAATAATCGCTTCGAACAGCTAAAGCATGAAACTCCTATGTAAGTTAGCATTTCGTATCGAAACACACTGCCGTTCCTTCATACATGCAGAGCTCGTTTTTTTTAAGTGCCCGTTACCTAATACTACTTTGTGCATCGTGCTTACCTGGCATATTTTTTTAAGCTTAGAATATTAATGACAGCTGCTCTAAGAGATGCTTCTGGATTTTATGGTTTCTTCTTTTGCAACTTGTAACACGAAGCTACAGAGCTTTAATTAAACAGAGAATTAAAGTTGTTGCATGAGATTAATGATGCCGCATAAACAAAGACGACCATTAAGCAAAGTTTTACAAAAACATTCTATAACAAAAAAGAAGTTCAATTTAGACGGGAAAGTAAATGTGCAAGAGTGGCAACTTCTCGGCGCCATGTTGAAAAGCAATTAGTAATTAATTCTGATTGATTCTCAATTTTTCACGCTTTTGAACAAAGAACAAAGGCATTGTTTTCTGCGTCACAACAACCACCTGCTCTAAATAAACTTTTGGCTACGTTGGAATCAGATACTAGGCTTCGACGGAAATTGCTGCATCTGTAAAAGTGTGCATACTAATTAAACCCTTTAGATTCAATATATCTCTAGAATTTTTTAAGCTCATGTCACTTGACATTTTTAAACTATCATTTAAGCGAAATGGTTCTTCCCATATCTCCATTGCCTACACAAACGCACAAATGCGCATCCACGCACAAACTAGCTCTCTTTCTCCCACCGCCTCATAACTAGATTCCAATTATTAGGTGGGCAACTTAATTCCCGGCGACAGGCACGACACGTTGACAGCAAATTATAGCAAATCGAATACGTACCTAATCAGGGAAATAATCCCCGTCGTGTTGGATACATTTGAGCCATCGGTCAGGGAGCTGCCGAATACCACTGCTGAAAAAGAGGGCTGTTTCGAGTTGATAAATACTTATGTGGACCTCCTCGACAAAAGTGAAGTGCGTATCACTCAGGTGATGTTTCAGGGAGCAAAGGAGGTGATAATCCCGCGGGGCGAAGTTTGGAGAATACGCCGGGTGGGACAAAATCTCCCATTCCAGGTCGGTGATCGTGTTTAAAGTCGTTTTCGCGGTGTGAGGACGCGCGTTATCCTGAAGCTACAAGACCGACCTTCTGCCCTTGCTGGTGTATGGCCTTTTCTCCTCATTGCGTCACTCACACGAATGAGTTGCTGACAATAACGCTAAGCATTGATCGTTTCCACAGGTTTGAGCAACTCATAGTGTACGACACCGCGCTGATCCCACCATATGCACAGCAACAACTTCCTGGCATGGATATTCGATTTGGCAGTACTGGTGGTAGGCTGACCTGGATAAACCCACAATTTGCGCCGCTTAGGATTATCGTAGAGGATTCAATTCTCATCACAGGTCAAAATCTTGTGGAGGAAATCTTTCTTCTTGAATCTGGAGAGCAAGGACACAGCAACATCGTAGCGCCTAGACTTGTTCGCAGCTGTGAGTTGGTGGGGCACCCAACGGCCCTCCTTGTGAATCCGTCCAAGCTTGTGCAGGCGATTTGCAATGGCTTGCCGAGTTCCTGGGCGAGCTCTGACTGTATGCGACAGGGATCCGCGTCCAACAGTTGTTCCAGTTCCTCATCGTCAACTTTCTGTGGCTGTCCAGGACATTCTGCATCACGGAGATTGAAATTTCTCTGCTTAAACCGCTGGAACCGCTTCTTACAGGTACTGTAGGACACAGCAGCGTCACCCAAAGCAGCACAGATCTTTTTCTGGGCACTTTTTGTTCAGCTGAAACGCGAACAGGAGGCAGTGCCTCAAATGTTGCTACTGGAACGACATTTCTTTCACCGTCAACTTTCGTCACTATAGCTGTGAGTGGTTACGGTTTGCCTGGAAAGCTGTTGGATGGCGCTGCAATCAGCCATTATCGCACACAGCTATTTGAATTTGCCGACGTTCTATGATCGATTGCGGTTAGGGGTCGATAATTAAGTTGTACACCTAATATTATTATTTTTAGTTTGAAAAGCTCCATGAGCATGGAAGTTTAGGGTTCTTTTTTTTTTTTTTTTTTTTTTTTTTTTTTTTTGATTGGAGGTTTAACGACCACCGTGAGCAACTCAATGGGCTATAAGCAGTCGCCCGTCCCTAATTTAGGGTCACGGGTTCCAGGGAAGGAGAGAGCCAGTGCCGTAAGACAAACACAACACCCATGCCTCACCGGGATTCGAACCCGGACCACAGACGGACGAATGATCAGAGGCCAACGCCTTAGACCACTGCGCCACCGGGGCGGCAAAGTTTAGGGTTCAGTGACTGGTCTAGTACAGCAGAATAAAACACAGTGACCTGGAAGTCGATCCCAGGTCATAAGAGTAAGAATCCAGTAACCAAAACACCAGCGTCGCCCCGGTGGTGCAGTGGTCTAAACGATGGCTTCTGATCATTTCTCTGAGATGGGTCCGGGTTCGAATCCCGGTAAGGCATGGATGCTGTGTTTGTCTTACAGCACTGGCTCTCTCCCTTCCCAGGAGCCAGTGGCTCTAAATTAGGGACGGACGACTGCTTATAGCCCATTGAGTTGCTCACGGTGGTCGTTAAACACTCAATCCCAATCCCATCCCATCCACCAGCGAGCGACAGATTTCTACATGGTGTCCAAAATTAAAGTCCAGATGGCAGTTGCGGGGAAATCACCCAAAGCGCTGAATGAAATGTTACGATGCTCACTGGACATTATATAGATGGACACGAGAGACAAATGCCCGCAGTGAAAATTGCCTATCAGTGAGCAAAACGCTGTCCAATATGCAAATTGAGCCACATAGGCAAAACTGAAGTGGTATACCTCATTGACAGCGCGTGTCACAAAGGCTGCAAATGCTTTCCTTATGTCTTATACACGCGTATCGGACCCTGTACGGCCGTGAGCGATAGGACGACTGGAAACAGGCCATTCTAAGGTCCAGGTCGTAAGGAACTTGAATATCCATCCCAGAGTGGTTTAACTGCTATGGCAGCAATTCAACAACACCAGTGGGGTGTCACGAAGGTATGGACAAGGTTGTCCAAGGTTGTCGTACAACACCTCGGGTGGACCGTTATGTTGCTTTAACCCCGCACGTCATCATAGGTCCTATAAATCCCGGCAATGGTCTTCGGAGGTCTCCACTACCATTCGGAGTATGGTACCAAGGTAAATGATATATCAAAGACTTAAGGCAATTGGCCTTATGCTAGGAGACGCATGGTTTGTGCCCCGCTTACTGCATCTCACAAGAGATCTCGCTTGAACTGGTGCATGCCACATCGTTCCTGGAGCCCAGACCAGTAGGCCGGTGCCTCTTTACAGACGAGCCAAGATTCAGTCTACAAACGGATTCTCGTCGGCATTTCATCTGGAGGGAACAAGAGACCCGTAATGATCCTGCTAACATACGCAAACGAGACTCCATCTGGGGCGGTGGTCTACTTGTGTGGGGCGGTGGCATTACGTTCAAAGGCAGCACAACTCTCCACATGTTCGTAGGAGGCAATGTGAATTCTGAGCGCTACAGGGACGAAGTCCAAGAGCCCTATGTTAAACTCTGTCATGGAGTTGTTGATCCTCAGTTCCTTTTAATGGATGATAAGGCTCTGCCGCACAGGGCTTAGCTTGCCGATGATTACCTGAAGAGCGAGAGTATGCGGCGTATGGATTGGCCAGCTAGATACCCGGCCTTGAACCCTATCGAGTATACCTGGGATTCTCAGGGATGACACGTGGCAGCTAGTGACATGCCTGCCTCGCAAGACGCACATGAGATAAAGGCAGATAGCAGTCCACGTAGCTCAGTTGGGAGAGCGTCTTACTCCGGAGTGAGGGGACTCGGATTCGACAAAGATGATGGAGAAATTTACTTCGTCATATTGGTGCCCGAACTTCCCGGAAGACCCGGTAGTTAGATTTCTCGCAATGATGTGACGTTCTTTCCACACCGCGAGATAGGAAACATGAGAATCCCTTCTTCAGCTCTTCGAAAAATAAATGTGTGTGATGTTACGTTCCACACACCAAATTGAATGGGATTTTTCAAATGCATATTCTTCATGGGATGACTGCCTACAGCGACACATAGTCCCGGCTGACCCGTAGGCCATGCCCCCGGCCCTCTTTCGGGGGGGGGAGATGTGACGTGCCTGCCCCACAAGACGCACATGAGATAAAAACAGATAGCAGCGAGGGCATACGTCTGCGTAGCTCAGTTGGGAGAGCGACTTACTCCGGAGTGAGAGGACCCGACTTCGATACCCGGCGTGGACAAAGATGATGAAGAAATTTACTTCGTCATACCCTCCCATATCACTTCTCGAGCTACGCACCGCCCTTATCAAGGAATTGAATTCTGCTCCAGTTCATCAACAACCTAGAGATAAGTATGTATCGTCGTTGTGAGAGTCGTCTGTCCGCACGAGGTGATCGCATTAAGACATTTTTAAGTTGCATTCTTATATCTCACCTTGGTGACATTTGCGGATGTGAAACTGCATACGCAAAATGTGCACCTATTTGTCTGTTGTGGTAAAATGTTTATTACTCTTGTGATTGAGTCTCTTTTCATGACAAACGTATCTGCCTGTTGTTACGTGTTTTCCTGTTTATCCATGTGAATGCCTTCTGAATTTTAATTTTCGACACCAGCTTGGACTGAGGTAACCTAAACTTCCAGCGTATCACTAGGCTCACCGTGAATATCTACTTTTTATCTCAATTTTACTTTTTGGAACTCAACGTGCGAATGTAACTATCCTGACCTCTGGCGTACTATTCAAGTATGTAAGCATACGCCCGAAGGATTATGTTTTCAGTTTAATCAGAAGACCTGCAAACGACTTCATATTCATCATCTGTCACAAATCGAATAATAAAGCATGTTTGAAAACTAGATGGTAATAAAAAGTTGTAGTAGACGATATGAAATAGATGAATTCAGATAAAGCCACCATTCCATTCTTGGAGCTAAATCTATAAATGCAGTTCGTGTGATACTGCGCGGAGTGCAAGTAGTTAGCAGATGATGGTAATGAAAACGATTTACACGGTTTTAATCAAGGGACGAGTTTTATTTGTCCCTTCTTGACGTATACACCGAAGAGCCATTACATTATGACCACAACCAGCCTAGAGAAATGAACGCGCCTGGAGACCGAACGGTGGCGCAGGTGAGGTTCACATGTATTTATACACTGAAGAGCAATTGAATTTGAGACAGCTGGCGTTATGCAAATGTGGCGCTCTGGGCGGCCCTGTAAACGGAAAGGACATGACGTATGCAGCGATCCGACAATCTAAGGAGTGATGCGACGGGAATCAGTAAGAGTCGGACGCAGTATACGAAAGATCTACGCGCATTTGATCGTGGGCAAATTGTCGGGGCCCAACGAATGGGTCACTCCATCTCGGAAGTCACTGGGAGTTTCACGAGCCACTGTGTCCCGGGTGCACCGTGAGTACATCGAATCCTGTAAAATCATCCCTGCAAGGGCCAACTGCCGTGGACAACAGCGTGTGGATGAGGCTAGCTTGCATTGTAACAGCGGATAGACGGGCCACAGTGCAAGAAATCACTCGGCAATTAAACGCTGGTGCATAAAATTGTGTAAGCAGCCACACCATCCAGAACCATCTCTTCGCTATGGGGTACAGAAGCCATCGTCCCACGAGGGTACCGCTGCTGACCGCACATCACAGGGTGCAATGATTAGCATGGGCGCGGGAACATCGCCACTGGACCCTAGACATGTGGGAAAATGTTGCCTGAACTAATGAGTCGAGATTTACGTTGGTAAATGCGGATGGCAGGATACGAGTACGGCGCAAACCACATGAAGCGATGGATCCTTCTTGCCAGCAGGGTACTGTTCAAGCTGGTGGCGGTGGCATTCTCGTCTGGGGACTATTTACGTGGACTGAAATGGGACCCCTGGTACGTGTGACATCGTCTCTCACAGGTCAACGTTACCGGGATATCCTAGACGACCATTTGCTCCCGCTTGGGAGTCTTCAACATCCCACTGGGGACCTCATCCTGCAACAACAATGCACCGTGCCATCGCTCCCGAATTGTATCCCAACGGTTGGATGAACACTCCACCGACGTGACCTCGCTTTCTTGGCCAGCTAGATCACCTGACCTCAATCCCATCGAGCACATCTGGGATGCCATCCAGAGAGATGACCCCCACATCAAATCTTCGTGAACTGTGGGAGCTTGTTCAGGGGTCGTGGATCCGTATGGCTTCCCAACGCTTCCGGTGTCTTGTCGAGTCCATGCCGAGACGAATCGCCGCCGTCATCAGGGCGAAAGGTGGTGCTACACGTTACTAGACAGGTATCTCTAATTCAGTTGCTCTTCAGTGTACAACCAGAGGACCGGCTTTGGGTTAGTAGAGTGTTCGGAGTCAGAATGGGAAAAGCTGCGGATTTATCGGAGTTTGATAACGGACAAATTGTGATTGCACGGCGCCTCGGAACTACGATCTCGGAAACGACGTGGCTTGTGGGTTGTTCACGTGCCGCTGTAGTGAGTACGTATCAAAAGTGGTGCACAGGTTGCCCAACGAAGAGCCGTCGTCCAGCCGTGGGTCGTGCGCAGCTCGTTGATAATAAAGGGGAGCGGAGACTGTCGCGCATTGTTCACAGTGACGGTGGGGCCACAGTGCGACAAATCACCCGCAGCTACAACAGTGGTGATCAGGGCAATGTGTCACAGCACACAGTTCATCGCAGCTTTCTGCGCATGGGTCTGCGTAGCCGAAGACCCAGCTGGGTCCACATGCTCACTGCAGGTCATCGCCAACAACGCATGAAATGGGAACAAGATCATCGAGATTGGACCGTGGATGATTGGAAGAAAGTGGCCTGGTCTGAAGAATCAAGATTCCTGGTGCATCACGTAGACGGCCGAGAGCGGATACGCCGATTACCATCGGAGGCCATGGCACCTGGATGCACTGTTGGGCGGAAACAGGCCGGAGGCGGCGGTGTTATGCTGTGGGCGATGTTTTCTTGGGGCACTTTAGGCCCTTTATCCCAATAGCGCAATCCTTGACAGATGTCAGGTATCTGAACATCGTTGCGGACCAAGTTCACCCATTCATGTCAACTGTGTTCCCTGCAGGTGATGGCCATTACTAAAAGGATAATGCGCCATGACACACTGCCAGGATCATCAAGGAGTGGTTCGAGGAACATGCTGGTGACTTTCTGTTAATTCCCTGGCGTCCAAATTTACCGGACGTGAACCCAATCGAACATTCAACTTGGAAAAGCGGATTCGCGTTAAATCACCACCACCCCGAAATGTACTGGAACTGGGGGACCTGGTGTTGACATTATGGTACCAGATACCCCAGGATACCTATCGCCACCTCATCGAATCGATGCCTCCCCGAGTGGCCGCTGTTTTGCGGGCTGATAGCCGAGATTTGGAACGGAGAAAAATAACCGAGATTGCTGATATGCATGGATACCCGGCGGGTTGTGTTCAAAGACTTGCTCAACAGTATGAACGTAAAACTTCTACAACCCTAACTAGAAATGCACCTACGATTAAATATGTGGGGAGCATGGACTACCAAAAATCTGTGGTCTCTTTATTAAAAAACACCTGTAAAAATACTCTATTGGATTCGGTGTAAAAGCCCAAAACCTTTTTTTTTGAGTAAAGAGACGTGATAGAGACATACACTATCCACCAACAAGTAATTGGACACCCCTGCAATCGACGATATCTGCGGTCCTGATACACGTCACGGCCGCCGCCGTTAAATATCGTGTGGGAAACAACAACGCAACCAGTCGATTGCAAGATGCCACGCAGTTCGGAGCTCTCTGATTTCGAGAAAGGTGTAATTGTTGGGTATCACAGAAATGGCCGATCCATACGTGACATATCCAGCGAGTTGAAGTACCCAAAATCGACAGTGGCCTACGTGATTGGCAAGTGGAAGATGAGAAGTGACTGTCGGAATGTGCCCCGACCCGGCAGCAAACCCACAAAACTGGGAGTTAGAAACCGATGGGTGCTGGCCAGAGAAATTCGGAAGAACCGCACCAGAGCGATAGGCCACATCCACGAGGAGTTTCAACAGGCATCCGGGAGTGTTCTTTCGATGAGTACCATCCGTAAGGAAGCCCATCTGCTTGGTTATAATGGACGTGCTGCCGCCCACAAGTCTTTGATCACCAAGTCCAATAGCGCTGTTCGGCTAACGTGGTGCAAAGAACGTCGACAGTGGACCGTTGAACAGTGAAAACAAGTCCTCTGGAGCGACGAATCAAGTTTCACCCTCTACCGTTCGGATGGCAGGGTCTGGGTTTGGCGTCTGCCTGGAGAACGCCTCCTGCCGGAATGTATTGTGCCAACTGTGAAGTTCGGTGGCGGTGGAATTATGCTATGGGGGTGTTTCCTGGTATTTCACGGGACCCTTGGTCGCAATTCCTGGTAGACTCAACGCCGAGACCTACTGCGCCATTTTGGATGACCATGCGCTTCCTACGTTGTGGCAGTTTTACGGGGTGGACCCATGTTACTTTCAGGATGGCAATGCCACCTGTCATGTTGCGAGGTCCACCATGGCTTGGTATGGTGACAATGGGGTTAATCGAATGGACTGGCCTGCGCAGAGCCCGGACCTTAACCCTATTGAGCACCTCTGGGACGAGTTGGAGCGTCGACTTAAGGGGTGCCCCCACCGCCCGAAATCGGTGAAGGAACTAACCTGTCTTCTCCAAGCCGAGTGGAAGAAAATACCGCTAGCCGTCGTACAACGCCTGGTTGAGAGTATGCCCTGGAGGGTCGCAGCTGTAATCGCCGCTCGTGGAGGCTCCACTAACTATTGAAGGTGAATACACTTCGTTTTCCTTTGCTATCACAGGTGTCCAATTACTTGTTGGTAGATAGTGTAGTTCCAACTATTTTCCGCTTTGGAGTGTATAATATCCTTCTAATGGACAAAAATGGACAACCGGCAGATCTTTGTTATGTGGGCTCGGCCTTCCGAAGCCTAGCTATTCGCTGGGCTGAATATCGATATGCCATACGTAAGAAATGTGCTACCTCGACATTGTCAAAAACTGTTATTGAAAAGGATTTAAGACCTGACTGGGGCAATGCGAACATACTATCGACAGCTTCTAATAAACGCTCTATGCTCTTTACTGAGAGTCTATTTATCATAAAACTGGGACCAAAATTCTGTAATGAGGACGTGCTTGTATACATTCCCAATGCCTGGAGAAACTTGGTTCTACAGTACTCAAGGCGGGAAGAATCTAAATAATTACAAAGTCTTTAAATAATTGGTAATGAATGGCAATGACTTTGTGTTTGATTTACATAATAAATATCCCTTGTGCTCTTATCTGTCACCATTTAATTTTGTGGCGTTCTAATCTGATTTCATTCATCGGCCTGATGGTGCGAGCATAGTGGTTCGCGAAAGTGCTTGCTAGAGCTTTTATTAACCATGTTTTTTAAATTGTAAACAAAGACGTTTTTAAATTATACGTGTTTTAAAAGATAATTTGGGAATGTGGTGTGTGTGTGTGCTTTGGATCCAAAAAATGGTACCGTGCTTTGACAGCATTATCAATCTTCTTACCTAAAACTGATAACACTGAAATATCACGGTGAACAAAAACAACATAAAAAAAAGACAACATGCAAATGCAACGTTTTTTCAGCACACTGTACACCCAAGGGCGCCCATAAGGGGGCGCCCCCTCCTAGCCGTTGGTATAGCCAAATATTTGATAAATTTAAATCACTAAAATAAACGAAACCTTTTTTTAAAGCATTTTTATAAATAATAAGATATTAATGATTGGCTGTATCAATTATTTTTGTTGTATTTTAGTATCTTGTACATTTACTAAAATGTTTGACAGCCTTGCAGTTGAGAATGCCATTAGAAGCTTTTTCAAAAGAATATGGTTTTCATGGAAGAGTGAATTTAAAGTTCTTAGCTGAGAGTTCTGGGAATAATCTAATCTGCATTTTGCACAAGCACAAACTGTCATTGAAGAAAAGGGGAAAGATAATGCGAAGGGACAAAACAAAAACTAGGAAAAATTCTAGTAATTAACAGAAATTTGAGCGTTGTGGGTAACAGTTTTATTCTATGGGACTTCGCTGTCGCTTTGTTTTCGGAAGTTTTATACCTTAGAGACGTTAAATGGAGTGCAATGAAGAAAACAAACGTCACGGCGCCAACATTAATTAATTTTGCCTTTTAACAGTTTCCACAGTAGCCAAGATTAGCGACAAAACGTAAAGACCCAGCTGGCTCCAAAGGGAGAAAAACTGTCACTCTTCGCTATCTATGATTTCAGTTAAATGACATGAATGGCAGCACAGATGCATTTAATTAAAAGTCTTGCGCATTAAAACGTTGTAACGTAAGAACTTAAAAACAAACATAAGCAAATGAAACGTCAATGAGCATAAAAGCAGCATGGTGCATAATAGTAATTCTGTAAACTGAGTAAAGAAAACTCATATCTCTTCTGAGATGTGTAAGGGCCATGAGTGTACGACTTACGAAGTTCAAAAGCTTTGGAGACTGCCAAAATGTTTGGGGAAAAGTTCTTTTATTTAGGTAAAAATTGTGTAAAAATGGCATTCCTGATTATTTCTGCTGCTAGAAATTCACTCAGGTTTTTATGTGATAGTGGTAATGTACCCTACACTGCTGTGCAAAAATTAAGGACGAAGAGGACAAAGCCGCAGTGGTCTAAGGCGCTGGCCTCTGATCATTCGTCCGGGAGGGGTCCGGGTTCGAATCCCGGTGAGGCATGGATGTTGTGTTTGTCTTACGGCACTGGCTCCCTCCCTTCCCTGGAACCAGTGACCCTAAATTAGGGACGGGCGACTGCTTATAGCCCATTGAGTTGCTCACGGTGGTCATTAAACCTCCAATCAAAAAAAAAAAAAAAAAAAAAAAAAAAGAAGAGGACAAATTAGCATAACAGCGGAACGAGCAGGCAGAACGGACCGAAAGACCACTCAAGAGATAGACTAGGGTCCGGTACAGTAGTGCATGCGCATATATGCAGCATGACGTAGGGGGGGGGGGGGGTCGGAAGGGTATAAGAGCGCGCTTTATGCAGGCGTTTTTTGTAGTCCGTGCTGCCAGTGACTCTATTAAATACAAAAGATCCGGTTTATAAATGGGAAAAGTAGGAACTGCAGGTTTTGGAGAAAGAGTATCGTTGAAACTTTTTATTGCTTTTTCAAAAGCTACTTTTAAGTCGATAGAGCGCGCTTTTATGCAGGCGGTTTTTGCGGCGCGTTTTTTGTAGTCCGTGCTGCCAGTGACTCTATTAAATACAAAAGATCCGGTTTATAAATGGAAAAGTAGGAACTGCAGGTTTTGGAGAAAGAGTATCGTTGAAACTTTTTATTGCTTTTTCAAAAGCTACTTTTAAGTCGATAGAGCGCGCTTTTATGCAGGCGGTTTTTGCGGCGCGTTTTTTGTAGTCAGTGCTGCCAGTGACTATTAAATACAAAAGATCCGGTTTATAAATGGAAAAGTAGGAACTGCAGGTTTTGGAGAAAGAGTATCGTTGAAACTTTTTATTGCTTTTTCAAAAGCTACTTTTAAGTCGATTTTTCAAAAGCTACTTTTAAGTCGATAGAGCGCGCTTTTATGCAGGCGTTTTTTGCGGCGCGTTTTTTGTAGTCAGTGCTGCCAGTGACTATTAAATACAAAAGATCCGGTTTATAAATGGAAAAGTAGGAACTGCAGGTTTTGGAGAAAGAGTATCGTTGAAACTTTTTATTGCTTTTTCAAAAGCTACTTTTAAGTCGATAGAGCGCGCTTTTATGCAGGCGTTTTTTGCGGCGCGTTTTTTGTAGTCAGTGCTGCCAGTGACTATTAAATACAAAAGATCCGGTTTATAAATGGAAAAGTAGGAACTGCAGGTTTTGGAGAAAGAGTATCGTTGAAACTTTTTATTGCTTTTTCAAAAGCTACTTTTAAGTCGATTTTTCAAAAGCTACTTTTAAGTCGATAGAGCGCGCTTTTATGCAGGCGTTTTTTGCGGCGGGTTTTTTGTAGTCAGTGCTGCCAGTGACTATTAAATACAAAAGATCCGGTTTATAAATGGAAAAGTAGGAACTGCAGGTTTTGGAGAAAGAGTATCGTTGAAACTTTTTATTGCTTTTTCAAAAGCTACTTTTAAGTCGATTTAAGGAATAGAAAAGGTGAGAATACTTGATAATTATCAGTATTAACCCAAGGGAGCAGAAAGTAATGAGAAAACGTTGTTGCAATACAATATAAATTACTTTTAACACTGTTAAATGAGATAGTGTGATGTTCTCAAATTTCTTTTTTTTTCAGCCTAAATAATAATAACTCTTTTGGTTTAAGATGGTATAAAGGGATTAGGGTCGAGAAAGAACTTGATTGTCCTAAGAAGAGTTATCCTGTGAAAAATATTTCTTTCTTCATTGATTATCCTACCACGAAGGAAATTAACTATTAACAGCAAACACGCCCGATCATCAGGAAAATGTTTACAAGTACTCCTCATCGTAACTCGGGAAGAAGGTGGGAAGGTTCCAACCCAGATGTGTTCCTTTGGCTGGAAGTAGCATGAAAGCAATTTATAGCACAGCAGGCCAGTTAAGAATTCGCCTTAAACAATGAAAAGTGTGGGAAGCGTGAATACCTTCTTTACCAACCACTACAAGGAACTCAAAATTATTTTAACCGTTACTTTCAAAATACGTACATCGATAAGAACACGAAAATTTGGAATATCACAGCAGCAAGAAAAAATATGTTATTATTAATACACTGCTGGACAATTGCTGAGGACGGATCATAAACGGCTATATAGCGCATAAAAAAGTAAGTGTGGTTGGATGCCAAGTGAAATAAAATAATGTCAGAATGCCAGGACATTACAAGAAACGCAATTTATTGTGCTCTGAAATCCAGAAGGCTTTGGAACGTGTTCAAGGGACAAACAGGCCATTTTGTGCAGAATACGTAAACGTGAAAAAAATGCAATTACCGTCCGCAGGCGTTCCGGCGTAAGATGTCAATACGGGATATGGCCACCATGGAGGGCGATGCAAGATTCCACACGTCGTGTCATGCTTTGCACAACATTATCAAGCAGCTGTTGGGGTAATTTATCCCATTCCTCTGTCAGTGCACGGATGAGGGTGTCCTTGTTTATTGGAGGGCATTGGCGACCAGCAAGACTCCTCCCCAAAGCATCCCACACATTTTCAATGGGATTCAGATCTGGAAAACGTGCTGGCCATACGAGGCGTTGAATATCCTCGCTCTCAAGACACTCCTGGACAGCGACTGTTCGATGACATGTTGCGTTGTCGTCCATGAAAATGAATCTATCACCGACAGCACCACGGAGCATGCGAACATGAGGTAGCAGAATATCATTAATGTATCATTGGCCAGTCATAGTCCCAGTTGGAAGCACATAGAGGGACGTACGGCCATTGATCATGATGCCAGCCCATACCATGAGACTACATGTCGGATATCGGTCCCTTTCCTGTATGTTCGCTGGACAATATGCAGTACCACTATCACGCCAGATCAGTTGTCGCCGACAATCAGACGATAGACTGTATCTACTCTCATCTAAGAAGACGACAGCAGACCAGTCGTTATCAGTCCAATTGCGATGTTGATGGCACCATTGCAAACGGGCGGTACGGTGACGTCTGGACAATGGGATGCACACAACAGGACGGCGGGCGTATAGTCCTCCTTCATGCAAACGTCTGGCGACAGTTTTTCGGGAGATCCGCTTGCCAGTAGCAGCCATAAACTGATTTGCTACCTCACTAGCTGTGCTGCGCCGGTGTCTTTTTGTTGATAGCACTATGTATCAACAAAAAGACACGGGAGATCCGCTTGCCAGTAGCAGCCATAACTGCAGGCGTCGTACTGCGAACACGACCTCCCCCGTGACGTTTGCTACACTCTCCATCTGTTTGAAATGATTTCCAAAGCCTCGAAACAACACTGTGGCTGACGTCGAACTCCCTGGCAACATCTGTTATTTTTCGCCCTTCTTCAATCTTGCCAATAATACGGCCACCCGTAAAATCATCTAAGTGATGTCGCGAAGACATACTGAAAATTGCAAGTTCGTCAATTGATTCTTTCCCTTTCAACTTTGCGTTTGAACAACAACGGTCAATACGCGTCAAATCCTTTATATCTCTTATCAGCGCTATGACGTCACGAACAAGTTCGGCAATCCAAAATTTGCATACGCACAACACGTCTTACGGTATCCCGCACTTATGCTAATTTCCACATTTTCCTCCCTTCCATTTTATGGTTGCTATCGTTGCTATTGTCATCCGTCCTTAGCAATTGTCCGGCAGTGTAGTATCTGAGTGAATTGTTCCTTTAAAATCCGTTTGTGATTATCTGTTACAATAATTAATACAGACATTTAACGTGGACCAGGAACATCAAACAAAGATCTTCGCTCTTTCCACGTTTATAAGTGAGTCACGGAAAAATTCTCATTAGCCGCTACCGGGAGTCGAACCCAGGGTATTCCAGTTACGCGCCGGATATGCTTCTCGCTTTCGAAAGGCTAATGTGTAGCGGAAATATGTGTAGCGGAAGCATATCCGGCGCGTAACTGGAAGACCCTGGGTTCGACACTCGGTGGCTGCTAATGAGAATTTTTCCGTGACTCACTTATAAACGTGGAAAGAGCGAAGATCTTTGTTTGATGTTACAATAACAGACGAACAGTCACACTATTCTTCATTGTATTTATTTCAGTATCTATGAATTGGAATCTTCGCATAGAGTTTTTTTTTCCATAGGGCTTTTGTCAATGTGAAAACAAACTTTCCTTTTTCCACTAAAAATAACTTGATTTCGATGCATAAAAAGAAACAGAAACACTCTAACTTTCGTTTTCTACCAGTTTTAAGTAGTCATTCAGAGAAGCTGGAACTTTTAACAGTTCTCATCTATTGTTGAAGTTCATTACTTTGTTTGGGGTCTCTGTTATTAACGGAGATAATCAGCTGTTTTGCAGCTTAATGACTGTGAACTCAACGAAGCGAAGATACTTCATACCAACTCCTAAGACCATTAAAATCGAGACAACATACGAGATCTTATTTTCTTCATTACTTTAAATTCTTTTTCTTTCTTCATAGAATTGATTACTATTTCGCATATTTCTTTAGGACAAGAAATTTTATGTATTTGTCTTCTTGCTTCTCAAAGAAAAAAGTTATTCTTTAATTTTTTTTTTCAGTGAAATCCAAAGCCTTTCGAAAGCGAAAATAAATTAGCTGTGTAGTTTGTGCCATACAACTCGGAACTTTCCGGTCTGAAAAAATAAATAAACGTTAATTTACTGATTTTTGCGAGTGATTAACGAACGTAGGTAATGCTTAGCGCCATTCTTTATGAACCATAAACCATGTATTTGCGAAAAGAAATAGTACTTTAGTATTAAGACTTGTATGCTTAAAGTGCTAACACTGGAAAAGTAAGTACTAAATGTTTCGAAGAAAAATGTATTCCTTTGTAGCTAACGAAAATGGAAGTTGCTCAAATTTAATGAAAGCAAGAATAAGCAGGTGCACGAAAACAGAATTTATTTGCCGACGTTCTCTGGAAGAAAACATTTTAATGCTGCTAACGAAAGCGTGATCTGTCGTTTTAATGTCGCAGTGAAGACGCGAAGTGCAGTTTGTTCACGAATTCGGTTAGAAATTTCATTCTGGATGTTTCTTTTGCTTTGAATCACATGCAATCAAATTTCGATTCATATTCCCCGAATTTCAAATGTTTTGATTTTGCTTTGCTGTTTTTGTTTGCTTTTTTTTTTTTGTGGGAAATTAAAAATGCATAAGAAAATCAGAGCATAAACGAAAAAAAAAAAAATGCAACGTCAGGATGTATCAAGATTGATGTTTACGAGTTTATAGCAAGTTATATGACAATTTAATTGAAATGAAATTTTGTAATTTATGAAACTTTTAATGTTCGTGTAGATAGAGCTGACTGAACACTACATAAATCAGTTCTCAAAAAACTTCACCTACAGTGAAACAGCAGTTATTCAAGAGAACGTCGAGAAAAAGTTACCTAAGATTACAGTAACATAAATTATGCACTAATGGATTAAATACAATTACGTACCACCTTCAATCTTTAGTCCACTTGAGGCACATTGTTGGTGTGTAATTTTTCTTTCTTTATGGAATTATTGACACCTCTCAATACATGTCGTGATATTCCAAAAATAATTCCCTGGGAGATAAAATATTCGATTTTTAATCTTTCCTTTTATGTACGCTATTTACAAGCACTATTACACTCTGGTTTCAGCAGTTTAAATGCAAAAATCACTATATACATGTTGATACTACTGTCTTATTTCATCAATGTTCTCAGTACTTACACCGAAGACAATGGAATTAGAGATACCCGTCTAGTAACGTGTAGCACCACCTTTCGCCCTGATGACGGCGGCGATTCGTCTCGGCATGGACTCGACAAGACACCGGAAGCGTTGGGAAGCCATACGGATCCACGACCCTTGAACAAGCTCCCACAGTTCACGAAGATTTGATGGAGGGGGGTCAGAGCCTCGAACATCTCTCTCGATGGCATCCCAGATGTGCTCGATGGGATTGAGGTCAGGTGACCTAGCTGGCCAAGGAAGCGAGGTCACGTCAGTTGAGTGTTCATCCAACCATTCGGATACAATGCGAGAGCTGCATTGTCTTGTTGCAGGATGAGGTCCCCAGTGGGATGTTGAAGACGCACAAACGGGAGCAAATGGTCGTCCAGGATATCCCGGTAACGTTGGCCTGTGAAGGACGATGTCACACATAACAAGGATCCCATTTTAGCCCACGTAAACAGTCCCCAGACGAGAAGGCCACCCCCACCAGCTTGAAGAGTACCCTGCTGGCAAGAAGGATCCATCGCTTCATGTGGTTTGCGCCGTACTCGTATCATGCCATCCGCATGTACCAACGTGAATCTCGACTCATCAGTCCAGGCAACATTTTCCCACATGTCAAGGGTCCAGTGGCGATGTTCCTGTGCCCATGTTAATCTTTGCACCCTGTGATGTGCGGTCAGCAGCGGTACCCTCGTGGGACGACGGCTTCTGAACCCCATAGCGAGGAGATGGTTCTGGATGGTGTGGCTGCTTACACGTTTTTGTGCACCAGCGTTAAATTGCCGAGTGATTTCTTGCAATGTGGCCCGTCTATCCGCTGTTACAATGCGAGCTAGCAGACGATGACCCCGCTCATCCACACGCTGTTGTCCACGGCAGTTGGCCCTTGCAGGGCAGGGATGGTTTTACCTGATCCGATGTACTCATGGTGCACCCGTGACCCAGTGGCTCGTGAAAATCCCAGAGCCTGCACGACTTCCGAGATGGAGTGACCCATTCGTCGAGCCCCGACAATTTGCCCGCGATCAAATGCACTTGGTCTTACCCATACTGCGTCCGACTCTTACTGATTCCCGGCGCATCACTCCTTATATTGTCGGATCGCTGCATACGTCATGTCGTTTCCGTTTACAGGGCCGCCCACAGCGCCACATTTGCATAACGCCAGCCATCTCCCAGGGAATTATTTTTGGAATATCACGACATGCATTGACAGGTGTCAATAATTCCATAAACAAAGAAAAATTACACACCAACGATGCGCCTCAGGTGGACTAAAGATTTAAGGTATGCAATTGTATTTAATCCATTAGGGCATAATTTATGTTACTGTGAATTTTCGGTGTGACTTATCAACGAGGACCCGAAATTGTGGTCCTACTGAGATATTTTATTTACCTAAGATTAGTCTTTATTCAGCCACTAATTCTTTAGCACTCAACAAGGCGTAACTACAACTCTTTTTTACGCTTTCCAACCTTAGATTGAAGAGGCGTATGTGCTTCAGCGTTGTTCGTCTGTCTGTATGTCAGCACGATAACTCGCGTAAAAGTGGTTCGATTTCTATGAAATTTTAATATGTGGAAGGGGACAACCTGGGGACGAACCCTGTTGAAAATGGGCGAAATGGGTCAAAGTCAGGACATAGGAGCGGGATTAATTTCATCACCCTTATGCGTCATAACTTACGTAAAACTGCTTCTATTGCGACAAAACTTCATCATGTTCTTCCGAAGGTATACTGAACCGGTTCTTTTGAATATCATCGAAATGGAGTCAAAGGTCAGGGCACAGGAGCGAGTTTTATTCCACAGCCATTATCCTCATAACTTGAGTAAAAATGCTTCGATTGCGATAAAACCTTAGTATGTTGTTGCGGAAGTATACTGAATCAGTTCTGTTGAATATAATCGAAATGGGGTCAAAGGTCTGGGCGGAGGAGTGAGATTTATTCCATAGCCACTATCCTCATAACTTGAGTAATAAACTTGAGTAATGATTTCTGGTAAGTTGGAAAGCGTATCATAATTAATGCATTGCTTGATTTTACTAACTTGTTTAATATTACTATCTTAATCAAACGTACCTGAGTTAATAATAATAACACTTGGTTAAGAATACAACAACAACACTAGAATTAACACTAGAATATAACACGTCGTCTTCAAATAGTTTCCATTAGACAACGTCTCTGCCACAATTAACATTATAATTTCCACCACCATCTCTCTCCACACTGCTGCTCAAAATTATAAGTAGCGCACCCAGAAATTTCCCAGGGGTGGTGGTGGTGGTGGTGGTGGGGGGGGGGGTGCACACAGAATTTTCCACAGGTGGGGGTGACCCTCCTAAATTTACCGGGGAAAATAGTCAGGTGCTATAAAAATTAAGGAGGAGGTTGACTTTTGTACATTCATTGCTATCCAGTTACCAATAATGATGCCGTACAAGAAAGTTAAATGATTAGAAGAAGCAGCAAGTGAAATTCTTTTCCTGGTTAGATTTTTGTAAATTTATTTAAGGTGGTTCTACCAAAAATCTCTGCCTTGTGTTTCCAATGGTACAACTTCTTTACATATTTTCTTCGCAATGAATGTATTCCCAAGGATGAAAATTTGCACATCGATAAAACTAACTTTAAGTTATAGTATGGGATGCTTGGGATGTAAGGTCAGGTGATGCGTAACATCACAGCCTCTCCTTGACAAATGTCAACCCCGCCTTCTCGTGGTACATCCTGTTCCCACTAAAGGGGCTCTGACGACCGCCAATAGCGGTATAACTATACCATCGGGATTAGAGGAAATGCTATCCCACACTCACCAACCCGCTTGGCCAGCGTGGTGAGTTATGGCCAAACCCCTCCAAAATGACTCCACAACTTAAATCTTGGCCCTCAGTCTCCGACAGCTGGAATGTACCTGGCCAAGGCAGCGGCCAGTGCGACATGAAGGCAGAGGGTGCTAAGAATCCCCGGAGGACCGGACTAGGCTGCCATCTGATGCTGACCTTCGCTACGTACAACGGACGCTCCCTATCTTCTGATTCAAGGCTTCTTGAATTGGAAGAGGAACTACAAAGGATCAAGTGGGACATCGTCGGGCTAAGTGAGGTAAGGAGAAAAGGAGAAGATCTCATTGAACTGAAAAGTGGACATCTCTTCTACTATCGTGGGACAGATACTGGCAGAACTAGTGGTGTTGGATTTATAATAAACAAGAAACTGAAGGATAAAGTTGTAGAAGTTGAAAGTTCCTCTGACAGAGCTGCACGACTCGTTATCCAACTCTCGAGAAGATACCAGGCTCAGATTATTCAAACTTATGCACCCACCACAAGTCATGCTGAAGAAGAAATTGAAGAATTTTATGAGGGAATTCGTGATCTAAATAATAAAGGTAAGCAGCACTTGAAGATAATTATGGGAGATTTCAATGCAAAAATAGGGCAACGGCAACAGAATGAAACTTCAGTAGGTAAATTCGGTCACGGCAACAGAAACCAGCGTGGAAATACTCTCGTTGAGTTTGCAGAGGCAGAAGGGTTTTTCATCTTGAACTCCTTCTTCAAGAAAAAGTCACACAGGAAATGGACATGGAGACATCTAAATGGGACGACAAGTGAAATTGATTTTATTATGTGTAACAAAAAATTCGTCATAGAAGACTGCAGTGTGCTAAACAAGTTCAACACAGGCAGTGACCATAGATTGGTGAGATGTAAGATGCACCTCAACACTAAACTCGAACGTAGCAAGCTCATAAGACAAACAAAATGTATTGACATAACCAACCTAAAAAACACCATAATACCTTCAAATTGGAACTGAAGAACAGATTCTCTGCTTTAGAAGGCCTAACATCGGAAGAAGTGGATATTTCTGAAGTTAACAGAAAAGTAACCAAAGCTCTTATGGAAACAGCAACAAAATTAGCTGGGTCTAAGAACAAATTGCATGTGAACAAATTATCAGGAAAACCAAAATGTTGATGCAAAAAAGAAGAGTGATGAGGACAACTAAAGAAGATGTGACTTCCAAAGTGGAATATATAGAGCTTTGCAAGACAGTACGAAAAAGTATCACTGAAGACGTAAGGAAATTCAACTGTGAACTAGTAAGGAAAGCAATTTAAAACAACCAAAGCCTAAAGATAGCAAAGGGACATCTCAGTAAGGGGAAGAACAGATTATGGCACTGAGAAAAGAAGATGGTTCTGTAACAAGAAATAGAGGCGAAATTTTGACAAGAGTGAAAGATTTCTACTCCAAATTATATGAAAGGGATGATACATGTACTCCAGACATCATGAAAGGTACCAGTACCAGAGTTCTTCCAGTCCTTCCAGCAGAAGTTGCACATGCAATCAAGAACATGAAGCGGGGAAAAGCTCCAGGAGAAGATGAAATTACTGTAGACATCATACAAGAAGCAAGTGGAGAAATCGAAACAGTACTCGCTCAAATTTTCACTCGATGCCTTAATGAAGGGAAAATTCCTGAGGATTGGAACAACGCTACAATGATCTTGCTACATAAAAAAGGTGACATTGAGGATCTCAGGAACTACAGACCTATCAGCCTCCTCTCAGTGGTTTATAAAATCTTCACTAAAGTTCTTTCACACCGCTTGAAGGTGACACTGGACATGGCTCAACCGAGAGAACAAGCTGGATTCAGGAGTGGCTACAGCACAATAGATCATATCCACGTACTGAGAGAACTAATTGAAAGAGCGAGGGAATATGAGCTTCCATTGTGCATGGCTTTTATCGATTATGAAAAAGCCTTTGATTCGGTGAAACCATCAGCAGTTGCAATGGCTCTGAAATCCTGCGGTATTGAAGATGCATACATTAATATTATTAATAACATCTATGAAAATGCAAGTGCAAAGATTCGGCTGTTTGAAAATACAACACACATAAAAATTGGAAAAGGAGTGAGACAAGGTGACACCATATCTCCGAAGCTCTTTAATGCCACATTGGAAAATGTCTTTCAATCACTGAACTGGGAAAACAAAGGGATAAAGATTAATGGAGATTATCTAACCCACCTTCGTTTTGCTGATGACATAGTCATTTTTGCAACTACCCCATCAGAGCTACAGAGTATGATCCAGGAACTTGCTGACAAGAGTAAAGAAATGGGATTAAAAATGAACTTTCAGAAGACAAAAGTGTTGTACAATGCTTTTACAAGAAATGAAGATTTATCGATTGATGGAGAAAAGCTGGAGATAACAGACACGTACGTTTATCTTGGACAGCAGATATCAAGTGAGGGTCACATTGGTGAAGAAATTAATCGGTGTACAAAACTTTCCTGGAGAGCTTTTGGAAGAAACAGCATAATTTTCAAGAGCAATATGCCATTATGTCTTAAAAGAAAAGTGTTTGATCAATGCATCCTTCCAGTGCTTACGTATGGTGCAGAGACGTGGACCTTAGCTAAAAGAGACATACAAAGGCTGCAGACAACTCAAAGCAGCATGGAGAGGTGCATGCTTGGTGTAACCAGGAGAGATAAGAAGAGGAACACGTGGATCCGAAAAATGACAAGAGTGGAAGACATCATGATCAGAGTTAAATCCCTGAAATGGCAATGGGCTGGCAATACTGCCAGAAGAACAGACCATCGATGGACAGCCGAAATTTTAGATTGGATTCCAAGGGACAGGAAAAGACCCAGAAGAAGACCACATGGAAAATGGGTGGATGAAATTCGAAAGTATGCGGGAGTGACATGGAGGAGACTGGCACAAGACAGACCGTTGTGGAGGAAACTTGGGGAGACCTTCGTCCAGCAGTGGATTGATAATGGTTGACAATGATGATGATGATGATGATGGGATGCTTAATACTTGCTAAAACATAACCATAACTAAGCAATCCAACATTTGTTTGTCTACTGACGTCATCAATGTACAGGTCGCGCCATCTATTAACAGGTCTGAACATTACTCAAAGAAAAATGATTGATTTTTAACGTAATTATGGCTGTGCTTAAGCAAGTATTAGGTATCCCATGCTATAGCTTAAAGTCAGTTTTATCGATGTGCAAATTTTCATCATTGGGAATGCATTAAGGTGGTTTCACCAAAAATCTCTGCCTTATGTTTCTAATGGTAAAACTTCTTTGCATATTTTCTTCGCAATTAATTATACCCAAGGATGAAAATTCGCACATCAGTAAAACTAACTTTAAGTTGTAGCATGGCATACTTAGTACTTGCTAAAACATAACCATAATTATGCAATCCAACATTTGTTTGTCTACTGACGTCATCAATGTACAGGTCGCGCCATCTATTACCAGGTCTAAACATTACTCAAAGAAAACTGATTGATTTTTAATATATTTATGGTTATGTTTTAGCAAGTATTAAGTATCCCATGCTATAACTTAAAGTTAGTTTTATCGATGTGCAAATTTTTATCCTTAGGAATACAGTAGTTAATATGTTTAGAAAATATGGAAAGAAGTTTTACCATTGGAAACACAAGACAGTGATTTTAGGTGGAACCACCTTAATTGCAAGGAAAATATGTAAAGAAGTTTTACCATTGGAAACATAAGACAGTGATTTTAGGTGGAACCACCTTAATTGCAAGGAAAATATGTAAAGAAGTTTTACCATTGGAAATATAAGGCAGAGATTTTAGGTGGAACCACCTTAATTGCAAGGAAAATATGTAAAGAAGTTTTACCATTGGAAACATAAGGCAGAGATTTTAGGTGGAACCAGTTTAACGCATTCCCAAAAATGAAAATTTGCACATCGATAAAACTAACTTTAAGTTATAGCATGGGATACTTAATACTTGCTAAAACATAACCATAATTAAGCAATCCAGCATTTGTTTGTCTATTGACGTCATCAATGTACAGGTCGCGCCATCTATTAACAGGTCTGAACATTATTCAAAGAAAAATGATTGATTTTTAATATAATTATGGCTGTGCTTTAGCAAGTATTAGGTATCCCAAGCTATAGCTTAAAGTTAGTTTTATCGATGTGCAAATTTTCATCATTGGGAATGCATTAAGGTGGTTTCACCAAAAATCTCTGCCTTATGTTTCTAATGGTAAAACTTCTTTGCATATTTTCTTCGCAATTAATTATACCCAAGGATGAAAATTTGCACATCAGTAAAACTAACTTTAAGTTGTAGCATGGCATACTTAGTACTTGCTAAAACATAACCATAATTATGCAATCCAACATTTGTTTGTTTACTGACGTTATCAATGTACAGGTCGCGCCATCTATTACCAGGTCTAAACATTACTCAAAGAAAAATGATTGATTTTTAATATATTTATGGTTATGTTTTAGCAAGTATTAAGTATCCCATGCTATAACTTAAAGTTAGTTTTATCGATGTGCAAATTTTTATCCTTAGGAATACAGTAGTTAATATGTTTAGAAAATATGGAAAGAAGTTTTACCATTGGAAACATAAGACAGTGATTTTAGGTGGAACCACCTTAATTGCAAGGAAAATATGTAAAGAAGTTTTACCATTGGAAACATAAGACAGTGATTTTAGGTGGAACCACCTTAATTGCAAGGAAAATATGGAAAGAAGTTTTACCATTGGAAACATAAGGCAGAGATTTTAGGTGGAACCACCTTAATTGCAAGGAAAATATGTAAAGAAGTTTTACCATTGGAAACATAAGGCAGAGATTTTAGGTGGAACCAGTTTAACGCATTCCCAAAAATGAAAATTTGCACATCGATAAAACTAACTTTAAGTTATAGCATGGGATACTTAATACTTGCTAAAACATAACCATAATTAAGCAATCCAGCATTTGTTTGTCTATTGACGTCATCAATGTACAGGTCGCGCCATCTATTAACAGGTCTGAACATTATTCAAAGAAAAATGATTGATTTTTAATATAATTATGGCTGTGCTTTAGCAAGTATTAGGTATCCCAAGCTATAGCTTAAAGTTAGTTTTATCGATGTGCAAATTTTCATCATTGGGAATGCATTAAGGTGGTTTCACCAAAAATCTCTGCCTTATGTTTCTAATGGTAAAACTTCTTTGCATATTTTCTTCGCAATTAATTATACCCAAGGATGAAAATTTGCACATCAGTAAAACTAACTTTAAGTTGTAGCATGGCATACTTAGTACTTGCTAAAACATAACCATAATTATGCAATCCAACATTTGTTTGTTTACTGACGTTATCAATGTACAGGTCGCGCCATCTATTACCAGGTCTAAACATTACTCAAAGAAAAATGATTGATTTTTAATATATTTATGGTTATGTTTTAGCAAGTATTAAGTATCCCATGCTATAACTTAAAGTTAGTTTTATCGATGTGCAAATTTTTATCCTTAGGAATACAGTAGTTAATATGTTTAGAAAATATGGAAAGAAGTTTTACCATTGGAAACATAATACAGTGATTTTAGGTGGAACCACCTTAATTGCAAGGAAAATATGTAAAGAAGTTTTACCATTGGAAACATAAGACAGTGATTTTAGGTGGAACCACCTTAATTGCAAGGAAAATATGGAAAGAAGTTTTACCATTGGAAATATAAGGCAGAGATTTTAGGTGGAACCACCTTAATTGCAAGGAAAATATGTAAAGAAGTTTTACCATTGGAAATATAAGGCAGAGATTTTAGGTGGAACCACCTTAATTGCAAGGAAAATATGTAAAGAAGTTTTACCATTGGAAACATAAGGCAGAGATTTTAGGTGGAACCAGTTTAACGCATTCCCAAAAATGAAAATTTGCACATCGATAAAACTAACTTTAAGTTATAGCATGGGATACTTAATACTTGCTAAAACATAACCATAATTAAGCAATCCAGCATTTGTTTGTCTATTGACGTCATCAATGTACAGGTCGCGCCATCTATTAACAGGTCTGAACATTATTCAAAGAAAAATGATTGATTTTTAATATAATTATGGCTGTGCTTTAGCAAGTATTAGGTATCCCAAGCTATAGCTTAAAGTTAGTTTTATCGATGTGCAAATTTTCATCATTGGGAATGCATTAAGGTGGTTTCACCAAAAATCTCTGCCTTATGTTTCTAATGGTAAAACTTCTTTGCATATTTTCTTCGCAATTAATTATACCCAAGGATGAAAATTTGCACATCAGTAAAACTAACTTTAAGTTGTAGCATGGCATACTTAGTACTTGCTAAAACATAACCATAATTATGCAATCCAACATTTGTTTGTTTACTGACGTTATCAATGTACAGGTCGCGCCATCTATTACCAGGTCTAAACATTACTCAAAGAAAAATGATTGATTTTTAATATATTTATGGTTATGTTTTAGCAAGTATTAAGTATCCCATGCTATAACTTAAAGTTAGTTTTATCGATGTGCAAATTTTTATCCTTAGGAATACAGTAGTTAATATGTTTAGAAAATATGGAAAGAAGTTTTACCATTGGAAACATAAGACAGTGATTTTAGGTGGAACCACCTTAATTGCAAGGAAAATATGTAAAGAAGTTTTACCATTGGAAACATAAGACAGTGATTTTAGGTGGAACCACCTTAATTGCAAGGAAAATATGGAAAGAAGTTTTACCATTGGAAATATAAGGCAGAGATTTTAGGTGGAACCACCTTAATTGCAAGGAAAATATGTAAAGAAGTTTTACTATTGGAAACATAAGGCAGAGATTTTAGGTGGAACCAGTTTAACGCATTCCCAAAAATGAAAATTTGCACATCGATAAAACTAACTTTAAGTTATAGCATGGGATACTTAATACTTGCTAAAACATAACCATAATTAAGCAATCCAGCATTTGTTTGTCTATTGACGTCATCAATGTACAGGTCGCGCCATCTATTAACAGGTCTGAACATTATTCAAAGAAAAATGATTGATTTTTAATATAATTATGGCTGTGCTTTAGCAAGTATTAGGTATCCCAAGCTATAGCTTAAAGTTAGTTTTATCGATGTGCAAATTTTCATCATTGGGAATGCATTAAGGTGGTTTCACCAAAAATCTCTGCCTTATGTTTCTAATGGTAAAACTTCTTTGCATATTTTCTTCGCAATTAATTATACCCAAGGATGAAAATTTGCACATCAGTAAAACTAAATTTAAGTTGTAGCATGGCATACTTAGTACTTGCTAAAACATAACCATAATTATGCAATCCAACATTTGTTTGTTTACTGACGTTATCAATGTACAGGTCGCGCCATCTATTACCAGGTCTAAACATTACTCAAAGAAAAATGATTGATTTTTAATATATTTATGGTTATGTTTTAGCAAGTATTAAGTATCCCATGCTATAACTTAAAGTTAGTTTTATCGATGTGCAAATTTTTATCCTTAGGAATACAGTAGTTAATATGTTTAGAAAATATGGAAAGAAGTTTTACCATTGGAAACATAAGACAGTGATTTTAGGTGGAACCACCTTAATTGCAAGGAAAATATGTAAAGAAGTTTTACCATTGGAAACATAAGACAGTGATTTTAGGTGGAACCACCTTAATTGCAAGGAAAATATGGAAAGAAGTTTTACCATTGGAAATATAAGGCAGAGATTTTAGGTGGAACCACCTTAATTGCAAGGAAAATATGTAAAGAAGTTTTACCATTGGAAATATAAGGCAGAGATTTTAGGTGGAACCACCTTAATTGCAAGGAAAATATGTAAAGAAGTTTTACCATTGGAAACATAAGGCAGAGATTTTAGGTGGAACCAGTTTAACGCATTCCCAAAAATGAAAATTTGCACATCGATAAAACTAACTTTAAGTTATAGCATGGGATACTTAATACTTGCTAAAACATAACCATAATTAAGCAATCCAGCATTTGTTTGTCTATTGACGTCATCAATGTACAGGTCGCGCCATCTATTAACAGGTCTGAACATTATTCAAAGAAAAATGATTGATTTTTAATATAATTATGGCTGTGCTTTAGCAAGTATTAGGTATCCCAAGCTATAGCTTAAAGTTAGTTTTATCGATGTGCAAATTTTCATCATTGGGAATGCATTAAGGTGGTTTCACCAAAAATCTCTGCCTTATGTTTCTAATGGTAAAACTTCTTTGCATATTTTCTTCGCAATTAATTATACCCAAGGATGAAAATTTGCACATCAGTAAAACTAACTTTAAGTTGTAGCATGGCATACTTAGTACTTGCTAAAACATAACCATAATTATGCAATCCAACATTTGTTTGTTTACTGACGTTATCAATGTACAGGTCGCGCCATCTATTACCAGGTCTAAACATTACTCAAAGAAAAATGATTGATTTTTAATATATTTATGGTTATGTTTTAGCAAGTATTAAGTATCCCATGCTATAACTTAAAGTTAGTTTTATCGATGTGCAAATTTTTATCCTTAGGAATACAGTAGTTAATATGTTTAGAAAATATGGAAAGAAGTTTTACCATTGGAAACATAAGACAGTGATTTTAGGTGGAACCACCTTAATTGCAAGGAAAATATGTAAAGAAGTTTTACCATTGGAAACATAAGACAGTGATTTTAGGTGGAACCACCTTAATTGCAAGGAAAATATGGAAAGAAGTTTTACCATTGGAAACATAAGGCAGAGATTTTAGGTGGAACCACCTTAATTGCAAGGAAAATATGTAAAGAAGTTTTACCATTGGAAACATAAGGCAGAGATTTTAGGTGGAACCAGTTTAACGCATTCCCAAAAATGAAAATTTGCACATCGATAAAACTAACTTTAAGTTATAGCATGGGATACTTAATACTTGCTAAAACATAACCATAATTAAGCAATCCAGCATTTGTTTGTCTATTGACGTCATCAATGTACAGGTCGCGCCATCTATTAACAGGTCTGAACATTATTCAAAGAAAAATGATTGATTTTTAATATAATTATGGCTGTGCTTTAGCAAGTATTAGGTATCCCAAGCTATAGCTTAAAGTTAGTTTTATCGATGTGCAAATTTTCATCATTGGGAATGCATTAAGGTGGTTTCACCAAAAATCTCTGCCTTATGTTTCTAATGGTAAAACTTCTTTGCATATTTTCTTCGCAATTAATTATACCCAAGGATGAAAATTTGCACATCAGTAAAACTAACTTTAAGTTGTAGCATGGCATACTTAGTACTTGCTAAAACATAACCATAATTATGCAATCCAACATTTGTTTGTTTACTGACGTTATCAATGTACAGGTCGCGCCATCTATTACCAGGTCTAAACATTACTCAAAGAAAAATGATTGATTTTTAATATATTTATGGTTCTGTTTTAGCAAGTATTAAGTATCCCATGCTATAACTTAAAGTTAGTTTTATCGATGTGCAAATTTTTATCCTTAGGAATACAGTAGTTAATATGTTTAGAAAATATGGAAAGAAGTTTTACCATTGGAAACATAAGGCAGAGATTTTATGTGGAGCCACCTTAACAGAACTACTCCTTTATAATTATTGTATGCTGTAATTATACGGTACACGATAAAAAAGTATTTGTAGGTCGCGTATCAAGACTTTTTGTTTCAAATTTTGACGCAATAATTTTCCGCTCTGTCAGCCCAGGGAGGGCTCATCCCCCCCTTCGTGGGTGCGCCACTGAACATTATATAACGTTCACTTCTCATCAGACTCATTCACACTAGAGGTCTGCACGGGCCTTAATTTGGAAAGCCCGGGACGGCCCATGCCCGCACGTCCAAGGCCCGGCCCGTACCCTGCCCTTTTCAAAATATTTCTCCTGTTTTCAAGGCCAGGGCCGGCCCGTAAAATTTTAACAATTACTGAAACTCGAATTTGACACCTGTGCACTCGGTCATTCGACTCCTGAAGAGTTTTCGTTTTCTTAATTGCTACACGTATTCTACAGTAGTACAATAAACGTTAATTCGGAGCTGGGTTTTCAAATTATCATTGCCTACCATGCCACCGGACCCGGAATATCCTTGGGGATGAGAAGGGGGGGGTTAATTCGAAAAATACGAAATATCCAGAATTATGAGTCCGATCGTTCTACTTTACATTGTCTACAGGCACATATTCTCCGGAAGCGATTTTTTCGCGAAAATCTTTCGCTTTCTTAAACTCCATAATAAGTATGGAAGAGTATTTATCAGCAACACTGAACTGAGCATATGCTAAGGAAAACAACGGCAGACTGCCCAGCTAACCAGTGTCACAGAAGTTTTGAAAACGGCTGGGCTGGGATACCCAAGGATTCATTTGCCATCTGCTGACTCCCTGAGAGTACAAATGGGAAAACAACGACAGACTGCCCAGCTAACCAGTGTCACAGAAGTTTTGAAAACGGCTGGGCTGGGATACCTAAGGGTTCATTTGCCATCTGCTGATTCCCTGAGAATACAAATGGGAAAACAACGACAGACTGCCCAGCTAACCAGTGTCACAGAAGTTTTGAAAACGGCTGGGCTGGGATACCCAAGGATTCATTTGCCATCTGCTGACTCCCTGAGAGTACAAATGGGAAAACAACGACAGACTGCCCAGCTAACCAGTGTCACAGAAGTTTTGAAAACGGCTGGGCTGGGATACCTAAGGGTTCATTTGCCATCTGCTGATTCCCTGAAAGTACAAATGGGAAAACAACGACAGACTGCCCAGCTAACCAGTGTCACAGAAGGTTTGAAAACGGCTGGGCTGGGATACCTAAGGGTTCATTTGCCATCTGCTGATTTCCTGAGAGTACAAATGGAAAAACAACGACAGACTGCCCAGCTAACCAGTGTCACAGAAGTTTTGAAAACGGCTGGGCTGGGATACCTAAGGGTTCATTTGCCATCTGCTGATTCCCTGAGAGTACAAATGGGAAAACAACGACAGACTACCCAGCTAACCAGTGTCACAGAAGTTTTGAAAACGGCTGGGCTGGGATACCCAAGGATTCATTTGCCATCTGCTGACTCCCTGAGAGTACAAATGGGAAAACAACGACAGACTGCCCAGCTAACCAGTGTCACAGAAGTTTTGAAAACGGCTGGGCTGGGATACCTAAGGGTTCATTTGCCATCTGCTGATTCCCTGAGAATACAAATGGGAAAACAACGACAGACTGCCCAGCTAACCAGTGTCACAGAAGTTTTGAAAACGGCTGGGCTGGGATACCCAAGGATTCATTTGCCATCTGCTGACTCCCTGAGAGTACAAATGGGAAAACAACGACAGACTGCCCAGCTAACCAGTGTCACAGAAGTTTTGAAAACGGCTGGGCTGGGATACCTAAGGGTTCATTTGCCATCTGCTGATTCCCTGAAAGTACAAATGGGAAAACAACGACAGACTGCCCAGCTAACCAGTGTCACAGAAGGTTTGAAAACGGCTGGGCTGGGATACCTAAGGGTTCATTTGCCATCTGCTGATTTCCTGAGAGTACAAATGGAAAAACAACGACAGACTGCCCAGCTAACCAGTGTCACAGAAGTTTTGAAAACGGCTGGGCTGGGATACCTAAGGGTTCATTTGCCATCTGCTGATTCCCTGAGAGTACAAATGGGAAAACAACGACAGACTACCCAGCTAACCAGTGTCACAGAAGTTTTGAAAACGGCTGGGCTGGGATACCTAAGGGTTCATTTACCATCTGCTGATTCCATGAGAGTACAACTGGCAAAAATACGGCACAGGGTTATACACGGAAGTAAGTTTCTTCCAGCCCTTTTCTCCAGTGCCATTTAAGACAACTTAAAAGCTTTTCATACATCTAGAGAACAAAGTGCCACCGACCAGAACAATAAACAAGATCATCTGCAAGCGGGTGGCTCGGTTTATAAATGCTGCACAGTTAATAAGCCTGCCCTGAAGCCTGAGAGGAGTGTGAATGTTAGAGAGAGAAGGGACCGCATTCACATTGCAAAACTAAGGGAGCTGACCCACTCCAGCTATTTCGTAGGAGGAGAGAATGTCGTGGAACTTCTATTTTTTCCAACAGCGGGGGTTACTCAATCTTATCCTGCTGATGTATGCTGAGAGATTTCCAAACAAGAAGACACCACACAACGATTGTTTTGCTCATAAAAAAATAACCCCTGCTCGGCCCGTGTCTGTTTTACATTAAGTATTGAAGGCCGGTGCCCGGCCCGTTTTACCAACTTAGAAATGAGCAAAGGCCCGATCCGGGCCCGTGCAGACCTCTAATTCACACGTCGTACGACCCGTCCTCAAAGTGTCGCCAACCATGCTCTTGCGAGAGAGAAGATAAAACGCTAAGTTTTTTTTTTTTTTTTTTTTTTCATTGTAGGTTTAACGGCCACCGTGAACAGCTCAATGGGACATAAGCAATCGCCCGTCCCTAATTTAGGGCCACTGGTTCCAAGGAAGAGAGAGAATCAGTGCCGTAAGACAAACACAACATCCATGCTTTACCGAGATTCGAACTCGGAGCTCTCCCGGACGAATGATCAGAAGCCATCGCTTAAACCACTGCACCACGTTTAGTTTGAAAAACGCCAAGGAGAAAAATACGCAAATTTGGACTCAAATTTACATAGAGAAAGAAACTAAAAAGGAAAGTTAAATTACAGTATACGTGACAAACCCTCTGAAGACTATCTGTAAATAATCACAAAGACGAAAAAAAAAAAAAACAGTTATGACGCTAACTTCTTGGATGTAATGAGAACACGTTTTGACAATATGCCTTTAGGATATGGAAGTTCTGCATGCCTTCTAGCTGCTAAACAGCTTTGAAATGATTGCCTTCGAGACAAGGGTAGTAGATGTTTAGACAAGGTTAGTGGCTCATCGTGCACTTCCGGTGTTTGCTTTGTGATGTCACTGTCTAAATCGCCATCGTAAGACTTCCTAATTGCCAAGTTTCTTTGTATCTGCACCATAGCAGCGTGCCGGCACTATTACTAATAAACCAGCTGGAATAATCTTCAAAATTGTACCAGATTTTTTAATGCATAATGTTTTTTTTTTTTTTTTTTTGATTGGAGATTTAACGACCACCGTGAGCAACTCAATGGGCTATAAGCAGTCACCCGTCCCTAATTTAGGGTCACTGGTTTCTGGGAAGGGAGAGAAACAGTGACGTAAGACAAACACAACATCCATGCCTCTCGGGATTGGAACCCGGACCCCTTTCGGACGAATGATCAGAGGCCATCGTTCAGACCAGGGTCACCAAACTACGGCCCGCGAGCCACATCCGGCCCGCGAGAAACCTTGATCCGGCCAGCCAGGAAATTTTATACTTTTACAATTTTAAAATTAATTTTACATATTCTAATTTTTTTCTGACTGATAAAGAGATTTGGTATATGTCACAGCATGGCCGGATATCATAGCAACGTTTGATTAACGCTTCGCTTTTAAAACCTGTTTATTATTACAGCTAAAGTGCCTTTCAGAAGACAGAGGGAGGATTTTCAGTGCTGTGACTCACAGCCGCATCTGCAGACTCTCTCACACGCACACACACACACACACACACACATTCTCTCTCTCTCTCTCTTTTTCGGCGCGCGGGTCTAGCCCCAGAAGCCCACATCTGTTCTAAAAATAGACTAGAACTGAGGGAAACAACTACTTACTCCCACACTTGTTCCCACACAGGCTCATGTTCTCAGCAGTATTCGAGTCGGACGGCATCTCAACCACAGAGATTAAGCGCCGCTGTGCTAATTTTACTTGACCCGATACACGTGTTTTTCTTGATTTTTTTGTTATTTGAGTTCGATTATTGAACTTTGATATGTCCCCACCCAAAAATAAAAAAGTGGACACTGAATGCCGCATATTTAAAGCGCAATGGGAAGTGGAATATCTTTTCGTTGAGTCCAGAGATAACAAATTTCTCTGCCTAGTCTGCAAAGAAACTGTAATTAGTAATTAGTTCATGGAAACTCATTGAATTAATTCATTGAACTAAAAACTAGTAATTAGTTCATTGAAAATTTACAATATCTGCATTAATTGATTTTTGATTTACCATTTGTTTTTAATCCGGCCCGCAGAGCTTTACCCAATTACATATTTGGCCCTTCTCTCCAAAAGTTTGGGGACCCCTGGCTTAAACCACTGCACCCATAATGTTTTCAATTTTTAATTAAAAAGATTGTTGAATGTTGCAGAGATGCTTTTCTATTCCTCATAAAGAAATTCTTTATTATATGACAATAATACGTCCAGCTGTGCCTTTTCCCTTCTAAATTTATATAGAAACAGGAAAACACCCCATGTAACTAAATTAACATGTAAAGGTATAACCGTTTTCCCGCCCTTTATGTAACAAAAATGTGCGGGAGGTATTTTTATAATCTCTGTTACTAAAATATTCACATGACTGAATTTCTTCTGCGTTTAATGTAAATGTGCCTTTGCATAAGGTTTTGTTCTGTATCTGAGTAGTAAAAATTGTTGACAAGACATCTTCCTCCATAGCTACAGTACGGATCTACGATTAACATGTTCGGATGGTGATGTCACTCAGTGACGTCACGATTATTCGTCTGCGAGGAAGGCGGGATGAGCAAACCTTACTGTCCATTAACCTTGCCTTAGAAAAACCAATAATTCCTTTTGTTTTATGAACAGTAGCTCCGGCTGAAAGCGCGGCTGCAACAAGACCTTTTTCGAATTCCGCACTGTTAAAAATTGATACTTAGAAATAAGCAAAATGTACTCGTTTTTCAATACATTCTGGGCGCAGAGGACTTGTGTCTTATTTTTGGAAGTCATTTTCCTGATCCATGAGTTCCTCACTGTCAAAAATTGGTACTTAGAACTAAGCAAAATGTACTCGTTTTTGTGTACATTCTGGGCTTATAATATAGCTGCGAGTACTTGTGTCTCATTTTTGAAAAAGACACGTACTCAGTTTTGAGTACATACAGGGAATCAATTGTATATTTTTGAAAAAGACATGTACTCATTTTTAGCAGATATATTTCAAATATATGTACTAAAAAAATCCATATATTAGGTGTGCAACTTAATTCTCGTTTACAGGCACGACACGTTAACAGAAAATTATAGCAAATCGAATGCGTACCTAATCAGGGAAATAATCCCCGTCGTGTTGGATACATTGGAGCCATCAGTCAGGAAGCTGCCGAATGCCACTGCGGAAAAAAGAGGGCTGTTTCGAGTTGATAAAGTCATCAATACTTGTGTGGACCTCCTCGACAGAAGTGAAGTGCGTATCACTCAGGTGATGTTGCAGAAAGTGAAAGAGGTGATAATCCGACGGGGCGAGCTCTGGAGAATACGCCAGGTGGGACAAAATCTCCCATCCCAGGTCGGTGATTGTGTTTAAAGTCGTTTTCGCGGTGTGAGGACGCACGTTATCCTGAAGCAACAGGACTGACCTTCTGCCCTTGCCGGTGTATGGCCATTTCGTCTCCAGTGCGTCACTCACACGAATGAATTGCTGACAATAACGCTCAGCATTGACCGTTTCAACAGGTTTGAGCAACTTATAGTGTACGACACCGCGCTGATCCCACCATATGTACAGCAACAGCTTCCTGGCATGGATATTCGGTTTGGCAGTACTGGTGGTAGGCTGACCTGGTGGAGGATTCACTTCTCATCACAGGTCAAAATCTTGTGGAGGAAATCCTTCTTCTTGAATCTGGAGAGCAAGGACACAGCAACATCGTAGCGCCTAGACTTGTTCGCAGCTGTGAGTTGGTGGGGCACCCAACGGCCCTCCTTGTGGATCCGTTCAAGCTTGTGCAGGCGCTTTGTAATGGCTTGCAGAGTTCCTGGGTGGGCTCTGACTACGTGCGACAGGGATCCGCGTCCAACAGTTGTTCCAGTTCCTCATCATCAACTTTCTGTGGCTGTCCCGGACGTTCTGCATCACGGAGATCGAAATTTGCCCGCTTAAACGGTTGGAACCATTTATTACCTACACTTTAGGACACAGCAGCCTCACCCAAAGCAGCACAAATCATTTGCTGGGCTTCCACGGCACATGTTTTAAGCTGAAACGCGAACAATAGGCAGTGCCTCAAATGTTGCTTCTCGAACGACATTGCTTTCACCTTCAACTTTCGTCACTACAGCTGTGAGCGGTTACGGTTGTCTAGAAAGCTGTTGGATGGCGCTGCAATCAGCCATTATCGCACACAGCTACTTGCATTTGCCGACGTTGTATGATCGCTTGCGTTTAGGGGCCGATAATTAAGTTGCACACCTAATATTTCAAATATATGTGCTCTAACTTCATTCAGTTTCTGCGCCCATTCGGGCAGCGCACGGAAACTGACGCAGGGCACAGAAACTGAAGGAAGTTAGAGCGAATTTGGCAGGATAGTTTGTGTGTGAGAGAGAACACACTAGATGGCGCCACCGCACAAGCGTACGATTTTGCAAAGAGAAATTAAGGGGGGGGGGCTTAGGAACTTCAACCGGGGAGCGTCACTTAACGTGCTCTTCTGATGCACAGCGGATATTCAGACATTGTTAGAAATTCACAATACCAGGCTAGGTTTGAACCTGGGTTCCCTACACTAGCAGTCTGAATCTCTAACCACGAAGCCATCCGCGGCTCCATTTCGAATTTCAGATCAGATCTTACGTAGAGGATTTTAGGAAGGGAGTATCTGACCCCATGTCTTAAACAACTCTTAGAAATCGGAAGCTAGGAGATTTGGGCTTGAGTGCCGGAGAGGAAAGTGACACGGAAGCGAGGTAGAAGACGCCCTTATTTACTACCGGGGGACCAGTACTCGGCGTCCGACGGCTTAACGTGCCCACCCGACGCACGGCGGGTATTTTGTGGTTCAAACGCTCGTACTCGCCCAGGATGGAACCCGAGGTTATCTCCATGGCAGTCACGGACACTGACCACTTGGCCGCTCGCGGCCGGATTCGAATTTCAAATTTGGAATACATGTACTCTATACATACTCATTTATTCATAGAATCAACTGGAAGTATATTATTCGATGGCACACCTGGGATAATAGATATACTCGTTTTCACATGCTGGGCAAATGGACCTCACAATTTTATGACAAATATAGTCATGAAGCGACAATATATTATTTATGAGATTGTCCCAAATATAGTTAATGTAAAATCGTACACAAAGATACTTTTTGTATTCAAATAGTTCAAATTCCGGATATCCAGATTTTGAATTTCTGAATTGCTGTTCACGGATTTCAGATTTCTGGATATTTTACTATCTGAAAAACGGATTTTAGCATTCACAAAGACTAGTGCTGTTCACGGATTTCGGATTTTTGGATATCCGGATATTTTAGTATCTGAAAACCGGGTTTTAGCATTCATGAAGACTAGTGCTGTTCTCGGATTTTTGGATATCCGGATATTTTAGTATCTGAAAACCGGGTTTTAGCATTCATGAAGACTAGTGCTGTTCACGGATTTCGGATTTTTGGATATCCGGATATTTTAGTATCCGAAAACCGGATTTTTAGCATTCGAATAGTTTAAACTCTGGATAACCGGATTTTGAACTTCGGAAGTGCTGTTCACGGATTTCGGATTTTTGGATATTCTGATATTTTAGTATCCGAAAACTGGATTTTTAGCATTCGAATAATTCGAACTCTGGATATCCGGATTTCAGAAAAAGAGGGAAAGAGATATCCGGATTTGGAAATTCGGAATTCATGCGGCAATCCGAATTTCGGATTTATGATATTTCGGATATTTTGAAATCTGAAATCCGGATTTCAAAATATCCGCTTTTTGGCAGCACTAGCCGGATAATCGAATATCCGGATTTTGAAATTCGGATTTCATGCGGCAATTCCGATATTTTGAAATCCGAAATATGGATTTCAAAATATCCGGTTTTTGGCGGCACTAATTTAAACAACTTATCGCCCAGCCAACGGGGAAGCAATATCACGCCTGCCGTGGTTTTGTCCCCCCTCCCGTCCAAACACAATTTGAAGGCTTACCAAGTAGCTATTCAGTCTATAGCAGCACATAATTAAATTTCTTAGAATCTTGTTGAGGAGAACATTTTCTTCTGCGAGACTTTTGTTTTCGAAATCTTCACGCTGCCATTCGTTAAGGAATTTTTTAATAAACAGGTGGTTTTCTGAATGCTCTTGCATCCGAATACATTCTTTTTTCATCTATGTTTAAAATGCGAATTATTTGCGGTATTTTTAAGTAAGAGGAGAAAGTTTGAATCAAGTAAACAAAGCGCTCGGCCAAAAGAAGTTCGGAGTTCATTCCGAAATTCCTAACATATTCTTTTCCAAGTGAATGTTTTTTTATGCTTTTCTTTGGAGACTGTGTGCCTGCCACACGTAGTTGCACCGACTTGAAACGTTTACAGCTTTTAGGTTTCACAAAAAGACGGATTATCAGTTTCTGCTGTGTAGGAAAAGTTGATATTGCGAAAACGACAGGATTAGGTATTACTAAATCTGTTTGTTGAAGGAATGTTTT
The DNA here is from genome assembly GCA_039090855.1 of Macrothele yani. NCBI lineage: Eukaryota > Metazoa > Arthropoda > Arachnida > Araneae > Macrothelidae > Macrothele > Macrothele yani. Next base: position 60,359,512 of record CM077018.1, on the reverse strand, counting down.
TTTGTTTTGTCAACGTTTCACGAAAGATTACACATGTCACGTTTTTCTTTAAAAGCGAGCGGCAAAAGTGATCTCACAGAGTTCTGAAAGAAAGAGATGACATCTCAAGCGTAGGAAAGCATTTTATCAGTGTGAAGTTTTCCTCGTTCTGCTTCGAAAAAGAAAATCCGTATAGCAATTTCGTTCTTTACGTAATTTCAAGGTAACATTCTGAGAAAAAGTAAAAGACAAGTTTTAATAACGGTTGTTTCTTTACACAAGACAGGCTTTTAAAAGAAGTGACAAAATCTCAAAAAAAGAAGCGCAATTAAGTTTTATATAATAAACTAGTAATTATTTTATTAATGCGCTTATGTCATCATCATCATAATAATTGTCAACCATTATCAATCCACTACTGGATGAAGGTCTCTCCAAGCCTCTTCTACAACGGTCTGTCTTGTGCCAGTCTTCTTCATGTTACTCCCGCATACTTTCGAATTTCATCCACCCATCTTCCATGTGATCTTCTTCTGGGTCTTTTCCTGTCCCATGGAATCCAATCTAAAATTTCGACTGTCCATCGATGGTCTGTCCTTCTGGCAGTATGTCCAGCCCATTGCCATTTCAGGGATTTTACTCTGGTCATGATGTCTTCCACTCTTGTCATTTTCCTGATCCACGAGTTCCTCTTCTTATCTATCCTGGTTACACCAAGCATGCACCTCTCCATGCTGCTTTGAGTTGCCTGCAGTCTTTGTATGTCTCTTTTAGTTAAGGTCCACGTCTCTGCACCATACATAAGCACTGGAAGGATGCATTGATCAAACACTTTTCTATTCAGACATAATGGCATATTGCTCATGAAAATTATACTGTTTCTTCCAAAAGCTCTCCAGGCAAGTTTTATACACCGATTAATTTCTTCATCAATGTGACCCTCACTTGATATGCACCTCCAGCATGCACCACGAGAAGGTGGGGTTGCAGCTCTGATGGGGTAGTTGCAAAAAGGACTACGTCATCAGCAAGACGATAGTGAGTTAGATAATCTCCATTAATCTTTATCCCTTTGTTTTCCCAGTTCAGTGATTGAAAGACATTTTCCAATGTGGCATTAAAGAGCTTGGGAGATATGGTGTCACCTTGTCTCACTCCCTTTCCAATTTTTATATGTGCTGTATTCTCAAACAGCCGAATCTTTGCACTTGCATTTTCATAGATGTTATTAATAATATTAATGTACGCATCTTCAACAGCGCAGGATTTCAAAGCTATTGTAACTGCTGGTGGTTTCACTGAATCAAAGGCCTTTTCATAATCGACAAATGCCATGCACAATGGAAGTTCATATTCATTCGCTCTTTCAATTAGTTCTCTCAGTACGTGGATATGATCTATAGTGCTGTAGCCACTCCTGAATCCAGCTTGTTCTCTTGGTTGAGCCATGTCCAGTGTTACCTTCAAATGGTGTGAAAGAACTTTAGTGAAGATTTTATAAACCACTGATAGGAGGCTAATAGGTCTGAAGTTCCTGAGATCCTCAATGTCACCTTTTTTATGTAGCAGGATCATTGAAGCGTTGTTCCAATCCTCAGGAATCTTCCCTTTATTAAGGCATCGAGTGAAAATTTGGGCGAGTACTTTTTCGATTTCTCCACTTGCTTCTTGTATGATGTCTACAGTAATTCCCTCTTCTCCTGGAGCTTTTCTCCACTTCATGTTCTTGATTGCATGTGCAACTTTTGCTGGGAAGACTGGAAGAACTCTGGTATTCGTAACTTTCATGATGTCTGGAGTACATGTATCATCCCTTTCATATAATTTGGAGTAGAAATCTTTCACTCTTGTCAAAATTTCGCCTCTATTTCTTGTTACAGAACCATCTTCTTTTTTCAGTGCCATTATCTGTTTTCTTCCCTTACTCAGATATCGCTTTGCTATCTTTAGGCTTTGGTTGCTTACAATTGCTTTCCTCACTAGTTCACAGTTGAATTTCCTTACGTCTTCAGTGATACTTTTTCGTACTGTCTTGCATAGCTCTATTCCACTTTGAAAGTCACATCTTCTTTAATTGTCCTCATCTCTCTTCTTTTTTGCATCAACATTTTGGTTTTTCCTGATAATTTGTTGACATGCAACTTGTTCTTAGACCCAGCTAATCTTGTTGCTGTTTCCATAAGAGCTTTGGTTACCTTTCTGTTAACTTTAGAGATGTCCATTTCTTCTGATGTCAGACCTTCTAGAGCAGAGAATCTGTTCCTCAATTCCAATTTGAAGGTATTCTGATGCTTTTTAAGGTTGGTCACGTCAATACACTTTGTTTGCTTTATGAGCTTGCCACGCTGGAGTTTAGCATTGAGGTGCATCTTACATCTTACCATTCTATGGTCACTACCTGTGTTGAACTTGTTCAGCACACTGCAGTCTTCCATGACAAATTTCTTTTGACACATAATAAAATCAATTTCACTTGTCCATCCATTGGGATGCCTCCATGTCCATTTTCTTTGCAGCTTTTTCTTGAAAAAGGAGTTCATGATGAAAAACCCTTCTGCCTCTACAAACCCTACGAGAGTATTTCCACGCTGGTTTCTATTGCCGTGACCGAATTTACCTACTGAAGTTTCATTCTGTTGCCGTTGTCCTATTTGTGCATTGAAATCTCCCATAATTATCTCCAAGTGCTGCTTGCCTTTATAATTTAGATGATGAATTTCCTCATAAAATTCTTCAATTTCTTCTTCAGGATGACTTGTGGTGGGTGCATAAGTTTGAATAATCTGAACCTGGTATCTTCTCGATAGTTGGATAACGAGTCGTGCAGCTCTGTCAGAGGAACTTTCAACTTATGGAACCTTACCCTTCAGTTTCTTGTTTATTATAAATCCAACTCCACTAGTTCTGCCAGTACCTGTCCCACGATAGTAGAAGAGATGTCCACTTTTCAGTTCAATGAGATCTTCTCCTTTTCTCCTTAACTTACTTAGCCCGACGATGTCCCACTTGATCCTTTGTAGTTCCTCTTCCAATTCAAGAAGTCTTGAATCAGAAGATAGGGAGCGTCCATTGTAAGTAGCCAAGGTCAGCATTAAATGGCAGCCTAGTCCTTTCTTCCGGTGATTCTTAGCACTCTCTGCCTTCATGTCGCATTGGCTGCAGCCTTGGCCAGATACATTCCAGCTGCCGGAGACTGAGGGCCAATATTTAAGTTGTGGAGTCATTTTGGAGGGTCGGAACACAGAGGACAAACATGTGGGGAAGCAAGGCCATTTAAACACACTCCTTCCCAGACCAGAGTTGAAGCCGCTGGTAAGGGTTGCGGACTGTATATCCTGTGGCCGCATTTGTGTGCCGAATATCCTCCACTTGTGTCCTCGTCGAGTATCAGCATAAAGAGGGAAACAGGATTCGTCTGTGAAAAGTACATGACGCCACCCTGCAGTCCATGACATGTATTGTTGGAAACAGATACATCTGTGACGACGGTGAACAGACCAAAACTGAAACCGCTGGTAAGGGTGGATGGACTGTATATCCCGTGGTTGCATTCGTGTGCCGAATCTCCTCCACTTGTGTCCTCGTCGAGTAACAGGATAAAGTGGGAAACAGGATTCGTCTGTGAAAAGTACATGACGCCACTCTGTATTCCATGGCATGCATTGTTGGACACATATATCTGTGACGACGGTGAACAGACCAGAACTGAAACCGCTAGTAAGGATGGACGGACTGTATATCCTGTGGTTGCATTCGTTTGCCGAATCTCCTCAAATCGTGTCCTCGTCGAGTATCAGGATACAGAGGGAAACAGGATTCGTCTGTGAAATGTACATGGCGCCACTCTGTATTCCATGGCATGTACTGTTGGACTCAGGTACATCTGTGACGAGGTAAACTGATGTCAATTCTATTCATGTCAGCTGCCTCCTTGCTCTGAGTCCGTAATCGTCAAGACAGTTTCTGACCACTTGAGTACATACTGCGGTACCGAAAGCAGCTGGAAGTGGTTCCCGGAGTTGGCTACTGGGGACACTTGGTTTTCTCAGACCCTTTACACACAGGTAGCGATTTTGCTTCCTGGTGGTTATCCTCGGCGACCACTCTTAATTCGATGTGCAACATTTCCGTGAGATAGGAAACTTGCGTGGAGCGGACTTATTACACTTTGAGAAACTCCTAACGCAGCAGCCACATAGCTACATCTGCCTGTAACATGCCGATAGCCCTATTTCTGTTTTCAATGCTTAACCCTCCCAGCGACTTGAACGTATTCAGCTCGTTCACGGTAATCTGGTCCCACAGCGGCTTAGACGTACAGAGGTCGTTCTCTGATATCTGTTCCCCTACCGGTTTGAATGTCGTCATCACAGGGCCACCCGCTATCTCTTACAGCGGCTTAAGGTGGCTCCACCTAAAATCTCTGCCTTATGTTTCCAATGGTAAAACTTCTTTTCATATTTTCTTCGCAATTAATACATTCCCAAGGATGAAAATTTGCACATCGATAAAACTACTCGACTGACGTCATCAATGTACAGGTCGTGCCATCTGTTAACAGGTCTGAATATTACTCAAAGAAAAAGATTGATTTTTAATATATTTATGGTTATGTTTTAGCAAGTATAAGTTATCGATGTGGTTATTGATGTGCAGTATTGTTTTATCGATGTGCAAATTTTCATCCTTGGGAATGCATTAATTGCGAAGAAAATATGAAAAGAAGTTTTACCGTTGGAAACGTAAGGTAGATATTTTAGGTTAAACCACCTTAATGCATTCCCAAGGATGACAATTTGCACACCGATAAAACTAACTTGAAGTTATAGTATGGGTTACTTAATACTTGCTAAACATAACCATAATTATATTAAAAATCAATCATTTTTCTTTGAGTAATGTTCAGACCTGTTAATAGATGGCGCGACCTGTACACTGATGACTTCAGTAGACAAACAAATGCTGGACTGCTTAATTATGGTTCTGTTTTAGCAAGTATTAAGTATCCCATGCTATAACTTAAAGTTAGTTTTATCGATGTGCAAATTTTCATCCTTGGGAATGCATTAAGCTGGTTCCACCTAAAATCTCTGCCTTATGTTTCCAATGGTAAAACTTCTTTACATATTTTCTTCGCAATTAATGTATTCCAAATGATGAAAATTTGCACATCGATAAAACTAGCTTTAAGTTATAGCATGGGATTCTTAATACTTGCTAAAACATAGCTACAATTATATTAAAAATCAATCATTTTTCTTTGAGTAATGTTCAGACCTGTTAATAGATGGCGTGACCTGTACATTGATGACGTCAATAGACAAACAAATGTTGGATTGCTTAATTATGGTTATGTTTTAGCAAGTATTACGTATCCCATGCAATAGCTTAAAGTTAGTTTTATCGATGTGCAAATCTTCATCCTTGGGAATACATTAATTGCAAAGAAAATATGTAAAGAAGTTTTACCATTGGAAACATAAGGAAGATTTTAGGTGGAACCACCTTAAACGAGGTAGGGTCGTTCTGTGGGATAACTCTGCCAGTGGCTTACACGTGCTCAGCTCGTTCTTTGTCAAGGGGCGTATTCCCTTAAGAGATTGTAATCAGTGTTCCACCTGGAATAGCTGATTTTTCAATCACACAAGAATGGAAGGTTGCATTTTCCCGTAGTTTACTGTTTGTTGGAATTTTAAGCTTCATTTATCCCTGCGATGAATAGCCTTAATTTCTAACTGAACAAAGAAATCGAAATTCTAAACTTCTTAGTTGCACCTGTTTTTCTGCTAAATGTTATCTCAACATGCCTTTACATAAACACATTTCAAGTCGCAGTAAACAAACAATCCTTTCCCTCCAATTGTAATCCTTTGATTTCTTCATGTTCCCGGGTAAAATAATTTTCCGTTGCTAGCTTTTTTTCGAAAGTGACTTTTAAAGTGTGCGGATCTTTTGCTATTTTACGGGAAACGATTTTTTGCATTCGTGTAAGCAAACTATTCAGTTGAAAGAGTGATATCTTCCAGTTCAAGCAAAGATAACAGTTATGATGAATCCGAAAGTGATTTCGAAGAGAACGATGGACTTTGTGATGCTCGGACTTTATGATGCTAGAATATATATATGTATATTTTCTACTACGTATAGTTAATTTTTTTTTATTATTTCAAAAATGTTCATGGGTTTGTCATAAAGCAAACAAGTTAGTAAAATCATGCAATGCATTGATTATGATACGCTTTCCAACATACCAGAAATTATTACTCAAGTTATGAGGATAATGGCTGTGGAATAAATCACGCTCCTGTGCCCTGACCTTTGACCCCATCTCGATGATATTCAACAGAACCGGTTCAGTATATCTCCGGAACAACATACTGAAGTTTTGTCGCAACGGAAACGTTTTTAGTCAAGTTATGAGGATAATGGCTGTGGAATAAATCTCGCTCCTGTGCCCTGACCTTTGACCCCATTTCAGTTATATTAAACAGAATTGGTTCAGTATACCTCCGGAACAACATGACAAAGTTTTGTCGCAATCGGAGCATTTTTGTTTAAGTTATGACGCATAAATGCAATGGAATGGATCCCGCTCCTATGTCCTTACCTTTGACCCCATTTCGCCCATGTTCAATAGGGTTCGTTCCCAGGTTGTCCCTTACCAACTTCTAAAATTTCATCGAAATCGAACTATTTTTACGTGAGTTATCGTGCGGACAGACGGACAGACAAACAGACGGACAAAGCTGGAGCATATACGCTTCTTCAACCTATGGTTGGAAAGCGAAAAAAAGCAGTTTGTTGAACATTCATCAAGAAAGACAAATACAAATTTATCTCTTATTAACGTTTTGTCACGGCTGAAAATGTAGTACTGCACCAACCCTACTAATATTGATCCAAATGGGGACTGTGTGTGTGCGTGTGCGTGCGTGCAGGGGAGGGCTGTGGAAGAGGTGACATTTTTTTGGAATTCTTTGGCCTTAAGCCGTAGACTACCTTTTCTACCATGCGTATACAAAATTTGGGGCCTACCTCTGGCCGTTGCACCACAATTTTAATTTGAAGTTCGATGTGTTTGTAAATTTCTTGCAAACGCATGGTCAAAACTTTTTATCACTGTAATTTCAGTACAATTCTGCTACGTATAGTTAATTTTTTTAATTAGATTTCTAATGAAAAAAACAACATTACTTAGCTGGGCAATTTTGGAAACTTCACTTAATACTTATATCATTTTCCATTAGGATAATAAACTGATCAATGAAAAAAAAAACACTTCAATAAGTTTTGATAATTTGCACTTTCTCTAAGTGATTTCTCTTCAGGTATACATGTTTAGTTGAAAACCGAGTTCTGTAGGTTTCTTAAAAGTAAAAAAATTAAAACTGAAGTTTTGAATGAAAAAAGAAATTTAATAACAAAATTTTTTCTCTTTAGCTCATAATAATTTTCCGATAATAAAAGCCTTTCGAAGTCTCAGAAACACAGAAATAATAATAAACACTGCACACAGATACATTGATGATGCGTAAAAATGAAAAAGTAAGAAGAAACACTAAATAGCACCCTACCAAAGAAAATAAAGCTTGAAGAACGCCAACTTTCATAGACATAACGTAGAACATACGACAAGAGCGCCACCTCATCTTAAGAGATAATATGCTCTGCGGGAAAGTTAACATTCAGGAGCAAAACACGTTAGAGGGACTACGGCAGTGAAGCTTTTCTTTGATCCACGGTGGTTTCCTTCGATCTGATGACTATTTGCTTAGAGCAGTTTTTTGTTGTTGTTGTTTTCTGATATCCCGCCCATCCCTTATTTTGGTGAGAAAAATATGCAACGACATTAGTATTAATTACTATTTAAATTAAATCTTAACAAATATTGTAGTTAGGCCTAAGGATCCGTACAAAATGCAGACAATCCCTAGTATTTGGCATTACTGAAAATGTTTCTGAAAAACTGAAGAGCAAACAAAAGCCTTAACTAACCCGATTGGCGTAACAAAACTAACGTATCCGATTTGCGAAGTGATTATGCTACCGAGAAGAAATTTCCAATCACGTGCTGTGAGTAGCTCGGCTGACTATTCTTTACCAGAATTGAAGTCAACAGAAATACGCATGCGCAGTCTGCTTCGGGATCAGCCTGTATGTTGGTTTCTGTGCACTGCATCTTGTATCTTAGGATATGGCGGCGCTAGTTACGTCTCGCAGAGTCTTAACTTCTTCTCAGTTAGGTATTTTTTGACCCTACCCCGAGTATTTGTGTAATCTGTAAAAGCGAAAATTCGAGATTATTAAACGGCTTCCGAGTGTCTACTTACTCTTATTATTTTTTTTATTATTTAAACACTTTACATGTGCTATAAGTTTCACTTCGGCAGCGCAAACAAAAACCTGAAGTGCGTTGTCTGTGTATTACCATAAAGCCGCCTGTAAAGACTGCTGACAATTTCGGGAAAAAGAACTGGTTTTATCTGTGACCAAACTGGACAAGCGTCTCGGCACAACCAGGTTCCCGAAGAGCAAACGGAAGTCACGTGACACGATCCCGGCACTGCTGGCACTCAAGTTTATGTACTGTGCCATCATGACTGTGCGCGGACTTACCCTTATACCGTATCTCGGCGCTCAGCAATGTGGCTTTGCTGTTTTTGCGACTGCTCATAGACCGCTGGGAAGCAAGGGTGAGTTACACTGCAAACATAACATCACATCAAATTTGATATAGGGGTTTTGCTCGGAAAAGAAAAAGCTGGATTCCGGAATGGGTACAATACTGCAGATATCTATACATAAATGCTGACTACGCTGGTGCTGTGAGATTCAAGAACCTATTGAAAAATGGTAAAAAATGAAAGCTTAGAAACAAAACTCTTCATAAATTTAGGATTTTTTTTTGAAAGATTAGCAGGATATTTTTCGATATCAGACTTTTCACTAAAGTCTAATCTGTATATAAAAAAAATTATAATGAATTAGCTTTATTTTGCTTTCCGCTAAGCTAATTATAATGAATAAGCTCTTTCTACCAGCTAGCTAATGATAATAATGAAGCTTTCCTACTGAGCTTCAAATAGTGAATTCAAATGGTTGTTGTTACTAGTTAATTAAGAACATGAATAAAGTCTCCTGCTAGTAGTGTAGTAATTAGAATGTATAAAGTCTTAACGCTGGTTGTTAATGGTAATAAACTAACGATATAAACCTAACTGCCAGACAGAGATCTGACAAAAACTATTAATTGAGAAAGACGTACTTACGAATAGCTCTTTTATTATGCGACTCTTGGTCATCCAAAGCACACACACAACTTGTTTCACAATAATGAAGAATCAAACTAATGGCATAGAACGAAACTCTCTCTAGTATAACAACAAACGATCTCCCTATAACAACAAAATCTCTCCGTACAACACCAAACGCTCTCCCCGCTATCGATGAACGCGCCTATATATACTGGCTACCACCACGTCATGACTTACACTCATTGCCAGATCTCATTCATCGGGTGAAATAATATTTCATTCAGTAAGAAGATAATTTACATAGTAAAATAAAATAACCAGAGATAGTAAAATCAAAAGGAAAGTGAATATAGAGTATACGTTACAAAATCCATTATAAAAATAATAAAAATTATGTTGCACAGTCTCTCATAGATGCTGACTACGTTGATGCTCCAGGGTGCAGGCACCCATTTACGTTACCTATAATAATGAAACTTTCCTGCTCCAAAAAAAAAAACAAAAAAAAAAAAAAAAAAAAAACAAACCCGCAACTGTTGAAGAGTGCATAGCAAAAATTTGTAATGCATATAATTATATATCCATTCCAATTTTAAAAGCCTATTACTGACTAAATCGGTTAAGGCGGGATTTTCACTACGATTTATTTGGTTAAAGACCTACACACCAAAAAGTTTTTTTTTAATCTGACAGTAATTCTAGCTAATTTTTACAAATTTATGTGAAAATGTGATCCGTTGGCCTCTGATCATTCGTCCGTAAGGGGTCCGGGATCGAATCCCGGTCAGGCATGGATGTTGTGTTTGTCTTACGGCACTGGCTCTTTCCCTTCCCTGGAACCAGTGACCCGAAATTAGGGACGGGCGACTGCTTATAGCCCATTGAGTTGCTCACGGTGGTCGTTAAACCTTCAATCAAAAAAAAAAAAAAAAAATGTGATCCATCCACAGATGAAAAAACTAGGAGTAGTAGAAATAAGACTGGCGGATCCAGGATTTTCGTTGACGTAAGTATCGGGAATAACCGGAGACATTTGTGATATTTTCCCCTTAAAATGAAAAAGTGTTCTTAGTATGTCTATAAATTCTTCCAATTAATTAAGGAAAGTAATATACTTTTAAGTAATACTTTCTTTCACGAAAAAATATTCACTTTGTTATTAAAACCTAACATATCGAAGGTATTCCTCCGTCCTGAGGGGAGGGCGAGCCCCTTCTGGATCCGCCCCTGAAATAAGATAACTGGTGGAGAGGGACAACATTTTCTTGCTGACCAAACTTGTCACATAAAAATACCTAACACCCCCAGTTATATCGCCTCAAAATTGAAAAAAAACAAGACAAAAGTTTCGAGAAAGGCAAGCCAAGGAGGTGGTATACTCCAGCCCTCCTACAAAAACTAGGAGAGGCAAAGGAACTCTGAGCTCATAAAAGATAGATTGGACCACTGGTTCACATTGAGCTTATTAAAAAGCCCCAGCCCAGATTAGCAAGCAAGCTTCAAATAAGTCTTAAAAGTGAGAAACTCACGTGCATCACAGGGAGAGTTGGGTAAAAAAAAAAAAAGTGATTTCTGCATGTAATTCGACTAGCAGCTTAACATTAAGTTGTAAAATGTGTGAAAAAAATAGTAGCTCGTTGAGAAAAATCACTAACACCGCTATACGTTTCTTAAAAAACTTGGATAAAAGGGAGAAAACCCTAGCTCAAAAGTGGAAATCACTGTACTCTGCCGATCTCGTACTGAGATAGACGGAAAATTCAAACTTCGGATTGAAACGTCTGGGCACTAATACTATCCCACAATCTCCAAATATAATAACAAAAATATATACAGTCAAACCCCAATTTAACTGACTGCGATTTAAGGAATTCTGCGATTTTACGTACATTTTTTATGGTATGGATGGAATCACATTGAAATTAATGCTTAGTGTTTCCCGATTTAACGAACACACTTCCTCAATTTAGCGAACATTTCTTATTTTTTTTAAACCACCAAACTACCCAGGCAGCACAGCTTTGCAATCTAATGTAGGCCCAACACTGAGCCACCGACTTTTAGGAATAGAAGGTGGTAGCTCAGTGTTGGGCATAGGTAAAATTGTGCTACCTGGATATGTTAATCAGCATTTTCTCGTTAAAAACTAGCTAGAAAGAGAGCCTCGCGTAACAGAAAATGTTTACGCATCAAGTTAACCAGCGTTTCAAAGAACACTATCTGCGACACAGCTTGACGGAATCATAAATCAGTTCGCCTTTTCTGCGACTATCAAGCGTAAGCTTCTTACAGGAGGAAGCAAATGACAAACAAGTTCCAAAGGAGCGGCAGCGTTTTCTTGCATAGGTGGGAAGCAGGAAAAAGAAAGGCGGCGTGGGGGAGGAAATCTAGGGTACCCTGAGAGACCTTAGTTTTCAGCTACAAACAGAACAATAGCTTTCTGTGAATTTAGGGGACACACACTGTACGTATCCATTCCTGAACCTCTGAACTTCTTCCCCAAATTGCGCTTCTTCTTTTCTTCTCAACGACAGGTCAAATTGATTGATTGTTTGTTTGAATTGGAGGTTTAACGACCACCGTGAGCAACTCAATGGGCTATAAGAAGTCGCCCGTCCCTAATTTAGGGTCACTGGTTCCAGGGAAGGGAGAGAGCCAGTGCCGTAAGACAAACACAACATCCATGCCTCACCGGGATTCGAACCCGGACCCCTTTCGGACGAATGATCAGAGGCCATCGCTTAGACCACTGCGCCACCGGGGCGGCACAGGTCAAATTAAACAACACATCTCGTTATGCAGCTTAGAATACTAAAATCGTACTTTAAGAAGCTAAATGCATCGGAAAATTGTATTTTTCTCGCAATTTTAAAGTACACTTAAATTTTGATGCTACATATTGAAATCTAATATCTACGAATTATGTATTTAATATGCAAAGTAAATATGTATAACATTTTTGATAATACATTTCGCAATTAAAAGTACTAAATAATATAAATAATTTAAATTTCACTGAAAGAAAGAGAGCTTAGCTGCTTTTTTTTTGATTGGAGGTTTAACGACCACCGTAAGCATCTCAATGGGCTATAAGCAGTCGCCCGTCCCTAATTTAGGGTCACTGGTTCCAGGGAAGGGAGAGAACCAGTGCCGTAAGACAAACACAACATCCATGCCTCACCGGGATTCGAACCCGGACCCCGTTCGGACGATTGTTCAGAGGCCATTGCTTAGACCACTGCGCCACCGGGGCGGCCTTAGCTGCTTACATACCCTTTTATAAAAACTAGCTTAATTTGAATATTACATTCGAAAGGCTTCCTCGATTTAGCGAATTCCGCGATTTTACGTACAAGACTGTTGGTCCCTTGAAGTTCGTTAAATCGAGGTTTGCCGCCCCGGTGGCGCAGTGGTCTAAGCGATGGCCTCTGATCATTCGTCCGAACGGGGTCCGGGTTCGAATCCTGGTGAGGCATGGATGTTGTGTTTGTCTTACGGCACTGGCTCTCTCCCTTCCCTGGAACCAGTGACCCTAAATTAGGGGCGGGCGACTACTTATAACCCATTGAGTTGCTTACGGTGGTCGTTAAACCTCCAATCCAAAAAAAAAAAAAATCGTGGTTTGACTGTATATAGCACCGTAAGATTTTAAACGGAGAGTAACGTAGCCACTTCTCTCAGCTAAAGGAAAAGGTAAATATCACCCGTAAACCAAGTGTGCTCCGTAGTTAAGAAAGTAGATGCTCTGGAAGCAAAATAACTGGAGGAATGGGTCAGTATTCTCATGCTGACAAAACGCGTCACATAAAAATACCCAACACCGGCCTAATTAACTATTTGCTCACATTGAAGTAATAAAAAAGTTCAGACACCCCTATATGTTAGCCAGTAAAAACCCACACCCAAATAAGAGTTAAAAGTGAGAAGCCCACGTGCGCCAGAGTGCAGGCTAGGTTAGAAAAAGTGATTCTACACGTATTTCGACTCGCTACATAATTGCCGCGTGCCAAGAATCGAGACAGCCAGCGATGCCGGGATCGGTTTACGTGATTTCTGTTTGGTCCTCGGGAGTCTGGTTGCGCCGAGACGTTTGTCCAAACAGGGGTTGTTCTGGTCACCAAATTGACGCCGTCGGGCGTGTTGTTGCAGACGGGGAAAGCCGCCTGTTGAGGAAGGCTTCATATATGCATTTCGTTGCCGCTGAGAGGGTTTAACAGCGTCTGAACATCATTTCAGGTTAATCCTAACCAACTTCTAGAACAAGCGGTGAAACGACCCGTTTTCTACTCCCCGCAGGGTACTTTTATCGGGGCTCGTGCGACACGTGCTGTGTTATCATGAAGCTAATTTACATATGACGTAGCTACCCGCTCGGATAACCTATATCAAGCAGTCGCTAAATTTACATATCACCACGTTTTCCCTTAAAAACTGAAATATCCCAAAGTTTTTGTGACCAGTGTATAAAATAACGCATCTTGCCGTGTATCACAAAGGGCATCTTTCGCATTCTACATCCGAAAATAGCAATTATACGTATTCTTATTACCTGGAGATTTCGGTGGTCGCGGGAAAAATTAAATTACCTCTAAATTTTCCGCAGTTTTTGCTATCTTCGTTTACTACGTCCTTCGAGATCTTCGTAGCTACAACTTGTAATAACAAAAGCACTGTATCTTGAATTTTGTAGTCGTGCGTCTGCATGTTGTTGCTGTATGATGAATTGCGAAATTTCACAAAGCGTTTCTGAAAACTATCAAAAATCGTGCAACTGAACATTAAACAGTACCTTTCCCTAGACGCTCCACTGATACAACGCCTCTTTTGAATTAAAAGAGACTCTCTTCGTTAAACCACAAGATAACAGCAACTCTTTGTTAGTTTCAGTAAAGACTTGGGCCATCCTGCTTGACAATACTGATCTATTTCTATGGCTGATATCACGCCACCTTTGAATTGAGAGAGAGTCTCTTCTTTAACCCACAAGATGACAACCATTCTTTGTTAGATTCAATAAGAACTCGTGCCATCATGCTTGACAATACTGATCTCTTTCTATGGCTGATATCACACCTCTTTTGAATTGAGAGAGACTCTTCGTTAACACACAAGATAACAACCATTCTTTGTTAGTTTCAATAAGAAGTCGTGCCATCATGCTTGACAATAGTAATCTCTTTCTATGGCTGATAGCACACCTCATTTAAATTAGGAAAGTCTCTTCGCTAACCCACCAGATAAGAACCATTCTTTTTTAGTTTCAATAGTAACTCGTGTCCATCATGTTTGACAATACTGATCTCTTTCTGTGCTATACTGGGTGAGCCAGGTCGAGGCTAAGGATGAAATAGGGTTTAAAATAAGGAAAGACTAGCTAAGGATACGACAGACTAAAATTTATTTATACAGTTACTCACTAAACAGTAATACAAGAAGTTGTTAAACCTCCACTGACTGCGATCTAGCAGCTTTCTGCAAGCTACATTTCTGTTCTGTAGCGATTACAAAAATCTCTTAACCCCCACTGGCTGTGATCTAAGGGCTTTCCCACACACCAGATTTCTGTTCTGTAGCGATTGCAAGAATCTCTTAACCCCCACTGACTGTGATCTAAGAGCTTCCCGCAAACCAAATTTCTGTTCTGTAGCGATTACAAAAATGGCTACAGAACACTTTTTAAATTTCTATTATGAGAAGAAAAACCCACGGGAGTTTATTTGAACTTCCATGAGTTTTGTTTTCTCTGGACAATAGCAGTCAGTCAACTCATGATAATTGGTATAATACAGGGACCACACAACTTGAGGGATGTGTTCTGATTAGGAACTTCGCTCCCTCTAGTGCTAAATCCGTCTACAAGTGTAGCCTACACTGATTGGCCACTTTATTATGACCACCTGACAGTTTTAAGCAAATGAGATACCGCTGCACGCTGTTGCCGCCAGAGGGCGAGGCTAGTATAAAAAGGGAAAGCTTAGTGCTTGCGACAGTAGTAGAAGTGATTTTTGGGTGACGAGATGGGTAAAAAATGCGATTTGACGGACTTTCAACGTGGGATGATTGTAGGAGCTCGGAGCCATGGAGCGAGTATCACCGAAACCGCCGCATTCGTGAAATGTTCCAGAGCAGCTGTTGTTAAAGTGTTTAAAGACTGAACTGTCAGCCAAAAAACTGGTTCTCTACGTGCTACGTGTGGTCGTCATCGACTAGTGACTGTTCGGGCGGAACGGAGAGTGTCCAGACTGGTAACAGACAACAGAAGGGCAACAGTGCAGCAAATTACAGACCATCTTAATCAAGGATACCCTCAAATGATCTCTGCACGCACTGTTCGCCGTACACTGTTCAAACACCTTTGCTGTCTGCATTTAACAAGAGAAAACATCTCCAGTTCGTACAGGAGCACAAGGATTGGAAAGTCGATAATTGGAAACAAATTATGTGGTCCGATGAATAACGTTTTCAGTTGCACCATGCCGATGGCCGAGTGAGAATTTGGCGGAAACAGCACAAAAGCATGGACACCAAATGCATTGCTACAACCCTTCAAGCTGGTGGAGGCAACGTTATGGTTTGGAGAATGTTTTCCTGGCATGCTTTGGGCCCTTGAATTCGTGTTGATCAACGTCTGATTGTCACATCATATCTAAACATCGTTGCGGACCAAGTGCATCCTGTCATGTGGATGGTTTATCCCAATAGCGGTGGCTACTTTCAACAAGATAATGCTTCCTGCCATAGTGCTCGTATTGTACAGGAACATGCCGGTGAGTTTACTTTGCTTAGGTGGCCCCCACAATCTCCAGATCTCAACCCCATTGAGAATTTGTGTGATGAAGTTGAACGAGCCATCAGAGAGCTGGATCCACAACCCTGCAATTTCACACTCCTGGAAAGTGCTATTCATCAAGCATGGTCTCAGATTCCACAAACCACCTATCAACATCTCGTGGAGTCCATGCCACGAAGAATCGACGCAGTATTAAAGGCAAAAGGTGGCCCAACGAAGTACTGAGGGGTGGCCATAATAAAGTTGCCACTCGGTGTATACCTCGCTCGAAATCGCTTAAATCCTGATAAGCTGCCATCTGAACTGGGAATGCTGCTACTTGAGCTTCAGATCAGATCTCAGATAATATGTAGAGGATTTTAGGAAGGGAGTGTCTGACCCCAGGTCTTAAACAACCCTTAGAAATAGGAAGCTAGGAGATTTGGACTAGAGTGCCCGATAGGAAAGTCCCACGGAAACGAGGTAGAAGACGCTCTTATTTACCACCGAGGGGAAGTACTCGACGGCTTACCGTGCCCATCCGACGCACGATGGACATTTAGTGGTTCGAGCGTTGTTACCCGCCTGGGATCAAGCCCGAGGTCTTCTCCGTGGCAATCACGAACGCTGACCACCAGCCCACTTGCGACGCCACTACTTGAGTTTGCGGAGATATCTGTCTCTATATAGACGTCGTTTGCGGAAGATACCATTTACCGCATGGGTGTGGTAGCATGTAATGGAAATGGTAGCACCCTTCCCAGTTTTTATGGCCCCTCAGTGTGTATGTTTCTCAGTGACCAGAATTCTTTGTTTATACTACGTACTGTGACGTACCTGCCAGCAGGACGCACACGACATAAAGGCAGATAGCAATCAGAACAAATGTCATCGTAGCTTAATTGGTAGAGCGGCTTGTTCCGGAATAAGCGTACTCGGGTTCGAATCCCGGCGTAGACCAAAAATGACGGAGAAATTTACTTCGTTATAATGGCGCCCGAACTACCCGGATGACCCGACCGTTCAAAATCTCGCATTGGTGTGATGTTATTTCCACACCGCGAGATAGGAAAAATCAGAGAATCCCTTCTCCAGTGCTTCGAAAAATAAAGGTGTGTGACGTTGCATTCCACACACCAGATTGACGGGGAGTTCTCAAGTGCACGTTCTTCAGTGGTTGTCTGCCTGCAACGATTCATAGTCACGGCTGACCCGTGGGCCATGCCCGCGGCCCTCTTTCGGGGGGGGGGGGGAGATGTGACGTACCTGCCAGCAGGACGCACACGACATAAAGGCAGATAGGAATCAGAACAAATGTCTGCGTAGCTCAGTTGGTAGAGCGACTTGTTCCGGAATAAGCGTACTCGGGTTCGAATCCCGGCGTAGACCAAAAATGACGGAGAAATTTACTTCGTTATAGTACATTGAATTTATATGCAAAGCGATGATGATGAATGTAATCCAAGATTAGTATGAACACAACACGAATAGGTGGTGCTGATATTTTTCTGCGTATATTGCACAACATTCAAATTAAAACATCACAGATTAAGGGGGGGGGGTTCTCATTTTTTACGCTAAAATTACCGCTTTTTTTGTAGTGTTTATTGACGAAATTATGCAATCAACTGATTCCAAAGTAGGTACATCTATTTATCATCGTTTCAGAGATTTACAAAACAAGTTTTAATAAGTTTCAGGAAGAATCACGTGCCCGCACATCCCCCTCGACCATGACACTGCGCTGGTTGGCATTATTTCTCCACTCCAGGTGGTCTGAAACAAAAAACTCGAACGGCGTTTTGCCTTATACACAAGTAGTTATCTTTTGATGAACCAGTAAAAAAATATATATTTATATATTTGAGGAAATGGTGATTTGTAAAACTCAAATTATCAATTTAGCTCAAAAAATTAACAATGCTTTTTGCTATTAAAAATATACATAACCTATCGCGTTTCTGGTTCATCAAACGATAAAAGGATGTTTCCTGAACACGCAGTTTTACATTTGAAGTCAATCGGCCCGATAGTGTTTGAAATATCATGCCAACCATTGCCGGAAAAGCTGTTTCGAGAAAAATGCATTTAAAGTTTCAAGTACAGTTTACGGAGGTATATCGAGTACTTACAGTATTTTTCTGCTAATCTGCTATACCAGGGCCATACAGTGCTCCTTCCTCTGCTTCGTAGATCTCGTTTAGAGGCATTTGCTCGCTTCTACGCCTTGTACGAGCCTCTGTTGTAGCCTCGAGGCTGCGTCTTGACGACCTCTGCAGACGCTGTTGGTCCCGCGCATCTTCGTTCGCTCGCCAATAACAATTCTTACTATTGTCATCATTTTCATGACGGCAGAAAAACCTTTATTAAAAATGCCTGCTTCTACATAAACTGCCATTTCGATGGTTTTTGAGCCACAGTGAAGATGTTTGGGCGCGAAGCCCCAAACAATAGAATTGAAACGTTCGTTGTTGTTTTAAGTGTCACCACTCAAACACCTTTCCAGCAACTCTCTTGATGACAAATCGTTGTAAATCGGCTTTATAACATTTTCGACATCTTTATGAAGTGGAGGTTCGTGAGTGGATTCGTCCAGAGTTTTCTCAGCTTCGGCTTTGCGACAGTTGCACCAACTCTGTGTCCCACGTCACTGGACAATAACAGCTTATAACTTGGCCAATTTTGCGAATTTCGATTTGAAATTTGGTTAACACTTGAAATAATAAAATAACGTAAAAAACAAACAAAAAAAATGAGATTCCCCCCTCAAGCTAGAGGCGTGCTGTTTTATTAAAACAGCATCAATATGTCTGCTGAGATCACTCATGATTGCGATTCCGAATGTTGTCGCATGAATCTGGCTACGTGGGACAGTTGACGAAGTACAGCGTCGGTTGAGTTTCGGAAATGCCCAGTGTATTTTAGGTTGTAGGAAAGAAATGACGTACTTAAAGAACAACAGCATCATCCGTGTCCCAAGTGGCGAACACGAAGAGTGTGAGAATAATCGAATAATCAAGCTGGGAATTAGGACATCTCAGGTGAGTTACTGCCAATAGGGCTTATCGTAACGTAAGAACTACGCAGTACTTTTTGCATAATTCCTTTAAAGAACATACTATAATATATAATCCGCTAGAGCCCTCCTCCTCCTCCGTGCCACTTTTTAAGTCGTCATAGCAACAACCGAGAAACAAATGTTTGTGACGTCACGCTTAGCTTTTCCTGTAGGTGACGTCATCACCTACACGCGTACAGTCCGCGCGTATACCACTTTGTTTTGTTGTCATAGCAACAAAGAACACAGCTGCTGGTGTGACGTCATCTAATCCAAATCATTCTCACATGACGTCAGAGATGCGTTACGTCACACGGTCAACTGTAGAGATACGAAAACGTTTTTTTTATCGGAGGTTCAACTACCACCGTGAGCAACTCAGTGGGCTATAAGCAGTCACCCGTCCCTAATTTAGGGACACTGATTCCAGGGAAGGGAGAGGGCCAGTATACCGTAAGACAAACACAACATCCATGCCTCACCAGGATTCGAACCCGGACCCCCTTTCGGACGAATGATCAGGACCATCGCTTAGACCACTGCGGTATAACTATACCATCGGGATCAGAGGAAATGCTATCCCACACTCACCAACCCGCTTGGCCAGCGTGGTGAGTTATGGCCAAACACCTCCAAAATGACTCTACAACTTAAATCTTGGCCCTCAGTCTCCGGCAGCTGGAATGTACCTGGCCAAGGCAGCGGCCAGTGCGACATGAAGGCAGAGGGTGCTAAGAATCCCCGGAGGACCGGACTAGGCTGCCATTTGATGCTGACCTTGGCTACCTACAATGGACGCTCTCTATCTTCTGATTCAAGGCTTCTTGAATTGGAAGAGGAACTACAAAGGATCAAGTGGGACATCGTCGGGCTAAGTGAGGTAAGGAGAAAAGGAGAAGATCTCATTGAACTGAAAAGTGGACATCTCTTCTATTATCGTGGGACAGATACTGGCAGAACTAGTGGTGTTGGATTTATAATAAACAAGAAACTGAAGGATAAAGTGGTAGAAGTTGAAAGTTCCTCTGACAGAGCTGCACGACTCGTTATCCAACTATCGAGAAGATACCAGGCTCAGATTATTCAAACTTATGCACCCACCACAAGTCATCCTGAAGAAGAAATTGAAGAATTTTATGAGGAAATTCGTCATCTAAATAATAAAGGTAAGCAGCACTTGAAGATAATTATGGGAGATTTCAATGCAAAAATAGGGCACCGGCAACAGAATGAAACTTCAGTAGGTAAATTCGGTCACGGCAACAGAAACCAGCGTGGAAATACTCTCGTTGAGTTTGCAGAGGCAGAAGGATTTTTCATCTTGAATTCCTTTTTCAAGAAAAAGCCACACAGGAAATGGACATGGAGACATCCAATTGGGACGACAAGTGAAATTGATTTTATTATGTGTAACAAAAAATTCGTCATCGAAGACTGCAGTGTGCTAAACAAGTTCAACACAGGTAGTGACCATAGATTGGTGAGATGTAAGATGCACCTCAACACTAAACTGGAACGTGGCAAGCTCATGAGACAAACAAAATGTATTGACATAACCAACCTTAAAAAACACCATAATACTTTCAAGTTGGAACTGAAGAACAGATTCTCTGCTTTAGAAGGCCTAACATCGGAAGAAGTGGATATTTCGGAAGTTAACAGAAAAGTAACCAAAGCTCTTATGGAAACAGCAACAAAATTAGCTGGGTCTAAGAACAAGTTGCATGTAAACAAATTATCAGGAAAAACCAAAATGTTGATGCAAAAAAGAAGAGAGATGAGGACAACTAAAGAAGATGTGACTTCCAAAGTGGAATATATAGAGCTATGCAAGACAGCACGAAAAAGTATCACTGAAGACGTAAGGAAATTCAACTGTGAGCTAGTGAGGAAAGCAATTGAAAACAATCAAAGCCTTAAGATAGCAAAGGGACATCTCAGTAACGGAAGAAAACAGATTATGGCTCTGAGAAAAGAAGATGGTTCTATAACAAGAAATAGAGGCGAAATTTTGACAAGAGTGAAAGATTTCTACTCCAAATTATATGAAAGGGATGATACATGTACTCCAGACATCATGAAAGGTACCAGAGTTCTTCCAGTCCTCCCAGCAGAAGTTGCTCATGCAATCAAGAACATGAAGCGGGGGAAAGCTCCAGGAGAAGATGGAATTACTATAGACATCATACAAGAAGCAAGTGGAGAAATTGAAACGGTACTCGCCCAAATTTTCACTCGATGCCTTAATGAAGGGAAGATTCCTGAGGATTGGAACAATGCTACAATGATCCTGCTACATAAAAAAGGTGACATTGAGGATCTCAGGAACTACAGACCTATCAGCCTCCTATCAGTAGTTTATAAAATCTTCACTAAAGTTCTTTCACACCGCTTGAAGGTAACACTGGACATGGCTCAACCGAGAGAACAAGCTGGATTCAGGAGTGGCTACAGCACAATAGATCATATCCATGTACTGAGAGAACTAATTGAAAGAGCGAGGGAATATGAACTTCCATTGTGCATGGCTTTTATCGATTATGAAAAAGCCTTTGATTCGGTGAAACCATCAGCAGTTACCACGGCTCTGAAATCCTGCGGTATTGAAGATGCATACATTAATATTATTAATAACATCTATGAAAATGCAAGTGCAAAGATTCGGCTGTTTGAAAATACAACACACATAAAAATTGGAAAGGGAGTGAGACAAGGTGACCCCATATCTCCGAAGCTCTTTAATGCCACATTGGAAAATGTCTTTCAATCACTGAACTGGGAAAACAAAGGGATAAAGATTAATGGAGATTATCTAACCCACCTTCGTTTTGCTGATGACGTAGTCATTTTTGCAACTACCCCATCAGAGCTGCAGAGTATGATCCAGGAACTTGCTGACAAGAGTAAAGAAGTGGGATTAAAAATGAACTTTCAGAAGACAAAAGTGATGTTCAATGCTTTTACAAGAAATGAAGATTTATCGATTGATGGAGAAAAACTGGAGATAACAGATACGTATGTTTATCTTGGACAGCAGATATCAAAAGAGGGTCACATTGATGAAGAAATTAATCGGCGTACAAAACTTGCCTGGAGAGCTTTTGGAAGAAACAGCATAATTTTCAAGAGCAATATGCCATTATGTCTTAAAAGAAAAGTGTTTGATCAATGCATCCTTCCAGTGCTTACGTATGGTGCAGAGACGTGGACCTTAACTAAAAGAGACATACAAAGGCTGCAGACAACTCAAAGAAGCATGGAGAGGTGCATGCTTGGTATAACCAGGAGAGATAAGAAGAGGAACTCGTGGATCCGAAAAATGACGAGAGTGGAAGACATCATGATCAGAGTTAAATCCCTGAAATGGCAATGGGCTGGACATACTGCCAGAAGGACAGACCATCGATGGACAGCTGAAATTTTAGATTGGATTCCAAAGGACAGGAAAAGACCCAGAAAAAGACCACATGGGAGATGGGTGGATGAAATTCGTAAATATGCGGGAGTGACATGGAGGAGACGGGCACAAGACAGACCGTTGTGGAGGAAACTTGGGGAGACCTTCGTCCAGCAGTGGATTGATAATGGTTGACAATGATGATGATGATGATGATGTGGGAACGTCAAGAGTGCGACGATCTGACGATGTCAAGATAAAAATAGTTCACGGAAAAGAACAGGGGAAATTGACACAGGGTTCACGGTCAGTGTATACGAAAAATGTTGCGTACAAGGAAGTGTTGTCGAAATAGGGACTAAAGGTTTTACAAAACACATAACAAACAGACAGCCCGTCGTATCAAATTCCATAACCGACTGCTCGGGAAATTTTCAGAAAGCTGTGAGCCAACGGCGCCATCTATTGACGTGGAACTCAAAAACTCAATAAATAAATGTCAATAATTTCTGTATCATAAATTTTATTTCCCCCGTCATTATTGACGGGCTTTCATCTAGTGTAAAATAATCGTTGAATGTTATACTTTTAAACGGAATTTTTCTTTAACTTCTCTGCAAAACACCAAACGCTCTGAGTTCAAATGTTTTTTATTCTACAGTCATTTGCAAAAGTTTAAGACCACTTGTTGGTATTAGGAGATTTCTGCCGAATGCGTCAGCTACTGTTTGTATTACTCAACTTCCTGTCGGTGTTGCATCATCCCACAGCGGCAGCTGTGAATAGAGTTGGGGAAACGTGCGAGCGTCAGTATGCTTCTGGTTTTCATGCTGAGAGGTTTTGTACGTATTTTCTATATAGCAAAAAATGGGCAAAAGAGCGTCATTAAGTGTTTTCAGAGGACACAAATAGGGACTTTATATCACGAAGGATAGTCCGAACGTGACATAAGCAGAAAGGTGAATGTGAGGAAGACTGCTATTCATAATACAATCATGATATATCGAGATACAAGTGAATTTAGCGACCGAAAGAGAAGTGGACGTCCAAGGAAAACATCCCCACGTTCTGACAGTATCACAAGCCGAATAGTTATGCGTTCTCCGAGGAGATCGTGTAAGAAAATCAAGGTCTTTCTACATTAAACTGGGTTTATATTAGCAACAGAGACTCAACCGAGAGAACAAGCTGGATTCAGGAGCGGCTACAGCACAATAGATCATATCCACGTACTGAGAGAACTAATTGAAAGAGCGAGGGAATATGAACTTCCATTGTGCAGGGCTTTTATCGATTATGAAAAAGCCTTTGATTCGGTGAAACCATCAGCAGTTACAATGGCTCTGAAATCTTCCGGTATTGAAGATGCATACATTAATATTATTCATAACATCTATGAAAATGCAAGTGCAAAGATTAGGCTGTTTGAAAATACAACACACATAAAAATTGGAAAGGGAGTGAGACAAGGTGACACCATATCTCCGAAGCTCTTTAATGTCACATTGGAGGGTGTCTTTCAGTCGCTGAGCTGGGAAAAGAAGGGAATAAAGATTAATGGAGATTATCTAACCCACCTTCGTTTTGCTGATGACGTAGTCATTTTTGCAACTACCCCCATAAGAGCTGCAGAGTATGATCCAGGAACTTGCTGACAAGAGTAAAGAAGTGGGATTAAAAATGAACTTTCAGAAAACAAAAGTGATGTTCAATGCTTTTACAAGAAATGAAGATTTATCGATTGATGGAGAAAAGCTGGAGATAACAGACACGTACGTTTATCTTGGACAGCAGATATCAAGTGAGGGTCACATCGATGAAGAAATTAATCGGCGTACAAAACTTGCCTGGAGAGCTTTTGGAAGAAACAGCATAATTTTCAAGAGCAATATGCCATTATGTCTTAAAAGAAAAGTGTTTGATCAATGCATCCTTCCAGTGCTTACGTATGGTGCAGAGACGTGGACCTTAACTAAAAGAGACATACAAAGGCTGCAGACAACTCAAAGCAGCATGGAGAGGTGCATGCTTGGTGTAACCAGGAGAGATAAGAAGAGGAACTCGTGGATCCGAAAAATGACAAGAGTGGAAGACATCATGATCAGAGTTAAATCCCTGAAATGGCAATGGGCTGGACATACTGTCAGAAGGACAGACCATCGATGGACAGCCGAAATTTTAGATTGGATTCCAAGGGACAGGAAAAGACCACATGGGAGATGGGTGGATGAAATTCGAAAGTATGCGGGAGTGACATGGAGGAGACTGGCACAAGACAGAGCGTTGTGGAGGAAACTTGGGAGACCTTCATCCAGCAGTGGATTGATAATGGTTGACAATAATGATGATGATGATGATGATATTAGCATCAGCACTGTTTCCCGACGTCTTAGCAAAGATTTTGAATTAAAGTCTTATAAACCTGCACATAAACCCAAACTAACCTCTGAAAAAAGAAGAGACTCCAGTTTACGAAGCGTCATCAATCGTGGACTGCCAAAAATTGGAGCTAAGTTCTTTTTTCCGGTGAATCAACTGTGCCCCAATTTGAATCACGTGAAGCACATGTTCGACGACCAAAAGGCAAGAGGTTTGATGAAAAATACACCGTTAGCACCGTGAGACACCCGCCTAGTCAGATTATATCGGGTGCTCCTTCATTATTCTTTTTGCCGACAGGCACAACCATGACTGTTCCTTTTTGTGTGAAAATGCTACGTGAGAAACTGTTAACTCATATGCAAGTGCACAGATGCACAATGTTTATGCATGATGGTGCTCCATCAAAGACAGTAAAGGACTACCTGCACAGGGAAAGCATAATTGTGCTTTACTCGCCCTTTAATAGCCCGACCTTAACCCTATCGAAAATTTGTGGACTATTTTAAAAGACAAGGTAGCAAAAAAAGCAGCCATCAAATTCCCAAGCTTTGATTGACGCGATAAAGTACGTGTGGTGCAAAGACATATCAAGTGACTACTGCAAATCCCTCATTGAGAGTATAACACATCGTATTCCGTCCGTTATAAAAAAACAAAGATGGCTACAAAAAGTACCGATTTCGGTCTTTTTTGTGTTCTAAAGAATGTAAGTATTCATCTGTGGTGGCATTTTTTCAAATATCTTTAACCAGAAGTTAGTTGTTTCTTTGAAAATCTCAATTTTCAATAAATTAACAGGTGGTTTTAAACTTTTCCAAATGACTGTACAATGTAAAAGCATTAAATCAATATCATCATCATCATCATTGTCAACCATTATCCATCCACTGCTGGACGAAGGTCTCCCCAAGTTTCCTCCACAACGGTCTGTCTTGTGCCAGTCTCCTCCATGTCACCCCTGCATACTTTCGAATTTCATCCACCCATCTCCCATGTGGTCTTCTTCTGGGTCTTTTCCTGTCCCTTGGAATCCAATCTAAAATTTCGGCTGTCCATCGATGATCTGTCCTTCTAGCAGTATGTCCAGCCTATTGCCATTTCAGGGATTTAACTCTGATCATGATGTCTTCCACTCTTGTCATTTTTCGGATCCACGAGTTCCTCTTCTTATCTCTCCTGGTTACACCAAGTATGCACCTCTCCATGCCTCTTTGAGTTGTCTGCAGCCTTTGTATGTCTCTTTTAGTTAAGGTCCACGTCTCTGCACCATACGTAAGCACTGGAAGGATGCACTGATCAAACACTTTTCTTTCAAGACATAATGGCATATTGCTCTTATATACAGGGTGATAATAATTAAAGTATCCCTAGTC
Source organism: Macrothele yani (assembly GCA_039090855.1). Classification (NCBI taxonomy): domain Eukaryota; kingdom Metazoa; phylum Arthropoda; class Arachnida; order Araneae; family Macrothelidae; genus Macrothele; species Macrothele yani. The sequence goes on along the minus strand of CM077018.1, from coordinate 60,333,300 downwards.
AACACTCTGGGGAGAGATATCTAGCAATCAAAACGCAACTAAATTTGGTATGCTGACAATTGAGGACATGCGGAAAATTTTCCAAAAGTCACCATTAGGCGACTTCTGGCGCTGCAAGCTGCGATAATATAGACAATTCGGCTCTACGTGGGAAACGACACACAAATCGAAGCAGAAATCAACACACGTGCTGCGGTCAAGACGTTTTATTGTCTCCGGTATTTAATTGCACAAGGAAGAGATTGTGCAATTAAATACCGGAGACACCTTAGCGGTGCAACCGGTACTGCTCAGTATGGACGCCATTGTTGTTTTTTTGATTTTTTTGATTGGAGGTTTAACGACCACCGTGAGCAACTCAATGGGCTATAAGCAGTCGCCCGTTCCTAATTTAGGGTCACTGGTTCCAGGGAAGGGAGAGAGCCAGTGCCGTGAACAAACACAACATCCATGCCTCACCGGGATTCGAACCTGGACCCCGTTCGGACGAATGATCAGAGGCCATCGCTTAGACCACTGCGTCACCAGGGCGGTGGCGCTATTGTTAAATTGCAAAACCTGAAGTCGACGAGCAGTGTGTTCAACGGCCGAACGTAACTGATTATTGTCTTTCATTTCAACAGTGGAATCTGTTGAAATGCATGAGGTTTCTTCAATGCCCAAATGCGACAGTTATGCGTGTTGACTGTTCCATTGAGGTGAAAATGTGCCTCGTCACTCCACAAGATCTCCCATGGCCACGCATCGTCCACTTCCATTCTATCAAGGAAGGTCAATGCAAAGGTCAGTCGGGTGTCCTTGTCACCGTCAATCAACTATTGGGGGTGGCTGATCTTGTACGGCAACAAATGCAATACACCTTTCTCAGTACCGTCCACACGATGTTGTAGGGCACATCCAGCTTCCGTTACACTGCGCGTGCGTCACTGAAAACTTGTACACATTAGCCATGGAGCAATCCACAAGCGCCGTGGTGATATCTTCAACCAATTCTGGAGCTATAGGTTTGCAACCTCGCCCTAGTTGAACACGTAGACATCCAGTTTCACCGAAACGCGCAATCATTCTTCTGAGAGCACATGGCGTCAATAGACCTCTGAGCAAATTCTTACGACGTCGGAATTCTCGAAGCGCAGCGGCAGCATTGCTCGCGTTTTCATAAAACGGCTTCACAAGAAGAGCGCGTTCTGGCAAGATGATAGCTATTGCAGTTGATCAAAAACGAATGGCATTCAAATGATGATCAGATGATCATATGCATATGTAGAGGATTTTAAGAAGGGAGTGTCTGACCCCAGGTCTTAAACAACCCTTAGAAATAGGAAGCTAGGAGATTTGGGCTAGAGTGCCCAATAGGAAAGTCACACGGAAGCGAGGTAGAAGACGCCCTTATTTACTACCGGGGGCCAGTACCCGGGGTCCGACGGCTTAACGTGCCCATTCAATGCTCTAGTAGATCAGATCAGATCATATGTAGAGGATTTTAGGAAGGGAGTGTCTGACCCCAGGTCTTAAACAACCCTTAGAAATAGGAAGCTAGGAGATTTGGGCTAGAGTGCCCGATAGGAAAGTCACACGGAAGCGAGGTAGAAGACGCCCTTATTTACTACCGGGGGCCAGTACCCGGGGTCCGACGGCTTAACGTGCCCATTCAATGCTCTAGTAGATCAGATCAGATCATATGTAGAGGATTTTAGGAAGGGAGTGTCTGACCCCAGGTCTTAAACAACCCTTAGAAATAGGAAGCTAGGAGATTTGGGCTAGAGTGCGTGATAGGAAAGTGACACGGGAGTGAGGTAGAAGACGCCCTTATTTACTACCGGGGGCCAGTACCCGGGGTACGACGGCTTAATGTGCCTATTCAATGCTCTAGTAGATCAGATCAGATCATATGTAGAGGGTTTTAGGAAGGGAGTGTCTGCCAACAGGTCTTAAACAACCCTTAGAAATAGGAAGCAAGGAGATTTGGGCTAGAGTGCCCGATAGGAAAGTGACACGGAAGCGAGGTAGAAGACGCCCTTATTTACTACCGGGGGCCAGTACCTGGGGTCCGACGGCTTAACGTGCCCATTAAGTGCTCTAGTAGATCAGATGAGATCATATGTAGAGGTTTTTAGGAAGGGAGTGTCTGACCCAGGTCTTAAACAACCATTAGAAATAGGAAGCTAGGAGATTTGGGCTAGAGTGCCCGATAGGAAAGTCACACGGAAGCGAGGTAGAAGACGCCAGTACCCGGGGTCCGACGGCTTAACGTGCCCATTCAATGCTCTAGTAGATCAGATCAGATCATATGTAGAGGATTTTAGGAAGGGAGTGTCTGACCCCAGGTCTTAAACAACATTTAGAAATAGGAAGCTAGGAGATTTGGGCTAGAGTGCCCGATAGGAAAGTCACACGGAAGCGAGGTAGAAGACGCCAGTACCCGGGGTCCGACGGCTTAACGTGCCCACTCAATGCTCTAGTAGATCAGATCAGATCATATGTAGAGGATTTTAGGAAGGGAGTGTCTGACCCCAGGTCTTAAACAACATTTAGAAATAGGAAGCTAGGAGATTTGGGCTAGAGTGCCCGATAGGAAAGTCACACGGAAGCGAGGTAGAAGACGCCCTTATTTACTACCAGGGGCCACTACCCGGTGTCCGACTGCTTAACGTGTCCATCAGATCAGATCAGATCATATGTAGAGGATTTTAGGAAAGGAGTGTCTGACCCCAGATCTTAAACAACCCTTAGAAATAGGAAGCTAGGAGATTTGGGATAGAGTGCGTGATAGGAAAGTGACACGGAAGTGAGGTAGAAGACGCCCTTATTTACTACCGGGGGCCAGTACCCGGGGTACGACGGCTTAATGTGCCTATTCAATGCTCTAGTAGATCAGATCAAATCATATGTAGAGGGTTTTAGGAAGGGAGTGTCTGCCAACAGGTCTTAAACAACCCTTAGAAATAGGAAGCAAGGAGATTTGGGCTAGAGTGCCCGATAGGAAAGTGACACGGAAGCGAGGTAGAAGACGCCCTTATTTACTACCGGGGGCCAGTACCTGGGGTCCGACGGCTTAACGTGCCCATTAAGTGCTCTAGTAGATCAGATGAGATCATATGTAGAGGTTTTTAGGAAGGGAGTGTCTGACCCAGGTCTTAAACAACCATTAGAAATAGGAAGCTAGGAGATTTGGGTTAGAGTGCCCGATAGGAAAGTCACACGGAAGCGAAACAACATTTAGAAATAGGAAGCTAGGAGATTTGGGCTAGAGTGCCCGATGGGAAAGTCACACGGAAGCGAGGGGAGAAGACGCCCTTATTTACTACCGGGGGCCAGTAACCGGGGTCCGACGGCTTAACGTGCCCATTCAATGCTCTAGTAGATCAGATCAGATCATATGTAGAGGATTTTAGGAAATGAGTGTCTGACCCCAGGTCTTAAAAAACCTTAGAAATAGGAAGCTAGGAGATTTGGGCTAGAGTGCCCGTTAGGAAAGTCACACGGAAGCGAGGTAGAAGAAGCCAGTACCCGGGGTCCGACTGCTTAACGTGCCCATTCAATGCTCTAGTAGATCAGATCATATGTAGAGGATTTTAGGAAGGGAGTGTCTGACCCCAGGTCTTAAACAACATTTAGAAATAGGAAGCTAGGAGATTTGGGCTAGAGTGCCCGATAGGAAAGTCACACGGAAGCGAGGTAGAAGACGCCCTTATTTACTACCAGGGGCCAGTACCCGGTGTCCGACGGCTTAACGTGTCCATCAGATCAGATCAGATCATATGTAGAGGATTTTAGGAAGGGAGTGTCTGACCCCAGATCTTAAACAACCCTTAGAAATAGGAAGCAAGGAGATTTGGGCTAGAGTGCGTGATAGGAAAGTGACACGGAAGTGAGGTAGAAGACGCCCTTATTTACTACCGGGGGCCAGTACTCGGGGTACGACGGCTTAATGTGCCTATTCAATGCTCTAGTAGATCAGATCAGATCATATGTACAGGGTTTTAGGAAGGGAGTGTCTGCCCCCAGGTCTTAAACAACCCTTAGAAGTAGGAAGCTAGGAGATTTGGGCTAGAGTGCCCGATAGGAAAGTCACACGGAAGCGAGGTAGAAGACGCCCTTATTTACTACCAGGGGCCAGTACCCGGTGTCTTACGGCTTAACGTGTCCATCAGATCAGATCAGATCACATGTAGAGGATTTTAGGAAGGGAGCGTCTGACCCCAGGTCTTAAACAACCCTTAGAAATAGGAAACTAGGAGATTTGGGCTAGAGTGCCCGATAGGAAAGTGACACAGAAGCGAGGTAGAAGACGCCCTTATTTACTAGCGGGGGACAGTACCCGGGGTCCGATGGCTTAATGTGCCCATCAGATCAGATCATATGTAGAGGATTTTAGGAAGGGAGTGTCTAACCCCAGGTCTTAAACAACCCTTAGAAACAGGAAGCTAGGAGATTTGGGCTAAAGTGCCCGATAGGAAAGTGACACGGAAGCGAAGTAGAAAGGGGAGGAAGACGCCCTTATTTATTACCGGGGTGGGGGCGGGGGCAGAACACGGGGTCCGACGGCTTAACGTGCCCATCCGACGCACGGCGGATATTTAGTGGATCGAGCGTTCGTACCTGCTGGGTTCGAACCTGAGGTCCTTTCCGTGGCAGTCACGAACGTTGCCCACTAGGTCATCCGCGGCCCACGAATGTCATTCACCATGCCTAGGACAGTTTTATACCCTGGAGTCGCCCGTAGCACGTGTGCTTTATGGAAATGATACGCTTTCTTGTCGCCGCCACAAAGACTCATTTCCCTCGTAGAGTCGAAAATTGTCAATATTATCGCAGCTTGCATCGCCTGAAATCCCCTGGTGGTGACTTTTGGAACATTTTCTTCTTTTTTTTTTGCGGAAATCTCTTCCGCATATCCTGAATCGTCAGAATACCTAATTTGGTTGCGTTTGGACTGCTAGATATCTCTCCAGAGAGCGTTAAATAGGGATACTTTTATTGTGATCACCCGGTATATACAGACGATGCATGATGAATATTTACACTATGAGTATATTACAGGTGAGATGTGAATAAAAAGAAGGAAACAAAAGAGATTCTTCGAAGTTCGTAGAAATCACGATGAGGTTACAGTTTCAGTTTTACGATTTTTGTGCATTTCATGACCAGTAGAACACTTGATTTTGATATACAGGTGTTGGACAGAATAATGTGAACACCACGTTCAGAGACGTGACTTTTAATGCAGCTGCGTACGTCGCAATACGCAAAAGTATCCACCAATTTTTGGTTGTAATAGCTATATTTAGAACCTTAAGTTCGTGTTGAAGTGCATTTAAAATGTCTTCTTGTTGGAAAATGTCTTTCAGGATAACGACGAAATGAGCGATCTAAGGGACTTCGAAAGAAGGCTAATTGTTGATGGCCGGTTAGTTGGTGCCTCCGTGACAACAGTCGCCAGGGTAGTGGGAGTATCGAGAGCTAATGTGTACTAGCGTCATTGCAGCATACCGTGTTCGTAGCAAGACGTCGTCTGCAAAGCACAAGAGCGGCTGGAAAATGACTTTGACTGATAGAGACAGGAGAGCATTAAAAAGGATTGTTACCTGTAATAAGAAGACCACGTCGCCGAAAATGAGTGCGGAGCTCAATCTGCATTTCCGGATGCCAGTATCAACGAAAACAGTGCGCAGGGAACTACATAAACAAGATATTCATGGCAGAGCTGCTACTGCAAAATCTCTGGTGAACCGAGTAAATGCACAACGGCGACGGCAGTGGTTCAAGGAGCATACAACGTGGACTGCTGATGAATGGAAGCGTGTAATATGGTCGGACGAATACACATTCACACCGGTCTCGTTCATTTCGCCGACAATCACTTCATCGACAACTCATTTCGTCGACGCCACTTCGTCGACAACTCATTTCGTTGACACTCACTTCGTCGACACTGTATATGCAAACAAGTCGATTTCTCAAAATTTTCGTAAAATCTACAGTTTTCAATTTAGAACCACCAAATTTGGTATACTATCTCATGGTACTCTAACTTACACCGCACACGGTGTAACGTACCAGGAGATGTGACGTGACGTACCTGCCAGAAGGAAGCACACGACATAAAGGCAGATAGGAATCAGAATAAAACGTCCGCGTAGCTCAATTGGTAGAGTGACTTATTCCGGAATGAGGGGACCCGGGTTCGAATCCTGACGCGGATAAAAATGACGGAGAAATTTACTTCGTTATAATGGCGCCCAAACTATCCGGATGACCCGACCGTTCAAAATCTCGCAATGGTGTGATGTTATTTCCACACCGCGAGATAGGAAAAATAAGAGCAGCACTTTCTCCAGCACTTCGAAAAAAAAATAAAAAAAAATAAGGGGGAGATGATGTAACGTACCAGGAGATGTGACGTACCTGGCCGAAGGACGCACACGACATAAAGGCAGATAGGAATCAGAATAAAACGTCCGCGTAGCTCAATTGGTAGAGTGACTTGTTCCGGAATGAGGGGATCCGGGTTCGAATCCTGGCGTGGACAGAAATGACGGAGAAATTCACTTCGTTATAATGGCGCCCGAACTATCCGGATGACCCGACCGTTCAAAATCTCGCATTGGTGTGATGTTATTTCCACACCGCGAGATAGGAAAAATAAGAGAATCCCTTCTCCAGCACTTCAAAAAAAAAAAGAAAAAAAAATGAAGGGGAGATGATGTAACGTACCAGGAGATGTGACGTACCTGCCAGAAGGAAGCACACGACATAAAGGCAGATAGGAATCAGAATAAAACGTCCGCGTAGCTCAATTGGTAGAGTGACTTGTTCCGGAATAAGGGGATCCGGGTTCGAATCCTGGCGTGGACAGAAATGACGGAGATATTTACTTCGTTATAACGGTTTTTGGAAGTGGCCTTGGTCAAGGGGTCCCCATACAACGTTTTCATAAAATCTACAGTTTTCAACTTGGAACCACCAAATTTAGTATACTATCTCTTTGTACTCTTACACCAACTTAGACCATAGACGGAATGAGTCGGGGACCGGGGTCAAAGGGGCCCCATAAAATTTTTCGTAAAATCTACAGTTTTCAATTTAGGACCACCAAATTTGGTATACTACCTCATGGTACTCTAACTTAGACCGTACACGGTTTTTGGAAGGCGTCGGGGCCCTGGGTCAAGGGGCCTCTATACAACATTTTCGTAAAATCTACAGTTTTCAATTTAGAACCACCAAATTTGGTATACTCTCTCATTGTACTCTGACACCAACTTAGACCATAGACGGAAGAAATCGGGGTCCGAGTCAAGGGGCCCCATACAAAATTTTCGTAAATCTACAGTTTTCGATTTAGAACCACCAAATTTGGTATACTATCTGGTTTTTGGAAGGGCTCGGGGCCCGGGGTAAAGGGAGCCCCATACAAAATTTTCTCAAAAATTTCCATTTTTTACTTAAGAACTGCAACACAATTTTGCACTCTAATACCCTATCTGCGAGCTAAGTTAGAGTACCATGAGATAGTATACCAAATTTGGTGGTTCTAAATTGAAAACGGCAGATTTTACGAAAAATTTGTATGGGGGCCCCTTGATCCCGGGCCCCGACCCATTCCTTCTATGGTCTAAGTTGGTGTAAGGGTACAATGAGACAGTGTACCAAATTTGGAGGTTCGAAATTGAAAACTGTAGATTTTACATAAATGTCATATGGGGCTTCCTTGGCCCCGGGCATCGACCGCTTCCAAAAACCATGTTGCGTCTAAGTTAGAGTACCATGAGATAGTATACCCAAATTTGGTGGCTCTAAATTTAAAACTGTAGATTTTACGAAAATGTTTTATGGAGCCCCCTTAATAACGGGCCCCGACTTCTTCCAAAAACCGTGTACGGCCTAAGTTAGAGTACCATGAGATAGTATACCAAATTTGGAGGTTCTAAATTGAAAACTATAGATTTTACGAACATTTTGTATGGGGCCACTTTCACGCAGGTCCCGACCTCTTCCAAAAACCGTTTACGATCTGAGATACAGCAACATGAGATAGTATACAAAATTTGGTGGTTCTGAACTTTTTTTCGGTTTTTAGGAATCGACTGTTTGCATATACTGTAAAGTGTCAACGAAGTGAGTGTCGACGAAATGAGTTGTCGACGAAGTGAGCCAGAGCCATTCACACTATTCCCCACCGAAGGACGTGTTTACACGTGGAGAACACAGTCAGAAGCGTACAATCCAGACTCTCTGCTCCCAACAGTGTAGCATGTTGGTGGTTTTACCATACTCTGGACGGTCATATCGTGGTTTTCAGCATGTTGGTGGTTTTACCATACTCTGGACGGTCATATCGTGGTTTTCAGCATGTTCTCTGATCATCTTGAAAAGACGGATGATTGGCAGGACGTATGAAACCATTTTGGCAGACCAAGTCCGTCCAATGGCTCAGGCATTGTTTTTCCTATAAGAGATGCCATATATCAAGATGATAACGCCCCAATTTACATAGCTGGGTATATCCAATCATAGTTTGAGGGATATGGAGACGAACCTTCATACCTTCCTTGGCCGCCCCAATAGTCAAACTTAAACATCATCGATCCACTGTGGTCTGTGTTGGAAAACAGGGTAAGATTCCTTTATCGTTCTCCTGCATTCCTCAAGGACCTGGAGCAGTTTCTGCATGAAGAATGGTATAACATCCCACTAACCCCCATCCTGGATTTGTATGCGTCCATTCCAAAGAGGATTTAGGTAGTTTTAAATGCCAAAGGTGGTTCCACACCCTATTAGGTACGTAAAACCTTCTATTCCTAGCTATTCACATTATTCTGTCCAATCTGTGTATTGTTAGTCCAATCTGTAGGAAGGTTCTGAAAAATCCGAAATTGTTCACGGTAAAAGAAATATCAGAAAGTTATACACAAAAGTTGGAAGACGAGTTTTTGGTTTGTTTAAAATTTAGGTGCTTAGTCATACATGATGGTTGGTGACGTCGTCCCACTGCCATTATCTATGACATTTTGGCTCTGAGTTCTTGCGTAAAGCTTTAGTGTATTTCATTTGAGTGGATTGCATTGTAGCAGTTGAGCGGGTCGAGTCGGTATGTAAGTGGAACGATTGAAGGACAAACTTGAGTATGACCAAAAGGTAGGCAAATGTACGTAGATGGCATATGAAGAGTGGTACAGGTAGGAGATAGTAGGTAAAGACATTCTTGGTGGGTGTGACGGCTGGTACAGATCTTGGGAAGTAATTGGAAAACATAGATAAACTGAGCCAGAGTATTTGGCAAGTTGAGTAAATACACTGACGGAAACAAAATCCCAACACCAAGAAGGGGTTGTGTTAGATAAACGACAGTTGGTAGGCGGTGAGAGTACACCTGTAAGATGACGTCTATGCAAATTTCGCGCTCGGCGCATACGTGTGGCGCTAGTAGCGCCCCTCGGAACATGCAAAGCAGGTCTGCTGTAAATACGAGCTGTAACGTTCGTGAGCGTTAGTTATCGTTGAGATTTGACGTAGTGTGCTGATGTTAGTCAAGAATGCCTTTAAGAAGACGAAGAAGCCATTATCAACAGCTCACGGAGTCTGAATGAGGTCGTGTAATAGGGCTACGAGAAGGTGGATTTTCGTTCCGCAATATTGCAGAACGACTTGGCAGGAATGTAGCCACTGTGTATGATTGTTAGCAGCGGTGGTCAAGGGAAGATACTGCCTCAAGAAAACCGGGTTCCGGCCGGCCACGTGGCACTACTGAGAGGGAAGACCGCCGTGTACTGCGTATGGCCGTGGCGCATCGTACCACGTCTGCGGCAGCAATTCGAGCTGCAGTTGCCACCACAGTGGCACAACGAACTGTGCCGCCCCGGTGGCGCAGTGGTCTAAGGCGCTGGCCTGTGATCATTCGTCCGTAAGGGGTCCGGGTTCGAATCCCGGTGAGGCGTGGATGTTGTGTTTGTCTTACGGCACTGGCTCTCTCCGTTCCCTGGAATCAGTGACCCTAAATTAGGGACGGGGGACTGCTTATAGCCCATTGAGTTGCTCACGGTGGTCGTTAAACCTCCAATCAAAAAAAAAAAAAAAAAGAAAAAAACGAACTGTTACAAATCGGTTACTTGAAGGACAGCTCCGAGCCAGACGCCCCGTAGCGTGCATTCCACTTACTCCAAACCACTGCCGTTTGCGACGTCAGTGGTGTCTAGCTAGAGCTCATTGGAGGACGGAGTGGAGATCTGTTGTGTTTTCTGATGAAAGCCGGTTCTGCCTGGGTGCCAGTGACGGCCGTGTGTTGGATAGAAGCAGGCCAGGTGAGCGCCTGCAACAACCTGTCTGCGGCCGAGACACACTGGACCGACACCTGGAGTTATGGTCTAGAGAGCAATTTCCTATGACAACAGGTGCACTCTCGTGGTTATCCCACGCACCCTGACGGCACAGTTGTACGTCGGTCTGGTGATTCAACCTGCTGTGCTGCCATTCATGAACAGCATTCCAGGTGGTGTTTTCCAACAGGATAACGCTCGCCCGCATACCGCTGTTGTAACCCAACATGCTCTACAGAGTGTCGACATGTGGCCGTGGCCTGCTAGATCACCAGATCTTTCACCAATCGAGCACGCATGGGACATCATTGGACGACAACTCCAGCGTCACCCCCAACCAGCATTCCATGTCCCTGTATTGACCGACCAAGTGCAACAGGCATGGAACTCCATCCCACAAACTGACATCCAGCACCTGTACGACACAATGCATGAACGTTTGCGTGCTTGCATTCAACATTCTGGCGGTTACACCGGTTATTAATGTACCAGCATTTCACATTTAAAATGGCTCTTCTCGCGCTTACATTAAGCTGTGATCTTTAAACCTTAATCTATTAAACATGTTACCTATACAAATGTATTGCCGCCATTTCATTCCTCTACAACTATTTCTTCTTGGTGTTGGGATTTTTTTTCTGTCAGTGTATGATGCACATCGCCTAGTATGCAGCAGTAACGGCAGTTTGGAGACGTTGTAAGCTGAAACCTGTGAAGTACATTCGGGAGAGGAATCCTGTGATGCAGATGAAGCCAATGGGTGTCAGTTTCCTTAGGGTGAGCAGTAGTTGTTTGTACTGAATTACAGATGGAAAGAAGTTGAGAAGGTCATATATTGGGAATGGAGCATGAGTAGACATTGCGAAGACGAAAATTCTGATACAATTTTGTGGGGTTTATGGAGTGTAGGATGTATGATTGGTCTTGTAACGTAATAGTGAACGGCAGTAGAAGAGTAGCTGATGCTGTGGAAATCAATCCTTAAGCAGTTGCCAGAGACGGAAGTGACTGACAGATAACATCTTAGCTTGTTAGGTTTAAATTTAATAAACTAAGATGCTATCAGCTTTAGTGTAAAACACTCATCTTAATTTTAAGCTTATTGAATTAGCCTTGCGCTAAATTAAACTTTCGTGGAACCCGGATAACTTCTCTCTCATAGAAGCTAAAATTTTTAAGCAACATATATACGTCACTACTAAATAAAAAGCTAGGATTCAGAAATGAATCAATATTACTTAAATTTCCAATTTATTTATTTAACATGTCAGCACGTCAACCAATTTGCACACACTTGGCTTGAATCTAGTCACAATAATACTTGGTAATTTTTTTTTTTTTTTTTGGAGGTTTAACGACCACCGTGAGCAACTCAATGGGCTATAAGCAGTCGCCCGTCCCTAATTTAGGGTCACTGGTTCCAGGGAAGGGAGAGAGCCAGTGCCGTAAGACAAACACAACATCCATGCCTGACCGGGATTCGAACCCGGACCCCTTACGGACGAATGATCAGAGGCCAGCGCCTGAGACCACTGCACCACCGGGGCGGCTTTGGTAAATTCAACATCCAAATATAAATTGCTCGTCACGAATTTGAGCATACAACTTTCGCCCACTCGTGAATTAGATTATAACATTAATCAAAAATCTGCCGCCCCGGTGGCGTAGTAGTCTAAGCGATGGCTTCTGATCATTCGTCCGAAAGGGGTCCGGGTTCGAATCCCATGACGCATGGACGTTGTGTTTGTCTTACGGCACTGGCGCTCTCCCTTCCCTGGAACCAGTGACCCTAAATTAGGGATGGGCGACTGCTTATAGCCCACTGAGTTGCTGACGGTGGTCGTTAAACCTTCAATAAAAAAAATATAAATAAATAAATAATCTAATAAGAAAAACTGCCTAAGATTCGTTTACGAAGAAATAGAACATTGCCTATTACAAATATCTCACAGAGGATCGCCTAAGCAAAGTCAAATCAACGTTGTTTTAAGATTTCCTAAACATCAAATCGCACTGAAAATTGAACACACGGGATCTTATCTCTCAATTCTAGCTGCGTAGGTTGAACTTTGACCAGCTGTCAGGTTTTTCCAACTTCAAATTCATCGAGAAAGAGTCTGTGGCGTTAAGTGAGAAACACGTTTAAAGAGAGGATACCAACTGTTTACATAACAACACAGAAACTCAAAAGGAAGGTTAAATTAGAGATGTTCGCCACAAATACGAAAGTGCCTGCATTCTAGCCAGTTCCACACTGCAAAACCATTACCCGAAGGATTCGCTTACTAAATTAATGACGCCGCCTCGGTGGCGCAGTGGTCTAAGGCGTTGGCCTCTGATCATTCGTCCGTAAGGGGTCCGGGTTCGAATCCCGGTCAGGCATGGATGTTGTGTTTGTCTTACGGCACTGGCTCTCCCCCTTCCCTGGAACCAGTGACCCTAAATTAGGGATGGGCGACTGCTTATAGCCCATTGAGTTGCTCACGGTGGTCGTTAAACCTCCAATTAACAAAAAAAAAAATTAATAACATTCAAGAAGTCAGGCCGTTAGCTTCCAGCTCAGACGTCAACTCAACAGATATAAAACTTGGCTGGATTGTATTTAGAAGAAACGGGCAGCGGATGGCCCAGTGGTCAGCGTTCGTGACTGTCATGGAGGGACCTCAGGTTCGATCCCGGGCAGGTCTCGAACCACTAAATATCCGCCGTGCGTCGGATGGGCACGTTAAGCAGTCGGACCCCGGGTACTGAACCCCGGTAATAAATAAGGGCGTGTTCGACCTCGCTTCCGTGTTACTTTTCTATCGGGCACTCTAGTCCAAATCTCTTACTTCCTATTTCTAAGGGCTGTTTAAGACCTGGGGTCAGACACTACCTTCCTAAAATCTCCTGCATATGATCTCAGACGTGCCTAAAAAAAAGCTAGATCTGATCTATTTAGAAGAAACAGTGCACTTTTCAAGAAAAATTTACCATTATGTCTTAAAAGAAGAGTTTAATGAAGAAATACACCCTCCAGCCCTTACTTATATGAATCGGAGGCATGGACCTTAACTGAAAAAGACGTACAGAGGCTGCGGGCAATTGAAAGAACATTGAAGAGATTCGTGTTTAGTATAACTCTTTGACAGCATTTTAATGACGTCAGCCTCCATGAGTTTAGACCAGTTCACTGACAACCAGTATTGCAACAGTAGAAAGCACAGGATGGAAATAATCCATATCCTGGAGCCACAGTTGTCCCTAACCGATGTTATTTGCTAAAGAGTCTCGGTTTTTCCTTGGAGCTAATGATAGCAGGATACACGTCGGGGGACATGCAAAAGAGATATACAGTTACGTACATCATGCCAAGGTATAAGAGCAAATCTTATGCCACACTCACCAACCCGCATGGTTAGTGTGGTGAGTTCACAAATCAGGACTTGGCCCTCAGTCTCTATCTGCTGGAATGTACGTGGACAAGGCAGCAGCCAAAGTGACATCAAGGCAGAGGAAGGTAAGAAAAAGCAGAAGTGTGCACCATGCTGCCATCTGTTGCTGATCGTAGCTACGTTTAAGGGACGAACCCTATCTTCTAACTCGAGGCTCCTCGAATTGGAGGATGAACTCTAGAAGGTTAAGTTAGATGGTGGACTAAGTGAAGTAAGAAAAAGAAGAGAGGATCTTACAAAACTGAAAAGAGGTCTTTTATTGCCGCGGAACAGATAGTGGCAAAGCTAGTGGCGTCGGATATGTAATTAACAAAAGACTAAAGGCCAGTGTTCTAGACATCAAAAGTTCCTCAGGCCGAGTGAACGACTCTTTGCTCACCTGCCAAAACGCAATACAAGATTCAGCACATTCAATCCAATGCATCCTCTACAAGTTAACATAATGAACAGGTTGACGAGGACTGCAGTATCTTTAACAATTTTAACACCGGAAATGACCATATAATGGTAAGGCGCGAGATGCGTCTTATCGTAAAACTCGAAAGACGTAAGTTAATTTTAACAAACGAAAAGCATTGACATGAAAAATCTTAATAAACATAATAAAACTTTAAAATTTGAACTGAGGAACCGATTCCCTGCACTACAAGGTCTAAAAACAAAAGAGGTAGACATCTCCAATTTAGTAGAATAATTAATAACAATCTTTTGGAAACAGCGAAAAAAAAGCCCCAGGTGGTACCACGAACCAAATCCACACGAAGAAAATATCAGAACAAACGAAAATTAAGAAAATGTAACTTCCAAAGTGGAATATGTAGAACTATTGAATACAATGCGAAATCGTTTCGCTGCAGACTAATCTCAGTAGCGGAAGAAAATCGATTATGGCACACTCAGAAAAGACGGTACTTCAACGACTCCAGTCTTCTCAAGAGAAGTTGCTCACGCAATTAACAACATGAAACGGGGAAAAGCTCAAAGGGGAAATGCAATTATCATGGACTTCGTACACCAAGTCAGTGAAGAAATAGAAACTACACTCGCACAAGTATTCATTAGAAAGCTCAACGACGAGAAGATTCCGGATGACTGGAACAGTGCTACAGTAATCCTGCCCCCCACCCAAAAAAGAGGGGACCTTCAGGACTTCAGTAACTACAGACTCATCTACCTCCTATTAATCATTTAAAAAATCTTTACTGAGGTACTGTTACATGACTTTAAGGAAACGCTGGACATGGCTCAATCAAGAGAACACGCTAGATTCAGGAGTGACTATACACTATATTGCCAAAAGTCTCCGGACACCCCTTCAAAAGCAAATGAACGGATCCGCTGCATTATTAAGATGTGTGGTACAGCTGCAAACGGTATAAAAACAAGCTTGCAGCTGACCGCAATCATATCGCACTGTGAGGTTGAGTGAAAATGTAGCGGCGGGAGAGAACTGATTTTGAGAAAGGAAAGATTGTTGGGTGTTATGTCAGTACGTTGTCCATAAGAGAAACCGAGAGGCGTTTAAACATACCCAAGTCAACTGTTTTGGATGTACTGAATAAGTGGAAGACACATGGCGTGCCTGAAGCAGCAAAATGTACCGTCAGACCAAAAAAAAAAATCAGTGATAGAGGACGTCGAGG
Source organism: Macrothele yani (assembly GCA_039090855.1). Lineage (NCBI taxonomy): Eukaryota > Metazoa > Arthropoda > Arachnida > Araneae > Macrothelidae > Macrothele > Macrothele yani. Next base: position 60,317,904 of record CM077018.1, on the reverse strand, counting down.
CTTCAGGAGAGTCTTTACAGCTAATCGGCGGAGTACTGCACAAGACCTCAGTGTACAGGTGAGTAAAAATGTTGGAACCTCGGTATGTACACGTACCATTCACAGAGAACTTCATTACTTGGGTTCCGTGGTCGTGCGACTGCTCATAGGCCTTTAATCTCTACTCGGAATGCTACTCGTCGTTTAGCATGGTGTAAGGAACATTTATCATGGACCGTAGATCAATGGAAACAGGTCCTATGGACTGATGAATCCAGATATACGATCCATCAGTCTGATGGCCGTGTGTGAGTATGGAGGCAGCCGGGGGAATGCTATTTACCACAGTGTAATGTTCCTACGGTCAAGTTTGGAGCTGGTAGTGTACTCCTGTGGGGGTGTTTTTCGTGGTATGGTCCCGGCCCATTGGTTATCGTGGACAAGCCTGTTAACCAGCACGTCTACCTCGATATTCTGGATAATTATGCCCTACCAACTTTGTATCAATACTAGAAACCGAACCTTGTATGTACCATCAGGATAATGCACTGAGCCATAAAGTAAGGACTGTTATGGCGTGGTTTGACGATAATGCCGTATCGTGTGTGGACTGACTAGAACAGAGCCATGATCTTAATCTCATAGAGCAGCTATGGGATGAATTAGAGCTCCGTATAAGAAGTTTTGAACCAAGGCCTGCAATTAGCGGCAGCATTATGTACTGAACGGAAGCGCATACCTATAGCTGGGTCGAAAGTATGTCTCGAAGGGTCAGTGCATTAATTAAGGCCAAAGGTGGACCGATACCGTACTAATGTATGTCACTAAATGCTATGTTGTGTTTCTCTTCTAGGTGTCCGGTGACTTTTGTCAATAAAGTGTATCTACTGCTAGGAGAACTGACACCACCGTTGGACAACTGAAATATTAGACTCGATATTGAGGTATAGATAAAGACCTAGAAGAAGACCGAAAGCATGCGAGAAGAAATTCGAAAGCATGCGAGAAGAAATTCTAAAGCATGTGGGAGTGACATGGAGGAGGAGACTGTCTCAAGACAGACAGTTGTAGAAGAAAATTGGAGAGACCTTCACCTAGCAGGGGTTCGATAATGGTTGATGATGGTGATGGTATCGTCCAAACAATGCAGCTAGAAATCAGTGTGATGATGTGCGTTGGCACTGTAATGATCAAGCAGAGATACAATATAGGATTTAAAACAGACGGATTTTTCATATTAGGGATTAGCCATGATAGGTAAACGAATGTAAAGCATAGCGCCGGCAAAATTTTCGTGTTTTTTTTTTCTCTTTCAAAAAAGTATGGAGCTCCTCAAAAACAAATTTTTCACCTAAGATTTTATTTGCCGAAAGTTGTGTATCACTGGACGGGGGAATGGTCTAAGGCGTCGTTTTCTGGTTCTCCTAACTGCCTGGCTTGGATTTGATTCCTTTGTAAGACACTGATGAATAGTGCTTTATAACATGACACTGGAATCACTCCTTCTCTAGAATCAGTGTCCTTAGGTAAGGGACAAGCTACTCCTTCTAGTGTAAACTGTTCAGGGGGAGGAAGGGGCTGTCTTAACTGAAAAAAATGCTTCGCATCTAAGTGAAGAATAAGTGGAGAGAATTCCAAGACTTTGATTCAGAAGGAATGATGGTATGATGACCAAAAGTTCCGCAGGGCACAAAGTGGACGATCGACGACAGTTTTATCTTGTAGTTTTACGGAAGACTGCAGGCACAAAAATGCATATACAGTCAAACTTCGATTTAACGAACTTCATGGGACAAACAGTCTAATCGTAGAATTCGCTAAATCGAGGAAGCTTTTCAAATGAAACATTCAAATGAAGCTAGTGTTCGTAACAAAATACGTAAGCAGCTAAGTTCACTTTATTTCAGTGAAATTTAAATTATGTATAGTACTCCTAATTACGAAATTTATTATAAAAAATGTTATGATACATACACATTCACTTTGAATATTAAATACATAATTCGTAGATATTAGACTTCAATATGTAGCATCAAAATTTAAGCGTACTTTAAATTTGCGAGAGAAATATGATAGTTGATCTTTTTCCGGGCGTTTAGTTTCTTACATAAGGATTTCAGTATTATAAACTGCATGAAACAGAACATCAGTTAGTACTAATTAACTTGTAAAAACAGAATATGTGTTGACTACCTTTTTACACTGTAGAAATGAAATGCTTTGGAGAAGATTCTTATTTTTTTTTTGAACGTTTAGCTTTATCAATTGCAACCTCAATTTTATGAAGGGCATGAAAAACGTCATCATTAATATCGAAGCGCATCAAGCAGTTTTTAGCGCATTCTATACCGTTAGCAGCATCACTAAAGCAGCTAACTTTCAGTTCTGCTTCATCTTCGTGATCACAATCTGACGCATTTAATTTGATCTGTTCATCCGAAACACCATCAAGAATTTCATTTAGAAGGTATGCACATTTGCGCCGCAATCAACATTATTGGAAAACACAATACACTTGATGAGGAAATTTCATTCCATTCTGCAAGATCGTCATCCGCAAAATTATCAACAGGATTTTCGGTATTGGATCTACTATCTTCTTGTTTACAACCTGAGAAGCCGGCTTTGTTTAAGCAGTTTTTAATGGTATCTGTCGTAACTGCATTCCACTATTATCGCACGAAATGCATTGCGTCGAGAATGTCAACTTCAACTTTAGATGCATCATACTTTGCATCGATAACAGAAAGTACTTTTGTCATGAGAAGCTTTCGGTAATGGGCTTTAGACCTTATGGCAGCCAGATGCAGTGGTTGCAATTCACTAATACAATTTGCTGGGTAAAAAATGACTTGAACATTTTTTCAGAGTTTACCTGAGGATGCGCAGCATACTGATGAATGAATTAAAGGACTTTTCTCTTTTTTGCTTTCATCTGAGCATCCAAGGCCTCTACATAATTTTTGAATAAAGCTGTGGTAGCCCACGACTTTTTATTTGTTTCATATTTTTGTGGGCAAAGATTTCACATTTTTGAAGCAACATGGTTTAGAAGATTTGCCTATAACTAATGGCTGCAAATTTTCTGGCCCGTCTGCATTGGCAGTTAGAAGAACAGTGATTCTGTCTTTTGATTTCTTTCCTCCATAGCAGGTGCCATAACACAGTTTTATCTGGCTGCAGGTTACAAAACAATCCAGTTTCATCAGCACTAGAAATGTTACACAGCATGTACCCGTTCGATAATTTGTGGCAGCTGTTCATTTTACTACGTTTGCGCTGTCACGGAATCAACACTTTTGCTTTCGCCGGATAGAGCTCTATACACTATGTTATGTCTTTGATTAAAATGATCAATCCATCCATTCGATGCGGTGAATTTCTTTATTTGAAGTCGCTGGGCAAAATAAACTGCTTTTTCCTTCTGAAGTGATCCACAAGGAAATTACGAGCCCGTGTTTGTTGGAACCAAATAACAAGGAGAGCGTTTTACAACTCACTCTGGAGCGATGCTTTCATAGCTATCCTCTTACTCGAAAATTTTCCACACTTCCATGCGCAGCTTTTAAACTTTTTTTTTTTTTCGCTGCGGTACACAACGTTGACTTGTAAATTCCGAGTTTCTCTGCTGCCACAGTCTGTGATTCTGGGTTCGCATCAAGCAGCGACAAAATGTCCAGTTTTTCACTGATAAAATCTTTTCCGCTCTTTTATGCTGCAGTCATCCATTTTTTAAATGCTCTTACAAAATGAACTTATGAAAACTCAGTGAATTTCACTTCAAACTTTTCTTGTGATATCTATGTTCATCAAAACTTTATCCGTAAACAAGCTGTGTTGTTTAAGTTGGCCTGTAGATTTAACACTGAGAAGAAAGAAGAAGCGCAATTTATGGAAGAATTCCAGTGGTTCAAGAATGGGTACGTACAATGGGTGTCCCCTGACTTCACAGAAAGCTATTGTTCTGTCTGTAGCTGGAAACAAGAATCCCCAGGGTACTCTACATTTCCTCCCCCAACAACGCCTTCCCACCGATGTAAGAAAACCTTGCGTTCCTTTGACTCTTGTTGGTCATTTTGGTCTCTGTAAGAAGCTTACGTTTGGTAGTCGGAGTTTTTTTTTTTTTTGATTGGAGGTTTAACGACCACCGTGAGCAACTCAATGGGCTATAAGCAGTCGCCCGTCCCTAATTTAGGGTCACTGGTTCCAGGGAAGGGAGAGAGCCAGTGCCGTAAGACAAACACAACATCCATGCCTCACCGGGATTCAAACCCGGACCCTGTTTGGACGAATGATCAGAGGCCATCGCTTAGATCACTGCGCCACCGGGGCGGCTAGTCGGAGTAAAGGCGAACTGATTTATGATTCCGTCAAGCTGTGTTGCAGATGGTGTTCTTTGAAACGCTGGTTAACTGCATGCGTAAAATTTTACTGTTACGCGAAGTTCTCTTTCTAGCTGACTTTTAACGTGAAAATGTTGGTTAACATAGTCTGGTGGTTTAAAGCAAAAATAAAAAATGTTCACTAAATTGAGGAAATGTGTTTGTTAAATCGGGAAACGCCAAGCATTAATTTCAATGTGGTTCCGTCCGTAGCATAAAAAATGTACGCAAAATCGCGGAATTCGTTAAATTGCAGTCCGTTAAATAAGGGTTTGACTGTACACTATTCTGCCGATGGTCGAGTTTGAATTTGGCCGTAGCAATATGAGGATATGGAGTCACGATATATATCCTATTCTGCCGATGGTCGAGTCCGTATTTGACCTAATAGCACATGAGACTATTGATTCTTCATGCATGGCATCAACTATTCTGGCCGGTGGGGTAGGGTTATATGAAATGCAAAATGTTTTGCTGGCATGAACTGGGACCCCTGGTGCGTGTGAACAGAAGTATGAACGTCAGTTACTACCACGGACTGCTTGCGGACTGTATAGATCCTACAATGCTTTACTACTACCCAGAGGGAAATGGTTTGTGCCTTTTCAGGATATTTACCTATGTAATCGGGTCCTTTTCATGCAAAAATGGTCAGTGCTGATATGAGACATCTCCAATGGCTTTGAAACTTGCTGAATCTCAACCTAATTCAGCACCTGTGGGATATTGTGGAACGCCAGGGGACTCAGTTGGACACACCGCTTAGCTCCAAACCGAAACTGTGGACCTCAGTACAAACAGCTTAGTTGCAGATCCTCACACACTGTACAGAAAACTCGTGGAGTCAATGCCACGCCAGGTAGCGGCGTTTCTTCAGGTGAAAAGAGGGTCCACCAAGTATTAGGTAGGTGGTCGTAATTCAGTGAGTACTCAGTGTATAGATACATAGATCTTCTTAACGACAGTGTGATCCTCTTCAAGAACAACCCACGAGCCACACGGTACAGCAAACACGAAACCTACTGTAGGATTTCTAGATCCATTGGCACATAAGCACACCGGACAAAAAATGATTCACCCGTAACAGAAATGACAGTAGAAAGCTACAGGATGCACAGAGGGCGCCGTGATAGCATTGTTGAGAGATAAGTAGCACTGTCGTGGTCTACAGGATCATTTCTGTCTCGTGCAGTTGTGAAAAGCAATATGTGTGTTGAATTTACTGTGCAATATGGGTCGTAAGACAGACGTTACTGAATGGCAAAAAGGAGCCATGTATTTGGCCGTGCCACGGACGCAAATTAAATGAAGCCACCCAATTCGTTGGTGTGTCGAGGCGTACTGTCTAGCGGATCTACAAACAGCGGTGTAGTTCGCAGTCAAGTGAAAATCAGCGACGTAACTGTGGCTGGAAAACGATTCTCCCCAACAAGGACCGACGCCACGTTTTACGCCTAGTAACTACAAATCGGTTTCAAAGCAGGCAACAATTGCTCCAAACAGTCAATGAAAGTCCACTACAACCAATTTCCGAAAGGACATTGCGACGAGAACTGCACGCGATGGACATATGCTGCAGAGTACCACGGAAGAGGTCTCTTTTAACAGCAAGTCACAAAGTTGCACGTTATCAATGGGCTCAGAGGCACTAAAACTTTACCGTGGAGGATTGGAAACAAGTAATTTGGTCTAAGTCTCGTTTTTTGTACACCAGTGATGGGAGGCGAAAAGTGCATGGCAAACCCAATGAAGCCTTTAATCCTGATTGCATCGAAGGTGTTGTTCAAACTGAAGGAAGTTCTGTGATGTTTTGGGGATGTTTTTCGTACCACGAAATGGACCTCCTCTTTGCAGTGACGATGAATTTGAACCAGCATGCTCACCTCCGTATTCTGAATGACGAAGTGTTGCCTTTTGCCCTACATCTCCAGGAGCGGCATAAGATTTCAACTCCTGTCTTCCAAGACGACAATTGCCGTGCGCACAGGGCTAAATTGTGTCTGAGTGGCACGACGAAAAATGAGCAACACTGTCTCACCTTGAATGGCCCGCTAAATCCCCAGATTTAAATCCTATTGAAAATCTGTGGGATTATTTGGAACAGAAGCTGAAACACCGGAATAGACACCGACGTATTCTGGTGGAACTTCAGGACCAATTGACGCACGAGAGGCTGCAAATCGATGTTCAATACATCCACAACCTCGTGGAGTCTCTACTACACCGGATTCATGCTGTTATTAAGTTAAGAGGCGTCGTCACCCGTTATTAGGTAAGTTCTGACAGGGGTGACTAATGTTCGGTCCGGTGTGCTTACAGCCGACAGTCCAGATTCGGCCCTCAGCGACTTTTATCTGCTTGCATCCTTGAAGAAGAAGTTGCCGGAACACCGCTTCACGTGATATGATGACGTCAAACGTGCTGTCGTGAAGTGGCTGTGATTGCAAGGATATGGAAAGGATGTATCTTCAATGGACAAACTCATACGCTGAGAAAAATGTCTCAGTCTCCATGGCGATTATGTTCAAAAGCAGCGTACCCATGATATTTTTTATTATGCATTGTAAGTGTCTTCTACTAAAACCTTTCACTTGGTTTTTGAGCACCGTAAACTTTTCTTCTGATTGACCCTTCTGACTTTCTCTGTGTTTTCTCTTGTAATCTCTGCTTGTTATCTTTTCTATTATGCTAGGTGTATAAGCATACAAATTCTAGTTGAATGAAACAAGTAAAGAAACACCGAATCGCACAGGTTTACCAGAAAAAATCGCTTAAACCAAAGGGTAGTTCAAGCGACTGTCCTCAAGAATGTCTGTTGGAGACAAACACAATACCTTAAGGGAATTAGCGAGGATGGCTTTCTCAGCGTTATGATGGAAAATGTGGAATGATTTTAGAAATTTATATCTTAAAGACTATTTAACCTGGGAAAGTTAACAATCCATCATTTGAGAATTCAGTTTATTATTTTTCCAGGCAAGTCATTGATAACACTGTCATGAACGTCACTCTCACAAAAGAAATGAAAAGAGCATCCGTGCTGCCAGCTCTCAGCGCAGAGAGAACCCCAAAGAAAATTGCCGAGTTCCACAAATTCTCTTTGTCTTTTGTTTACAAGACCAAGAGCAAAGTCGATAATGCAGAGGACCCTGACGACATCCTTTCCACGCGTAAGAAGCATGACTTTCGCTCCGACACCATCAGGACGCCCAAGGTTGTCACCAAGGTGCAAGGGATTGTGGGCAACGACACCAGGAAATCAATGAACGCATATCCAAGGAGTTGGGTGCTGCTTATGGTACCATCTACTGCACCATCCACGAGAACCTCCACTACAGCTCCTTCGTTTTTAAGAGGGGTAAGTTCATGGACCAGGTGACGCAGGAAAGCCGTCTGACGAAGGCAAAGAAACTGCTCATCAAAGTCATACACCCCGAGAACGCCGAGATGCTGAGGTTCTTCTCAGGCGAGAAGAATTTTGACCAGGACCAGAAGGTCAATAGGAGGAATGACAGGTGGTTGTGCAAGAACCCTGATGACGTGCCCATAGTCATGCACACAAAATTTCCTGCCACCTCCATGGTCCTAGGGGTCATCTCCAGCGAGGGATAGGTCATGCATCCTCACTTCTTTGAGAAGGGTTTGAGGGTCAACGCAGACGAGTACATTAAGGTGCTGAGAAATGTAGTGAAGCCCTGGATGGACGCCATTGGCCTTACATCTTCCGACAGGACTATGCCCTAGCATACAAGGCCAAAACGACTCAGCCGCCCCGGTGGCGCAGTGGTCTAAGCGATGGCCTTTGATCATTCGTCCGTAAGGGGTCCGGGTTCGAATCCCGGTGAGGCACGGATGTTGTGTTTGTCTTACGGCACTGGCTCTCTCCCTTCCCTGGAACCAGTGACCCTAAATTAGGGACGGGCGACTGCTTATAGCCCATTGAGTTGCTCACGGTGGTCGTTAAACCTCCAATCAAAAAAAAACCGGCTCAGAAATGGCTTGAAGAAACGTGTGCCCTACCACTGGTTTCTAGATGTTTGGTCCCCCAGCTCCCCCGACTTGATTCCCTTGGATTACTACATGTGGGGTGTAGTTGAAAGAGAGACCAACAAGCATCCCCATAACAACCTTGACTCCGTCAGGTATGCCAGCGCCAATGTCACGTCCCACATGAACAGAGGCCAGGTCGCCAAGGCCTGCGACCGATTTAGCTCAAGAATCGAGGCCGTCATCACCGCCAACTGCGGGTTCATTGAATAATTACGAAGTGTGCTTATGGATCAATTATCGTACAATATTTTGCTTAAAAAAAAACAACGTATGTTCATGTTTGAATTCATTGTTTTATTATATACATACACCGATAAGCCATTACATTATGACCAACCCCAGCCCAGGAAAAAGAACGCGACTAGAAGTGGAATCGGTGAAGATCACAGAGCAGTATATATACAACTGGAGGACCAGCTTTCGGTTAGTAGAGTGTTCGGAGTCAGAATGGGAAAAGCTGCCGATTTATCGGAGTTTCATAAAGGACAAATTGTGATGGCACAGCGCTTCGGAACTGTGATCTCGGAAACGGCGTGGTTTGTTGGTTGTTCACGTGGCGCTGTAGTGAGTACGTATCAAAAGTGGTGCACATACAGCCAAACGACGGACCTTCGTCCAGCCGTGTGTCGTCCGCAGCTCATTGTTGCCTGAGGGGAGAGAAGACTGTAGCGTATTGTTCACAGCGACCTCAGGGTCACAGTGAGACAAATATCCGCAGCTACAACAGTGGTGATGAGGACAATGTGTCACAGCACACAGTTCATCGCAGCCTTCTGCGCATGAGCCTGAGTAGCCGAAGACCCAGCCGGGTCCCCATGCTCACTGCACGTCATCGCCAACAACGCATGAAATGGGCCCGCGATCAACGAGATTGGACAGTGGATGATTAGAAGTAGCCTGGTCTGACGAATCAAGATTTCTGGTGTATCACGCAGACGGCCGAGCGCTGACACGCCGATTACCAACGGAAGCTATGGAACCTGGATGCACTGTTGGGCGGAAACAGGCCAGCGGCGGCGGTGTTATACTGTGTGCGATGTTTCCTCGGGACACTTCAGACCCCATTACTCCAATAGCACAATTCCTGACAGCTGTCGGGTATCTGAACATCGTTGCTGACCAAGTTCTCCCATTTATGGCAACTGTGTTCCCTGCTGGTGATGGCCATTACCAACAGTGCGGCATGCCACACTGCCAGAATCTTCGAGGAGTGGTTGAAGGAACGTGTTGGTGACTTTCTGTTAATTCCCTCCAAATTCATCTGACATGAACCTAATCGAACATTTGTTGTTCAACTTGGAAAAGCGGATTCGCGCTAAATCACCACCATCCTGAAATGCACAGGAACTGGAGGACCTGCTGTTGACATTATGGTACCAGATACCCCAGGATACCTATCGCCACCTCATCGAATCGATGCGTCGCCGAGTGGCCGCTTTTTTGCAGGCTAAAGGGGGTCCTACAGCTTATTAGGTAGGTGGTCATAATATAATGGCTCATCGGTATACATTTTCCATATTTGCCCTGATAACACTAACGATATTTTTTGAAGTATCGTTTTCTACTCCTATAGCACTGTCGACCGATTTTCCGATTTTGTTTTCTACTCCTATAGCACTGTCGACCGATTTTTCAATTTTGTTTTCTACTCATATAGCACTGTTGACCGATTTTCCGATTTTGTTTTCTACTCCTATAGCACTGTCGACCGATTTTTCGATTTTGTTTTCTACTCATATAGCACTGTCGACCGATTTTCCGATTTTGTTTTCTACTCCTATAGCACTGTTGACCGATTTTCCGATTTCGGTCTCTACTCCTATAGCACTGTCGACCGATTTTCCGATTTCGGTTTCTACTCCTATAGCACTGTCGACCGATTTTCCGATTTTGTTTTCTACTCCTATAGCACTGTCGACCGATTTTCCGATTTTGTTTTCTACTCCTATAGCACTGTCGACCGATTTTCCGATTTTGTTTTCTACTCCTATAGCACTGTCGACCGATTTTCCGATTTTGTTTTCTACTCCTATAGCACTGTCGACCGATTTTCCGATTTTGTTTTCTACTCCTATAGCACTGTACTGTCGACCGATTTTCCGATTTTGTTTTCTACTCCTATAGCACTGTACTGTCGACCGATTTTCCGATTTTGTTTTCTACTCCTATAGCACTGTCGACCGATTTTCCGATTTTGTTTTCTACTCCTATAGCACTGTTGACCGATTTTCCGATTTTGTTTTCTACTCCTATAGCACTGTCGCCCGATTTTCCGATTTTGTTTTCTACTGCTATAGCACTGTCGACCGATTTTCCGATTTCGGTTTCTACTCTTCTAGCACTGTCGACCGATTTTCCGATTTCGGTTTCTACTCCTATAGCACTGTCGACCGATTTTCCGATTTCGGTTTCTACTCCTATAGACTGTCGACCGATTTTCCGATTTTGTTTTCTACTCCTATAGCACTGTCGACCGATTTTCCGATTTTGTTTTCTACTCCTATAGCACTGTCGACCGATTTTCCGATTTTGTTTTCTACTCTTATAGCACTGTCGACCGATTTTCGGATTTTGTTTTCTACTCCTATAGCACTGTCGACCGATTTTCCGATTTTGTTTTCTACTCCTATAGCACTGTCGACCGATTTTCCGATTTTGTTTTCTACTCCTATAGCACTGTCGACCGATTTTCCGATTTTGTTTTCTACTCCTACAGCACTGTCGACCGATTTTCCGATTTTGTTTTCTACTCCTATGGCACTGTCGACCGATTTTGTTTTCTACTCCTATAGCACTTGTCGACCGATTTTCTGATTTTGTTTTCTACTCCTATAGCACTGTCGACCGATTTTCCAAGGGGATTTTACAGACCTGCCTGGGGTTTTGAAATTAATCAACACAGCAGTGATTGCAATGGGTTATTTAAAGAAACTCCTGAAACAAAATGAAAGCACGAGCAAAAAAAAAAAAAATAAAAAAAAAATAAGGAGTCACTTCGGATTATCTCTGATCTTTTGTTTTTTGGAAGGCGAATAATTTTGATCAGGATGGGAAAGCGCGGCATGCACGATTGTTGAAGTCCAAACAAACCTTGTTTTAGGAATTTGAAATCATGTTTATTCTGTTGCCAGAATTTCCAGCATCACGTAATATAAATTTCTCCTCAACATTTAGACTCAATGAAACTAACCTACACACTGCCTTTATTCTTTGGATAAATCAATGCCATAATTAGTAACATTTTCATGCACCGCTTCCACTTCCTCTCAGGAGAATCGAACGATCAAACCTCTTGTCCAATTATTTCGACACATGATAATGGCGAAAGGAGCATTTCATTAATACATAATCATAGGAGGCAAAGTCAGTATGAAGGATACCATAAGCAAATACATACAAAAGCAAATATCTCGCTGGAACAAGATTGAAAAATCAATAGTTTTGCGCAGCTTTCTTTACACGTTAGATCTACATGCTTAGTTTTATAAATTACGATTTCCATCCAGGGAATCGGCAAAGACGTGGTGTTGAATACAGGAGAGAGTGAGTGTTTATTTGATTAAGAAAACTTACTCCACTTCAGTATGATAAAGGGCACCGCGAACTTTCATTTTTCAGTGCTATCAAAAATGTTGAAATACCAAAAAAGTTCTTGTAATCAAATACAAGTTAGTAAAATCATGCAATGCATTGATTATGATATGCTTTCCAACATACCAGAAATCATTACTCAAGTTATGAGGATTTTGGCTGTGGAATAAATCTCGCTCCTGTGCCCTGACCTTTGACTCCATTTCGATTATATTAAACAGAATTGGTTCAGTATACCTCCGGAACCACATACTAAAGTTTTGTCGCAACAGAAGCACTTTTAGTCAAGTTATTAGGATAATGGCTGTGGAATAAATCTCGCTCCTGTGCCCTGACCTTTGACTCCATTTCGATTATATTATGCAGAATTGGTTAAGTATGCCTCCAGAACAACAAAACAAAGTTTTGTCGCAATAGAAACATTTTTAGTCAAATTATGAGGATAATTGCTGCGGAATAAATCTCGCGCCTGTGCCCTGACCTTTGACCACATTTCGATGATATTCAACAGAACCGGTTCAGTATACCTCCAGAACAACATAACAAAGTTTTGTCGCAATAGAAACATTTTTAGTCAAATTATGAGGATAATTGCTGCGGAATAAATCTCGCGCCTGTGCCCTGACCTTTGACCACATTTCGATGATATTCAACACAATCAGTTCAGTATACCTCCGGAACAACATACTAAAGTTTTGTCGCAATAGAAGCATTTTTAGTCAAGTTATGAGGATAATGGCTGCGGAATAAATCTCGGTCCTGTGCCCTGACCTTTGACTCCATTTCGATTATATTATGCAGAATTGGTTAAGTATGCCTCCAGAACAGCATAACAAAGTTTCGTCGCAATAGAAACATTTTTAGTCAAATTATGAGGATAATTGCTGCGGAATAAATCTCGCGCCTCTGCTCTGACCTTTGACCCCATTTCAAGGATATTCAACAGAACCGGTTTAGTATACCTCCGGAAACACCTTCTAAAGTTTTGACGCAATAGAAGCATTTTTAGTCAAGTTATGAGGATAATGGCTGTGGAATAAATCTCGCTCCTGTGCCCTGACCTTTGACTCCATTTTGATTATATTATGCAGAATTGGTTAAGTATACCTCCGGAACCACATACTAAAGTTTTATAGCAATAGAAGCATTTTTAGTCAAGTTATGAGGATAATGGCTGTGGAATAAATCTCGCTCCTGTGCCCTGACCTTTGACTCCATTTCGATTATATTATGCAGAATTGGTTAAGTATGCCTCCAGAACAACATAACAAAGTTTTGTCGCAATAGAAACATTTTTAGTCAAATTATGAGGATAATTGCTGCGGAATAAATCTCGCGCCTGTGCCCTGACCTTTGACCACATTTCGATGATATTCAACAGAACCGGTTCAGTATACCTCCAGAACAACATAACAAAGTTTTGTCGCAATAGAAACATTTTTAGTCAAATTATGAGGATAATTGCTGCGGAATAAATCTCGCGCCTGTGCCCTGACCTTTGACCACATTTCGATGATATTCAACACAATCAGTTCAGTATACCTCCGGAACAACATACTAAAGTTTTGTCGCAATAGAAGCATTTTTAGTCAAGTTATGAGGATAATGGCTGCGGAATAAATCTCGGTCCTGTGCCCTGACCTTTGACTCCATTTCGATTATATTATGCAGAATTGGTTAAGTATACCTCCAGAAAAACATAACAAAGTTTTGTCGCAATAGAAACATTTTTAGTCAAATTATGAGGATAATTGCTGCGGAATAAATCTCGCGCCTGTGCCCTGACCTTTGACCACATTTCGATGATATTCAACACAATCAGTTCAGTATACCTCCGGAACAACATACTAAAGTTTTGTCGCAATAGAAGCATTTTTAGTCAAGTTATGAGGATAATGGCTGCGGAATAAATCTCGGTCCTGTGCCCTGACCTTTGACTCCATTTCGATTATATTATGCAGAATTGGTTAAGTATACCTCCAGAAAAACATAACAAAGTTTTGTCGCAATAGAAACATTTTTAGTCAAATTATGAGGATAATTGCTGCGGAATAAATCTCGCGCCTGTGCCCTGACCTTTGACCACATTTCGATGATATTCAACACAATCAGTTCAGTATACCTCCGGAACAACATACTAAACTTTTGTCGCAATAGAAGCATTTTTATTCAAGCTATGAGGATAATGGCTATAGAATAAATCTCGCTCCTGTGCCCTGACCTTTGACTCCATTTCGATTATATTAAACAGAATTGGTTCAGTATACCTCCGGAACAACATACTAAAGTTTTGTCGCAATAGAAGCATTTTTAGTCAAGCTATGAGGATAATGGCTGTGGAATAAATTTCGCTCCTGTGCCCTGACCTTTGACTCCATTTCGATTATATTATGCAGAATTGGTTAAGTATGCCTCCAGAACAGCATAACAAAGTTTCGTCGCAATAGAAACATTTTTAGTCAAATTATGAGGATAATTGCTGCGGAATAAATCTCGCGCCTCTGCTCTGACCTTTGACCCCATTTCAAGGATATTCAACAGAACCGGTTTAGTATACCTCCGGAAACACCTTCTAAAGTTTTGACGCAATAGAAGCATTTTTAGTCAAGTTATGAGGATAATGGCTGTGGAATAAATCTCGCTCCTGTGCCCTGACCTTTGACTCCATTTTGATTATATTATGCAGAATTGGTTAAGTATACCTCCGGAACCACATACTAAAGTTTTATAGCAATAGAAGCATTTTTAGTCAAGTTATGAGGATAATGGCTGTGGAATAAATCTCGCTCCTGTGCCCTGACCTTTGACTCCATTTCGATTATATTAAACAGAATTGGTTCAGTATACCTCCGGAACCACATACTAAAGTTTTATAGCAATAGAAGCATTTTTAGTCAAGTTATGAGGATAATGGCTGTGGAATAAATCTCGCTCCTGTGCCCTGACCTTTGACTCCATTTCGATTATATTATGCAGAATTGGTTCAGTATGCCTCCAGAACAGCATAAAAAATTTTCGTCGCAATAGAAACATTTTTAGTCAAATTATGAGGATAATTGCTGCGGAATAAATCTCGCGCCTGTGCCCTGAACTTTGACCCCATTTCGATGATATTCAACAGAACCGGTTCACTATACCTCCAGAACAACATAACAAAGTTTTGTCGCAATAGAAACATTTTTAGTCAAATTATGAGGATAATTGCTGCGGAATAAATCTCGCGCCTGTGCCCTGACCTTTGACCACATTTCGATGATATTCAACACAATCAGTTCAGTATACCTCCGGAACAACATACTAAAGTTTTGTCGCAATAGAAGCATTTTTAGTCAAGTTATGAGGATAATGGCTGCGGAATAAATCTCGGTCCTGTGCCCTGACCTTTGACTCCATTTCGATTATATTATGCAGAATTGGTTAAGTATACCTCCAGAAAAACATAACAAAGTTTTGTCGCAATAGAAACATTTTTAGTCAAATTATGAGGATAATTGCTGCGGAATAAATCTCGCGCCTGTGCCCTGACCTTTGACCACATTTCGATGATATTCAACACAATCAGTTCAGTATACCTCCTGAACAACATACTAAACTTTTGTCGCAATAGAAGCATTTTTATTCAAGCTATGAGGATAATGGCTATGGAATAAATCTCGCTCCTGTGCCCTGACCTTTGACTCCATTTCGATTATATTAAACAGAATTGGTTCAGTATACCTCCGGAACAACATACTAAAGTTTTGTCGCAATAGAAGCATTTTTAGTCAAGCTATGAGGATAATGGCTGTGGAATAAATTTCGCTCCTGTGCCCTGACCTTTGACTCCATTTCGATTATATTATGCAGAATTGGTTAAGTATGCCTCCAGAACAGCATAACAAAGTTTCGTCGCAATAGAAACATTTTTAGTCAAATTATGAGGATAATTGCTGCGGAATAAATCTCGCGCCTCTGCTCTGACCTTTGACCCCATTTCAAGGATATTCAACAGAACCGGTTTAGTATACCTCCGGAAACACCTTCTAAAGTTTTGACGCAATAGAAGCATTTTTAGTCAAGTTATGAGGATAATGGCTGTGGAATAAATCTCGCTCCTGTGCCCTGACCTTTGACTCCATTTTGATTATATTATGCAGAATTGGTTAAGTATACCTCCGGAACCACATACTAAAGTTTTATAGCAATAGAAGCATTTTTAGTCAAGTTATGAGGATAATGGCTGTGGAATAAATCTCGCTCCTGTGCCCTGACCTTTGACTCCATTTCGATGATATTCAACAGAACCGGTTCAGTATACCTCTGGAACAACATACTAAAGATTTGTCGCAATAGAAGCATTTTTAGTCAAGCTATGAGAATAATGGTTGTGGAATAAATCTCGCTCCTGTGCCCTGACCTTTGACTCCATTTCGATTATATTAAACAGAATTGGTTCAGTATACCTCCGGAACAACATACTAAAGTTTTGTCGCAATAGAAGCATTTTTAGTCAAGCTATGAGGATAATGGCTATGGAATAAATCTCGCTATTGTGCCCTGACCTTTGACTCCATTTCGATTATATTAAACAGAATTGGTTCAGTATACTTCCGGAACAACATACTAAAGTTTTGTCGCAATAGAAGCATTTTTAGTCAAGTTATGAGGATAATGGCTGTGGAATAAATCTCGCTCCTGTGCCCTGACCTTTGACTCCATTTCGATTATATTAAACAGAATTGGTTCAGTATACCTTAGGAACAACATACTAAAGTTTTGTCGCAATAGAAGCATTTTTAGTCAAATTATGAGGATAATTTTTGCGGAATAAATCTCGCTCCTGTGCCCTGACCTTTGACTCCATTTCGATTATATTATGCAGAATTGGTTCAGTATGAATCCAGAACAACATAACAAAGTTTTGTCGCAAATGAAACATTTTTAGTCAAGTTATGAGGATAATGGCTGTGGAATAAATCTTGCTCCTGTGCCCTGACCTTTGACACCATTTCGGTGATATTATGCAGAATTGGTTCAGTATGCCTCCAGAACAAGATAACAAAGTTTTGTCAAAATAGAAGCATTTTTAGTCAAGTTATGAGAATAATGGCGGTGAAATAAATCTCGCTCCTGTGCCCTGACCTTTGACTCCATTTCGATTATATTAAACAGAATTGGTTCAGTATACATCCGGAACAACATACTAAAGTTTTGTCGCAATAGAAGCATTTTTAGTCAAGTTATGAGGATAATGGCTGTGGAATAAATCTCGCTCCTGTGCCCTGACCTTGGACTTCATTTCGACTATATTCAACAGAACCGGTTCAGTATACCCCCCGAACAACATACTAAAGTTTTGTCGCAATAGAAGCATTTGTAGTCAAGTTATGAGGATAATGGCTGAGGAATAAATCTCGCTCCTGTGCCATGACCTTTGACTCCAGTTCGATTATATTAAACAGAATTGGTTCAGTATACCTCCGGAACAACATACTAAAGTTTTGTAGCAATAGAAGAATTTTTAGTCAAGTAATAAGGACAATGGCTGAGGAATAAATCTCGCTCCTGTGCCCTGACCTTTGACTCCAGTTCGATTATATTAAACAGAATTGGTTCAGTGTACCTCCGGAACAACATACTAAAGTTTTGTCGCAATAGAAGCATTTTTAGTCAAGTTATGAGGATAATGGCTATGGAATAAATCTCGCTCCTGTGCCCTGACCTTTAACTCCATTTCGAATATATTAAACAGAATTGGTTTAGTATATCTCCGGAAAAACATACTTAAGTTTTGTCGCAATAGAAGCATTTTTAGTCAAGTTATGAGGATAATGGCTGTGGAATAAATCTCGCTCAAGTGCCGTGACCTTTGACTCCATTTCGATGATATTTAACAGAACCGGTTCAGTATACCTCCGGAACAACATACTAAAGTTTTGTCGCAATAGAAGCATTTTTAGTCAAGTTATGAGGATAATGGCTGTGGAATAAATCTCGCTCCTGTGCCTTGACCTTTGACTCCATTTCGATTATATTAAACAGAATTGGTTCAGTATACCTCCGGAACAACATGCTAAAGTTTTGTCGCAATTGAAGCATTTTTAGTCAAGTTATGAGGATAACGGCTGTGGAATAAATCTCGCTCCTGTGCCCTGACTTTTGACTCCATTTCGATGATATTATGCAGAATTGGTTCAGTATGCCTCTAGAACAAGATAAAAAAGTTTTGCCGTAATAGAAACATTTTTAGTCAAGTTATGAGGATAACGGCTGTGGAATAAATTTCGCTCCTGTGCCCTGACCTTTGACTCCATTTCGATTATATTATGCAGAATTGGTAAAGTATGCCTCCAGAACAACATACAAAGTTTTGTCGCATTAGAAACATTTTTAGTCAAATTAAGAGGATAATGGCTGTGGAATAAATCTC
Source organism: Macrothele yani (assembly GCA_039090855.1). Classification (NCBI taxonomy): domain Eukaryota; kingdom Metazoa; phylum Arthropoda; class Arachnida; order Araneae; family Macrothelidae; genus Macrothele; species Macrothele yani. The sequence goes on along the minus strand of CM077018.1, from coordinate 60,299,493 downwards.
GCTCATGTGCCCTGACATTTGACCCCATTTCGATTATATTAAACAGAATTGGTTCAGCATACCTCCGGAACAACATACTAAAGTTTTGTCGCAATAAAAGCATTTTTAGTCTAGTTATTCGGATAATGGCTATGGAATAAATCTCGCTCCTGTGCCCTGAAATTTGACTCCATTTCGATTATATTAAACAGAATTGGTTCAGTATACCCCCGGAACAACATACTAAAGTTTTGTCGCAATTGAAGCATTTTTTGTCAAGCTATGAGGATAATGGCTGAGGAATAAATCTCGCTCCTGTGCCCTGACCTTTGACTCCAGTTCGATTATGTTAAACTGAATTGGTTCAGTATACCTCCGGAACAACATACTAAAGTTTTGTCGCAATAGAAGAATTTTTAGTCAAGTAATAAGGATAATGGCTGAGGAATAAATCTCGCTCCTGTGCCCTGACCTTTGACTACTGTTCGATTATATTAAACAGAATTGGTTCAGTATACCTCCGGAACAACATACTAAAATTTTGTCGCAATAGAAGCATTTTTAGTCAAGTAATAAGAATAACGGCTATGGAATAAATCTCGCTCCTGGGCCCTGACCTTTGACTCCATTTCGATTATATTAAACAGAATTGGTTCAGTATACCTCCGGAAAAACATACTAAAGTTTTGTCGCAATAGAAGCATTTTTAGTCAAGTTATGAGGATAATGGCTGTGGAATAAATCTCGCTCCTGTGCCCTGACCTTTGATTCCATTTCGATTATATTAAACAGAATTGGTTCAGTATACCTCCGGAACAACATACTAAAGTTTTGTCGCAATAGAAGCATTTTTAGTCAAGTTATGAGGATAATGGCTGTGGAATAAATCTCGCTCCTGTGCCCTGACCTTTGACTCCATTACGATTATATTAAACAGAATTGGTTCAGTATACCTCCGGAACAACATGCTAAAGTTTTGTCGCAATTGAAGCATTTTTAGTCAAGTTATGAGGATAACGGCTGTGGAATAAATCTCGCTCCTGTGCCCTGACCTTTGACCCCATTTCGATGATATTTAACAGAACCGGTTCAGTATACCTAAGGAACAACATACTAAAGTTTTGTCGCAATAGAAGCATTTTTAGTCAAGTTATGAGGATAATGGCTGTGGAATAAATCTCGCTCCTGTGCCCTGACCTTTGTCTCCATTTCGATTATATTAAACAGAATTGGTTCAGTATACCTCCGGAACAATATACTAAAGTTTTGTCGTAATAGAAGCATTTTTAGGCAAGTTATGAGGATAATGGCTGTGGAATAAATCTCGCTCCTGTGCCTTGACCTTGGACTCCATTTCGATTATATTAAACAGAATTATTTCAGTATACCTCAGGAACAACATACTAATGTTATGTCGCAATAGAAGCATTTTTAGTCAAGTTATGAAGATAATGGCTGTGGAATAAATATCGCTCCTGTGCCCTGACCTTTGACCCCATTTCGATGATATTTAACAGAACCGGTTCAGTATACCTAAGGAACAACATACTAAAGTTTTGTCGCAATAGAAACATTTTTAGTCAAATTATGAGGATAATGGATGTGGAATAAATCTCGCTCATGTGCCCTGACCTTTGACCCCATTTCGATGATATTCAACAGAACCGGTTCAGTATACATCCGGAACAACATACTAAAGTTTTGTCGCAATAGAAGCATTTTTAGTCAAGTTATGAGGATAATGGCTGTGGAATAAATCTCGCTCCTGTGCCCTGATCTTTGACTCCATTTCGATGGTATTTTGCAGAATTGGTTCAGTATGCCTCGAGAACAAGATAACAAAGTTTTGTCGCAATAGAAACATTTTTAGTCAAGTTATGAGGATAACGGCTGTGGAATAAATTTCGCTCCTGTGCCCTGACCTTTGACTCCATTTCGATTATATTATGCAGAATTGGTAAAGTATGCCTCCAGAACAACATAACAAAGTTTTGTCGCATTAGAAATATTTGTAGTCAAATTAAGAGGATAATTGCTGCGGAATAAATCTCGCGCCTGTGCCCTGACCTTTGACCCCATTTCGATGATATTCAATAGAACCGGTTCAGTATACCTCCGGAACAACATACTAAAGTTTTGTGGCAATAGAAGCATTTTTAGTCAAGTTATGAGGATAATGGCTGTGGAATAAATCTCGCTCCTGTGCCCTGACCTTTGACTCCATTTCGATTATATTAAAGAGAATTGGTTCAGTATACCTCCGAAACAACATACTAAAGTTTTGTCGCAATAGAAGCATTTTTAGTCAAGTAATAAGGATAATGGCTGAGAAATAAATCTCGCTCCTGTGCCCTGACCTTTGACTCCAGTTCGATTATATTAAACAGAATTGGTTCAGTATACCTCCGGAACAACATACTAAAGTTTTGTCGCAATAGAAGCATTTTTAGTCAAGTTATGAGGATAATGGCTGTGGAATAAATCTCGCTCCTGTGCCCTGACCTTTGACTCCATTACGATTATATTAAACAGAATTTGTTCAGTATACCTCCGGAACAACATGCTAAAGTTTTGTCGCAATAGAAGCATTTTTAGTCAAGTTATGAGGATAATGGCTGTGGAATAAATCTCGCTCCTGTGCCCTGACCTTTGACTCCATTACGATTATATTAAACAGAATTGGTTCAGTATACCTCCGGAACAACATACTAAAGTTTTGTCGCAATAGAAGCATTTTTAGTCAAGTTATGAGGATAATGGCTGAGGAATAAATCTCGCTCCTGTGCCCTGTCCTTTGACTCCATTTCGATTATATTAAACAGAATTGGTTCAGTATACCTCCGGAACAACATACTAAAGTTTTGTCGCAATAGAAGCATTTTTAGTCAAGTTATGAGGATAATGGCTGAGGAATAAATCTCGCTCCTGTGCCCTGTCCTTTGACTCCATTTCGATTATAATAAACAGAATTGGTTCAGTATACCTCCGGAACAACATACTAAAGTTTTGTCGCAATAGAAGCATTTTTAGACAAGTTATGAGGATAACGGCTGTGGAATAAATCTCGCTCCTGTGTCCTGACCTTTGACTCCATTTCGATTATATTAAACAGAATTGGTTTAGTATACCTCCGGAACAACATACTAAAGTTTTGTCACAATAGAAGCATTTTTAGTCAAGTTATGAGGATAATGGCTGAGGAATAAATCTCGCTCCTGTGCCCTGACCTTTGACTCCATTTCGATTATATTAAACAGAATTGGTTCAGTATACCTCCGGAACAATATACTAAAGTTTTGTCGTAATAGAAGCATTTTTAGGCAAGTTATGAGGATAATGGCTGTGGAATAAATCTCGCTCCTGTGCCCTGACCTTGGACTCCATTTCGATTATATTAAACAGAATTATTTCAGTATACCTCCTGAACATCATTCTAATGTTATGTCGCAATAGAAGCATTTTTAGTCAAGTTATGAAGATAATGGCTGTGGAATAAATCTCGCTCCTGTGCCCTGAACTTTGATTCCATTTCGATTATATTAAACAGAGTTGGTTCAGTATACCTCCGGAACAACATACTAATGTTATGTCGCAATAGAAACATTTTTAGTCAAATTATGAGGATCATGGATGTGGAATAAATCTCCGTCATGTGCCCTGACCTTTGACCCCATTTCGATGATATTCAACAGAACCGGTTCAGTATACCTCCGGAACAACATACTAAAGTTTTGTCGCAATAGAAGCATTTTTAGTCAAGTTATGAGGATAACGTCTGTGGAATAAATTTCGCTCCTGTGCCCTGACCTTTGACTCCAGTTCGATTATATTAAACAGAATTGGTTCAGTATACCTCTAGAACAAGATAACAAAGTTTTGTCGCAATAGAAACATTTTTAGTCAAGTTATGAGGATAACGGCTGTGGAATAAATTTCGCTCCTGTGCCCTGACCTTTGACTCCAGTTCGATTATATTAAACAGAATTGGTTCAGTATACCTCTAGAACAAGATAACAAAGTTTTGTCGCATTAGAAATATTTTTAGTCAAATTAAGAGGATAATTGCTGCGGAATAAATCTCGCGCCTGTGCCCTGACCTTTGACCCCATTTCGATGATATTCAATAGAACCGGTTCAGTATACCTCCGGAACAACATACTAAAGTTTTGTGGCAATAGAAGCATTTTTAGTCAAGTTATGAGGATAATGGCTGTGGAATAAATCTCGCTCCTGTGCCCTGACCTTTGACTCCATTTCGATTATATTAAAGAGAATTGGTTCAGTATACCTCCGGAACAACATACTACAGTTTTGTCGCAATAGAAGCATTTTTAGTCAAGTAATAAGGATAATGGCTGAGGAATAAATCTAACTCCTGTGCATTGACCTTTGACTCCAGTTCGATTATATTAAACAGAATTGGTTCAGTATACCTCCGGAACAACATACTAAAGTTTTGTCCCAATAGAAGCATTTTCAGTCAAGTAATAAGGATAATGGCTGTGGAATAAATCTCGCTCCTGTGCCCTGACCTTTGACTCAATTTCGATTATATTAAACAAAACTGATTCAGTATACCTCCGGAACAACATACTAAAATTTTACCGCAATAGAAGCATTTTTAGTCAAGTAATAAGGATAACGGCTGTGAAATGAATCTCGCTCCTGTGCCCTGACCTTTGACTCCATTTCGATTATATTAAACAGAATTGGTTCAGTATACCTCCGGAAAAACATACTAAAGTTTTGTCGCAATTGAAGCATTTTTAGTCAAGTAATAAGGATAACGGCTGTGGAATAAATCTCGCGCCTGTGCGCTGACCTTTGACTCCATTTCGATTATATTAAACAGAATTGGTTCAGTATACCCCCGGAACAAAATACTAAAGTTTTGTCGCAACTGAAGCATTTTTTGTCAAGTTATGAGGATAATGGCTGAGGAATAAATCTCGCTCCTGTGCCCTGACCTTTGACTCCAGTTCGATAATATTAAACAGAATTGGTTCAGTATACCTCCGGAACAACATACTAAAGTTTTATCGCAATAGAAGAATTTTTAGTCAAGTAATAAGGATAATGGCTGAGGAATAAATCTCGCTCCTGTGCCCTGACCTTTGACTCCAGTTCGATTATATTAAACAGAATTGGTTCAGTGTACCTCCGGAACAACATACTAAAGTTTTGTCGCAATAGAAGCATTTTTAGTCAAGTAACAAGGATAATGGCTGTGGAATAAATCTCGCTCCTGTGCCCTGACCTTTGACTTCATTTCGATTATATTAAACAGAACTGGTTCAGTATACCTATGGAACAACATACTAAAATTTTGTCGCAATAGAAGCATTTTTAGTCAAGTAATAAGGATAACGGCTGTGAAATAAATCTCGCTCCTGTGCCCTGATCTTTGACTCAATTTCGATTATATTAAACAGAATTGGTTCAGTATACCTCCGGAACAACATACTAAAATTTTGTCGCAATAGAAGCATTTTTAGTCAAGTAATAAGGATAACGGCTGTGGAATAAATCTCGCTCCTGTGCCCTGACCTTAGACTCCATTTCGATTATATTAAACAGAATTGGTTCAGTATACCTCCGGAACAACATACTAAAGTTTTGTCGCAATAGAAGCATTTTTAGTCAAGTTATGAGGATAATGGCTGAGGAATAAATCTCGCTCCTGTGCCCTGTCCTTTGACTCCATTTCGATTATATTAAACAGAATTGGTTCAGTATACCTCCGGAACAACATACTAAAGTTTTGTCGCAATAGAAGCATTTTTAGTCAAGTTATGAGGATAATGGCTGAGGAATAAATCTCGCTCCTGTGCCCTGTCCTTTGACTCCATTTCGATTATATTAAACAGAATTGGTTCAGTATACCTCCGGAACAACATACTAAAGTTTTGTCGCAATAGAAGCATTTTTAGTCAAGTTATGAGGATAACGGCTGAGGAATAAATCTCGCTCCTGTGCCCTGTCCTTTGACTCCATTTCGATTATATTAAACAGAATTGATTCAGTATACCTCCGGAACAACATACTAAAGTTTTGTCGCAATAGAAGCATTTTTAGTCAAGTTATGAGGATAATGGCTGAGGAATAAATCTCGCTCCTGTGCCCTGTCCTTTGACTCCATTTCGATTATATTAAACAGAATTGGTTCATAGTCAAGTTATGAGGATAATGGCTGTGGAATAAATCTCGCTCCTGTGCCCTGACCTTTGACTCCATTTCGATTATATTAAAGAGAATTATTTCAGTATACCTCCTGAACATCATTCTAATGTTATGTCGCAATAGAAGCATTTTTAGTCAAGTTATGAAGATAATGGCTGTGGAATAAATCTCGCTCCTGTGCCCTGAACTTTGATTCCATTTCGATTATATTAAACAGAGTTGGTTCAGTATACCTCCGGAACAACATACTAATGTTATGTCGCAATAGAAACATTTTTAGTCAAATTATGAGGATCATGGATGTGGAATAAATCTCCGTCATGTGCCCTGACCTTTGACCCCATTTCGATGATATTCAACAGAACCGGTTCAGTATACCTCCGGAACAACATACTAAAGTTTTGTCGCAATAGAAGCATTTTTAGTCAAGTAATAAGGATAACGGCTGTGGAATAAATCTAGCTCCTGTGCCCTGACCTTTGACTCCAGTTCGATTATATTAAACAGAATTGGTTCAGTATACCTCTAGAACAACATACTAAAGTTTTGTCGCAATAGAAGCATTTTTAGTCAAGTAATGAGGATAACGGCTGTGGAATAAATCTCGCTCCTGTGCCCTGACCTTTGACTCCAGTTCGATTATATTAAACAGAATTGGTTCAGTATACCTCTAGAACAAGATAACAAAGTTTTGTCGCAATAGAAGCATTTTTAGTCAAGTTATGAGGATAATGGCTGAGGAATAAATCTCGCTCCTGTGCCCTGACCTTTGACTCCATTTCGATTATATTAAACAGAATTGGTTCAGTATACCTCTAGAACAACATACTAAAGTTTTGTCGCAATAGAAGCATTTTTAGTCAAGTTATGAGGATAATGGCTGAGGAATAAATCTCGCTCCTGTGCCCTGACCTTTGTCTCCATTTCGATTATATTAAACAGAATTGGTTCAGTATACCTCCGGAACAACATACTAAAGTTTTGTCGTAATAGAAGCATTTTTAGGCAAGTTATGAGGATAATGGCTGTGGAATAAATCTCGCTCCTGTGCCCTGACCTTGGACTCCATTTCGATTATATTAAACAGAATTATTTCAGTATACCTCCTGAACAACATACTAATGTTATGTCGCAATAGAAGCATTTTTAGTCAAGTTATGAAGATAATGGCTGTGGAATAAATATCGCTCCTGTGCCCTGACCTTTGACCCCATTTCGATGATATTTAACAGAACCGGTTCAGTATACCTAAGGAACAACATACTAAAGTTTTGTCGCAATAGAAACATTTTTAGTCAAAGTATGAGGATAATGGATGTGGAATAAATCTCGCTCATGTGCCCTGACCTTTGACCCCATTTCGATGATATTCAACAGAACCGGTTCAGTATACATCCGGAACAACATACTAAAGTTTTGTCGCAATAGAAGCATTTTTAGTCAAGTTATGAGGATAATGGCTGTGGAATAAATCTCGCTCCTGTGCCCTGATCTTTGACTCCATTTCGATGGTATTTTGCAGAATTGGTTCAGTATGCCTCGAGAACAAGATAACAAAGTTTTGTCGCAATAGAAACATTTTTAGTCAAGTTATGAGGATAACGGCTGTGGAATAAATTTCGCTCCTGTGCCCTGACCTTTGACTCCATTTCGATTATATTATGCAGAATTGGTAAAGTATGCCTCCAGAACAACATAACAAAGTTTTGTCGCATTAGAAATATTTGTAGTCAAATTAAGAGGATAATTGCTGCGGAATAAATCTCGCGCCTGTGCCCTGACCTTTGACCCCATTTCGATGATATTCAATAGAACCGGTTCAGTATACCTCCGGAACAACATACTAAAGTTTTGTGGCAATAGAAGCATTTTTAGTCAAGTTATGAGGATAATGGCTGTGGAATAAATCTCGCTCCTGTGCCCTGACCTTTGACTCCATTTCGATTATATTAAAGAGAATTGGTTCAGTATACCTCCGAAACAACATACTAAAGTTTTGTCGCAATAGAAGCATTTTTAGTCAAGTAATAAGGATAATGGCTGAGAAATAAATCTCGCTCCTGTGCCCTGACCTTTGACTCCAGTTCGATTATATTAAACAGAATTGGTTCAGTATACCTCCGGAACAACATACTAAAGTTTTGTCGCAATAGAAGCATTTTTAGTCAAGTTATGAGGATAATGGCTGTGGAATAAATCTCGCTCCTGTGCCCTGACCTTTGACTCCATTACGATTATATTAAACAGAATTTGTTCAGTATACCTCCGGAACAACATGCTAAAGTTTTGTCGCAATAGAAGCATTTTTAGTCAAGTTATGAGGATAATGGCTGTGGAATAAATCTCGCTCCTGTGCCCTGACCTTTGACTCCATTACGATTATATTAAACAGAATTGGTTCAGTATACCTCCGGAACAACATACTAAAGTTTTGTCGCAATAGAAGCATTTTTAGTCAAGTTATGAGGATAATGGCTGAGGAATAAATCTCGCTCCTGTGCCCTGTCCTTTGACTCCATTTCGATTATATTAAACAGAATTGGTTCAGTATACCTCCGGAACAACATACTAAAGTTTTGTCGCAATAGAAGCATTTTTAGTCAAGTTATGAGGATAATGGCTGAGGAATAAATCTCGCTCCTGTGCCCTGTCCTTTGACTCCATTTCGATTATAATAAACAGAATTGGTTCAGTATACCTCCGGAACAACATACTAAAGTTTTGTCGCAATAGAAGCATTTTTAGGCAAGTTATGAGGATAATGGCTGTGGAATAAATCTCGCTCCTGTGCCCTGACCTTTGGACTCCATTTCGATTATATTAAACAGAATTATTTCAGTATACCTCCTGAACATCATTCTAATGTTATGTCGCAATAGAAGCATTTTTAGTCAAGTTATGAAGATAATGGCTGTGGAATAAATCTCGCTCCTGTGCCCTGACCTTTGACTCCATTTCGATTATATTAAACAGAATTGGTTCAGTATACCTCCGGAACAACATACTAAAGTTTTGTCGCAATAGAAGCATTTTTAGTCAAGTTATGAGGATAATGGCTGTGGAATAAATCTCGCTCCTGTGCCCTGACCTTTGACTCCATTTCGATTATATTAAACAGAATTGGTTCAGTATACCTCCAGAACAGCATAACAAAGTTTCGTCGCAATAGAAACATTTTTAGTCAAATTATGAGGATAATTGCTGCGGAATAAATCTCGCGCCTCTGCTCTGACCTTTGACCCCATTTCAAGGATATTCAACAGAACCGGTTTAGTATACCTCCGGAAACACCTTCTAAAGTTTTGTCGCAATAGAAGCATTTTTAGTCAAGTTATGAGGATAATGGCTGTGGAATAAATCTCGCTCCTGTGCCCTGACCTTTGACTCCATTTCGATTATATTATGCAGAATTGGTTAAGTATACCTCCGGAACAACATACTAAAGTTTTGTCGCAATAGAAGCATTTTTAGTCAAGTTATGAGGATAATGGCTGTGGAATAAATCTCGCTCCTGTGCCCTGACCTTTGACTCCATTTCGATGATATTCAACAGAACCGGTTCAGTATACCTCCGGAACAACATACTAAAGTTTTGTCGCAATAGAAGCATTTTTAGTCAAGCTATGAGGATAATGGTTGTGGAATAAATCTCGCTCCTGTGCCCTGACCTTTGACTCCATTTCGATTATATTAAACAGAATTGGTTCAGTATACCTCCGGAACAACATACTAAAGTTTTGTCGCAATAGAAGCATTTTTAGTCAAGTTATGAGGATAATGGCTGTGGAATAAATCTCGCTATTGTGCCCTGACCTTTGACTCCATTTCGATTATATTAAACAGAATTGGTTCAGTATACTTCCGGAACAACATACTAAAGTTTTGTCGCAATAGAAGCATTTTTAGTCAAGTTATGAGGATAATGGCTGTGGAATAAATCTCGCTCCTGTGCCCTGACCTTTGACTCCATTTCGATTATATTAAACAGAATTGGTTCAGTATACCTCCGGAACAACATACTAAAGTTTTGTCGCAATAGAAGCATTTTTAGTCAAGTTATGAGGATAATGGCTGCGGAATAAATCTCGCTCCTGTGCCCTGACCTTTGACTCCATTTCGATTATATTAAACAGAATTGGTTCAGTATGAATCCAGAACAACATACTAAAGTTTTGTCGCAATAGAAGCATTTTTAGTCAAGTTATGAGGATAATGGCTGTGGAATAAATCTTGCTCCTGTGCCCTGACCTTTGACACCATTTCGATTATATTATGCAGAATTGGTTCAGTATACCTCCGGAACAACATACTAAAGTTTTGTCGCAATAGAAGCATTTTTAGTCAAGTTATGAGGATAATGGCTGTGAAATAAATCTCGCTCCTGTGCCCTGACCTTTGACTCCATTTCGATTATATTAAACAGAATTGGTTCAGTATACATCCGGAACAACATACTAAAGTTTTGTCGCAATAGAAGCATTTTTAGTCAAGTTATGAGGATAATGGCTGTGGAATAAATCTCGCTCCTGTGCCCTGACCTTTGACTTCATTTCGATTATATTAAACAGAATTGGTTCAGTATACCCCCCGAACAACATACTAAAGTTTTGTCGCAATAGAAGCATTTGTAGTCAAGTTATGAGGATAATGGCTGAGGAATAAATCTCGCTCCTGTGCCATGACCTTTGACTCCAGTTCGATTATATTAAACAGAATTGGTTCAGTATACCTCCGGAACAACATACTAAAGTTTTGTAGCAATAGAAGAATTTTTAGTCAAGTAATAAGGATAATGGCTGAGGAATAAATCTCGCTCCTGTGCCCTGACCTTTGACTCCAGTTCGATTATATTAAACAGAATTGGTTCAGTGTACCTCCGGAACAACATACTAAAGTTTTGTCGCAATAGAAGCATTTTTAGTCAAGTTATGAGGATAATGGCTATGGAATAAATCTCGCTCCTGTGCCCTGACCTTTAACTCCATTTCGAATATATTAAACAGAATTGGTTTAGTATATCTCCGGAAAAACATACTTAAGTTTTGTCGCAATAGAAGCATTTTTAGTCAAGTTATGAGGATAATGGCTGTGGAATAAATCTCGCTCAAGTGCCGTGACCTTTGACTCCATTTCGATGATATTTAACAGAACCGGTTCAGTATACCTCCGGAACAACATACTAAAGTTTTGTCGCAATAGAAGCATTTTTAGTCAAGTTATGAGGATAATGGCTGTGGAATAAATCTCGCTCCTGTGCCTTGACCTTTGACTCCATTTCGATTATATTAAACAGAATTGGTTCAGTATACCTCCGGAACAACATACTAAAGTTTTGTCGCAATTGAAGCATTTTTAGTCAAGTTATGAGGATAACGGCTGTGGAATAAATCTCGCTCCTGTGCCCTGACTTTTGACTCCATTTCGATGATATTATGCAGAATTGGTTCAGTATGCCTCTAGAACAAGATAAAAAAGTTTTGCCGTAATAGAAACATTTTTAGTCAAGTTATGAGGATAACGGCTGTGGAATAAATTTCGCTCCTGTGCCCTGACCTTTGACTCCATTTCGATTATATTATGCAGAATTGGTAAAGTATGCCTCCAGAACAACATACTAAAGTTTTGTCGCATTAGAAACATTTTTAGTCAAATTAAGAGGATAATGGCTGTGGAATAAATCTCGCTCATGTGCCCTGACATTTGACCCCATTTCGATAATATTCAACAGAACCGGTTCAGCATACCTCCGGAACAACATACTAAAGTTTTGTCGCAATAAAAGCATTTTTAGTCTAGTTATTCGGATAATGGCTATGGAATAAATCTCGCTCCTGTGCCCTGAAATTTGACTCCATTTCGATTATATTAAACAGAATTGGTTCAGTATACCCCCGGAACAACATACTAAAGTTTTGTCGCAATTGAAGCATTTTTTGTCAAGCTATGAGGATAATGGCTGAGGAATAAATCTCGCTCCTGTGCCCTGACCTTTGACTCCAGTTCGATTATGTTAAACTGAATTGGTTCAGTATACCTCCGGAACAACATACTAAAGTTTTGTCGCAATAGAAGAATTTTTAGTCAAGTAATAAGGATAATGGCTGAGGAATAAATCTCGCTCCTGTGCCCTGACCTTTGACTACTGTTCGATTATATTAAACAGAATTGGTTCAGTATACCTCCGGAACAACATACTAAAATTTTGTCGCAATAGAAGCATTTTTAGTCAAGTAATAAGAATAACGGCTATGGAATAAATCTCGCTCCTGGGCCCTGACCTTTGACTCCATTTCGATTATATTAAACAGAATTGGTTCAGTATACCTCCGGAAAAACATACTAAAGTTTTGTCGCAATAGAAGCATTTTTAGTCAAGTTATGAGGATAATGGCTGTGGAATAAATCTCGCTCCTGTGCCCTGACCTTTGATTCCATTTCGATTATATTAAACAGAATTGGTTCAGTATACCTCCGGAACAACATACTAAAGTTTTGTCGCAATAGAAGCATTTTTAGTCAAGTTATGAGGATAATGGCTGTGGAATAAATCTCGCTCCTGTGCCCTGACCTTTGACTCCATTACGATTATATTAAACAGAATTGGTTCAGTATACCTCCGGAACAACATGCTAAAGTTTTGTCGCAATTGAAGCATTTTTAGTCAAGTTATGAGGATAACGGCTGTGGAATAAATCTCGCTCCTGTGCCCTGACCTTTGACCCCATTTCGATGATATTTAACAGAACCGGTTCAGTATACCTAAGGAACAACATACTAAAGTTTTGTCGCAATAGAAGCATTTTTAGTCAAGTTATGAGGATAATGGCTGTGGAATAAATCTCGCTCCTGTGCCCTGACCTTTGTCTCCATTTCGATTATATTAAACAGAATTGGTTCAGTATACCTCCGGAACAATATACTAAAGTTTTGTCGTAATAGAAGCATTTTTAGGCAAGTTATGAGGATAATGGCTGTGGAATAAATCTCGCTCCTGTGCCTTGACCTTGGACTCCATTTCGATTATATTAAACAGAATTATTTCAGTATACCTCAGGAACAACATACTAATGTTATGTCGCAATAGAAGCATTTTTAGTCAAGTTATGAAGATAATGGCTGTGGAATAAATATCGCTCCTGTGCCCTGACCTTTGACCCCATTTCGATGATATTTAACAGAACCGGTTCAGTATACCTAAGGAACAACATACTAAAGTTTTGTCGCAATAGAAACATTTTTAGTCAAATTATGAGGATAATGGATGTGGAATAAATCTCGCTCATGTGCCCTGACCTTTGACCCCATTTCGATGATATTCAACAGAACCGGTTCAGTATACATCCGGAACAACATACTAAAGTTTTGTCGCAATAGAAGCATTTTTAGTCAAGTTATGAGGATAATGGCTGTGGAATAAATCTCGCTCCTGTGCCCTGATCTTTGACTCCATTTCGATGGTATTTTGCAGAATTGGTTCAGTATGCCTCGAGAACAAGATAACAAAGTTTTGTCGCAATAGAAACATTTTTAGTCAAGTTATGAGGATAACGGCTGTGGAATAAATTTCGCTCCTGTGCCCTGACCTTTGACTCCATTTCGATTATATTATGCAGAATTGGTAAAGTATGCCTCCAGAACAACATAACAAAGTTTTGTCGCATTAGAAATATTTGTAGTCAAATTAAGAGGATAATTGCTGCGGAATAAATCTCGCGCCTGTGCCCTGACCTTTGACCCCATTTCGATGATATTCAATAGAACCGGTTCAGTATACCTCCGGAACAACATACTAAAGTTTTGTGGCAATAGAAGCATTTTTAGTCAAGTTATGAGGATAATGGCTGTGGAATAAATCTCGCTCCTGTGCCCTGACCTTTGACTCCATTTCGATTATATTAAAGAGAATTGGTTCAGTATACCTCCGAAACAACATACTAAAGTTTTGTCGCAATAGAAGCATTTTTAGTCAAGTAATAAGGATAATGGCTGAGAAATAAATCTCGCTCCTGTGCCCTGACCTTTGACTCCAGTTCGATTATATTAAACAGAATTGGTTCAGTATACCTCCGGAACAACATACTAAAGTTTTGTCGCAATAGAAGCATTTTTAGTCAAGTTATGAGGATAATGGCTGTGGAATAAATCTCGCTCCTGTGCCCTGACCTTTGACTCCATTACGATTATATTAAACAGAATTTGTTCAGTATACCTCCGGAACAACATGCTAAAGTTTTGTCGCAATAGAAGCATTTTTAGTCAAGTTATGAGGATAATGGCTGTGGAATAAATCTCGCTCCTGTGCCCTGACCTTTGACTCCATTACGATTATATTAAACAGAATTGGTTCAGTATACCTCCGGAACAACATACTAAAGTTTTGTCGCAATAGAAGCATTTTTAGTCAAGTTATGAGGATAATGGCTGAGGAATAAATCTCGCTCCTGTGCCCTGTCCTTTGACTCCATTTCGATTATATTAAACAGAATTGGTTCAGTATACCTCCGGAACAACATACTAAAGTTTTGTCGCAATAGAAGCATTTTTAGTCAAGTTATGAGGATAATGGCTGAGGAATAAATCTCGCTCCTGTGCCCTGTCCTTTGACTCCATTTCGATTATAATAAACAGAATTGGTTCAGTATACCTCCGGAACAACATACTAAAGTTTTGTCGCAATAGAAGCATTTTTAGGCAAGTTATGAGGATAATGGCTGTGGAATAAATCTCGCTCCTGTGCCCTGACCTTGGACTCCATTTCGATTATATTAAACAGAATTATTTCAGTATACCTCCTGAACATCATTCTAATGTTATGTCGCAATAGAAGCATTTTTAGTCAAGTTATGAAGATAATGGCTGTGGAATAAATCTCGCTCCTGTGCCCTGAACTTTGATTCCATTTCGATTATATTAAACAGAGTTGGTTCAGTATACCTCCGGAACAACATACTAATGTTATGTCGCAATAGAAACATTTTTAGTCAAATTATGAGGATCATGGATGTGGAATAAATCTCCGTCATGTGCCCTGACCTTTGACCCCATTTCGATGATATTCAACAGAACCGGTTCAGTATACCTCCGGAACAACATACTAAAGTTTTGTCGCAATAGAAGCATTTTTAGTCAAGTTATGAGGATAACGTCTGTGGAATAAATTTCGCTCCTGTGCCCTGACCTTTGACTCCAGTTCGATTATATTAAACAGAATTGGTTCAGTATACCTCTAGAACAAGATAACAAAGTTTTGTCGCAATAGAAACATTTTTAGTCAAGTTATGAGGATAACGGCTGTGGAATAAATTTCGCTCCTGTGCCCTGACCTTTGACTCCAGTTCGATTATATTAAACAGAATTGGTTCAGTATACCTCTAGAACAAGATAACAAAGTTTTGTCGCAATAGAAGCATTTTTAGTCAAGTTATGAGGATAATGGCTGAGGAATAAATCTCGCTCCTGTGCCCTGTCCTTTGACTCCATTTCGATTATAATAAACAGAATTGGTTCAGTATACCTCCGGAACAACATACTAAAGTTTTGTCGCAATAGAAGCATTTTTAGTCAAGTTATGAGGATAATGGCTGTGGAATAAATCTCGCTCCTGTGCCCTGACCTTTGACTCCATTTCGATTATATTAAACAGAATTGGTTTAGTATATCTCCGGAACAACATACTTAAGTTTTGTCGCAATAGAAGCATTTTTAGTCAAGTTATGAGGATAATGGCTGTGGAATAAATCTCGCTCAAGTGCCGTGACCTTTGACTCCATTTCGATGATATTTAACAGAACCGGTTCAGTATACCTCCGGAACAACATACTAAAGTTTTGTCGCAATAGAAGCATTTTTAGTCAAGTTATGAGGATAATGGCTGTGGAATAAATCTCGCTCCTGTGCCTTGACCTTTGACTCCATTTCGATTATATTAAACAGAATTGGTTCAGTATACCTCCGGAACAACATACTAAAGTTTTGTCGCAATTGAAGCATTTTTAGTCAAGTTATGAGGATAACGGCTGTGGAATAAATCTCGCTCCTGTGCCCTGACCTTTGACTCCATTTCGATTATATTAAACAGAATTGGTTCAGTATGCCTCTAGAACAAGATAAAAAAGTTTTGCCGTAATAGAAACATTTTTAGTCAAGTTATGAGGATAACGGCTGTGGAATAAATTTCGCTCCTGTGCCCTGACCTTTGACTCCATTTCGATTATATTATGCAGAATTGGTTCAGTATACCTCCAGAACAACATACTAAAGTTTTGTCGCATTAGAAACATTTTTAGTCAAATTAAGAGGATAATGGCTGTGGAATAAATCTCGCTCATGTGCCCTGACATTTGACCCCATTTCGATAATATTAAACAGAACCGGTTCAGCATACCTCCGGAACAACATACTAAAGTTTTGTCGCAATAAAAGCATTTTTAGTCTAGTTATTCGGATAATGGCTATGGAATAAATCTCGCTCCTGTGCCCTGAAATTTGACTCCATTTCGATTATATTAAACAGAATTGGTTCAGTATACCCCCGGAACAACATACTAAAGTTTTGTCGCAATTGAAGCATTTTTTGTCAAGTTATGAGGATAATGGCTGAGGAATAAATCTCGCTCCTGTGCCCTGACCTTTGACTCCAGTTCGATTATATTAAACTGAATTGGTTCAGTATACCTCCGGAACAACATACTAAAGTTTTGTCGCAATAGAAGAATTTTTAGTCAAGTAATAAGGATAATGGCTGAGGAATAAATCTCGCTCCTGTGCCCTGACCTTTGACTACTGTTCGATTATATTAAACAGAATTGGTTCAGTATACCTCCGGAACAACATACTAAAATTTTGTCGCAATAGAAGCATTTTTAGTCAAGTAATAAGGATAACGGCTATGGAATAAATCTCGCTCCTGTGCCCTGACCTTTGACTCCATTTCGATTATATTAAACAGAATTGGTTCAGTATACCTCCGGAACAACATACTAAAGTTTTGTCGCAATAGAAGCATTTTTAGTCAAGTTATGAGGATAATGGCTGTGGAATAAATCTCGCTCCTGTGCCCTGACCTTTGACTCCATTTCGATTATATTAAACAGAATTGGTTCAGTATACCTCCGGAACAACATACTAAAGTTTTGTCGCAATAGAAGCATTTTTAGTCAAGTTATGAGGATAATGGCTGTGGAATAAATCTCGCTCCTGTGCCCTGACCTTTGACTCCATTTCGATTATATTAAACAGAATTGGTTCAGTATACCTCCGGAACAACATGCTAAAGTTTTGTCGCAATTGAAGCATTTTTAGTCAAGTTATGAGGATAACGGCTGTGGAATAAATCTCGCTCCTGTGCCCTGACCTTTGACCCCATTTCGATGATATTTAACAGAACCGGTTCAGTATACCTAAGGAACAACATACTAAAGTTTTGTCGCAATAGAAGCATTTTTAGTCAAGTTATGAGGATAATGGCTGTGGAATAAATCTCGCTCCTGTGCCCTGACCTTTGTCTCCATTTCGATTATATTAAACAGAATTGGTTCAGTATACCTCCGGAACAATATACTAAAGTTTTGTCGTAATAGAAGCATTTTTAGGCAAGTTATGAGGATAATGGCTGTGGAATAAATCTCGCTCCTGTGCCTTGACCTTGGACTCCATTTCGATTATATTAAACAGAATTATTTCAGTATACCTCAGGAACAACATACTAATGTTATGTCGCAATAGAAGCATTTTTAGTCAAGTTATGAAGATAATGGCTGTGGAATAAATATCGCTCCTGTGCCCTGACCTTTGACCCCATTTCGATGATATTTAACAGAACCGGTTCAGTATACCTAAGGAACAACATACTAAAGTTTTGTCGCAATAGAAACATTTTTAGTCAAATTATGAGGATAATGGATGTGGAATAAATCTCGCTCATGTGCCCTGACCTTTGACCCCATTTCGATGATATTCAACAGAACCGGTTCAGTATACATCCGGAACAACATACTAAAGTTTTGTCGCAATAGAAGCATTTTTAGTCAAGTTATGAGGATAATGGCTGTGGAATAAATCTCGCTCCTGTGCCCTGATCTTTGACTCCATTTCGATGGTATTTTGCAGAATTGGTTCAGTATGCCTCGAGAACAAGATAACAAAGTTTTGTCGCAATAGAAACATTTTTAGTCAAGTTATGAGGATAACGGCTGTGGAATAAATTTCGCTCCTGTGCCCTGACCTTTGACTCCATTTCGATTATATTATGCAGAATTGGTAAAGTATGCCTCCAGAACAACATAACAAAGTTTTGTCGCATTAGAAATATTTGTAGTCAAATTAAGAGGATAATTGCTGCGGAATAAATCTCGCGCCTGTGCCCTGACCTTTGACCCCATTTCGATGATATTCAATAGAACCGGTTCAGTATACCTCCGGAACAACATACTAAAGTTTTGTGGCAATAGAAGCATTTTTAGTCAAGTTATGAGGATAATGGCTGTGGAATAAATCTCGCTCCTGTGCCCTGACCTTTGACTCCATTTCGATTATATTAAAGAGAATTGGTTCAGTATACCTCCGAAACAACATACTAAAGTTTTGTCGCAATAGAAGCATTTTTAGTCAAGTAATAAGGATAATGGCTGAGAAATAAATCTCGCTCCTGTGCCCTGACCTTTGACTCCAGTTCGATTATATTAAACAGAATTGGTTCAGTATACCTCCGGAACAACATACTAAAGTTTTGTCGCAATAGAAGCATTTTTAGTCAAGTTATGAGGATAATGGCTGTGGAATAAATCTCGCTCCTGTGCCCTGACCTTTGACTCCATTACGATTATATTAAACAGAATTTGTTCAGTATACCTCCGGAACAACATGCTAAAGTTTTGTCGCAATAGAAGCATTTTTAGTCAAGTTATGAGGATAATGGCTGTGGAATAAATCTCGCTCCTGTGCCCTGACCTTTGACTCCATTACGATTATATTAAACAGAATTGGTTCAGTATACCTCCGGAACAACATACTAAAGTTTTGTCGCAATAGAAGCATTTTTAGTCAAGTTATGAGGATAATGGCTGAGGAATAAATCTCGCTCCTGTGCCCTGTCCTTTGACTCCATTTCGATTATATTAAACAGAATTGGTTCAGTATACCTCCGGAACAACATACTAAAGTTTTGTCGCAATAGAAGCATTTTTAGTCAAGTTATGAGGATAATGGCTGAGGAATAAATCTCGCTCCTGTGCCCTGTCCTTTGACTCCATTTCGATTATAAT
Organism: Macrothele yani; assembly: GCA_039090855.1. Classification (NCBI taxonomy): domain Eukaryota; kingdom Metazoa; phylum Arthropoda; class Arachnida; order Araneae; family Macrothelidae; genus Macrothele; species Macrothele yani. Next base: position 60,280,072 of record CM077018.1, on the reverse strand, counting down.
AAACAGAATTGGTTCAGTATACCTCCGGAACAACATACTAAAGTTTTGTCGCAATAGAAGCATTTTTAGGCAAGTTATGAGGATAATGGCTGTGGAATAAATCTCGCTCCTGTGCCCTGACCTTGGACTCCATTTCGATTATATTAAACAGAATTATTTCAGTATACCTCCTGAACATCATTCTAATGTTATGTCGCAATAGAAGCATTTTTAGTCAAGTTATGAAGATAATGGCTGTGGAATAAATCTCGCTCCTGTGCCCTGAACTTTGATTCCATTTCGATTATATTAAACAGAGTTGGTTCAGTATACCTCCGGAACAACATACTAATGTTATGTCGCAATAGAAACATTTTTAGTCAAATTATGAGGATCATGGATGTGGAATAAATCTCCGTCATGTGCCCTGACCTTTGACCCCATTTCGATGATATTCAACAGAACCGGTTCAGTATACCTCCGGAACAACATACTAAAGTTTTGTCGCAATAGAAGCATTTTTAGTCAAGTTATGAGGATAACGTCTGTGGAATAAATTTCGCTCCTGTGCCCTGACCTTTGACTCCAGTTCGATTATATTAAACAGAATTGGTTCAGTATACCTCTAGAACAAGATAACAAAGTTTTGTCGCAATAGAAACATTTTTAGTCAAGTTATGAGGATAACGGCTGTGGAATAAATTTCGCTCCTGTGCCCTGACCTTTGACTCCAGTTCGATTATATTAAACAGAATTGGTTCAGTATACCTCTAGAACAAGATAACAAAGTTTTGTCGCAATAGAAGCATTTTTAGTCAAGTTATGAGGATAATGGCTGAGGAATAAATCTCGCTCCTGTGCCCTGTCCTTTGACTCCATTTCGATTATAATAAACAGAATTGGTTCAGTATACCTCCGGAACAACATACTAAAGTTTTGTCGCAATAGAAGCATTTTTAGGCAAGTTATGAGGATAATGGCTGTGGAATAAATCTCGCTCCTGTGCCCTGACCTTGGACTCCATTTCGATTATATTAAACAGAATTATTTCAGTATACCTCCTGAACATCATTCTAATGTTATGTCGCAATAGAAGCATTTTTAGTCAAGTTATGAAGATAATGGCTGTGGAATAAATCTCGCTCCTGTGCCCTGAACTTTGATTCCATTTCGATTATATTAAACAGAGTTGGTTCAGTATACCTCCGGAACAACATACTAATGTTATGTCGCAATAGAAACATTTTTAGTCAAATTATGAGGATCATGGATGTGGAATAAATCTCCGTCATGTGCCCTGACCTTTGACCCCATTTCGATGATATTCAACAGAACCGGTTCAGTATACCTCCGGAACAACATACTAAAGTTTTGTCGCAATAGAAGCATTTTTAGTCAAGTTATGAGGATAACGTCTGTGGAATAAATTTCCCGCCTGTGCCCTGACCTTTGACTCCAGTTCGATTATATTAAACAGAATTGGTTCAGTATACCTCTAGAACAAGATAACAAAGTTTTGTCGCAATAGAAACATTTTTAGTCAAGTTATGAGGATAACGGCTGTGGAATAAATTTCGCTCCTGTGCCCTGACCTTTGACTCCAGTTCGATTATATTAAACAGAATTGGTTCAGTATACCTCTAGAAGAAGATAACAAAGTTTTGTCGCATTAGAAATATTTTTAGTCAAATTAAGAGGATAATTGCTGCGGAATAAATCTCGCGCCTGTGCCCTGACCTTTGACCCCATTTCGATGATATTCAATAGAACCGGTGCAGTATACCTCCGGAACAACATACTAAAGTTTTGTGGCAATAGAAGCATTTTTAGTCAAGTTATGAGGATAATGGCTGTGGAATAAATCTCGCTCCTGTGCCCTGACCTTTGACTCCATTTCGATTATATTAAAGAGAATTGGTTCAGTATACCTCCGGAACAACATACTACAGTTTTGTCGCAATAGAAGCATTTTTAGTCAAGTAATAAGGATAATGGCTGAGAAATAAATCTAACTCCTGTGCATTGACCTTTGACTCCAGTTCGATTATATTAAACAGAATTGGTTCAGTATACCTCCGGAACAACATACTAAAGTTTTGTCCCAATAGAAGCATTTTCAGTCAAGTAATAAGGATAATGGCTGTGGAATAAATCTCGCTCCTGTGCCCTGACCTTTGACTCAATTTCGATTATATTAAACAAAACTGATTCAGTATACCTCCGGAACAACATACTAAAATTTTACCGCAATAGAAGCATTTTTAGTCAAGTAATAAGGATAACGGCTGTGAAATGAATCTCGCTCCTGTGCCCTGACCTTTGACTCCATTTCGATTATATTAAACAGAATTGGTTCAGTATACCTCCGGAAAAACATACTAAAGTTTTGTCGCAATTGAAGCATTTTTAGTCAAGTAATAAGGATAACGGCTGTGGAATAAATCTCGCGCCTGTGCGCTGACCTTTGACTCCATTTCGATTATATTAAACAGAATTGGTTCAGTATACCCCCGGAACAAAATACTAAAGTTTTGTCGCAACTGAAGCATTTTTAGTCAAGTTATGAGGATAATGGCTGAGGAATAAATCTCGCTCCTGTGCCCTGACCTTTGACTCCATTTCGATTATATTAAACAGAATTGGTTCAGTATACCTCCGGAACAACATACTAAAGTTTTATCGCAATAGAAGCATTTTTAGTCAAGTTAATAAGGATAATGGCTGAGGAATAAATCTCGCTCCTGTGCCCTGACCTTTGACTCCAGTTCGATTATATTAATCAGAATTGGTTCAGTATACCTCCGGAACAACATACTAAAGTTTTGTCGCAATAGAAGCATTTTTAGTCAAGTTATGAGGATAATGGCTGTGGAATAAATCTCGCTCCTGTGCCCTGACCTTTGACTCCATTTCGATTATATTAAACAGAATTGGTTCAGTATACCTATCCGGAACAACATACTAAAGTTTTGTCGCAATAGAAGCATTTTTAGTCAAGTAATAAGGATAATGGCTGTGAATAAATCTCGCTCCTGTGCCCTGACCTTTGACTCCAATTTCGATTATATTAAACAGAATTGGTTCAGTATACCTCCGGAACAACATACTAAAATTTTGTCGCAATAGAAGCATTTTTAGTCAAGTTATAAGGATAACGGCTGTGGAATAAATCTCGCTCCTGTGCCCTGACCTTGACTCCATTTCGATTATATTAAACAGAATCAGTATACCTCTAAATCGCAATGTGTCCGGTTCAGTATACCTCCGGAACAACATACTAAAGTTTTGTCGCAATAGAAGCATTTTTAGTCAAGTTATGAGGATAATGGCTGAGGAATAAATCTCGCTCCTGTGCCCTGTCGATTATATTATACCTCCGAACAGACATACTAAAGTTTTGTCGCAATAGAAGCATTTTTAGTCAAGTTATGAGGATAATGGCTGTGGAATAAATCTCGCTCCTGTGCCCTGACCTTTGACTCCATTTCGATTATATTAAAGAGAATTGGTTCAGTATACCTCCGGAACAACATACTAAAGTTTTGTCGCAATAGAAGCATTTTTAGTCAAGTAATAAGGATAATGGCTGAGGAATAAATCTAACTCCTGTGCATTGACCTTTGACTCCAGTTCGATTATATTAAACAGAATTGGTCCAGTATACCTCCGGAACAACATACTAAAGTTTTGTCCCAATAGAAGCATTTTCAGTCAAGTAATAAGGATAATGGCTGTGGAATAAATCTCGCTCCTGTGCCCTGACCTTTGACTCAATTTCGATTATATTAAACAAAACTGATTCAGTATACCCCGGAACAACATACTAAAATTTTACCGCAATAGAAGCATTTTTAGTCAAGTAATAAGGATAACGGCTGTGAAATGAATCTCGCTCCTGTGCCCTGACCTTTGACTCCATTTCGATTATATTAAACAGAATTGGTTCAGTATACCTCCGGAAAAACATACTAAAGTTTTGTCGCAATTGAAGCATTTTTAGTCAAGTAATAAGGATAACGGCTGTGGAATAAATCTCGCGCCTGTGCGCTGACCTTTGACTCCATTTCGATTATATTAAACAGAATTGGTTCAGTATACCCCGGAACAAAATACTAAAGTTTTGTCGCAACTGAAGCATTTTTTGTCAAGTTATGAGGATAATGGCTGAGGAATAAATCTCGCTCCTGTGCCCTGACCTTTGACTCCAGTTCGATAATATTAAACAGAATTGGTTCAGTATACCTCCGGAACAACATACTAAAGTTTTATCGCAATAGAAGAATTTTTAGTCAAGTAATAAGGATAATGGCTGAGGAATAAATCTCGCTCCTGTGCCCTGACCTTTGACTCCAGTTCGATTATATTAAACAGAATTGGTTCAGTGTACCTCCGGAACAACATACTAAAGTTTTGTCGCAATAGAAGCATTTTTAGTCAAGTAACAAGGATAATGGCTGTGGAATAAATCTCGCTCCTGTGCCCTGACCTTTGACTTCATTTCGATTATATTAAACAGAACTGGTTCAGTATACCTATGGAACAACATACTAAAATTTTGTCGCAATAGAAGCATTTTTAGTCAAGTAATAAGGATAACGGCTGTGAAATAAATCTCGCTCCTGTGCCCTGATCTTTGACTCAATTTCGATTATATTAAACAGAATTGGTTCAGTATACCTCCGGAACAACATACTAAAATTTTGTCGCAATAGAAGCATTTTTAGTCAAGTAATAAGGATAACGGCTGTGGAATAAATCTCGCTCCTGTGCCCTGACCTTAGACTCCATTTCGATTATATTAAACAGAATTGGTTCAGTATACCTCCGGAACAACATACTAAAGTTTTGTCGCAATAGAAGCATTTTTAGTCAAGTTATGAGGATAATGGCTGAGGAATAAATCTCGCTCCTGTGCCCTGTCCTTTGACTCCATTTCGATTATATTAAACAGAATTGGTTCAGTATACCTCCGGAACAACATACTAAAGTTTTGTCGCAATAGAAGCATTTTTAGTCAAGTTATGAGGATAATGGCTGAGGAATAAATCTCGCTCCTGTGCCCTGTCCTTTGACTCCATTTCGATTATATTAAACAGAATTGGTTCAGTATACCTCCGGAACAACATACTAAAGTTTTGTCGCAATAGAAGCATTTTTAGTCAAGTTATGAGGATAACGGCTGAGGAATAAATCTCGCTCCTGTGCCCTGTCCTTTGACTCCATTTCGATTATATTAAACAGAATTGATTCAGTATACCTCCGGAACAACATACTAAAGTTTTGTCGCAATAGAAGCATTTTTAGTCAAGTTATGAGGATAATGGCTGAGGAATAAATCTCGCTCCTGTGCCCTGTCCTTTGACTCCATTTCGATTATATTAAACAGAATTGGTTCATAGTCAAGTTATGAGGATAATGGCTGTGGAATAAATCTCGCTCCTGTGCCCTGACCTTTGACTCCATTTCGATTATATTAAAGAGAATTGGTTCAGTATACCTCCGGAACAACATACTAAAGTTTTGTCGCATTAGAAGCATTTTTAGTCAAGTAATAAGGATAATGGCTGAGGAATAAATCTAGCTCCTGTGCCCTGACCTTTGACTCCAGTTCGATTATATTAAACAGAATTGGTTCAGTATACCTCCGGAACAACATACTAAAGTTTTGTCCCAATAGAAGCATTTTCAGTCAAGTAATAAGGATAATGGCTGTGGAATAAATCTCGCTCCTGTGCCCTGACCTTTGACTCAATTTCGATTATATTAAACAGAACTGATTCAGTATACCCCCGGAACAACATACTAAAATTTTGTCGCAATAGAAGCATTTTTAGTCAAGTAATAAGGATAACGGCTGTGAAATAAATCTCGCTCCTGTGCCCTGACCTTTGACTCCATTTCGATTATATTAAACAGAATTGGTTCAGTATACCTCCAGAACAACATACTAAAGTTTTGTCGCAATAGAAGCATTTTTAGTCAAGTTATGAGGATAATGGCTGTGGAATAAATCTCGCTCCTGTGCCCTGACCTTTGACTCCATTTCGATTATATTAAACAGAATTGGTTCAGTATACCCCCGGAACAAGATACTAAAGGTTTGTCGCAATTGAAGCATTTTTAGTCAAGTTATGAGGATAATGGCTGAGGAATAAATCTCGCTCCTGTGCCCTGACCTTTGACTCCAGTTCGATTATATTAAACAGAATTGGTTCAGTATACCTCCGGAACAACATACTAAAGTTTTGTCGCAATAGAAGCATTTTTAGTCAAGTAATAAGGATAATGGCTGAGGAATAAATCTCGCTCCTGTGCCCTGACCTTTGACTCCATTTCGATTATATTAAACAGAATTGGTTCAGTATACCTCCGGAACAACATACTAAAGTTTTGTCGCAATAGAAGCATTTTTAGTCAAGTAATAAGGATAATGGCTGTGGAATAAATCTCGCTCCTGTGCCCTGACCTTTGACTCCATTTCGATTATATTAAACAGAATTGGTTCAGTATACCTCCGGAACAACATACTAAAGTTTTGTCGCAATAGAAGCATTTTTAGTCAAGTAATAAGGATAACGGCTGTGAAATAAATCTCGCTCCTGTGCCCTGACCTTTGACTAAATTTCGATTATATTAAACAGAATTGGTTCAGTATACCTCCGGAACAACATACTAAAATTTTGTCGCAATAGAAGCATTTTTAGTCAAGTAATAAGGATAACGGCTGTGGAATAAATCTCGCTCCTGTGCCCTGACCTTAGACCCCATTTCGATTATATTAAACAGAATTGGTTCAGTATACCTCCGGAACAACATACTAAAGTTTTGTCGCAATAGAAGCATTTTTAGTCAAGTTATGAGGATAATGGCTGAGGAATAAATCTCGCTCCTGTGCCCTGTCCTTTGACTCCATTTCGATTATATTAAACAGAATTGGTTCAGTATACCTAAGGAACAACATACTAAAGTTTTGTCGCAATAGAAGCATTTTTAGTCAAGTTATGAGGATAATGGCTGAGGAATAAATCTCGCTCCTGTGCCCTGTCCTTTGACTCCATTTCGATTATATTAAACAGAATTGGTTCAGTATACCTCCAGAACAACATACTAAAGTTTTGTCGCAATAGAAGCATTTTTAGTCAAGTAATAAGGATAACGGCTGTGGAATAAATCTCGCGCCTGTGCGCTGACCTTTGACTCCATTTCGATTATATTAAACAGAATTGGTTTAGTATACCTCCGGAACAACATACTAAAGTTTTGTCACAATAGAAGCATTTTTAGTCAAGTTATGAGGATAATGGCTGAGGAATAAATCTCGCTCCTGTGCCCTGACCTTTGACTCCATTTCGATTATATTAAACAGAATTGGTTCAGTATACCTCCGGAACAATATACTAAAGTTTTGTCGTAATAGAAGCATTTTTAGGCAAGTTATGAGGATAATGGCTGTGGAATAAATCTCGCTCCTGTGCCCTGACCTTGGACTCCATTTCGATTATATTAAACAGAATTATTTCAGTATACCTCCTGAACATCATTCTAATGTTATGTCGCAATAGAAGCATTTTTAGTCAAGTTATGAAGATAATGGCTGTGGAATAAATCTCGCTCCTGTGCCCTGAACTTTGATTCCATTTCGATTATATTAAACAGAGTTGGTTCAGTATACCTCCGGAACAACATACTAATGTTATGTCGCAATAGAAACATTTTTAGTCAAATTATGAGGATCATGGATGTGGAATAAATCTCCGTCATGTGCCCTGACCTTTGACCCCATTTCGATGATATTCAACAGAACCGGTTCAGTATACCTCCGGAACAACATACTAAAGTTTTGTCGCAATAGAAGCATTTTTAGTCAAGTTATGAGGATAACGTCTGTGGAATAAATTTCGCTCCTGTGCCCTGACCTTTGACTCCAGTTCGATTATATTAAACAGAATTGGTTCAGTATACCTCTAGAACAAGATAACAAAGTTTTGTCGCAATAGAAACATTTTTAGTCAAGTTATGAGGATAACGGCTGTGGAATAAATTTCGCTCCTGTGCCCTGACCTTTGACTCCAGTTCGATTATATTAAACAGAATTGGTTCAGTATACCTCTAGAACAAGATAACAAAGTTTTGTCGCATTAGAAATATTTTTAGTCAAATTAAGAGGATAATTGCTGCGGAATAAATCTCGCGCCTGTGCCCTGACCTTTGACCCCATTTCGATGATATTCAATAGAACCGGTGCAGTATACCTCCGGAACAACATACTAAAGTTTTGTGGCAATAGAAGCATTTTTAGTCAAGTTATGAGGATAATGGCTGTGGAATAAATCTCGCTCCTGTGCCCTGACCTTTGACTCCATTTCGATTATATTAAAGAGAATTGGTTCAGTATACCTCCGGAACAACATACTACAGTTTTGTCGCAATAGAAGCATTTTTAGTCAAGTAATAAGGATAATGGCTGAGGAATAAATCTAACTCCTGTGCATTGACCTTTGACTCCAGTTCGATTATATTAAACAGAATTGGTTCAGTATACCTCCGGAACAACATACTAAAGTTTTGTCCCAATAGAAGCATTTTCAGTCAAGTAATAAGGATAATGGCTGTGGAATAAATCTCGCTCCTGTGCCCTGACCTTTGACTCAATTTCGATTATATTAAACAAAACTGATTCAGTATACCCCCGGAACAACATACTAAAATTTTACCGCAATAGAAGCATTTTTAGTCAAGTAATAAGGATAACGGCTGTGAAATGAATCTCGCTCCTGTGCCCTGACCTTTGACTCCATTTCGATTATATTAAACAGAATTGGTTCAGTATACCTCCGGAAAAACATACTAAAGTTTTGTCGCAATTGAAGCATTTTTAGTCAAGTAATAAGGATAACGGCTGTGGAATAAATCTCGCGCCTGTGCGCTGACCTTTGACTCCATTTCGATTATATTAAACAGAATTGGTTCAGTATACCCCCGGAACAAAATACTAAAGTTTTGTCGCAACTGAAGCATTTTTTGTCAAGTTATGAGGATAATGGCTGAGGAATAAATCTCGCTCCTGTGCCCTGACCTTTGACTCCAGTTCGATAATATTAAACAGAATTGGTTCAGTATACCTCCGGAACAACATACTAAAGTTTTATCGCAATAGAAGAATTTTTAGTCAAGTAATAAGGATAATGGCTGAGGAATAAATCTCGCTCCTGTGCCCTGACCTTTGACTCCAGTTCGATTATATTAAACAGAATTGGTTCAGTGTACCTCCGGAACAACATACTAAAGTTTTGTCGCAATAGAAGCATTTTTAGTCAAGTAACAAGGATAATGGCTGTGGAATAAATCTCGCTCCTGTGCCCTGACCTTTGACTTCATTTCGATTATATTAAACAGAACTGGTTCAGTATACCTATGGAACAACATACTAAAATTTTGTCGCAATAGAAGCATTTTTAGTCAAGTAATAAGGATAACGGCTGTGAAATAAATCTCGCTCCTGTGCCCTGATCTTTGACTCAATTTCGATTATATTAAACAGAATTGGTTCAGTATACCTCCGGAACAACATACTAAAATTTTGTCGCAATAGAAGCATTTTTAGTCAAGTAATAAGGATAACGGCTGTGGAATAAATCTCGCTCCTGTGCCCTGACCTTAGACTCCATTTCGATTATATTAAACAGAATTGGTTCAGTATACCTCCGGAACAACATACTAAAGTTTTGTCGCAATAGAAGCATTTTTAGTCAAGTTATGAGGATAATGGCTGAGGAATAAATCTTGCTCCTGTGCCCTGTCCTTTGACTCCATTTCGATTATATTAAACAGAATTGGTTCAGTATACCTCCGGAACAACATACTAAAGTTTTGTCGCAATAGAAGCATTTTTAGTCAAGTTATGAGGATAATGGCTGAGGAATAAATCTCGCTCCTGTGCCCTGTCCTTTGACTCCATTTCGATTATATTAAACAGAATTGGTTCAGTATACCTCCGGAACAACATACTAAAGTTTTGTCGCAATAGAAGCATTTTTAGTCAAGTTATGAGGATAACGGCTGAGGAATAAATCTCGCTCCTGTGCCCTGTCCTTTGACTCCATTTCGATTATATTAAACAGAATTGATTCAGTATACCTCCGGAACAACATACTAAAGTTTTGTCGCAATAGAAGCATTTTTAGTCAAGTTATGAGGATAATGGCTGAGGAATAAATCTCGCTCCTGTGCCCTGTCCTTTGACTCCATTTCGATTATATTAAACAGAATTGGTTCATAGTCAAGTTATGAGGATAATGGCTGTGGAATAAATCTCGCTCCTGTGCCCTGACCTTTGACTCCATTTCGATTATATTAAAGAGAATTGGTTCAGTATACCTCCGGAACAACATACTAAAGTTTTGTCGCATTAGAAGCATTTTTAGTCAAGTAATAAGGATAATGGCTGAGGAATAAATCTAGGTCCTGTGCCCTGACCTTTGACTCCAGTTCGATTATATTAAACAGAATTGGTTCAGTATACCTCCGGAACAACATACTAAAGTTTTGTCCCAATAGAAGCATTTTCAGTCAAGTAATAAGGATAATGGCTGTGGAATAAATCTCGCTCCTGTGCCCTGACCTTTGACTCAATTTCGATTATATTAAACAGAACTGATTCAGTATACCCCCGGAACAACATACTAAAATTTTGTCGCAATAGAAGCATTTTTAGTCAAGTAATAAGGATAACGGCTGTGAAATAAATCTCGCTCCTGTGCCCTGACCTTTGACTCCATTTCGATTATATTAAACAGAATTGGTTCAGTATACCTCCAGAAAAACATACTAAAGTTTTGTCGCAATAGAAGCATTTTTAGTCAAGTAATAAGGATAACGGCTGTGGAATAAATCTCGCGCCTGTGCGCTGACCTTTGACTCCATTTCGATTATATTAAACAGAATTGGTTCAGTATACCCCCGGAACAAGATACTAAAGGTTTGTCGCAATTGAAGCATTTTTTGTCAAGTTATGAGGATAATGGCTGAGGAATAAATCTCGCTCCTGTGCCCTGACCTTTGACTCCAGTTCGATTATATTAAACAGAATTGGTTCAGTATACCTCCGGAACAACATACTAAAGTTTTGTCGCAATAGAATAATTTTTAGTCAAGTAATAAGGATAATGGCTGAGGAATAAATTTCGCTCCTGTGCCCTGACCTTTGACTCCAGTTCGATTATATTAAACAGAATTGGTTCAGTGTACCTCCGGAACAACATACTAAAGTTTTGTCGCAATAGAAGCATTTTTAGTCAAGTAATAAGGATAATGGCTGTGGAATAAATCTCACTCCTGTGCCCTGACCTTTGACTTCATTTCGATTATATTAAACAGAACTGGATCAGTATACCTCCGGAACAACATACTAAAATTTTGTCGCAATAGAAGCATTTTTAGTCAAGTAATAAGGATAACGGCTGTGAAATAAATCTCGCTCCTGTGCCCTGACCTTTGACTAAATTTCGATTATATTAAACAGAATTGGTTCAGTATACCTCCGGAACAACATACTAAAATTTTGTCGCAATAGAAGCATTTTTAGTCAAGTAATAAGGATAACGGCTGTGGAATAAATCTCGCTCCTGTGCCCTGACCTTAGACCCCATTTCGATTATATTAAACAGAATTGGTTCAGTATACCTCCGGAACAACATACTAAAGTTTTGTCGCAATAGAAGCATTTTTAGTCAAGTTATGAGGATAATGGCTGAGGAATAAATCTCGCTCCTGTGCCCTGTCCTTTGACTCCATTTCGATTATATTAAACAGAATTGGTTCAGTATACCTAAGGAACAACATACTAAAGTTTTGTCGCAATAGAAGCATTTTTAGTCAAGTTATGAGGATAATGGCTGAGGAATAAATCTCGCTCCTGTGCCCTGTCCTTTGACTCCCTTTCGATTATATTAAACAGAATTGGTTCAGTATACCTCCAGAAAAACATACTAAAGTTTTGTCGCAATAGAAGCATTTTTAGTCAAGTAATAAGGATAACGGCTGTGGAATAAATCTCGCGCCTGTGCGCTGACCTTTGACTCCATTTCGATTATATTTAACAGAATTGGTTCAGTATACCCCCGGAACAAGATACTAAAGGTTTGTCGCAATTGAAGCATTTTTTGTCAAGTGATGAGGATAATGGCTGAGGAATAAATCTCGCTCCTGTGCCCTGACCTTTGACTCCAGTTCGAATATATTAAACAGAATTGGTTCAGTATACCTCCGGAACAACATACTAAAGTTTTGTCGCAATAGAAGAATTTTTAGTCAAGTAAAAAGGATAATGGCTGAGGAATAAATCTCGCTCCTGTGCCCTGACCTTTGACTCCAGTTCGATTATATTAAACAGAATTGGTTCAGTGTACCTCCGGAACAACATACTAAAGTTTTGTCGCAATAGAAGCATTTTTAGTCAAGTAATAAGGATAATGGCTGTGGAATAAATCTCGCTCCTGTGCCCTGACCTTTGACTCCATTTCGATTATATTAAACAGAATTGGTTCAGTATACCTCCGGAACAACATACTAAAGTTTTGTCGCAATAGAAGCATTTTTAGTCAAGTTATGAGGATAATGGCTGTGGAATAAATCTCGCTCCTGTGCCCTGACCTTTGACTCCATTTCGATTATATTAAACAGAATTGGTTCAGTATACCTCCGGAACAACATACTAAAGTTTTGTCGCAATAGAAGCATTTTTAGTCAAGTTATGAGGATAATGGCTGTGGAATAAATCTCGCTCCTGTGCCCTGACCTTTGACTCCATTTCGATTATATTAAACAGAATTGGTTCAGTATACCTCCGGAACAACATACTAAAGTTTTGTCGCAATAGAAGCATTTTTAGTCAAGTTATGAGGATAATGGCTGAGGAATAAATCTCGCTCCTGTGCCCTGTCCTTTGACTCCATTTCGATTATATTAAACAGAATTGGTTCAGTATACCTCCGGAACAACATACTAAAGTTTTGTCGCAATAGAAGCATTTTTAGTCAAGTTATGAGGATAATGGCTGAGGAATAAATCTCGCTCCTGTGCCCTGTCCTTTGACTCCATTTCGATTATATTAAACAGAATTGGTTCAGTATACCTCCGGAACAACATACTAAAGTTTTGTCGTAATAGAAGCATTTTTAGTCAAGTTATGAGGATAATGGCTGTGGAATAAATCTCGCTCTTGTGCCCTGACCTTTGACTCCATTTCGATTATATTAATCAGAATTATTTCAGTATACCTCTGGAACAACATACTAAAGTTTTGTCGCAATAGAAGCATTTTTAGTCAAGTTATGAGGATAATGGCTGAGGAATAAATCTCGCTCCTGTGCCCTGTCCTTTGACTCCATTTCGATTATATTAAACAGAATTGGTTCAGTATACCTCCGGAACAACATACTAAAGTTTTGTCGCAATAGAAGCATTTTTAGTCAAGTTATGAGGATAATGGCTGTGGAATAAATCTCGCTCCTGTGCCCTGACCTTTGACTCCATTTCGATTATATTAAACAGAATTGGTTCAGTATACCTCCGGAACAACATACTAAAGTTTTGTCACAATAGAAGCATTTTTAGTCAAGTTATGAGGATAATGGCTGAGGAATAAATCTCGCTCCTGTGCCCTGTCCTTTGACTCCATTTCGATTATATTAAACAGAATTGGTTCAGTATACCTCCGGAACAACATACTAAAGTTTTGTCGCAATAGAAGCATTTTTAGTCAAGTTATGAGGATAATGGCTGATTAATAAATCTCGCTCCTGTGCCCTGTCCTTTGACTCCATTTCGATTATATTAAACAGAATTGGTTCAGTATACCTCCGGAACAACATACTAAAGTTTTGTCACAATAGAAGCATTTTTAGTCAAGTTATGAGGATAATGGCTGTGGAAATAAATCTCGCTCCTGTGCCCTGACCTTTGACTCCATTTCGATTATATTAAACAGAATTGGTTCAGTATACCTCCGGAACAAGATACTAACGTTTTGTCGCAATTGAAGAATTTTTTGTCAAGTTATGAGGATAATGGCTGAGGAATAAATCTCGCGCCTGTGCGCTGACCTTTGACTCCATTTCGATTATATTAAACAGAATTGGTTCAGTATACCCCCGGAACAAGATACTAAAGTTTTGTCGCAATTGAAGCATTTTTAGTCAAGTTATGAGGATAATGGCTGAGGAATAAATCTCGCTCCTGTGCCCTGACCTTTGACTCCAGTTCGATTATATTAAACAGAATTGGTTCAGTATACCTCCGGAACAACATACTAAAGTTTTGTCGCAATAGAAGAATTTTTAGTCAAGTAATAAGGATAATGGCTGTGGAATAAATCTCGCTCCTGTGCCCTGACCTTTGACTCCATTTCGATTATATTAAACAGAATTGGTTCAGTATACCTCCGGAACAACATACTAAAGTTTTGTCGCAATAGAAGCATTTTTAGTCAAGTTATGAGGATAATGGCTGTGGAATAAATCTCGCTCCTGTGCCCTGACCTTTGACTCCATTTCGATTATATTAAACAGAATTGGTTCAGTATACCTCCGGAACAACATACTAAAGTTTTGTCGCAATAGAAGCATTTTTAGTCAAGTAATAAGGATAACGGCTGTGGAATAAATCTCGCTCCTGTGCCCTGACCTTTGACTCCATTTCGATTATATTAAACAGAATTGGTTCAGTATACCTCCGGAACAACATACTAAAGTTTTGTCGCAATAGAAGCATTTTTAGTCAAGTTATGAGGATAATGGCTGTGGAATAAATCTCGCTCCTGTGCCCTGACCTTTGACTCCATTTCGATTATATTAAACAGAATTGGTTCAGTATACCTCCGGAACAACATACTAAAGTTTTGTCGCAATAGAAGCATTTTTAGTCAAGTTATGAGGATAATGGCTGTGGAATAAATCTCGCTCCTGTGCCCTGACCTTTGACTCCATTTCGATTATATTAAACAGAATTGGTTCAGTATACCTCCGGAACAACATACTAAAGTTTTGTCGCAATAGAAGCATTTTTAGTCAAGTTATGAGGATAATGGCTATGGAATAAATCTCGCTCCTGTGCCCTGACCTTTGACTCCATTTCGATTATATTAAACAGAATTGGTTCAGTATACCTCCGGAACAATCATACTAAAGTTTTGTCGCAATAGAAGCATTTTTAGTCAAGTTATAAGGATAATGGCTGTGGAATAAATCTCGCTCCTGTGCCCTGACCTTTGACTCCATTTCGATTATATTAAACAGAATTGGTTCAGTATACCTCCGGAACAACATACTAAAGTTTTGTCGCAATAGAAGCATTTTTAGTCAAGTTATGAGGATAATGGCTGAGGAATAAATCTCGCTCCTGTGCCCTGACCTTTGACTCCATTTCGATTATATTAAACAGAATTGGTTCAGTATACCTCCGGAACAATATACTAAAGTTTTGTCGCAATAGAAGCATTTTTAGTCAAGTTATGAGGATAATGGCTGTGGAATAAATCTCGCTCCTGTGCCCTGACCTTTGACTCCATTTCGATTATATTAAACAGAATTGGTTCAGTATACCTCCGGAACAACATACTAATGTTATGTCGCAATAGAAGCATTTTTAGTCAAGTTATGAGGATAATGGCTGTGGAATAAATCTCGCTCCTGTGCCCTGACCTTTGACTCCATTTCGATTATATTAAACAGAATTGGTTCAGTATACCTCCGGAACAACATACTAAAGTTTTGTCGCAATAGAAGCATTTTTAGTCAAGTTATGAGGATAATGGCTGTGGAATAAATCTCGCTCCTGTGCCCTGACCTTTGACTCCATTTCGATTATATTAAACAGAATTGGTTCAGTATACCTCCGGAACAACATACTAAAGTTTTGTCGCAATAGAAGCATTTTTAGTCAAGTTATGAGGATAATGGCTGTGGAATAAATCTCGCTCCTGTGCCCTGACCTTTGACTCCAGTTCGATTATATTAAACAGAATTGGTTCAGTATACCTCCGGAAACAACATACTAAAGTTTTGTCGCAATAGAAGCATTTTTAGTCAAGTTATGAGGATAATGGCTGTGGAATAAATCTCGCTCCTGTGCCCTGACCTTTGACTCCAGTTCGATTATATTAAACAGAATTGGTTCAGTATACCTCCGGAACAACATACCAAAGTTTTGTCGCAATAGAAACATTTTTAGTCAAATTAAGAGGATAATTGCTGTGGAATAAATCTCGCTCCTGTGCCCTGACCTTTGACCCCATTTCGATGATATTCAACAGAACCGGTTCAGTATACCTCCGGAACAACATACTAAAGTTTTGTCGCAATAGAAGCATTTTTAGTCAAGTTATGAGGATAATGGCTGTGGAATAAATCTCGCTCCTGTGCCCTGACCTTTGACTCCATTTCGATTATATTAAACAGAATTGGTTCAGTATACCTCCGGAACAACATACTAAAGTTTTGTCGCAATAGAAGCATTTTTAGTCAAGTTATGAGGATAATGGCTGAGGAATAAATCTCGCTCCTGTGCCCTGACCTTTGACTCCATTTCGATTATATTAAACAGAATTGGTTCAGTATACCTCCGGAACAACATACTAAAGTTTTGTCGCAATAGAAGCATTTTTAGTCAAGTTATGAGGATAATGGCTGTGGAATAAATCTCGCTCCTGTGCCCTGACCTTTGACTCCATTTCGATTATATTAAACAGAATTGGTTCAGTATACCTCCGGAACAACATACTAAAGTTTTGTCGCAATAGAAGCATTTTTAGTCAAGTTATGAGGATAATGGCTGTGAAATAAATCTCGCTCCTGTGCCCTGACCTTTGACTCCATTTCGATTATATTAAACAGAATTGGTTCAGTATACCTCCGGAACAACATACTAAAGTTTTGTCGCAATAGAAGCATTTTTAGTCAAGTAATAAGGATAACGGCTGTGGAATAAATCTCGCGCCTGTGCCCTGACCTTTGACTCCATTTCGATTATATTAAACAGAATTGGTTCAGTATACCTCCGGAACAACATACTAAAGTTTTGTCGCAATAGAAGCATTTTTAGTCAAGTTATGAGGATAATGGCTGAGGAATAAATCTCGCTCCTGTGCCCTGACCTTTGACTCCATTTCGATTATATTAAACAGAATTGGTTCAGTATACCTCCGGAACAACATACTAAAGTTTTGTCGCAATAGAAGCATTTTTAGTCAAGTTATAAGGATAATGGCTGAGGAATAAATCTCGCTCCTGTGCCCTGACCTTTGACTCCATTTCGATTATATTAAACAGAATTGGTTCAGTATACCTCCGGAACAACATACTAAAGTTTTGTCGCAATAGAAGCATTTTTAGTCAAGTTATGAGGATAATGGCTGTGGAATAAATCTCGCTCCTGTGCCCTGACCTTTGACTCCATTTCGATTATATTAAACAGAATTGGTTCAGTATACCTCCGGAACAACATACTAAAGTTTTGTCGCAATAGAAGCATTTTTAGTCAAGTTATGAGGATAATGGCTGTGAAATAAATCTCGCTCCTGTGCCCTGATCTTTGACTCCATTTCGATTATATTAAACAGAATTGGTTCAGTATACCTCCGGAACAACATACTAAAGTTTTGTCGCAATAGAAGCATTTTTAGTCAAGTTATGAGGATAATGGCTGTGGAATAAATCTCGCTCCTGTGCCCTGACCTTTGACTCCATTTCGATTATATTAAACAGAATTGGTTCAGTATACCTCCGGAACAACATACTAAAGTTTTGTCGCAATAGAAGCATTTTTAGTCAAGTTATGAGGATAATGGCTGAGGAATAAATCTCGCTCCTGTGCCCTGTCCTTTGACTCCATTTCGATTATATTAAACAGAATTGGTTCAGTATACCTCCGGAACAACATACTAAAGTTTTGTCGCAATAGAAGCATTTTTAGTCAAGTTATGAGGATAATGGCTGAGGAATAAATCTCGCTCCTGTGCCCTGACCTTTGACTCCATTTCGATTATATTAAACAGAATTGGTTCAGTATACCTCCGGAACAACATACTAAAGTTTTGTCGCAATAGAAGCATTTTTAGTCAAGTTATGAGGATAATGGCTGTGGAATAAATCTCGCTCCTGTGCCCTGACCTTTGACTCCATTTCGATTATATTAAACAGAATTGGTTCAGTATACCTCCGGAACAACATACTAAAGTTTTGTCGCAATAGAAGCATTTTTAGTCAAGTTATGAGGATAATGGCTGAGGAATAAATCTCGCTCCTGTGCCCTGTCCTTTGACTCCATTTCGATTATATTAAACAGAATTGGTTCAGTATACCTCCGGAACAATATACTAAAGTTTTGTCGTAATAGAAGCATTTTTAGGCAAGTTATGAGGATAATGGCTGTGGAATAAATCTCGCTCCTGTGCCCTGACCTTTGACTCCATTTCGATTATATTAAACAGAATTGGTTCAGTATACCTCCGGAACAACATACTAAAGTTTTGTCGCAATAGAAGCATTTTTAGTCAAGTTATGAGGATAATGGCTGTGGAATAAATCTCGCTCCTGTGCCCTGACCTTTGACTCCATTTCGATTATATTAAACAGAATTGGTTCAGTATACCTCCGGAACAACATACTAAAGTTTTGTCGCAATAGAAGCATTTTTAGTCAAGTAATAAGGATAATGGCTGTGGAATAAATCTCGCTCCTGTGCCCTGACCTTTGACTCAATTTCGATTATATTAAACAGAACTGGTTCAGTATACCTCCGGAACAACATACTAAAATTTTGTCGCAATAGAAGCATTTTTAGTCAAGTAATAAGGATAATGGCTGTGGAATAAATCTCGCTCCTGTGCCCTGACCTTTGACTCCATTTCGATTATATTAAACAGAATTGGTTCAGTATACCTCCAGAACAACATACTAAAGTTTTGTCGCAATAGAAGCATTTTTAGTCAAGTTATGAGGATAACGGCTGTGGAATAAATCTCGCTCCTGTGCCCTGACCTTTGACTCCATTTCGATTATATTAAACAGAATTGGTTCAGTATACCTCCGGAACAAGATACTAAAGTTTTGTCGCAATTGAAGCATTTTTAGTCAAGTTATGAGGATAATGGCTGAGGAATAAATCTCGCTCCTGTGCCCTGACCTTTGACTCCATTTCGATTATATTAAACAGAATTGGTTCAGTATACCTCCGGAACAACATACTAAAGTTTTGTCGCAATAGAAGCATTTTTAGTCAAGTAATAAGGATAATGGCTGAGGAATAAATCTCGCTCCTGTGCCCTGACCTTTGACTCCAGTTCGATTATATTAAACAGAATTGGTTCAGTGTACCTCCGGAACAACATACTAAAGTTTTGTCGCAATAGAAGCATTTTTAGTCAAGTAATAAGGATAATGGCTGTGGAATAAATCTCGCTCCTGTGCCCTGACCTTTGACTTCATTTCGATTATATTAAACAGAACTGGATCAGTATACCTCCGGAACAACATACTAAAATTTTGTCGCAATAGAAGCATTTTTAGTCAAGTAATAAGGATAACGGCTGTGAAATAAATCTCGCTCCTGTGCCCTGACCTTTGACTAAATTTCGATTATATTAAACAGAATTGGTTCAGTATACCTCCGGAACAACATACTAAAATTTTGTCGCAATAGAAGCATTTTTAGTCAAGTAATAAGGATAACGGCTGTGGAATAAATCTCGCTCCTGTGCCCTGACCTTAGACCCCATTTCGATTATATTAAACAGAATTGGTTCAGTATACCTCCGGAACAACATACTAAAGTTTTGTCGCAATAGAAGCATTTTTAGTCAAGTTATGAGGATAATGGCTGAGGAATAAATCTCGCTCCTGTGCCCTGTCCTTTGACTCCATTTCGATTATATTAAACAGAATTGGTTCAGTATACCTAAGGAACAACATACTAAAGTTTTGTCGCAATAGAAGCATTTTTAGTCAAGTTATGAGGATAATGGCTGAGGAATAAATCTCGCTCCTGTGCCCTGTCCTTTGACTACCTTTCGATTATATTAAACAGAATTGGTTCAGTATACCTCCAGAAAAACATACTAAAGTTTTGTCGCAATAGAAGCATTTTTAGTCAAGTAATAAGGATAACGGCTGTGGAATAAATCTCGCGCCTGTGCGCTGACCTTTGACTCCATTTCGATTATATTTAACAGAATTGGTTCAGTATACCTCCGGAACAAGATACTAAAGGTTTGTCGCAATTGAAGCATTTTTTGTCAAGTTATGAGGATAATGGCTGAGGAATAAATCTCGCTCCTGTGCCCTGACCTTTGACTCCAGTTCGAATATATTAAACAGAATTGGTTCAGTATACCTCCGGAACAACATACTAAAGTTTTGTCGCAATAGAAGAATTTTTAGTCAAGTAAAAAGGATAATGGCTGAGGAATAAATCTCGCTCCTGTGCCCTGACCTTTGACTCCAGTTCGATTATATTAAACAGAATTGGTTCAGTGTACCTCCGGAACAACATACTAAAGTTTTGTCGCAATAGAAGCATTTTTAGTCAAGTAATAAGGATAATGGCTGTGGAATAAATCTCGCTCCTGTGCCCTGACCTTTGACTTCATTTCGATTATATTAAACAGAATTGGTTCAGTATACCTCCGGAACAACATACTAAAATTTTGTCGCAATAGAAGCATTTTTAGTCAAGTAATAAGGATAACGGCTGTGGAATAAATCTCGCTCCTGTGCCCTGTCCTTTGACTCCATTTCGATTATATTAAACAGAATTGGTTCAGTATACCTAAGGAACAACATACTAAAGTTTTGTCGCAATAGAAGCATTTTTAGTCAAGTTATGAGGATAATGGCTGAGGAATAAATCTCGCTCCTGTGCCCTGTCCTTTGACTCCATTTCGATTATATTAAACAGAATTGGTTCAGTATACCTCCGGAACAACATACTAAAGTTTTGTCGCAATAGAAGCATTTTTAGTCAAGTTATGAGGATAATGGCTGAGGAATAAATCTCGCTCCTGTGCCCTGTCCTTTGACTCCATTTCGATTATATTAAACAGAATTGGTTCAGTATACCTCCGGAACAACATACTAAAGTTTTGTCGCAATAGAAGCATTTTTAGTCAAGTTATGAGGATAATGGCTGAGGAATAAATCTCGCTCCTGTGCCCTGTCCTTTGACTCCATTTCGATTATATTAAACAGAATTGGTTCAGTATACCTCCGGAACAACATACTAAAGTTTTGTCGTAATAGAAGCATTTTTAGTCAAGTTATGAGGATAATGGCTGTGGAATAAATCTCGCTCCTGTGCCCTGACCTTTGACTCCATTTCGATTATATTAAACAGAATTGGTTCAGTATACCTCCGGAACAACATACTAAAGTTTTGTCGCAATAGAAGCATTTTTAGTCAAGTTATGAGGATAATGGCTGAGGAATAAATCTCGCTCCTGTGCCCTGTCCTTTGACTCCATTTCGATTATATTAAACAGAATTGGTTCAGTATACCTCCGGAACAACATACTAAAGTTTTGTCGCAATAGAAGCATTTTTAGTCAAGTTATGAGGATAATGGCTGAGGAATAAATCTCGCTCCTGTGCCCTGTCCTTTGACTCCATTTCGATTATATTAAACAGAATTGGTTCAGTATACCTCCGGAACAACATACTAAAGTTTTGTCGCAATAGAAGCATTTTTAGTCAAGTTATGAGGATAATGGCTGATTAATAAATCTCGCTCCTGTGCCCTGTCCTTTGACTCCATTTCGATTATATTAAACAGAATTGGTTCAGTATACCTCCGGAACAACATACTAAAGTTTTGTCACAATAGAAGCATTTTTAGTCAAGTTATGAGGATAATGGCTGAGGAATAAATCTCGCTCCTGTGCCCTGTCCTTTGACTCCATTTCGATTATATTAAACAGAATTGGTTCAGTATACCTCCGGAACAACATACTAAAGTTTTGTCGCAATAGAAGCATTTTTAGTCAAGTTATGAGGATAATGGCTGAGGAATAAATCTCGCTCCTGTGCCCTGACCTTTGACTCCATTTCGATTATATTAAACAGAATTGGTTCAGTATACCCCCGGAACAAGATACTAACGTTTTGTCGCAATAGAAGAATTTTTAGTCAAGTTATGAGGATAATGGCTGAGGAATAAATCTCGCTCCTGTGCCCTGACCTTTGACTCCAGTTCGATTATATTAAACAGAATTGGTTCAGTATACCTCCGGAACAACATACTAAAGTTTTGTCGCAATAGAAGAATTTTTAGTCAAGTAATAAGGATAATGGCTGTGGAATAAATCTCGCTCCTGTGCCCTGATCTTGGACTCCTATTCGATTACATTATGCAGAATTGGTTAAGTATACCTCCGGAACAACATACTAAAGTTTTGTCGCAATAGAAGCATTTTTAGTCAAGTTATGAGGATAATGGCTGTGGAATAAATCTCGCTCGTGTGCCCTGACCTTTGACTCCATTTCGATTATATTAAACAGAATTGGTTCAGTCTACCTCCGGAACAACATACTAAAGTTTTGTCGCAATAGAAGCATTTTTAGTCAAGTAATAAGGCTAACGGCTGTGGAATAAATCTCGCTCCTGTGCCCTGACCTTTGACTCCATTTCGATTATATTAAACAGAATTGGTTCAGTATACCTCCGGAACAACATACTAATGTTTTGTCGCAATAGAAGCATTTTTATTCAAGTTATGAGGATAATGGCTATGGAATAAATCTCGCTCCTGTGCCCTGACCTTTGACTCCATTTCGAATATATTAAACAGAATTGTTTTAGTATACCTCCGGAAAATCATACTAAAGTTTTGTCGCAATAGAAGCATTTTTAGTCAAGTAATAAGGATAACGGCTGTGGAATAAATCTCGCTCCTGTGCGCTGACCTTTGACTCCATTTCGATTATATTAAACAGAATTGGTTCAGTATACCTCCGGAACAACATACTAAAGTTTTGTCGCAATAGAAGCATTTTTAGTCAAGTTATGAGGATAATGGCTATGGAATAAATCTCGCTCCTGTGCCCTGACCTTTGATTACATTTCGATTATATTAAACAGAATTGGTTCAGTATACCTCCGGAACAATATACTAAAGTTTTGTCGCAATAGAAGCATTTTTAGGCAAGTTATGAGGATAATGGCTGTGGAATAAATCTCGCTCCTGTGCCCTGACCTTTGACTCCATTTCGATTATATTAAACAGAATTGGTTCAGTATACCTCCGGAACAACATACTAATGTTTTGTCGCAATAGAAGCATTTTTAGTCAAGTTATGAGGATAATGGCTGTGGAATGAATCTCGCTCCTGTGCCCTGACCTTTGACTCCAATTCGATTATATTAAACAGAATTGGTTCAGTATACCTCCGGAACAACATACTAAAGTTTTGTCGCAATAGAAGCATTTTTAGTCAAGTTATGAGGATAATGGCTGTGGAATAAATCTCGCTCCTGTGCCCTGACCTTTGACTCCATTTCGATTATATTAAACAGAATTGGTTCAGTATACCTCCGGAACAACATACTAAAGTTTTGTCGCAATAGAAGCATTTTTAGTCAAGTTATGAGGATAATGGCTGTGGAATAAATCTCGCTCCTGTGCCCTGACCTTTGACTCCATTTCGATTATATTAAACAGAATTGGTTCAGTATACCTCCGGAACAACATACTAAAGTTTTGTCGCAATAGAAGCATTTTTAGTCAAGTTATGAGGATAATGGCTGAGGAATAAATCTCGCTCCTGTGCCCTGACCTTTGACTCCATTTCGATTATATTAAACAGAATTGGTTCAGTATACCTCCGGAACAACATACTAAAGTTTTGTCGCAATAGAAGCATTTTTAGTCAAGTAATAAGGATAACGGCTGTGGAATAAATCTCGCTCCTGTGCCCTGACCTTTGACTCCATTTCGATTATATTAAACAGAATTGGTTCAGTATACCTCCGGAACAACATACTAAAGTTTTGTCGCAATAGAAGCATTTTTAGTCAAGTTATGAGGATAATGGCTGTGGAATAAATCTCGCTCCTGTGCCCTGACCTTTGATTCCATTTCGATTATATTAAACAGAATTGGTTCAGTATACCTCCGGAACAACATACTAAAGTTTTGTCGCAATAGAAGCATTTTTAGTCAAGTTATGAGGATAATGGCTGTGGAATAAATCTCGCTCCTGTGCCCTGACCTTTGACTCCATTTCGATTATATTAAACAGAATTGGTTCAGTATACCTCCGGAACAACATACTAAAGTTTTGTCGCAATAGAAGCATTTTTAGTCAAGTTATGAGGATAATGGCTGTGGAATAAATCTCGCTCCTGTGCCCTGACCTTTGACTCCATTTCGATTATATTAAACAGAATTGGTTCAGTATACCTCCGGAACAACATACTAAAGTTTTGTCGCAATAGAAGCATTTTTAGTCAAGTTATGAGGATAATGGCTGTGGAATAAATCTCGCTCCTGTGCCCTGACCTTTGACTCCATTTCGATTATATTAAACAGAATTGGTTCAGTATACCTCCGGAACAACATACTAAAGTTTTGTCGCAATAGAAGCATTTTTAGTCAAGTTATGAGGATAATGGCTGAGGAATAAATCTCGCTCCTGTGCCCTGACCTTTGACTCCATTTCGATTATATTAAACAGAATTGGTTTAGTATACCTCCGGAACAACATACTAAAGTTTTGTCGCAATAGAAGCATTTTTAGTCAAGTTATGAGGATAATGGCTGTGGAATAAATCTCGCTCCTGTGCCCTGACCTTTGACTCCATTTCGATTATATTAAACAGAATTGGTTCAGTATACCTCCGGAACAACATACTAAAGTTTTGTCGCAATAGAAGCATTTTTAGTCAAGTTATGAGGATAATGGCTGTGGAATAAATCTCGCTCCTGTGCCCTGACCTTTGACTCCATTTCGATTATATTAAACAGAATTGGTTCAGTATACCTCCGGAACAACATACTAAAGTTTTGTCGCAATAGAAGCATTTTTAGTCAAGTTATGAGGATAATGGCTGTGGAATAAATCTCGCTCCTGTGCCCTGACCTTTGACTCCATTTCGATTATATTAAACAGAATTGGTTCAGTATACCTCCGGAACAACATACTAAAGTTTTGTCGCAATAGAAGCATTTTTAGTCAAGTTATGAGGATAATGGCTGTGGAATAAATCTCGCTCCTGTGCCCTGACCTTTGACTCCATTTCGATTATATTAAACAGAATTGGTTCAGTATACCTCCGGAACAACATACTAAAGTTTTGTCGCAATAGAAGCATTTTTAGTCAAGTTATGAGGATAATGGCTGTGGAATAAATCTCGCTCCATGTGCCCTGACCTTTGACCCCATTTCGATTATATTCAACAGAATTGGTTCAGTATACCTCCGGAACAACATACTAAAGTTTTGTCGCAATAGAAGCATTTTTAGTCAAGTTATGAGGATAATGGCTCAGGAATAAATCTCGCTCCTGTGCCCTGTCCTTTGACTCCATTTCGATTATATTAAACAGAATTGGTTCAGTATACCTCCGGAACAACATACTAAAGTTTTGTCGCAATAGAAGCATTTTTAGTCAAGTTATGAGGATAATGGCTGAGGAATAAATCTCGCTCCTGTGCCCTGACCTTTGACTCCATTTCGATTATATTAAACAGAATTGGTTCAGTATACCTCCGGAACAACATACTAAAGTTTTGTCGCAATAGAAGCATTTTTAGTCAAGTTATGAGGATAATGGCTGAGGAATAAATCTCGCTCCTGTGCCCTGACCTTTGACTCCATTTCGATTATATTAAACAGAATTGGTTCAGTATACCTCCGGAACAACATACTAAAGTTTTGTCGCAATAGAAGCATTTTTAGTCAAGTTATGAGGATAATGGCTGAGGAATAAATCTCGCTCCTGTGCCCTGACCTTTGACTCCATTTCGATTATATTAAACAGAATTGGTTCAGTATACCTCCGGAACAACATACTAAAGTTTTGTCGCAATAGAAGCATTTTTAGTCAAGTTATGAGGATAATGGCTGTGGAATAAATCTCGCTCCTGTGCCCTGACCTTTGACTCCATTTCGATTATATTAAACAGAATTGGTTCAGTATACCTCCGGAACAACATACTAAAGTTTTGTCGCAATAGAAGCATTTTTAGTCAAGTTATGAGGATAATGGCTGTGGAATAAATCTCGCTCCTGTGCCCTGACCTTTGACTCCATTTCGATTATATTAAACAGAATTGGTTCAGTATACCTCCGGAACAACATACTAAAGTTTTGTCGCAATTGAAGCATTTTTAGTCAAGTTATGAGGATAACGGCTGTGGAATAAATCTCGCTCCTGTGCCCTGACCTTTGACTCCATTTCGATGATATTAAACAGAATTGGTTCAGTATACCTCCGGAACAACATACTAAAGTTTTGTCGCAATAGAAGCATTTTTAGTCAAGTTATGAGGATAATGGCTGTGGAATAAATCTCGCTCCTGTGCCCTGACCTTTGACTCCATTTCGATTATATTAAACAGAATTGGTTCAGTATACCTCCGGAACAACATACTAAAGTTTTGTCGCAATAGAAGCATTTTTAGTCAAGTTATGAGGATAATGGCTGTGGAATAAATCTCGCTCCTGTGCCCTGACCTTTGACTCCATTTCGATTATATTAAACAGAATTGGTTCAGTATACCTCCGGAACAACATACTAATGTTATGTCGCAATAGAAGCATTTTTAGTCAAGTTATGAAGATAATGGCTGTGGAATAAATCTCGCTCCTGTGCCCTGACCTTTGACCCCATTTCGATTATATTAAACAGAATTGGTTCAGTATACCTCCGGAACAACATACTAAAGTTTTGTCGCAATAGAAACATTTTTAGTCAAATTATGAGGATAATGGATGTGGAATAAATCTCGCTCATGTGCCCTGACCTTTGACCCCATTTCGATGATATTCAACAGAACCGGTTCAGTATACCTCCGGAACAACATACTAAAGTTTTGTCGCAATAGAAGCATTTTTAGTCAAGTTATGAGGATAATGGCTGTGGAATAAATCTCGCTCCTGTGCCCTGATCTTTGACTCCATTTCGATGATATTATGCAGAATTGGTTCAGTATGCCTCTAGAACAAGATAACAAAGTTTTGTCGCAATAGAAACATTTTTAGTCAAGTTATGAGGATAACGGCTGTGGAATAAATTTCGCTCCTGTGCCCTGACCTTTGACTCCATTTCGATTATATTATGCAGAATTGGTAAAGTATGCCTCCAGAACAACATAACAAAGTTTTGTCGCATTAGAAATATTTTTAGTCAAATTAAGAGGATAATTGCTGCGGAATAAATCTCGCGCCTGTGCCCTGACCTTTGACCCCATTTCGATGATATTCAATAGAACCGGTTCAGTATACCTCCGGAACAACATACTAAAGTTTTGTGGCAATAGAAGCATTTTTAGTCAAGTTATGAGGATAATGGCTGTGGAATAAATCTCGCTCCTGTGCCCTGACCTTTGACTCCATTTCGATTATATTAAAGAGAATTGGTTCAGTATACCTCCGGAACAACATACTAAAGTTTTGTCGCAATAGAAGCATTTTTAGTCAAGTAATAAGGATAATGGCTGAGGAATAAATCTCGCTCCTGTGCCCTGACCTTTGACTCCATTTCGATTATATTAAACAGAATTGGTTCAGTATACCTCCGGAACAACATACTAAAGTTTTGTCGCAATAGAAGCATTTTTAGTCAAGTTATGAGGATAATGGCTGTGGAATAAATCTCGCTCCTGTGCCCTGACCTTTGACTCCATTTCGATTATATTAAACAGAATTGGTTCAGTATACCTCCGGAACAACATACTAAAGTTTTGTCGCAATAGAAGCATTTTTAGTCAAGTTATGAGGATAATGGCTGTGGAATAAATCTCGCTCCTGTGCCCTGACCTTTGACTCCATTTCGATTATATTAAACAGAATTGGTTCAGTATACCTCCGGAACAACATACTAAAGTTTTGTCGCAATAGAAGCATTTTTAGTCAAGTTATGAGGATAATGGCTGAGGAATAAATCTCGCTCCTGTGCCCTGTCCTTTGACTCCATTTCGATTATATTAAACAGAATTGGTTCAGTATACCTCCGGAACAACATACTAAAGTTTTGTCGCAATAGAAGCATTTTTAGTCAAGTTATGAGGATAATGGCTGAGGAATAAATCTCGCTCCTGTGCCCTGTCCTTTGACTCCATTTCGATTATATTAAACAGAATTGGTTCAGTATACCTCCGGAACAACATACTAAAGTTTTGTCGCAATAGAAGCATTTTTAGTCAAGTTATGAGGATAATGGCTGTGGAATAAATCTCGCTCCTGTGCCCTGACCTTTGACTCCATTTCGATTATATTAAACAGAATTGGTTCAGTATACCTCCGGAACAACATACTAAAGTTTTGTCGCAATAGAAGCATTTTTAGTCAAGTTATGAAGATAATGGCTGTGGAATAAATCTCGCTCCTGTGCCCTGACCTTTGACTCCATTTCGATTATATTAAACAGAATTGGTTCAGTATACCTCCGGAACAACATACTAAAGTTATGTCGCAATAGAAACATTTTTAGTCAAATTATGAGGATAATGGCTGTGGAATAAATCTCGCTCATGTGCCCTGACCTTTGACCCCATTTCGATGATATTAAACAGAATTGGTTCAGTATACCTCCGGAACAACATACTAAAGTTTTGTCGCAATAGAAGCATTTTTAGTCAAGTTATGAGGATAATGGCTGTGGAATAAATCTCGCTCCTGTGCCCTGACCTTTGACTCCATTTCGATTATATTAAACAGAATTGGTTCAGTATACCTCCGGAACAACATAACAAAGTTTTGTCGCAATAGAAGCATTTTTAGTCAAGTTATGAGGATAATGGCTGTGGAATAAATCTCGCTCCTGTGCCCTGACCTTTGACTCCATTTC
Organism: Macrothele yani; assembly: GCA_039090855.1. Taxonomy (NCBI): domain Eukaryota; kingdom Metazoa; phylum Arthropoda; class Arachnida; order Araneae; family Macrothelidae; genus Macrothele; species Macrothele yani. The sequence continues at coordinate 60,251,038 of CM077018.1, read as the reverse complement.
GATTATATTAAACAGAATTGGTTCAGTATACCTCCGGAACAACATACTAAAGTTTTGTCGCAATAGAAGCATTTTTAGTCAAGTTATGAGGATAATGGCTGAGGAATAAATCTCGCTCCTGTGCCCTGTCCTTTGACTCCATTTCGATTATATTAAACAGAATTGGTTCAGTATACCTCCGGAACAACATACTAAAGTTTTGTCGCAATAGAAGCATTTTTAGTCAAGTTATGAGGATAATGGCTGTGGAATAAATCTCGCTCCTGTGCCCTGACCTTTGACTCCATTTCGATTATATTAAACAGAATTATTTCAGTATACCTCCGGAACAACATACTAATGTTATGTCGCAATAGAAGCATTTTTAGTCAAGTTATGAAGATAATGGCTGTGGAATAAATCTCGCTCCTGTGCCCTGACCTTTGACCCCATTTCGATGATATTTAACAGAACCGGTTCAGTATACCTCCGGAACAACATACTAAAGTTTTGTCGCAATAGAAACATTTTTAGTCAAATTATGAGGATAATGGCTGTGGAATAAATCTCGCTCCTGTGCCCTGACCTTTGACCCCATTTCGATGATATTCAACAGAACCGGTTCAGTATACCTCCGGAACAACATACTAAAGTTTTGTCGCAATAGAAGCATTTTTAGTCAAGTTATGAGGATAATGGCTGTGGAATAAATCTCGCTCCTGTGCCCTGATCTTTGACTCCATTTCGATTATATTAAACAGAATTGGTTCAGTATACCTCCGGAACAACATACTAAAGTTTTGTCGCAATAGAAGCATTTTTAGTCAAGTTATGAGGATAATGGCTGTGGAATAAATCTCGCTCCTGTGCCCTGACCTTTGACTCCATTTCGATTATATTAAACAGAATTGGTTCAGTATACCTCCGGAACAACATACTAAAGTTTTGTCGCAATAGAAGCATTTTTAGTCAAGTTATGAGGATAATGGCTGAGGAATAAATCTCGCTCCTGTGCCCTGTCCTTTGACTCCATTTCGATTATATTAAACAGAATTGGTTCAGTATACCTCCGGAACAACATACTAAAGTTTTGTCGCAATAGAAGCATTTTTAGTCAAGTTATGAGGATAATGGCTGAGGAATAAATCTCGCTCCTGTGCCCTGACCTTTGACTCCATTTCGATTATATTAAACAGAATTGGTTCAGTATACCTCCGGAACAACATACTAAAGTTTTGTCGCAATAGAAGCATTTTTAGTCAAGTTATGAAGGATAATGGCTGTGGAATAAATCTCGCTCCTGTGCCCTGACCTTTGACTCCATTTCGATTATATTAAACAGAATTGGTTCAGTATACCTCCGGAACAACATACTAAAGTTTTGTCGCAATAGAAGCATTTTTAGTCAAGTTATGAGGATAATGGCTGTGGAATAAATCTCGCTCCTGTGCCCTGACCTTTGACTCCATTTCGATTATATTAAACAGAATTGGTTCAGTATACCTCCGGAACAACATACTAAAGTTTTGTCGCAATAGAAGCATTTTTAGTCAAGTTATGAGGATAATGGCTGTGGAATAAATCTCGCTCCTGTGCCCTGACCTTTGACTCCATTTCGATTATATTAAACAGAATTGGTTCAGTATACCTCCGGAACAACATACTAAAGTTTTGTCGCAATAGAAGCATTTTTAGTCAAGTTATGAGGATAATGGCTGTGGAATAAATCTCGCTCCTGTGCCCTGACCTTTGACTCCATTTCGATTATATTAAACAGAATTGGTTCAGTATACCTCCGGAACAACATACTAAAGTTTTGTCGCAATAGAAGCATTTTTAGTCAAGTTATGAGGATAATGGCTGAGGAATAAATCTCGCTCCTGTGCCCTGTCCTTTGACTCCATTTCGATTATATTAAACAGAATTGGTTCAGTATACCTCCGGAACAACATACTAAAGTTTTGTCGCAATAGAAGCATTTTTAGGCAAGTTATGAGGATAATGGCTGTGGAATAAATCTCGCTCCTGTGCCCTGACCTTTGACTCCATTTCGATTATATTAAACAGAATTATTTCAGTATACCTCCTGAACAACATTCTAATGTTATGTCGCAATAGAAGCATTTTTAGTCAAGTTATGAAGATAATGGCTGTGGAATAAATCTCGCTCCTGTGCCCTGAACTTTGATTCCATTTCGATTATATTAAACAGAGTTGGTTCAGTATACCTCCGGAACAACATACTAATGTTATGTCGCAATAGAAACATTTTTAGTCAAATTATGAGGATAATGGATGTGGAATAAATCTCGCTCATGTGCCCTGACCTTTGACCCCATTTCGATGATATTCAACAGAACCGGTTCAGTGTAAACCTCCGGAACAACATACTAAAGTTTTGTCGCAATAGAAGCATTTTTAGTCAAGTTATGAGGATAATGGCTGTGGAATAAATCTCGCTCCTGTGCCCTGACCTTTGACTCCATTTCGATTATATTAAACAGAATTGGTTCAGTATACCTCTAGAACAAGATAACAAAGTTTTGTCGCAATAGAAACATTTTTAGTCAAGTTATGAGGATAACGGCTGTGGAATAAATTTCGCTCCTGTGCCCTGACCTTTGACTCCATTTCGATTATATTAAACAGAATTGGTTCAGTATACCTCCAGAACAACATAACAAAGTTTTGTCGCATTAGAAATATTTTTAGTCAAATTAAGAGGATAATTGCTGCGGAATAAATCTCGCTCCTGTGCCCTGACCTTTGACCCCATTTCGATGATATTCAATAGAACCGGTGCAGTATACCTCCGGAACAACATACTAAAGTTTTGTCGCAATAGAAGCATTTTTAGTCAAGTTATGAGGATAATGGCTGTGGAATAAATCTCGCTCCTGTGCCCTGACCTTTGACTCCATTTCGATTATATTAAAGAGAATTGGTTCAGTATACCTCCGGAACAACATACTAAAGTTTTGTCGCAATAGAAGCATTTTTAGTCAAGTTAATAAGGATAATGGCTGTGGAATAAATCTCGCTCCTGTGCCCTGACCTTTGACTCATTTCGATTATATTAAACAGAATTGGTTCAGTATACCTCCGGAACAACATACTAAAGTTTTGTCGCAATAGAAGCATTTTTAGTCAAGTAATGAGGATAATGGCTGTGGAATAAATCTCGCTCCTGTGCCCTGACCTTTGACTCCATTTCGATTATATTAAACAGAATTGGTTCAGTATACCTCCGGAACAACATACTAAAGTTTTGTCGCAATAGAAGCATTTTTAGTCAAGTTATGAGGATAATGGCTGTGGAATAAATCTCGCTCCTGTGCCCTGACCTTTGACTCCATTTCGATTATATTAAACAGAATTGGTTCAGTATACCTCCGGAACAACATACTAAAGTTTTGTCGCAATAGAAGCATTTTTAGTCAAGTTAATGAGGATAATGGCTGTGGAATAAATCTCGCTCCTGTGCCCTGACCTTTGACTCCATTTCGATTATATTAAACAGAATTGGTTCAGTATACCTCCGGAACAACATACTAAAGTTTTGTCGCAATAGAAGCATTTTTAGTCAAGTTATGAGGATAATGGCTGAGGAATAAATCTCGCTCCTGTGCCCTGACCTTTGACTCCAGTTCGATTATATTAAACAGAATTGGTTCAGTATACCTCCGGAACAACATACTAAAGTTTTGTCGCAATAGAAGCATTTTTAGTCAAGTAATAAGGATAATGGCTGAGGAATAAATCTCGCTCCTGTGCCCTGACCTTTGACTCCATTTCGATTATATTAAACAGAATTGGTTCAGTATACCTCCGGAACAACATACTAAAGTTTTGTCGCAATAGAAGCATTTTTAGTCAAGTAATGAGGATAATGGCTGTGGAATAAATCTCGCTCCTGTGCCCTGACCTTTGACTCCATTTCGATTATATTAAACAGAATTGGTTCAGTATACCTCCGGAACAACATACTAAAGTTTTGTCGCAATAGAAGCATTTTTAGTCAAGTAATAAGGATAATGGCTGTGGAATAAATCTCGCTCCTGTGCCCTGACCTTTGACTCCATTTCGATTATATTAAACAGAATTGGTTCAGTATACCTCCGGAACAACATACTAAAATTTTGTCGCAATAGAAGCATTTTTAGTCAAGTAATGAGGATAACGGCTGTGGAATAAATCTCGCTCCTGTGCCCTGACCTTTGACTCCATTTCGATTATATTAAACAGAATTGGTTCAGTATACCTCCGGAACAACATACTAAAGTTTTGTCGCAATAGAAGCATTTTTAGTCAAGTTATGAGGATAATGGCTGAGGAATAAATCTCGCTCCTGTGCCCTGTCCTTTGACTCCATTTCGATTATATTAAACAGAATTGGTTCAGTATACCTCCGGAACAACATACTAAAGTTTTGTCGCAATAGAAGCATTTTTAGTCAAGTTATGAGGATAATGGCTGAGGAATAAATCTCGCTCCTGTGCCCTGTCCTTTGACTCCATTTCGATTATATTAAACAGAATTGGTTCAGTATACCTCCGGAACAACATACTAAAGTTTTGTCGCAATAGAAGCATTTTTAGTCAAGTTATGAGGATAATGGCTGAGGAATAAATCTCGCTCCTGTGCCCTGACCTTTGACTCCATTTCGATTATATTAAACAGAATTGGTTCAGTATACCTCCGGAACAACATACTAAAGTTTTGTCGCAATAGAAGCATTTTTAGTCAAGTTATGAGGATAATGGCTGTGGAATAAATCTCGCTCCTGTGCCCTGACCTTGACCTTCCCATTTCGATTATATTAAACAGAATTGGTTCAGTATACCTCCGGAACAACATACTAAAGTTTTGTCGCAATAGAAGCATTTTTAGTCAAGTTATGAGGATAATGGCTGGAATAAATCTCGCTCCTGTGCCCTGACCTTTGACTCCAGTTCGATTATATTAAACAGAATTGGTTCAGTATACCTCCGGAACAACATACTAAAGTTTTGTCGCAATAGAAGCATTTTTAGTCAAGTAATAAGGATAATGGCTGTGGAATAAATCTCGCTCCTGTGCCCTGACCTTTGACTCAATTTCGATTATATTAAACAGAACTGGTTCAGTATACCTCCGGAACAACATACTAAAATTTTGTCGCAATAGAAGCATTTTTAGTCAAGTAATAAGGATAACGGCTGTGAAATAAATCTCGCTCCTGTGCCCTGACCTTTGACTCCATTTCGATTATATTAAACAGAATTGGTTCAGTATACCTCCGGAACAACATACTAAAGTTTTGTCGCAATAGAAGCATTTTTAGTCAAGTAATAAGGATAACGGCTGTGGAATAAATCTCGCTCCTGTGCCCTGACCTTTGACTCCATTTCGATTATATTAAACAGAATTGGTTCAGTATACCCCCGGAACAAGATACTAAAGTTTTGTCGCAATTGAAGCATTTTTTTGTCAAGTTATGAGGATAATGGCTGAGGAATAAATCTCGCTCCTGTGCCCTGACCTTTGACTCCAGTTCGATTATATTAAACAGAATTGGTTCAGTATACCTCCGGAACAACATACTAAAGTTTTGTCGCAATAGAAGCATTTTTAGTCAAGTAATAAGGATAATGGCTGTGGAATAAATCTCGCTCCTGTGCCCTGACCTTTGACTCCATTTCGATTATATTAAACAGAATTGGTTCAGTATACCTCCGGAACAACATACTAAAATTTTGTCGCAATAGAAGCATTTTTAGTCAAGTAATAAGGATAATGGCTGTGGAATAAATCTCGCTCCTGTGCCCTGACCTTTGACTCCATTTCGATTATATTAAACAGAATTGGTTCAGTATACCTCCGGAACAACATACTAAAGTTTTGTCGCAATAGAAGCATTTTTAGTCAAGTTATGAGGATAATGGCTGAGGAATAAATCTCGCTCCTGTGCCCTGTCCTTTGACTCCATTTCGATTATATTAAACAGAATTGGTTCAGTATACCTCCGGAACAACATACTAAAGTTTTGTCGCAATAGAAGCATTTTTAGTCAAGTTATGAGGATAATGGCTGAGGAATAAATCTCGCTCCTGTGCCCTGACCTTTGACTCCATTTCGATTATATTAAACAGAATTGGTTCAGTATACCTCCGGAACAACATACTAAAGTTTTGTCGCAATAGAAGCATTTTTAGTCAAGTTATGAGGATAATGGCTGTGGAATAAATCTCGCTCCTGTGCCCTGACCTTTGACTCCATTTCGATTATATTAAACAGAATTGGTTCAGTATACCTCCGGAACAACATACTAAAGTTTTGTCGCAATAGAAGCATTTTTAGTCAAGTTATGAGGATAATGGCTGAGGAATAAATCTCGCTCCTGTGCCCTGACCTTTGACTCCATTTCGATTATATTAAACAGAATTGGTTCAGTATACCTCCGGAACAATATACTAAAGTTTTGTCGCAATAGAAGCATTTTTAGTCAAGTTATGAGGATAATGGCTGTGGAATAAATCTCGCTCCTGTGCCCTGACCTTTGACTCCATTTCGATTATATTAAACAGAATTGGTTCAGTATACCTCCGGAACAACATACTAATGTTATGTCGCAATAGAAGCATTTTTAGTCAAGTTATGAAGGATAATGGCTGTGGAATAAATCTCGCTCCTGTGCCCTGACCTTTGACTCCATTTCGATTATATTAAACAGAATTGGTTCAGTATACCTCCGGAACAACATACTAAAGTTTTGTCGCAATAGAAGCATTTTTAGTCAAGTTATGAGGATAATGGCTGTGGAATAAATCTCGCTCCTGTGCCCTGACCTTTGACTCCATTTCGATTATATTAAACAGAATTGGTTCAGTATACCTCCGGAACAACATACTAAAGTTTTGTCGCAATAGAAGCATTTTTAGTCAAGTTATGAGGATAATGGCTGTGGAATAAATCTCGCTCCTGTGCCCTGACCTTTGACTCCATTTCGATTATATTAAACAGAATTGGTTCAGTATACCTCCGGAACAACATACTAAAGTTTTGTCGCAATAGAAGCATTTTTAGTCAAGTAATAAGGATAACGGCTGTGGAATAAATCTCGCTCCTGTGCCCTGACCTTTGACTCCATTTCGATTATATTAAACAGAATTGGTTCAGTATACCTCCGGAACAACATACTAAAGTTTTGTCGCAATAGAAGCATTTTTAGTCAAGTAATGAGGATAATGGCTGTGGAATAAATCTCGCTCCTGTGCCCTGACCTTTGACCCCATTTCGATTATATTAAACAGAATTGGTTCAGTATACCTCCGGAACAACATACTAAAGTTTTGTCGCAATAGAAGCATTTTTAGTCAAGTTATGAGGATAATGGCTGTGGAATAAATCTCGCTCCTGTGCCCTGACCTTTGACTCCATTTCGATTATATTAAACAGAATTGGTTCAGTATACCTCCGGAACAACATACTAAAGTTTTGTCGCAATAGAAGCATTTTTAGTCAAGTAATAAGGATAATGGCTGTGGAATAAATCTCGCTCCTGTGCCCTGACCTTTGACTCCATTTCGATTATATTAAACAGAATTGGTTCAGTATACCTCCGGAACAACATACTAAAGTTTTGTCGCAATAGAAGCATTTTTAGTCAAGTAATAAGGATAATGGCTGTGGAATAAATCTCGCTCCTGTGCCCTGACCTTTGACTCCATTTCGATTATATTAAACAGAACTGGTTCAGTATACCTCCGGAACAACATACTAAAATTTTGTCGCAATAGAAGCATTTTTAGTCAAGTAATAAGGATAACGGCTGTGAAATAAATCTCGCTCCTGTGCCCTGACCTTTGACTCCATTTCGATTATATTAAACAGAATTGGTTCAGTATACCTCCGGAACAACATACTAAAGTTTTGTCGCAATAGAAGCATTTTTAGTCAAGTAATAAGGATAACGGCTGTGGAATAAATCTCGCTCCTGTGCCCTGACCTTTGACTCCATTTCGATTATATTAAACAGAATTGGTTCAGTATACCTCCGGAACAACATACTAAAGTTTTGTCGCAATAGAAGCATTTTTTGTCAAGTTATGAGGATAATGGCTGAGGAATAAATCTCGCTCCTGTGCCCTGACCTTTGACTCCAGTTCGATTATATTAAACAGAATTGGTTCAGTATACCTCCGGAACAACATACTAAAGTTTTGTCGCAATAGAAGCATTTTTAGTCAAGTAATAAGGATAATGGCTGAGGAATAAATCTCGCTCCTGTGCCCTGACCTTTGACTCCAGTTCGATTATATTAAACAGAATTGGTTCAGTATACCTCCGGAACAACATACTAAAGTTTTGTCGCAATAGAAGCATTTTTAGTCAAGTAATAAGGATAATGGCTGTGGAATAAATCTCGCTCCTGTGCCCTGACCTTTGACTCCATTTCGATTATATTAAACAGAACTGGTTCAGTATACCTCCGGAACAACATACTAAAATTTTGTCGCAATAGAAGCATTTTTAGTCAAGTAATAAGGATAACGGCTGTGGAATAAATCTCGCTCCTGTGCCCTGACCTTTGACTCCATTTCGATTATATTAAACAGAATTGGTTCAGTATACCTCCGGAACAACATACTAAAATTTTGTCGCAATAGAAGCATTTTAGTCAAGTAATGAGGATAACGGCTGTGGAATAAATCTCGCTCCTGTGCCCTGACCTTTGACTCCATTTCGATTATATTAAACAGAATTGGTTCAGTATACCTCCGGAACAACATACTAAAGTTTTGTCGCAATAGAAGCATTTTTAGTCAAGTTATGAGGATAATGGCTGTGGAATAAATCTCGCTCCTGTGCCCTGACCTTTGACTCCATTTCGATTATATTAAACAGAATTGGTTCAGTATACCTCCGGAACAACATACTAAAGTTTTGTCGCAATAGAAGCATTTTTAGTCAAGTTATGAGGATAATGGCTGTGGAATAAATCTCGCTCCTGTGCCCTGACCTTTGACTCCATTTCGATTATATTAAACAGAATTGGTTCAGTATACCTCCGGAACAACATACTAAAGTTTTGTCGCAATAGAAGCATTTTTAGTCAAGTTATGAGGATAATTGCTGTGGAATAAATCTCGCTCCTGTGCCCTGACCTTTGACTCCATTTCGATTATATTAAACAGAATTGGTTCAGTATACCTCCGGAACAACATACTAAAGTTTTGTCGCAATAGAAGCATTTTTAGTCAAATTATGAGGATAATGGCTGAGGAATAAATCTCGCTCCTGTGCCCTGACCTTTGACTCCATTTCGATTATATTAAACAGAATTGGTTCAGTATAAACAACATACTAAAGTTTTGTCGCAATACAAGCATTTTTAGTCAAGTTATGAGGATAATGGCTGTGGAATAAATCTCGCTCCTGTGCCCTGACCTTTGACTCCATTTCGATTATATTAAACAGAATTGGTTCAGTATACCTCCGGAACAACATACTAAAGTTTTGTCGCAATAGAAGCATTTTTAGGTCAAGTTATGAGGATAATGGCTGTGGAATAAATCTCGCTCCTGTGCCCTGACCTTTGACTCCATTTCGATTATATTAAACAGAATTGGTTCAGTATACCTCCGGAACAACATACTAAAGTTTTGTCGCAATAGAAGCATTTTTAGTCAAGTTATGAGGATAATGGCTGTGGAATAAATCTCGCTCCTGTGCCCTGGGATATTATGCAGAACTCAGTATACCTCCGGAACAACATACTTCAATGCATGTCCTGAATAAATCTCGCTCCTGTGCCCTGACCTTTGACTCCATTTCGATTATATTAAACAGAATTGGTTCAGTATACCTCCGGAACAACATACTAAAGTTTTGTCGCAATAGAAGCATTTTTAGTCAAGTTATGAGGATAATGGCTGAGGAATAAATCTCGCTCCTGTGCCCTGACCTTTGACTCCATTTCGATTATATTAAACAGAATTGGTTCAGTATACCCCCGGAACAACATACTAAAGTTTTGTCGCAATTGAAGCATTTTTTGTCAAGTTATGAGGATAATGGCTGAGGAATAAATCTCGCTCCTGTGCCCTGACCTTTGACTCCAGTTCGATTATATTAAACAGAATTGGTTTAGTATACCTCCGGAACAACATACTAAAGTTTTGTCGCAATAGAAGCATTTTTAGTCAAGTAATAAGGATAATGGCTGAGGAATAAATCTCGCTCCTGTGCCCTGACCTTTGACTCCAGTTCGATTACATTAAACAGAATTGGTTCAGTATACCTCCGGAACAACATACTAAAGTTTTGTCGCAATAGAAGCATTTTTAGTCAAGTAATAAGGATAATGACTGTGGAATAAATCTCGCTCCTGTGCCCTGAACTTTGACTCCATTTCGATTATATTAAACAGAACTGGTTCAGTATACCCCGGAACAACATACTAAAATTTTGTCGCAATAGAAGCATTTTTAGTCAAGTAATAAGGATAACGGCTGTGGAATAAATCTCGCTCCTGTGCCCTGACCTTTGACTCCATTTCGATTATATTAAACAGAATTGGTTCAGTCTACCTCCGGAACAACATGCTAAAGTTTTGTCGCAATAGAAGCATTTTTAGTCAAGTTATGAGGATAATGGCTGTGGAATAAATCTCGCTCCTGTGCCCTGACCTTTGATTCCATTTCGATTATATTAAACAGAATTGGTTCAGTATACCTCCGGAACAATATACTAAAGTTTTGTCGCAATAGAAGCATTTTTAGTCAAGTTATGAGGATAATGGCTGTGGAATAAATCTCGCTCCTGTGCCCTGACCTTTGTCTCCATTTCGATTATATTAAACAGAATTGGTTCAGTATACCTCCGGAAGAACATACTAAAGTTTTGTCGCAATAGAAGCATTTTTAGTCAAGTTATGAGGATAATGGCTGTGTAATAAATCTCGCTCCTGTGCCCTGACCTTTGACTCCATTTCGATTATATTAAACAGAATTGGTTCAGTATACCTCCAGAGCAACATACTAAAGTTTTGTCGCAATAGAAACATTTTTAGTCAAGTTAAGAGGATAATTGCTGCGGAATAAATCTCGCGCCTGTGCCCTGACCTTTGACCCCATTTCGATTATATTCAACAGAATTGGTTCAGTATACCTCCGGAACAACATACTAAAGTTTTGTCGCAATAGAAGCATTTTTAGTCAAGTTATGAGGATAATGGCTGAGGAATAAATCTCGCTCCTGTGCCCTGACCTTTGACTCCATTTCGATTATATTAAACAGAATTGGTTCAGTATACCTCCGGAACAACATACTAAAGTTTTGTCGCAATAGAAGCATTTTTAGTCAAGTTAATAAGGATAATGGCTGAGGAATAAATCTCGCTCCTGTGCCCTGACCTTTGACTCCATTTCGATTATATTAAACAGAATTGGTTCAGTATACCTCCGGAACAACATACTAAAGTTTTGTCGCAATAGAAGCATTTTTAGTCAAGTAATAAGGATAATGGCTGAGGAATAAATCTCGCTCCTGTGCCCTGACCTTTGACTCCATTTCGATTATATTAAACAGAATTGGTTCAGTATACCTCCGGAACAACATACTAAAGTTTTGTCGCAATAGAAGCATTTTTAGTCAAGTTATGAGGATAATGGCTGAGGAATAAATCTCGCTCCTGTGCCCTGTCCTTTGACTCCATTTCGATTATATTAAACAGAATTGGTTCAGTATACCTCCGGAACAACATACTAAAGTTTTGTCGCAATAGAAGCATTTTTAGTCAAGTTATGAGGATAATGGCTGAGGAATAAATCTCGCTCCTGTGCCCTGTCCTTTGACTCCATTTCGATTATATTAAACAGAATTGGTTCAGTATACCTCCGGAACAACATACTAAAGTTTTGTCGCAATAGAAGCATTTTTAGTCAAGTTATGAGGATAATGGCTGAGGAATAAATCTCGCTCCTGTGCCCTGTCCTTTGACTCCATTTCGATTATATTAAACAGAATTGGTTCAGTATACCTCCGGAACAACATACTAAAGTTTTGTCGCAATAGAAGCATTTTTAGTCAAGTTATGAGGATAATGGCTGAGGAATAAATCTCGCTCCTGTGCCCTGTCCTTTGACTCCATTTCGATTATATTAAACAGAATTGGTTCAGTATACCTCCGGAACAACATACTAAAGTTTTGTCGCAATAGAAGCATTTTTAGTCAAGTTATGAGGATAATGGCTGAGGAATAAATCTCGCTCCTGTGCCCTGTCCTTTGACTCCATTTCGATTATATTAAACAGAATTGGTTCAGTATACCTCCGGAACAACATACTAAAGTTTTGTCACAATAGAAGCATTTTTAGTCAAGTTATCAGGATAATGGCTGAGGAATAAATCTCGCTCCTGTGCCCTGTCCTTTGACTCCATTTCGATTATATTAAACAGAATTGGTTCAGTATACCTCCGGAACAACATACTAAAGTTTTGTCGCAATAGAAGCATTTTTAGTCAAGTTATGAGGATAATGGCTGAGGAATAAATCTCGCTCCTGTGCCCTGTCCTTTGACTCCATTTCGATTATATTAAACAGAATTGGTTCAGTATACCTCCGGAACAACATACTAAAGTTTTGTCGCAATAGAAGCATTTTTAGTCAAGTTATGAGGATAATGGCTGCGGAATAAATCTCGCTCCTGTGCCCTGTCCTTTGACTCCATTTCGATTATATTAAACAGAATTGGTTCAGTATACCTCCGGAACAACATACTAAAGTTTTGTCGCAATAGAAGCATTTTTAGTCAAGTTATGAGGATAATGGCTGAGGAATAAATCTCGCTCCTGTGCCCTGTCCTTTGACTCCATTTCGATTATATTAAACAGAATTGGTTCAGTATACCTCCGGAACAACATACTAAAGTTTTGTCGCAATTGAAGCATTTTTAGTCAAGTTATGAGGATAATGGCTGAGGAATAAATCTCGCTCCTGTGCCCTGACGTTTGACTCCATTTCGATGATATTAAACAGAATTGGTTCAGTATACCTCCAGAGCAACATACCAAAGTTTTGTCGCAATAGAAACATTTTTAGTCAAATTAAGAGGATAATTGCTGCGGAATAAATCTCGCTCCTGTGCCCTGTCCTTTGACTCCATTTCGATTATATTAAACAGAATTGGTTAAGTATACCTCCGGAACAACATACTAAAGTTTTGTCGCAATAGAAGCATTTTTAGTCAAGTTATGAGGATAATGGCTGAGGAATAAATCTCGCTCCTGTGCCCTGTCCTTTGACTCCATTTCGATTATATTAAACAGAAGTGGTTCAGTATACCTCCGGAACAACATACTAAAGTTTTGTCGCAATAGAAGCATTTTTAGTCAAGTTATGAGGATAATGGCTGAGGAATAAATCTCGCTCCTGTGCCCTGTCCTTTGACTCCATTTCGATTATATTAAACAGAATTGGTTCAGTATACCTCCGGAACAACATACTAAAGTTTTGTCGCAATAGAAGCATTTTTAGTCAAGTTATGAGGATAATGGCTGTGGAATAAATCTCGCTCCTGTGCCTTGACCTTTGACTCCATTTCGATTATATTAAGCAGAATTTTTCCAGTATGCATCCAGAACAACATAACAAAGTTCTGTCGCAATAGAAACATTTTTAGTCAAATTATGAGGATAATTGCTGCGGAATAAATCTCGCGCCTGTGCCCTGACCTTTGACCCCATTTCGATGATATTCAACAGAACCGGTTTAGTATACCTCCGGAACAACATTATAAAGTTTTGTTGCAATCGAAGCATTTTTACGTAAGTTCTGGCGCATAAGGGCGATGGAATGGATCCCGCTTCTATGTCCTGATCTTTGACCCCGTTTCGTCCATTTTCAATAGGGTTCGTCCCCAGGTTGTCCCCTACCACATGCTAAAATTTCATCGAAACCATTTTTACGCGAGCTATTGTGCCAACAGACAAACCTGGAGCATATACGCTTGTTCAACCTACGGTTGGAAAGCTTAAAAAAGGAATGCTGAAACGCGCACATTTTGAGGTCAAATTTGTCAACGCGAAGAAACTACTCTCTGTTGGTATTGATTTAGGTAAATCGAAAATAAACTGTTCACACTTGCTTTAAAATTCTGTGAATCAAAATAGACGATAACTGTGAATCCTGTTTCTAGTTTTAACAGAATTTACACACACGATCTGTCACAGTGAGAAACTGATAGCAATGTTGAATTTGCATTGTCTCTTAATTGGAAATGTTTTTAGGTGCTATATTCCTTTAACTAGGAGTCACCCCTCCCCAGCTCCAATGGGTGCTTCGAGCTGGAGGGGAATGCAAAGCTAGGTTGCTTGTATTGGGTTAGTGCGAATGAAATGTATGGCAAACGACCAGCACACGTGAGAACGGAAAAGTAGGACAACTCACCTAGGCAAAATAATCCCCATCGGCATCGACACATGGTTGCCATCCGTCCGACAAGGCCGTGATACCGGAACGAAACAAGTCTTGTGGCTGGGACCCGAAGAACTCATCAACTGCACGTTGAACCTCGTTGTCTGTCGTGAACTGTTTCCCGGACAGGAAGTGATCCAGGCGACGAAACAGATGATAGTCTGTCGGAGAAAGTCCTGGGAATAGGCACGATGTGGCAGTGCTTCATAGCCCAAGGCACTTAGTGTCAGCATCGTTCGTTGTGCGACACGAGAGCGGGCGTTGTCCCGGGGTAGAATTACCCCATGACTGTTGACCAAAGCCGATGGTTCCTGCAACAATGTCCTGTGCATCCGGTGTAATTCAGCACAATAACGTTCTGCAGTGATGGTTTGGCCTCTTGCCAAGAAACTCCGATTAATTATTCCGGCTGTGGACCACCAGACAAAGAGCATCATCTTCTTGGCGTGCAAGACTGGCTTAAGATGCCGTCCAGCTGGCCGTTCCTTGCTTAACCATTGTGCGCATTGTTTCCGATTATCATAAAGGACCCACTTCTCGTCGCAGGGGACGACCCGATGCAGTAGAGTTTCCTGTTTATTTCTGGCAAGCAGCGACGCGCAAACTTCCAAACGCCCAGTCCTGTTGGCAGTTGTCAACTCATCCTGCAGCCACATATCCAGCTTTTTGACCTCACGCAGCGCAGCCAGACACCGAACAACCGTCGTGTTGTGGACACACATGCCACTGTCGCTATCTCACGACACGTTTTTCGGGGGTCCGCTTCAACCACACCCAACATCGTCAGAAACAGCAACAGGTCGGTGAGCACGTGCTTCGCGTTTGCAGGTCCGTATCTCCGCTTCGAAACTTCACAAACCATCGCCGAATGGTTCGTTCGTTGGCTGTATTCTCCACAAACGCTTTGTTAACGTTTCGAGCGGCAATTCCTGCAGAATGACCTAGTTTAAATTCATACAGGAAGATGACTCTCAAATCCGGTGTCTGCATGTTTCCTTTGCAAGCCACCTTACGTCCAAACAAACCACGTCTGAACCTTGTTCTTCAGATCATATGTAGAGGATTTTAGGAAGGGAGTGTCTGACCCCATGTCTTAAACAACCCTTAGAAATAGGAAGCTAGGAGATTTCGGCTAGAGTGCCCAACAGGAAAGTCACACGGAAGCGAGGTAGAAGACGCCCTTATTTACTACCGGGGCCAGTACCCGGGGTCCGACGGCTTAACGTGCCCATCAGATCAGATCAGATCATATGTAGAGGATTTTACGAAGGGAGTGGCTGACCCCAGGTCTTAAACAACCCTTAGAAATAGGAAGCTAAGAGATTTGGGCTAGAGTGCTCTATAGGAAAGTGACACGGAAGCGAGGTAGAAGACGCCCTTATTTACTACCGAGGGACCAGCACCCGGGGTCCGACGGCTTAACGTGCCCATTCAATGATCTAGTAGATCAGATCAGATCATATGTAGAGGATTTTAGGAAGGGAGTGTCTGACCCTACGTCTTAAACAACCCTTAGAAATAGGAAGCTAGGAGATTTGGGCTACACTGACCGATAGGAAAGTCACACGGAAGCGAGGTAGAAGACGCTCTTATGTACTACCGGGGGCCAGTACCCGGGGTCCGACGGCTTAACGTGCCCATTCAATGCTCTAGTAGATCAGATCAGATCATATGTACAGGATTTTAGGAAGGGAGTGTCTGACTCCAGGTCTTAAACAACCCTTAGAAATAGGAAGCTGGGAGATTTAGGCTAGAGTGCCTGATAGGAAAGTAACACGGAAGCGAGGTAGAAGACGCCCTTATTTACTACCGGGGGCCAGTACCCGGGGTCCGACGGCTTAACGTGCCCATTCAATGCTCTAGTAGATCTGATCAGATCATATGTAGAGGATTTTAGGAAGGGAGTGTCTGACCCCTGGTCTTAAACAACCCTTAGAAATAGGAAGCTAGGAGATTTCGGCTACAGTGCCCAACAGGAAAGTCACACGGAAGCGAGGTAGTAAGGGAGAGGAAGACGCCTTTATTTATAACTGGGGGCCATTACCCAGTTATAAATAAATATAATGGGGTCCCCAATAGCCCCCATTTAAGCTGAGATTTTGCGCTAGTCACTGGAAGACCGTGCTCTATTGAATTTCCCTTTTCAACCTGCCCTCGTTGTCAGATATGTGGACGATACGTTGGTTTTTTGGCCTCATTCCATTACACTCCTTGACAAATTTACGGAACACCTCTTCTCACAATTTCCCACTATCAAGTTTACTAGATAATTGGAACAAGAGGGAAAACTACCTTTTTTGGATTTTATGTTGTCAAGAGTGCCCAACAGGAAAGTCACAGCAGGTCAAATATTCTGTTTATAGAAAACCAGGTCATCTTCACACCAGGCCAAATATTCTGTTTATAGAAAACCATCGTTTACACCATGCATTATCCCTTGTGCTTCTTCACACCCCACTGAACAAAAGTTCTCTGCCATCCGTTTTCTGATAAAACGAGCTTTCACTCATTCATCTACTTGTAGAGCCAGAAAGAAGGAACTTTCTACTATTAAGGCTGTGGCTCGATCTTTTGGATTCACAGAGCAGGATTTTTACAGATGGTTGAGAGACTTCACGAATTTGAGATTCACGATATTGTCTACGGAGGTCAGGATTTTTAGGTATGTTGGCAAGGTGGAATACTTTCCCCCAATTGTTTTTACCCTCAAAAAGGCTTGCCGGAAACATGTTTTTAAAATTTGGTGTGATGCACTCGAAATATCTTATCACTAATTAGAAATGACCGTGATAAGGTTTCAAATTTTTGTAAACCAGGTGTTTATAGTATCCCCCTTATACATGAAGACCCTAATACTGATAATAAATTCTATATAGTTCTACACTTCGGACATTGGATAAAAGATTGAGTGAACATAAATACGCATTACGAACTATTAACACAGCACTTACCACTGCAGTTGGACAGGGATGTTACTCCCCTGACTGGAATAACGCAAAAATTCTCTGTTCAAATGTAACCAGAAGTACAATATTTTTGTACGAAAGTCTGTATATTATTTCATATGGTGAAACTTGTTGTAATATTGACATGCCTACTTATATATCAAATCCATGGAGACGGTTAGTGACTTCCTCTTCTATCGAGAGTGAAAACTAGAATTACCTTCGATTTGTATAATTATTTTTTGAACATTAGTGTTTGTGTTTCTAACGTTGGCAACACAGGAGAGTAAAAGAGACGTATGACGGTAATACTTCGTGGCTGTATATATATGAGATAGCTCCTCATGCTTCGTGGCACTTGGGCCTGATGATGGGGACATGGGAGCCCCGAAAGTACTCGCCTTTGTATTTTTAAAACAGTGTTCTTAATTGTAAATAAATGTGTTTAATTTGCAGTTGGAGACGCGGTTTGTGTTGATCGTACGTGAGACAGCATATATCTAGTAACTGGATATTTAGTGGTTCGAGCGTTCGTACCTTCTGGGATCGAACCTGAGTTCTCTCCGTGGCAGTCACGAACGCCTACCACTAGGCCATCCGCAGCCTAAACCTTGTTCTTCACACACATGCTAGCTATTTATAGTAACTCTGTGACGTAATACCCGCAACACCTGTAGGTGGTTCCATTCCGCTGTGGTGGAGGCTTGTTTCCACTATTCGTTCACGAGGGACATTTCATTCGCACCAACCCAATATTTGGGGTGGAGAAAGGAAAAATACACCGAAAATCTAACTCAACTACACCAGCTCGTCTTTATGCAAATCGAAACAACTGCAGGTATACTTCGGCGCGTGTGAAAGTCATGACACAGTAAAAATAACACCTGATTCTGAGTTCTATTAATTAGTGTGATTCTTATTTTTGAGATGGGAAAATCAGCGAACTTAAGTGAGTTTGATAAAATGCCAAATTGTAATGGCCCAGTAAAAACAGTCTGGCTGGGCCAGCACTGCCAGCAATATACCAGCAATATATTGCCGCTGCCGAACCGGCAATAAAATGTCCGGGCGGCCAACAGTTGGCACCCCCATCAGTTGTGATATGCCACAACCTGGGCTATCAGTTTATCCATCACAGGCAGTAGCTGCCACAAGGGGCCCTTCAGCGGCCATGCAAGCACGTGCTATAAAAATGATGGCTAGCCTAATGTGGTCCGCTATTTTCCCGGCAGTAGCATCCGGCAATCACGTGACGTAACGAATGGCTTGCCGAATCTTGTCCACCAATTCTCCAGTAGCAGCCATAAAAAAAAAAAGGGATAACCGCAGTTTCCCAAAGCTACAACTACTTTTTCTTCTCCTTGCGAAATTATAGTACCGCGCTGGGGAAATTTTCTCAACATGTCCGGAAAAACGCCCGTTTGGATCTATAGTTGAAAACGAACCAATGACTGTCTGCGGAGGAAGCGCTCGCTCTACCAAATGGACTGATTTGGAACGCAGGAGCAGGGCTTGAAGCTGACCCTCTTTTCTGCGGAATGTGTAACGAATGGTTCTCAATTTTATTTTACAATATTGCGCGGTATTTTTCATAAACGTCAGTTTCATATAATTCATAAATTTATTTTTTCAACGTACGATTTGTTTTTTACCTTAATGGAACTTCACTTTTTCAACGAGTGTACCAACTTAAAGGCGCTTTTCAAAGTTTCGAGCTGTCCTTGTCTTGAGAGGCGATTGTTGAATTAATATATTTACCCGTTTATGTCACATTCTATTACATTTTTAACGTTGTATCTTTCCTTTCCGCTCTCCGAAGCTACATTTGTTTTAAAGAGGAAATATATTTTATTTTACTTCTCGTTATTTTTAGAAGTGAATTCCTCCAGTCTTGTGTATTCAACTCATGGATGAGTACATTATATCCACATAGCGTTCCTTTCTTTTTTTCAAATAATTGATACGTTTTGTACGCGTATAATTTTTCTTTTTTTTTTTTTTTTAACATAACGCTTTTTTAATGTTTTTCCAGGACTTTTGTTTCAAGCAGTTTAGTGAATGTTAAAACGAAATATTATAGAGAAATTATTTCTTGTTATTCATGGGAATGGAGTGGGTGTATTTTATGGCTGTAATCTAGTATTTCATGGCTTAATCTGATATCTTCGTCGACGTGGCATTTCATTAGGAAATTAATTCGCCTCTCTACATATCCTTTTTTTTTCTTAACATCCGCTAAAATAACACGATGGCGATATCGTCGTCCTCAACTAACTGGTACCACGAGAGACACAGCACGTCTTGCTTCTACGCATGCGCAGTTCCGTTGCTTCCACCTTGTGTTGGGTTTTCATCGTTTGACAGCTACGGGCTACTAGTGGCACTTGCTTGGTGGCCCGCATTTCACGGCAATGCTGCAGGGCCATCAATGGCTGCCAACTGATGGCGCTGCCACCAACGGGCCGCTACCGGGCCATGAGCGGCAGATTTCAGCCGGAAATGACCCATCGATGCCAGCTGATGGCCTGCAGTTTCCCAACACTTGTGTTTTTGCTGGGGCCAAATAACGAGGTTATAGCATTTGCGAGACGGCAAGGCATTTTTAGGGGTGCTCACGATCAGCCGTGGTTACTGTTTTCAAAAAGTGGTCCGAAGAGGGCAAACCATGAATCGCCGGCAAGGTGTGGTCGGACCATATCTCATCGATGCTAGAGGTGAGCGAAATCCATCCCCTATGGTACGAGCCAACAGATGGGATACAGTGGCGAAACTCACCTGTAATTTGGTTGCTGGTGATGAGAGTAATACACCGATGACCCATTCCATTATGGCTTACCCCAGCCTAGAGAAATGAGCGCCTGGAGACCAAACTGTGGCGCAGCTGAAATTCACAGAGCAGCATATACCCAACCCGTGGACCGGCTTTCGGTTAGTACAGTGTTCGGAGTCAGAATGGGAAGAGCTGACGATTTATCGGAGTTTGATAAAGGACAAATCGTGATGGCACGGCGACTCGGAACTACGATCTCGGAAACGGCGTGGCTTGTGGGTTGCTTACATGCCGCTGTAGTGAGTACGTATCAAAAGTGGTGCACAGATGGCCAAAGGACAAACCGTCGTCCGCATCTCATTGATGCCAGAGGGGAGTGGAGACTGTCTCGCATTGTTCACAGCGACCGCAGAGCCACAGCGCCACAAATCACCCGCAGCTGCAACAGTGGTGATCAGGGTAATGTGTCACAGCACACAGTTCATCGCAATCTTCTTCTGCGCATGGGGCTGCGTAGCCGAAGACCCAGCCCATGCTCACCGCACGTCATCGCCAACAACGCGTGAGATGTGCCCAAGATCATCGAGAACGGACTGTGGATGATTGGAAGAAAGTGGCCTGGTCTGAGGAATCAAGATTCCTGGTGCATTGCGTGGACAGCCAAGTGCGGATACGCCGATTACTAACGGAAGCTATGGCACCTGGATGCATTGTTGGGCGGAAACAGGCCGGCGGCTACGGTGTTGTGCTGTGGGCAATGTTTTTTGGGACAATTTAGGCCCCATTATCCCAATAGCACAATCCCTCACAGCTATCAGGTATCTGAACATTCTTGCGGAACAAGTTCACCCATTCGTGGCAAATGTTTTCCTGTTAGTAGTGGCCATTACCAAAAGGTTAATGCGCCATGCCACACTACCAGAATCATCAAGGAGTGGTTCCAGGAACATGCTGGTGACTTTCTGTGGTCTCCAATCCACCCAATCAAACATTTGTAGTTCGACTTGGAAAAGCGGATTCACGCTAAAACACCACCACCCTGAAATGTGCGGTAACTGGAGGACCTGCTATGAACATTATGGTACCAAATACCCCAGGATACCTATATCGCCACCTCATCGAATCGATGCCTCGCCGAGTGGCCGCTGTTTTGCGGGCTAAAGGAGTCCTAATAAAGCTTATTAGGTAGGTGGTCATAATGTAATGACTCATCGGCGTATGCCACAATACCCAGTGCATTAATACTCAGTACTATTGAAAATGGGGCTGCATAGCCACAGGTCGCTCCGAATGCCCATGCTAACCTCAGTTCACCGTTCAAAGCACCTACAATGGGCACGCGAGCAGCGAAACTGGACCTTGAACGATTGGAAGGAGGTCGTCTGGCCCCATGAATCTCGTTTCCTGTTGCGCCATGCGGATGACAGGGTGCATGAGCATCGTTTACCTGGAGAAGCGTTGGCACCAGGATGTACTGTGAGACTAAAACAAGCCGGAAGAGGAAGTGTTATGCTTTGTGCAATGTTCTGATGTGGAAAGCTGGATGCAGTCCTTCATGTGCAAGAAACTATGACGGCTACCACCTAGCTAAACATCATTGCAGACCAGGTGCATCCTTTCACGGCAACGGTATTTCCCTCTAGTAGTTCGTTCTTTCAGCAGGATAATACGCCATGCAACTCTGTCCGGATGGTTCAAGAACAGTTCGCAGGACGTGAGGAAAAATTCCAGTAATGCGCTGGCCTCCAAATTTTCCAGACATCAATCCAATCGAGCATCTAGGGTTTGTGTTGGAATAGCACATCCGATTTGCTGCATCTCAACCATATAACTTACAAGTGTACAAGTGTTAAAGTATCTGCTGGTAACGTGCTGCTACTAGGCACCACAAGCCACCTTTAGAAATCATGCAGCGTCGATGCCTCGCAGGGTAAGAGCTGTTCAAGAGGCACTTAGAGGACCAATGAGGTGGTCCTAATATTTTGGCTCTTTGGCGTATGTCATCTATTTACTAATCGAACCTCGAACCGTGACCAAAAGATATTAGTGATAAGAAACCCACGTCTTTGGCCCCTCGTGACTACAATTTGAAATAACATGTAAACTTTTAGTTCCTTAGAAAGATTTACCTTAGTGAAATAATCTGAAGGAACCTTATTTCAAATTCTGCAGGTCTTATGTATCTGGGCTTACCTAGTCCTACCTTAAATACTATTACAAAGTATTCAATGAAATAACAAAATAAATTTAAAGATATTTTAATATACCTATGATATGACGTAAGTTGTACACTTGTGAATACATGGCACCAATCACCTTTCAAAATGGCATCCTTTTGCCTCCACACAGTCTTCCAGTCTCTGTGGCCACTCATCAATAGCAGGGTACTCACAGGGAAAGCTGCTACTGCCCGCTCCAAAGAGCGTTTGAGACTGTCAACCGTGGGGTGTCTCTTTCTGCAGGCCATGTCTTCCAGTGTGGCCCACAACTTGTAGTCCAATGGGTTTAGGTCTGATCTACTTGAAAGCTAATCAGTTGGAGAAATGAAGTCTGGCAAATTCGCCTGAATTCACTCCCGGGTTGCTGTGGTCTTGTGGGCAGGTGCGGAATTCTCCTGAAGGCTCCACTGTTGGTTTTGGAAGAGGATGTGACTCACATTTTTAATCACTGGCTCCAAAACCTTGTTCTGGTAGACTTTACCGTTTGCAGCTGTATTGCGCATCTTAACAACGCAGCGGATTGATTCATTTGCCTTTGATGGGGTAACTTTTGTCAATATAGTGCATATATATATATATATATATATATATATATATGTATGATGTCTACAGATACATATGTATATATATGTAGACATCATACAAGGAGCAAGTGGAGAAATCGAAACAGTACTCGCCCAAATTTTCACTCGATGCCTTAATGAAGGGAAAATTCCTGAGGATTGGAACAACGCTACAATGATCTTGCTACATAAAAAAGGTGACATTAAGGATCTCAGGAACTACAGACCTATCAGCCTCCTATCAGTGGTTTATAAAATCTTCACTAAAGTTCTTTCACACCGCTTGAAGGTGACACTGGACATGGCTCAACCGAGAGAACAAGCGGGATTCAGGAGTGGCTACAGCACAATAGATCATATCCACGTACTGAGAGAACTAATTGAAAGAGCGAGGGAATATGAACTTCCATTGTGCATGGCTTTTATCGATTATGAAAAAGCCTTTGATTCGGTGAAACCATCAGCAGTTACAATAGCTCTGAAAACCTGCGGTATTGAAGATGCATACATTAATATTATTAATAACATCTATGAAAATGCAAGTGCAAAGATTCGGCTGTTTGAAAATACAACACACATAAAAATTGGGAAGGGAGTGAGACAAGGTGACACCATATCTCCGAAGCTCTTTAATGCCACATTGGAAAATGTCTTTCAATCACTGAACTGGGAAAACAAAGGGATAAAGATTAATGGAGATTATCTAACCCACCTTCGTTTTGCTGATGACATAGTCATTTTTACAACTACCCCATCAGAGCTACAGAGTATGATCCAGGAACTTGCTGACAAGAGTAAAGAAGTGGGATTAAAAATGAACTTTCAGAAGACAAAAGTGATGTACAATGCTTTTACAAGAAATGAAGATTTATCGATTGATGGAGAAAAGCTGGAGATAACAGACACGTACTTTTATCTTGGACAGCAGATATCAAGTGAGGGTCACATTGGTGAAGAAATTAATCGGCGTACAAAACTTGCCTGGAGAGCTTTTGGAAGAAACAGCATAATTTTCAAGAGCAATATGCCATTATGTCTTAAAAGAAAAGTGTTTGATCAATGCATCCTTCCAGTGCTTACGTATGGTGCAGAGACGTGGACCTTAGCTAAAAGAGACATACAAAGGCTGCAGACAACTCAAAGCAGCATGGAGAGGTGCATGCTTGGTGTAACCAGGAGAGATAAGAAGAGGAACTCGTAGATCAGAAAAATGACAAGAGTGGAAGACATCATGATCAGAGTTAAATCCCTGAAATAGCAATGGGCTGGACATACTGCCAGAAGAACAGACCATCGATGGACAGCCGAAATTTTAGATTGGATTCCAAGTTACAGGAAAAGACCCAGAAGAAGACCACATGGAAGATGGGTGGATGAAATTCGAAAGTATGCGGGAGTGACATGGAGGAGACTGGCACAAGACAGAGCGTTGTGGAGGAAACTTGGGGAGACCTTCGTCCAGCAGTGGATTGATAATGGTTGACAATGATGATGATGATGATGATGATACATATGTAACAAAATGACCTTTACAAACAAAATGACCTTGAAATTCTTCAAAACACGTAAGAACAAGCAAGAGTAAAACGAAAATTAATATAAAAACCAATTAATAAAAATAAAAGTAATAATATAAAATCAAATAAAAAATAAATAATGCAAACATAGATTCGAAAAAGCAGCAAATCCAAAAATTCAACCAGGAGAAAAGACAAGGATTGTAGTACATATGGCAAATATCATCCGTGGTGTCGTCAGGGGCAATCACGGATAACGTCTCTCACATATCTGCACATACCAGAAAATGTGGGTTTCTGCATTATTCAGTTTGCAAGTAAAGAAAAAAATTAAGAAATTAAGGATTGAAGTTAAATCCCTTACTACTTCACCAAACACCGCCCTCTGAGCCAGCACCACCATTAGAGAAAAACCCAAACCCCGCTAAAAACCCGGAATAAACTAACACTTAAAAAGCAAGTTAGATACAAAAAAGATATGCACTGAAGTACCAGAAAAACTGGTACAGACGAGCTTATGCAAAATACATACCAACGTCACCTATGCGCGTACTCGGTTACGTCCTCCAGTGCGTATATAAAGCGATAGACATCCTTGCCAGCTGTCAGAGCTGTTTTCGGCATGAGAATGACAAGTAATAACGATTTAAGCGATTTTCAACGCGGTGACATAGTTGGCGCTCGTGAGACGGGCCATAGTATTTCGGAGGTAGAAACGAAGTTCGGATTTTCACGGACGACCATTGCAAAGGTGTACTGACTAGAAGAATTCCGGCAAAACCTCGGGCCAACGATACCAGTGTGGCCGTAAAAAGACTTTGGGTGATCGTGACCATCATCGGTTGTCAAGAATCGTTTCACGCGATAGGCGTGCAACACTCTCGCAGGTATCATCGGAATTCAATGCTGGAGCCTCAACAAGCATCAGCGTTCTGACTGTGCAACGTATCCTGCACGATATGGGCTTTGGGAGCCGACGCCCAACTCGAGTCCCCTTGATGGGTGCACGACACAGAGCTATGCTCCTCGCTTCGGCACGGCAACACCGCCACTGGACACTTCATGACTGGAAACAAGTAGCCTGGTTGACGAGTCGCGTTTCCAACTATATCGGGCAGATGAAAGGATTTGTGTGTGGCGCAAACCCCATGAAGCCATGGATCCCGCCTGTCAACAGGGAACTGTACCGGCTGGTGGGGGGTCCGTGGTGATATGAGGTGTGTTTAGCTAGACTTCACGGGGACCCCTGGTACGTCTACAAACGTCTGTGACCGGCCAGCGCTATGTGCGCATCCTTTCTGACGAGGTACACTCGTTCGTGTCCTGCATTCATGCTGATGGGTTGGGCATGTTCCAACAGGACAATGCACCTCCACACAAGTTTCGGGACGCCATATTGTGGTTAGAGGAGCATTCATCTGAGTTTGGGGTGTTGCCATTCCCACCCAAGTCCCCAGATCTGAACGTGATAGAACACATTTGGGATGCACCCGAATTGTGGAACGCTCTGCAGGAAGTATGGTGTGCATCGCCTACAGCATATTTCCAGAAGCTAGTGGAGTCCATGCCCCGTTGTATTTCTGCAGTCCTGCGCTCCCGTGGGGGACCTACCAAGTATTAGACTGGTGTACCAGTTTTTCTGGCACTTCAGTGTATATATACACTGCTGGCCACCTAAAATGCAACACCAAGAAGGAAGCATCCGATTGGACTGAAATTCGCAGCATGCGTCTCCCGTGAGAGGGCATGCAAACGATTAGCATTGCAGGGCATATGGAAATCATGTGCGCCCGGCACGCTACCGAGAAGCACTATAAGAAAGGTGCACAGAAGGTGGAATGTACGTAGTGGAAGTGTGTTGTGCTGCCGGACCTGTGCGTGGGAAGCTTCCTGATGAGTCGTCGCAGAATACGGCAGTCGTTCCCGCACGTTTCGGAGTTCGACAGAGGACAAATAGTGGCTTACCGCGACAGCGGTTTATCGTAGCGAGACATCGGCGCCCGTGTGTGATAACATCCAGCCACAGTGAGGCGAGTATGGATTCGGTGGGTGCAGGAGGGACTGACGGACCGACGTGAGCGATTGCCGCAGCCGTGGCGTACCACCGAACGAGAGGACCGGCATGTTGTGTGGCGGGCTTTGACTGCTCGCATCGCCACACCACGAACGTTAGCGCGGGAATTAGGGTGTGTTGCGCAACAACCTGTATCAGCCTGTACCGTTCGACGTCGTCTGCAGGAGCGGGGACTTATCGCACGGCCCCGCCCATTGCTCCGATTACCATTGACGTTACACCACCGGCGAGTGCGGCGGCAGTGGGCAGTTGAACGCCGCACCTGGACTACGGAATGGCACGACATTGTCTTCTCCGACGAATCCCGCTTCTGCCCGCAACACCACGATGGTCGGATCCGCGTGTGGCGGCACCACGGCGAGAGACTGTATGACGCCTGCATTATGCATCGCCATACCGGTCAGTCGCCTGGCGTTATGGTTTGGGGCACAATTGGATATGACACCCGCACTCCTCTGGTACGCATCGCCGGTGCACTCAACTGCCACCGCTACATTCCCGACGTTTTGGAGCCTGTAGTCCTCCTTTACCTGCAGGACCTGCCAGCGGCCACGTTTTAACAGAACAATACGCGCTCGCACGTGGCACGCATCGTACAAAAATTATCCTGGTTACACCAAGCATGCATCTCTCCATGCTGCTTTGAGTTGCCTGCTGGCTTCCTATGTCTCTTTTAGTTAAGGTCCACGTCTCTGCACCATACGTAAGCACTGGAAGGATGCATTGATCAAACACTTTTCTTTTAAGACATAATGGCATATTGATCTTGAAAATTATACTCTTTCTTTCAAAAGCTCTCCAGGCAAGTTTTATACGCCGATTAATTTCTTCACCAATGTGACCCTCACTTGATATCTGCTGTCCAAGATAAATGTAGGTATTGGTTATCTCCAGCTTTCCCCATCAATCGATAAATCTTCATTTCTTGTAAAAGCGTTGTACATCACTTTTGTCTTCTGAAAGTTCATTTTTAATCCCACTTCGATACTCTTGTCAGCAAGTTCCTGGATCATACTCTGCAGCTCTGATGGGGTACTTGCAAAAATGAGTACGTCATCTGCAAGACGAAGGTGAGTTAGATAATCTCCATTAATCTTCATCCCTTTGTTTTCCCAGTTCAGTGATTGAAATACATTTTCCAATGTGTCATTAAAGAGTTTGGGAGATACAGTGTCACCTTGGCTTATTCCCTTTCCAATTTTTATGGGTGCTGTATTCTTCTTAATTCTCAAATAGCCGAATCTTTGCACTTGCATTTTCATAGATGTTATTAATAATATTAATGTATGCATCTTCAATACCGCAGGATTTGAAAGCCATTGCAACTGCTGTGTATTTATACATATAGTAACATCGCGAAATTCGAGTTTTCGAAGTCTGAATTATCGAGGGTTTACTGTATGCATTTTTGGCACATGGCAGAAAAGCGATCAATCAGAAAACCGTTAGAAGTTGAAAATTGATGCACATTTATGGTTTATGGCTCTTATCAATAGTGGCAAAACTGGACGATATAGTAATAGCTTCAATATTCACAGAAAATCTACGGCATCTTCATAGCTAAATGACACAAAGGCTTTTTTTCTAGTCTGTCTTACACATAAACGTATGTCGTGCTCATACACAAATAGAGAACTAAGTCATGAATTTTTGACTCGCATATATTTCGAAAAACATAAAAAAATGAAGATATTAATTGTACGCCCAACTTAACACTACCTGATGGATGTATATTTTAGCACGTGAAATGTAAATGTTTTTAAATGGATGACGATTTTGATTTTCTTCCCCCCCCCGACCGCCTTTTTTTGAAAGATGCCATTTCAGCTAGAATAAGAGATTTCGCAACTTTATCTGGTTAATGAAAATTCATTTGTCTTAATTACGATATTCGCAAACAATTTGCTTAATAGCTTGTTTTGAGGGCACCGGTCTTCTTTAAAAGTACTCTTTAGTGCAACGCGAAACGCAGCTAAGTGGTAACATTTCCATGAACTTGCGAACTTATTCACACTGGAATACGTTTACTCTCTAGAAATAACTAGAAATAAAATGTGGGAGATTCAGAGGGTTTAGACATTTGCGCCAGTTTTGGTAAATTACCTCACTTTAAAAGTCTAATAGCTATTGGAAACCGATAGGGGATCTTTCGCAGGAGAATCGCAAAATAATCGTCTCCTCCACTGTTTTTTTTTTCAGTTATAAATTCAGCACTTAGCGTCATATTAGGATACCACCAGAGGTTTTCCTCTCATCCGTATTCGGGAGATGTTTTCATTTCAAAAAGTTTCGAAAGAACTCGACATCGTAAAACAAACGCATCTGGAGAACTAATTCAGCATGCTTTATGGGTTTGAAATAGCGTCTCTTAGGTTTTAAAAACCCTTTCTTTCCTTATGTCTCTTCCTCATGGGACCTGACCACATATTTTTCCGCCAGTTGAAGAAAATATAGGAAATAAAATCCTGCATTTTACATTATATTATACCTTACCATTTGCTTAATCATGAGATTTATATTACAGGCACTCGCGCAAAAATAGTTAACGATATTTTTCCAGAGGCTGGTAAAGGAAAAAAATTCGGTTGCTTCGGTTTGATGTTGTGGTTTATTAGTACAAACCACACAGATCCATATAATGTAAACTGCTGCTGTGTGTAGAAAATCTGTTCTTTCTTTTAATGCTGAAGAAATACGAGCACTGTACTAAAAAGCAAAAACCTCACTTAAAATAAAAATATATTGTACATTTACAGTTTTTTCTAATAATTTTTTGAAAATTTTATGGTGTAAGCTATTGCCATTTCAAGAAAATATTTTTGATTGTTTCCGTTGTCAGTTTCAGTGGAATGCATTCTTTAAAGGCTAAATAAAGGAAAATTTGAGGACGCTAGTGTTCTGTATAGCAAACGGAACCAACTGCAAACAAGAAAGATAACACCGAATTTTCGGTTGTAATGAACAAGTTATTTGAGTCCTTTGCGACCCAGATAAAATATTTCAAAGTTATTTATAGTCAATGGAACCCATTACAGAAAACAGGAAGAAATATCAGCCTCATTTCTACTAGGGGTATCCTGAAAGTAATACCTCCTCCTTAATGACTTTTGAAATTTTGAAGTGTTTTTAATAAAACCGCACTGACATGTACTATGATATGTTAACAATGTGGGAACACATTTTTTCAGAATCGGAAATAAAGATCATGAATGACAGAGAAAATCAGCAAGCCGTAATTGAATTCTTGGAGAAAGAGGGATGTGAGGCTCCAGAAATCCACAGAAGACTCCTACCGCTGCCACATTCGATATCAGTAATGCCCGAAGATAGACGAAGAGGTTTTGAGAGGGAGAAAGTTCAGTGTCGGACAAACAACGGAGTGGAAGACCCGCAACTGCAGTGACAGGTGCCAACGGGCAATGAGTGAAAGACCTCACCACAGCTGATCGTCGTCTCACCATCCAGAAGTTGTGGGATACAATTCATTGCGGTCATAATGCTATGGAAACATTAATTAGTGATCTGGGTTTCAGAAAAATTTGTTCAAAGTGGATCCCTAATCAGTAAACAATGTGCACTGGAAAAACATTTCTGAAATTCACGGACAAGTGTCCGTCATTTCTTTCGTGAATTAGCGAAGCATGTTTCTGATACTACCTTTCCGTGAAATGACGGAAAAAAACCCCTGAATTTAACGGACTTTTCTTGCCACGGGAAAATTCTAAATTTTCAGAACCCTTTCCGCAGTTTCTTTCTTATATTAACGGTAAATTACCGTTTTAGAGATCTGTCAATGGAAAATTCTGAATTTTCAGAAACCCTTCCGCAATTCCTTTCGTATATTAACGGAAAATCTCCGTTCTCACTTTTTCCGTATCCGTATGACGAGAAATTTCCTCTAATAGTAGCGATTCGTGGAAATACTTGAGGTTTGATTAAGTTTCAAATTTCAATCGTCTGTCGAATTTTGAGATTCGGTAGCTAGATCGGATATTGTGGATAGCATATTGCATAGATTTTTTTTGTGTGGCCCAGGATATTTCTCCTTTCCCCTATTTGGTGCACCAGCTACTTATTATATATTGCGTTACTGTAAGAAACCGGATACTTATTGTACAGATGAATATTAATTGTCCGGCGAGCTAACGTCAGGTGTTCGATCCTGACCTCTGAGGGTAAGTGCTGTGCAGGTTTGTTGATTTTGCGGAATTTCAATTTAAGTACGGAAAAACCAGAAATGGACTTTTCTGAAATAAACGGAAATTTTTGACTACGGAAATATCTGTGAAAATACGGAAGTTAAAATGAACGGGCACTTTCACAAACGGAAATTTCTGAAAAACCCGGATATCTACCGGCAACTTTGCTGCACGCTATTTTCAGAAATTTTCCGTGAATTCACACCCCTTATTTTTTACAGTGTGAGCAAAGGGTGGACATGTGTCGGAATCTCTTGGACTGTTATGAGAGGGAGAGTGAGGTGTTTTACTCTAATGTTGTGACGGGGGATGAAACCTGGGTGCTCTTTCATGACCCACAAACCAAACGTGTGTCAATGAAATGGCACCGCGCATTTTCACCTCGACAGAAAAAGGGTGAAAACAACTCGTTCCGCAGGGAAAGTGTTGGTGACAGTTTTCCGGCAAAAACGTGGTGTCATTTTGATTGATTTCCTTGAACGGGGTGCAACAATAAGCAGTGCTTACTGTGTGCAGACATTGAAGAAGCTAAAGGAAGCTATCAGAAGAAAAAGACTTGCATTCCACTTCATAGTATTGTTTTACACCATTATAACGCACGTCCCCACACCTCCATGGAGACTTCACAGGCTATTGCCAAAATGGGGTGGACAGTGATGCCCCAATTTGGCAAATAGGAAAAAGTCTGGCTCCCTCAGACTATTTCCTATTTGCCCCTTTGAAAAACACCCTTCGTGGGGAACGTTTCGACGATGTGACAAAAATTAAACTGGCTGTGAACTCATGGGTGATACGAAATCCTCAGGAATTTTTCCAAAATGGATTTTACCAATGGGTCAAAGATGGCGGAAATGTATAGGAAGCGATGGACAATACTTTGAATAGGCTACCATTATTAACAATATGTCCAATTATTTTGCCACCAAGTTTCACATTTTTGCTGCTGCAAAAAAAAATTCTTATGAAGGATGAGGCATTACTTTGAGGATGCCCTTTGTACAATCGATAAAACATATAGAAACTGAAGCACATTCATTCTCCTATTAGCGATTGAAAAGTCTGTTACGACAATTAACAAAATGTGCTCAAAAAATTTCTCTTAGCTAAAGGAACATATGAGACAGAGCGATTTTTATATCAACCAGTTAGATCAGATATAGACGAAAACATGAAATAAATTTACGCATCCTAGCGGAAGAATTTTGAATAATGGAAAAGCAGAAAATATGTGAGAGGTATTCTTCACATATTCCATCTCCATTTATCTCGTCCGTCCACGACGGGTTGATTCCCGCACCGACGACCATGCGCCGTTAAGGGTTTCTGGCAAATGAAAGCAGCCGGCTTACCATTGCTCTGCTGCATGCGGATAAGGGACAAAGTGCGTCCGGGGCCGACTTGACAGGGGGAAACACCTATGCTTTCGCGTCTCCAACCACTGGGAGCCTGCGGAAAACTCCGGAAAAACCGCAGGCCGGCAGGAAAATCTGTACTCGAATTCACCCTGAAAGTGTACTTTTGGTAAAGGCGGGAGAGCCTTATCACAACTCGTCGTGGAACGCAAGAACGGTATCCATCCGCGTTAATGCGCTCTTTCACTGTTTCCTTTCTGATCCCCTCCCCCACGCACCCACACACACACACATCTCAAAAGCATTGGGGAGTGTCAGTGGGGGTCTGGTGGAGGCCGAATTGCTTCCCCTACTGCCTTCGAGTTTTCCCGATTGTCAATTTATTGCCTCTGCGCTGCTAATGTTGGGAGAGGTCTTCCACCCCTTCCCCCTGTCCGAGTTGTATCTCAAGTGGGCGGAAATAGCCGAAAGTACTAAGCTCTTGATTCAGCAACTTTTCAGAACAAATTTATTTCTAAAAGCGTTCTAACTTCTAGAATTTTTTTTTAAAATAGCAATTATGTCTGATAAACTGTTGAGCAAAAAAAAAAAAAAAAAAAAAAAAGTGGATTATAAGCAATAATTCTACTGGTTTTCGCTTAGAACTCTAGGGACTACTTTTCGTAGCGGAGGTAGCTGCTCGCACCCTACATAGTGGTGCACTCTTAGGGTTGTCTGCGGTTTTGTAAGGGAAAAAGTTTTCAAATATTTCTCTTGGACACCGAGATAGAATGAAAAAGGTTTTGATATTTCTGTTTTCCAGCTGGTAAACTGAGCGCTATTTTAAAAAGATAATGTTCCTCATCTTTACGATAACAAACGGCATACAGTAAGGAAATGCATTTTTCAGAAGGATATTTCAAAGCGGAGATATAGCATCAAACAGAAGTACATACTAACACCACCTAGCGCCAGAACTGTGAACTACAAACTTCACGAATATAGACAAAGTGTTTCATAAAGTAAACAGTATATAGTGTTCAAAGAATTTTTCAAATGGGACTTATAAAAGCAGATATATTAGTACACACACTTGACGTGGACCAGGAACATCAAACAGAGGTCATCGCTCTTTCCACGTTTATAAGTGAGTCACGGAAAAAATTCTCATCGACCGCCAGCGGGAATCGAACCAAGGGTCTTCCAGTTACGCGCCGGGCATGCTACCACTGCACCACAGCGGCCTCGAATTCTCCAGACTCATATACGACTAACTGCCAAACCGCATGGCAGGTTGCTTCTTGGAACCCCGTAGAATGCTGGGGATTCGCCAAAGATGGTAAGCAGCAACTGAACAAATGACTAGAAAGCGAATGAATAATTAATACACACAATTGACGTGTGATTAGGAACATTTAGAATTCCAAGCCGCTGTGGTGCAGTGGTAGCATGTCCGGCGCGTAACTGGAAGACCCTGGGTTCGATTCACAGTGGCGGCCGATAATAATTTTTCCGTGACTCACTTTTAAACGTGGAAAGAGCGATGATTTCTGTCTGATGTTCCTAATCCACGTCCATTGTACGTATTAATTATTCATTCGCCTCCTAGTTATTTGTTCAGTTGCTGTTTACCATCTTTGGTGAATCCCCAGCATTGTGCGGGGCTCCAAGAAGCAACCTGCCATGTGGTTTGGCAGTTAGTCGTATATGAGTCTGGAGAATTCCAGGTCGCTTTGGTGCAGTGGTAGCATGCCCGGCGCGTAACTGGAAGATCTAGGTTCGATTTCCGTCGATGAGTATTTTTCCGTGACTCACTTATAAACGTGGATAGAGCGATGACTTGTGTTTGACGAGATATTAACAAAACCGATGAGGCATTTACGCCACTTGCGGGAAAATTCCCTATTAATTTTGGAAAATAAATGTAGACAAAATATTTTGGCAGTTAGTAGTATCTGACCGAAAGAGATTTTATTCAGTCGGGTTTATATCCGTTTGCAGCATATTACCAGGGACACTGGTAAAATGCTGTAAACGTAAACGTGAAATTATCACTCTTTGTGGCACACGTGTGCGTTTAGGAAAGTTTGGAATTATGTGCAAAATATGTTGCACCCAAAACGCTCTCCGACAATTTTTTTTTTTTTAATCCGACTGTTAGAAGCAGATATATCGACAAAAATAAGATACACATCTACGCCCTCTGGCGGAAAAATTATGCACTATTTTCAGCACAAGGTATTCCCAAAATGCTTGTCGTGGTGAGTGGTATCTGATCGCTAAAAATTTTTTTAAATCGAGCTATCAGGACTGCAGATATTGCTGCAAATATGTCAGAAACTAAAATGTACACTTACGCCTCCTAGAGGCCAAACCATTCTTAACAAAAAATTCGTAATTATATGCAGAGCATTTCCGACCAGAAGATCTATTCGATGGAAAAGAAATTTTTCAAACGAACTTTTCGAAGGAGAGATATCGCAGAAATCGCAATTTCAATTTGCTCCCTCTAGCGGAAAAGCCATGAACCCCGTGAAAAATTTACCTAAAATAGTCTTCGTTATGAATGGTATCTAATGGAAGAACGAGCGTTTTTAATCGGATGTTGAGAAACAATTATATTAAATATAATGTGGTTTGAATCCGACAGCAATTGCATTTACACCCTCTGATGGCACAGTTATGCATCGTAGAAAAACTGGAAAGCGAGAAACACCGCTCTTACGTTTCAAGCTTCCCAATGCAAAAATAATTTTTCAGATCGAACTAATAGTTGCATAGAAATGGTGCTCACGGGCGGAGGAACGGATGGACAAAGTGATAACATAAGCATGATGTTTTTTGAAAAAAAAAAAAAAAACGTGCTAAAAACAATCAATCCGATTTTTATATTCAGTAAAACAACCACAGGTAGAAATAACCACATACGACCATTACAGGCAGAAATGTGTACTACGAAAAATCGAGACAAAGTAATTTTGAAATCGAAGCGTTAAAAGAAAAAATATAGAAGGAAACATCAGAGAACTCTGCACCTTCTAGCGAAAGAATTTTGCATAACGGAAAAGTTAAAAATAGGTGAAACATGTTCTTCATGGGTAAAGTTATGCTAAGGGAAAAGAACTTTCCAAATACGTCTCCCGGAATCAGAGATAGCAGGAAATTTTTTTTGACCTTTACGCCCTCTAACGAGAAATATACATTATCCTCTGAGAAAAACCTCAGAGGATAATGTATATTTCCACATTTTTACTGTAGCGAACGGCATACAGTAAAAAAGAAATTTCTCAATAGGGTTTTTAGATGCGGAGATACAGCTGCAAACCGAAGTACACAAACACCATCTAGCGAGAGAACTGTGAACTATAAAACTCCTGAAATACTAACCTAAAGTGTTCCGCAAGGTAAATGGCATCTGGTGTTGAAATTTAAATCGCACATTTAGAAGCAGAGATATTAAGAAAAACAGGTTAAATAGTGGCGCCCTGGCGGCGAAATTGGGCATTATTTTGGGACGAAAGTATGCACAAAGGGTCTTCATTGTTAGTAGTATCTAACCAAAAAAAAAAAAAATGTATCGGGTTTTTATTTCCGCAGATATTTCTGTAAAAGGAAATGTGAACTTTCGCCCTCTAGTAACAAACCTGTTCGTTAAGAAAAATTTTAAATCGTGTGAGAAACATTTCGCAGCGGAAACACTCTCCAACAAAGAAAGGATTTTTCAAATCAGAGTCTTAGAAGCAGAAATCTTGACGAAAATATGATACACATCTACGCCCCTTGGCGGGAAAACTATATTGCTATTTTAAGCAGGAGGTGTTATCAAAAGGTTTTCCGAGGTGAGCGGTGTCGGTTAACGAAAGAATTTTTTCAATCGAGTTTTTAGGAGCTCAGATTTTGCTACAAATACATCAAAAGCAGAGATAAACACTTACGGTGACGAAACCGTTCTTTACCGAAAATTAGTGATTATGTGCAAAAGATTTTCCATTAGGAGCTGTTTCCGATGCATGGAGAATTTTTTAAATCGGACTTTTAGAAGCAGAGATATCGGGGAAACGCAATTTACTTTTGCGCCCCCTAGCGGATATTCTATGAATTACTTGAAAAAGAAACTGTGCCTAAAATAGTCTTTGTTATAAATAGCATCGAAAGCAAGAAAAATATTTTCAGTGTGATATTTAGAAGCAAATGTATGGAAAAAATGTATTTTGAGTTCGATATAACCTGCGTTTACACCCTCTAGCGGCAAAATTGTGCATTATAAAAAAACAGAATGGAAGGATCATGTTTCTCACATTTCAAGCTTCCCAATGCAAAAATAATTTCTCAATCGAACTAATAGTTGCAGAGATAAATGTCCGCAGACGGACAGAGAAACCGATAGCATAAGAACGATCTTTTTTTTTTTTTTTTTTACAATCTGATGAAACTTTACGTCTCCTAACGTGAAAGCGTTATCTAGAGAAAAAAAATAGGAGAAAAACATTCTTCATAATAGTGGTTACGCTACCAGGAAAATTTTTTTCCAAGTGATTCTCGGAATATAAAATACTCTTTCAAATATAAATACAGGCTGACGTCCCCTAGCGGCAGAATTTTTAATTATGAAAAAGTATGTGCAAAATATTCTTTTATAGAAAAAGCTATGAGATGGAGAAAGAATTATGTTTGAATGCGACTATAAAAGGACTGGCACGAAAATTTATTTCATATGCGTTGCCATGCGGAAAAAACTGCATTATTTAGAATAATTTTTGCAGTCTTTATCGTACCTAATGGTATGCAGTACAGAAATAAATTTTCAATAGAAGTTTTAGAAGCAGATATACAGTTTCATACAGAAATGCACACTAACACCACCTAATGTCAGTACAGTGTATCATAAAATACCCTAGAGTACACACAAAATGTTTCGCCAAGTGAATGTCATCCAGCGTTGAAAGAATTTTTCAGTTCTGACTTTTAGAAGCAGAGATATCGAGAAAACTTGATTACACATTTGCGCTCCCTAGCGAATAAATTGCTTACTATTTTGGACACGAAATGCCCAGAAAATGTTTCTGTAGTGAGCGGTATGTGATCCAGAAGGAATTTTTATAGTTGTGTTTTTAAACGCGCAAATATATACGGCTTAAAATATGTTGCAAACAGAAATATGTACTAACGGCTTTCAGTTACAAAACATTGTGCATTAGGAAAAATTATAAATTATATGCAAACTGTTCCTCACCAGAACACTGTTCGACGAAGAAAAGATTTTTCAAATCGGACAGTTTGAAGGAGACATATCACGAAAAATTCAATATATATTTAGGCTCCCTAGCCAAAAAAACTATGTGTTATTTAAAAAAGAAATTCTGTTCGAATGGGTCTTGGTTGTAAAAGATATCGAATGAAAGAAATATTAGGCTTACTAATAAGTTTTAAAGCGTTTTTTGTGTGACGTATACCGCTAATTTACATACCCGACATTCCCCCGCGTTGTTGTCATGTGACCGTAACTAGTCCAGAGTATAAAATGTGACACAGAAGTTTGCCCAACAGTCAAACGCACTTGCACATAGGTAGGTGATAAATGGCAAGCGATACTGCATTTATTCGACACTGCATTCGTTACGAATTTCATCAAAGAAAAATTGCTGCAAAAGCATGTGCATTGATCTGCTCTGTTCTGGGGGAGAATATTGTATCGAAAGGCACGTGTGAGTTTTGGTTTAGACGTTTTAAAGCAGGTGATTTTGATGTTAGCCATCGAGAACGTAGAGACACCCCTCAGAAGGTTGCACATGAGGAAATGCAAGCACTGCCGGATGAAGATTCGTCTCAAACGCAAAAAGAACTAGCTGAACAACTGGGGGTAGCTCAACAAATCATTTCCAAGCGTTTACGCGCAATGGGAAAGATTCAGAAGGAAGGAAAATGGATGCCGCATGACCTGAGCTAGAGGAACAAGGATGAGCGTGTCATGAAGTGTCTGAATCTGTTGAATAAACAACACAGAAAGTCTTTCCTGTGGGAAATCGTTACGGGTGATGAAAAGTGGATATGGTACGACAATCTGAAACGCAAAAAACACTGGGTAGACCTCGTTGAAGCAACGACTTCGACACATATTCACTCCAACAAAGTTCTACTGTGCATCTGGTTGGATATGAAGGGTGTGCTCTATTATGAACTATTGGAACAGGGTCAAACTGTTACTGCTGATCGCTACAAGCAACAATTGCTGCGATTGAACCAGGAAATCTGTCGGAAACATCCGTTCACAGGCAAAGGATTGCGTCCCGTGAAATTACTGAATGACAACGCTTGTCGCGAAATCGGTCAAGGAAACGTTATTGAAGCTTGACTGGGAAGTTTTGGAGTACCCGGTATATAGTCCCAACATAGCCCCTTCAGACTGTCATTTGTTCCGATCGATGCAACATGGTTTGTCTGCTGTACGGTTTCGGAAATGTGACGAAGAGCAAAAATGGGTTGACGACTTCATCGCGTCACACGACGAAGTATTCTTCCCGGCTGGAATCCGTCAGCTGCCAGACTGATGGCGGAAGGTGATAGATAATGACGGCGCATATTTTGCTTCGTAAAGGCATTGTTGTTTTCTCGCAAATTACATGTTGCGTTGTCTTAAAACGCTTTGAAACTTATTTGTACACCTAATAATTATTTTAATCGGATACAGTAGATTCGGGTTAATTGGGACACAGCAGGGCTAGAACACTTTGATCCATTTAAGCGACAGCCTCAATAATACGAAGCTTTATCTCAAGAAGCTAACTTGGGATGTACTTCAAGATTTGTCCGAAATAAACAGATGCTACGATTAACCGATTGCCCAATTAACCGGAATCTACTGTAGTTAGAAGCAATTATAAAGAATGAAATATACACTATCTACCAAAAAGTAATTGGACACCCCTGCAATCGACGATATCTGCGGTCCTGATACACGTCACGGCCGCCGCCGTTAAATATCGTGTGGGAAACAACAACGCAACCAGTCGCATGCAAGATGCCACGCAGCTCGGAGCTCTCTGATTTCGAGAAAGGTGTAATCGTCGGGTATCACAGAAATGGTTGATCCATACGTGACATATCCAGCGAGTTGAAGTACCCAAAATTGACAGTGGCCTACCTGATTGGCAAGTGGAAGATGAGAGGTGACTGTCGGAATGTGCCCCGACCCGGAAGACCCACAAAACTAGGAGTTGGAGACCGACGGGTGCTGGCCAGAGAAATTCGGAAGAACCGCACCAAATCGATGGGCCACATCCGCGAGGAGTTTCAACAGGCATCCGGAGTGTACTTTCGATGAATACCATCCGTAAGGAAGCCCATCTGCTCGGTTATCATGGACGTGCTGCCATCCACAAGTCTTTGCTCACCAAGTCCAATAGCGCTGCTCGGCTAACGTGGTTCAAATAACGCCGTCAGCGGACCGTTGAACAGTGGAAACAGGTTCTATGGAGCGACGAATCAAGGTTCACCCTCTACCGTTCGGATGGCAGGGTCTGGATTTGGCGTCTGCCTGGAGAACGCCTCCTGCCGGAATTTGTTGTGCTAACTGTGAAGTTCGGCGGCGGTGGAATTATACTCTGGGGGTATTTCTCCTGGTATGGCACGGGACCCTTTGTCGCAATTCCTGGTAGACTCAACGCCGAGACCTACTGCACCATTTTGGATGACCATGCGCTTCCTACGTTGTGGCAGTTTTACGGGGTGGACCCATGTTACTTTCAGGATGACAATGCCACTTGTCATGTTGCGAGGTCCACCATGGCTTGCTATGGTGACAATGGGGTTAATCGAATGGACTGAGCCCGGACCTTAACCCTATCGAGCACCTCTGGGACGAGTGGGAGCGTCGACTTAAGAGGTGCCCCCACCGTCCGAAATCGATGAAGGAACTGACCTGTGTTCTCCAAGCCGAGTGGAAGAAAATACCGTTAGCCGTCGTACAACGCCTGGTTGAGAGTTAGCCCCGGAGGATCGCAGCTGTAATCGATGCTCGTGGAGGCTCCACCAACTATAGAAGGTGAATAAAATTTCGTTTTCCTTTGCTATCACAGGCGTCCAAATACTTGTTGGTAGATAGTGTATTTTGAGTTCTATAGCATCTTCATTTATGCTCCCTGGCGGCGAAGTGATGCATCAGAAACAGACCAAAAGGCAAGGTTCATTGTTTTCCCAGTTCAGGCTTCTCAGTGCTACAAATAATGTTTTAAATCGAGTTATTAGGTGCATTTTTGTTATAGGTGCAAATCTGTTATGTTTGTGAGTACTATGTTGGTCCTAAGCAAGTCAAGAACAAAATTACCAAAGGGACTAAGTTTTTCGTTGCATATCAAGCTTACTTGGGATGTCTATGGGAGACCAAGACAATGTTTGGACACCGTATTTTTGCTGTGATACTTGCAGGTCAACTGTGGAAGGTTTGCTTCGTGGTGCAAGGAGAGCAATGCCATTTGCCATTCCTCGAATTTGGAAGGACCCAAAGAGTCATTTTGTTGACTCATAACATGACTAACAAGTTAGTAAAATCATGCAATCCATTGATTATGATACGCTTTCCAACATACCAGAAATCATTACTCACGTTATTACTCAAGTCATGAGGATAATGGCTGTGAAATAAATCTCGCTCCTGTGCTCTGACCTTTGACCCCATTTCGATGATATTCAACAGAACCAATTTAGTATACCTCCGGAACAACATGCTAAAGATTTCTTGCAATAGAAGCACTTTTAGTCAAGTTATGAGGATAATGGCTGTGTAATAAATCACGTCCCTGTGTCCTGACCTTTGACCCCATTTCGATGATATTCAACAGAATCGGTTCAGTATACCTCCGGGGAACAACATGATAAAGTTTTGTCGCAATCGAAGCATTTTTACGTAAGTTATGACGCATAAA
Source organism: Macrothele yani (assembly GCA_039090855.1). Classification (NCBI taxonomy): domain Eukaryota; kingdom Metazoa; phylum Arthropoda; class Arachnida; order Araneae; family Macrothelidae; genus Macrothele; species Macrothele yani. Next base: position 60,210,062 of record CM077018.1, on the reverse strand, counting down.
GGCGTTGGAATGGACCCCGCCCTTATGTCCTGACCTCTTTTCATCCACTTTCAATAGGGTTCGTCCAAATGTTGTCCCCTACCACATACTAAAATTTCATCGAAATCGAACCATTTTTACGCGAGTTATCGCGCGGACAGACAGACGGACAGACGGACGAAGCTGGAGCATATACGCTTCTTCAACCAACGGTTGGAAAGCGTCAAAAATGCTTCTATTGCGACAAAACTTTAGTATGCTGTTCCGGAAGTATACTGAACCAATTCTGGTTAATATAATGGAAATGGGGTCAAAGGTCAGGGCACAGGATCGAGATTTATTCCACAGCCATTATCCTCATAACTTGATTAAAAATGCTTCTATTGCGACAAAACGTTAGTATGTTGTTCCGGTGGTATACTGAACCAACTCTGTTTAATATAATCGAAATGGGGTCAAAGGTCAGGGCACAGGAGCGAGATGTATTCCACAGCCCTTATCCTCATAATTTAAATTAATAACTTGAGTATTGATTTCTAGTATGTTGGAAAGCGTATCATAATCAATGCATTGCATGATTTAACTAACTTGTTATTAATATTCATATGTGCGTACTTATTTTTGGGCTGTACGTATATTTAGGAGATTTTATTCATCTATTCGGTTTAGTACATTTGAAATGCATCCACTTGTCGGTATGCTGTACGTAGGTGCGCATTAAGAAGCAACCAAAAGTGAAATAAACTTTTAACTATAGTTATAGCAACAAAACTGTTATCTCGTTTTTGAGACTACTTGGTTTCGAATTCCTTGATGGAAGAAATGGGATAACGTCTTCCTAGAGTTAATTTAATTTCCGATTTTGTAGCAAAAAAATAAGAAATCAAAAGACTCTAGAGATTCATGGCTAGACAGGAATTAAGATTTGAACAACTTTGTCTTGTTTTTCTTTATGATTCTACTCCATCCGGAAAGAAATCGGAAACGACCTCTCAGCAACTTTTCTGTCACAGACAGGGATATTTTTCTGAAAAGACCTGTTCCCTTGAGAGATGAAATATGTTGGTAGAAAGGAAAACCCATTGTGAGGATGACAAAAGATGTTGTTAAGAGTAATCATAGGTTGAACCACTGCAAACAGAGATGAAGGCGTTTTGGAGAGACCCTATCAAAAGAGTAATGAAAACGGGAAAAGGCGTTAGTCCATAATTTTCTAATATTGTCATTTTTCTTTTGCTTTGTTAAGGAGGTTGGATGTACATCGGCGAAACTTCTGTCCTTCATAATACGCAGTATGTTGCTTCTATGCTCTTTCACGGCCTCACAAGGACGAGTTATGGTACAGAAATGTTGAAATTTCCGTAAAGTGACCCTTAATTAAAACTCCGCAATCCATAGTAATGATTAATCATTTACGATGCAAGAAAGATATGTTTAGGGAACTGAGAAGTCATGTAACTTAATAGGCAAACATAAATTCGTTTTTATAGGATCGTGGTTGTGGGAAGTGTTTGAATTTAAAACATAATTCACGCGCCCCTGTACACATTTGTCAGCGTACAACGGCCACCACGCTATCACTGATTGCGCGTAATTTTTGATTTCCAACCGTATTTTGAAGAAGTGTATATGCTCCAGCTTTGTCTGTCTGTCTGTCTGTCTGTCCGCACGATAACACGCGTAAAAATGGGTCGATTTTAATGAAATTTTAGTATGTGGTAGGGGACAACCTGGGGACGAACCCTATTGAAAATGGAAGAAATGGGGTCAAAGGTGAGGACATAGGAGAGGGATCCATTCCATCGCTCTTATGCGTCATAACTTATGTAAAAATGTTTCTATTGCGACAAAACTTTAGTATGTTGTTTCGGAGGTATACTGAACCAATTCTGTTTAATATCATTGAAATGGGGTCAAAGGTCAGGACACAGGAGCGAGATTTATTCCACAGCCATTATCCTTATAACTTGACTAAAAACGCTTCTATTGCGACAAAACTTTAGTGTGTTGTTCGGGAGGTATACGAAACCAATTCTGCTTAATATAATCGAAATGGAGTCAAAGGTCAGGGCACAGGAGCGAGATTTATTCCACAGCCATTATCCTCATAACTTGACTAAAAATGCTTCTATTGCGACAAAACTTTATCATGTTGTTCCGGAGGTATACTGAACCAATTCTATTTAATATCATCGAAATGGGTTCACTGATTGCGCGTAATTTACGATTTCCAACCGTATTTTGAAGAAGCGTATATGCTCCAGCTTTGTCCGTCTGTCTGTCCGCACGATAACACGCGTAAAAGATTCGATTTCGATGAAATTTCAGTATGTGGTAGGGAATCATCTGGGGACGAACCCTATTGAAAATGGGCGAAATTGGGTCAAAGGTTAGGACACAGGAGCGGGATCTATTCCATAGCCCTTATGCATCATAACTTACGTAAAATTGCTTCGATTGCAACAAAACTTTATCATGTTATTTCGAAGGTATATTGAACCAGTTCTGTTGAATGTCATCGAAATGGGATTAAAGGTCAGGGCACAGGAGCGAGATTTATTCCACATCCATTATCCTCATAACTTGAGTAATGATTCCTGGTATGTTGGAAAGCGTATCATAATCAATGCATTGCATGGCTTTATTAACTTGTTTGATAAATGATTTTGGTAAACAAATTTCAGACATGGGATTATATACAGTGGTCACAAAAAGTTAAGGATATGCATGAAGTGAAATATGTATGTATGTATCTGATTCAAATAACACGTCTTTAAATAATATCAGTGAGGTTACGTAACACAAACGATAAAGAGTGCGTTTACAAACTCAATTTATTGTGCAACTTCTGCACACGAAAAAGTACCACTACAATGTAGACAAAATAGCAAATTCGGAGAATCTCCGTATCTCTGGATTTCAGTACCCGGTAACACCCCTTCTGTGTCGAAAAACGTCTTGACACCGAAGACGAGTGTCAGGCTTAGTTCGTCCCATATTACAGGCAACACGTTACAGAAGAGTGCCAGTGTACTGGGGTATGGGACGAGGTTTTCCAGACGTCTGTGTACAGCGTCTCAAGTGTTTTCAATAGAATTAAGCTCAGGAGACCTTGGAGGCAGATGTAACAATTCAATCTCATGATTTTCCAACTTCTGAAGCACGATCCAAGCACGGCGCCTGGTTGCATTGTCATCGAGAAAGCGGAAAGCATGTCCAATTGCAGCGCGAAAAAATGACAAACTAGGCACAACGATCTCGTTTCTGTACTCTGAGGCATTCATGTTGTCTTGACAATCATACAAGGAAGTACGGCCATTAAACACACTCCTGTCCAGACCAGAACTGATTGCCGTGGATGAGAGTGGATGGACTGTACATAATGTGGTTGCATTTGAGTGCCGGATCTCTTCCACATGAATCCTCATCGAGTATCAGGACAAAGAGCGAAACGGGATTCGTCTGTGAAAACTACATGGTGCCAGTCTGTATTCCATGACATGTACTGTTGGATCCAGGTACATCTTTGACGACGTTGAGCTCATGTCAACGCTGTGCCTCTCAATAGCCTCTTTGCTCTGAGTCCCTACCCGTGAAGGTGGTTTCGTACAATTTCAGTACATACTGTGACACCAATAGCTGCTCGAAATGATTCCCGGTGTTGGCCACTGGTGATACCAGGCCTGCTCCGAGCACTTACTGTCAGGTAGCGATCTTCCCTCCTCGTGGTTATCCTCGGGCTACCACTCCTGTGTCGATCTACAACATTTCCATACCGTAGAAATCTTGTGTGTAGCCGACTTACTACACTTAGCGAAACTCCTAAAACAGCAGTCACATCGATCATCCATCTGCCGTTCACCTGCCTGTAACGTGTCAACAGCCCTGTCTCTGTTTTCAATGTTTAAACGTCATCTGGACATCATTTCCGTTTAATCCCAGACTGAAGGCAATACATTCAGCCAACTTCTAGACCAAGCGGTGAAACGACCCGTTTTCCACTTCTCGCAGAGCACTTTTATTGGTTCTCGCACACCACTTGCTGTGTTGTCGTAATTCTAATTTACATATGACGTAGCTACCCAAGCTGATAACCGATCTCCAGTAGTCGCTAAATTAGCATATCATTACGTATTCCCTTTGAAACCGCAATATCTCTAACTTTTTTTAACCAGTGTTTTAACACAGCAAAACCGGAAGTTGTTGTGCTGTCTAGAGAAGATAAAGCTCTATTTAAACAAGTTAGTAAAATCATGCAGTGCATTGATTATGATACGCCTTCCAACATACCAGAAATAATTACTCAAGTTATTACTCAAGCTATCAGGATAATGGCTGTAGAATAAATCCCGCTCCTGTGTCCTGACCTTTGACCCATTTTGATGATATTAAACAGAATTCGTTCGGTATACCTCCGGAGCAATATACTAAAGTTTTCTCGCAATAGAAGCATTTTTTAGTCAAGTTATGAGGATAATGGCTGTGGAATAAATCTCGCTTCTGTGTCCTGACCTTTGACCCATTTTGATGATATTATGCAGAATTGGTTCAGTATACCTCCGGAACAACATACTAAAGTTTTGTCGCAATAGAAGCATTTTTAGTCAAGTTATGAGGATAATGGCTGAGGAATAAATCTCGCTCCTGTGCTCTGACATTTGACCCCATTTCGATGTGCCGCCCCGGTGGCGCAGTGGTCCAAGGCGCTGGCCTCTGATCATTCGTCCGTAAGGGGTCCGGGTTCGAATCCCGGTAAGGCATGGATGTTGTGTTTGTCTTACGGCACTGGCTCTCTCCCTTCCCTGGAACCAGTGACCCTAAATTAGGAACGGGCGACTGCTTATAGCCCATTGAGTTGCTCACGGTGGTCGTTAAACCTCCAATCAAAAAAAAAAATTCGATGTTATTAAACAGAACCGGTTCAGTATTCCTCCGGAACAACATACTAAAGTTTTATCGCAATCGAAGCATTTTTAGTCAAGTTATGAGGATAATGGCTGTGGAATAAATCTCGCTCCTGTGCCCTGACCTTTGACCCCATTTCGATGTTATTAAACAGAACCGGTTCAGTATAACTCCGGAACAACATACTAAAGTTTTATCGCAATCGAAGCATTTTTAGTCAAGTTATGAGGATAATGGCTGTGGAATAAATCTCGCTCCTGTGCTCTGACCTTTGACCCCATTTCGATGTTATTAAACAGAACCGGTTCAGTATACCTCCGGAACAACATACTAAAGTTTTGTCGCAATCGAAGCATTTTTAGTCAAGTTATGAGGATAATGGCTGTGGAATAAAGCTCGCTCCTGTGCTCTGACCTTTGACCCCATTTCGATGTTATTAAACAGAACCGGTTCAGTATACCTCCGGAACAACATACTAAAGTTTTATCGCAATCGAAGCATTTGTAGTCAAGTTATGAGGATAATGGCTGTGGAATAAATCTCGCTCCTGTGCCCTGACCTTTGACCCCATTTCGATGTTATTAAACAGAACCGGTTCAGTATAACTCCGGAACAACATACTAAAGTTTTATCGCAATCGAAGCATTTTTAGTCAAGTTATGAGGATAATGGCTGTGGAATAAATCTCGCTCCTGTGCTCTGACCTTTGACCCCATTTCGATGTTATTAAACAGAACCGGTTCAGTATACCTCCGGAACAACATACTAAAGTTTTGTCGCAATCGAAGCATTTTTAGTCAAGTTTTGAGGATAATGGCTGTGGAATAAATATCGCTCCTGTGCTCTGACCTTTGACCCCATTTCGATGTTATTAAACAGAACCGGTTCAGTATACCTCCGGAACAACATACTAAAGTTTTATCGCAATCGAAGCATTTTTAGTCAAGGTATCAGGATAATGGCTGTGGAATAAAGCTCGCTCCTGTGCTCTGACCTTTGACCCCATTTCGATGTTATTAAACAGAACCGGTTCAGTATACCTCCGGAACAACATGACATAGTTTTGTCGCTATCGAAGCATGTTTACGGAAGTTATGACGCATAAGGGCGATGGAATGGACTCCCTCCTGTTTCCTGACCTTTGACCCCGTTTCTTCCATTTTCAACACGGTTCCTTTCAGGTTTCCTCCTACCACATACTAAAATTTCAATGAAATCGAACCTTTTTTACGCGAGTTACTGTGCGGACAGACAGACGGACAAAGCTGGAGCATATACTCTTCTTGGCCGCCCCGGTGGCGCAGTGGTCTGAGCGATGGCCTCTGATCATTCGTCCGAAAGGGGTCCGGGTTCGAATCCCGGTGAGGCATGGATGTTGTGTTTGTCTTACGGCACTGGCTCTCTCCTTCCCTGGAACCAGTGACCCTAAATTAGGGACGGGCGACTGCTTATAGCCCATTGAGTTGCTCACGGTGGTCGTTAAACATTCAATCAAAAAAATATATATATATACTCTTCTTGAACCTACGGTTGGAAAGCGTAAAAAAGAAATTATCCGCCCTGTTTGGCTGACTGCTCTGATGCTCTGATTTTTTTATTTTTTTTTTATTGGATTTTTAACGACCACCTTGAGCAACTCAATGGGCTGTAAACAGTCGCCCGTCCCTAATTTAGGGTCACTGGTTCCAGGGAAGGGAGAGAGCCAGTGCCGTAAGACAAACACAACATCCATGCCTCACCGGGATTCGAACCCGGACCCCGTTCGGACGAATGATCAGAGGCCATCGCTTAGACCACTGCGCCACCGGGGCGGCACTCTCTGATTTCGGGTCAGTCACTCTCGTTCGTCTCCGGTGAATGCTTGTCCAATGGCGCTGGCTCTGTTCCTTCCCAGAAACCAGTGGCCCGAAATTAGGGATTTGTTTTTTTGATTGTTTTCTTTTTTTTTTATCTTTATTGGAGGTTCAACGACCACCATGAGGAACTCAATGGGCTATAAGCAGTCGCCCGTCCCTTATTCAGGGTAACTGGTTCCAGGGACGGAAGAGAGCCAGTGCCGTAAGATAAACACAACATCCATGGCTCATCGGGACTCGAACATGGACCCCATACGGACGAATGATCAGAGGCCATCGCTTAGACCACTGCTCCACCCGGGCAGCATTGGGAGTTTAACGTCCACCATGAGCAACTCAAAGGGCTATAAGCAGTCGCCCGTTCTGAATTTAGGGCCTCTGGTTCAAGGAGAGCGAGAGAGTAATAAGCGATGGCCCCTGATCATTCGTCCGAACGGGGTCCGGGTTTGAATCCCGGTGAGGCATGGATGTTGTGTTTGTATTACGGCACTGGCTCTCTCCTTCCCTGGAACCAGTGGCCCTAAATTAGAGACGGGCGACTGCTTATAGCCCATTGAGTTGCTCACGGTGGTCGTTAAACCTCCAATCAAAATAAAAAAAAAAAAAATAGAGTAATATAAGGCAAACACAACATCCATGCTTCACCGCGATTCGAACCAGGACCCATCTCGGACGAATGATCAGAAGCCAGCGCTTAGAGCACTGCGCCACCGGGCAGCATTGGGAGTTTAACGTCCACCATGAGCAACTCAAAGGGCTATAAGCAGTCGCCCGTTCTGAATTTAGGGCCTCTGGTTCAAGGAGAGCGAGAGAGTAATAAGCGATGGCCCCTGATCATTCGTCCGAACGGGGTCCGGGTTTGAATCCCGGTGAGGCATGGATGTTGTGTTTGTATTACGGCACTGGCTCTCTCCCTTCCCTGGAACCAGTGGCCCTAAATTAGAGACGGGCGACTGCTTATAGCCCACTGAGTTGCTCACGGTGGTCGTTAAACCTCCAATCAAAATAAAAAAAAATAGAGTAATATAAGGCAAACACAACATCCATGCTTCACCGCGATTCGAACCAGGACCCATCTCGGACGAATGATCAGAAGCCAGCGCTTAGAGCACTGCGCCACCGGGCAGCATTGGGAGTTTAACGTCCACCATGAGCAACTCAAAGGGCTATAAGCAGTCGCCCGTTCTGAATTTAGGGCCTCTGTTTCAAGGAGAGGGAGAGATTAATAAGCGATGGCCCCTGATCATTCGTCCAAACGGGGTCCGGGTTCGAATCCCGGTGAGGCATGGATGTTGTGTTTGTATTACGGCACTGGCTCTCTCCCTTCCCTGGAACCAGTGGCCCTAAATTAGAGACGGGCGACTGCTTATAGCCCATTGAGTTGCTCACGGTGGTCGTTAAACCTCCAATCAAAATAAAAAAAATAGAGTAATATAAGGCAAACACAACATCCATGCTTCACCGCGATTCGAACCAGGACCCATCTCGGACGAATGATCAGAAGCCAGCGCTTAGAGCACTGCGCCACCGGGCAGCATTGGGAGTTTAACGTCCACCATGAGCAACTCAAATTGCTATAAGCAGTCGCCCGTTCTGAATTTAGGGCCTCTGATTCAAGGAGAGCGAGAGAGTAATAAGCGATGGCCCCTGATCATTCGTCCGAACGGGGTCCGGGTTTGAATCCCGGTGAGGCATGGATGTTGTGTTTGTATTACGGCACTGGCTCTCTCCCTTCCCTGGAACCAGTGGCCCTAAATTAGAGACGGGCGACTGCTTATAGCCCATTGAGTTGCTCACGGTGGTCGTTAAACCTCCAATCAAAATAAAAAAAAATAGAGTAATATAAGGCAAACACAACATCCATGCTTCACCGCGATTCGAACCAGGACCCATCTCGGACGAATGATCAGAAGCCAGCGCTTAGAGCACTGCGCCACCGGGCAGCATTGGGAGTTTAACGTCCACCATGAGCAACTCAAAGGGCTATAAGCAGTCGCCCGTTCTGAATTTAGGGCCTCTGGTTCAAGGAGAGCGAGAGAGTAATAAGCGATGGCCCCTGATCATTCGTCCGAATGGGGTCCGGGTTTGAATCCCGGTGAGGCATGGATGTTGTGTTTGTATTACGGCACTGGCTCTCTCCCTTCCCTGGAACCAGTGGCCCTAAATTAGAGACGGGCGACTGCTTATAGCCCACTGAGTTGCTCGCGGTGGTCGTTAAACCTCCAATCAAAATAAAAAAAAATAGAGTAATATAAGGCAAACACAACATCCATGCTTCACCGCGATTCGAACCAGGACCCATCTCGGACGAATGATCAGAAGCCAGCGCTTAGAGCACTGCGCCACCGGGCAGCATTGGGAGTTTAACGTCCACCATGAGCAACTCAAAGGGCTATAAGCAGTCGCCCGTTCTGAATTTAGGGCCTCTGTTTCAAGGAGAGGGAGAGATTAATAAGCGATGGCCCCTGATCATTCGTCCGAACGGGGTCCGGGTTCGAATCCCGGTGAGGCATGGATGTTGTGTTTGTATTACGGCACTGGCTCTCTCCCTTCCCTGGAACCAGTGGCCCTAAATTAGAGACGGGCGACTGCTTATAGCCCATTGAGTTGCTCACGATGGTCGTTAAACCTCCAATCAAAATAAAAAAAAAATAGAGTAATATAAGGCAAACACAACATCCATGCTTTACCGCGATTCGAACCAGGACCCATCTCGGACGAATGATCAGAAGCCAGCGCTTAGAGCACTGCGCCACCGGGCAGCATTGGGAGTTTAACGTCCACCATGAGCAACTCAAAGGGCTATAAACAGTCGCCCGTTCTGAATTTAGGGCCTCTGGTTCAAGGAGAGTTGCCGCCCCGGTGGCGCAGTGGTCAAAGGCGTTGGCCTCTGATCATTCGTCCGTAAGGGGTCCGGGTTCGAATCCCGGTTAGGCATGGACGTTGTGTTTGTCTTACGGCACTGGCTCTCTCCCTTCCCTGGAACCAGTGAACCTAAATTAGGGACGGGCGACTGCTTATAGCCCATTGAGTTGCTCACGGTGGTCGTTAAACCTCCAATCAAAATAAAAAAAAAATAGAGTAATATAAGGCAAACACAACATCCATGCTGCACCGCGATTCGAACCAGGACCTATCTCGGACGAATGATCAGAAGCCAGCGCTTAGAGCACTGCGCCACCGGGCAGCATTGGGAGTTTAACGTCCACCATGAGCAACTCAAAGGGCTATAAGCAGTCGCCCGTTCTGAATTTAGGGCCTCTGGTTCAAGGAGAGGGGCCGCCCCGGTGGCGGAGTGGTCTAAGGCGTTGGCCTCTGATCATTCGTCCGTAAGGGGTCCGGGTTCGAATCCCGGTTGGGCATGGACGTTGTGTTTGTCTTACGGCACTGGCTCTCTCCCTTCCCTGGAACCAGTGACCCTAAATTAGGGACGGGCGACTGCTTATAGCCCATTGAGTTGCTCACGGTGGTCGTTAAACCTCCAATCAAAAAAAAAAAAAAAAAAAAAAAAAAAAGGAGAGGGAGAGAGTAATAAGCGATGGCCCCTGATCCTTCGTCCGAACGGGGTCCGGGTTCGAATCCCGGTGAGGCATGGATGTTGTGTTTGTATTACGGCACTGGCTCTCTCCCTTTCCTGGAACCAGTGGCCCTAAATTAGAGACGGGCGACTGCTTATAGCCCATTGAGTTGCTCACGGTGGTCGTTAAACCTCCAATCAAAATAAAAAAAAATAGAGTAATATAAGGCAAACACAACATCCATGCTTTACCGCGATTCGAACCAGGACCCATCTCGGACGAATGATCAGAAGCCAGCGCTTAGAGCACTGCGCCACCGGGCAGCATTGGGAGTTTAACGTCCACCATGAGCAACTCAAAGGGCTATAAACAGTCGCCCGTTCTGAATTTAGGGCCTCTGGTTCAAGGAGAGTTGCCGCCCCGGTGGCGCAGTGGTCAAAGGCGTTGGCCTCTGATCATTCGTCCGTAAGGGGTCCGGGTTCGAATCCCGGTTAGGCATGGACGTTGTGTTTGTCTTACGGCACTGGCTCTCTCCCTTCCCTGGAACCAGTGAACCTAAATTAGGGACGGGCGACTGCTTATAGCCCATTGAGTTGCTCACGGTGGTCGTTAAACCTCCAATCAAAATAAAAAAATAGAGTAATATAAGGCAAACACAACATCCATGGCTGCACCGCGATTCGAACCAGGACCTATCTCGGACGAATGATCAGAAGCCAGCGCTTAGAGCACTGCGCCACCCGGGCAGCATTGGGAGTTTAACGTCCACCATGAGCAACTCAAAGGGCTATAAGCAGTCGCCCGTTCTGAATTTAGGGCCTCTGGTTCAAGGAGAGGGAGTGGTCTAAGGCGTTGGCCTCTGATCATTCGTCCGTAAGGGGTCCGGGTTCGAATCCCGGTTGGGCATGGACGTTGTGTTTGTCTTACGGCACTGGCTCTCTCCCTTCCCTGGAACCAGTGGCCCTATATTAGAGACGGGCGACTGCTTATAGCCCATTGAATTGCTCACGGTGGTCGTTAAACCTCCAATCAAAATAAAAAAATAGAGTAATATAAGGCAAACACAACATCCATGCTTCACCGCGATTCGAACCAGGACCTATCTCGGACGAATGATCAGAAGCCAGCGCTTAGAGCACTGCGCCACCGGGCGTGCTTAGGGATGTATTACTGCTTATAGCCTATTGAGTCGTTCATGGTGGTCGATAGGACTAAAAAAAAAAAAAAAAAAAAAAAAAAAAAAAATCAATAAAAGCTCAGACACAGGACAAGCCGCCCCGGTGGCTCAGTGGTCTAAGGCGCTGGCCTCTGATCATTCGTCCGGAAGGGGTCCGGGTTCGAATCCCGGTGAGGCATGGATGTTGTGTTTGTCTTACGGCACTGGCTCTCTCCCTTCCCTGGGACCAGTGACTCTAAATTAGGGACGGGCGACTGCTTATAGCCCATTGAGTTGCTCACGGTGGTCGTTAAATCTCCAATCAAAAAAAAAAAAAAAAAAAAAAAAAAGACACAGGACAAAATTATTGAACGGATAACTTCATTTTCTTTGTGTCTGGGGATTTAACGACTACTGTGAGCATATATGCTGCAAGCAGCATAATTTAGGGTCGTTCGTTCTAGGTAACGGAGAGCGCAAGTGCCGTAAGACAAACACACCATTCAAGTCTCATCGTGCCGCCCTGTTGGCGCAGTGGTCTAAGGGCTGGCTTACGTCTATTCGTCCGAGATGGGTCCCGGTTCGAATCCCGGTAAAGCATGGATGTAGAGATTTTCTTACGGCACTGGCTTTCTCCCTTCTCTGGACCCATTAGCCCTAAATTAGGGGCGGATGACTGCTCTTAGCCCATTGAGTTGCTCACGCTGGTCGTTAAAGCTTCAATAAAAAAAATATAAAAATCTCATGCAGGATTCGAATCTGGAAGGAGCCAGCTCCTTTTACCATTCGGCCACTAGGGCGGATAACTTCTGTTTCTTTTTCTTTTTTTTTTTTTTTTTGTGATTGGAGGTTTAATGACCACCGTGAGCAACTCAATTATCTATAAGCAGTCGCCTGTCCCTAATTTAGGGGCATTGGTTCCAGGGAAGGGAGAGAGCCAGTGCCGTAAGACAAACACAACATCCATGCCTCACCGGGATTCGAACACGGATCCATCTCGGAAGAATGATCAGAGGCCATCGTTTAGACCCCTGCGCCACCGGGACGGCAGGCAATTTTTACGGCAAAATATGTAAATGGGACAAATTAAAATAGATAAACATAAATCTGAATTCACAAGAAGCACTACAGTACAAAACTGTCCTAGCCGCCCCGGTGGCGCAGTGATCTAAGCGATGGCCTCTGATCATTCGTCCGAAAGTTGTCCGGGTTCGAATCACGGTGAGGCATGGATGGTGTGTTTGTCTTACGTCACTGACTCTGTCCCTTCCCTGGAACCAGTGGCCCTAACATAGGGACGGGCGACTGCTTATAACCTATTGAGTTGCTCACGGTGGTCGTTAAACCTTAAATTAAAAACAGCCGCCCCGGTGGCGCAGTGGTCTAAGCGATGGTGACTGATCATTCGTCCGAAAGGTGTCCTGGTTCAAATCCCGTGAGGCATGGATGTTGTGTTTGTCTTACGGCACTGGCTCTCTCCCTTCCCTGGAACCAGTGACCCTAAATTAGAGACACGCGACTGCTTATAGCCCATTGAGTTGCTGACGGTGGTCGTTAAACCTCCAATCAAAAATTAAAAAAAAAAACAAAAACAGATACGAGCAAATAGCAAACAAACAGGCAAAAAAATGGCCCTTTTTATGAAAATTAGCATGGAAATAATAGAGCTTCTTTTATGAAACCTGGCGTGGAAATATTGTGAAAACACAAATATTTCCGTGAAGTGGATCGAAATCGCGCGTAAGTTGCTCTTCCAAATAAGCTCCACAAACGGAATGTATCGCTGCACATTTATCGTCTTGACCCATAATTTACCTCTGTAGTACGTCACAATATAGGCTAATGTATAACGTAATGTCTTTTTCGTGAGCAAGATGGACGTTACGCTAAGTCTAAAACCATTAAATAAGAATACGATGCAATAGTTTACGGCCAGACGAAACATAAACAGAAGTCAACTTACGATAACCTTTAATTGGTCCAGCAATACTTCAGTAGATCCAACATATAGCACAGCAGGTAAACGTCACATTATTCTTAGCAATCGAACGTCTACACACACACACACACACACACACACACACACAAATCCACATGAGCAACTGTTGTATCGCTCTTTTTTACGCTTTCCAACCGTAGGTTGAAGAAGCGTATATGCTCCAGCTTTGTCCGTCTGTCTCTCTGTCTGTCTGTCTGTCTCTCTGTCCGTCCGCACGATAACTCGCGTAAAAATGGTTCGATTTCGATGAAAGTTTAGTATGTGGTAGGGAACCACCTGGGGACGAACCCTATTGAAAATGGACGAAATGGTGTCAAAGGTCAATACATAGGAGCGGGATCCATTCCATCTCCCTTATGCGTCGTAACGTGACTAAAAATTGTTCGATTTCAATGAAATTTTAGTATATGGTAGGGGACCACCTGGTGACAAACTCTATTGAAAATGGACGAAATGGGATCGAAGGTCAGGACATAGGAGAGGGATCCATTCCATTGCTTTTATGCGTCATAACTTGCGTACAAATGGTTCGATTTTAATGAAACTTTAGTATGTGGTAGGGGATCAGCTGGGAACGAACCCTACTGAAAATGGACGAAATAGGGTCAAAGGTCAGGACAAAGGAGTAGGATCCATTCGATTGCCCTTATGCGTAATAACACGATGAAATTTTAGTAAGTTGTAGGGAACCACCTGGGGACAAACAATATTGAAAATGGATGCATTCCATTGTCCTTATGCGTCATAACTTGCGTACAAATGCTTCTATTGCGACAAAACTTTGGTACGTCATTCCGGTGGTATACCAGACCGGTTCTGTTGAATAACTTTGAAATGGGGTCAAAGGTCAGGGCACAGGAGCGAGATTTATTCCACAGCCATTATCCTCATAACTTGAGTAATAACTTGAGCAATGATTTTTGGTATGTTGGAAAGCGTATCATAATAAATGCATTGCATGATTTAACTAACTTGTTATCCATCGTTCTTATCACATTCATACGTCACTTTCTCTCTGACCTCAAATGGGCCAACAGTATTCTCGTTTGAGGGAAAAGACATAACGTTAAGTTTGGAAAGTATAAAGGAGAACAAACTGAAATTTACATAGGAAAAGAAACTAAAAATTAAAGTTAACTGAAAATATACGTCACAAATGATATAAGCAAAGAAAGAGGAAATCGCGAGTCAGTCAGGATACAATTGAAATTCGCCGCCCCGGTGGCGCAGTGGTCTAAGGCAATGGCCTCTGATCATTCGTCCGAAAGGGTCTGGGTTCGAATCCCGGTGAGGCATGGATGTTGTGTTTGTCTTACGGCACTGGCTCTCTCCCTTCCCTGGAACCAGTGACCCTAAATTAGGGACGGGCGACTGCTTATAGCCCATTGAGTTGCTCACGGTGGTCGTTAAAACCTCCAATACAAAAATACAATACAATTGAAATTCTGAGGCTGACACGAATTCCGTTAGCGTAGAGAAAGTGTTCGCTGGGGAAACGATTTCCTGTTTTTCGGGAGGGGGCGGAGGTGAGGGGAGGACTAAAGACTATCGTAAGTAACTCAGTAGGCTATGGGCAGTCGCTCGTCCGTAATTTGGGGCCACGGTAGGGTGGGGGGATAATGCCGTAAGGGAAACGCACCATCCATACCTTTACCGGTACTCGAGCCCAGACCCATCTCGGACGTATGGTTAGAAGCCAAAACCTGCGCAACGGAATGCGTCGCATTTGGGACGTGATGCGCGAACATTTGGTCCACATCGGGCAGCAGTGGGCAGGGGAAGATGTTTCACGTGAACGTTCAGCTTCTGGTCTTCATCGGGTGACTAAGAAATGGATTAGTGAGCAGATTAGGCATATGGCTATCAATACCAGAAACGCGACATCCCGACTCATGCTGAATTATACAACGACCAATGGGGCCCCGTCGGAATCAATATGCATCAGTAATCGACGCTTGGGAGAAGCTGGTATCAGTGCAAGGAGCTCTCTACTCTGTATGCTACTCACCCAAAGCTACAGGCATTCCATATTGCAGTGGTGTACAGAAATAGCCCATCGAGGTGAAAAATGATAAAGTATCTTCAGCTGTGGGGGGCAACATACACTATATTGACAAAAGTTACCAGACACCCCTTCAAAAGCAAATGAACGTATCCGCTGCGTTGTTAAGATACACGATACAGCTGAAAACGGTATAAAAACAAGCCTGCAGCTGACCGCGATCATATCGCACTGTGAGATTGCGCGAAAATGTCGCAGAACTGACTTTGAGAAAGGAAAGATTGTTGGATGTTATATTAGTGGGTTGTCCATAAGAGAAACCGAGAGGCGTTTATAAATACCCAAGTCAACTTAGACACGCCATGTGGAAGACACATGGCGTGTCTGAAGTAGCAAAACGTACCGGCGAACCGAAGAAAATCAGTGACAGAGGACTTCGAAGCCTTAGAAAAGTCGTTTTTTTTTTTGATTGGAGGTTTAACGACCACCGTGTGCAACTCAATGGGCTATAAGCAGTCGCCCGTTCCTAATTTAGGGTCACTGGTTCCAGGGAAGGGAGAGAGCCAGTGCCGTAAGACAAACACAACACCCATGCCTGACCGGGATTCGAACCCGGACCTCTTACGGACGAATGATCAGAGGCCAACGCCTTAGACCACTGCGCCACCGGGGCGGCAGAAAAGTAGTTACAGCTAATCGACGGAGTACTGCACAAGACCTAAGTGTACAAGTGAGTAAAAATGCTAAAACCTAGGTATGTACACGTACCATTCGCAGAGAACTTCATTCCATGGGCTACCGTGGTCGTGCGGTTGCTCATAAGTCTTTCATCTCCACTCGGAATGCTACTCGTCGTTAGCATGGTGTAAAGAACATTTATCGTGGAACGTAGATCAATGGAAACAGGTCCTATGGACTGATGAATCCAGATACGCGATCCATCAGTCTGATGGCCGTGTGTGGGTATGGCGGCAGCCAGGGGAACGCTATGTACCACAGTGTATTGTTCCTACGGTCAAGTTTGGATCTGGCAGTGTACACGTGTGGCGATGCTTTTCGTGGTATGATTCCGGCCCATTGGTTATCGTGGACAAACCTGTTAACCATCACGTTTACCTCGATATTCTTCACAATTTTGCCCTCCCAACTCTGTGGCAATACTATGGAACCGAGCCTTGTTGGTACCAGCAGGATAATGCACCGAGCGATAAAGTAAGGACTGTTAAGGCGTGGTTTGACGATATTTCCGTATCGTGTGTGGACTGACCAGTACAGAGCCCTGACCTTAATCCCATAGAGCACCTATGAGATGAATTAGAGCCCCGCATAAGAACTTTGGAACCAAGGTCAACTACTAAGCAACAGTTAGCGGCAGCATTATGTACTGAATGGAAGCGCATACCCATCGCAGTGTTCCAAAAACTTGTCGAAAGCATGTCTCGAAAGGTCAGTGAATGCATTAAGCAAAGTGGACCGACACCGTACTAATGTATGTCAATAAATGCTCTGTTGTGTTTCTCTTCTAGGTGCCCGGTGTTTTGTCAATATAGTGTATGTCTGGAATAGAAAGATGGGCTCACTCGGGAATTTGGTGTAGAGCGCCACAGCCGGCCATTTCCCAGTCATCAAGGGTAGTATAAGCAACGACATGTATGTGCACACCATTTTCGGCCTTGTGGTCTTACAGATGTTCCAGAGCATGCTGAATTCCCACATAACGACGCACCAATTGCTCAACAGGGGCTTTCCTAAACCACTATCCGTCCTATTGCTGCATGTATCGCCGGTTGAGTAGGTCGGAGGTGTCATGAAACGACGTCTGAGGACAGAATAACTGCAGTGCAGTGCATAACGTGACGGATTCTCAGATGCAATTTCAGTAAAGCGTGTGAGCCTAAAACAAGAACGACATCTTTTTAAACCTTTATTACTCACTTCCTAACCGCATTATTGTCTACGTTGCCTCGAGAGGTGGCCACACCTTGCACTAATGTCCAAGAATCCGGATCACGCAAACAGGATGAAAGAGTGAACATTTGTTACTTACTCTCGCTTTTTGCATGTCGCTTTGAATCATAAGCACGAGATTCCCCTTGGGCAGGACAATGTATGTTTCGTTGAGGAGTGTACTAGGAAATTCATCGCAGAATGGTGTGTGTGTAGTCTATACAACTCCGAAACTTAGACACTGCGTAAGGAAAGGTTCTATAAGAACATTAGAAGCTCTGTTGACGTGGCTTTTGAATTCGATAGCATCTGCATTTACGCCCTATAGCAGCGAAGTTTTGCATCAGAAGACAGCCGAAATGCAAGCAACTTCGTTCTGAAATTTCAAAATTCTTAATGGACAAAGAATTTTTCAAGTCAAACTAATAGTTGCAGAGATACGGTGTCCGCAGATGGACGGGCAAAACCTTTTAACCTCTCGGCACCAGGGGCTGCACATTTGCTTTAGGCACGATATAGCTGTTCCTGTTATACTAGTCTCACTGGCGACATTCTTTTCAAATCACAGAGATGATCATACGGAGAATGTAATTTACATAGTCCGGTTTTACAGTCACATTTCCCAGGCTAGATTGCGTAAATACACTGGCGGAAAGTGAAAACAGAACACCAAGAAGGAGACGTCTGATACCAACGAAATTTATACAGCATAATAGCGGAATACAGAGGATAACATGATCAAAACATTATGGCAAAATACAGCTGTATTTGCTGGTAAACTGAAAAATAACATTTCCATGTAACATGGTTAGTACGAGGTTGAACCGCCATGAACTGCGTCACCCTGTGCAATTCTGGCATGGAGTCTGCCGTACAGATGTTGGATGTAAGTTTGGGGTATTGAGTTCCAAGCATCCTCAACCTGGACGCGTAAATCGGGGATGGTCGTGGCTGGCTGTGGAGACCGGATAAGTCGTTGTCCCATAAAGTCCCACACGTGCTCAATGGGGGACAAATCCGGTGAACGTGCAGGCCATGGAAGTTGTCTCACACCCTGAAGTGCATTTTGCGTTGTACGTGCCGAGTGTGAGCGTGCGTTATCTTGCTGGAAAACACTACGATGGACCGACCTTACAAATGGCACAACAACGGGCTGAATGATGTTGTTGATGTAGGAGGTGCTGTTTAACGTACCCGGTACAAACACTAGTTGTGTACGGGAGTGATGGCTGATCGCTCCCCACACCAGGAGACCAGGTGTAGGCCCTGTGTGTCGCTGGCGAATGCAAGAAAGATGGAGACGCTCACCTGTGCGTCTGTGAACACGCATACGGCCATCGGAGGCTCCCAAGCAGAATCTGCTTTCATCGCTGAACACGACAGATCGCCATTGCGTTCTCCAGTGCAGACGTTGGCGACACCACTGCAGCCGTTCCTGACGGTGGGCTGGAGTCAGAGGTACACATGCCAGAGGCACACGTGCACGTAGTCCTGCATCCAGTAGACGGTTGCGGATTGTTCGCACAGTCACCTCAGGTGCAACGGCAGCTCGGATTTGCATCGGAGTGGGTGTTCTGCTTGACAAAGCCGCTCTTATTATGCGTCGATCGGTCCGCTCATCAGTCCGTCTGTGACTCCCGGTTCCACGTCTTCTCGTGTGGGAATGTTCCTCGGACCATCTACGCCACCATCGTACCACCCCCGATATTTCTCGCCTAACTCGCTCCGTAACACTACGATACGACCACCCGGCCTCGCGGAGTCCGTCTAGACGACCTCGCTCTAAGTCCGATTACTGCTGAAATTTTACACGTCTTCCATGTCCAGGCATTGCAGCTTCTTCAGGGTCTTTGCACATGTCCGTACGCCAACGACTGATTACATTCACTTCGCTGTACTCCTTAAATACCACGGACGATAATTTGCATATTATGCCGGGCTGTGGCGTAAGCGCTCACCGGTTGGTCTCGAATTAACATCACACCTACGTAAACTCGACCCAATTAACATATGTAAATTTCATGATCATCCGCCAATTCCTTCTTGGTGTTCTTTTTTCACTTTCCGCCTGTGTATATGTAGGCTATTCCAAAAGTACGTGGACTCGCTACACTGCGCCATTTTCTATGGAAACGAGTCGCGTATTTCCGGTTGGGGAAGATTTTCCCATCTATGATGTGTTAGTTTGAGGGAACGCAAAACACAGTCTTTCTTTGCGGATGTAGTGCAATAGTTCACGTGAAGTGTGTATTACAATGGCGGATGAGCACGATATACCGGTAATTTCGAGATAAAGAATCGCGTTTGAACTTTGTGTAAAGCTACTCAAAAGTGACCAGGAAACGTTTCAGATGATTCAAGAAGTGTACTGTGCACAAGCGTTGGACAGATCGGCTGTATTCAAGTGGTGGAAGCATTTCAAGGACGGCAAACGCAGTGTGCAGAATAACCCGCGAAGCGTGCGTCTGTCAACATCGGTGACCGACGAAAATATTGTGAAAGCCGAAAAATTATTGAAAAATGATAGACGTTTATCGTCGTGATTTGGCACTGCAAGTTGAATGTTGGTGCAGCAAGATGTCATGAAATGGTAAAGTCGCACCTGAAGATCTCTTGTGCTTGTACAAGATGGGTGCCACATGATCTCACTGAAGGACAAAAACAAAATGCCGCGTTGAACTTTGTCATGCTTTTCTTCAAACAGTGGAATCGAATAGTCGCCGTAGACGAGTCTTGGATAAAACATCTTGATCCAGAATCAAAACAGCAGTCAAGCATATGGAAACACACCGACTCACCGCCCCCTCCAAAAATTCCGATTTTGTGCTTCTTCAAAGAAAATGATGTTGATTTTGTTTTTTAACGCCATGGGATAGTACACTGCTGGACAATTGCTAAGGACGGATCATAAACGGCTATATAGCGCATAAAAAAGTAAGTGTGGTTGGGTGCCAAGTGAAATAAAATAATGTCAGAATGCCAGGACATTACAAGAAAGACAATTTATTGTGCTCTGAAATCCAGAAGGCTTTGGAACGTGTTCAAGGGACAAACAGGTAATTTTGTGCAAAATACGTAAACGTGAAAAAAATGCAATTACCGTCCGCAGGCGTTCCGGCGTGAGATGTCAATACGGGATATGGCCACCATGGAGGGCGATGCAAGATTCCACACGTCGTGTCATGCTTTGCACAACATTATCAAGCAGCTGTTGGGGTAATTTATCCCTTTCCTCTGTCAGTGCACGGATGAGAGTGTCCTTGTTTATTGGAGGGCATTGGCAACCAGCAAGACTCCTCCCCAAAGCATCCCACACATTTTCAATGGGATTCAGATCTGGAGAACGTGCTGGCCATACGAGGCGTTGAATATCCTCGCTCTCAAGACACTCCTGGAGAGCGACTGTTCGATGACATGTTGCGTTGTCGTCCATGAAAATGAATCTATCACCGACAGCACCACGGAACATGCGAACATGAGGTAGCAGAACATCATTAATGTATCGTTGGCCAGTCATAGTCCCAGTTGGAAGCACATAGAGGGACGTACAGCCATTGATCATGATGCCAGCCCATACCATGACACTACATGTCGGATATCGGTCCCTTTCCAGTATGTTTGCTGGACAATATGCAGTACCACTATCACGCCAGATCAGTTGTCGTCGACAATCAGACGATAGACTGTATCTACTCTCATCTGAGAAGAGGACAGCAGACCAGTCGTTATCAGTCCAATTGCGATGTTGATGGCACCATTGCAAACGGGCGGTTCGGTGACGTCTGGACAATGGGATGCACACAACAGGACGGTGGGCGTATAGTCCTCCTTCATGCAAACGTCTGGCGACAGTTTTTCGGGAGATCCGCTTGCCAATAGCAGCCATAAACTGATTTGCTACCTCACTAGCTGTGCTGCGCCGGTGTCATTTTGTTGATAGCACTATTTACCGATCTTCTGCAGGTGTCGTACTGCGAAGACGACCTCCCCCGTGACGTTTGCTGCACTTTCCATTTGTTTGAAATGATTTCCAAAGCCTTGAAACAACACTGTGGCTGACGTCGAACTCCTTGGCAACATCTGTTATTTTTCGTCCTTCTTCAATCTTGCCAATAATACGGCCACGCGTAAAATCATCTAGGTGATGTCGGGAAGACATACTGAAAATTGCAAGTTCGTCAATTGATTCTTTCCCTTTCAACTTTGCGTTTGAACAACAACGGTCAATACGTGTCAAATCCTGTATATCTCTTATCAGCGCTATGACGTCACGAACAAGTTCGGCAATCCAAAATTTGCATACGCACAACACGTCTTACTGTATCCCGCACTTATGCTAATTTCCACATTTTCCTGCCTTCCATTTTATGGTTGCTATCGTTGCTAATTGTCATCCGTCCTTAGCAATTGTCCGGCAGTGTATTGCAGAAGTCTGTGTCCGAGAGACAAACTGTTAATTCACAATGTTATGCTCACATTTCGCGAGTTCACCTGAAGGAAGTAATGCGCAGCAAAAGATCGAAAGTGCTTAATCAAGAACAGTTCCTTTTTCAGGATAATGTGAGGTCTCATGTGGCTCAAATAGCAATACAAGCTTTGGAGAAAATTGGTGGCCAGCGTCTATCTCATCTTCCATACAACCCAGACCCCGAAGCCTGCGATTCTTGGGTTTTCCAACACTTAAGAAAGAGTTGAGGGGAAGGAAGTTTAATACAAATAAGGAAATGAAGGTGGCAACAACCGCTACCTACGTACTTTCAGAGCAACCTTCGTGTTTTTGCATTTGACCACGATGCATCAGCTCCTTACAGCCGAGATGGAAAGCTTCCAATTTGTATCGCACTAATGTGATCATGGCATGATTATTCAACATGTTTCTCCATTCGTCTATTATCTCAGTTCTGCTATCGTGTGACGTTACTGTAAATTAGTATTAGACATGATATGTACGTACTCTATATTGACAAAAGTCACCGGACACCTAGAAGAGAAACACAACATAGTATTTATTAACATACATTAGTACGGTGTCGGTCCACCTTTGGCCTTAATGCATGCACTGACACTTCGAGACATGCGTTCGACAAGGATTTGGAATACTATGCGCTTCCATTCAGTACAAAATGCTGCCGCTAACTGTTGCTTAGTAGTAGGCCTTGGTTCCGAACTTCGTATGCAGCGCTCTAGTTCATCCCATAGGTGCTCTATGGGATTAAGATCAGGGCTCTGTGCTGGGCAGTCCACACACGATACGGAATTACACGCCGTAACAGTCCTTGCTTTATGGGACGTAAGTCGTGTCTCTTTTGAGCTCCGTGTTTCGCCGTCTACTGAGTGTGTTTTGTGTGCTCTGTCGTTTAACTTTTGTGCATGCCTTCAAGACGAAGGTTGTATCTTTCATTTAAGACATCTCCCGAGTCGGTGAGTACTATTTTCAGTTAGCTATCATCATTTTATTTTCTCGACCAGTTGGTCGTGTTTACTAAATTAGGCCTCGCCATCGACGATGGCGACTGCTGATAAGAGCAACGTTCCCGCTCTCGTCACAGCTTCTCCTACTACGTCGATCATTATCTCTGACGGAGCAAACCAATCAGCGTCCGTCTTTAATGACAAGGAATATCGTCCTCCTCCTCCTGTTGCCTATTGCTCTTCTTCTTCTACTCTTCGACTATCTGACTCCACCCCTCCTGGTGGTGATGCTGCGTCGTTCGTTTCTGATGCTGCCGATGACGTAATGGATATCTCTGTGGGCGTTGCTTCTCTGCCCTCGGTAGCTTTGCCCAGCGTTGTGTCAGCTCCTTCATCCAGCTCTGCACCTCTGCCTTCTAGTGGAGGATTGCCTTCCCGCTCTTATTCTAGTGTTACCTCAGGTGCGTCCCTACCGACGCAAGCGACTCGCCTTCCCCTTGCGGATGCCCATGTCCAGATACATGGTGACTCACTTCAATTGGAAGGTCCGCACTTCTCACCGGCTGCGCAGGAACTTCACTCCACCCGCGAGTTGGGAGTGTGCCTGGATGCTCTTCCGAATACACCGTTGAAGGTCTATTGTGATACGTTCCTTGCTTTTCTTCCAGCCGGTGCCATTACTCTCCTCACCCGCCGGCCGCGGACGGTGATTGTTTATTTCACATCCAAAGAGCATGCAGACACGCTTCTAAACTTTGGTCTTGACCTGGGAGATCACCACCTCGAAGCTGAACCGATCGCCAGGCGCCCTGTTCAAGTCTCCTTGCATCCGGTGCCCCCCGAAATCTCGGATGTGATGATATGTACTGCACTTAGTAAGTGTGGTAAGATTGTAGGTCCTGTTATCACACATTCATCTGCGCCCAAGGATCCTGCAAATAAGAATGTTCGTAGTTTTCGCCGGAGTGTTCGACTCATCTTTCCATCAGAGAAGCATCTCCGTAAGTTCCCACGGATCCTAAACGTCCGATGTGGGTAGCTCTTCTACAGAATTGACATGCTAACATCAGAACACTGTGCTAATTGCAAAGAACTTGGGCATCAGCGTGCTCGATGTCCCAACAACGAGTATCCAGCTCCCACGGCTTCTACAGTGCCTACCGCCTCTAAGCAGCCTCCTGCTACATCTCGCTCTCGACCTGCACCGTCCTCTAGTGTGCCAACTGCCCCTGGGCCGAGTTACACAAAAAGTATATCTAAAGCCTCTTGTCAACGAGCGTCTTTTGATGCTGACCTCACCTCCCACCTTCACTTTCCAGTGCTCGCCTCACCTATTATTCCTGATCACGTGGCAGCATCGGGAGACCTCGCCGCTTGTTTCCCACCAGTCTTCACTGTTGGTGTGTCCGAGTGTGACGGCGGCGCCGATAACTCCTCTGACTCTGCGTCTGCTTCCTGAGCATCGTCGCTCCCTGGAAAACGCATTTCTGGCACTCGTACAGGTACCCGACGTAAGAAGAAGAAGAAGAAATCTTCCTCTGCGGATGGGCAACCGTTCCGTGCTACCAAATCTTCAGGAGATTTTTCTCCTTCTCCTGCGCCAACAGAAATTGAAAGGGACACTGATGATGATGGGTCTCCGCCTTCGTTTGAGGTCTTTTCAAGTGTACTCTCCAAATGTGGTGCTCCTTCAGAACCTCTCAATCTTGGAGATTACTATCAGTTTTGCACATACACCACGAACCTGGGGTCGACGTATGACTACCTCCGAGAGCGCGAAGACATTCTTCCCGCGCTGCTCCTGTAAGCCAGATGCATTGCTAAATACCTTCGTGGGTTTGTACATGACCCCCTGCACCACTCATGAACCCTTGGCTGCGTAAACCGATTACAACAACTCCTGAAAGTTGCTCCGCGACTCCTCCAATCAACGACTGACCAGTCCATTCAAGGTCACGACCCTCAAATGCAGAGGGTTTGCTAGCCCCCTAGCGAATGCTCTTGTAATGGAAGACCTCTTGCCCCTCGGGGCCGATCTGTTACTACTGCAAGAAACAAACTGCCAGTCCTCCACTCTGATTACTCGCTGGCGTGCTAGCGATTATGTATTCCATCATGCAATTCGCTATTCATCTCATGGTGGGCTTGCTATCGGAATACATCAGCAGTTCCGATCCACCCTCACTGCACTCTCAGTGAAGAACTTATGCCGGGATTTACTCCAGCAAGTCTCCTTCACAGTTGGCGGAGCTCGATTTCACATCTTTAATGTGTATATTCCGTGCACCTCTATTCATTTATCCATCTTGTTCACCAAACTCCGTCAAGCTCTCTCGAAATTCTCGCCTTCAGATCGTGTGCTCTTAGGTGGAGACTTCAATTGCACCCTTGACCCGGCACTGGATCGCTCTCCTTCGTCTCGAGAGCGTCGGACGGATCTCGTCGCACAACATCAATTTTCTAACATCAATGGAATACTCCGTGACCTTGTTGCTGATTTCTCCTTGACCGATGCTTATAGGCGCCTACATCCACAAGAGACCTCACACACGTGGCGCTCGTCTGGGAGTCAGCTTCCATCGACTGCACGCTTGGATCGGGTTTACGTTTCCACACCGCTTCTTGCGTCTATTACCGAGTTGCGACATCAACCTACTGCTTCCTCAGACCCCTGCACAGTCACCCTCACAGTGTTTGTTGCGGCGTCACTCCCTCGGACTGTACGTCCGTGGACGTTTGACTCCAATCTCCTCACTGATCCTGACTTTTGTGCCTGTGTCCGTTCTTTCCTCGCTGCTCGTCGCGCAGGGTTGCATTCCGCACCCTGTACCCTGACGTATTGGCTTCATGTCAAGCATCAGCTCCTCTTACATATCAAGCAACTTTCCTTCACCATGACGACTTCTAGTCAGATGCGCCTCGATCACGCCAGGCAGATGCTCGCACTGATTGGGTTGTCAGATCCGCTGTTTCCAGCATATCAGGCGGAGCTCCAGGCTTTGCTGAAACCTCTTGCGCAGCAAGCACTTTTACGTCTGCGTATTAAACATCTCAATCCGGAGGAATGCACCTATGATTTTCTAACATCAATGGAATCTGCACGTAAGTCTTCTACCTCGCTTCGTCATCTTCGCCTCCCACTCTGGCGAAATCACATTCGATTCGGCAGCGATTTGTTCTCACGTTCGTCAGTTCTATACCACCAAGTTCAGTGAAACTCCTCCCCTTCTCCCTCTGCTCTCCCCCATCTTCTCAATAACCTGCCTCAAGTTCCTTCTCATCTTGCTCACACCCTGTCTCGCTCACCTACATCCACAGAGGTGTCCGACACCTTCTCTTTCGTTAACCCCCATGCCGCTCCGTGTCCGGACGGCCTCTCTCTTTCCTTTTTATCGTGCGTTCTTGCCTCTTCTGTTGCCTTTTCTCCTCTCCGCTTTTTCTGCTGCATTTAACTGCTTCCCCCTCCCGAGGAGTTTCACGGACGCACATGTGGTCCTATTTCCCAAGAAGGGTGACCCTCTTGACTTGGGAAATTGGCGCCCCATTTCTCTTCTTAATCAAGATTATAAACTCTATACTAAGCTTCTTTCCCGTCGACTAAACTCTGTCCTTCCTCACATCCTTGCTGACTCTCAAACCTATACTGTTCCTAGCCGTTCTCTTTCCTCCAATGTTCAACTTCTTCGCGATCTCATTCATCTTGCCAAGACTCATTCAGAACCTCTTGCTCTCCTTTCCTTAGACCTCCGTTTCGCTTTCGATAATATCTCACACGCCTATTTAACACAAACCCTGCTACACTTTGGCTTTCCTCCCCAATTTGTCTCTGTTCTTCTCTCTCTCTACCGGGACGCCGTTTTCCATGTCAAGACGGCATCTTTTCTCACAGCACATGTTCCCTTCAAGCCGGGAGTTCGTCAGGGCTGCACGCTTTCTGGTCAACTGTTTGCGATTGCTGTCGAGCCCTTTCTACGCTCTCTGTAGACATCTCTCCTAGCACAACTTCCACCACCAGTTGCCAGCTCACGGCATCACTCAGTCATTTACTCTGCCTATGCAGATGACATTACCGTCTGCATTCGTAGCGACTCACAGTTCCAACTGCTTCGTCGTTTGTTCTCCGCATATGCTTCATGTTCTGCAGCTGAACTGAATACGTCTAAGAGCACTGGATTGTGGTGCGGGTCGTGGTCCAATCGCATGGATGCTCCATGGGGAGCCACATGGTCATCCACTACCCAACGCTTCCTGGGTGTGCACTTAGGCGCACCACAAGCTACATCCAGTGCAACTCGCACGGAACTCCATCCTCGCCTCGTCCGCACAGCTGCGTTCTGGTGTCGTGCGCAGTTCTGTACGTCCTACTACCAGCGTGCAAATCTCACCAGGACATACCTTCTGTCCATCTGCAAGCATTCTTGGATTGCATCTACGACCAGGATGCCTCTCCTGATGCCTCTCCTCCACCAGGCTTTCCGGATTGCCAGTCGCTCTTGTTCTCAAGATCTTCCGTTCACTGCCTACAGACATCTTCTTCTGTGGGCTCATCCACCTACGCCTCTTCCGTCAGTATGTGCCTATCTTTTCGTGCTGGTTAAACACGTTATTTACGTATACCTTCAACAACTCCGCAGCGTTTCCTCGCCGGTTTCTTTACACCAGGCCAGCGCAGTACTTTTGTGCCATTTTCAAGATCGATTGCTTTCTCGACTCCGCCTGGAGTACCAGTCGGCTTCTTCCAGTCGTCGAGAAGCCACCTTCTATGCTACCTGGGCGCCGGTCGCTCCATGGTTTGCGGTTGATTCTGGACTGCTACCCCTATCAGTACCCTAGGACATTCTACACCTCCTTTGCTGAGTTCCGTGGCACCCTGGTGCCCTTCCTGCACTCTACGACTCGTCTCTATGTATATCATGTGATCGAGCTACAGCCTGTGCTGTAATACCCAAGTTTTTGTTTTCTCGTTTTCAGTGTGCATATCATTGTGATCTTGTCATTTGAATTGTTGCTCTTCGTGTCGTACTATGCTTTACCATATTTACATTGTTATCAGTGTGCCCTCTGTTTCCATGACCTCCCGTCACTTTTATGTACTTGGGGCTGTACCCTGGTCACCTTAAGTGCTTTCTGTCTATGCACCTAGTGTATTACACCGTGTTCCTGTAGTGTGTTTTACTTTGAGATGTCATGTGGTGTACGTCTCTATCTCTCATTTGTTATATTTGCCGCACTCACACACCTTCTTAGTGTTTAGCCATTTTCATTGCACCTCTTTGATTTTTGTACAGTTCTATACTTCCACATTGTGTACATACTATTTTCGTGCTTTCACATTATGTTAATGCTTTGATCGTGCACGTACAAATTTATGATAAATTCTGTCATCTATCAGAACCCATGGCTTGTCCTGCGCTTTCACTTTATGCATATACTCATAACATCCCTGAGTGCACTCATGGTTTATCGTGTGCTTTTTACTGTACTTGTAACATTTCTTGCGCTGTATCGTGTCTTCACATTGTGTACTTTATTTGGTCATCCCTGTGTATAATATGGTTCATCATGTCTTGTTAATGTACCAGTTACATCTATTGCGTCGTACAGTGCTTTCATTTTGCGTTAATTCCTCTTGTCATCCCAGTGTGCATTCCTAGTTTTGCTCTGTGATCTTACTGTTCCTTCTGAATTATTTTTCGTGCAATCCACGCTACCGTTGAATTGTGAATGCTAATGTCATCTCAGTATATTTTCATGCTTACTCGTGTACATTAATTACCTTCACCCTGCCTGTATTATGTTGCTTTGGTGCCCTCGTTAAATAACTTGCACAATTGTGCACGCTGTGTTTTTATCTCATGTATGTAATGTTTTACCTTCACGGCGGTGTTTGTTCTGTTCTTTTTCTAATTGTGTACTATTGTTTCGCCTGTGTTATCCTGTAAATCATGCCCAGCCAATGTCATGTGACACGATGTGTTTCTCTCTGTCATTTCTCCTGCAATTTTTATGCAATAAGCTTTGCTTGCAGCATTTGTTATTCATCCCCATTGTCATTGCAGTGTATATACCATCATGTTTTAACAGTTTGTATTATTTCCCAGTGAGACGCCCAACACTGTACGTCTCCCTCTTATGTTTTCTTATGATGAATAATAATAAAGCGATTTTGAAACCTTGCTTTATGGATCTGCGCATTATCCTGCTGGTACCAACAAGACTCGACTCCATAGTATTGCCACAAAGTTGGTAGGGCATAATGGTCCAGAATATCGAGGTAGACGTGCTAGCTAACAGGTTTGTCCAGGATAACCAACGGGCCGGGACCATACCACGAAAAACACCCCCCAAACGAGTACAATGCCAGCTCCAAACTTGACTGTAGAAACAGTCCACTGTGGTAAATAGCGTCCCCCGGCTGCCGCCATACCCCACACAAGGCCATCAGACTAATGGATCGTGTATCTGGATTCATAGAACCCGTTTCCATTGATCTACGGTCCATGATACATGCTCTTTACACCATGCTAAACGACGAGTAGCATTCCGAGTGGAGATGAAAGGCTTATGAGCAGCCGCATGACCACGGTAACCCATGGAATGAGTTTCTCTGCAAATGGTACGTGTAGATATTGAGGTTCCAGCATTTTTAATCACCTGTACACTGATGTCTTGTGCAGTACTCCGTGGATTAGCTGTAGCGACTCTCCTGAGGCTTCGACGTCCTGTATCACTGATATTCTTTGGTCTGCCGGTACGTTTTGCTGCTTCATGTGTCTTCCACGTATTCAGTACATCCAAAACAGTTGACTTGGGTATGTTTAAACGCGTCTCGGTTTCTTTTATGGACAACCCACTAATATAACAGCCAACAATATTTCCTTTCTCAAAGTCAGTTCTGCGACATTTTTAATCAATCTCACAGTGCGATATGATCGCGGTCAGCTGGAGACTTGTTTTTATATCGTTTGCAGCAGTACCGTGAATCCTAACAACGCAGCGGATCCGTTCATTTGCGTTTGAAGGGGTGTCCGGTTGCTTTTGTCCCTATAGTGTATGACCAAGGCAAAAAATTATGAACTATTAATTTTTTTTAAAGAATGTCGCATTATACGCTTCATTTAAAACTTTACCTTCGTCATGAAAATTTGAGGGGACTTTGTCAAAAGATGTGAGCATCTCATTCGAGAATTCGGTGGCATCTTCTGATCGATTACCTGTGAACACAGAGTATGTGTTGTGGAGCGTTTGGCGCTACTTCGAACTCACTAGCAGAAGTGAAATGAAAAACAAAAATCCTGAAAAATCTCACTTCTTTTTGTACTCGCATTAATTGCAGGCTTTGAAATATCTCCAAGATTCTAAACCCGTGATTTTCTATCAAAGGAGATGTTTATTACGCCAATGCATTCGATGAAGCATCCTTCTTGCTTGTTTATTTAAACTGGATTTTTTCCACACTTAAATAGAAATCGAAGGAATTTAGTTTATCTTTATGCTCAGCTAGAATTCAACACTTCAAAGAATCATCTGGAGAGCTGAAGCAGAGAAACGTTTTTTCTCTAGTCTTAGTATTTTCCCTTTCTTTTAGTATTTTGTATATTTCGATGCGTAATTCGTTTTAGCTTTTTTTTATCGTACAGGACTATCTCAATGAAGAGGAAACTACCTTAGGGATAGTTTCATGTTCTTTTGAAATTCACTAATTCCTTTCAAATATATCTAATTTGTCGGCATCTCTTCTCAGACAAAAAAAAATCTCTTTCTATCTAGATTTGTTACATGCCACCATTTTTTTGAAACAAATGCAAGTTATTCTGGAAATCATGAAGATTTGCTTTTCCTTAATGGGGAACTGTTCGCGAAAGGCGATGACTTAGATTGTGCGGCACCATAAAATTAGCTGAAGCTTGTAATTCCCAGGAGACAAAATGCATTCAGGTGAGAAAGATCGATGCAGCCCCTTCTATCGCGCAGTGGGCTAAGCCCTCGCTTCTGAATGTTCGCACGAGTGTACCTAGGTTCGAGTCCCTGATTATGCATGTGTGACGTGTTTGCCTTACGGCACTGGCTCTATTCCATCCCTGGAACCAGTGGCCCGAAATTAGAGACGATCGACTGCTTATAGCCCAATGAGTTCCTCACCGTGGTTGTCAAACCCCCAAACAAAAAAAAGTCCGAAGTTTTGATGCAGAACGAATGAGCTGGCTGGCGATTCGATTAGTGCAATGTATGTTTAGCTGAATACAAAATGAGTGGCAAGAGACACTAATTTTTGAATAACGGGGAAATGGAGGAGCTGCGACAAGGCCTGACAACTCTTGAGAGCAACGGCCATGGTAGTAACGGTAAACGTTTTACAGCAGTTGCCTATGGGAATAGGTTTAAAAACAATTAATGCTGACTTGTTGATGAGGCTAATGCTATCTTTTGAACACCAAAGTTCCAGGGCTGATTTGGCTCTACAACTCCAAATATAGGAACGATACATTCAAATTTGGTCGCGTCATGACTTATAGACAGACGAGTCACATTATTGTGACCACCTCCTGCTTTTGACGTCAACAGCGCGTAGCCAACGAAAGAAGGCGAGTATCGTGAGCTATCTTGAAGGGTATATAAGGTGTGCTGTAGGCAGTCTGAAAACATATCACTCGTTGCTGTCATTGATAAAAGGAGCGATTTATCAGATTTTCAAAAAAGGGATGATTATCGGCTTTCGGGCCAAGGGTGGGATTATTTCTGTTTGTGAACTGTTCG
The DNA here is from genome assembly GCA_039090855.1 of Macrothele yani. Classification (NCBI taxonomy): domain Eukaryota; kingdom Metazoa; phylum Arthropoda; class Arachnida; order Araneae; family Macrothelidae; genus Macrothele; species Macrothele yani. The sequence continues at coordinate 60,178,531 of CM077018.1, read as the reverse complement.
CGTGCTGCTGTGGTTAAAGTGTCCCGTGATTGGAGAAATGGCACCATTGCGAGTAAGCGACGTGCCAATTGCGGAGCACAACGTGCCATTGATGTGAGAGGTGAACATCGTCTTCGAAGGTGCGTGAGGGCCGATCGACATGCTACAGTGGAGCAACTCATTGGCCGAATGATCCAGGCGGCTACCGGAAGTGTGCCTGAAACGACAGTTCAGCGAACCCTGCTGCGTATGTAGTCAGACGGATGTAGTCTGCACCTATGCTAACGAAGGTGCATAGGCAGAAAAGGCTTACATTTGCGCGGCAGTATCGGAATTGGAGGACCTCCGCTGATTGGTAAAGGATTGCCTTCTCCGATGAGTCACGTTTTCTGCTTCATCGAACGGATGGACGTTGGAGTATAAGGCGAGAAACATCGGAGAACTAACACTTCTCAACCATTGCTGGAAAACACAAGCTGGTGGGGGCAGGGATATGGTCTGGGGAATGTTTTCGTGGCATTCCCTGGATCCACTCATACCTGTGGAAGGCACTATGGACCGAAATCGTTATGAATTAATCCTTGCAGACCACGTACACCCATACATGCTGATTGTCTTCCCTGGGGCGTATGTGATCTTTCAGCGCGACAATGCGACGACATTTCTAGCTGTGTGACACACAAGTAGAAATGCCCGAGAGTGGTTGGAAGAGCACGGTGAAGACTTCGAAGTACTTCCCTGGCCCCCTAATTCACCAGACTTAAACCCAATTGAGCATTTGTGGGATTACCTCAATCGTGTTGTTCGCTTTATGGATCCCCCACCAGCTGTCAGATGCACTGTAGTCAGCATGGCTCCGCATATTTGTGAATACCTTCCAGCACCTTCCAGACTTCAAAGTTCTTCCCTGGCCCCCTAATTCCCCAGACTTAAACCCAATTGAGCGCCTGTGGGACCACCTCGATCGTGTCGTTTGCTCTGTGGATCCTCCACCACGCACCCTCCAGCAGCTGTCAGATCCGCTGCAGTCAGCATGGCTCCACATATCTGTGAACACCTTCCAGCACCTTATTGAGTCACTCCCAGCCCGTCTAGCTGCTGTCCGCGCTGCACACGGCGGTTGCTCTGGATATTAGCTGGTGGTCACAATAATGCGACTCGACCGTGTATAATGTCAAAAGTTGTGTAAAGGAGAAATGGCATCTCGATTTAAAGATATATCCGACGTTTTTTGGATCCACCAGAAAATACCCTGACCACAAAGTGATCGAAAGACTCGTTCAGACATTGGACGAACTACCGTTCACGAACGGCATTGCACGAAAGCTTAAGTCTGCCGTGTTATTTAGACTTGGGGAGTCACTTCATTGACGTCATCTTAAACAACCTTTCGCGGAAGAGACTAACCCAAAGAGAACGTAACTTGATCTCTGCACCTCGACGTCATTTGTGGAGCTGTTACCTTACTAGACGATATTCAATTATCTTAAGTTAAAAGAACGGCAATTTTCTCCCTTAACCTATTCGATGTCCGCTTTGGTTTTGTGAGTAATGTCATCTGTCTTCTACAGTACGTTGTTGTTTCGGTGTTTAAGGACCATGACGTGCAACTCTTAGGGTTACGAGAGGTCATAAGTCTCTGCTTTAGAGCTGTTGGTACTAGGAAAGAGAGAGAGAGATAAAGAGAGCTAGCGATGCAAGACATTCTGAAAACACAGTTTTGTCCACGCCGGGCATCGAATCCGGGTTCCCTCACTCCGGAGTTAGTCGCTCTCCCAACTGAGCTCACGAATGTTGGCATAGTGGGCAACGTTCGTGACTGCCGTGGAAAGGACCCCAGGTTCGATCCTGGCAGGCAGGTACGAACGCTCGATCCACTAAATATCTGCCGTGCGTCGGAAGGGCACGTTAAGCCGTCGGACCTCGGGTACTGGCCCCCGGTAATAAATAAGGGCGTCTTCCTTCCCCTTTGCACTTCGCTTCCGTATTACTTTCCTATTGGGCATTCTAGCCCAAATCTCCTAGCTTCCTCTTTCTAAGGGTTGTTTAAGGCCTGGGGTCTGACACTTCCTTCCTAAAATCCTCTACATATGACCATTTGATCATCTCAAACTTTATCTCATGTGCGTCCTGCGGGGCAGGCACGTAACATCTCCCCCCCCAACGAGGGCCCAGGGGCATTGGCCACGGTTCAGCCTTGACCATGTGTTGCTGTAGGCAGTAATCTTATGAAGAACGTGCATTTGAGAAATACCATACAATTTTGGTGTGAGGAACATCACACTGATTAATTTTTTTCGAAGCACTGAAGAAGGGATTCTCATTTTTCCTATCTCGCGGTGTGGAAAGAACATCACACCATTGCGAGAAACCTATCAGCCAGGTCATCCTTGAAGTTCGGGAGCCAATGTGGAAACACAGTTTTGTCCACACCTTACATCGAATCCGGGTCCCCCTCACTCCGGGTTAAGTCGCTCTCCCAACTAAGCTACGCGGATATGTGCTCTCATTGCTATATGCCTTTATCTCATGTGCGTCTTGCGGGGCAGGCACGTCACAACATGTGCACCACCCATTCCCTCATCTGGGACTCGAACACAGACGTAGCTCAGATGACTAGTCAGAAACTTACGCCTCGGACGATTAGGCAACTTTGGGTTTTCTCCTGCCAAAGATCAAAAGTTACGTTCGTTATTAAAAGTATCATATATACACTGAGGGATGTAAGGTCAGGTGATGCGTAACATCACAGCCTCTCCTTGACAAATGCCAACCCCGCCTTCTCGTGGTACATCCTGTTCCCACTAAAGGGGCACTGACGACCGCCAATAGCGGTATAACTATACCATCGGGATTAGAGGAAATGCTATCCCACACTCACCAACCCGCTTGGCCAGCGTGGTGAGTTATGGCCAAACCCCTCCAAAATGACTCCACAACTTAAATCTTGGCCCTCAGTCTCCGGCAGCTGGAATGTACCTGGCCAAGGCAGCGGCCAGTGCGACATGAAGGCAGAGGGTGCTAAGAATCCCCGGAGGACCGGACTAGGCTGCCATCTGATGCTGACCTTGGCTACGTATAACGGACGCTCCCTATCTTCTGATTCAAGGCTTCTTGAATTGGAAGAGGAACTACAAAGGACCAAGTGGGACATCGTCGGGCTAAGTGAGGTAAGGAGAAAAGGAGAAGATCTCATTGAACTGAAAAGTGGACATCTCTTCTACTATCGTGGGACAGATACTGGTAGAACTAGTGGTGTTGGATTTATAATAAACAAGAAACTGAAGGATAAAGTTGTAGAAGTTGAAAGTTCCTCTGACAGAGCTGTACGACTCGTTATCCAACTCTCGAGAAGATACCAGGCTCAGATTATTCAAACTTATGCACCCACCACAAGTCATGCTGAAGAAGAAATTGAAGAATTTTATGAGGAAATTCGTCATCTAAATAATAAAGGTAAGCAGCAGTTGAAGATAATTAGGGGAGATTTCAATGCAAAAAATAGAGCAACGGCAACAAAATAAAACTTCAGTAGGAAAATTCGGTCACGGCAACAGAAACCAGCGTGGAAATACTCTCGTAGAGTTTGCAGAGGCAGAAGGGTTTTTCATCTTGAACTCCTTTTTCAAGAAAAAGCCACACAGGAAATGGACATGGAGACATCCAAATGGGACGACAAGTGAAATTGATTTTATTATGTGTAACAAAAAATTCGTCATAGAAGACTGCAGTGTGCTAAACAAGTTCAACACAGGCAGTGACCATAGATTGGTGAGATGTAAGATGCACCTCAACACTAAACTCGAACGTAGCAAGCTCATAAGACAAACAAAATGTATTGACATAACCAACCTTAAAAAACACCATAATACCTTCAAATTGGAACTGAAGAACAGATTCTCTGCTTTAGAAGGCCTAACATCGGAAGAAGTGGATATTTCTGAAGTTAACAGAAAAGTAACCAAAGCTCTTATGGAAACAGCAACAAAATTAGCTATGTCTAAGAACAAATTGCATGTGAACAAATTATCAGGAAAAACCAAAATGTTGATGCAAAAAAGAAGAGTGATGAGGACAACTAAAGAAGATGTGACTTCCAAAGTGGAATATATAGAGCTATGCAAGACAGTACGAAAAAGTATCACTGAAGACGTAAAGAGATTCAACTGTGAACTAGTAAGGAAAGCAATTGAAAACAACCAAAGCCTAAAGATAGCAAAGGGACATCTCAGTAAGGGGAAAAAACAAATTATGGCACTGAGAAAAGAAGATGGTTCTGTAACAAGAAATAGAGGCGAAATTTTGACAAGAGTGAAAGATTTCTACTCCAAATTATATGAAAGGGATGATACATGTACTCCAGACATCATGAAAGGTACCAGTACCAGAGTTCTTCCAGTCCTTCCAGCAGAAGTTGCACATGCAATCAAGAACATGAAGCGGGTAAAAGCTCCAGGAGAAGATAGAATTACTGTAGACATCATACAAGAAGCAAGTGGAGAAATCGAAACAGTACTCGCCCAAATTTTCACTCGATGCCTTAATAAAGGGAAAATTCCTGAGGATTGGAACAACGCTACAATGATCTTGCTACATAAAAAAGGTGACATTGAGGATCTCAGGACCTACAGACCTATCAGCCTCCTATCAGTGGTTTATAAAATCTTCACTAAAGTTCTTTCACACCGCTTGAAGGTGACACTGGACATGGCTCAACCGAGAGAACAAGCTGGATTCAGGAGTGGCTACAGCACAATAGATCATATCCACGTACTGAGAGAACTAATTGAAAGAGCGAGGGAATATGAACTTCCATTGTGCATGGCTTTTATCGATTATGAAAAAGCCTTTGATTCGGTGAAACCTTCAGCAGTTGCAATGGCTCTGAAATCCTGCGGTATTGAAGATGCATACATTAATATTATTAATAACATCTATGAAAATGCAAGTGCAAAGATTCGGCTGTTTGAAAATACAACACACATAAAAATTGGAAAAGGAGTAAGACAAGGTGACACCATATCTCCGAAGCTCTTTAATACCACATTGGAAAATGTCTTTCAATCACTGAACTGGGAAAACAAAGGGATAAAGATTAATGGAGATTATCTAACCCACCTTCGTTTTGCTGATGACATAGTCATTTTTGCAACTACCCCATCAGAGCTACAGAGTATGATCCAGGAACTTGCTGACAAGAGTAAAGAAGTGGGATTAAAAATGAACTTTCAGAAGACAAAAGTGATGTACAATGCTTTTACAAGAAATGAAGATTTATTGATTGATGGAGAAAAGCTGGAGATAGCAGACACGTACGTTTATCTTGGACAGCAGATTTCAAGTGAGGGTCACATTGGTGAAGAAATTAATCGGCGTACAAAACTTGCCTGGAGAGCTTTTGGAAGAAACAGCATAATTTTCAAGAGCAATATGCCATTATGTCTTAAAAGAAAAGTGTTTGATCAATGCATCCTTCCAGTGCTTACGTATGGTGCAGAGACGTGGACCTTAACTAAAAGAGACATACAAAGGCTGCAGACAACTCAAAGCAGCATGGAGAGGTGCATGCTTGGTGTAACCAGGAGAGATAAGAAGAGAAGCTCGTGGATCCGAAAAATGACAAGAGTGAAAGACATCATTATCAGAGTTAAATCCCTGAAATGGCAATGGGCTGGACATACTGTCAGAAGGACAGGCCATCGATGGACAGCCGAAATTTTAGATTGGATTCCAAGGGACAGGAAAAGACCCAGAAGAAGACCACATGGAAGACGGGTGGATGAAATTCGAAAGTATGCGGGAGTGACATGGAGGAGACTGGCACAAGACAGACCGTTGTGGAGGAAACTTGGGGAGACCTTCGTCCAGCAGTGGATTGATAATGGTTGACAATGATGATGATGATGATATACACTGAAGAGCAATTGAATTAGAGACAGCTGGCGTTATGCAAATGTGGCGCTGTGGGCGGCCCTGTAAACGGAAACGACATGACGTATGCAGCGATCCGACAATATAAGGAATGATGCGACGGCAATCAGTAAGAGTTGGACGCAGTATGGCTAAAACTAAGCGCATTTGATCGTGGGCAAATTGTCGAGACCCAACGAATATGTCACTCCATTTCGGAAGTCGTGCAGGCACTGGGATGTTCACGAGATACTGTGTCACGGGTGCACCGCGAGTACATCGAATCCAGTAAAACCATCCATGCAAGGGCCAACCGCCGTGGACAACAGCGTGTGGATGAGCGGGGTCATCGTTGGTTAGCTTACATTATAACAGCGGATAGACGGGCCACAGTGCAAGAAATCACTCGGCAATTTAACCCTAATGCACAAAAACGTGTAAACAGCCACACCATCCAGAACCATCTACTCGCTATGGGGTACAGAAGCCATCGTCCCACGAGGGTACCGCTGCTGACCGCACATCACAGGGTGCAAAGATTAGCATGGGCGCGGAAACATCGCCACTGGACACTAGACATGTGGAAAAATGTTGCCTGGACTGATGAGTGGAGATCCACGTTGGTACATTCGGATGGCAGGATACGAGTACGGCGCAAACCACATGAAGCGATGGATCCTTCTTGCCAGCAGGGTACTCTTCAAGCTGGTGGGGGTGGCATTTTCATGTGGGGACTGTTTACGTGGACTTAAATGGGACCCCTGGTACGTGTGACATCGTCCCCTTACAGGTCAACGTTACCGGGATATCCTGGACGACCATTTGCTCCCGTTTGTGAGTCTTCAACATCCCACTGGGGACCTCATCCTGGAACAAGACAATGCACCGTGCCATCGCTCCCGAATTGTATCCGAATGGTTGAATGAACACTCCAGCGATGTGACCTCACTTCTTTGGCCAGCTAGGTCATCTGACCTCAATCCCATTGAGCCCATCTGGGATGCCATCGAGGGAGATGTTCGAGGATCTGACCCCCTCCATCAAATCTTCGTGAACTGTGGGAGCTTGTTTAGGGTCGTGGATCCGTATGGCTTCCCAACGCTTCCGGTGTCTTGTCGAGTCCATGCCGAGACGAATCGCCGCCGTCATCAGGGCGAAAGGTGGTGCTACACGTTACTAGACAGGTATCTCTAATTCAATTGCTCTTCAGTGTAGTTTAACAGCGAAGGCATCAGGCTCTCGTGCAGAATAAAAGTTTAAGGTAGCTTAAAGGTTTTAGACTTCCATCTGATGATGATCTTTAGGAACTCTGAAAGTTCTTATGGTTTTATTTTTAACCTTTTAACTTATACATGAAAAAAGATCTTCACTTCGTCGGAAGCTGGTGTACTGTTTCAATTATCGTGCTTTTAAGACTGCTATTATAAACTTTCATGAATAGTTTAACAGCGTTTGTGGATAACTTTCTTGCTAAATATATGTTTCTGGAGCACATCACAGCAACGAAGCACGACATTATTTTACTGTTTCTGTCATGGAAGTAGAATGCATTTAGCGAACTTTTTTCCGAAAATAAAATGGATTTTCGTGTGCGTACCTGAAGATTTCATACACACACATACACTATTTGTTCAAAAGTATAAGGGCACTTGCCTATCCACAAACTCTCTGCCAATAGGTCGAACAGCCCGACATCGGTGACCGACCTGATTAAATAAAGGCCTTGTGACAAAATGGAAGGCGATTTTGCTGCTATCACAGCCTCCTTGCTGCTGGAAAGGCTTTACACTAGATTTTAGTACATTGTTGCTGGAATTTTGGCACAAGAGCTTTATACACTGAAGAGCAATTGAATTAGAGATACCTGTCTAGTAACGCGTAGCACCACTTTTCGCCCTGATGACGGCGGCGATTCGTCTCGGCATTGACTCAACAAGACACCAGAATCGTTAGAAGCCATACGGATCCACGACCACTGAACAGGCTCCCACAGTTCACGAAGATTTGATGTAGGGGTTAGAGCCTCGAAGATCTATCTCGATGGCATCCCAGATGTGCTCGATGGCATTGAGGTCAGGTGACCTAGCTGGCCAAGGAAGCAAGGTCACGTCAGTGGTGTGTTCATCCAACCATTCGAATACAATTCGGGAGCGATGGCACGGTGCATTGTCTTGTTGCAGGATGAGTTCCCCAGTGGGATGTTGAAGACGCACAAACGGGAGCAAATGGTCGTCCAGGATATCCCGGTAACGTTGACCTGTGAGGGACGATGCCACTCGTACCAGGGGTGCCATTTAAGTTAGCCTACGAAAAAGTCCCCACACGAGAATGCCACCCCCACCAGCTTGAACAGTACCCTGCTGGCAAGAAGGATCCATCGCTTCATGTGGTTCGCGTCGTACTCGTATCCTGCCATCCGCATGTACCAACGTGAATCTCGACTCATCAGTCCAGGCAACAACCAGTGGCGATGTTCCCGCACCCATGCTAATCTTTGCACCCTGTATGTGCAGTCCTCGTGGAACGATGGCTTATGTACCCCCTAGCGAGGAGATGGTTCTGTATGGTGTGGCTGCTTACCCGTTTTTGTGCACCAGCGTTAAATTGCCGAGTGATTTCTTGCACTGCGGCCCGTCTATCCGCTGTTACAATGCGAGCTAGCTGACGATGACCCCGCTCATCCACACGCTGTTGTCCACGGCAGTTGGCCCTTGCAGGGATGGTTTTACCGGATTCGATGTACTCACGGTGCACCCATGACACATTGTCTCGTGATAATCCCAGTGACTTCCGAGATGGAGTGCCCCATTGTCGGGCCCCGACAATTTGCCCATGATCAAATGCGCTTAGTCTTACCCATACTGCGTCCGACTCTTACTGATTCCCGTCGCATCACTCCTTATATTGTCGGATCGCTGCATACGTCATGTCGTTTGCCCACGATCCAATGCGCTTAGTCTTACCCATACTGCGTCCGACTCTTACTGATTCCCGTCGCATCACTCCTTATATTGTCGGATCGCTGCATACGTCATGTCGTTTGCCCACGATCCAATGCACTTAGTCTTACCTTACCCATACTGCGTCCGACTCTTACTGATTCCCGTCGCATCACTCCTTATATTGTCGGATCGCTGCATACGTCATGTCGTTTGCCCACGATCAAATGCACTTAGTCTTACCCATACTGCGTCCGACTCTTACTGATTCCCGTCGCATCACTCCTTATATTGTCGGATCGCTGCATACGTCATGTCGTTTGCCCACGATCAAATGCACTTAGTCTTACCCATACTGCGTCCGACTCTTACTGATTCCCGTCGCATCACTCCTTATATTGTCGATCCAATGCACTTAGTCTTACCCATACTGCGTCCGACTCTTACTGATTCCCGTCGCATCACTCCTTATATTGTCGGATCACTGCATACGTCATGTCGTTTCCGTTTACAGGGCCGCCCACAACACCATATTTGCATAACGCCAGCTGTCTCTAATTCAATTGCTCTTCAGTGTATAATCACGTCGGTTTCTGATGTCGGACTGTTTGGTCTGGCTCTCAGTCGGCGTTCCAATTCATCTTAAAGGTGTTTCATGGGGTAGGAACACCTCTGCACCGCTCCGGTGGCGCAGTGGTCTAAGCGATGGCTTCTGATCATTCGTCCGAAAGGGGTCCGGGTTCGAATCCCGGTGAGGCATGGATGTTGTGTTTATCTTACGGCACTGGCTCTCTCCTTTCCTTGGAACCAGTGACCCTAAATTAGGGCGGGCGACTGCTTATAGCCCATTGAGTTGCTCACGGTGGTCGTTAAACCTCCAATAAAAAAACACCTTTGCAGGCTATCGGACTTCTGTGCAGTTCAGTCAAGTTCTTCCACACTTATCTCATCAAATCATTCTTAAACGGATTTCGATTTGTGGATAGGGACATTGTACTGTTTGTTACCTGTCCGACTATGTTGTGCGTCACAGTTGGCACAACACTGCCGGCCATGTACCAATCACTTGGCATCCGCCATACTCAGACTCTTCCGTCAGACTGTCATATGGTGAAGCGTGATACATCTCTCTAAAGAACGAGTTTCCATTGCTTCAAAGTCTACTGCAACTGAATTTAAACCACTCCAACCGACGCTTGGCGTTGATCTTGGTGATGTTAGATTTGTGTGCGGCTGCTTTGCCACGGGAACCTATTCACTACAGCTCTCGATCAACCATTATAATTCTGGCCTTGCATTCACAGGCATTTTGGAACTCGAAGGTGAGTGTTACAACTGAAGACAAGAGATTTCATCGCATCACCTCCTTCAGCCCTTTGCGGTCCCGCTCTGTCTTGTTACGTGGCCTACCAGGCTCCGATTGCGCTGTTGTAAGAGATCCCAACAAAAAGAATCTTGCTGGACCAGCACAGCACTATGTTGCCGCTGCCAAACCGTCTATAAAATATCCGGGCGGCCAACAGAAGTGCCAGCAGTTCAGGTCAGCAGCTGACCAACAGTTGGCAACCCCATCAGTTGTCATATGCCACAACAGGGCCATCAGTTATCCATCACAGGCAGTAGCTGCCACAAGTGGCCCTTCAGCGGCCCTGCAAGCACGTGCAATAAACGATGGCTAGCCTGATGTGGTCCGCTAGTTTCCCGGCAGTGGCGGCCGGCAATTACGTGACATAACTAATGGCTTGCTGAAGCTTGTCCGCCAATTTCCCAGTAGTAGCCATAAAATAAAAAAATAAAAATCAAGGATAACGGCAGTTTCCCTAAGCTACAACTTTTTTCTTTTCCCCCTTACAAAACTTCTGAATTACAGCACTGCGCTAGGCAAATTTTCTCAACAGACCGGAAAAACACCCGTTTGGATCTGGCTGCGTGGGAAGCGCGCGCTCTACCAACTGGACTGATTTGCCAAGCTAATGCTTGAAGCTGAGTCCCTTTCCTGCGAAATGTGTAATCGAATGGTTCTCTCTTTAATTTTAAAATATTGCTAGGTATTTTTCCTAAATGTCAGTTTCATATAATTCATAAATTCATTTTTTTAACCTAACGATAGTTATTTTAACCTTAAGGGAACTTCACTCATTTTCAAAGAGTGTTTAAAGGCGCTTTCCAAAGTTCTTTGCTGTCCTTGTCGTCTTGAAAGGCGATTGTTGAATTAATATATTTACCCGTTCATGTCACATTCTGTTACATTTTTAACGTTGTGTTTTTCCTTTCCGCTGTCCGAAGCTACATTTGTTTTAAAGAGGAAAGATATTTTATTTTACTTCTCGTTACATTTTGAAACGAATTCCTCCAGTCTTGGGTATTCAACCCATGGATGAGCACATTATATCCACATAACGTTGCTTTTTTTACTTTCTTTCAAATAACTGATAATTTTTGTACGCGTATAATTCTTTTCTTTTTTTTTCCAACAAACGTTTTTTCAATGTTTTCTAGGACTGTTGTTTCAAGCGGTTTAGTGTATGTTAAACCGAAAGATTACACAGAAATTATTTCTTGTTATTCATGGGAATGGAGTGGGTGTATTTTATGGCCTAATCTGTAAGCTTCCCTGACGTGGCATTTCAATAGGAAATTAATTCGCTTTTCTACAAATGGCTTTTTTTTTCTTAACGTCCACTAAAATAACACAATGGCGATACGTCGTCTTCAACTAACTGGTACCACGAGAGACACAGCACGTGTTGCTTCTGCTCATGCGCAGTGTCGTGACTTCCAGCTGATGTTGGGGTTGCCAGCTACGGATCACTAGTGGCACATACTTGGAGGCCCGCAATTCACGGCGATGCTGCAGGGCCATCAATGGCTGCCAACTGAACCGCCAGCAGTGACCCATCACTGCCAGCTGGTGACCAGCAGTTTCCCAAAACTTGTGCTTTTGCTGGGATGTCATTGTGAAGTGGAAACTCCTAAGCGTTTCCAGTTTACAACAACACCCGTTACAGTTGATAGGGGCAGCAGGATCTAGACAGAAATGTCCCGAACTGACTTGTTGCTAAGATGGTTCGTGCCACGTAGAAAATTATTGAGCTCCCCGTAAGGTGCATTCTACTGTTCGCGCTTGTATATGATGTCCGGCAGGCCGCGTGAGTCTTTTTTATACCTGTATAGGCCATGGTTTTGACGTATATGGCCAAATCTATTCAAAAGGGATTTCCGAATACTTTTGATCATATAGCCTATCCCAGAAAAAAACAGTCTTGCTGGGCCAGCACTGGGCCACTGCTGTCTGCCAGTAGTGCCAGCACTATGTTGCCGTTACATGAACCGCCAATAAAATGTCCCGGAGGCCACCAGATGGGCCGGCAGTTCACACCAGCAGCTGCCCAACAGTTGGCACCCCATCATATGCCAGAACAGGACCATCAGTTATCAACCACAGGCTGTGGCTGCCACAAGCGACCCTTAGGAGGCCCTGCAAGTACGTGCCATAATAGATGGCTAGCGTAATGTGGTCCGTCCAAGTGCCTGCAGTGGCAGTTGGCAATCACGTGACGTAAATGATGGCTTGCCGAATGTTGTCCGTCAATTTCCCAGTAGTAGTAAAAAAATAGATAATTGCAGTTCACCAAAGCCACACACACAACTGCTTTTTTCCCAACGAAACTCCTAAATGATGTCACGGCGCTGAGAAAATTCCCTCAACAGGTCCGGCCAATCACTCGACGATTATGACTGGCATGGAACCAAGGACTGCGGGTGTGCGAAGCGGATGCTCGTAGCATTTGACCAGTTTGCCACACGTGACCGTCCACTTGGAGGTGAGCCTCTCTCCTGCGCGATGTGAAACTAAGGGCTCTCTTTTTTTAATTTCGCAATATTGCGAGTTCGTTTTCGTAAATGTACGTTTCATATAATTCATAAATTTGTTTTTTTAACGTAACGATTTTTTTAGCACGTCTTTTGTAAAAAAAGATGGTGCTTATGTTATCGGTTTGTCCGTCCGCCTGTACCCACGATATCTCTGCAACTATTAGTCCGATTTGAAAAATTCTTTTTGCATTGGGAAGCTTGAAATATGCGAATGATGATAATTTATTTCGTTTTTTTTACGATGAACAATTTCGCCGCTAGAGGGCGTAAATGCAGATGATGTCGAATTCAAAAATACGTTTTATTCCACATATTTGCTTCTAAACATCCGATTGAAAAAAATATTTTATCTTTCGATTCCATTTATATCGAAAAGAATTTTAGATATAGTTACTTTTTCAAATTACGCGTAGATTTCCCGCTAGGGGGCATAAAAGTAAATTACATTTTCCCCGATAACTCTTCTTCTGAAACTCCGATTTGAAATTTTTTTCTTCAGCGGATACATCTCCTGATGGAAAATCTTTTGCATATAATTTCAAATTTTTGGTAGAGAATACTTTGGCCACCAGGGGGCGTAAGTGTTAATTTTTGCTAGTGATGTATTTGCCATAAAATCTAAGCTTCTAAAATATCGATTGAAAAAATTCTTTCGTGCACTGATGCCACTCACATCGATAAACCTTTTCGGAATATTTTCTTCTTAAAATATTGCACAGTTTCTCCTCCAGGGGGCGTAGACGTACATCTTATTTTTGTCAATATCTCTACTTCTAGGAGTCCGATTTGAAAAATTCCTTCTTTGTTGGATAGGGTTTCCGATGCGAAATGTTTTCCTTTTAAATTCAAAATTTACAAGTAAATCATAGACTTTCCGCTAGGGGGCACAAAGGCAAATTGCGTTTTCTGCGTTATTTCTGCTTCTAAAGCTCCGATTTGAAAAATTCTTCCTGTATCGCATACAAGACCTGATGGAAAATATTTTCACATAATTTCTAATGTTTGGTAAAGAATGGTTTGGCCACCAGGGTTCAAAAAAGGGTTAATTTCTGCTTCTGATGTATTTGTAGCAAAATCTGGGTTCCTGAAAACTCGACTAATTTTTTTTTCTTGGACCGATACCGCTTATATGGATAAACCTTTTGAAAATACTTTCTTCCTAAAATAATGCATGGTTTTCCGACCAGGAAACGTAAAGTCACATCTCATTTTTGTCGATATTTCTGTTTCTAAGAGTTCGTAAGCTCACGATTCCGTTTACAGCAATATCTGAGGGATTAAAAACCCGATTGAAAATCTCCTTTCTTTTGTCAGATCTATTGTTTTCCATACCGGTTCCATTGACTTTGAATAGCTTTGATAAATTTAATTGCGTCAAAACGGATTCAAAAGACGTGCTTATTACACCCGAAACATCGGTGTCATCTTTCTTGTTTTTACTTTAAGGGAACTTCACGCACTTTCAACGAGTGTATCAACTTTAAGTTGATACACTCGTTCGTTGATTAACAACTTAAGGTGGATACACTCGTTGAAATTGAGTGGTTAAGTATCACTTTAAGTTGATACACTCGTTTGTTGATTAACAACTTAAAGTTGATACACTCGTTTGTTGATTAACAACTTAAAGTTGATAAACTCGTTTGTTGATTAACAACTTAAAGTTGATACACTCGTTGAAATTGAGTGGATCCCTTAAAGTAAATAAAAAAAATCACAACGTTGAAAAAATAACTTTATGAATTATATGAAACGTACATTTACGAAAACGAACTTGCAATATTGCGAAATTAAAAGAGAGAACCCCTAATTTCACATCGCGCACAAAAGAGGCTCACCTCCAAGCGGACGGTCACGCGTGTCAAACTGGTCGAATGCTTAGAGCATCCTTTTCGCACACCCGCAGTCCTTGGTTCGATGCCGGTCGTATCCATTGGGTGATTTGTCGGACCTGTTAAGGGAATTTCCACAGCGCCGTGACGTCCTGTAGGAGTTTCGTTGAAAAAAAAAACAGTTGTGTGTAGCTTTGGTGAACTGTGATTGTTATCTGTTATTTTTTTTTTCTACTAGTACTGGGAAATTGACGGACAGCATTCCGCAAGCCATCAGTTACGTCACGTGATTGCCGGGACATTGACGGACCACATTAGACTAGCTCTAATTTACGGCACGTACTTGCAAGGCCTCTTAAGGGCCGCTTGCGGCAACCACAACCTGTGATGAATAATTGATGGCCCTGTTCTGGCATGTGACAACTGATAGGGTGCCAACTGTTGGCCAGCTGCTGGCCCATCTGGTGGCCGCCGGGACATTTTATTGACGGTTCATGTAACGGCAACATAGTGCTGGGCCAGCGCTGGCACAGCATTCCGCAAGCCATCAGTTACGTCACGTGATTGCCGGTTGCCACTACCGGGACATTGACGGACCACATTAGGCTAGCCATCATTTACGCCACGTGCCTCTTAAGAGTCGCTTGTGGCAACCACAGCCTGTGATGAATAAATGATGGCCCTGTTATGGCATACCACAACTGATAGGGTGCCAACTGTTGGCCAGCTGCTGGCCTGAACTGGTGGCCGCCGGGACATTTTATTGACGGTTCATGTAACGGCAACATAGTGCTGGCACAGCAAGACTATTTTGGTGGGAAAAGCCATTTTCATAAATCAACGAGAATAAAAGTACAAAGAATTTACAACAACGTATATTTTCCGGGGGGGGGGTTCAGCCCGCGCAAGCTACGCTCGGTCTCTAGGTAAGATGCAAAATTTGGATCTTTTCTTTTGAAAATACTGATAAAATTCTTCAAAAATGATTTTACATGTCTTTAAAATCACGGTTTTGGGAATTTTGTCGAAAGGCGTGTCCTTACATCGCAGAATCGGCTGTCATTTTCCTTGCTTCATGATACAAATAAGATAAAACTTTTATTTCTCCGTCAGGTTGAACGACTGGAACTACAAAAATGCTCTGTCAGCCTAAATCAATGCGTTAATCTGAATAATTTCAGGTAATTTGTTTTCATTATCTTCCCGGTTTTTCTTTTAATGCCGACATTTGATTCTTTTCATACATTCGTGCATGCACATTCTTGGCAATGGAAGTTTGAAGCACCACGAACACCTCCATTTACCTCCAAGAATGACGTTTCGTGCATCTTTGGAAATCAGATTTATTGGACGCATGTCCTTTTTTGGCGTATACGATGATGGATGATCCACGGAGCTCAGAATACAAAATGCCGTCTTCTTGGGAAGAACAATGCCAACTCTCATGTATGGGATAACTTTCTCTTTCTTTTGTCTCTGTTTGACTGTAACAGGTGTTCCTAATGTCCTGGAGACTTTCGAAAGAAGAGTTAAAGAGCGGCTACGTGCACAATGGGAGGAGATGCTGAAGCAATTGGGGAAAGTCGGGCCACCGATCAATGAAAGACTCGAATGCATTTGCACTCTTTTAACGCGATGAACGTCAGTGTCTGCATTTTTTGATTGCCGATCTGCATTTGAAAGCAAGGATCCATTCGCCGTTGATCCACTGGAGCAAAACTAGTGTTCCGTGTTTTTTTTTTATATTCTTTAGCAGCAGAAAAGAATCCTAGACAACGTTTAGCGAAACTCTTATGTTCGCTTGCATAGGAAAAATAAATGAACATGTTACACGAGGAAAGATTGAAAAGAATGAAACTTGCTTCCTTTTCCAAGTAAAAATCCGTGGGGAGCAATGGATGAAAAGTGCTACACCGTCAGGAATTTAATACCATAGTTTAATATTCACTTTCGAGAAGCATGGAATATTTTATGCTCCAAGCTTTGTCTGTCGGAGTTTGAAAAAGAATTTTAATAACTAACTGTAGATAAACAATCTTCACAACATTTCTCCATCCATGAAATGTTTCGTTTACAAAATACTCATCGATTGCATTTAATATTAAAACGTCTGTTTCTCCTTGGTGGCATATCGAAAGTATCAAGCTATACAGTCGCGGCCAAAAGTTCTGCACCAGTAGACCGAGAGTCAATTTTTGATGTTTGAAGTCCACGTATCCAGAGTAATGGAAAAGTCAGGAATGCATATTATACACCATTTTAAAGGAATTTTTATGCTGAATTCCAATATTTTTACAGAATGTTATTACGGGTAATATAAGTGAAGTTACAAGCAAAAGTACAGCGTCTAGTCATAGAAAGCAAAAAATAGTGGAATTTGTGAAATTAGTGTACAATGTATTTAACGTAAAATTACTGTACAGTACATTATTGAAACTTGCAGGACATTTGAGATAACTTACATCATACATATACATATCACTAAGCTGTTCTCTGAAATTCAGAGGTTAGCTCCAAAAAGAAATACAAACTTCCAGATATTTTTACTTATTGTTGTCGTATCAAACTTCGCCATTTGCAGCGATCTTGACATACAACTCGTGCTTCACTAATATCCATCACACGCCGTACACAAGATCTTTTATACTTCATACTCATAATCTTTTTCTCATGCAGACACTCCTGAATCTGACCCACCCATGTCTTCCTTGGCCTTCCTCTGCCTTTCCTTCCCGCCACTTGGGCTGAAAAGATTTTCTTAGTAAGCATTTCATCTCTCATTCTTTCAACATGGCCAAACCACCGAAGCATATTGGTCTCCACCTTGAGATAACTTACCAACGAACAAAATACGTTTTAATATTTAATTGGATAACCACGGGGTCTTAGTAACAAAGTACACCTTCTTGGCATGGAACTAACTAATGAGCCATTGGTGACAACACGGTGCCATACGGCCCTTACAGACTCAGTTAATGCTGTTTTATATGTGGGTCCTTGTTGACTCATCTTTTGCTTCATTCTCACCCACAGATTCTCTTTGGGATTAAGATCCGGTGACTGTGCCGGCCACTGAAGTTTTCTTATAACTTTTCGATTAAACCACTCGTCAACCAACTTTGACCGATGACATGGCGCGTTATCATCCTGAAAGATAAAGTTCCGCAAACCCATGTCTTGTGCAGATGGTAGCAGTTTGTACTCCAAAATATCCACATCCATTCAATATGCCATCAACAATGTACAGACGGCCAACACCACTGGCTGAAATGCAGGACCGTAACATCACCGAATGTGGGTGCTTGATTGTTGGCTGGGTGCAGCATGTCTTATATCTTTCACCAGCCAGATGACCTACATAATTATTTCCATTATTAACGGAAATAGTAAAAGTTGCTTCATCACTGAAAATTACATTTTTCCATTCATCAACAGTTCATTTCTTGTGTCCCGTGGCCCCAAGCAAAATCTTTTGAGCCGTTGTTGTTCAGTAAGGAAAGTTTTTCGTGCAGTCAGTCCATTTTCATGTAGCCTACGTCGAACTGTACATGCAGATGCAATAATGCCTACTTCATTCTCCCGCTCATTTCTTAAATCAGTGGCTGTTTTAAACCTTGATTTTAAGGATCGACGATTTAACATGCGATCATCGCGTTCAGTACACAGCCTTGGTCGACCTGTTCTTTTCCTGTTTCCCACACATCCAGTTTCTGCGACTCTTTTAATGGTGCGCAAGACAGTGGAATTATCACAGACACATTTAACAGCAATTTTGGCACCCTGTTATCACCAATGGACAATTAGAGAAACTCATAAGCTCCATGCCAAGAAGGTGCACTTTGTTACTAAGAAACCGTGGTTATCCAATTAAATATTAAGACGTATTTTGCTTATTGGTAAGTTATTTCAAGTGTCTTGGAAGTTTCAATAATATACTGTTCAGTAAATACATTGTACACTAATTTCACAAATTCCACTATTTTTTGCTTTCTATGACTAGACGCTGTACTTTTGCTTATAACTTTACTTCTACTACTACGTCGGAATTTTTTGAATATTTGCCAAATGTCAGTGTATTGCGTCATTCCAAGCTGAGCAAGCAAAGAGCATGATATGACCGACCAGCCAGAACCGGTTTGATCCAGATTCAACACGGCCGCCCCGGTGGCGCAGTGGTCTAAGGCGTTGGCCTCTGATCATTCGTCCGAAGGGGTCCGGGTTGGAATCCCGGTGAGGCTTGGATGTTGTGTTTGTCTTACGGCACTGGCTCTCTCCCTTCCCTCGAACCAGTGACCCTAAATTAGGGACGGGCGACTGCTTATAGCCCATTGAGTTGTTCACGGTGGTCGTTAAACCTCCAATCAAATAAAAAAAAAAAAAAAAAAAAAAAAAAAAAAAAGATTATGTGCGTAGTTCGTGATTACAGGAATTCGAGGCTCTTCGTCGCGAGGAACAACGATGTCGAATTTTGAACAGAGTTCAAGTTGTGACGTATATTCTAGATTAACTTTCCTTTTTTAGTTTCTTCCCCTATGTAATTCTTGAGTTTATTCTCAGTATTCTTCACACTTAACGGAATATCTTTTCCTTCAAATGAATACGTTTGGCAACACAATTGAGGTGGAATGCACGTGACGTATGCATGTAATAAGATAAGAACACGAGATAAAAAGCGACTACTGATCTGTTGTAAGATAGAGGTGTTGATAATATTGAGGTGTGTTGATAAGAGCGATTATTGAGAGTTATTATTGTGAGCGATTATGATGAGCGTTGTTAAGAAAGTGCTGTACGAAAGAATCGAATAGTGTTGAGCTAAATGTGTGGAGAGTGTTGTGATTCGATTCCGAATAAAGGACTCTTTCCGTAAGTTGACCTCTGGTTATATTTTTTGTCTGGCCGTTAAGGTTTGTTTCATTTAAGAACAATTTATTAGTATGTTGATATTTTAAGTTAGCGTAAAGGTCAAGACTTCCTTTACGCGACAAAGTGTAAAATTTTGTGTTCTGCTCGGAAAATCTTTCGCTGAGACTTTTCAAATGATTAAGTCAGCGTATGGCGAGAGTGAAATGATTCGAACTAGAGTTTATGAGTGGCATCGACGATTCGAAAACGGGCAACAGAGTATCGAGGATGATGAGAGGTCAGGACGACCTTCAACATCCACAACGGATGAACAAATCGCCATTGTCAAAGAAATTGCGAAAAATGACCTTCGAAAAACTGTTGCAGCGATCGCAGAAGTTGCCAGCATCTCAGTTGAAAGTTGCCATGCCATTTTGACAAGGAAACTGGGCATGCATCACGTGTGCCAACAAATTGTTCCCAAAAACCTGACACAAGAAAAAATGGATGAGCGCATGCAAGTTTGAGTGGATAACATCGATGCAGTGGATTCAGATCCCGATCTCCTGAATCGATTGATAACTGGCGATGAGACTTGGTGCTTTCTGTACGACACCCAATCCAACCGACAGTCGAAAGTGTCGAAATCACCGTCGTCACCACTACCAAAAATGTTCAAGGCTGACCGCTCCAAAGGAAAGGTCCTGTTAACAGTTTTTTCGATTGCAAAGGGGGTCGGTACACAAGGAATGCCTTTAACATGGTCGTACAGTCACTAAAGAAGAGTACGTCAACGTCCTGAAACGTCTCCGAGAATCTGTGAGACGCAAGTGACCCGATCTTTGGAAGACTAACTCGTAGGTGCTCCATCACGATAATGCGCCGGCTCACGGGTCCCTACTGGTGTCCGATTACCTATTCAAACATCACATTCCCGTTCTTCCACAACCAGCTTATTCCCCTGATCTCTCCCAGTGTGACTTTTTCCCCACATGAAGAATTTGCTTAAGGGGCGAGGCTTCTCAAGTTCCGAAGAGCTGCGACATAGGCACTGGAGGATGTGGCAAAAGAAGGCTTGCAATCTGCATTTAAATCTTTGTATGAGCGCTGGCAAAACTGCATAGTTGCACAGGGTAACTAACTACTTCGAAGGAAAAACCGCATAAACAGGTATTGCCTGTACTCATTCGTTTTTAATATAAAAAGTTCCGGAACTTTTTGAACGAAGTAATAATACTGGTAATAACATTCTGTAAAAATATTTGAATTCGGCATAAAATTCCCTTTAAAGTGATGTATGATATGTATTCCTGACTTTCCCATTACGCTGTATAAGTTGACTTCAAACATCAAAAATTGATTTTCCGTCTACTGGTGCTGGACTTTTGGCCACGATAGTAAGTTTCTAAGGACAGAATTTCGCGCTTTTTTTTAATGCCTTTGGGTATAAATATTTATTTCTTTTTTAATGAAGAGTTGATGATGAAAGGAGGAACCAAACGTTTTTCAGTCATGTCGTCAGTTACTTTGTTCATTATTTTGGAAAAAACGTCGTGTTACCCATAAATAGCCTGTCTGCCTGAAATATAAATGACTGAAGGTTGCAATTTTCCAGGAAAATGTGGCTAGGTAAGTTATTACGAAGTTTTGATGCCGCAGGAATGAAAGAGCTAGTAACTTCATCAGATACGAGGGTCACAACAAAAATTCTGCACATGTTAATCTAAAACGGAAGAGGATGAGGCAATCGGGAAAATGATTGCGTCATGTCAAGGTCACACTCTCAGCAACGCAGTAGCGTCAGAACGACGCGCTACCATTTGCTGTGTGGACGTGGGAGGGTTTGGAAATGGAAGCGTGCAGCTCTTCAGGTCGAGTCACGCCGCTAGACCAGCGCGCAGCTCCTCAGGTCGAGTCACGCCGTTAGACCAGCGCGTAGCTCCTCAGGTCGTGTCTCGCCGTTAGACCAGCGCGCTGTTCCTCAGGTCGAGTCACGCCGTTAGACCAGCGCACAGCTCCTCAGGTCGAGCCACGCCGTTAGACCAGCGCGCAGCTCCTCAGGTCGAGTCACGCCGTTAGACCAGCGCACAGCTCCTCAGGTCGAGCCACGCCGTTAGACCAGCGCGCAGCTCCTCAGGTCGAGTCACGCCGTTAGACCAGCGCTCGTGCGTGAAAATAGAAACTCAACGGGGAAAAACTACGACACAGATCCACACTGCTTTGCAAGAAGTTTGTGGGGGAAGGAACACTTGATCGACGCACAATTTCTTTCTAAGGACGAGATTGAGACCAAAAATTCGTCAAAATCTCCCCAACTTGTTGAAAGCGGAAGGGATCTTGCTGCATGACAACGCATCGTGTCACGGTGCAGCATCGGTACGGGGTTTTTTGTCGAAATATGGCTGGGAAACTTTATCCCACCCACCATACAGCCCTGTTCTCAGTCCACCCGACTTTGATCTTTCCCCAAAGTTAAAAGAAATCGGCTCCGTGGCATCCGCTACGAATCACTGGAAGAACTGTCGTTGGACGTGACCCGAGTAATACGACAGCCGGACAAAGATGGCGTACTATGGGGCATCCAGGACCTACCTCACCGCTGGCAAGCTGTCATTAGCAGCAGAGAGGAGTACATTGATCGGCAACAAGGTAAGTTTTCTCCGTTACTTCACACTTTTTTCAAAAAATGGGCAGTGTGCAGAACTTTTGTAAGGACCCCAGGAGACACAAAACAAGTGTTTGGCGAACGTGGCTCTTAAAGTGTGAAGGAAAACCATTGGCGGTGGGAGAAGGGCTGACAGATCTTGAGAACAATGTCCATGATAGATGCGGTAACAGATACGCACCACTGTCGAAAACTCAAGGACATGGTATTTTGATATGCTGAGGTATTTTGCGTTCCAATAACGAATACTATACGTACAATATTAGAACTATCCTACATTTCAAAACAAGAACGTTGCACCATCACGATACACGAGTCTTCATAATCGACAGACTTCAGAAATAATGATACAGTTCCATTTGTTTAATTTTCCTTGAATTATTTATTCTCGAACATATGTACGTTGACAGAAAAGAAGGTAAATTATATTTTAATTATATTTTCAATATTAACGAAATGTGATTATATGTGCTGATTCTATCTTCGAAAGTCCGCAATCGATCATATATACACTGACGGAAAAAAAAATCCCAACACCACAAAAAAATAGTTGTAGAGGAATGAAATGGCGGCAATACATTTGTATAGGTAACATATTTAATCGATTAAGGTTTCTAGATCACAGCTTATTGTAAGCGCGAGAAGAGCCATTTTAAATGTGAAATGCTGGTACATTAATAACTGGTGTAACCGCCAGAATGTTGAATGCAAGCACGAAAACGTTCATGCATTGTGTCGTACAGGTGCTGGATGTCAGTTTGTGGGATGGAGTTCCATGCCTGTTGCACTTGGTCGGTCAACACAGGGACGGTTAATGCTGGTTGGAGGTGACGCTGGAGTTGTCTTCCAATGATGTCCCATATGTGCTTGATTGGTGAAACATCTGGTGATCTAGCAGGCCACGGCAACATGTCGACACTCTGCAGAGCATGTAGGGTTACAACAGCGGTACGCGGGCAAGCGTTATCCTGTTGGAAAACACCCCCTGGAATGCTGTTCATGAATGGCAGCACAACAGGTTGAATCACCAGACCGACGTACAACTGTGCCGTCAGGGTGCGTGGGATAACCACAAGAGTGTTCCTGCTGTCATAGGAAATTGCTCCCCAGACCATAACTCTAGGTGTAGGTCCAGTGTGTTTCGGCCGAAGACAGGTTGGTTGCAGGCGCTCACCTGGCCTCCTTCTAACCAACACACGGCCATCACTGACACCCAGGCAGAACCGGCTTTCATCAGAAAACACAACAGATCTTCACTCCGTCCTCCAATGAGCTCTAGCTTGACACCACTGACGTCGCAAACGGCAGTGGTTTGGAGTAAGTGGAATGCACGCTACAGGGCGTCTGGCTCGGAGCTGTCCTTCAAGTAACCGATTTGTAACAGTTCGTTGTGTCACTGTGGTGGCAACTGCAGCTAGAATTGCTGAGTACGATGCGCCACGACCAAACGTCGTACACGGCGGTCTTCCCTCTCAGTAGTGCCACGTGGCCGGCCGGAACCCGGTCTTCTTGAGGCAGTACCTTCCCTTGACCACCGCTGCCAACAATCATGCACAGTGGCTACATTCCTGCCAAGTCGTTCTGCAATACTGCGGAAAGAAAATCCACGTTCTCGTAGCCCTATTACACGACCTCGTTCAAACTCCGTGAGCTGTTGATAATAGCTTCTTCGTCTTCTTAAAGGCATTCTTGACTAACATCAACACACTAAGTCGAATCTCAACGATAACTAACGATCACGAACGTTACAGCGCGTATTTACAGCAAACCTGCTCTGCATGTTCCGAGGGGCGCTACTAGCGCCACACGTATGTGCCGAGCGCGAAATTGGCATAGACGTCATCTTACAGATGTACTCTCACCGCCTACCAACTGTGGTTTATCTAACACAACCCCTTCTTGGTGATGGGATTTTTTTCCGTCAGTGTATGAACTTAAAATGGAAAGTTTTAGGCTTAGGTCTAAAATTCTTAATAATCATTGTCTGCCCCATGTTGTGGCATACTAACCTTTTTACAGTTCTTTAAATTGTCTTAATACTTACCATAATTTGAATTTCTGTATGGCTACAGCTGACACTTTGAATTTCTCTATGGCTACAGCTGACATTTTGAATTTCTCTATGGCTACAGCTGACATTTTGAATTTCTCTATGGCTACAGCTGACATTTTGAATTGTACATATTCTGGAACATTTTTCAGCAACAATGAAACAACAATAGATTACGTCACACAGAGCTCGACCAACCTGTGCAATACTTCCGCTAGAATATAAATATTTCTTTGCTGACGTAAGACATCCAGGTGTCGCCCCAACATTCCTTGCAGCCGGCAGCTCAGTAACCATGGTAACAATTGCGCAAACGGACACACGTGCACATGCGAAACACAGCACATTGCAAAGACGCAACACCATTATACACTATATTGACAAAAGTAACCAGACACCCCTCAAAACCAAATAAACGGATCTGCTGCGTTGTTAAGATACACGGTACAGCTGCAAACGCTATAAAAACAAGTCTGCAGCTGACCGCGATCATATCGTGCTGTGAAGTTGAATGAAAATGTCGCGGCGGGAGAGAAATGACTTAGAGAAAGGAAACATTCTTGGGTGTTATATTAGTGGGTTGTCCACAAGAGAAACCGAGAAGCGTTTAAACATACCCAAGTCAACTGTTTTGGATGTACTGAATAAGCAGAAGACACATGGCGTGCCTGAAGTAGCAAAACGTACTGGCAGATCAAAGAAAATCAGTGATAGAAGACGTTGAAGCATCAGGAGAGTCGTTACAGCTAATCGATGGAGTACTGCGCAAGACCTCAGTGTACAGGTGAGTGAAAATACCAGAACCTCGGTATGTACTCGTACCATTCGCAGCGAACTTCATTCCATGGGTTATCGTGGTCGTGCTGCTGTTCATCAGCCTTTTATCTCCACTCGGAATGCTACTCGTCGTTTAGCAGGGTGTAAAGAACATTTATCGTGGATCATAGATCAATACGAACGGGTCCTATAGGCTGATGAATCCAGATACACGATCCATCAGTCTCATTGCCGTGTATGGGAATAACGATAGCCGGGGGAACGCTATTTGCCGCTGTGTAATGTTCCTACGGTCAAGTTTGGAGACGGCAATGAGACTGATCCCCTGTGGGGATGCTTTTCGTGTTATGGTCCCGTCCCATTGGTTATCGTTGACAAACCTTAACCAGGTTTGTCAACGATTAACCAGCACGTCTACTTCGATATTCTGGACAATTATGTCCTACAAACTCTATGGCAATACTATGGAACCGAGCTTTGTTGGTACCAGCAGGATAATACCCCGAGCCATAAAGAAAGGACTGTTATGGCGTGGTTTGACGATAATTTCGTAGCGTGTGTGAACTGGCCAGGACGGAGCCCTGATCTTAATCCCATAGATCCCCTATGGGATGAATTAAAGCGCCTCATAAGAAGTTTGGAACCAAGGCCTACTACTAAGCAACACTGAGCGGCAGCATCATGTCCTGAATGGAAGCGCATACCTATCGATGTGTTCCAAAACCTTGTCGAAAGCATGTCTCGAAGGGTCAGTTTTCACACAGTATTTATTAGAAGAAAGATACAGGAGATCTGCTTGAATAAATCATCTCAAATGATGCATGACAAAAAAAAATATTTACAGATGCTTGTAGCTTACGCTACTGCTTATTTACACGGTTTTGTACATTGATGATAGTAAAAAAACAGTTAATTACACTCGAGTGTCTGGTGAGGCAACAAAAGTCTCTGACAAAACAAAGAATAGGACCAATTCAGCTTGAAGAGCGTTATACAATATTAATTTTGCACAGTATTGAAGCAAGGAATAATACAGAATTCGAGCTTGCAGACATAGATTCAAAAGACAGGTGATGAGAAATTAACAGAATGTGCAGCTTGCGCTACGTTAATTACAGGATTCGGTGCAACGTTTGCATGACAACAGTTAAGTGCAGTAGAAATCTGGCGAGGCAACATGAATCTCTGGTAATACAGAGAGTAAAATCAATCCAGAATGATGAGCACTATAGAGTATAAATTTTACACAATATTGATGAAAAAAAAGTTCTGACCGAAAGGTGATACATTGTGGGTGACCTGGAAAACCAGGAGGTTGCAGGTGATCAAGGAGATAAACATGAAATCATAAGTTCGAAAGACAGATGATGAAAAATTTACAGATGAATGTGGCTCGCGGTACTACATGTTACATACAACGGTGATATGAAAAATAGTTATATACAATAATTTTCCTGAGAATACAAAAGAAAAAATAATCTCTGAAAATACAGAGAGAAGACACAACTCATCACAGTGAGTATTGGAGAACACAAATTTACACAGTTGAAAAGTAAAACTACACATTTGAATCAGGAATTGAAGATAAGAATATACTGTAAAAACGACAAAGTTTACAGATGTCTGTGGTTCGTGAAACGACCTATATACATGATTCTGTACAATGAGAAGTTACAATTTATATATATTGGTTTGTCAGAGGTGGTGGAAGTACAGTTTGTTTCCTGCAGAAGTAATATATCAGCATTCAGCGGAGCAAGATCCTCTTCTACCAGCGCATTCGCAAAAGGTGTCGCAAAACCACGACAATTAAGTGACACCACCTTGAATGTCTAGGTTAGTTGTGGGATGCAGTAGGAATTGACTGGCTGTAGTGATGGAGTGGAGTCGACGGAGAAAACAAGCACTCCACGGGACCTCGTTCGTAGTGCGCCGAAGAGTGTTTTCAAGTGAGTGTAATTGAACCAGCACTTGTGGAAGAGCTGCTTCATACTGCTGAATGGAAGTGCGTGCTGAGGAAGGGCTAGAGGACCCTAAAAGGCAATCCAGCACGTCCTCGTATGGCAGAGGCTCAGCAGGGAAAGCATTTTCAGCAAGAAAAGTTGTGAATTCTTCTAGTGAGGGAAAGGCACCCTCACATGCTGTCTCAGAGGAAGTGTGTAGAGGCGACCTGGAGAACGGTCGTCGAGAGCTGACGGAGCGAGTGGATGAGCGGGTAGAAGAGCGAGATGATCTTCGGGACGCCAGAGTCTTTGACTTCTTCGTCTTGGAGTGAGTAGCACCACTGCGTTTTCCAGCAACCACAAAAGCTTCATGATCGTCTGGAGAGTCTGAACCCGAAGCGTTACCTGTGACTCGTGTCATGGAGTCACTGGTAAAAGCTGAGGAGTGGTCAACATGTACATCAGCAGTGGTTGTAAAAGTACTAGGGAGTCGATTTTGGAAGCCTGGGAAAATTCTTAGGATCAGCAGGAGGTGGAGGCATCACAGTCGTTTGTTGACCAATGGCAGTAAGCTGACTTTTGGAAGATCTTGATTCCGCGACTTTCCTCGAATAGGAAAAAGTCTGTGAAGCGTTGGTGGACAAAGTAGAAGAAGATGTAGTGTGTGGAGCTGTTTGCAGGGAGGCACGTGGGCACTGAACCCTTATGTGACTTTCGCTCTGACAGATAGTGCAATACTGTGAAGTGATTATCTCAACTCTTCGGCGTTGCTGTCCACAGCGGATGTGCAA
Source organism: Macrothele yani (assembly GCA_039090855.1). Taxonomy (NCBI): domain Eukaryota; kingdom Metazoa; phylum Arthropoda; class Arachnida; order Araneae; family Macrothelidae; genus Macrothele; species Macrothele yani. Next base: position 60,150,924 of record CM077018.1, on the reverse strand, counting down.
AACATTCGGAACCGCTTTCAGCTGAGCAACAGATGAAAAGAGGACTCGAGCAGTGCGGCGGAAACCCCGAATCGATTTGTCTTCAGGGTCTCTGGGAGCCGCAGAGAGAGTTGTTATGGAGCCAACAACTCTGCCGTACCTGCTGAGCAAGGTGCAGAGTGCAGCGTCGGATACTTCTGGTGGTACGGGGTAGAAGGTCACCTGCACCGGGCGGTGCGCAACCGGTTGTGCTAACAGATGCACGTCATTGATGGTTAGACCTTCCGTAAGGACCTGGTCAGCATGCGCTTTATCCTTAAAATAGACCAAGACAGATCTGGGTTTTCGAGCTACAAAGTCTATTGCATCCTTTGGTAAGATAGTTTTGAGGGCTCGGCTATATTGCCATAGCTTAGTGTCGGGAAGCGCATCAAAATAGACGCCCCGTTCCATAGTGGAGGAAAAAGGTGACCAGCTTGGGAATCCTCTGGTATGTCAATTGTAGCAGTATAACCGACGACAGTGACATAGGATTCAGGAAAAGGCATAGCAGATGAAACTGGGGGTGTGAGGACCCCAGAAGTTGCAGAAGCATAGGACGCTTGGGCAGACATGGGTCGAGAATTCGATAAAGCGGCCCCTAGCAGTGAGGGCGGATCAGAAAGTTGATGAGAAGTAGAAGCTGTGAGCTCAGTATTGCTGATAACGGATACGTCATCAACTGCTGAGATGTAGATAGGAGACTTGGCACCACCGCACTTGGTGGGAGTTATAGCTGGAGAAGAAGAGGTGTCCATGACGTCGCAATGACGCTCGGGAGCCACCTCATTAAGCTGAGCAGGAGCTACCGCGGTAGAAGAAGAGGAAGCTGGCTGATCTGCCAAGATAAGGATGTGGGCGCCACCCTTGTCTGCCTCCGCCATCGAAGCAATGGCGAGACTTTAACGAAAAAAGACCAGCTTGGTTGAAAAATAAAACAGTGAATAATGAGAAAATATGGCACTCACCAACCTGGGAGATACACGAACGTAAAGCGTAGAACTTCAACTTGAAGATACACGCAACCACAGAAACTAAAGCACTCAATAAACACCTTATAGCAACAAAAATCACGGAGCTCAAAACCCAACCACTTCGAGCTTCGAAGGGTCAGTGCATGCATTAAGGCCAAAGGTGGACCGACACCGTACTAATGTATGTCAATAAATGCTATGTTGTGTTTCTCTTCTAGGTGTCCTGTGACTTTTGTCGAAATAGTGTATATACACTACAGATCGACAGACTGCCTGAAAAGTACCGCTTACAGCTTAAGACAGCTTCCACGAATACTATACCACACTTTGTCTGCTAGCTCCATATATTATATATCGTTCTTAGCTTGTGAAACATGTGCACGTCATGCAATCTGGACCTCAAGACTGCTTCCAACATAACATTCAGTGAGTGAGAAAATATAACGTTAAGGTTGAAACACTACACTGAAGAGCAGTTGAATTAGAGATACCTGTCTAGTAAAGTGTAGCTCCACTTTTCGCCCTGATGATGGCGGCGATTCGTCTCGGCATGGACTCGACAAGACACCGGAAGCATTGGGAAGCCATACGGATCCACGACCCCTGAACAAGCTCATACAGTACACGAAGATTTGATGGAAGGGGTTAGAGACTCGAACATCTCTCTCGATGGCATCCCAGATGTGCTCGATGGGATTGAGATCAGGCGACCTAGATGGCCAAGGAAGCGAGGTCACGTCAGTGGAGTGTTCATTCAACCATTCGGATACAATTCGGGAGCGATGGCACGGCGCATTGTCTTGTTGAAGGATGAGGTCCCCAGTTGGATGTTGAAAACGCACAAACGGGAGCAAATGGTCGTCCAGGATATCCCGTTAACGTTGGCCTGTGAGGGACGATGTCACACGTACCAGGGGTCCCATTTCAGTCCTCGTAAACAGTCCCCAGACGAGAATGCCACCGCCACCAGCTTGAAGAGTACCCTGCTGGCAAGAAGGATCCATCGCTTCATGTGGTTTGCGCCGTACTCGTATCCTGCCATCCGCATGTACCAACGTGAATCTCGACTCATCAGTAAAGACAACATTTTCCCACATTTCTAGGGTCCCGTGGCGATGTTCCCGTGCCCATGCTAATCTTTGCACCCTGCGATGTGCGGTCAGCAGCGGTACCCTCGTGGGACGATGGCTTCTGTACCCCATAGCGAGGAGATCGTTCTAGATGGTGTGACTGCCTGCATGTTTTTGTGTACCAGCGTTTAATTCCCGAGTGATGTCTTTCACTGTGGCCCGTATATCCGCTGTTACAATGCGAGTTAGCCGACGACGACCCCCCCTCACCCACACGCTGTTGTCCACGGATGCAGTTGGCCCTTGCAGGGATGGTTTTACCGAATTCGATGTACTCACGGTGCACCCGTGACACAGTGGCTCGATAAAATCCCAGTGCCTGCACGACTTCCAAGATGGAGTGACCCATTCGTCGGGCCCCGACAATTTGTCCACGATCAAATGCGCTTAGATCCTTCGTATACTGCGTCCGACTCTTACTGATTCCCCGTCGCATCACTCCTTATATTGTCGGATCGTTTGCATGACGCCAGCTCTTTCTAATCCAATTGCTCTTCAGTGTAAAAGAGAACGAACTCAAAATTTGCATAGAAAAAGACAATTAAAAAAGAAAGTTAAATTAGAATATACGTCATAATTGTTTAACAAAAAACCTCCACGTAAAACATTCCAAAATGATAATTAGTCGAATGTGCGATAAACGTTTTGCAGCTGAAAAACAGCGAGCTGCAAGAAAGAGAAATCATACCTGTTTTACTTCAGATTTAACAGTGGAAAAAATATAGTCTTGTCGCTTTTGCTCTTTTCCTTTGCACCACCGATGTACACCAATGAGTCATTACATTCTAACTACCCCCAGTCTAGAGAAATGAGCTCGCCTGGAGACCGAAAGGTAGCGCAAGTGGAATCCATAGAGCAGTATATATGCAACCAGAGGATCGGCTTCGGTTAGTAGAGTGTTCGGAGTCAGAATGGGAAAAGTTGCCGATTTATCGGAATTTGTTTAAGAACAAACTGTGATGTCACGGAACTTAGGAACCACGATCTCGGGAACGAACGGCGCCGCTTGCGGGTTATTCACGTGCCGCTGTAGTGAGTACGTATCAAAAAAGGCGCACAAACGACGAACCGTCGTCCAGAGGTGTGTCGTCTGCAGCTCATAGATGCCAGAGGAGAGCGGAGACTGTCTAGCATTGCTCACAGCGACCGCAGGCCCACAATGCGACAAATCACCCGCAGCTACAACAGTGGTGAATGGGGCAACGTGCCACAGCACAAAGTTCATCGCAGCCTTTTGCGTATGGGCCTGCGTAGCCAAAGACCCAGCCGGGTCCCCATGCTCCCTGCACGTCATCGCCAACAACGCATGAAATGGGCCCGAGATCATCGAGATTGGACCGTGGATGATTGGAAGAAAGTGACCTGGTCCGACGAATCAAGATTTCTGGTGCATCACGTAGACGGCCGAGCGCGGATACGTCGATTATTAACGGAGGCTATGGATGCACTGTTGAGAGGAAACAGGCCAGCGGTGGCGGTGTTATGCTGTGGGCGATGTTTTTGGGAACACTTTAAGCCCCATTAACCCAATAGCACAATCCCTGACACCTGTCAGGTATCTGAACATCGTTGCTGACCCAAGTTCACCCATTCATGGCAACTGTATTCCCTGCTGGTGATGGCCATTACCAAGAGGATAATGCGCCATGCCACACTACCAGAATCGTCAAGGAGTGGTTGAAAGATTATGCTGGTGAATTTCTACACTATCTACCAACAAGTAATTGGACACCCCTGCAATCGACGATATCTGCGGTTCTGATACACGTCACGGCCGCCGCCGTTAAATATCGTGTGGGAAACGACAACGCAACCAGTCGCATGCAAGATGCCACGCAGTTCGGAGCTCTCTGATTTCGAGAAAGGTGTAATCGTCGGGTATTACAGAAATGGCCGATCCATACGTGACATATCCAGAGAGTTGAAATACCCAAAATCGACAGTGGCCTACGTGATTGGCAAGTAGAAGAGGAGAGGCGACAGTAGGAATGTGCCCCGACCCGGCAGACCCACAAAACTGGGAGTTAGAGACCGACGGGTGCTGGCCAGAGACATTCGGAAGAACCGCACCAAATCGATGGGCCACATCCGCGAGGAATTTCAACAGGCATCCGGAAATGTTCTTGGATGAATACCATCCGTAAGGAAGCCCATCTGCTCGGTTATCATGGACGTGCTGCCGCCCACAAGCCTTTGATCACCAAGTCCAATAGCGCTGCTCGGCTAACATGGTGCAAAGAACGTCGGCAGTGGACCGTTGAACAGTGGAAACAGGTTCTCTGGAGTGACGAATCAAGGTTCACTCTCTACCGTTCGGATGGTAGGGTCTGGGTTTGGCGTCTGCCTGGAGAACGCCTCCTGCCGGAATGTATTGTGCCAACTGTGAAGTTCGGTGGCGGTGGAATTATGCTATGGGGGTGCTTCTCCTGGTATGGCACGATACCCTTGGTCGCAATTCCTGGTAGACTCACCGCCGAGACCTACTGCACCATTTTGGATGACCATGCGCTTCCTACGTTGTGGCAGTTTTACTGGGTGGACCCATGTTACTTTCAGGATGACAATGCCACCTGCCATGTTGCGAGGTCCACCATGGCTTGGTATGGTGACAATGGGGTTAATCTAAAAGACTGGCCTGCGCAGAGCCCGGACGTTAACCTTATCGAGCACCTCTGGGACGAGTTGGAGCGTCGATGTGCCCCCACCGTTCAAAATCGGTGAAGGAACTGAGCTCTCTTCTCCAAGCCGAGTGGAAGAGAATAGCCGTCGTACATCGCGTGGTTGAGAGTATGCCCCGGAGGGTCGCAGCTGTAATCGCCGCTCGTGGAGGCTCCACCTACTATTGAAGGTGAATAAACTTCGTTTTCCTTTGCTATCACAGGTGTCCAATTACTTGTTGGAAGATAGTGTATTAATGCCCTGGCCACCAAATTGACCTGACATGAACCCAATCGTGCAGATGTGGTTCCACTTGGAAAAGCGGGTTCGTGCTTAATCACCACCACTCCGAAATGTACGGGGCCGCCCCGGTGGCGCAGTGGTCTAAGCGATGGCCTCTGATCATTCGTCCGAAAGGGGTCCGGGTTCGAATCCCAGTGAGGCATGGATGTTGTGTTTGTCTTACGGCACTAGTACTCTCCCTTCCCTGGAACCAGTGACCCTAAATTAGGGACGAGCGACTGCTTATAGCCCATTGAGTTGCTCACGGTGGTCGTTAAACCTCAAAAAAAAAAAAAAAAAAAAGTACGGGAACTGGAGGACCTGCTGCTGACATTATGGTAACAGATACCGCACGTAACCTATCGCCACTTCATCGTACTGATGCCTCGCTGAGTGGTCACTGTTTTGCGGGTTGAAGGGGGTCCTACAGCTTATTAGGTAGGTGGCCATAATGTAATGTCTCATCGGTGTGTATACGACTGCTATAAAGATTTTACAGCAGCTACATACGGAGTTTTGGGAGTCCCTATATAAGACCAAGTAATATTTTGTTTTCGCACCGGGAAAACATTGATTTAATAAGCGTCATTTTGGACCAGAATTTGCAAATTATGAAAAACAGAATGCGAAAGAATGGAATTTAACCCAACATTTTTTTTTTTTTTTGTTTGGAAAAAATGACTTTTCCAGCCAAAGATTGGATCTAAATTTTAAATCGAAAATAAAACTTACACTTTCATCAACATTTTGGGAAAAAAAAAATAGATTCTGTGGGTCTAACGTTGTTAAAAGATTGACTGAAGGCAAAATAACGCTAGCTGAAGAGCTTGCCCAACGCTCATTCCACTCCAGTGAACATTTGCTCATGCGCATAACCGCTTTGTAACAGACGACTTGTCACTGTGGAAAGTTATCTCCACTCGATTTCGATTACGCAATAAAGAGTTTCTCGTAACATTTGCCTAATGCTCCTCCAGCGAGTTTCGATTTTTTTTTTTTTTGATTGGAGGTTTAACGACCACCGTGAGCAACTCAATGGGCTATAAGCAGTCGCCCGTCCCTAATTTAGGGTCACTGGTTCCAGGGAAGGGAGAGAGCCAGTGCCGTAAGACAAACACAACATCCATGCCTGACCGGGATTCGAACCCGGACCCCTTCCGGACGAATGATCAGAGGCCAACGCCTTAGACCACTGCGCCACCGGGCTTCGATTTTTGTGTGGCCACCGAAACACCAGATACCCTCTTAGTAAACACGATTATTTTCCCATTCATTTCTCTTGAATACAATACTTTCAGTCTATTGCATTTTTTTTTTTTTTTATCTTACGCATTTTAGAAAAAACATTTATTTCGAGAAATAACGGAAATCTCACAGCTTGAGTGAATCTTCAGAAAAAAAAGATATGAACTCTATAATTAAAAAAAAAAAAAAGACGATGTAAAATGATATACACTAAGTACCTTGTGGAATATGTCTAAAATTAATTTTTAATGAAAAGTGGTTTTATGTAACGTTCGCCCACGCAACAGCGAATGCAACTGAATTTAGAATATTTGTCGTTCTCAAGCATGACTCGAAAAACAATGCCTAAATTTCCTTCGTATGCTATTTTTACTTCTCCTGTCTGATATTTAGAGTTTTGAGAATATTAAGTTACCCATAACATGTTTTTAGAACGTCTTTTGTAAAAAAAGATCGTGTTATGTTACCGGTTTGTCCGTCTGTCCGTCCGTCTGCACCCACGATATCTCTGCAACTATTGGTCCGATTTAAAAAATTCTTTTTGGATTGTGAAGCTTGAAATATGCGACTGATGATCCTTTATTTCGTTCATTTTTACGATGTACAATTTCGCCGTTAGAGGGCGTAAATGCAGGTGATGTCGAATTCAAAAATACGTTTTATTCCACATATTTGCTTTTAAACATCCGACTGAAAAAATTCTTTTATCTTTCCATTCCATTCATGTCGAAGAGTATTTTAGATACAGTTACTTTTTCAAATTACGCATAGATTTCCCGCTAGGGGGCGTAAAAGTAAATTACATTTTCCTCGATAACTCTTCTTCTAAAACTCCGATTTGGAAATTTTTTTCTTCAGCGGATACACCTCTTGATGGAAAATCTTTTGCATATAATTTCAAGTTTTTGGTAAAGAATACTTTAGCCACCAGAGGGCGTAAGTGTTAATTTTTGCTTCTGATGTTCTGCCATAAAATCTAAGCTTCAAAAATATCAATTGAAAAAATTCTTTCGTGGACTGATGACACTCTCATCGATAAACGTTTTCGGAACATTTTTTCTTAAAATATTGCACAGTTTCTCCGCCAGGGGGAGTAGAAGTATGTCTTATTTTTGTCAATATCTGAACTTCTAGGAGTCCGATTTATAAAATTCCTTCTTTGTTGGATAGTGTTTTTTGTGCGACACGTTTTTCATATAATTTCAAAATTTTCAAGTAATTCATAGACTTTCCGCTAGGTGGCGTAAAGGTAAATTGCGTGCCCCCCCCCATATCTCTGCTTCTAAATATCTGATTTGAAAAATTATTTCTTCACCGGATACAGCTCTTGATGATAAATCCTTTGATCATAATTTGTAATTTTTGCAAAAAATATTTTGGCCACCAGGTGGCGTAAGCCCTAATTTCCGCTTCTGACGTATTTGCAGCAAAATATGAGCTTCTAAAATCTCGGTTGAAAAAAAGTCGTTTGTTGACCGATACTAATTATGTCTACAAACCTTTTAGGAACATTTTTTTTTTGAAATAATGCATGCATGGTTTCTACGCCAGAAGGCGTAGACGCATATCTTATTTTTGTCAATATCTCTACTTCTAGGAGTTCGATTTGAAAAATTCCTTCTTTGTTGGATAGTGTTTGCGATGCGAAATGTTTTTCCTATAAATTCAAAAATTTTAAGTAAATCATAGACTTTCCGCAAGCGAGCACAAAGGTAAATTGCGTTTTCTGCGTTATTTCTGCTTCTAAAACTCCGATTTGAAAACTTCTTCCTGTATCGCATACAAGACCTGATGGAAAATATTTTTCATATAATTTCTAACGTTTGGTAAAGAATGGTTTAGCCACCAGGAGGCATAAGAGTCAATCTCTGCTTCTGATGTATTTATAGCAAAATCTGGGCTTCTGAAAACTCGACAATTTTTTTTTTTTCTTGGACCTATACGGATGATAGTAGAGGAAAAGGGCGGGTTCTGGCACAGGGGCAGCCCTCCCATAGACTTACCATTAGCTGCCCACGAGGCTGCCCACGAGGCTGCCCCTGGCTGCCCACGAGACTGTCCCAGCTGTCCCCGAGTCAGAATTTTTGTCACGTGGTCGTCCCCATGATGTACTGCTCTCTAGCGGTGCTTCTTGGAACTTTCAATGGAACTTTGTTTTTGAGGGATGGCAACGACCGAGAGGGAATGGGGGTGGATATTGGGGGATGTCAACTCGATGTGCTGCCTCCGAGTCAGAATTTTTGTCACGCGATAGTCCCCATGATGTGCTGCCCCTAGCGGTGCTTCTTTGGAACTTTCAATGGATCTTTGAGGGATGGCAACGATCGAGTGGGAAAGGGGGTGGATATAGGGGGTGTCAACTCGATGTGCTGCTCCCCAGCGGTGCTTCTTGGAACTTTCGATGGATCTTTGATTTTGAGGATGGCAACAACCGAGTGGGTCCGTTGGGATTTTTTGTATTTATTCCAGTGGTTTTCAAGCGAGATTTTTCCTCCTCTTCGATGTTATTTTTCCCCGGAGGAAATTTTTACGTAACGATGCTGGGGAATTTTCTTTTCCAATGGAGCAAAAATGCTCTAATGGTCTTAGCAAGGTCCTAACTCACAATGATTTGGTTTCAAAAAATTGGTCAGGTGGTCTCATGTACTACGTATTCACTCTATTTTTTTTTTAATTACTTTTACATTATTTCTTCATGGTTTTTTTTTTTTTTTATATATTTTTTGTATGTTTTGAGGAGTTTTTCGTGTAGATGCAATGAATTTTCTTGGGAACTTTTCTTTTCATACATTTCATTTTATTTCAGACCATGAGACGGGAAAATGCTTCTTTAGAAACGATTTCGTTCCTGTTCGCAGTAACTATTGGACTTGGACAAAATTTTGGGAATCAAGCGGAAATGTAGACATGTTAATTCTGAGTCTTTCGCCCTTCCAATATTTTTTTCTAAATGTAATGTTTTCATGTACCATGTTTTCTCTGCTCTTTTCTTTTTTATAACTTTTACGTTATTTTTCATGAATTTTTATATTTTTGTATGTTTTGAGGAGTTTTTTCGTGTAGATGTAATGAATTTTCTGGGAACTTTTCTTTTTCTTTATTCAATTTTATTACAGATCATGAGACGAGGAAATGCTTCTTTAGAAACGATTTCGTTCCTGTTCGCAGTAATTATTGGACTTTGTCATTTTTTTTTTTTTTTTTGTTAAATGACTTCATGCTAATTCTGAGTCTTTCGCCTTTGCAATATTATTTTCTCGTAATTTTTTCGTGTGTTCAAGAACTCTACAGGTCTTTCACAGTTAAAATTCTGATGAAACAATATTTTCTTACTTTATTTCGCATATCATTATAGCTTCCCAATTTCGCTATTTTACTTCACCTTTTTTTTTTTTGAAATTTCGTAAAACTTTTCAGTATGTCAGTAATTGTTTTCTTACTTGGTCAAACTTGTGACTCCATTATTTGGACTCTTTTTTTTTTCCATTTCATTTCAACAAAACGATTATTTTAGATGTAGCAAGTCATCAGATTTTTGTTTCCTTATATATATTTTCAAACTTGCTTAAAATATTCCTCAAAGCTTTGCATGTAATCAAATATGCATTTTTTTATTCTTTCCTAGTTTGCTATACTTTTCGTGGACTGTCCCAGAAAGCATTCATTGTCAAGACTATACAATCTAAAACCTTTTTTCTTACGATAAAATTTGTATTCTTTGGGCTGTATATTTTTTCTGTCTCGTCCGAAAATCATTCATTCTAGAGGCAAAGCTAGTGATTCCGTTCATCCCATAAACATTATTTTTTTTTAACGTTTTATTAACTCATCAGAAAAGCAGTTATTCCCCATTTCATAGCGAAAATAAAGAAATTCTTACTTCTTTCCATATATCGACTCAATCTATTTCTTTTCGAAATGCTGGTCATGACATTTCAACTAAAATTTCCTACTTTCACCAAAAACCATATTCTTAAACGAGCTATTTTTTTTTTTACTTTATTTCATGTATAACTAAATTTTTATTGTTTCCTCACTTCATCAAAATTAATAAGAACTTCCCCAATCTCATTCCTTTCCTCATTTAGTTCGCTTTAAATTGAGATGTTTCAAAACTTCGCGTATATTTCTTCCACTAAATGTCCGGTTCTCCCCGTATCGGTCCCATCATTTTTTAACTTCTGTGCCTGCCGCATTTTTCTTTAGACGTTTAGTTTTCATTGACCTTTTCTTTCGCTTTCAATTAGGTTTTCATTATCGTATTTTTTATTCATTGTCTCAGCAGAAAAAGCTTCATTCTGGAGACATTGCGACTAAGTCCATACTTCTCTAAACATTTTATTTCACGTTTTACTAATTCGTAAGAAAAGCAGATGTTTCCAAATCTCATAGTGAAAATATCGTATTTCCCTATTTTATTTATTATGTTTTCCTTCTATTCAGTGTTGTATGATTCTTAAAACTTCGGTTTATTTTTATGAAACTTCTTTTTTTCTTAGTTTTTTTTTCTGATTCAACCTATCAATCTTTTCCAATCGATTTAATTGCTTTATTTTTCCATTTTCGACTTTACTTTTGAACAGAAATGTGTCTAAAATCTTCAGATGTATTTTAGTCTCTAGGCCGATTCTTCACTATTTCAAATAAAGTCATTGTAGGATTTTAGTGTAAATGCCCCTAAATCTTTAGAACTTCCTTTTCATAGTTAGATACTAATTCCTCGAGGTTTAAATTAAAACATGAAAGAAGAGTGTTCTTGCTCTATCCAGTGAAAGAAGAGTGTTTTTACGCTCTCTCCAGTGAACGAAGAGTGTTTTTACGCTTTCCCCCAAGAAATTAACTTTGGAATCTCCCTTCTACCTGAAAATGACTATCTAGTGCGACTGTTTTCACATCTGCTTTGTTGAAAACCTCATGACATGAAATCCTTTGCTTGGTAGATTAAACTAAATTCTGGTTTGAACTTTGAACATGCAAACTCAGTTGCAAAAGCATAGTTTTCTGAGCGAACTTAAACTGTTTAAGATGACAAAAATTTAAAACTGGTGACTCAATGGGACAGAGCGTTTGAACTTTGCCGTTCATTCAAGATTTAAGAGATCAGTCGTGAACCACTACAAGGAAATAAGCAGACCCTGATTTAGTCCACTGTTTCCAAGGAAGGTAGGAAGCTAGTGTTGTAATTCAAGCTCATAACTCAAGCCTCCCAGGATTTATTGACGGGCGATTAGTCAGATGTCAATGCTTAGACATTGAAAAATTATTTCAGACAAATATTTTCTTACTTAAAAGTGCTTCAACTCAGAATTTGTATTACTTAAGATTTCCCTTAGTCAATATTTTTCTATCTTAAAAACTTCTAAAGGGTAGATTTTGAAAAAAAAAAAAAAACGAGTTCTCCCAAAAACGTAAATTTCCACAGAATTGTATGAGGAACCAAATAAATTGACGAAGTTTGAATGTAAGTCTTTCAACCAATTTCTTTTCTTCATGTTTCATTCCATAAACTTTCTTCAAATTCCTATATCTAAGAATTTTTGTTAAATGTCAAGTTCGACTCCACCAGAAATTTTCTGAAAATGATAGTTTCTCTTTAAAAAAATTCCAAAATAAGAACTTTCAATGAAACAAGAAATTCCTATTCAAAGCATTAAATCATTTTCTACTTCAAATACTTTCTGTAAATCTAAGGAGCTGTTTTTGTTTAGGTTTTTTTTTTAATATTCATATATTTTTCCCTCTAATTTTAGAAGATATTTTCCCAAAATGTATGTACATATACGATAGTAAAACATCATACAACTGCTTGATGTTCAATTCACTTCAATGCCGTCTCAAGGATATTCTTTCATTTTCTCATTACATATAGACATGTTATTTTTCTTCCCATTCACTTCAAAGACTTGAGATCAACTTTATCGAGTCCTTTGAGAAAAAACTTTCATAGAAAAGCATAAAGGTACTGAAAATGTCAGTTTTCTTAAAGAAATCATAAGAATAAGAATTTTTTTTACTGAAACAAGTTTCCCATGTTCAAAACATTAAGTGGCTCCTTTTCGCATCAAATTCAGTATTTTCATCATGTAAACTTTATTCTTTTCTACTTCATATCGTCGTTCGTTTCTTGTTTTCCTATGTAACCAAAAACTTCTTTTCTAATCTATTTTCATAAAGTATCATTCTTTTGAGTTGATTCTCTCTCTCTCTCTCTCTCTCTCTCTCTCTCTCTCTCTCTCTCTCTAAATGCATTCCAGTTCATATTGAGAAGGGTTTAAATTTTGATTGAAAGATCGTTTTAGGAAAAAGCTGAAAACTGATAAGGTGCGTTTTACAAAAGTTGAAAACAGATAATGTTCGTTTCGGAAAAGTACATTCCCTTATAGGGCTAAAAATGGAACACTTCATATTTTCTTAGGGGCGGTTTTGATGAAATACGTTTCAGTAAAAACAGTGAAATTCCCATTGAATAACATGGGGAACTATGAAATTTAAGAAGCACGTTTTCGTTCAAGAAAAATATTTTAAAAGGTCTATTTTCGATTCAGTTGAAAACGATTCAGGTAGAAAACAGAATGCAGTGAAAACAGTCACAGCAAGTTCCTGAAAGTTGGAAATAGATGAGGGTGAAATTTGGAAAAATGTCTAAGGAAAGAATTTGTTATAAAACACAGACTGTTTAGTTTTTCCAGGCTAGCGGGGTCTTCAGTGAGAGCGCTTCTTCTTTTTCAACCCAAAAAATGAAGCGAGTCAGTTTGAAACATTTCAAACTCCCCGAAAATAAGCCCGTGTACTCTGGTTTCGACTCAATACTGTAAAGCATTGCTCTCAGACCAGTCGGAATTCCGCCTCAATTGGTTGCCTAATTTGAAAATAGACCCTTTTGAATAACAATTCCCAAATATCCTTAAGAAAAGTCTAGCAAAAAAAGCACTTAGTCCCCCCATTAAATCAATGGCATTCATTCTGTTACTGTTTTAAACATTTCAAAGAAGTTTACATTCTCCCTTTTACTTTAAAAAGCTTGAAAGCTTAAATTTTGACCCATTTCCAAAAAAAAAAAATCACTTAAAATTTAATTTAAAAAATAATAATTACTCTCTAAATTTATGTCTTAAAACTAAAAAAATATTTACGCTTAATATTTCAATAAATAATAAATATTCACAAACCCACCTTCTATCCTTGCCCATTTAAAAAAAATTCTGAATTTATATAATCGAAATCATTACTTTCCAGTAGTTGTTTTCCCCTGATTGTAGAGAGGAACTCTTCTGAAATCTTCACTTTTCACATATGCTCATAAAGCTTGAGCTGTTTTCCTTAGATTCAACAAGGCCACAGCGTTCACGAAACTTGAAATCGCTTTCCTGTTCCACTCAGTAGTTAGGCATGGAGGATGCATCTGAATAGGTGGAAGTACTTCAGAAATGCATTCGCGCCGTCTACATATGTGTCTAAGTTCACACTCCTCAATCGATGTATTTTGAAACTTTCGGGATTCTGAGCACGATTTTCTGGAATTCTGAACCCATTAACAATTCCAGGATGCTATCATGCCATCCAAAATAATTCTGAGTTTCTTACACTGCTTTTTGGTTAATGCAACTCCTGTTGTTAAGTGAAAATCCTGAAACAGAATTTGAAAGACTTGAAGACTCTTACTTTATTTAAACTTAGAACAGAACTAACATTCACTAAGCGTTTCCTTTGCATACTGTGACTAATGCATGACCCTTATCACAACACGTGTTGGTGTGTCACCATGTGCGCTTCACGGTGACTGTTTCTTTATCTGTTCATCTCTCAACGAACATTCTATCGACTCTAATCAGACAAAGTTTTTCAGGTAAATTCTTAGAGAAAAACGAAAGGACTTCATTATACTAATTTTCATATCCAGAGAGAATAAAACTAAAATGTATTCGGTAAGAAATTTTCATGGTTGAATTTTTCCACAAAAGGAATACGGAAAGCGAAAGAATTTAATCAGACACCTGAAAGAATTATCTCGGAATTAAAACCGCTTTTGAAAAAAAAAAAAAACCCAGTAACTATAGAATACTTTGTTCTTCACATAAAGAAAACACAGTGTACGATTTCAATATTCCTTTTTTCTTAAAATTTCTCACACGTAATAACTAAGACAACTGAGTCCAGAAATGCCTCGTCTACTTTAGTATTTCAATTCCGAGGAAATTCTTCCCGATACTGTTAAGATATTTTCTCAAAATCAGTTGTAAAATAACTTTGGCCATGTTTATTTGATTGTCGTTGTCGGAGATTTCCAATCCTATATCCACCATATCATACACTGTCCTTCAAAGTTTCTTCAAGTTGAGAAAAGCCTTCATTCCACAGAAATTCTTCTTTTGGTGTTTGTAATGCTTCCAAAGTCAAATTATTTTTTCCAATGCTTCCTAATTAAAGCTGAAAACGAAATGGATCGAAAAAACGTCTGTTGTATGACTCTTAACATAGTAGATTTCTTATCACCCACTTTAGTCAATGTTCGCCGCACAGAGAAATTTCAGATTTCAAAATTTCACCATCTGACCCACTTTTTTCTGAGTGAAATCCAATACAGGGTGAAAATCTGACTTATGCATTCCCTTTGAGTGGGGAATCGCTCTCATGAAAAGGGCAACGGTTAAATCGACATTGATTAAAATTGGAGAGAGGAAAAATATGAGAATTGAATAAATAATGCATAGACAGGATTCCCGAAAACATAAAAAATATAAGTTTTATATATAAAAAAAAAATTCCATGAAAAATATTGAGGGTGAATGATATCTCACATCGGTCTTCCACTCCTCCCAAAATTTAACGAAGTCCATTAAATCTCTGTTGTCAGTACACGTATTTGTTTAATTTTGGGTGGAATGGATGACGATGTGAGATATCATTCGCCCTCCAATATTTTTCATGGAATTTTTTTTTTATATATAAAACTTATATTTTTTATGTTTTCGGGAATCCTGTCTATGCATTATTTATTCAATTCTCATATTTTTCCTCTCTCCAATTTTAATCAATGTCGATTTTAACCGTTGCCCCTTTCATGAGAGCGATTCCCCACTCAAAGGAATGCATAAGTCGAGATTTTCACCCTGTATTGGATTTCACTCAGAAAAAAAGTGGGTCAGGATGGTGAAATTTTGAAATCTGAAATTTCTCTGTGCGGCGAACATTGACTAAAGTGGGTGATAAGAAATCTACTATGTTAAGAGTCATACAACAGACGTTTTTTCGATCCATTTCGTTTTCAGCTTTAATTAGGAAAGCATTGGAAAAAAATAATTTGACTTTGGAAACATTACAAACACCAAAAGAAGAATTTCTGTGGAATGAAGGCTCTTTTCGCTTGAAGAAACTCTTGGGGACACAGTGTATGACATGGTGGATATGAACGGATTGGAAATCTCCGACAACGACAATCAAATAAACATGGCCAAAGTTATTTTACAACTGGATTTTGAGAAAATATCTTAACAGTATCGGGAAGAACTTCCTCGGAATTGAAATACTAAAGTAGACGAGGCATTTCTGGACTCAGTTGATCTTAGTTATTACGTGTGAGAAATTTTTAAGAAAAAAGGGAATATTGAAATCGTACACTGTGTTTTCTTTATGTGAAGAACAAAGTATTCTATAGTTTACTGGGTTTTTTTTTTTTTTTTTTTTTTCAAAAAAGCGGTTTTAATTCCGAGATGAATTCTTTCAGGGTGTCTGATTAAATTCCTTCGCTTTCCGTATTCCTTTTGTGGAAAATTCAACCATGAAGAATTTCTTACCGAATACATTTTAGTTTTATTCTCTCTGGATATGAAAATTAATTATAATGAAGTCCTTTCGTTTTTCTCTAAGAATTTACCTGAAAATAAGCTTTGTCTGATTAGAGTCGATAGAATGTTCGTTGAGAGATGAACAGATAAGGAAACAGTCATCAGAAGCGCTGACGCATGGTGACACACCAACACGTGTTGTGATAAGGGTCATGCATTAGTCACAGTATGCAAAGGAAACGCTTAGTGAATGTTAGTTCTGTTCTAAGTTTAAATAAAGTAAGAAGTCTTCAAGTCTTTCAAATTCTGTTTCAGGATTTTTCACTTAACAACAGGAGTTGCATTAACCAAAAAGCAGTGTAAGAAACTTCAAATTATTTTGGATGGCGTGTGGGATAGCATCCTGGAATTGTTAATGGGTTCAGAATTCCAGAAAATCGTGCTCGGAGAATCCCGAAAGTTTCAAAATACATCGATTGAGGAGTGTGAACTTAGACACATATGTAGACGGCGCGAATGCATTTCTGAAGTACTTCCACCTATTCAGATGCATCCTCCATGCCTAACTACTGAGTGGAACAGAAAGCGATTTCAAGTTTCGTGAACGCTGTGGCCTTGTTGAATCCTAAGGAAGTAGCTCAAGCTTTTATGAGCATATGTGGAAAAGTGAAGATTTCAGAAGAGTTCCTCTCTACAATCAGGGGAAAACAACTACTTGGAGAAGTAATGATTTCGATTATATAAATTCAGAATTTTTTTTAAATGGGCAAGGTAGAAGGTGGGTTTGTGAATATTTATTATTTATTGAAATATTAAGCGTAAATATTTTTTTAGTTTTAAGACATAAATTTAGAGAGTAATTATTATTTTTTTAAATTAAATTTTAAGTGATTTTTTTTTTTTGGAAATGGGTCAAAATTTAAGCTTTCAAGCTTTTTAAAGTAAAAGGGAGAATGTAAACTTCTTTTTGAAATGTTTAAAACAGTAACAGAATGAATGCCATTGATTTAATGGGGACTAGTGCTTTTTTTGCTAGACTTTTCTTAAGGATATTTGGGAATTGTTATTCAAAAGGGGTCTAAGGTTTTCCATTAGGCAACCAATTGAGGCGGAATTCCGACTGGTCTGAGAGCAATGCTTTACAGTATTGAGTCGAAACCAGAGTACACGGCTTATTTTCGGGGAGTTTGAAATGTTTCAAACTGACTCGCTTCATTTTTTGGGTTGAAGAAGAAGCGCTCTCACTGAAGACCCCGCTAGCCTGGAAAAACTAAACAGTCTGTGTTTTATAACAAATTCTTTTCCTTAGACATTTTTCCAAATTTCACCCTCATCTATTTCCAACTTTCAGGAACTTGCTGTGACTGTTTTCACTGCATTCTGTTTTCTACCTGAATCGTTTTCAACTGAATCGAAAATAGACCTTTAAAAATATTTTTCTTGAACGAAAACGTGCTTCTTAAATTTCATAGTTCCCCATGTTATTCAATGGGAATTTCACTGTTTTTACTGAAACGTATTTCATCAAAACCGCCCCTAAGAAAATATGAAGTGTTCCATTTTTAGCCCTATAAGGGAATGTACTTTTCCGAAACGAACATTATCTGTTTTCAACTTTTGTGAAACGCACCTTATCAGTTTTCAGCTTTTCCTAAAACGATCTTTCAATCAAAATTTAAACCCTTCTCAATATGAACTTAGGAATGCATTTAAGAGAGAGAGAGAGAGAGAGAGAGAGAGAGAGAGAGAGAGAGAGAGAGAGAGAATCAACTCAAAAGAATGATACTTTATGAAAATAGATTAAGAAAAGAAGTTTTAAGTTACATAGGGAAAACAAGAAACGAACGACGATATGAAGTAGAAAAGAATAAAGTTTACATGATGAAATACTGAATTTGATGCGAAAAGAGCCACTTAATGTTTTGAACATGGGAAACTTGTTTCAGTAAAAAAAATTCTTATTCTTATGATTTCTTTAAGAAAACTGACATTTTCAGTACCTTTATGCTTTTCTATGAAAGTTTTTCTCAAAGGACTCGATAAAGTTGATCTCAAGTCTTTGAAGTGAATGGGAAGAAAAATAACATGTCTATGTGTAATGAGAAAATGAAAGAATATCCTTGAGACGGCGTGAAGTGAATTGAACATCAAGCAGTTGTATGATGTTTTACTATCGTATATGTACATACATTTTGGGAAAATATCTTCTAAAATTAGAGGGAAAAATATATGAATATTAAAAAAAAAAAAAACCTAAACAAAAACAGCTCCTTAGATTTACAAAGAGAGTATTTGAAGTAGAAAGAGTGATTTAATGCTTTGAATAGGAATTTCTTGTTTCATTGAAGGGATTCTTATTTTGGAATTTTTTTAAAAAGAGAAACTATCATTTTCAGAAAATTTCTGGTGGAGTCGAACTTGGACATTTAACAAAATTTTGGGTATATATAGGAATTTGAAGAAAGTTTATGGAATGAAACATGAAGAGAAAGAAATTGGTTGAAAGACTTAACATTCAAACTTCGTCAATTTATTTGGTTTCTCATACAATTCTGTGGAAATTTTACGTTTTTGGGAGAACTCGTTTTTTTTTTTTCAAAATCAACCCTTTAGAAGTTTTTAAGATAGAAAAAATATTGACTAAGGGAAATCTTAAGTAATACAAATTCTGAGTTGAAGCACTTTTAAGTAAGAAAATATTTGTCTGAAGTAATTTTTCAATGTCTAAGCATTGACATCTGACTAATCGCCCGTCCGAAATTAAATCCTGGGGAGGCTTGAGTTATGAGCTTTTGAATTACAACACTAGCTTCCTACCTTCCTTGGAAACAGTGGACTAAATCAGGGTCTGCTTATTTCCCTTGTAGTGGTTCACGACTGATCTCTTAAATCTTGAATGAACGGCAGAGTTCAAACGCTCTGTCCCATTGAGTCACCAGTTTTAAATTTTTGTCATCTTAAACAGTTTAAGTTCGCTCAGAAAACTATGCTTTTGCAAGCTTGAGTTTGCGTTCAAAGTTCAAAACCAGAATTTAGTTTAATCTACCAAGCAAAGGGATTTCATGTCATGAGGTTTTCCAGCAAAGCAGTAGACGTGTGAAAACAGTCGCACAAGATAGTCATTTTCAGGTAGAAGGAGATTCCAAAGTTAATTTCTTGGGGAAAGCGTAAAAACACTCTTCGTTCACTGGAGAGAGCGTAAAAACACTCTTCTTTCACTGGATAGAGCTTAAGAACACTCTTCTTTCATGTTTTAATTTAAACCTCGAGGAATTAGTATCTAACTATGAAAAGGAAGTTCTAAAGATTTAGGGGCATTTACACTAAAAATCCTACAATGACTTTATTTGAAATAGTGAAGAATCGGCCTTAGAGACTAAAATACATCTGAAGATTTTAGACACATTTCTGTTCAAAAGTAAAGTCGAATGGAAAAATAAGAGCAATTAAATCGATAGGAAAAGATTGATAGGTTGAATCAGAAAAAAAAAAAAACTAAGAAAAAAAACGAAGTTTCATAAAAATAAACCGAAGTTTTAAGAATCATACAACACTGAATAGAAGGAAAAACATAATAAGTAAAATAAGGGAAATACGATATTTTCACTATGAGAGTTTGGAAACATCTGCTTTTCTTACGAATTAGTAAAACGTGAAATAAAAATGTTTAGAGGAAGTATGGACTTAGTCGCAATGTCTCCAGAATGAAAGCTTTTTCTGCTGAGACAATGAATAAAAAATACGATAATGAAAACCTAATTGAAACGAAAGAAAAGGTCAATGAAACTAAACGTCTAAAGAAAAAATGCGGCAGGCACAGAAGTTAAAAATGATGGGATCGATACGGGAGAACTGGACATTTAGTGGAAGAAATATACGCGAAGTTTTGAAACATCTCAATTTAAAGCGAACTAAATGAGGGAAAGGAATGAGATTGGGGAAGTTCTTATTAATTTTGATGAAGTGAGGAAACAATAAAAATTTAGTTATACATGAAATAAAGTAAAAAAAAAAAATAGCTCGTTTAAGAATATGGTTTTTGGTGAAAGTAGGAAATTTTAGTTGAAATGTCATGACCAGCATTTCGAAAAGAAATAGATTGAGTCGATATGTATGGAAAAAGAAGTAAGAATTTCTTTATTTTCGCTATGGGGGTGGGGAATAACTGCTTTTCGATGAGTTAATAAAACGTTAAAAAAAATAATGTTTATGGGATGAACGGAATCACTAGCTTTGCCTCTAGAATGAATGATTTTTCGGACGAGACAGAAAAAATATACAGCCCAAAGAATACAAATTTTATCGTAAGAAAAAGGTTTTAGATTGTATGTCTTGACAATGAATGCTTTCTTGGGACAGTCCACGAAAAGTATAGCAAACTAGGAAAGAATAAAAAAATGCATATTTGATTACATGCAAAGCTTTGAGG
Organism: Macrothele yani; assembly: GCA_039090855.1. Taxonomy (NCBI): domain Eukaryota; kingdom Metazoa; phylum Arthropoda; class Arachnida; order Araneae; family Macrothelidae; genus Macrothele; species Macrothele yani. The sequence continues at coordinate 60,130,403 of CM077018.1, read as the reverse complement.
AATATTTTTAAGCAAGTTTGAAAATATGCTATATAAGGAAAACAAAAATCTGATGACTTGCTACATCTAAAATAATCGTTTTGTTGAAATGAAATGGAAAAAAAAAAAAAAAGAGTCCAAATAAATGGAGTCACAAGTTTGACCAAGTAAGAAAACAATTACTGACATACTGAAAAGTTTTACGAAATTTCAAAAAAAAAAGGTGAAGTAAAATAGCGAAATTGGGAAGCTATAATGATATGCGAAATAAAGTAAGAAAATATTGTTTCATCAGAATTTTAACTGTGAAAGACCTGTAGAGTTCTTGAACACATAACGAAAATTACGAGAAAATAATATTGCAAAGGCGAAAGACTCAGAATTAGCATGAAGTCATTTAACAAAAAAAAAAAAAATGACAAAGTCCAATAATTACTGCAAACAGAACGAAATCGTTTCTAAAGAAGCATTTCCTCGTCTCATGATCTGTAATAAAATTGAATAAAGGAAAAAGAAAAGTTCCCCAGAAAATTCATTACATCTACACGAAAAAACTCCCTCAAAACATACAAAAAATATAAAAATTCATGATGAAATAACGTAAAAGTTATAAAAAAGAAAAGAGCAGGAAAACATGGTACATGAAAACATTACGACTAGAAAAAAAAAATATTGGAAGGGCGAAAGACTCAGAATTAACATGTCTACATTTCCGCTTGATTTCCCAAAAATTTTGTCAAAGTCCAATAGTTACTGCGAACAGGAACGAAATAGTTTCTGAAGAAGCATTTCCTCGTCTCATGGTCTGAAATAAAATTAAATGTATGAAAAAGAAAAGTTCCTAAGAAAATTCATTACATCTACACGAAAAAACTCCCTCAAAACATACAAAATATATAAAAAATTCATGAAGAAATAACGTAAAAGTTATAAAAAAGAAAAGAGCAGGAAAACATGGTACATGAAACCAACACGACTAGAAAAAAAAAATATTGGAAGGGCGAAAGACTCAGAATTAACATGTCTACATTTCCGCTTGATTTCCCAAAAAATTTGTCAAAGTCCAATAGTTACTGCGAACAGGAACGAAATCGTTTCTAAAGAAGCATTTTCCCGTCTCATGGTCTGAAATAAAATGAAATGTATGAAAAAGAAAAGTTCCCAAGAAAATTCATTACATCTACACGAAAAAACTCCCTCAAAACATACAAAAAATATATATAAAAAAAAAACCATGAAGAAATAATGTAAAAGTAATTAAAAAAAAAATAGAGTGAATACGTAGTACATGAGACCACCTGACCAATTTTTTGAAACCAAATCATTGTGAGTTAGGACCTTGCTAAGACCATTAGAACATTTTTGCTCCATTGGAAAGAAAATTCCCCAGCATCGTTACGTAAAAATTTCCTCCGGGGAAAAATAACATCGAAAGAGGAGGAAAAATCTCGCTTGAAAACCACTGGAATAAATACAAAAATCCCAACGGACCCACTCGGTTGTTGCCATCCCTCAAAATCAAAGATCCATCGAAAGTTCCAAGAAGCACCGCTGAGGGGGGCAGCACATCGAGTTGACACCCCCTATATCCACCCCCTTCCCACTCGATCGTTGCCATCCCTCAAAAGATCCATTGAAAGTTCCAAGAAGCACCGCTAGGCAGCACATCATGGGGACTATCGCGTGACAAAAATTCTGACTCGGGGGCAGCACATCGAGTTGACATCCCCCAATATCCACCCCCATTCCTCTCGGTCGTTGCCATCCCTCAAAAACAAAGTTCCATTGAAAGTTCCAAGAAGCACCGCTAGGGGCAGTACATCATGGGGACGACCACGTGACAAAAATTCTGACTCGGGGACAGCTGGGACAGTCTCGTGGGCAGCCAGGGGCAGCCTCGTGGGCAGCCTCGTGGGCAGCCTCGTGGGCAGCTAATGTTAAGTCTATGGGAGGGCTGCCCCTGTGCCAGAACCCGCCCTTTTCCTCTACTGATGATATGGAAAAACCTTTTGAGAATACTTTCTTCCTAAAATAATGCATGATTTTCCCACCAGGGGACGTAAAGTCACGTCTTATTTTTTGTCAATATCTCTGTTTCTAAGAGTCTGATTTGAAAAATTCTTTCTGTGTTGGAGAGCGTTTCCGGTGCGAAATATTTCTCATATAAATTCATGTTTTTCTTAACGCACAAATTTACAACCAGAGGGCGTAAGCTCACGATTCCGTTTACAGCAATATCTGAGGGATTAAAAACCCGATTGAAAAATTTCTTTCTTCCGTCAGATATTATTGTTTTCCATACTGGTTCCATTGACTTTGAATAACTTTGATATATTTAATTTGCGTCAGAACGGATTCAAAAGACGTGCTTATTACACCCGAAAATTCGGTATCATCTTTCTTGTTTTGCTATTCGTGAAGACAGATTACAGCACACAAATTTCGATTACTTATTAGAAGGCAAAAAACTGTCTCAGAAACTTCTAATCACCCAAATAAATATACTTTTAAAGTTCGATTGCATCAACAGATAAAGTTAGCAGATCAAAGTTTCAAACCAAGAGACATCTTCGGCTGTCTTACAGGAAAGAAAATTCCAGAAATATTTTCATGTTATACACTGGTGTCCAAAACCTAAGGACGGACTACATTTTTACCTGCATAAGTAAAAGAATACATGACCTCAGATAAATGTGGAACTAATTATATTGCCAGAGTACGAACACATGAAAAGACACACAAAAATTGTTTATACCCTCATTGTCATAAAAATCCGCGAACCAAGAAGGAGGCGTTGGATTGAAATGAGATTTTAGTAGTGAGATGGTACATACCAAGGACAGAAGTGATTACAATATCACAGCAGCAGGATGATTTCCTCGGACATACGGTACACATTCCGGTCAGCGTTAGTACCGCGTTGGACGGTCTCGTGCTAGGATGCATGCGGTGATACGGTCAGGCATGGAGGCAAAGAGACGTTTTATGTTATCCTGGAACAGATTGGCCCACACTTCTTGCAACTGGGACATAGAGAAAGCTTGCGTCCCATCTGGTCCCACACGAACTAGATGCGCGAGAGATCAGGCGATCTGGCAAGCCACTGAAGCGTCGAAGCATGACGGAGACAGTCCTAGGAAACGGGAGCCGCTTGCGGACGGGCGTTATCTTGTTGAAAAATGGCTCCTGGCCGCCTCACCAGGAAAGGAACCACATGGGGCCTCAGAATTTTCTGTACGTAGCGCTGGGCAATCAACGTTCCTGGGATCACTGCGAGGGAAGTCCGTCTGTCATACGCGATGGCTCTCCAGACCATCACGCCTGCAGTTCGGGACGTGTGCCGCTGTACAGTGAGCTTGGAATTGTATCGCTCACCTGCGGTCCTTCACACTTTGGCACGTCCGTTCTTATACAGAAGCGGGATTCGTCGCTGAACACTATACGCCGCCAGTCCGTAGCATTCCACGTTACTCGCTGCTAACACCACTGCAATCGACGCTGACGATAGTCAGGTGTTAATGGCAGAAAACTTAAGGGCCGTCGAGAGTGCGGGTTCGCCTCTTCCAGGCGTCTGGAAATGGTTCTGGCGGACACAGGAGTCCCATGTACAGCCGCCACATGTCTCTGGATATTGAATAAAGACATCATTGCATCTGTGCGCGCCGCTCTCACGATTACACCGTCCTCTCTGCTGGTGGTGTGTCTGGATGCCTTTCCGTGTCCATTGCTCCGAACACGATCGCACCTTATTGTCCAACCAGCCCAAATGGCGACCGAGTCGGCGTGCCGGGCACCCTGCTTCTCTTATCCCGACGATACAACCTCGTTCAAACTCCGTCAGTTGCCCGTACGCACATTTACGGCGGCTCCTTCGGCATGTCTATCGCTCAGGGATCTCACATGTCTCTTACCGTGCATTTCGGCACGAATGTGGAGTCCCTTGCGCGGTGCCTTATAAGTCCCAATGATTGCGATTGCAACGCCGGTCTTGGACTCGTGGGCATGCGGAGCAGCACGAAACTTTATTCATTTGCATGCCTGTCCTTCCTGTAGCTATTCGCCGAGCTTCGTGTTATTCGCACGGGTTTTTCTTTGTGCGCGGATTTTTATGACAATGAGTGTATACGACGCACAAATTACACTGTAATCAGTGTTTACGCAAAAGCTACAAGTTTCTGAAGGACATACTTAGAGAACTGATGTACACTGTACAATGCTTACCGATAACCAGGTGGGGATGCATTCCAGTATGGAGTATGTCTTCCCCGAATTGCGATGCAGTTCTAGCAACGTCATGGCATTCTGAACACTAAGTGATCCAGGAGTTCCTGAGCCAAATTGGCATATTCCTCCTATACAGCATGCATGAGGCCCTGCTTGTTTTCTGGAGGGGGATTCGAGCACTAATGCGTTTCCCCATTGCGTCCCAGACGTGTTCGATGGGGTGGAGGTCTCGGGAGCGTGCTGGCCAGACGACGCAATAAATGTCCTTGGTCTCTAGAAGTGCCTGCACTGCTCTTGTACGCATGTGCGCCCGTAAGGGGAGGCAGGGGGCTCGACGTTGGTATAGCCAAATTTTTGATAAATCTAAGTCACTAAAATAGACGAAACCTTTTTTTAAAGCATTTTTAAAAATAATAAGATATTAATGATTGATTGTATGAATTATGTTTCTTGTATTTTAGTATTTTGTGCATTTACTAAAATGTTTGATAGCCTTGAAGGAGGTAAGGTTTTTTCTTATCCCCCTCTAAAACTACCCATATGGGCGCCACTGCTTGTACGATGAGGTGTTACGCTTTCATCGATGAAGAGAAACTCTTCGCCTGCAGCACCACGGAATAATCGAACATGACGTAGAAGAACTTCAGGATTGACGTAGAAGAACTTCATGATTGACGTAGAAGAACTCACGTCTTCATCGATGAAGAGAAAGTCTTCGCCTACAGCACCACGGAATAATCGAACATGACGTAGAAGAACTTCAGGATTGACGTAGAAGAACTCACGTTTTCATCGATGAAGGAAAGTCTTCGCCTACAGCACCACGGAATAATCGAACATGACGTAGAAGAACTTCAGGATTGACGTAGAAGAACTCACGTTTTCATCGATGAAGAGAAAGTCTTCGCCTACAGCACCACGGAATAATCGACCATGACGTAGAAGTTATACGACGTGGGAGAACTCATGATTTCATCGATGAAGAGAAAGTCTTCACCTTCAGCACCACGGAATAATCGAACATGACGTAGAAGAACTTCAGGATTGACGTAGAAGTTATATGACGTAGAAGAACTCACGTTTTGATCGATGAAGAGAAAGTCTTTGCCTATAGCACCGCGGAGTAATCGAACATGACGTAAAAGAATTTCAGGATTGACGTAGAAGTCATATGACGTAGAAGAACTCACGTTTTCATCGATGAAGAGAACGTCTTCGCCTATAGCACCGCGGAATAATCGAACATGACCTAGAAGAATTTCAGGATTGACGTAGAAGTCATATGACATAGAAGAACTTCAGGATTGACGTATAAGTCATATGACGCAGAAGAACTCGCGTTTTCATCGATGAAGAGAAAGGTTTCGCCAACAGCACCACGGAATAATCGAACATGATGTAGAAGAACTTCAGGATTGACGTAGAAGTCATACGACGTAGAAGAACTTCAGGATTGACGTAGAAGTCATACGACGTAGAAGAACTTCAGGATTGACGTAGAAGTCATACGACGTAGAAGAACTTCAGGATTGACGTAGAAGTCATACGACGTAGAAGAACTCGCGTTTTCATCGATGAAAAGAAAGTCTTCGCCTACAGCACCACGGAATAATCGAACATGACGTAGAAGTCATACGACGTAGAAGAATTTACGTTTTCATCCATGAAAAGAAAGTCTTCGCCTACATCACCACGGAATAATCGAACATGAAGTAGAAGAACTTCAGAATTGACGTAGAAGACATACAACGTAGAAGAACTCACGTTTTCATCGATGAAAAGAAAGTCTTCGCCTACAGCACCACGGAATAATCGAACATGACGTAGAAGAACTTCAGGATTGACGTAGAAGAACTTCATGATTGACGTAGAAGAACTCACGTTTTCATCGATGAAGAGAAAGTCTTCGCCTATAGCACCGCGGAAGTAATCGAACATGACGTAAAAGAATTTCAGGATTGACGTATAAGTCATATGACGTAGAAGAACTCACGTTTTCATCGATGAAGAGAAAGTTTTCGCCAAAAGCACCACGGAATAATCGAACATGATGTAGAAGAACTCACGTTTTCATCAATGAAAAAAAGTCTTCGCCTACAGCACCACGGAATAATCGAACATGACGTAGAAGAACTTCAGGATTGACGTAGAAGTCATACGACGTAGGAGAATTTACGTTTTCATCAATGAAAAAAAAGTCTTCGCCTACAGCACCACGGAATAATCGAACATGACGTAGAAGAACTTCAGGATTGACGTAGAAGTCATACGACGTAGGAGAATTTACGTTTTCATCGATGAAAAGAAAGTCTTCGCCTACATCCGCTAGGAATAATCGAACATGACGTAGAAGAACTTCAGGATTGACGTAGAAGACATACGACGTAGAAGAACTCACGTTTTTTTCGATGAAGAGAAAGTCTTCGCCTACATCACCACGGAATAATCGAAAATGACGTAGAAGAACTTCAGGATTGACGTAGAAGTCATACGACGTAGAAGAACTCGCGTTTTCTTCGATGAAGAGAAAGTCTTCGCCTACAGCTCCACGGAATAATCTAACATGACGTCGAAGAACTTCGTTGCGATATCGGTCACCTGTCATAGGTCCATTTCCCAGCACCTGTACTTTTGCGTGCCCATTAATCATGATACCGCTCCACACCATGACTCCAGCACTGCCGTATCTGTCTCTTTCTTGCACATTCTCGCTCTGGTACGCAGTACCACTTTCACGCCAGATCAGCTGGCTCCAAGAATCCGAGGACAGACTAAAGCGACTCTTATCTGTAAAGAGTACTTTGGCTCATTGATGACGCGCCCAATTTCTGTGGATACAACACCACCGCAAACGTACGCTACGTTGAGCTCTGCATAGAGGGACTCAGACTACTATCCTTCGGGCATATAGCCTTATACGTCGCAGCAATCTTACCACTGTTCGTCGGAATAACCGCGTTCTTGCGCTGGAATGGAGACGACTCGCAAGCTGACTAGCTTGCGAGTCGTCTTTAGTTGTATTTTTAGTTGCTGTTGCAACTAAAATTCTGTCTTCATGCGTCGCAATAGAGTAAGGGTTACCACCTGACACATACTATATTGACAAAAGTCACCGGACACCATGAATTAAGTCCAAAGGTATCGGTCCACCTTTGACCTTAATGCATGTACTGACCCTTCGAGACATGCTTTCGACAAGGTTTTGAAACACAGCGATAGGTATGCGCTTCCTTCAGTACATAATGCTGCAGCTAACTGTTTCTTAGTAGTAGGCCTTGGTTCCAAACTTCTTATGCGGTGCTCTAATTCATCCCATTGGTGCTCTATGGGATTAAGATCAAAGCTCTGTGCTGGCCAGTCCACACGCGATACGGAATTACACGCCGTAACAGTACTTGGTTTATGGCTAGGTGCATTATCTTTCTGGTACCAACAAGGCTTGGTTCCCTAGTATTGACACAGACACGCAGTGTTTTTGCTCCGTGCATTACGTTTTGCTTGCGCTCTCTTCGGTGTTCCGAGTATTTATTTTTGTGTGTGTGAGTTCCGTAAAGGTTCCACGATTATGCTCGTATCCTTGCCAAGTCAGCGAGTGATCATTTTGTTAAGTTATCTTCGTTTTATTGTCTTAGCCGAGTCGGCCAAGACGTGAATCTTGCTTCGCCACTGCGGATGGCTACATCAGGCGAGGTCGACGTCCCAGCTCTTGCTTCTGATAACGAGTTTCCTCCTCTTCCACCATCCACCAAAGGTCGGGCCTGCTCCGACAAGCTCCTCCTCTCTTAAGCGTAGTTCAGCTACCCTGTCGGCTAATCCTACTTCTACTTCTACGTCACTGAGTGGTGACCAGCAACATTCCCAGCAGATGACAGAAGAGGCGATAGACGTTTCACTTTCGTAAGTGGTCTCTACGTCATCACACTGCCCAGCCATTCCATATGCAGCCGTCCTTCCGAAGAAATCTTCTCCACCTTCTGCGTCGGCTTCTATCAAAGGCTCATCTGATGAAGTGTGATGCTAACTCCAACTTCTACGTTGATCTTCCAGCAACTTCGCCAGCTGGTCAACACTTCCTTAGTAAAGTTGAACTCGGCGTTGCCTTCCCTGCTCTTGCCAACACTAAGCTCACTGCGTACAGCGCAGCACTTCGTTTACTCTTCCCGAAGTCAGCCGTTACACACGTAGGCCGGAAAGACGGCAAAGTAACCGCATATTTCTCTGATCCCAAATTTGCACTTCAAGTTATAAATGATGGACTTCCTATTGGTGACCGCCATAATAATGCTGATCCTATCTCCCACATGCCTACTGTTCTGAGTTTTCCCCAGTCCCGCCAGAAATTTCTGACGAACTTTTACTGTCCATTGCGCAAAACTTTGAACGTATAGTTGGCACAGCCACCAACCACCTTCTCCTCTTTCCCAACCCAGCCGGAAGACGGTTATCTTCTTGGCCTACGGCGAAATCTAAGAGTGGTTTTTCCGTCTGATGAAGCGAAACTACGAGTTCCACCCAAGTTCAGTATTCGTTGTGATACGCACATCCCTGATATCAACATTACTGTCGGCACTATGTATTCTATCTGTAAAGGCTATGGACACCCTCGTGCCTTATGTCCACATCGCACTTCTACTACAACTTCGACAGCCCAATCGCCGTCTGCTACAGCGGTACCCTCAACGACTTCATTAGAAGCTAAAAGCAAAAGTAACACTACAGCCGTTGGTCAATGCGCTACTTCAGACAAAAGTAGCACTACAGCCGTTGGCCAACGCGTGACTTCAGACAAACGTAAAAGTAGCACTACAGCCGTTAGTCAACGCTCTACTTCAGACAAAAGTAGCACTACAGCCGTTGGTCAACTCGTGACTTCGCAACGACCTGCATAATCCGGACCTGTGTATCCTTCTCCGTCACATCTTCCATCAGACTCACCTTCGCTTGTTAGTTCACTCCCCCTCACCCCTCACTTGGTGGATGCTCAAGTACAATCGTCTGTTTCTCCTGGTTGGTACACTGCGTCTAGCCATTTCAAAGTACCTGACAACCCTGATGCTACCCCCCTCGGGGTAGAGGAAAGCGTCGAAGGACCCACGACGCTCGTGCCAAGAAAATCCGAACAACGACTGACCGCAGCGATCACTCAGTCGGCTACACTGCATCAGATGCTTCTGTTGAACTTGATACTGATACCGATACTGGTTCTGCAGACCCAGTTCTCTCACATGAATTTCTCCAATTTCTAAAAACGTTTTCTCTTCCTCAAATTCCAGTCACTGGAGATATTCTATATAATTTCCTTTCAGGTCCCCGTCAAAACAAACAGTCGAAAAACGTTTTATCCTCTTATACTGCAGTTCTACCTGATGATTATCTACAATTGCAAATCATCTATTCTCATCTTCAAGCGGTGCCTCGTGAGACCTTTGGTGATCCGCGCTGGATTACGAAATTCGTTCGTCGTTTAGACCTCCTTTGCATAGCAGCCGATGACACAATCCAGCCACCATCTGACATATCCGTTCAAGATAGAACTTGAATTGTAGGATGCCATGTGTTGTATCTTTCGCAACAGGCTTCTGTCGCGATTGCGCCTCGCATATGCGTCTGCTTCAACTGACTCTCAGAAACGTTGCTTTTTCCGGGTTTGGTCACCAAATCGAACCTGGTTTACTGATCCCTCAGTACATGTACAACTCCTTCTTTGAGAACTGTTCCCCATTACTTTGCCTTTTGTAATTTTACTTGTATCACTTGCACCTTGTAAAGTTCTTACCTGTGACATTCGTCACAAAGTTTTTACCATTGCACTCTACTTATTCATGTTATCACATTGCTTTTTAGACTTTCTATTTGACATAAACCATTCTATTACCGCACATGTTGTACATATTATTAATATTTCTTGCTCATTTGATATTAGCCTCTCATAGGCACCTACCCAGTGCATCACTACATTGTACATAGCATTATAAACATACCATTATCTTTGTCACACATTTCTACTGGAATTGTTCATATTGATTCTTCACTGTGTATCACTCGTCCATTAGTCATGCACCATTTTTTTTTGGAGGTTTAACGACCACCGTGAACAACTCAATGGGCTATAAGCAGTCGCCCGTCCCTAATTTAGGGTCACTGGTTCCAGGGAAGGGAGAGAGCCAGTGCCGTAAGACAAACACAACATCCATGCCTCACCGGGATCCGAACCCGGACCCCTTTCGGACGAATGATCAGAGGCCAACGCCTTAGACCACTGCGCCACCGGGGCGGCGCACCATTTTTGTCGGTCACTTATGTAGCTCAACACTTATCTGTGAAGATACTCCTCTAGTATTTTTATTGCCATTTTACATAGCACATCAACATCTGTACATTTGTCATCTTTACTGTATATATGTCGTCAATTATGTTTCTGTTGGCACTGTAAATACAGGCCCTCTGTACCCTCCTCTCAGCTTTTCTCAATAAACAATTTTTTCTCAAAGCCACAGAGTTGCTAAAGCATAATTGTCCAGAATATCGAGGTAGATGTGCTGGTTAACAGGTTTGTCCACGATAACCAATGGGCCAGGACCATACCACAAAAAGCCCCCATGCCCACACACGGCCATCAGATTGATGGATCGTGTATCTGGACTCATCAGTCTATAGGACCCGTTTCCATTAATCTACGGTCCACGATAAATGTTCTTTACACCATGCTAAACGACGAGTAGCATTCCGAGTGGAGATGAAAGGCTTATAAGCAGCCGCACGACCACGGCAATCCATGGAATGAAGTTCTCTGCGAATGGCACGTGTACATACCGAGGCTCCAGCATTTTTACTCACCTGTACACTGAGGCCTTGTGTAGTACTCCGTCGATTAGCTGTAACGACTCTCCTGAGGCTTCGACGTCCTCTATCAACGATTTTCTTTGGTCTGCCGGTACGTTTTGCTGCTTCATGTGTCTTCCACGTATTTAGTACATCCAAAACAGTTGACTGGGGTATGTTTAAACTCCTCTCGGTTTCACTTATGGACAACCCACTAATATAACACCCAACAATCTTTGCTTTCTCAAAGTCAGTTCTGCGATATTTTCCCTCAACCTCACAGTGCGATATGATCACGGTCAGCTGCAGGCTTGTTTGCAGCTGTACCGCGCATCTTTACAACGCAGCGAATCCGTTCATTTGCTTTTAAAGGGGTTTCCGGTGACTTTTGTCAGTATAGTGTATCTTCCAGCACACAAATGACTCCTGTGTTTCTTCTGCTGGACCTAGGTTTCACAACTGTGCATATACGAGTAGAAATAATTACACTTTCATATGTAGCCATACGGGACCTTTACGAAATCCCGTAAGTCCTGTGAAATCCTTCAAAAGCAACATTGCTTTCAAATCTGATTTCACTGACCGATTTCAACATCTATTTCATTTTTATATCAAACATGATTCCTAAATACATAAACTCATTCATCTCGCTTAACTCTGCACCATTTGGAGTGATCTTGCATTCTGGACTAACATTTGCTTGCTTTGAATTTCCCCTTACAGTTTGCATTGTATACAAACTTCATCCATCCTGGACATCATACTCTCAATTTGCTTTATAGCATGTCTTGAAAATAAAAAGTACGTGCTTGTACTATGCCTTTGTCAACCCGCCTGTGGACACCATATTTCTTCAATTATTAGTCCCATTTGAAAAATTCATTTTCCATTGAAAATCTTGAAATGTGAACGATGATCCACGCTCTCTGTTTTTGTACGTTGTGCAACTATGCCGCTAGAGGGCGCAAACGCAGATGCTATTGAAACCAAAATACATTTAATTCCACATCACTGCTTTTAAATAACCGATTGAAAATCCATTCTTCCATTCGATACCATTGATAACGAAGACTGTTTTGGGGAAGGTTTGTTTCTCAATTAATTCATAGTTTTCCCGCTAGGGTGCGCAAAGTTAGATTGCGACCTCCCCGATATCTTTTCTTCTAAACATACGATTAGAAAATTTTTGCGTCGAATGGAGCTCCTTGTAGGAAACGCTGGGCATATAATCTCTGACTTTTGGTAAAGAATGGTTTGGCCACTAGGGTGAATAAGTGTATATTTACGTTTCTGCTGTATTTGCAGCAATACGTAGTACGATTAAAAATGCTCCGTGACTAGGTACGTAGCGCGCCGACAGATGGCATTACGCGGATGCGCGGGCAGCGGCCGACGGCAGTGACGTTCATGAGTCATTGTGCTAAGTGGCGTCGGTCTGTGAACATCGGGAGCTGTGCTACACGATATTTGGTTACCACATGCAGAACACAGCTGCGATTTCGATATGGACTGCAAACTAGAGCAGAGAGCGAACATCATATTCTGCGTCAAACTCTGCAAATCGGGAACGGAGACTCATGAAACCTAGCGGCAGGATTATGGCAATGAGTCGTGCGAGGTGTTGCGAGTGGCACTCGCGCTTCAAGAGCGGCAGAACGGCCCTTGAAGACGACGAGAGGTCAGGGCGACCGTCCACGAGAAAAGCCCCAGAAAATGTGGACAAAATTAGGGAACTCGGAGAACCATTCAAGACATTGCTACCATCGTCAATGTGTGATACGGAACAGTGCAAGAAATTCTGACGTCGGTTTTGAACATGCACCGCATTGCTGCAAAGTTTGTGCCAAAGATTCTGAACCCCGAACAGAAGGCGCTCGGTGTCGAACTCTGTCAAGATCTTCGTCAGTAGGTGGTGAATGAACCAACGTTCCTATCGCGGGTCATCACTGGGGACGAGCTTGGGTCTTTGGTTACGCCCCGGAGCGCAACCAAAAGCATTCTCATCGTGTTCTTCGACATTCGTGGGGTTGTGCACCGTGAATTCGTACTCCAGGGCCAGACCGTCACCGCCCTTTTTTACTACGATGTTCTGCGGCGTCTTAGGGAAGACATTCGCCGCAAACGGCATGAAATGTGGTGTAGGGGCGGTTTCCTGCTCAATCACGATAATGCAGCAGCTCACAGAGCGTTAGCAGCACGCCAGTTTTTGCAGCCGCAACAGCATGACTACCCTTCCTTACCCGCCGGATTTTGCCCCCCTGCGACTTCTTTCTGTTCCCGAAAGTGAAGCTGAAGCTCAAGTGTCGCCATTTTGAAACCGTGGACGAGATCCAGCGCGAATCGTTGACGGTGCTCGACACGATTCGCAAACAGGACTTCCAGGGAGCGTTCCAGCAGTGGCAAAAACGCTGGCAGAGGTGTATCGCTGCCCAGGGAGACTAATTTGAGGGAGATCATAGCCAGACTTAAGTAACGTAACCTAGTCTCGGAACTTTTTGATCGGACCTCGTATCTGCGGTTCTAGAAACTCGATTTAAAACAAGAAAGTTGACACCGAATTTTCGGGTGTAATAAGCACGTCTTTTGAATCCCTTCTGACGCAAATTAAATTTATCAAAGCTATTCAAAGTCAATGGAACCGGTATGAAAAACAATAGATCTGACCAAAGAAAGAAGATTTTCAATCGGGTTTTTAATCCCTCAGATAAACGGAATCGTGAGCTTACGAACTCTTAGAAACAGAGATATCGACAAAAATAAGATGTGACTTTACGTCCCCTGGTGGGAAACCGTGCATTATTTTTGGAAGAAAGTATTCTCAAAAGAATTATTCATATAAACGTTATCGGTCCAAGAAAAAAAAAATTAGTCGAGTTTCCAGGAGCCCAGATTTTGCAACAAATACTTCAGAAGCAGAAAAAACACTTATGACCCCTGGTGGCTAAACCATTCTTTACCAAACATTAGAAATTATGTGAAAAATATTTTCCATCAGGTCTTGTATGCGATAAAGGAAGAATTTTTCAAATCAGAGCTTTAGGAGCAGAAATAACGCAGAAAACGCAATTTACCTTTGTGCCCCCTAGCGGAAAGTCTATGATTTACTTGAAAATCGTACTCTTAGAAGTAGAGATATTGAAAAAAATAAGATATACATCTACGCCCCCGGCGCAGAAACTATGCATTTTTTCAAAAAGAAAATTTTCCTAAAAGGTTTGCCGGCATGAGTAGTATCGGTCAACAAACGACGTTTTTTTCAATCGAAAATTTAGAAGCTCATATTTTGCTGCAAATACAACAGGAGCGGAAATTAAGATTTACGCCCCCTGGTGGCCAAACTATTTTTTTACAAAAATTAGAAATTATGTGCAAACAATTTCCCATCAGGAGTTATATCCGGTACAGAAAGAATTTTTCAAATCGGAGATTTAGAAGCAGAGATATAGGGGGAAACGCAATTTACCGCTACGCCCCCTAGCGGAAATTCTATGATTAACTTGAAAATTTTGAAATTATATGAAAAACATGCCACACGGAAAACACTATCCAACAAAGAAGGAATTTTTCAAATCGGACTCCTAGAAGGAGAGATATTGACAAAAATAAGATGTACATCTACGCCTACTGGCGTAGAAACCATGCACTATTTTAAGAAGAAAATGTTTCTAAAAGGTTTGTCGACATGAGTAGTATCGGTCAACAAATGACGTTTTTTTGAATCTAGAATTTAGAAGCTCATATTTTGCTGCAAATACAACAGAAGCGGAAATTAAGATTTACGCCCCCTGGTGGCAAAACTATTTTTTTACAAAAATTAGAAATTATGTGCAAACGATTTCCCATCAGGAGCTGTATCCGGTGCAGAAATAATTTTTCAAATCGGAGATTTAGAAGCAGAGATATAGGGGGAAACGCAATTTACCGCTACACCCTCTAGCAGAAAGTCTATGAATCACTTGAAAATTTTGAAATTATATGAAAAACATGTCACACGGAAAACACTATCCAACAAAGAAGGAATTTTTCAAATCGGACTCCTAGAAGTAGAGATATTGACAAAAATAAGATGTACATCGACGCCCCCTGGCGGAGAAACTGTGCAATATTTTAAGAAGAAAATATTCCGAAAAGGTTTATCGAAGTGAGTGGCATCAGTCCACGAAATAATTTTTTAATCGATCTTTTAGAAGCTACGATATCATGGCAAATACATCAGAAGCAAAAATTAACACTTACGCCCCCTGGTGGCCAAAGTATTCTTTACCAAAAATTTGAAATTATATGCAAAAGGTTTTCCATCAAGAGAAGTATCCGGTGAAGAAAAAGTTTTCAAATCGGAGTTTTAGAAGAAGAGTTATCGGGGAAAATGCAATTTATGTTTACGCCCCCTAGCGGTAAATCTATGCGTAATTTGAAAAAGTAACTATATCTAAAACTTCTTCGACATACATGGAATCGAAAGATAAAAAAATGTTTCAATCGGATGTTTAAAAGCAAATATGTGGAATAAAACGTATTTTCGAATTCGACATCATCTGCATTTACGCCCTCTACCGCCGAAATTGTACATCGTAAAAAAAAAAAAACGAAATAAAGGATCATCATTTGCATATTTCAAGCTACCCAATGCAAAAAGAATTTTTCAAATCGGACTAATAGTTGCTGAGATATCGTGGTTACAGACGGACGGACGGACGGACGGACATACCGATAACAGAAGCACGATCTTTTTACAAAAGACGTGCTAAAAATTATTTCGTGATCAAATACCACTCACTACGACAAATCTTCGGAAAAATCTTCTGCTTAAAATAGTGCACAGTTTTTTTGCCTCGAGGCGTGGATGTACATCATATTTGTTCGACATCTCGGCTTCTAACAGTCCGATTTGAAATTGTTTTTCTTTGTTGGAGAGGTCCGAAATATTTTTGTAATAATTCCAAACTGTGCCACTATACAGCAAAAGTTCATGGTTTTCGTTTGCAGTATAGCAACATCAATATCTACGCGTTTAAAAACCCGACTGAAAAATCCTTTTTCGGTCAAATACTATTAACAGTCAGCACGTTTTTGGACGCATTTTCTGAGAAAAGCAATGCACAATTTCTTCGCTAAAGATCACATAGGATTGCTATATTTTTGTTGACATCTCTGCTTCTAAACATCCAATTTAAAAACTCCCTTTGACACCAGATATGATTTACCTTGTCGAACATTTTGGTTGTACTCGTCGGTTTTTTGTAATAATCCCACTGTATGCTACACTATCTAACAACAAGTAATTGGACACATGTGATAGTAAAGGAAAACGAAGTTTATTCACCTTCAATAGTTGATGGAGCCTTCACGAGCGGCGATTACAGCTGCGACCCTCCGGGGCATACTCCCAAATAGGCGTTGTACGATGGCTAGCGGTATTTTCTTCCATTCGGCTTAGAGAAGACAGGTCAGTTCCTTCACCGATTTCGGACGGTGGGGGATCCCCTTAAGTCGACGCTCCAACTCGCCCCAGAGATGCTCGATATGGTTAAGGTCCGGGCTCTGCGCAGGCCAGTCCATTCGATTAACCCCATTGTCACTATATCAAGCCATGGTGGACCTCGCAACATAACAGGTGGCATTGTCATCCTGAAAGTAACATGGGTCCACCCCGTAAAACTGCCACAACGTAGGAAGCGCATGGTCATCCAAAATGGTGCAGTAGGTCTCGGCGTTGAGTCTACCAGGAATTGCGACCAAGGGTCCCGGGCCATACCAAGAGAAACACCCCCATAGCATAATTGCACCGCCGCCGAACTTCACAGTTGGCACAATACATTCCGGCAGGAGGCGTTCTCCAGGCAGACGCCAAACCCAGACCCTGCCATCCGAACGGTAGAAGGTGAACCTTGATTCGTCGCTCCAGAGAACCTGTTTCCACTGTTCAACGGTCCACTGTCGACGTTCTTTGCACCCCGTTAGCTGAGCAGCGCTATTGGACTTGGTGATCAAAGGCTTGTTGGCGGCAGCACGTCCATGATAACCCAGCAGATGGTCTTCCTTACGAATGGTATTCATCGAAAGAACACTCCCGGATGCCTGTTGAAATTCCTCGCGGATGTGGCCCATCGATTTGATGCGGTTCTTCCGAATTTCTCTGGCCAGCACCCGTCGGTATCTAACTCCCAGTTTTGTGCGTCTGCCGGGTCGGGGCACATTCCGACAGTCGCCTCTCATATTCCACTTGCCAATCACGTAGGCCACTGTTGATTTTGGGTACTTCAACTCGCTGGATATGTCACGTATGGATCGGCTATTTCTGTGATGCCCGACGATTTAAACCTTTCTCGAAATCCGAGAGCTCCAAACTGCGTGGCATGTTGCATGCGACTGGTTGCGTTGTTGTTTCCCACACGATATTTAACGGCGGCGGCCGTGACGTGTATCAGGACCGCAGATATCGTCGATTGCAGGGGTGTCCAATTACTTGTTGGTAGATAGTGTATTTACTTAAGTAAAGATGAGAAGCATTATTCTGTTTAAATAATGCACAGTTTTTCAGCTAGGGGTGTACAGGTCAAAACTTTTCCCTCGCTATCTTTGCTTCCTGGAGACGTATTCTTTTCTTTACCATTTCCATTACTCAAAATTCTTCCGCTAGGGGTCGTAAAGTTGTATTATCTGCTCCCCTATATTTCTTTTTCTAACCATTTGATTTGAAAATGCCTTTGTCAATGATATCTTCCTTGGGCAATGAGAAACTTTTTGTGCACAATTTGTTAATTTCGGTAACGTACTTTTCAGCAGCCAGTGGGAGAAAGTTTTTACTTCTTGATGTTTCATCGATTGCAGAAATCCGGTGGGTTTTCGTTTGTAAAGGGCTCCATTGGCTGTGATTAATTTTGAAATATTTTATATTCATCTAGAAAAGGATTCGAAAGACGTGCTCATTACAGCCGAAAATTCGGTGTCATTTTCTTGTTTAATTAAATGTGCCAGAAAATTAACAATATTTATTATTTGTTTCGTTTGAAGAGCGTTTTTTTACCTTCATTTTGTCTTTGTAGAATGCTAGTTTGTAAACTGCTGTCCAAAATGAACGTGACAAATACAAAGTCGAGAATATGTCCCCAAACGAGACAACCGATTGTAAAGATTTTTCAAAGGCATATGCAAGGCGAAACGCTAAGTCGACCTACCGAAGCAACATTGTGCTAGCTCCCATGGAAATATGAAAAAGACGACCATACGTCATTGAACTTGTAAGCACGTGACCTTGATAAACGTTTTTGCTGAGCAGGGTGCGGCAATTGAAGCACAGTTGGACTGTTGCTGGAAGAATGGCTCCACACCATCGTTTAGAAAAATCTTTGCGAGGAAGTGCGATCGGTAGATTCGAAGCAGTGCAATCGCAAGTCCAGGTAGCAAGATGGATGAATGTGTCGAAACAAGTGGGGTCCAATTTGTCGGCTACAGGTTATCTGGTGTAACCGTAATCGCACGTAGTTGAAACCATAACCTCACATAGATGAAAGAGAGTACTTACTTGTGTAATGGTAGTTAATGTGTGTTAGTGTGCGTTGTTGTTTTCTGTGTTATTTAGTGTTATAATAAATGATGCAATCAAGGTAAGCTATATGAAGTGTCTAAGTCAACTACAGGTATAAAATATAACACAATCTCTAGAGACAGTCCCAGGAAACCGAAACTATAACCAGAAGGCTGAGACAAGGACGTCCACGAGCCACAAGAAGTCAAGACCATCGAAATTTGTCTCAAACAGCTCGCCACCATAGTGATTTGACAGACAAGCAACACTTGTAGTAGCTCTTCTCTGCTAGGGTAACGGCGATATCGAAGAAAAAAGTTGAGGGAAGACTCTACGAGAGAGGTCTGCACGCTAGAAGGCCAATGGTCTGTGTCCTACTCACCATATCGCACAAAAGGGTCCGTCTGAATTGAGCCTGACAACATCACCCCCTGGATCCCTGATAAATGGGCTCTCTTCAGTGACGAGTCGCGGTACACTTTAAACACGGGTTCTCGATGTGGATACATTTGGAGAGAGGCGGGAAGTCGAAATCTTCCCACCAACATCAGGGAAATTGACCACGGTGGTGGTGGACTCCTCCTGGTTTGGGCTGACATCATGTTGGATGAACGCAAGCTGCGGAACGCTTTTCCAGGAGGCACCCTGACTCAGGGCTGTAGAAAGATCCCTGAGTCAGAGTGGGTACTCTCTCCAAAGCCCTCACCCTGACTGTTGCCCGTCCCAGGTATGACATCCTATGTATGGATTTTCAGGGGAGCTGTTTGTCCCCGGTTCCTTTTTAGGACGATAGCGCCCGTCACCATACAAGAACGTTAGAATAATACTTCTGGAGATGCCCTGAATCTCTTAACTATGAAGCCTCAAGGTGTGGGAATTTCACGTTGTTTATTTCAACTGTGTGTGCTTTGGAATTGCGTGGTGTTATGTTGCAGAAACCGTGTTAATATGAAACCGGAATGAATTATACTTCATACAAGAGTGACATTTCCAATTTTAACTTCATGTTTTGTTTAGAATTCGCACTACCGTTCGTATATTTTAAATAAAAATAAAAATGGGAAGGATCCTCAAAATAATTAGGATTTTATAAATTTATCATTTTCTCACGCATCGGTAGAAAGTTACGATGCAAAATTGGAAACATTTGCGACGAAAGAATGCGATTCAGCCAACACAAAATGCATTGCAATAGCCTTGAAAACCATCAGCTTTACCCACACTTTGACGGCATCCGCTCGCGAATATAGGCTTTACGCAAAGTGGCACTGCTCCATTAACAAGGGCATCTCCAGATATATTATTCTAACCTCCTTGTTCACATAGGGCTCGGCTGCTCGACGAATGCCTGAAGAGTGAGGATATTCACAAAATGGAGTGGCCCGCGAGATCTTCGATGACGCGATACAAAATGTCTGGGATGCCCTTGGAAGAGGAATTGCAAGTAGATTGCTTCTCCCAGATCCCTACCGGAACTACGACGCGCTTTGGCGGAGGAGTGGCACTTATTGCGTCAAACTCTCACTCACAGTGTTGTAAATAGCATGAGAACTCGTTGTGCTAGCAGTACCTGAGTATGTAATCACATTTCCTATTAGATTCTTGCGCAACTTTCTACATCACTTTTGGAATGTGTGCTGTCGTGCGCATGCTTCCTCCTCATGCTGTGATGTAATTCCTTTTCTGTTGTGTATTGTTGCGTTATCGATATATGTATGTCCGTAAGAACTGTCATTAAACACTGCCGTGGGAATTTTGCGTTCTTCATGATTTTGTGTTCGTCGCGTTAACTTTGGATACCATTGTAGAGCTTTTAATTTAACGATGCACGGATGAACCATTACATTATGACCACCTAACTAATAAACTGTTGGATCCACTTTAGCCCGCAAAACAGCGGTCACTCGGCAAGGTATCCATTCGATGAGGTGGCGATAGTTATCCTGAGGTATCAGGTACCATGATGTCCACAGAAGGTCCTCCAGTTTCCGTACTATTCAGGGTGGTGGCGATTTAGCGCGAACTCACTTTCCCAAGTCGAATCACAAATGTTCGATTGGGTTCATGCCAGATGAAATTGGAGGCCAGGGCATCAACAGAAATTCACCAGCATGTTCCTCGAGCCACTCCTTGACGATTCTGGCAATGCGGCTTGGCGCATTATCCTGTTGGTAATGGCCATCACCAGCAGGGAACACAATTGCCATGAATGGGTGAACTTGGTCCGCAGTGATGTTCAGATACCTGACAGCTGTCAGGGATTGTGCTATTGGGATAATTTGGCCTAAAGTGTCACAATAAAACCTCACCCACAGCATAATAGCACCGCCGCCGGCCTGTTTCCACCTAACAGTGCATCCAGGTGCCATAGCCTTCTTTGGTAATCGGCGTATCCGCGCTCGGCCGTCTACGTGATGCACCAAAGATCTTGATTCGTCAGACCAGGCCCCTTTCTTCCAATCATCCACGGTCCAATCTTGATGATCTTGTGCCTATTTCATGCGTTGTTGGCGATGACGTGCAGTGAGCATGGGGACCCGGCTGGGTCCTCGGCTACGCAGGCCCAATGCGCAGAAGGCTGCGATGAACTGTGTGCTGGGACACATTGCCCTGATCACCACTGTTGTAGCTGCGAGTGTTTTTGTCTCACTGTGGCCCTGCGGTTGCTGTGAGCAATGCGCGACAGCCTCCGCTTCTCTCTGGCATCAGTGAGCTGCGGACGACGCACGGCTGGACGACGGTTCGTCGTTTGTACACATTTTTTGATACGTACTCACTACAGCCGCACGTGAACATCCCACAAGCCATGCCGTTTCCGAGTGCGTAGTTCCGAGGCACCTTGCCATCCCAATTTCTCCTTTATCAAACTTTGATAAATCGGCAACTTTTTCCATTATGACTCCAAACACTCTACTAACCGAAAGCAGGTTTTAGGGTTGTATATATACCGCTCTGTGAACTTCACCTGCGCCACAGTTCGGTCTCCAGACGCGCTCATTTCTCTGGGCTTGGGGTGGTCACAATGGAATTGCTCATCGGTGTTTGTTTTAATTTCGGTTTTTGATTAAGGTGCTTTCAGTTGAAAATAACGGATGATGTGTTTCAGGAAAACACACTGGAGTGTGTTCAAGCAAAATACGTCGTGTGAAACGTTCGTTCATCAAGAATTCCGCTCGTAGTTATTGTTAATAACAGTACCTGCTTTCGGAGAATCCAGAGAACAAAGTGAACCGCCGGAAATTAGAAAGGAAATGTTAGCGCCCTCAGTTCGCATTTGCGACTTCCCCAAGTGACTCTCACCAAAATCGAAGAAACGTTTCAGCAAGCGAGAGATTCAATAACGACGTTGAACTCTCTCATGCATGAAGCGACTACAGATCCCAGATATCTGCACTCGCTGAATGGAAAACAGAATGCCGCAGGAATACATTCAACTTCGCTGTGGATTACGCACGAAAAGTATGTAATCTAAACTGAGTTTTCCGTAACAGTAAATTTAGATTAAAACTAAAGCTGTACTGTCCGACTCAAAGAGCGCTGCTCGTCACGGAAATGAAAGAGAAAGAGAGGCGCTTCTTTCTACAGCGAGCAGTGACAGTTGTTTTTTACGAACTGTTCGAAATGCGTCATCTAGATCGATGAAATTAAACGTTTGCTTATATGAAGAGCTTAGATTTTGGCGATGAAAGGAATTTATGAAGCGCTCCTATGCCCAACAAAATCAGCAAATACAAAGGCCGTTACATAAAGACTGAGAGTAATTTTTTTGAGTTTGGCAACAGTGCGAATGCGGAAAAATAACCACGCAGGCGACTAACTGAATCAAGGAAGTACATTGGCGTGCAAAAAGTAAAGACGACGAGACGGTTTTTCGAATGTAACG
The DNA here is from genome assembly GCA_039090855.1 of Macrothele yani. Classification (NCBI taxonomy): domain Eukaryota; kingdom Metazoa; phylum Arthropoda; class Arachnida; order Araneae; family Macrothelidae; genus Macrothele; species Macrothele yani. The sequence continues at coordinate 60,107,967 of CM077018.1, read as the reverse complement.
TCATGCAGAAGTGCTCCAAATCGACTCAAATCATACCATAAGGTCCCCAAGATGTAAGAATATGGGACAAGGGAGCAAAGCCGTCCAAACAAGGAATCCAAAGGATACAAAGGCACTTTATTGAAAAGGTAGCTACGAGCACAACTGGACAGAAGACAGAAACGTCCTTGTGACAGGCGGCTGCCAAGAAAAATCCAGTCTTTAGTAGGGGATACGATCACCCCTGACTGCGTTGCAGGATTTACAACGTCTGTCCATGCTGATGACGAGGTTGTCAAGGAGCTGTTGAGGCATCGCGGCCCATTCCTCTTGTAGCGCCAATCGCAGCTGCGGAACCGTTGCTGGCGGCTGGTGACGTGCTGTCAAGCGTCTCCAGAGAAGATCCCACACGTGTTCGATTGGATTTAGGGTCGGGAACCTTGCGGGCCAATCCATGCGTTGAATATCTTCACTCTCCAACAGCTCTGCGACAGCCACTGTACGATGAGGTGTAGCGTTGTCGTCCATGAAGAGGAACTCAGGACCCACAGCACCTCTAAACAGACGCATGTGAGGCAGGAGAGCCTCGGTACAATAGCGGACACTAGTGACTGAACCTCCTTCGAAGATGTGGAGGTCAGTACGGCTGCCAAGCATGATACCGTCCAAAACGAGAACTCCGCCTCCTTCAAACCGGTACCTTTCGATGATGTTGGAGGTGTGATTGCGTGTTCCCTGCTCTCTCCAGATGTGTATACGTCCAGAATCGCTCCTCAGACTAAATCGGCTCTCATCCGTAAAGAGAACTCGACCCCATTACTGATGTGTCGAGTTCTTGTGTTCCTGTCACCACAGAAACCGCCGTCTCCGATGAGCAGGCGTTAATGGCATACACCGTACTGGTCGTCGTGTAAATAGACCACCTTTGTGCAGCCTCCTGGCCACGGTAAAACGCGATAACGGACGTCCAGTTGTCTGTTGCATGTGCCTTGCGATTTCTCCTGCTGTCTCTTCTCGCCTGTAGGACAATATACCGGTCGTCCACCGCCGTGGTTGCTCGTGGACGACCACTGATGAACTCTCGGGCAGCTGTTCCTGTCGTTTGAAATGCTCTCCAAGCTCCTGAAACGATGCTGTGAGCGATCCCGAACTCCTCGGCTACACTAGTCACACTTCGACCTTCTTCCAACTTTCCAATGACGCGACCTCAAGTAAAGTAATCCAGATGTCGTCTACTGGATTGCCTGTGGGCCATATCACACGGTGGCAGCAACTCGACGTCGTTCAAACCGATGTACACCGTGCAATAGCTTTCACCGAATTGCTGAGCGTAAACCGCCCGTGTGCTTTATACCCTTCCGACACTCCCCCTCCACCCTACGTCATGCTGCATATATGCGCATGCCCTACCGTAACGGGCCCTAGTCCATCTCCTGAGTGGTCTTTCGGTCCGTTCTGCCTGCTCGTTCCGCTGTTATGCTAATTTCTCCTCTTTGTCCTTAATTTTTGCACACCAGTGTATCTATGATGACAGTTATTAGGCGTGGCAGACGATTCTGGTTTAGTTATTGCGCAGTTGTTTAAGGTGCGTCTGCACTTCACCATATAGCTATGGAAGTGAGTGATTCAGAGTTAAGAAGTGAAATGCGTTGTGCGATAAAATGTTGCTATCATTTGGGTAAAACGGCTCCGGAAACTCTTGATTTAATGAAACAAGCCTACAAAGATAAATGTTTGGGCGAGTCAACGTTTTGTAGATGGCACCATGATTTCAGAAAAGGGCGTTTGTCGGCAGAACTCGCTCCTAGGCCTGGTCGACCTGAAAGTCTTGTATTGTTAACACTGTTTGGGCAATCCCGCAAGAAGATCGTCGAATGGCGTGTGAAGACATAGCGGCGTCAATTAATATTTCAAAAACGTCCGCATTCTACTAGACAATTTACTGCTGCATCGTGTGCGCTCCGGATGGGTATCTCATCACCTAACGAGAGAACAATTGTTAGCCAGAGTTCAGGTGCGTCATGAGTGGAAGCAAATGATTGCAAAGGATCCAAACTTTCTAAACACAGTAATAACTGCCGATGAAACGTGGGCCCACTATTTCGACACCATCACGAAGCGTGCAACGAGTGTCTGGAAACACACAGGCTCGCCTCCTCCGAAGAAAGTCCGCCAAACCAAATCAGCTGGGAAAGTGATGATGATAATTTTCTTTGATCATAAAGGTGTAGTCTACCAGCATGCCGTTCCTCCACAAATTAGTGTCAATACTAAGTATTACATTTCAGTCTCGAATCGTCGACCGGAACTGGTGGGCAAGTGGACCCTACCCCATGATAACGCCCGCACGCATGTGGCTGCTTGTGTTCGTGTCTTACGAAATGCAGTATTGAAATCATGCCACAGCCTACCTACAGTCCTGATCACACCCCGTGCGATTTCTGGTTATTTCCAACAATGAAGGAGAAGTTCCTTGGAGCAACGTTCAACACAGATGCCGACGTTGTTCAGGCTATACAGGGGTCGCTAAAGCAGCTCCCACAAATACCTTCGCCACATGCTTTGAAAAGTGGACTGAAAGTTGGGACCGTTGCATATTATCCGAGGGAAGATAGTTTGAGAAGGAATAACAGTATTTTGCTGTACCTATCCCCAGTAGCACACTGACATTGGCCAACGGTTGGCCTAATGATATTTTTGCGTCGGCAGCGTTGGGCGAAGGTTGTGTTGTTTATCGAAGATTGGCCAACGATTTTTCCAACCGCACATGGCCAACCATTTATCAACAAATGACCACTTAATGGTTGTCCGATGGTTGTCCAACAACACATGACCAACCATGGTTGTCCAAGAACATATGACCAACCATGGTTGTCCAAGAACACATAACCAACCATGGTTGTCCAAGAACACATGACCAACCATGGTTGTCCAAGAACACATGATCAACCATGGTTGTCCAAGAACACATGATCAACCATGGTTGTCCAAGAACACATGATCAACCGTGGTTGTCCAAGAACACATGATCAACCGTGGTTGTCCAAGAACACATGATCAACCGTGGTTGTCCAAGAACACATGATCAACCCTGGTTGTCCAAGAACACATGACCAACTATGGTTGTCCAAGAACACATGACCAACCATGGTTGTCCAAGAACACATGACCAACCGTGGTTGTCCAAGAACACATGATCACATTGGAAAACTGTTTGCAACAGTTTTCCAATGTGGGTCCACCCGTTGAACCAACACATATCCAATTGTTGGCCGCCGAGTCGCCTGTTCGCTGGGCCGACCGTTGAAAGCCCACGGTTGGTCCAACATAATATTGCTATCTGGGATATTTCCTCATTTCGTGTGATTTTATTCTCAATTTTGATGGAACGGCCGTCGTAAAAATAAATCTGCGTAAGTCATGTATTTCAGATTTTTCAATAGATAAACACAGACCTGCAAAATTTGAGTCACTGAAAATTGTCTGCAAGTTTTTGGCTAATTCTTTGGAACGCGAAAAGAATTACTGCATTTCACCTAAGTGAGAAACCAGACAACTCAGTGTTTGCAAACTTCGTTATACCGAAAACCGACTTCCACTAATGATGTCATCCCGGCGAAGTCGTTCCATCCAATGTCACATAAATTAGCTGCCATACACTGTTAAAATTTTTGTAGTAGGTTGCACCAGAAAGTGGTGCTACAACAGCTGCACCACTTTCCGAAAAAAGGTACACCATTGTGTGGTGCAAACAAAACCTAATAAAATGGTGAAATCTTGTACCGTAATGATGTGCAGCCTCATACGATAAGGTGGTGCAAAGTTGTACCACGTTATTGAGTTTTGTTTGCACCACACAATGGTGTATTGTTTCTCAAAATGTGGTGCAGCTGGTGTAGCACCACTTTTTGGTGCAACCTACCACAAAAGTTTTAACAGTGTAAGATTCCTTGTGCGTAGGGCCATTACTCACTCGTCAAATACCAAAATTAGGAAATTGGAACTTAAAAAGGTGTGTGAAATACACTGACGGAAAAAAAATCCCAACACCAAGAAGGGGTTGTGTTAGATAAACGACAGTTGGTAGGCGGTGAGAGTACATCTGTAAGATGACGTCTATGCAAAGTTCGCGCTCGGCGCATACGTGTGGCGCTAGTAGCGCCCCTCGGAACATGCAAAGCAGGTTTGCTGTAAATACGCGCTGTAACGTTTGTGAGCGTTAGTTATCGTTGAGATTCCACGTAGTGTGTTGATGTTAGTCAAGAATGCCTTTAAAAAGACGAAGAAGCCATTATCAACAGCTCACGGTGTTTGAACGAGGTCGTGCAATAGGGCTACGAGAAGGTGGATTTTCTTTCCACAATATCGCAGAACGACTTGGCAGGAATGTAGCCACTGTGCATGATTGTTGGCAGCGGTGTTCAAGGGAAGGTACTGCCTCAAGAAGACCGGGTTCCGGCCGGCCACGTGGCACTACTGAGAGGGAAGACCGCCGTGTACGGCGTATGGTCGTGGCGCATCGTACTGCGTCTGCGGCAGCAATTCGAGCTGCAGTTGCCACCACAGTGACACAACGAACTGTTACAAATCGGTTACTTGATGGACAGCTCCGAGCTAGACGCCCTGTATCGTGCATTCCACTTACTCCAAACCACCGCCGTTTGCGTCGTCAGTGGTGTCAAGCTAGAGCTCATTGGAGGACGGAGTGGAGATCTGTTGTGTTTTCTGATGAAAGCCGGTTCTTCCTGGGTGCCAGCGATGGCCGTGTGTTGGTTAGAAGGAGGCCAGGTGAGCGCCTGCAACCAACCTGTCTGCGGCCGAGACACACTGGACCTACACCTGGAGTTATGGTCTGGGGAGCAATTTCCTATGACAGCAGGAGCACTCTTGTGGTTATCCCACGCACCCTGACGGCACAGTTGTACGTCGGTTAGGTGATTCAGCCTGTTGTGCTGCCATTCATGAACAGCATTCCAGGGGATGTTTTCCAACAGGATAACGCCCGCCCGCATACCGCTGTTGTAACCCAACATGCTCTACAGAGTGTCGACATGTTGCCGTGGCCTGCTAGATCACCAGATCTGTCACCAATCGAGCACGTATGGGACATCATTGGACGACAACTCCAGCGTCACCCCCAACCAGCATTAACCGTCCCTGTATTGACCGACCAAGGGCAACAGGCATGGAACTCCATCCCACAAACTGACATCCAGCACCTGTACGACACAATGTATGAACGTTTGCGTGCTTGCATTCAACATTCTGGCGGTTACACCGGTTATTAATGTACCAGCATTTCACATTTAAAATGGCTCTTCTCGCGCTTACATTAAGCTGTGATCTTGAAACCTTAATCGATTAACTATGTTACCTATACAAATGTATTGCCGCCATTTCATTCCTCTACAACTATTTTTTCGTGGTGTTGGGATTTTTTTCCGTCAGTGTAGCTAGGACTTATGGCTATACTGACTCCCTTGTACATAGCATTTTTCGTCAATTATTCCATGTACATGACCTCACCTTATCGAGAGAGCCCAGGAGTAGTAGGTATGTGGGATCGATTAGTTTTGTACCATGTTTGGTCAGCATTTTAAAGAATGTGTATAAAACACATGGAATCGGTTTTGGTGTCAAAACAAGAAATATTTTTCAGAGCATTAGGAAAGATCGAGACTCAGTACATAAGAACAATAAATTTGGTGTATATAGCATCCCACTCAAAGCGACAGACCCGTCTGCGGTTGACCAAGTGTACATCGGTTCCACTTCAAGAACTTTGAATACCAGAGTGAAGGAACACATGTACAATGTCCGAGTGGGGACCCAAAACAACCGCTTTCTCCCGATTAGTTGACTCTGGAACCCATGTACCAATCTGGACAGAAGCGGAGATCCTCGCCACACCAAGTAAGAAGTCTCAATTAACATTTACTGAAAGTTTATTTATTGCACGGAAGGGGCATATGTTTTGTAATGACTCTGTTCCATACGTCATACCTAGACCGTGGACATTTATGTTTACTGATTACAGTGCACATCCCCGGCCAATTTAATATGTTGCTGCTTGACTTAATCATTATTGTATTGCAATATATTTGTTTTCGTTTACACACCAGATGGCAGTTCGCAAATTGCGTCATTAGTTGAAATTATAAATTGTCTGTATCGAGCCCATAGTACCTCTTTTTTATGTATATGATGATGGAACCCGGTGGTGCGGGGTATCCGAAAGATCTTATACGTTTTGCTTTTATACTCTGCGTATTTTAATTAAACGTAACCGGAGGTTCCACGGTGAGCCCTGGTTTATATCGTGCATAGACGGCATTCAGTTTATTAGTATAATTCTAAAGGGCTGATTTCAAAAATGACTACGATTTTTCCTCTGAGACATAAGGATTTTTAAAAAAAAATGGATGTGAAGACTGTAACGTACTACTAACGTAAAGCACGCGTGAAGACGACAAATATGCAAAGATACATTCTGTCCGTGTAGCTTAGTTGGGAGAGCAACCCACTCCGGATTGAGGGGGCGCGTATTCGATCGCCGTGACGAATAATTTTTTTTGTTTTCGCATTGGCGTCCGAACATAAAAATTGATGCATACTGGGCGTTGGGTTCTTCGAGTAATGCGTGATGTTTGTTCCACACATCGTCAGGAATGAATGGAATTTCGTTCTTCGCTTCAAAAAAAAAAAAAAAAAAAAAAAAGAGGGAGATAATGTGACATTCACGTATCTAGACGAAAAATCTGCAGCGATTCATTCTGTCCGTATAGCTTAGTTGGGAGAGCAACGTACTCCGGAGTGAGGGGGCGTAGGTTCGAATCCGTCACGGACGAACTTGGTGTTTCCACAAGATATAGGAAAACAGCATACTCACATGTATTCTGATGAAAGTTTATTCTATTACAAAAAGCTGAAGAAAAATTTTATGTACAAAAATTGTGCGAAGAACCATTTTGAAATGCACATTCGAGTCACATTACTGCGATCACATCCTACTTTTGACGTCAACAGCCAATGAAAGAAGGCAGGTGACGTGAGCTGGCTTGGAGCGTATATAAGGTGTGCTGTAGGCAATCTGAAAACATATTACTCGTTGCTGTCATGGATAAAAAGAGCGATTTATCATTTTTGCAAAAAGGGATGATTATCGGCTTAAGGGTGGCAGTATTTCTGAAACAGCGCAGTTTGTGAACTGTTCGCGTGCTGCTGTGGTTAAAGTGTATCGTGATTGGAGAAATGGCACCATTGCGAATAAGCGGCGTGGAAACTGAGGAGCACCACGTGCCATTGGTGTGAGAGGTGAACGTCGTCTGCGAAGGTGCATGAGGGGTGATCGACACAATACAGTGGAGCAACCCACTGGCCGAATGAACCAGGGGGCTACCGGAAGTGTGTCTAAAACGACAGTTCAGCGAACCCTGCTGCGTATGGGGCTCCGATGCAGACGGATGGTCACTGCACCTATGCTAACCAAGGTGCATCGGCAGAAAAGGCTTACAATTCCACGGCAGTATCGGAATTGGACCTCCGCTGATTGGCAAAGGATTGCCTTCTCCGATGAGTCACCTTTTATGCTTCATCGAACGGATTGATTTTGGCGTTTAAGGATAGAAACATCGGAGAACAAACACTCTTCAACCATTGCTGGAAGAACACAAGCTAGTGGGGGCAGCGTTATGGTGTGGGGAATGTTTTCGTGGCATTCGTTGGGTCCACTCATACCTGTGGAAGGCACTATGGACCGAATTCGTTATGAATCCATCCTTGCAGACCACGTACACTCATACATGCTGACTGCTTCCCTGGGGCGGATGGGATCATTCAGCACGACAATGCGACGTGTCACCCAGCTAGAAATGTCCAAGAGTGGTTGGAAGAGCTCGCTGATGATTTCAAAGTACTTCCCTGGCATCCTAATTCCCCAGACGTAAATCCAATCGAGTATATGTGGGATCACCTCGATCGTGTTGTTCGTTTTATGGATCCTCCACCACACACTCTCCAGCGGCTGCTAGATGCACTGCAGTCAGCATGACTTCACATACCTGTGAACACCTTCCAGCACCTTATTGAGTCACTCCCAGCCCGTCTAGCAGCTGTCCGCGCTGAACATAGCGGTTACTCTGGATATTAGCTAGTGGTCACAATAATGTGACTCGACCGTGCAGTATCTACATTCAGTAGACAATACATCAGAGATAGGGGTGATGGTTAGTTGACACTGGCATCCCCCTCGCGCAGAGTGGAATAAACCCAAACTGCACGCCGGTGACAACTTGGCGGAAGTCAGGATTTTTAACAGTGTATGGTAATCGTCGAACATGGGTAGACGCGGTTACCTGAGCGAGTTTGATCGTGGACGCTTTGTCGTCTCAAGACAGATGCCCAAGTGATAAGAACTCTAGGATTCCTGAGGGCAAACGTATTAAGGGTGTACCTCGAGTCAGGGGCGGATTGGCTCACCGGGATACCGGGACATTTCCCGGTGGACCACTCAAGAAGTGTCCCACTTTCTGGTATTCTTTTTGTCTGGAATATTTTGAATTAAGGAAAGATTATTTTGGTACTTATGGATAATAATCGTTAACTTCATTTAAGGTTTATATGTACCTATCACAAAAAGTTAGCTCCTTAGAGAGAGAGAGAGAGAGAGAGAGAGAGAAAGAGTACCGCCGAAACAAGCACGCCGTTATAAATTAATTTAGCTACAGCTGACAAACTACAGTTAGACGTACACTGAAGAGCAATTGAATTGGAGACAGCTGGCGTTATGCAAATGTGGCGCTGTGGGCGGTCCTGTAAACGAAAACGACATGACGTATGCAGCGATCCGACAATATAAGGAGTGATGCGACGGGAATCAGTAAAGGTCGGGAGCAGTATGGGAAAGACGAAGGATCTAAGCGCATTTGATCGTCGGCAAATTCTCGGGGCCCGACGAATGGGTCACTCCATCTCGAAAGTCGTGCAGGCACTGGGATTTTCACGAGCCACTGTCTCACGGGTGCACTGTGAGTACGTTGAATCCGGTAAAACCAATCCTGCAAGGGCCAACTGCCGTGGACAACAGCGTGTGAGTGAGCGGGGTCATCGTCGACTAGCTCGCATTGTAACAGCGGATAGACGGGCCACAGTGCAAGAAATCACTCGGCAATTTAACGCTGGTGCACAAAAACGTGTAAGCAGTCACACCATCCAGAACCATCTCCTCGCTATGGGGTACAGAAGCCATCGTCCCACGAGGGTACCGCTGCTGAGCACATATCACAGGGTGCAAAGATTACGCATGGGCGCGGGAAAATCGCCACTGGACCCTAGACATGTGGAAAAATGTTGCCTGGACTGATGAGACGAGATTCACGTTGGTACATGCGGAAGGAAGGATACGAGTACGGCGCAAACCACATGAAGCGATGGATCCTTCTTGCCAGCAGGGTACTCTTCAAGCTGGTGGGGGTGGCATTCTTGTCTGGGGACTGTTTACGTGGACTGAAATTGGACCCCTGGTACTTGTGACATCGTCCCTCACAGGTCAACGTTACCGGGATATCCTGGACGAACGTTTTCTCCCGTTTGTGCGGGTTTAACAACCCACTGGGGACCTCATCCTGCAACAAGACGATGCACCGTGCCATCGCTCCCGAATTGTATCCGAATGGTTGAATAAACACTCCACCGACGTGACGTCGCTTCCTTGGCCAGCTCGACAACTCGATCTGAATTCCATCGAGCACATCTGTGATGCCATCGAGAGAGATGTTCGAGGCCCCGACCCCCTCCATGAAATCTTCGGGAACTGTGGGAGCTTGTTCAGAGGTCGTGGATCCGTATGGCTTCCCAACGCTTCCGGTGTCTTGTCGCTCCATGCCGAGACGAATCGCCGCCGTCATCAGGACGAAAGGTGGTGCTACACTTTACTAGACAGGTATCTCTAATTCAATTGCTCTTCAGTATAAGTCTTTGGACTTGGAGCACAGGGTCATTTGTAACCGCTATCCTCATATTTTAATCTTGAAGGAGGCACGGATATCCACTGTGATAGTTCATCATCTCCATTACCATATCCACAGGCTAGCACAGAGCCAAATCAATTTTTTGGCAGAGGTATTTTGAGATCCGTGTCTCGTCCTAATTTATCTTGAAAGAAACAACGATTTACCAGTACTAGTTCATCGATCAAATTGGTGAATCATGGATCAAAAATAATGGGTAGACTTAAGAAAGGGTTTACTCAAGGACGAGGTACCAATATCATTACGAAGCATGCGATCAATAACCAAATAAGTATAAAAATTATTTGCGTAGGAAAATTACTATGTGGCATGTGAACATTTCAACTTTCAGAATGATTTATTTGGAAATGGGGCCTTTAAGAGACACGTGATTTTTCTTTCGTCTAAAACAATTTTTTTTAAAGGAAAACAGTGTTCTGGTAAAACACCACGTTTTGAGCGTGCTTTGATTAAATTTAGATTCAAGTTTCAGAGGATTTTCAAAATTCTCTCACTGCTAAATCGTGCTTAAAATTTGTCCACAACTGCATTAGTCTAACAATGTATTTTCAACAGTTCTCTTTCTACCAGAATCTGATACTTTTGTCATGAGGGTATATCGTGTGTAACTTTTGCTGGTGGTGCTATTAGAATTCACGTCTTTGTACTCCGGAGCGGGATGTTCTCCCGACTGAACTACGCCGGCAAGTCTTATCGCTGCAACTTGCCGGTTTGACTGATGCGTCATCTCATTGGTACGTCACAAGGAATTTTATCAGGTGTTCCGCTGAAAGAAGGTGTGCTTTTATACTGGACCGCAAGGCTAAAATTCCCGGCCCGGTTTGGTCGTCCCAATCCGCCCCTGCCTCGAGTACACAATCGACGGACGTACCATCTCGCCAGTGGCGTGGTGCAGGTATCCCAACTTGTAGATGCTTCTCTCCGCTGGAAGTCTCTTTCCCAAATTGACCCCTCTCTTGCTGACACTCCCTTACATCGCGCCCAACTCCGGTTGCTTCATATTCAGCTTCAACGCCTTTACCCGTCCCTCGTGAATTCTTATGGGTTAATTGTTTCTTCTTCGGCGTCCCCTTGCCTTCCTTTTCTGGTTTATTTGAATGATGTTCCCTTTCCGGTGCATCAAGTTACTGCAAAACTCTTGTACCGCCACTTTCTTACTTATTTTAGAACACCTCTCGCTATTCCTTTTGTGCCACCTGATGAAACCTCTCAGACATGGATCGATTCACACACTTCTCTGGCTTCCAAAAAAGCTACTGATATTCATTGGCTCCATCTTCATTGTCGCTTGCTCACACCACGGACTCTTCATCGTTTTGGTCGCCTGTCTTCTCCCTTGTGTTTTTTCTGTTCAACGCTCGGTGATGTTCATCACGCATATGACTCCTGCTTAGTTTTACAGCCTCTTTTTTCATTGATGTTTGCTCTTCTCTCCAAGGTCTGTCTTTCCTTTCACTCTGTTTCACATTACTATTTTCTTCGCCGTCATCATCCTTCCGCTGCTGTTCACAATCCAGTTTGCGCGTTTTTAATTTTACAGGCCAAACTGACTATTTATTTATACTATCATACCAGTGTTGATCGGCCTGCTCTTCGTCGATATCATCCTGCGAGAGTTTTTCTGTGCCGTAGGTTTCGTTCCTCGATCAAGTCCGACATCCAACTTGAGTACGAGGTAGCTCTGGCCCGGCAGGCAGTTCCTGCTTTCTTCTCGATCTGGTCCCCACCTCCCCTGGTTTCGGGTTGAGCATGGGTTGATTCAATTCGTTTGATCAGTTGTTTTTTCTTGTTTTTGTTATGGTGTACTGGTTTCTTCACTTTGTTTGTTTTTGCTTTTCCGGGTTGTTGTCTTGTTCTGTTTTTGATTGAGCTGCAGGTTTTTCCCCTTGTATTCATTCTTTTCCTCTGATGCTGTTTTTTTTGCGTTTTGTGATTTTTTACCTCGTTTTCCTTTTTTTGTTTTTGTTTTTATGATGGCCCTTTGGTAATGTTGTACTGTTTTGCTTTCTTGAGATTCCGGTCTTTTTGTTGTTTTTTCTCCTGTGCTTTGTTAGCTCATTCTACTGGTCGGTATATTCTTTCTTGGATAGTGCTTTTCTTTACTTTTCCTCTTACTAGCGGCCTCGGCCTATTTGTCTGAATTTTCTTGTCGTTTTGCGCTGTGATTGGATGTTTTACAGCTAGTTGCTTTGAGTTTTTTCTGTCTGGAGTCCGTGGGCATTTGTGTTCCTGTGTTCTGTGTGTATTTTTTTTTCTGGTTCTTGGTGATGCTGTGCAATCGGTTATTGGCTTTTTTGTATCGGTATTTTAGTTGAGTTGTTTGTCTATGTATTACTGTGTGCTTACTTTCTATGTTTTCGTCGGACACAGTTGTTGGTCGACGCATTTCTTGTTGTGGTGTTTTGTTGTACTGGTTGGCCACCAATTGTTTGTGATCAGTGTTATTGTTTGTAATAGTGTGATGCTTGTTGGGTGTTGTTGTTTTCCGTTGGGCTAGTCTGTGTTGTCTAGTTTTGCAAAGTTTGTTTGGCGTGTTGTGTTTCTTTTGTGCTTGTTTGTTTGTTGTTCCTGATCTCTTTTGTACTGTATGTGGTATTCCCGTGTTTTTGTAATTGCTCTTGCTTTTTGCACGTGTTTTGTTTAGTTGTTCGGATGGCGGCTGTCCTACTCGCTCTGCTCCTGTGTGAGTTTTTTAATACTGAGATTGTATTTTACCTAGACTGCTAATGTGATAATCTTGTTTGTTATTTGTTTGTGCATGTTCTACTTTAGTGTTTCAGTTGGATCCGCAGTTTAGGGAGCCTTTTTTTTCTCATGCCCTGTGTTTCATGTTCACTTGTTTTGCTTTTTTTTTTTTTTTTTTGATGCACTTTGAATTACTTAGTGGGGCCTGCTGGTCTCGTTGTGTTTTTCATTGAGTACTCAGCCTTATCTCTCGTTTTCTATACAGTGTGCTTCTCGTGCGTATCTTGTCTATTGGGTTACGTTGACCCAAGGAGTTGGCCAATGCACTATTTCAGGGTTGTTTTGTTTTGGTGTTGACTGTGCATTTTAGGGATTCTCATGTGCGACTCTTGCGGGGCTCCTTTGCCTTGTGCTCATTTTTTTTACTGGGCCTCTTATGTTTTTTCTTGACTGTATGCGACTACACGTATAGTGAAGTAGTCAGTCAAGGCAGTTTTTGTCTTTGATTATGTTTTGAGTGCACTTTTTGTGTTTTCGTTTTTGTGTTTCTTTGCACTCAAGCTCTGGTTCTACGTCTTGCTTCGTGTTTCTCCTGTCTGGGCTTTTCCTGTAATATTGTATTTTTTCTCCGCCCAGCCTTCTGTTGACGTGCACGACTGGACGTACTTTGTGTTGTTTTCAATGTGTTATGGTGCTTTGGGATATTGTTTCCGCGTGATTCTCTCTATAACGCCACGTCGGCTTTCAGAGTTTGTCAACGCGCGACTTCTTGTTTTGAGTGTGGAAATTTGAATTGAGTGTGATTTTTTTTTGTGTGAACCTCGTGTGCCTTTTTGGCTACATTTATTTTGTCTGATGCAGCGGATTTTCCCCTTATTATCATGTATTCTTCTGTATAGTGTTCCTTCTGACATACATGCGTCACTTCGTATTTCGTTTTTAGTTATAGCGGTTGGTTAACACCCCTCTTCATGTGCACCGTTTTTTGTTTTTTATGTTCTTCTTGTACTAATGTTTTGGCCGCTGCTGCATGTTTTCAGAAGTACAGTTTTGTTTCTCCTGCCGCTGTCTTGCAGTGTCAGTCAATTTGTGTTGTGGTGTATTGTTGTTGTGTTTTGTACCTGTCAATGCACTGTTTCCATTGCATCTCGCATGTTATTTCTCAGTGTCGTTGTATTTCCTATCCTACCTGCCTGCCTTCGTGTAAAAATAGGATGAGAATGTGCTTATATTTAATTAGGGTGATTTGTTCTGCGTGTTTCTTCGACTATGCGTGTTGTTTCTTTTCTTGTGTCACGACGACCAAGAATGTTGATCAACTCGCCTCTTTTGTATGTGACACTTTGTCTTGAGTGTAAAGTTCAGCTTCACTTGTGCAAACCTTTTCTGCATTCATTTGTCATGTGTTTAATTTCCTTTTTTCTTCGGTGTTTTTTTTATGTAGTGTTTTTTTATGGTTTTGTTACTGAATTGTTGGGTCATACTTCCGTAATAGCAGTTCTTTGCAGTTCTGCTGTTTCGTAACTCTCATGTCACTTTTATTAGGTTTTGCATTCCCTGCCCTAGATTCTTGATTTAGTGCAGGACTGGTATTATCTAGTAACTTTATTTAATAGTGTTATTTGTTCTGTGTACTTTGACGGCTCTGAGTGTTGATCTTCGGTTGTGTCACGCACGCCTGAGGAGTTGGCCACAGCGTTTACTCTTTTGTAATGTGCATGAATATTTGTTTTGAGAGTGTGGTTTCAGTTTTGCTTGTACACACTTTTTCTGCACTCCTTTGTCTTGTGTTTTACAAACGAAACAAGGTAATTTTTTTTTACTATTCAGCGCTTTTCCTATAGTGTTTAACTGAATTAGATTGTGAACTTTTGGGTCATAAATCAGTTACAGCAGTTGGTTGCAGCTCTGCTTGGCCCTAGTTTTTTGTTGTTTACAGTTCTATTGTGTGTTTCCTATAACTGTTTTTTTTTTCAGGATTTCTCGCACCATGATTTTGCGTCCGCACTGTTATGTACTAGTCTTTGGAATGTGTTTTCTTCCCTCACTCTAGGGTTTGGGTTTTGTGATGTTTTTCTTGTTTTTTTGTTTTCTGTGTTACTTTTTTATCTATATATATTTTAATCTTGTTCTAATATTACCAATTTTCTTTACTCCTTTCCTTTGTGTTGCGACTTCTTGGACTCGTCTCTTTTAATACAGTCTCATGTGACTGAAGCGTATCACATGTACCTTGCTTTTAGACTAATAAAGGTTTATTTTGAAGGCAGTGGTCTAACCGCTGGCTTATGATCATTCGTCCGTCAAGAGTCTGGGTTCGAATCCCGGTGAGGCATGGATGTTGTGTTTGTCTTACGGCACTGACTCTCTCCCTTCCCTGGAGTCAGTGTTCCTAAATTAAGGACGGGCGCGTTGGCCTCTGATCATTCGTCGGAAGGGGTCCGGGTTCGAATCCCGGTGAGGCATGGATGTTGTGTTTGTCTTACAGCACTGGCTCTCTCCCTTCCCTGGAACCAGTGACTCTAAATTAGGGACGGGCGACTGCTTATAGCCCATTAAGTTGCTCACGGTGGTCGTTAAATCTCAAAAAAAAAAAATAAAAAAAAAAAAGGACGGGCGACTGCTTATAGCCCATTGAGTTGCTCACGGTTGTCGTTAAGCTTTCAATCAATCAAAAAAATGTCTTTCGGTGCAAAACGTTATTTTTTAAATGTTTCTTTTAAACGTAAATCTGCCGCCCCGGTGGCGCAGTGGTCTAAGCGATGGCCTCTGATCATTCGTCCGAAAGGGGTCCGGGTTCGAATCCCGGTGAGGCATGGATGTTGTGTTTGTCTTACGGCACTGGCTCTCTCCCTTACCTGGTACCAGTGACCCTAAATTAGGGACGGGCGATTGCTTATAGCCCATTGAGTTGCTCACGGTGGTCGTTAAACTTCCAGTAAAAAAAACATAAATCTTTAATAAACATTTATTCTCACGTGATTCTAGTTACTATGAAAAAAATTCATATTTTTTCCCAGTAACCAGAATTCCGTGGAAATTTCTCGACAAAGTAAATATTACCTCTACAGTTAGACAATATAATGAACTTCTTTTCTCCTGCTATTACACGCACTTTCCATAATTTTCGTCCTAGAAAGAATCGGGAAATATTCGTCATGCGTTCATGTATGCGATAAAACACAATTTTTTCATTGTGTCTCCCAAAGACAGTGATACCGTTTTTTTTTAACTTTTTTTGAGGTTTTAACGACCACCGTATGCAACTCAATGGTCTTTAACCAGTCGCCAGCCCCTAATTTGGGGCCACTGACTCCAGGAACGGCAGACAACCAGTGTCGTAAAACTAACATAACATCCATGTCTCACTGGGATTGGAACCTCGCCCATCTCGGACAAATGATCAGAAGCCATCACTTAGACCACTTGCCCACCGTAATAGCTAACGGCACCATCCACTGTAAGAAATAAGTGGTGTGAATTCACGGAAAATTTCTGAAAATAACGTGCAGCAAAGTTGCCGTTAGGTATCCGTGTTTTAACGAAATTTCCGTTTTTTAAAATTCCCGTTTATTTTAACTTCCGTATTTTCACAGGTTTTCCGTAGTCAGAAATTCCGTTTATTTCAGAAAAAAAAATCTATTTCAGATTTTTCCGTATTTAAACTGGAATTCAGCAAAATCGACGACCCTACAACTTTCAGCACTTACCCCAGATAATCCTTCCGCTGCACGCAGGGTTGAACCCCCGGCGTTTGGGTTGGTTCGAGACGTAACGCAGGCCTTCAACCACTGAGCCACAAACGCTCAGCACACCGGGTCACGCACATCGTAAAATAAATTACGCGACGACGAATTTTTTTATTTTTTGTCATTAATGCGAGTGATTTAGTTGTTTTATTTTCTGTTCGGGCTTATTTTTCTGAATAGGTTTGTAATAATTATTTTTTTATCTTTTCACAAATTAAGCATTTTCCATCGTGATTTTTCAAAGCAACAAAATGCTTTGCAACATGATTTTTATAAACTCACAATGACTTTCAGTTATCTTTAACAAGTTAGAAAAATCATGCAATGCATTGATTATGATACGCTTTCCAACATACCAGAAATCATTACTCAAGTTATGAGGATAATGGCTGTAGAATAAATCTCGCTCCTGTGCCCTGACCTTTGACCCCATTTCGATTATATTAAATAGAATTGGTTCAGTTTATGTCCGGAACAATATACTTAAGTTTTGTCGCAATAGAAACATTTTTAATCAAGTTATGAGGATAATACCTGTGGAATAAATCTCGCTCCTGTGTCTTGACCTTTGACCCAATTTTGATGATATTCAACAGAGCCGGTTCAGTATACCTCCGGAACAACATGTTAAAGTTTTGTCGCAATCGAAGTATTTTTTATGTAAGTTATGACGCATAAGGGCGGTGGAATGGATCCCGCTCCTATGTCCTGACCTTCGACACCATTTCGCCCAATTTCAATAGGGTTCGTCCCCAGATGGTCCCCCACCACATACTAAAATTTCATCAAAATCGAAACATTTTTACAGGAGTTATCGCGCGGATGGACAGACAGGCAGACAGACGGACAAGGCTGGAACATATACGCTTATTCAACCTACGGTTGGAAAGCGTAAATAAAGTTAAATGTACTTTTTACTCTTTACTCTTGAAATTACTCTTGATAGCTATAACAGCTTTTATCTTAAGTTGTCCAAAGACAGATACATAGACATCGTATAATCATCTGTACAATAAGTTAAGTACCTGGTTACTTACAGTAACTCAATACATAATAAGTAGCTAGTGCACAAAAAAACAGAGAGGAGAAGAAATACCTCAATAAATAATATTCATGAGCAGTGGCGTCACCAGGAATGATATATCGGAAGGGGGGGGGGCTAAACCCATCCGTTATATATCATCATCATCATCATCATCATTGTCAACCGTTATCAATCCACTGCTGGACGAAGGTCTTCCCAAGTTTCCTCCACAACGGTCTGTCTTGTGCCAGTCTCCTCCATGTCACTCCCGCATACTTTCGAATTTCATCCACCCATCTCCCATGTGTCCTTCTTCTGGGTCTTGTCCTCTCCTTTGGAATCCAATCTACAATTTCGGCTGTCCATCGATGGTCTGTCCTTCTGGCAGTATGTCCAGCCCATTGCCATTTCAGGGATTTAACTCTGATCATGATGTCTTCCACTCTTGACATTTTTCAGATCCACGAGTTCCTCTTCTTATCTCTCCTGGTTACACCAAGCATGCACCTCTCCACGCCGCTTTGAGTTGTCTGCAGCCTTTGTATGTCTATTTTAGTTAAGGTCTACGTCTCTGCACCATACGTAAGCACTGGAAGGATGCATTTATCAAACTCTTTTTTTAAGACATAATGGCATATTGCTCTTGAAAATTATGCTGTTTCTTCCAAAAGCTCTCCAGGCAAGTATTGTACGGCGATTAATTTCTTCATCAATGTGATCCTCACTTGATATCTGCTGTCCAAGATAAACGTACGTGTCTGTTATCTACAGTTTTTCTCCATCAATCGATAAATCTTTATTTCTTGTAAAAGCATTGAACATCACTTTTTTCTTCTGAAAGTTCATTTTTAATCCCACTTCTTTACTCTTGTCAGCAAGTTCCTGGATCATACTCTGCAGCTCTGATGGGGTAGTTGGAAAAATGACTACGTCATCAGCAAAACGAAGGTGGGTTAGATAATCTCCATTAATCTTTATCCCTTTGTTTTCCCAGTTCAGTGATAGAAATACATTTTCCAATGTGGCATTAAAAAGCTTCGGAGATATGGTGTCACCTTGTCTCACTCTCTTTCCAATTTTTATGTGTGTTGTATTTTCAAACAGCAAAATCTTTGCACTTGCATTTTCATAGATGTTATTAATAATATTAATGTACGCATCTTCAATACCGCAGGATTTCAGAGCCATTGTAACTGCTGATGGTTTCACCGAATCAAAGGCTTTTTCATAATCGATAAAAGCCATGCACAATGGAAGTTCATATTCCCTCACTCTTTCAATTAGTTCTCTCAGTACGTGGATATGATCTATTGTGCTGTAGCCACTCCTGAATCCAGCTTGTTCTCTCGGTTGAGCCATGTCCAGTGTTACCTTCAAGCGGTGTGAAAGAACTTTAGTGAAGATTTTATAAACCACTGATAGGAGGCTGATAGGTCTGTAGTTCCTGAGATCCTCAATGTCACCTTTTTTATGTAGCAGGAACACTGTAGCGTTGTTCCAATCCTCAGGAATCTTCCCTTCATTAAGGCATCGAGTGAAAATTTGGGCGAGTACTGTTTCGATTTCTCCACTTGCTTCTTGTGCGATGTCTACAGTAATTCCATCTACTCCTGGAGCTTTTCCCCGGTTCATGTTCTTGATTGCATGTGCAACTTCTACTGGGAGTACTGGAAGAACTCTGGTACTAGTACCTTTCATGATGTCTGAAGTACATGAATCATCCCTTTCATATAATTTGGAGTAGAAATCTTTCACTCTTGTCAAAATTTCGCCTTTATTTCTTGTTACAGAACCATCTTCTTTTCTCAGTGCCATAATCTGTTTTCTTCACTTACTGAGATGTCCCTTTGCTATCTTTAGGCTTTGGTTGTTTACAATTGCTTTCCTTACTAGTTCACAGTTGAATTTCCTTAAGTCTTCAGTGATACTTTTTCGTACTGTCTTGCATAGCTCTATATATTCCAATTTGGAAGTCACATCTTCTTTAGCTGTCCTCATCTCTCTTCTTTTTGCATCAACATTTTGGTTTTTCCTGATAATTTGTTCACCTGCAACTTGTTCTTAGACCCAGCTAATTTTGTTGCTGTTTCCATAAGAGCTTTGGTTACTTTTCTGTTAACTTCAAAAATATCCACTTCTTCCGATGTTCGGCCTTCTAAAGCAGAGAATCTGTTCTTCGGTTCCAACTTGCAGGTATTATGGTGTTTTTTAAGGTTGGTTATGTCAATATATTTTGTTTGTCTTATGAGCTTGCCACGTTCGAGTTTAGTGTTGAGGTGCATCTTACATCTCACCAATCTATGGTCACTACCTGTGTTGAACTTGTTTAGCACACTGCAGTCTTCTATGACGAATTTTTTGTTACACATAATAAAATCAATTTCACTTGTCGTCCCATTTGGATGTCTCCATGTCCATTTCCTGTGTGGCTTTTTCTTGAAAAATGAGTTCAAGATGAAAACCCCTTCTGCCTCTGCAAACTCAACGAGAGTATTTCCACGCTGGTTTCTGTTGCCGTGACTGAATTTACCTACTGAAGTTTCATTCTGTTGCCGTTGCCCTATTTTTGTATTGAAATCTCCCATGGATATCTTCAAGTGCTGCTTACCTTCATTTTTTAAATGACGAATTTCCTCATAAAATTCTTCAATTTCTTCTTCAGGATGACTTGTGGTGGGTGCATAAGTTTGAATAATCTGAGCCTTGTATCTTCTCGAGAGTTGGATAACGAGTCGTGCAGCTCTGTCAGAGGAACTTTCAACTTCTACACCTTTATCCTGCAGTTTCTTGTTTATTATAAATCCAACACCACTAGTTCTGCCAGTATCTGTCCCATGATAGTAGAAGAGATGTCCACTTTTCAGTTCAATGAGATCTTCTCCTTTTCTCCTTGCCTCACTTAGCCCGACGATGTCCCACTTGATCCTTTGTAGTTCCTCTTCTAATTCAAGAAGCATTGATTCAGAAGATAGGGAGCGTCCATTATACGTAGCCAAGGTCAGCATCAGATGCCAGCCTAGTCCGGTCCTCCGTTGAATCTTAGCACCCTCTGCCTTCATGTCGCACTGGCCGGTGCCTTGGCCAGGTGCATTCCAGCTGCCGGAGACTGAGGGCCAAGATTTAAGTTGTGTAGTCATTTTGGAGGGTTTGGCCATAATTCACCATGCTGGCCAAGCGGGTTGGTGAGTGTGGGATAGCATTTCCTCTAATCCCGATGGTATAGTTATACCGCTATCGGCGGTCCGTTATATATATATATATATATATATATATATATATATATATATATATATACTTAAGAGCAAAACTGAAGACTAAGGAAAAACTTTAGAATTTAAAACGAAGGTTGCAAAATAACCTGAAGATCAAAACGCGCAACGCAGCAGTTTTGAAAATTCAGAATTCACATTCTATAAAGAAGATACCTAAGCAAAATATACATATATAATTTTGACTCACACCTAGTACAACATAGAAAAGGTTATGTATCTACCTGTGTGAGTAAAAGGAGAAAAGATAAAAAAATAATAAAATAAAAACTACTGAATGTAGAAGGTGTCGAGAATACTGAGCCTTGGCTTTATCAAGGACCAGCAAAAACTCTGCATTTTCTCACTTCCACAAAGACCTAGTTGGAAATGGGTTTCTGCAAGGCCATAGATGCAAGTAACATTCCCACCTAAAATAGTTTAAAATATATATATATGTCATGTCCTCCGTAGAGTTGCATGACCTAGCACTAGTTAACAATTTCGCTTGCATCCATTAACCTTACTAGCCCGACCCATGCTCTTCATCTGTTACTATTAAACAGAGAGAAGAAGATTAAAGAGAACTCAAGCTGTGAGAGTGACATAATAATTAGAAATGATTTTCAGCCATAACGAAACGCCAAGTTCGTTTGAGAGAGAATTTAAACCTGAAAATCAATGCAAAAGAAATCCAAATTTTTACATTGCAATTAAAAAAGGAAATATTAATTTTTAACGAACAGATTTTTGAAAGAAAACTTGAGTCTAAAACCCCCTACTCTACAACTTATGACAGCACGAAAACGAGAATAAGTTAAAGATAATAATTAACTAAAGAAAACTTTGTGAAAGTTATATACCTTAAACAGTTAGTTGCAATATGTACAAAGTATTTCAGCAGTGCTTTAAGTGCATAATTAATTAGTTAATAAGAACTTAACTACTTTGAAAAAACAGCGCATAGAAAAGGAACAAGCTTAGCCATCTTCTGTTCCTAGGTACCCCAAAAAAGACGCTCAAAGTTACAAAGAAAAGAAAGAGTTAAAACCCGCAAAAATGTTAACAGACAAACCAATGCCTAAAAGCTGAAAAGCTAAAAAACAACAGAGAAAAAGTACATGAAGTACAAACATTGAACTTATAAAACCTAGAACCCAAAAACAAGGAAGAGAGCTTACCTCTTGTGTGACAAAAACTTTTCTCCTCACAAGAGAAGAACATGGCTGACCTCTTCCGCCACTCCCTAGTTGCTGGGGGCAGTGAGGGTGGGGCTGATGGCCTCCTCATACAGCAAGAAACCAACGCGCGGATATTTTAACCAGAGAAAAAAATATGTTTAAGGTATATAACTTTCACAAAGTTTTCTTTAGTTAATTATTATCTTTAACTTATTCTCGTTTTCGTGCTGTCATAAGTTGTAGAGTAGGGGGTTTTAGACTCAAGTTTTCTTTCAAAAATCTGTTCGTTAAAAATTAATATTTCCTTTTTTAATTGCAATGTAAAAATTTGGATTTTCTTTTGCATTGATTTTCAGGTTTAAATTCTCTCTCAAACGAACTTGGCGTTTCGTTATGGCTGAAAATCATTTCTAATTATTATGTCACTCTCACAGCTTGAGTTCTCTTTAATCTTCTTCCTCTCTGTTTAATAGTAACAGATGAAGAGCATGGGTCGGGCCAGTAAGGTTAATGGATGCAAGCGAAATTGTTAACTAGTGCTAGGTCATGCAACTCTACGGAGGACATGACATATATATATATATTTTAAACTATTTTAGGTGGGAATGTTACTTGCATCTATGGCCTTGCAGAAACCCATTTCCAACTAGGTCTTTGTGGAAGTGAGAAAATGCAGAGTTTTTGCTGGTCCTTGATAAAGCCAAGGCTCAGTATTCTCGACACCTTCTACATTCAGTAGTTTTATTTTATTATTTTTTTATCTTTTCTCCTTTTTACTCACACAGGTAGATACATAACCTTTTCTATGTTGTACTAGGTGTGAGTCAAAATTATATATGTATTTTTTTGCTTAGGTATCTTCTTTATAGAATATATATATATATATATATATATATATATATATATATATATATAATGTCGAGCCTTGTACATACCAAATGTTTCCTCTGTATCACAGGGCACTTGTCTAAAACTAAATTTGAATAAAATCGACAATATGGCATTTTTGTCTAGAATGCATTTCTTGTGTGTTAGAGAGCTCATGCACACAATGACTACTTGGGTTAAAGACCATTGTTTGACGCAGTTTTTCAAGAGAAGTATTTCGCGGTGCTATTTAAAAAAAAGAATTTCATTCTAGTAACTTTGAAAGTATAGCTTGTAGCGGACAAGAAAAAAACAACAACTGTACTTAATTGAGAAGAATACGTAGCAGCATTGTTCTGTAAAGAACAATCTATCATACGACAGTTCTCCACTCTCAACGCCCTTATTCTATTTCCCACCCTATTACCAAATACATCCACCAATAAACTCCCGTAACGAGAAATGCGCTAATATCCCACCGAAAACCCTTTACCCCGTGAAACAAACGCCTTCACTTAGTAGAAACTTCTGCTCCCTTTCATGCTGCTTTTATTACCCTAGTAAAGATGCTGCCTTTTCACATGAATATTACCGCTTCCGACAAGCTGTTGCAGTTACTGTCGTACATCATTCCTTCAGTCTTTTGGCCTACGGCTGATTCTCAGGGTTTGAGCTTTTGTTAGCTTGGGACTGATGGTACGTACCACCACGATATTCCCACCCGCGTAAATCATTAAGTTGTTTAACGATTTTCCCTAATGGCCTAACTCCTCCAGAGACCAGGCGACGAGATTACACTAGAGTAATGTTATCTTAATGCTGTTGCTGTGATCATGAAAAAAAAATTGGAATCGGAGGAAGAATTTTTTTTTTTGCTTTGACAACAAAATATTTAAGAAAATTCTCATCTGCTTTTTTTTTAAGTGAAAAAATATTACATAAGTGTACAGGTAAGCTAATACAAGAAAAGGTTTATTTTGATTGGGGGAGCTCTGCGCTTCTTTGGGGAGGGAAGCGGGTTGAGCCCCGAAAAATTGGTCTAACGGCGCCACTGTTCATGAGGTATGCTATCCACAATATCCGATCTCGCTACAGAACTTCACAATTCAACAGACGATTGAAATTTAAAAAAGTTAATCAAATCTCAAGTATTCTTTCCAATCGCTTCTATTACCGGCAATTTCTCGTCATACGGATATGGAAAATGTGAGAACGGAGTTTTCTCGTTAGTATACAAAAGGAATTGCAGAAAGGTTCCTAAAAATTCAATATTTTCCGTTAAAACATCTCTAAAACAGTAATTTACCGTCAATATAAGAAAGGAACTGCGGAAAGGTTTCTGAAAATTCAGAATTTTCTCGTGGTACGAAAAATCCGTGAAATACAGGTTTTTTTCTCTCATTTCACGGAAAAGATTGTATCAGAAATATGCTTCGTTAATTCTTAAAAGAAATGACAGAAAGTGGCTCTTGAATTTCAGAAAATATTTTACAATGTAGATCATACATTCACACCACACGTTAGGAAATGCATGCATCAGGAAAAACTGGAAAACATATGGGAAATGTCGCCCAGGTTAACATTCCTCTCCCATACGTCATCCAGAAATACACTGTTGCTCAAAATTAAAAGAAAATTTATTTAAGTGAACATTAGAAAACACCATACTATGTAAAATGATGTAGGATTGTATTTCTTTTGATCAGAAGTGCGGTTGTTTGTCATGAATAGAGCCAGGACTTAAATAATTCATCACTATCAGACCGAGCTTCAAAAGAAAGAACTCCCATTTGTGTTTTGCTTGAGACGACAAAGCACAGCGGCTCCTTGTTTCTAACAATCAATTTTATAACTCTTTCGTTGGTACTGCCGGAGTCAAAAGTTTAATACGGCCTCGCACAGATGGCAGCACGAGTTTTAGGATTTCGATTCCTTAGCATGCTTCCAGAACATTTCATATACCTTCTTATGTGATAAGGAAGTAAAAAAGAAGCGAAAAACAGAACGCGGTGGACGTAATATTTATGCAGTGTATCAAAAATGTATTCATGAGTCACTCGTATTCAAGGTTTGTTACTTCTGTTTGCAATGAATGGGAAAAATGTTTTATTCACAGAGATTTTCTCTCCCAAGACAGCCAAATTTGATTTCGTTCTACAAAATGTTAGGAAGTCCGTTGTATTTCAGGAGCAATTGGAGATAAGGAAAAATGCTTTTGAATTACAGAATAAAGCAAACACTTTTGCGTTGCTAAAGGGAATTAAATTAAACCGCTATTTAGGAGAGAGGGAAATGGACACTTCTTTTATCTGAGATCGCATTCAAGGAACATTTGTTGGCCAAGTGACGTTACGAATGTCCATTTTGTGCAGTGGAGAAAGTAGGCGAGAGCGGAGGGAATGTTGATCCCTTAAGAAATTAGTAAGGGGAACGACGTTCCCCTAAATAAAATAATTGGGAAGAAAAATACATAGAAATTTGGAAACAAAACAACAAAGAAAGAACTGCTAAGCAATACAAAGGAAATTCGGTGTAGCTGTTTTGTTTATATCATTCGGTGTAGCTGTTTTGTTTGTTTATATCATTCGGTGTAGCTGTTTTGTTTATATCATTCGGTGTAGCTGTTTTGTTTGTTTCTATCATTCAGGGTAGCTGTTTGTTTATATCCAGTGGTCGAAATGGGCCAGTATACGCCGGTATGGCATATCCGAACTTCTTTTTTCCCAATATTTCACACCGGCACTAATTTTAGTAGTGGAAACTGCAGAAAGCCGCCCCGGTGGCGCTGGCCTCTGATCATTCGTCCGTAAGGGGTCCGGGTTCGAATCCCGGTCAGGCATGGATGTTGTGTTTGTCTTACGGCACTGGCTCTCTCCCTTCCCTGGAACCAGTGACCCTAAATTAGGGACGGGCGACTGCTTATAGCCCATTGAGTTGCTCACGGTGGTCGTTAAACCTCCAATCAAAAAAAAAAAAAAAAAAAAGAAACTGCAGAAATGAATTCTTTTTTTTATCTCTTCCTTACGAGCGCGTATTCTTAAACACAAACTTTTAATTTTTTTTAGTTTTTGTTTTTATGATGAACTTACATTAATTCACTTGCATTTCACACTTTGTAAAGTTTTGATGTTTACAAATTTATATGTTAAGGCAGTGCGGTGGTTGGCACTGATGGGGACTCAATGGATCCGGATTGAAAACTGCGGTTTTTTTGGGGGTTCGTCTATGGCTGGTGGCACATCGCAAACTGGTAATTACATAGTGTGATGGTATGTCATCGCCGATGACTGCGGATCCGGCGGTGCTTTGATGGTCGCGTAACATAGTTCTGGGATTGATATGTCCTTGAATCAACATGTGGATTATTATTATTATTTTTATTTTATTTCTCCTGGGACTTCATTTGCATTATAATATCCTTCGTTGCTATTGCTAGTACATTTTACTACCTGATGATTAACCTAGTTCATTTCAATTTCTTTTTATTCCATTGATGTGATATCCCCGGTGTCTATGTCGATTTGTGATTCCTACTAATTCTTCATATTTTTTTACCAGTAATTGAATGAAGTTCTACTTGTTCATTTATTTTTTGTTCTCTACCAGTAATTGAATGCAGTGTGAATATTACTTATTAAAAAATTTCAATCACCTATTAACGACTTCTTCACTCAACAGCCTAAAATTAATCCATATCAATGCTAGATCCCTAATTAACAAAATTATCTTATTGGAATGACTAATTCAACTAACAAATTTAAATCTTGATATAATTTGTATCTCTGAGACTTGGTTTCCTTCACATTGTTACAAATTACTAACTACAAAACTTTCCACTTAAACAGAACTTACTCAACTGGTGGAGGAGTTGCAATTTTTGTAAAAGATATTTATAGTGATTTTTCAATTATTCCAAATTTCACAGTATCGAATCAAAATGCCTAAATTTTAACTATTCATAACCAATTTTACATAATTATTGTATGCTATAGGACACCCAACTCAGACCTTACAGCTTTTCTATCATTACTTACTGAATTACTTAACTACTCTAACCTTTCAAAGAAAAAAAAACGTTTCTTATGGAGGATATGAATGTCGACTTATTACAAAACACCAATCACTCTTTTCAACTTTTACAATCACTTAATGCTTCTGGACACAAAAACATGATTTCAGTCCCGACTCGTATAACCTCCACCTCACAGACATTGATTGATCTCTCTATCACAAATGTATTAACTGAAACTACCATTTCAGGGGCTTTACAGTATGATTTTAGTGATCACCTCCCTATATTTACAATTTACCCTCTTAAACAACAAACTACTACACCTGAAGACTGCTACACTTTTAGACAAATTAACAATACAAATATGGAAAGTTTTAAAATACAATTAGAAAACATTAACTGGAGCACTATTTTGGTCCATGGTTCTGCAAACAAAAATTATGAGTCTTTCATCACAACTATTACACAACTTTATAATCAATCTTTTCCAAAAATTCTGAAACAAAATAAACTGAAAAAAAATTTCGTAAGCCATGGATTACCAATGATCTATTAAAAAGAATAAACAAAACAAAATAACCTCTTTTCGAAATTCATAAGAAGTACTAATCCAGGACTTCCAAATTTTTAAACATTTTCGTAAAAAACTAAACAGCGATATTCGGTACACTAAGCGTAACTACTATCACGGCATTTTTTCACATAACTCTTCAAAACTAACATGGAAACATTTAAACTTGCTAATGGGCAAAAATACAGATTTAACGGCTCCTCAATACTTAACAGATTCTAATAACTTTCAGCTTACAGACAAACAAGATATTACATATGGATTAAATGAACATTTTACCTTATTTCCACAAACATTAAAAAAATAATCTAACTACCCCAAAAATTCCATTCACTAACTACCTAGGGAGCACACACAGGTCTAATAATTTTTATCTTACTGAAATTACCAAAACAGAACTATTAGAAGAATTTAACAACATTAATTCCAGGTGTGGCCCTGGATATGAGGATTTTCAACCATTCATTATTAAAAATTTCGCTAATCTTATTCTTGATCCTCTATTGTTTATATTTAATGATATATTCCAATCTAGTGAATTTCCTGATCTACTTAAAATCACTAAAATAATCCCAAAATACAAACCTGGATCAATAAACAATGCAAACAACTACCGCCCTATAGGCAATTTATCAATTTTTGCTAAAAGTTTGGAAAGATTGATTTACAATAGACTAATCTCATACATTCATAACCTAAAAGTCATCCATCCAAATCAACATGGTTTTCAATCTGGAAAGTCAACAGAATCAGCCTGTTTACCTACAACAAACAGTCCAACATAATTTTGAACTCAACTTATATATCATCGCATTATTTTTAGACCTATCCAGAGCGTTTGATACCATAACTCATAATATCTTACTACACAAATTACACACGATAGGAATTAGAAACAATGAGCATTCTCTTTTTAAAAGTTATTTATGAGATAGGCAACAATATACACAAATTAACCAACATCAATCCACACTTCAACTCATAACAACTGGTGTTCCACAGGGTTCAATTTTGGGACCTGTACTTTTCAGTATATACATTAACGATATCTTTATTTCAATAAGTGATATAGACCTACTACTCCTCTATGCAGACGACATAACCATCCTCACCTCATTTAATTTAACGACTGACACTGCTAGTATTATTAATACTGAACTTAATAACATCTCAGATTGGCTAAATTCCAATGAATTAATTATAAATACCACTAAAACAAAATCTTTAATTTTCTCAAAACAAAACATTTCACAACCTCCTTCTATCACATTATCTACTAATGGTACAAACATAGAAGAGGTTAACTCCTTACTTTATTTGGGGATTATCTTACATAGGGACCTTAGATGAAACAAACATGTGGACTATCTTCTTCTCAAACTGTCTAAAAACATTGGAGTTATCATCTTGGTATTTACAAACCTTACCTATAAAACACTAATTCATTTATATTATACCATGTTTCAGACTCATATTAATTATGCTATCTTATCGTGGGGACAGACAACTAAATATGATTTCAAAAAACTTCAAATTCTTCGAAACAAATATATAAGATTAATTGCCCTAAAATTTGATAGAAATACACAACTAACACTATACAGTATAATACCACAAGAGTTTTCCCAAACAAATATAACATTCTTACGATTAACCAATTCTATTACTTCAATATTAGGAAAATTATGTTCAAACGCATTAAGAATAATTTACACGCCGACATCATACAAATTATACCCCAGATGCACACACATGACACACGCACTAAATCACATATTCGGGCGATTCATCCGAAAACGGGGACCATGAAGCAAAGTTTAAATTACATTGGCCCACACTACTGGAACTCATTACCTACGGAACTAACTCCTTTAAATAATTTTAACCTTTTTTAAAAAAAAACCTAAAAAAATTTATAAGGAATTGCAGCTCCTCAAATCAATGATTACAGTGGATGGGAACTATGACTAATATTACGACTTGTATATCGTGATGTAAATTGCTTTTTCAATGGTGTTATCTGTAATGTTTATTATCTGCTCATATATCATTACCTTTTTTGTTTTTGTTTTGTTACTATGATATTCTTGTTTGTAATTACAACTTCTGACCTCAGTGTAAAACTAGCCTAGAGAGCGTGAGACCCTGTCAGGCGTGGCTGGCCTTTCCCCCCTGCTTCCTTGATGTGCATTGTTCCAACTGATCTTTCTGTAACACTGTTTTTTTTTTGGGGGGGGGACTCAGGAAAATAAATGAATTGAAACCATGTGCGCCTTGTTGTTCCCTTGAGAAATAGCTCTGTGGGAACCATAAAGGACATGGGGAGTGGTGTACACAAGCTATTAAGTTCAATCCTTCAAAGGATGGAAATGAAGTTACCCATAGCGTATGATCCCATCTTGCCCAAGGCTTAGATCATCCCACTAAAGATATCTGTAATTTTTATTATATCATTTATTTAATATATTCTTTTAAAAGAGCTTCTTCACAGAACAAGGAATTGGGAGTAATAGATTGAAAACAAATTTTGGTTTTTCAACAATGAATATAAACTTTTTCCACTTCGGACCTTTTTTCCCCCTTAGGGTGGGAGTGGGGGATTGCTATTAATTTAAGACTGAATATTCATTTTGATTGCAGAGATTATAATTGCCCAACTTTCTACTTCATGAAAGTTCCTGTTGGAAGGGGGGGGGCTCTGTCTTCTAAGCTTTTTTTTTTTTTTTTTTTTTTTTTTTTTTTTTGATTGGAGGTTTAACGACCACCGTGAGCAACTCAATGGGCTATAAGCAGTCGCCCGTCCCTAATTTAGGGTCACTGGTTCCAGGGAAGGGAGAGAGCCAGTGCCGTAAGACAAACACAACATCCATGCCTGACCGGGATTCGAACCCGGACCCCTTACGGACGAATGATCAGAGGCCAACGCCTTAGACCACTGCGCCACCGGGGCGGCTTTCTAAGCTTTGGACCTTAAAGTTCTGGGTTTTTTTAAGTTGGAGGTTTAAAGACGACCGTGAGCAACTCAGTGGGCTATAAGCAGTCGCCCATCCCTAACTTAAGGCCACTGGTTCCAGGGAAGGGAGAGAGCCAGTGCCGTAAGACAAACACAACATCCATGCCTAACGGGATTCGAACCCGGACCCAACTCGGACGAATGACCAGAAGCCATCGCTTAGACCACTGCGCCAGGCAGTTCAATCCTTCAAATGATGCAAATGAAGCTACCCATAGCGTATGATCACATCTTGCCCAGGCCTCAGATCATCCCACTAAAGACGTCTGTAGGTTTTATTAAATCAGTGATTCAATAAGTTAAATTTGAAGAGCTTCTTTATAGAATGAAAGATTAGGAATGACAGATTAAACACAAATTTTAGTTTTGCTGCAATGAGTACAAAGATTATCCAAATCTCGGACTTTTTTTTTTTTTTTTTTAGGGTGGTGATTAGATTGCTATATTTAATTTAAGGCTGAATATTCATTTTGATAGTGAAAATCCTCTAAATACGTGGCGTCAGTGAATAAACAAAGACATCGCTCTTTCCACGTTTATCGACGCATAGCAACCTAAAAAATGTTATCCGGCCACAGGGACGTCGCCAGACTTCGGAATCAGAATGGGCGAGCCTTATTTTTTTTGTTTTGTTTTGAGGTTTAACGACCACCGCGCGCAGCTCAATGGGCTGTAAGCAGTCGCCAGTCCCTAATTTAGAGTCACTGGTTCCACGGAAGGGAGAGAGCCAGTGCCGTAAGACAAGCTCAACATCCATGCCTCACTGGGATTCGAACCCGGACCCCTTTCGGACGAATGATCAGAGGCCATCGCTTAGACGACTACGCCACCGAGGCGACCTTATTTTTGGTGGGGCAAGCTTGAGAATTGTTTTTTTTTTTTTTTTACGAAGCACTGAAAGAACTAATTTTTAATATTTTTCACTACCGCCTACAAAGGGATTCGTGCAATCCTTCTCCCCTCCACCTGGATACACATACGTGGGTCTGACTAGTTACGCCACTGGTATAAGATACAAGTGTTGCTAGGATGTCACCTTCGACTCTTTTGCTTGCTTTGTTGTCTTAAATTGCTTTTCAAAATTTTGCATTTTTTGCTTACGAAAACCATACTGTACTTGAACAATTTAAAGGAAAACGCCGTTTTTTGTTTATCTAAATCAAATTTTCAGCCGTGCCACTCAGACACAATACCTCGCCTTCCCCCTTCTTAACACTTCCTTCCTTCAAACCAGCGACTTTGCCTTTCACTCCTCTCCTACAAAGTAGTAGTCAGCCACTTCCTGCACTTTCACTGTCCCGGGGCAGCCTTAAGAGCTCTGGTGTAGTTTTAGACTCCACTTTTCGTGTTGGAATCCCCTATTTTGTAAAGAAGACAAACAGCAGAGCAATTAGTAGTGACCCCCTCAGTTAATTCCTATTCACCCTCCTCATTAGCCCCACTGGCCATGAAAAAGAGGCTAAAACTAAGGAATTAGAAGAGTGGAGGGTATTTAAATTTTCGTGGCTCTACGGATGCTATTTTGATAACTTTTCTACTGAGAAGTAAACAACGCACTTTTTATGGGAAAATACGTAGTTCTACATCAAGCAAAACGCAAGACTTATTACTTGGCGAAGTCCAGATTATATTTTAAAGTTAAATATACTGAAAAATGGCCCATTTTGAACTGGGTGGGCAAGACATAATTCAAGCCCACCCTCGCATTCCCTTGGCGACGTCCCTGTCCGGTCACTGCTGGTATCGTACACTGAGAAAAAAAAAGTTTGTTTGAAACAACAAAATAGTTTTGTTGATCTGTTTTGTCGATTTATTTTGTTGCTTTAGCCAAACTCCATCGGAATTGTTTTGTTGGCAACACAAAATTATTTCATTGGCTATGTTTTGTTAATTCAACTAAACGTTTTATCACGATAACAACACATATTGTTGGATCAAACAAATTCCCCAAAATCGACCTAAGCGTTTGCTTAACTGAACAAAACGTTTTGTCTTGATAACAATACATATTGTTGGATCAAACAAATTCCCAAAAATCGACCTAGGCGTTTTGTTAACTGAACAAAACGTTTTGTCATGATAACAATACATATTGTTGTATCAAACAAATTCCCCAAAATCGACCTAAGCGTTTTGTTAACTGAACAAAACGTTTTGTCTTGATAACAATACATATTGTTGGATCAAACAAATTCCCAAAAATCGACCTAGGCGTTTTGTTAACTGAACAAAACGTTTTGTCATGATAACAATACATATTGTTGTATCAAACAAATTCCCAAAAATCGACCTAGGCGTTTTGTTAACTGAACAAAACGTTTTGTCATGATAACAATACGTATTGTTGGATCAAACAAATTCCCAAAAATCGACCTAGGCGTTTTGTTAACTGAACAAAACGTTTTGTCATGATAACAATACATATTGTTGGATCAAACAAATTCCCAAAAATCGACTTAGGCGTTTTGTTAACTGAACAAAACGTTTTGTCATGATAACAATACATATTGTTGGATCAAACAAATTCCCAAAAATCGACCTAGGCGTTTTGTTAACTGAACAAAACGTTTTGTCATGATAACAATACATATTGTTGGATCAAACAAATTCCCAAAAATCGACCTAGACGTTTTGTTAACTGAACAAAACGTTTTGCCATGATAACAATACATATTGTTGGATTAAACAAATTCCCAAAAATCGACCTAGGCGTTTTGTTAACTGAACAAAACGTTTTGTCATGATAACAATACATATTGTCGGATCAAACAAATTCCCAAAAATCGACCTAGGCGTTTTGTTAACTGAACAAAACGTTTTGTCATAACAACAAATTTTGTTGAATCAACAACAATTTTCAACAAAATACATTTGTAAATTCAACAAACATTTTTGGTGAGTGCATATCGACAAAATGTTTTGGTTGATTCAACATATTTTTCGCTGAATTAACAAAACGTTTTTCTCAGTGTACCCGAGATCTCTCGATATCTACCCGAGTGTGTTCGCCTTACGCTACAATGGCCAACGATCAAGGGCGCTGTGTGCGTTTATCTGTCAACTTCTGACATCACATATCCGTAGAATGGGCTCAGCAACTGAGTCGTCGCCATCTGGTGGGCATTAACGGCACAGGCTATATATTAATTATAGCAAATAAATCCAAACGGCCAGAACAATAGTGAAAATCTTCAAAATAAACAAAAAGATCGGGAGTACGATCCTACCAGTGCCCGGATAACAAACTTTCGGTTGTTTTGTGTTGATAAACGTGGAAAGAGCGATGTCTTTGTTCATTCACTGACCCCACGTATTTAGAGGATTTTCACTATTGCAGTGCATATAGCAGGTAATGCAGTATATATACCCTAATGCAGTGTATATACCAGGTAATGCAGTGCCTTAACCCGCAGGTAGGCTCCTACTATCTAGTCAGTTGCAGCCGACCAGCGGTCTCATCCCTTGAGCGACTACTACAAAACGACTGTCCTATTTCCTTTCCGAGGAGTCAAAGTCGAGCAGAGCTGAAGCTCCCAAAAGGGCGACTTCTGATAATGGAAAAACAACATTAAACCGTCTGTGTTTACGGAAGGATAGAACACATTTTTGTTATTTACGCTTTCCAACCGTAGGTAGAAGAACCGTAATGCTCCAGCTTTGTCCGCACGATAACTCCCTTAAAAATGGTTCGATTTCGATGAAATTTTAGTATGTGGTAGGGAACCACCTGGGAACCAACTCTATTGAAAACGGGCGAAATGGGGTCAAATGTCAGGACATTGGAGCGGAATCCATTCCATTGCCCTTGTGCGCCATAACTTACGTAAAAATGGTTCGATTTCGATGAAATTTTAGTATTTGGTAGGGGACCACTGGGGACGAACCCTACTGGAAATGGGAGAAATGGGGTCAAAGGTCAGGACATAGGAGCGGGATCCATTCCACTGCCCTTATGCGTCATAACTTGCGTAAAAATGGTTCGATTTCGATGAAATTATAGTGTGTGGTAGCGGACCACCTGGGGACAAACCCTATTGAAAATTAGCGGAATGGGGTCAAAGGTCCGCGGGATCTATTCCATCGCCCTTATGCGTCATAACTTACGAAAAAAGGCTTCGATTGCGACAAAACTTTGTTATTCCGGAGGTGTACTGAACCGGTTCCGTTGAATATCAACGAAATTAGGTCAAAGGTCAGGATACAAGACCGAGATTTATTCCACAGTCATTATCCCCATAACTTCACTAAAAATGCTTCTATTGCGACAAAGCTTTAGTATGTTGTTCCAGAGGTACATTGAACCAATTCTGTGTAATAAAATTAAAATGGGGTCAAAGGTCAGAGCACAGGACAGAGATTTATTCCATAGCCATTATCCTCATAACTTGACTAACAGTGCTTCTATTGCGACAAAATTTTAGTATGTTGTTCGGGAGGTATACTGAACCGGTTCTGTTGAATATCATCGAAATGGGGTCAAATGTCAGGGCACAGGAGCGAGATTTATTTCACAGCCATTATTCTCATAACTTGAGTAATGATCTTTGGTATGTTGGAAAGCATATAATAATCAATGCATTGCACGGTTTTACTAACTTGTTGTTATTTAAGCTTTCCAACCGTAGGTTGAAAAAGTGTATATGTTCCAGCTTTGTCCGTGTCTCCGTCCGCACGATAACTCGAGTAAAAATGGTTCGATTTCGAT
Source organism: Macrothele yani (assembly GCA_039090855.1). Taxonomy (NCBI): domain Eukaryota; kingdom Metazoa; phylum Arthropoda; class Arachnida; order Araneae; family Macrothelidae; genus Macrothele; species Macrothele yani. Next base: position 60,072,905 of record CM077018.1, on the reverse strand, counting down.
GAAATTTTAGTATGTGGTAGGGGACCACCTGGGGACAAAGGCGTAGAAAATTCTGCGCAGAACACACGTGTGTGAGTAAAACCAGGTATTTCTTACCATCCCCCCATTAAATCTCCCTCCAAGAAACTCCCTACAAAATATAGTCCTAAACAGTAAAAACAAACCAAGTATTACACGCACCCCTCTCCCTACACCCTCACCTCCCTCCTTCATAACCCCTTCCCTTAAAATACCATAAGACAGAGCTAAAACAACATAGAATTACAACATTAAAACGGTTAATATGGAAGTAACAACTGAATGAGATACAAGAACATTACTATTATCAAAATATAATAAAAATTGTACTTAAAAGTGCATATTCACAGAATATGTTGCCATGCAGCGGGATTTGACAAGGGGTGTCATCGTTGCAAGCTTTGTCCTTGAAAGTGTGAATGTAAATGATCTCAGCAAAAAGCGTCTGGAACTTATTATATGGTTTGGTCAAAAGTTTAGACTCATTCCAGTCTGGATAGTGAGTGCCCTTACTAGATAGTCGAGATAATGCGGTCGTCTGGGAACCTGTCTTAAGGTAATATCGATGTTCTGTGAATCTAGTCCTAGGGGTCTTCATAGTAGATCCGACATTAACGTTTTCTGTTGCAGTGGGGGTTATCGGTTTTAGTGGAATGAGATAATCTCCATAACCGTCTTCTTTCTTGATTCGATCCCTATCATGCTTAACTCTGGATAAAATATTAGTAGTGCGTACTCCGATATCAAGGTGTTCCTTTTGACAGCTGTTCTTTAGAACATTGACGACTTCTGGAATAAATGTAGTTGATCCCACATAACGTTTACTTATATTTTTAGGTCGTAAGGTAGTGCAGAGTTGCCTCCTAATTTTATTAACTATTCTTGAAATAATACAGTTAGGATATCCGTTTTGTGACGCTAAGTCAAAAATCCTAGAGATTTCCAACCTGCGTGCAGACGAAGTGGACGAGTGTGTGAAGGCACGTCGAAGTAAAAAGTGAAATGCAGATAACTTATGATTCAGTGGGTGGGAGGAATTCATTGGGATGACAGATGTAAAATAAGTTGATTTTCTATAGACATTAGACAGTATATGATATTTGACTTGTCTGAGGGTATCTAGGGTGGATGAAATCCAAGAACCGCAAAGAGCAGTTATTTTCAAGTTCTATAGTAAATTTAATCGTTGGGTACTGTGATGATAATCGGTTCTTAAACTGTTCGAGTTTTTCCATTGTAGATTGCCAACAAATAAGGACGTCGTCCACCTAGCGTAAGAACAGAAATGGTTGAATATAACGTTGGTTAATCACTGTTTCTTCTAAGGTTTTTAGTAGTTCTGACAAAATTGGGGATAAGGGGGAACCCATCGGTGACCCCTCTGTCTGTTGATATGTAATATCGTTAAATTTAAAGTAGCTCCGCCTTTGAATTAGTCTTAATGCATTGAGAACAGCTTGGATTTCCGAAGGAGTTAACGATATGTAATATCGTTAAATTTAAAGTAGCTCCGCCTTTGAATTAGTCTTAATGCATTGAGTACAGCTTGGATTTCCGAAGGAAGTAAATTTAAAGTAGCTCCGCCTTTGAATTAGTCTTAGTGCATTGAGAACAGCTTGGATTTCCGAAGGAGTTAACGATATGTAATATCGTTAAATTTAAAGTAGCTCCGCCTTTGAATTAGTCTTAATGCATTGAGAACAGCTTGGATTTCCGAAGGAGTTAACGATATGTAATATCGTTAAATTTAAAGTAGCTCCGCCTTTGAATTAGTCTTAATGCATTGAGTACAGCTTGGATTTCCGAAGGAGTTAACGATATGTAATATCGTTAAATTTAAAGTAGCTCCGCCTTTGAATTAGTCTTAATGCATTGAGTACAGCTTGGATTTCCGAAGGAGTAAATTTAAAGTAGCTCCGCCTTTGAATTAGTCTTAATGCATTGAGAACAGCTTGGATTTCCGAAGGAGTTAACGATATGTAATATCGTTAAATTTAAAGTATCTCCGCCTTTGAATTAGTCTTAATGCATTGAGAACAGCTTGGATTTCCGAAGGAGTTAACAAGTTCTGTGAGGTCAGTTTGTCTACTATGATATTGTGCACAGTATTTAATGGAACGTTAGAAAAGAGCTCAGTCACATCCAATGATGCCATAAAGAATAGTAGATCTCGATTATCAAATGTCTTGATTCGATCGAGTGCTTGGGCTGATAAGGAGTAACTTGACAATGTAGTTAAAGGTTTTAAACCCCACTGCAACAGAAAAAGTTTCTGTCGGATCTACTATAAGGACCCTTAGGATAAGATTCACAGAACATCGATATTACCTTAAGACAGGTTCCCAGACGGCCGCATTATCTGGACTATTTAGTAAGGGCACTAACTATCCAGACTGGAATGAGTTTAAACTTTTGCCCACACCATATAATAAGTTCCAGACGCTTTTTGCTGAGATCATTTACATTCACGCTTTCAAGGACAAAGCCTGCAACGATGACACTCCTCGTAAAATCCCGCTGCCATGGCAACATATTCTGTGAATATGCACTTTTAAGTACAACTTTTATTATTTTTGATAATAGTAATGTTCTTGTACCTCGCTCAGTTGTTACTTCCATATTAACTGTTTTAATGTTGTAATTCTATGTTGTTTTTGCTCTCTGTCTTATGGTATTTTAAGGGAAGGAGTTATGAAGGGGGAGGTGAGGTTGTAGGGAGAGGGGGGGGGATGTAATACTTGGTTTGCTTTTACTCTTTAGGACTATAGTTTGTAGGGAATTTCTTGGGGGGGGGAGGGTTAATGGGGGAGATGGTAAGAAATTGCTGGTTTTACTCACACGCATGTGTTCTGCGCAGAATTATCTACGCCTTACACGTGTATTTACATTACTTAAACTCTTATCTAAACAGTATTGATAACGAAGTTCCTTGTAAATATCTTTTAATAGTTCCTCCATCTGAAGATGACCTTAACGTAAGGTTGAAAGATCTCATGGTTTTAATTGTAAATATGTTTTTAACCTATCATTTTTACGAAATAAACATCTCATCTAAGATCACTTAGTGTCGTCATCTTGTATATAGGCCGTGCAAATACGGCAGATTTCGAATATAATAGTTACTATCAGCACGAATAATCAAACTCATGTTGTGAACTTCTGTTTCAGCGTGGAAATAACCATGGAAAGAATTTTCTTCCCCTTTCTCTCCGTGGGACCCTGGCAAACAATATGACTGACCTGATGTCGTTTTTCTTCCTACAGGGCAAAAATGGCGTTATGCCTCCCATTTCGGATTTTTTTCCCCTGACCTAAATATTTTTACATCATCACAGAGGTGTAACCGGGGCTTCCATATTTATCAGAAGCGAAATTTTGTAGCCATTTTTAGAGATAGTGAATTGGAATCACTTTCCTTCAATTCCCGCCATTTGGATGGAAGGCCAGCGAAAGGCAAAGTATTTCCTTTCCCACACGTCGCAGCAGAGGGAGCAGCGAAGCAATAAAGAACATAGAGTTTTCAGAGTGAAGGCGTGGCCGCGGTTTCTTGGAATAAGTCGGACAAGGGGACAATTTTTTGAGAGGGTTTCTCTCTCCGGGCAAGAGATGAGAGACTCGGTGGCGAAAAGTCGAGAGCGGAGCAGAATATTTTTAGGAGGCTCTGAAAACCTCGGGGGTTTTGTCGGAACGGATGAAAGAAGAGGTTTGGATGGCCGGGGAGAGATAAAGGGAATTCAGCGAGTAGGACACCGAGGGACAACTACAATAATGAAAGCACGAAAATGACGGACAAATGCTTGGTGACATTCCCTGCAATGTCTGAATAAAAGTCTTCCTCACTTCACGAAAAGGTTTTAACTAGAGTTGCTTTTTGATACCTTGTGTTTTATTTATCTGCTCCAATCGGGAGAATTACGGGTTAAACCCCCGATGCAGAACTTACTGCAGAGCTAACATCAAACGAACCCTCCACACAGGGCGCTGTAATAGAACTCAGCATTAAGCCCTGTAACATTTTTGTCTGGGAGTGGGGAGGTTGAGAACACGCCCATTAATATAGTTAGTTATGAAAATCAGTTCTGTGCTCCGTTAACAGGAGTCTAGGCTGTTCAGCTATAGAATAAAGTTTATACCGTTTAGGCATGATAGAAATATTTTATTTTTTGCCATAACACACTAGCGCTTTCGAAACTATTTTATCGTTTCATCATCAGGTGTACAAAATAAGATATACATAGATCCTTTCAAATACACATTATTCAAAATACTCCTTGAGGTTGTAACGGTAAGTAAATAGTTATCATCAGGAACACCGAGGCGCGTGTTTGATTTAAATATCAAATTGTTGTGGAAGTTAGCTATAAAGAGCAGTTACGGTTTTTGATGAGGAGATGCGGTTTTTATTTAATTATCAAATTCCAGAACAATTTGATATTTAAATCAAACACGCGCCTCAGTGTTCCTGATCATAACCATCACGTAAATATATTACTTACCGTTATAACCTCAAGAAGTATTTTGAATAGTGCGTATTTGAAAGGATCTATATCTTATTTTGTACATCTGATGATGAAACGATAAAATAGTTTCGAAAGCGCTAGTGTGTTACGGTGAAAAATAAAATATTTCTAACGTGCCGAGACGGTATAAACTTTATTCTATAGACATAATCCGGTGCGCATCGCCGAGTGTATGACCGTAAAATTTCATCACATCTTACAAAGTGCATCACTTGGGGATATTTAAGACTGTTCAGCTGACTGGCCGCGGATGGCTTAGTGGTTAGCAGTTCAGACTATCGATGCAAGGTCCTCAGGTTCGAACCTGGGCTGATCTTTCAGAGATGATGTGATTCACTAACAATCGCTGAATATCCGCCGTGCATCGGACGAGCACGTTAAGTGACGGCCCCCAGGCTGGACCCACTGGTTAAATGGGTATCCTTTCCTATGCCCCCCCCCCGAAATTCTCTCACCCATCTATGCGCAATATCGTACTTGTACGGTGGTGCCATCTACTGTACTCTAATCTCACTACAAACTGTTCTGGCAAAGTCGCTAGACTTGCTTTCATTCCTTCCGTTTCTGTGTCCTGCCCAAAAGGCGATCTCGCTGTAGGTGGCTGGGACCTAAACTCTACTCACTGTGGGCGGAAGTCCTACAAGAAAATGACAAATACTACAGACTGTTCTGTTAACCCGAGTACAGGCAGAATTGGCATGCAAAATGAAAATTGTATTTACAGTTTGTGTGCCGCTTCTGTTTCCCAAGGTGACTGCGTACCCAATTTAATCCACAGGCACCAATTAGAGCACTTAGAAGAGCTGGTGTAAAAGTGGCCAGCTATTCAACGACACTCACAAATACGCACACACCTCCAGTTGTTGCTCAGGGAGAGATAGACAGACAGACAAACAGAGAGAGACAAAGATAGATAGACTGACAGACAGACAAACAGAAAGACAGAGAGAGAGAGTGTGTGTGCGCTGTTGTACGCAAAGAGAAAAGGGATGTCAGCGTTATCCCTCAGTTCATGAACTCCTTCCGTAGCTAGGAAACGATATCCTTCCAGCTAGTCGTGGGTTCAGATGCTCGACAATTTGCATAACGGAACACCGTCGCCTCTTGAAGCTTTGGATTTTTTCGACCGTTGACTGAAACTCACGTCCTGAAATTTCAAGAAGCTTGTACCGTGGCATCACAGGGCTACAGCACATTCGCCAAACCCGAAAAGATCGGCACATGGAGATACCTCGTAAGGCCTGTTTGCAGAACCCTATAGCCCTCCAAAACACCGCTACTTGCAGTCAAACGGAAAGACGTTTTCTTCCAAGGCGAATTACAGCCGAACTACCGCATTTTCGTTCGTCGAATTTCTCCTCTCTGGGGACCTCTTGACCTCAGACCCTTTCGAGAGTGGCACGAATTCCCAGACAATAACAAAAATGCCTTCTGTAAACACAGACAGCTTAATGTTGTTTTTCCATTAGCAGCGCGACTTGAAGGGTCCCATTCGGGAGCTTCAGCTCTGCGTGACTCTGACTCCCACAGAAGCAACTTCTAAAATCCAACGCGAATATTTCGGAATATTAGAGTTCGTAACAATATTATTACGTCAATTGCATATAAAACGGATAAAATATCCATGCTTTGGAATACAGCCATACGTCTTACAGGATTTGGCTAATATAGATAATCGAAAATAGAGTAATTACCTTACTTTTTGCCATATGTATACATTAGAGTGGTCCTTAAAATACTATGAATTTTATTTTCAATAATTTATATGCTCTGAACCCCCAAAAGTGTTCCTCGATGTTAAAAAATTAATGTGTGCATAATTTCTACCATTTTAATTAATATTTAGTGGTAGCTCAATGCGCTCAAAGTTTTACTTGTGATTGCATACATTGTACATCATAAAATTATACATCAATTAGGGCAGAAGGCGCCCCGGTGGCGCAGTGGTCTAAGTGATGGCCTCTGATCATTCGTCCAAAAGGGGTCCGGGTTCGAATCCCGGTGAGGCATGGATGTTGTGTTTGTCTTACGGCACTGGCTCTCTCAATTCCCTGGAACCAGTGACCCTAAATTAGGGACCGGCGACTGCTTATAGCCCATTGAGTTGCTCACGGTGGTCGTTAAACCTCCAATCAAAAAAAATAATTAGTGCAGAAATACTGATTTATTAATTACTCTGAAAAATTCCAAACACAAATCCTTATCTAAATTAATTTTGCCTATCAAAGACAACAGAACATTATTTCCACTTGAAGTAAATATTCATTGTTAACACTGAGAAAATCAGAGTTCCTTGTAACTTGACTCATCTGAGATTAAATATTTTTCTCCTGCAGTCGGGATAACGACACCTATGTTGTTCTACAGCTTGTAATAAATATTGTTTTTGGTCTTCATCCTCCGTTGTTGTTTTTTATTGGAGGTTTAACGACCACCGTGAGCAATTCAATGGGCTATAAGCAGTCTCCCGTCCCTAATTTAGGGCCACTGTCTCCAGGGAAGGGAGAGAGCCATTGCCGTAAGACAAACACAACATCCATGCCTCACCGGGATTCGAACCCAGACCCATATCGTACGAATGATTCACAAGCCATGGCTTAGACCACAGCGCCACCAGTCCAGCCATTACAGGATCAAAATCTAAATTATCTCTTGGGATATTAAGGCGATAAAAGAAATTCATAGTGTTTATTGTCACAAAATCTTCAATCTTCGTATCACGAGAAATCTTGCCACTCAGATTGATGCGTTTAAGAGGTTCGTCGACCCCGTCCTTTTCATTAAGAGACCAAAGCATAGCTTTTTTTGGACTTGTAGACACGTTTCGTTTTCTTTTGCAATTTTTTTCAGCTTGATCCACTTTTCATGCAGTTTTTCCATTTTCTTGATACAATCATGTTCATGGCGATCGGGAATACTGGTCTTTCCCCAAAACACAGCAGTTTCCTTAAGGCTCTACGAGACCCGCCATCTTGTATTGCTGCCTTCTCTTATTAATAAACGGGCAAGCGTATTTCACAAATTGCTCGGGCAATTTTGCACATTTTGGAACACCGTTTGTGGCTAACACAAGATACACGATAAATAAAGAGTTCCCTGGTTTCAGATTTTCATTTTGGACCCTTTAAGTATTTTTTATTAATTAATAAAGCTATGGAAGACGCCTTGGTACGACTTTCGCTGCAGATAAAAAATGAAGGAAAAGGTCAAAAAAAAATTCTGAAACCAGGGAACTCTTTATTTATCATATATCTTGCGTTACCCACAAACGGTGTTCCAAAATGTGCAAAATTCCCCGAGCAATTTGTGAAATACGCTTGCCCGTTGGTTAACAAGAGAAAGCAGCAATACAAGATGGCGGGTCTCGTAGAGCCTTAACAACAACTCTCACGAATTGTCTTCTTCAAGGTTTATATAGACAAGCTTGTTTCTGGAACTGTACAGAATGTTCCAACTATATGAAATAAAAATAGACATTACCTTATTTATGTGGAGTATTTGATTGACACTTAAGTTAAATAAGACAAGAGAAGGTGAATGGAGAAGTCAGGTGACAGGGATAACACGGTTAAGTGAATATTGCAACTGACGTGAGCGACCTCTAAATATAATCAGATCTGCCTGAAACTTTACAAAAAATATTTTTTAATATGGTAGAACAACATAGGAGGGTCAGACAACAACATTTCAAAACTTCAAAAATAAGGACCACCCTTGGGTGAGAATGGCAACACCCCGAACTCAGATGAATGCTCATCTAACCATAATGTAGCGTCCCGACACTTGTGTGGAGGTACATTGTACTGTGGAGCAGGCCCAACCCATCAGCATGAATGCAGGACATGAACGGGTGTACATCGTCAGAAAGGATGCGCACATAGCGTTGGCTGGTCACAGGCGTTTGTAGGCTTACCAGGGGTCCCAGTAAAGTCCAGCTAAACACACCCCATACCATTACGGACCCCCCCTCCACCAGCCGTTTCAGTTCCCTGTTGACAAGCGGGATCCATGGCTTCATGGGGTTTGCGCCACACACGAATCCTTCCATCTCCCCGATACAGTTGGAAACGCGACTCGTCAGACCAGGCTACTTATTTTCAGTCATTAAGTGTCCAGTGGCGGTGTTGCCGTGCCCAAGCGAGGCGCATAGCCCTGTGTCGTGCACCCATCAAGGGGACTCAAGTTGGACGTCGGATCCCAAAGCCCATATCGTGCAGGGTGCGTTGCACAGTCCGGGCGCTGATGCTTGTTGAGTCTCCAGCATTGAATTCCGATGCTACCTGCGAGAGTGTCGCGTGAAACGATTCTTGACAGCCGACGATGGTCACGTTCAGCCAATGTCTTTTTTATGGCCACACTGGTATCGTAGGTTGGAGGTTTTGCCGGAATTCTTGTAGTCGCGGTACACCCTTGCAATGGTCGTCCGTGAAAACCCGAACTTCGTTTCTACCTCCGAAATACTATGCCCCATCTCACGAGCGCAAACTGTGACACCGCGTTGAAAATCGTTTAAATCGTTAATACTTGTCATTCTCATGCCGAAAACAGCTCTGACAGCTGGCAAAGATGTCTATCGCTTTATATACGCACTGGCAGACGCAACCGAGTACGCGCACAGGTGACGTTGCTATATGTTTTGCATAAGCTCGTCTGTACCAGTTTGTCTGGCACTTCAGTGTATGTACAAAGGCCGTTCCATAAAAACTGAGAGTACATTTTTTTAGTTGGTATCAGTGCGAAGAGTGGGTAATAACCACGCAAACGACTAACTGAATGTAGGAAGTATCAATGGCAACAGTTATTAGCCGTGGCAGACCATCCTGGTTTTGTTATTGCGCAGTTCTTTAAGGTACGTCTGCATTTCGCCATGTAGGTATGGAGGTGAGTGATTCAGAGTTAAGAAGTGAAATGCGTTGTGCGATAAAATTTTGCTATGGTTTGGGTAACACGGCTTCACACAGCACTGCCGCATACGCGATATCCAAATTACGAGAAACTGGGAATCTGAACAAGCCACTTAGTTGTCGGCCGAAAACTGCTACCGACGAGGAAACCTCCCCAATGGTCTTGGTATCCTTTCCAAAGAGTCCATAACGGTGCACACGACGTCTCGCAGCAGAATGTGGTATCAGCCAGTCAGCCATTGTACGGATTCTTCACACTGCTCACGGGCATCCGTTCAAGAATCAGACGCAGCAGCAACTACACTGGCGAGCAAAAATTAAAGACGAGACGGTTTTTCGAATGTAACGACCCAAATCATACCATAAGATCCCCAAGATGTAAGAATATGGGACAAGTGAGCAAAACCGTCCAAACAACGAATCCAAAGGATACAAAGGCACTTTATTGAAAAGGTAGCTTCGAGCACAACTGGACAAAAGACAGAAACGTCCATGTGACAGGCGGCTGCCAAGAAAAATCCAGTCTTTAGTAGGGGATATGATCACCCCTGACTGCGTTGCAGGATTTACAGCGTCTGTCCATGCTAAGGACGAGGTTGTCAAGGAGCTGTTGAGGCATCGCGGCCTATTCCTCTTGTAGCGCGAATCGCAGCTGCGGGATCGTTGCTGGCGGCTGGTGACGTGCTGCCAAGCGTCTCCCGAGAAGGTCTCACACGTGTTCGATTGGATTTAGGTCCGGGGACCTTACATGCGTTGAATATCTTCACTCTCCAACAGCTACTGTACGATGAGGTGTAGCGTTGTCGTCCAATGAAGAGGAACGCAGGACCCACAGCACCTCTAATCAGACGCACGTGAGGCAGGAGAACCTCGGCACAATAGCAGACACCAGTGACTGAACCTCCTTGGAAGATGTGGAGGTCAGTACGGCTACCAAGCATGATACCGCCCCAAACGAGAACTCCGCAACCTCCAAACCGGTCCCTTTCGATGATCATGGAGGTGTGATTGCGTGTTCCCTGCTCTCTCCAGAAGTGTATACGTCCAGAATTGCTCGTCAGACTAAATCGGCTCTCATCCGTAAAGAAAACTCGACCCCATTTCTGATGTGTCCAGTTCTTGTGTTCCTGGCACCACAGAAACCGCCGTCTCCGATGAGCAGTCGTTAATGGCACACGCCGTACTGGTCGTCGTGCAAATAGACCACCTTTGTGCAGCCTCCTGGCCAGGATAAAACGCGATAACGGACGTCCAGTTGTCTGTTGCATGTGCCTTGCGACTTCTCCCACTGTCTGCCGTCTGTCTCTTCTCGCCTGTAGGACGATATACCGGTCGTTCGCCGCCCTGGTTGCTTGTGGACGACCACTGCTAAACTCTGGGACAGCTGTTCCTGTCCTTTGAAATGCTCTCCAAGCTCGTGAAACGATGCTGTGAGCGATCCCGAATTCCTCGGCCACACTAGTCAAACTTCGACCTTCTTCCAAGTTTCCAATGACGCGACCTCGATTAAAGTCATCCAGATAACGTCTACTGGATTGCCTGTTGGCCATATCACACGGTGGCAGCAACTCGACGTCGTTCAAACCGATGTACACCCTGCAATAGCTTTCACCGAATTGCTGAGCGTACACCGCTCGTGTGCTTTATACCCTTCCGACACTCCCCCCATACGTCATGCTGCATATATGCGCATGCGCTACCTTACTGGATCTTAGTCCATCCCTTGAGTGGTCTTTCGTTCCGTCCTGCCTGCTCGTTCCGCTGTTATGCTAATTTCTCCTCTTCGTCCTTAATGTTTGCACACCAGTGTATCAGAGGATGACTCTGATACACGCGTCGGGTTCTGCACCTGGGCTTTAGACCAAAATCAATGGGATCCCTCACTCGCACAGGGCATTTTGTTCAGTGACGAGGCCACTTTTTGTGTCAGTGGTGAGGTTAACTATCAGAACTACAGGTACTGGAGTGACCGGAACCCTCATTGGACGGAATCATTCAACATCGTTGGTAATGTAAAGGTTATAGTGTGGTGTGGAGTATGGAGCATCCGTGTAACCAGACTCATTTTCATCGACAATAACCTAAACGCTCATCGCTACCTGGAAATGCTACAGGAAACAACTTTCCTATTTCCAACAAGATAGGGTTCCATCACACTACGGAGCAACTGTTCGTCGATGGCAAGATGTTCCATTCCCTGGAATTGGCCGGCGTGGTCCTGTGGAATGACCACCCAGGTCCCCAGACCTCACACCTTGAAATTATATGAAAAACATGTTGCACCGGAAACTATCCAACAAAGAAAGAATTTTCAAATCGGACCATTAGAAAAAGAGTTATTGACAAAAAAGAAAATATAAGATATACATCTACGTTCCCTTGGCGGAGACACTATGCAATATTTTAAGAAAAAAATATTTCGAAAAGGTTTATCGACGTAAGTGGCATCGGTCTGCGAACGAATTTTTTCAATCGAGATTTTAGAAGCTCAGATTTTGTGTCAAATACATCAGAAGCAGAAATTATCACTTACGCCTCCTGGTGGAAGAACCATTTTTTACCAAAAATTAAAAACCATATGCAAAGGATTTCCCACCAAGAGCTGAATTCGCTGAAGAAAGAATTTTTCAAATCCGAGGTTTAGAAGTAGAGATATCGTGGAAAATTCTACATACTTTTACGCCTCCTAGCGGAAAATCTATGCGTAACTTGGAAAATTGACTATATCTAATATACTCTTCGACATAAATGGAATCTAAAAGCAAAAGAATGCTTTTCAATCGGACGGTTTTTTTTTGATTCGAGGTTTAACGACCACCGTGAGCAACTCAATGGGCTATAAGCAGTCGCCCGTCCCTAATTTACGGTCACTGGTTCCAGGGAAGGGAGAGAGCCAGTGCCGTAAGACAAACACAACATCCATGCCTCACCGGGATTCGAACGCGGACCCCTTACGGATGAATGATCAGAGGCCATCGCTCAGACCACTGCCTTCAAAAGGCAGTGGTCAACCGGATGGTCAGAAGCAAACATATGGAACAAAATGTAATTTGAATTCGATATCGTCTGCATTTATGCCCTCTAGCGGCGAAATTGTACATCGTAAAAAAAATGAAATAAAGGATCATCATTCGCATATTTCAAGCTTCCCAAAGCAAAAAGAATTTTTCAAATCGGACAGATAGTTGCAGAGATATGGTGTCCACAGGGGGACGGGCGAACCGATAACATAAGCACGATCATTTTTTATTTTTTACAAAAGACGTGCTAAGAAACGACGGTCATGGGAGACGTGACTCAAGGTAGACGAGTAGCAGGTTCCGAGGTCAATCTCTACCACCGCTTCCCGCTGTGTCACGGAATTTCGAACTTATGCAACCAGTCGGGATACTTTTTTGACCACACCTCGTAAGCAAGGTAATGACTATTCTGTTTAGCGCGGTAAAAGCCATGTAGTTGTATCAGAGGCGGTGCTGGGGGGCAGCGGGGAGCACGTGCCCCGGTCGCCGGTGATAGGGGACGCCGAGCAGGGCGACATGGACAGACGGGACGCTGACACTCATAAACCCCTTACGGGTTTTTGAATTACATCTCAAATTCCATCATGTATACAATTTTTTGAATCAAAAGCGAGTACACTGAGAAAAACGTTTTGTTAATTCAGCAAAAAAATTGTTGAATCAACCAACATTTTTTATCGATATACAGTCAACAAAAATGTTTGTTGAACATACAAATTTATTTGTTGAGAATTATTGTTGATTCTAAAAAAATTATCATCATGACAAAACTTTTTGTTCATTTAACAAAGTATATTTGTAGATTTTCGGGGATTTCTTTGATCCAACAATATTTTTTTTTTTTTTTTGATTGGAGGTTTAACGATCACCGTGAGCAACTCAAAGGGCTATAAGCAGTCGCCCGTCCCTAATTTAGGGTCACTGGTTCCAGGGAAGGGAGAGAGCCAGTGCCGTAAGACAAACACAACATCCATGCCTCACCGGGATTCGAACCCGGACCCCTTTTCGGACGAATGATCAGAGGCCAACGCCTTAGACCACTGCGCCACCGGGGTTGCATCCAACAATATGTATTGTTATCGTGATAAAACGTTTTGTTGCTACAACCAAACATTGTTATCGAGAAACAGTAATTTCTTGCTCCAACAAAATTTAGAGTTGAGTAGCTGGGCCACTTTGTCGCTAAACTTTTTTTCCGATGGCAACAGTTAGCCGGTGCAATAATTTCAGGCGGTGCCCTTCGACCCTGGGTGTCCACCATTTTTTCTCCCGCCGTCTTTTAATTTTCCTCGCCGTATTTAAATGAATTTGGACGGTATTACGTAACGAGGAAATTTTTTCAGAGCCAGCGAAGAATCTCTCACTGAGCGGATTCGCACCTAAGACCTTTAGTTTAAGAACTAGGCGTGCTAACCACTCGGCTATACCTGCCCTTGCAAGCCAATTCTTATCTGCGTATTCAGCATTTGAAGGTAGGTTTATTACCTAGAATGTTCATGGACGATTTGTTTTTTACATAACGATGTATTGACACTATTTTGGTGCGTGTGTAACATGTTTCTAAATCCGATTTATTTTTAAATGTTTTCCTTAGTTTTTTGATGAAAAAAATTGACATTTTTGGTTAGACAAAAAAAAAAAAAAACAAAAAAAAAACGTAAAATTTTTTTAACGTTCTATATTCCAGGGTACTATCCCCATGCAATCTTTGGTTGCCACACGAACTTTGAAACACCCTGTATATATAGCCTATACATGAAATCAAGCTCTATACATAAATTAGAACTCTTATCATTACCTCATGTGCAAATTTTTATTTGGGATCAGGAACCGCAAGCCGTTATAAGAAATATATTATTGCTTTATCAGAAATCTGGGTTTAAATTTAATACATGCCGCTGTGCATCTAATAAGATGCGGATTCTATCGTGTTCATTGTAATTTTGAGTCCACAAAGCGAGGCCAAATTATCCCTAAAATTCAATGAATCTAATCAAAATAACACACAATAAACACTAGCATAAAAATATGTCGGAATTATTAAGATACACTGGCGGAAAGTGAAAAAAGAACACCAAGAAGGAGACGTAACGGAATACAACATAATAACGGAATACAGAGGATAACGTGATCAAAACATTATGGCAAAATAAATACGGCTGTATTTGCTGGTAAACTGAAAAATAACCTTTCCATGTAACATGGTTAGTACGAGGTTGAACCGCCATTAACTGCGTCACACTGGGCAATTCTGGCATGGAGTCTGTCGTACAGATGTTGGATGTAAGTTTGCGGTATTGAGTTCCAAGCATCCTCAACCTGGACGCGTAAATCGCGGATGGTCGTGGCTGGCCGTGGAGACCGGATAAGTCGTTGTCCCATAAAATCCCACACGTGCTCAATGGGGGACAAATCCGGTGAACGTGCAGGCCATGGAAGTTGTCTCACACCCTGAAGTGCATGTTGCGTTGAACGTGCCGTATGTGGGCGTGCGTTATCTTGCTGGAAAACACCACAATGGACCGATCTTACAAATGTCACAACAACGGGCTGAATGATGTTGTTGATGTAAGAGGTGCTGTTTAACGTACCCGGTAAAAACACTAGTTGTGTACGGGAGTGATAGCTGATCGCTCCCCACACCAGGAGACCAGGTGTAGGCCCTGTGTGTCGCTGGCGGATGCAAGAAGGGTGGAGACGCTCCCCTGTGCGTCTGCGAACACGCATACGGCCATCGGAGGCTCCCAAGCAGAATCTGCTTTCATCGCTAAACACGACAGATTGTCATTGCGTTTTCCAGTGCAGACGTTGGCGACAGCACTGCAGCCGTTCCTGACGGTGGGCTGGAGTCAGAGGTACACATGCCAGAGGCACACGTGCACGTAGTCCTGCATCCAGTAGACGGTTGCGGATTGTTCGCACAGTCATCACCTCAGGTGCAACGGCAGCTCGGATTTGCGTCGCAGTGGATGTTCTGCTTGACAACACCGCTCTTCTTATGCGTCGATCGGTCCGCTCATCAGTCCGTCTGTGACTCCCGGTTCCACGTCTTCTCCTGTGGGAATGTTCCTCTGACCATCTACGCCACCATCGTACCACCACCGATACTCCTCGTTCAATTCGCTCCTCAATACGACGATACGGCCACCCGGCATCGCGGAGTCCGACTAGATGACCTCGCTCAAAGTCCGATATCTGCTGAAATCGTACACGTCTTCCACGTCCAGGCATTGCAGCTTCTTCAGGGTCTTCGCACGTGTTCGTACGCCGACGACTGATTACATTCACTCCGCCGTTCTCCTTAAATAGCACCTACGATAATTTGCATATTATGCCGTGCTGTGGCGAAAGCGCTCACCGGTTGGTCCTAAAATTAACATCACACCTACGTAAACGTGACCCCATTAACATATGTAAATTTCATGATCGTCCGCCAATTCCTTCTTGGTGTTCTTTTTTCACTTTCCGCCAGTGTATATTAGAAATTTTTACCTCTGAATGTCTCTATCAAAATTGACATCTGCCAGTCTTCTAACAATGCACTCACTCCGTAGTCAGACATAATTCAAAGCAAAATCGTAAGCGCAAAACGAGATTCTTCTGGCCAGTGGTAGTCTGGTAGTGCCCGTATAGAGTAGCTAGTAATCACATGCGCTTTGGCGTAAGGTCGATGACACCTCCATATAGTTGAATTTACAAAATATAGCCAACGAAATAATTTTGCGTTGTCAACAAAACAATTGCGACGGAGTTTCGCAAAAGCAACAAAATAAATCGACAAAACAGCTTAACAAGCAACAAATAATCGACAAAACAGCTTTCTCAGTGTAATGGCTACAGCGCAGTAGTCGTAAACTGGTAAAATATACAGCATTCAGAACTGTACGAATAAGATCACTGAGCTTATTCGTACAGTAAAGTAAAGGCTGCTCAGTTTATGATGCTGTAATTCTCGTATTCCGCTCTGTGGACGGGACAGTTCGAAGTCGATTGTTCTGCCAGTGACGTCACGAGAACCTCCGTCATTGCTTCAAAATTCTCGGCTATCATAGCCATACACCGTGGCTACCACCGAGTGGCTACCACCATAGGTGAAGATAGGTACTGTCATGTATACTGTTGTTGATGTCCTCTTGTACTTGGCGCAACAAGGAAGTGGTGCACTACGTGGATCTGACGAAGGAAGATTTCTACTAGGAGGTCTTCGAAGTAAAAAACTTTTGTACACCATTGAACTTGTTTCTCACTACCATCCCCCACTTAGCCGCCCCGGTGGCGCAGTGGTCTAAGCGATGGCCTCTGATCATTCGTCCGAACGGGGTCCGGGTTCGAATCCCGGTGAGGCATGGATGTTGTGTTTGTCTTACGGCACCGGCTCTCTCCCTTCCCTGGAACCAGTGACCCTAAATTAGGGACGGGCGACTGCTTATAGCCCATTGAGTTGCTCACGGTGGTCGTTAAACCTCCAGTCGGTCGATCCCCCACTTAAGGAACATTTGGAGAGCCACAAAGGAGACCAAGTTGGTCACTTCTCTCATGAAATTCAGGATGAGTTCTTGGAAACCATTGCTGGTAAGATAAGACAACAAATTCCAGATGATATCCGAGAAACAAAATTCTAGATGATATCCGACACTCGACGTTAGTCATACTTATAAAGATCAGATATTTCAGGTAATAAGTTATGTAAGGTGGGGGAAGAAGATCCTTAGGTCACAGATAGTTTCATTGATTTATTTTAGTCAGTGGAAAAACAGGTGAAACTTTTGCTGAAGCAACAGTCAGAAAATTGGAAAAAGATGGTTTAGTTCTCTCAAAAACTGCCGAGGGCAGTCGTATAACAATGGAGCTCACATGGCAGGATTGTGCAAGGGGTTCAAGTACGCATCCTTAAAGAATATAATCTTGCCATGTGTAGCTCACTCTCTTAATCAAGTGTGAGTTCAAGGTGCTAGTGTAAATCCAGATGCAGATACTTACTTTCGAGTTCTCCACTGTTTCTACTTATGTGTGTCTTCAACAGCTAGATGGGAAATATTACAGAAACGTGTTAAGGTGGACGTCAAGTAATTTTGCTTCCTATACTTCCAATGGAAAAACTTCTGTACACATTTTCTTCACAATTAATGCGTTCCCAAGGATGGAAATTTGAACATCGATTAAAATAGCTTCATTTTATAACTTGGAATACTTAATATTTTCTAAAACATAACCATAATTATGCAATGCAGCATTTGTTTGTCTATTGACGTCATCAAAGTACAGGTCGCGCCATCTTTTTTCTGGACAATTAATGCGTTCTCAAGTATGCAAATTTGAACATCGATTAAAATAGCTTCATTTTATAACTTGGAATACTTAATATTTTCTAAAACATAACCATAATTATGCAATGCAACATTTGTTTGTCTATTGACGTCATCAAAGTACAGGTGGCGCCATCTTTTTTTTTTTTTTTTTTATTAAAGGTTTAACGACCACCGTGAGCAACTCAATGGGCTATAAGCAGTCGCCCGTCCCTAATTTAGGGCCACTGGTTCCAGGGAAGGGAGAGAGCCAGTGCCGTAAGACAAACACAACATCCATGCCTCACCGGGATTCGAACCCGGACCCCTTACTGACGAATGATCAGAGGCCAGCGCCTTAGACCACTGCGCCACCGGGGCGGCCATCTTTTTTCTGGACAATTAATGCGTTCCCAAGGATGAAAATTTGAACATCGATTAAAATAGCTTCATTTTATAACTTGGAATACTTTAATATTTTCTAAAACATAACCATAATTGTGCAATCCAACATTTGTTTGTCTACTGACGTCATCAAAGTACAGTTCGCGCCATCTTTTTTCTGGTTTCAAAGCCACCAAAGGAAAAGTTATTGATTTTTAATATAATTATGGTTATGTTTTAGAAAATATTAAGCATTCCAAGTTATAATATGAAGCTATTTTAATCGATGTTCAAATTTTCATTCTTGGGAACGCATTAAATTGTGAAGAAAATGTGTACAGAACTTTTTCCATTGGAAGTATAGGAAGCAAAATTACTTGACGTCCACCTTAAAATGTCCCTCGAATTCCGATCTAAGACAAGATGGTCCACAAAGATAGAAGCTGTTAGAAGTGAAAGAAAGGCAAGCTGTTCCAATGAAAGAAGTTTTAGTAAGCTGAAGCTTATCAAAACATATCTGTGGAGCCCAGCTGGCCAACAGAGATTAACAAATTTAAATGGGATCTCCATAGAACATGAGTTTGCATCAAAACTTTCTTCTGATGATATCATAAAATCTTTTGCTGCGAGAAAAGTCAAGCTGTAGACATGCCTGTCTCTGGATTTAAAAAACTGGGATACATCTTAAATTGTAATGCACAGCTGTATTCAAATGTTAAAATGTTTATGACATACAAATGTTTAAAATCCAAAAACTCAGTATTTTGTGTATCTCTCTGTTCTAAAAAAAAGTAACTGCCGCTGTTTTAGAAATTTCGTGACACTCTTGCTTACCTAGCTCGCAGCGCAAAACGTATTGAACACAAAAATATGAAATTTACATCGTTTGTAGAGAATTGTTCGGAGAACACGCTGAAATAAACCGTTTCTCGATTCTAGCGAAACTTCAAGAGCTATTGTATTTCAAAGTTACGGTAAGCAAAAAGTGCTATCAGGTCGCGTTCCGGACATACTGTTTAACAGCAACAGCACCACGAAACTCTGTGGGCATGTAGTGCCATGATCGAAGTTTAGCACCTCGTCGCCTTTTTTTCAATTTCGATTTAGTTTACGAGAAATTAAATGTCACAAAATTCTCTGTATCTCGATGGGATCCATTTAAAAAAAACGGATATATGGCAAACGATAAATTAAGACGCATTGCAATTTTTACAGCATAAACTTACAACTACCGTCCCTTTTTTTACAAAAAAAAAAAAAAAATTAAGAAAAAGTCATTTTCTGATTTTTAAGCATTTTTTAAAGACGCAAAGGAAAGAAACGAACGGCGCGTCTTTATAAGGTATTTATTTGCTCAAAATGTTAGGTATAAAAAACGCCTCTACAAAATATGAACAAGTACAGAATACAAAACAGTAACAAGATGTGGGAGAGAACAAGGTATACGCAAGCATTAAAAAAAAAAAAAAAAAAAAACAATAACAACAATGTAAAGGATGTGAAATAGAGGGCGCTCACGGGCTGCCCAGTTGAACAGTAGTAAAAATAAAAGTCTATGAGTCCGTTGATAACAATAGTATTAAACTGTGTCTAAGAGTTCGCCGAAAACTAAACAAAAACAGACGGTAAAGCATTACAAGTTCAAAGGTAAACAGTTTCAAAACAAAACGTTTATTCAGAAGAAAAAAAACTCAGTCAGTTGGGAAATCATGAACAGGCTGTTGATTGTTTTCGAGTTCAGCTGTGAGCAACTTCAGCATGTACCACAGACGATGCTGAAGCTGGGCATCTTCAGGGGGAACGGAAACGTTAATCAAATATTCATCAAGCAATTGCAGTTGTTGAAGCATTTCAGTTAACCAATTTAACTTAGATTGAATACACGGGATTGTTAGAAATTTGTCAATCCTAGGGCGTTGAATTAGTTCAAGAAGTTCAGTAAATGTGAGCGGTTGCATTGGAACAGAACAGTCTTTGAACAGAGCGGAAAGTTTGGGAATGGTGGGAAGAGAAGAATCATCTCCAACAACATCCGAAGCAATCAATGCTGATTCACTTAAATTAGCAGCAACATCCATATCATCATCAGTAGGGAGGCAAGCGAATCTGTTTGTTGTACGAAGTTGAGAAGAAATATTTTCTACGCCAGGTGAGGTTCCAGAGGAAGTGGCAGAAGATTTGGTCCGAAAACGCCTAGTGCGACGCGAAGGCCGAGGAGAAGACTCGGCAGAATTTGGGCGTTTCCCGGCAGTTTTGGGTCCAGAGGAGCCCACCGAAGTAAGAAGAGGTGGAAATGACATGTCAACAATGAGAGCAGATTTGAACAGTTGAGAAGCAGGTGTTTGCACTTGCGAAACAGACTGTGAAACGGGAGGCAATTTGTTGCTTGGTGGTGGCGCGTGAGAGCTGGGCAATGATGACGCAGTAGTTTCGGAAGAAAGCGGCTGCTCGGAGTTGAATGGAAATGGCAGTTCAGTGTTTGGCAATAACTGCGTAGTTGTTTTGAAAGAAAGCGCCTGCTCGGAGTTGTATGGTAATGGCTGTTTAGTGCTTGGCAATAACTGCGTAGGAGTTTTGAAAGACAGCGGCTGCTCGGAGTTGAATGGCAGTGGCGGAACTGAAACAGGTGAAGACAACGAAATATCTGCAGTCATTGAAGGAGCAAGTAGCCGAGATGGTGACGTGTTTGACATTGGGGAAGCAGTTTGTTCAGTAGTAAATGAGGAGGAAGTGTATGATGGAGGTGTGTCAGGAACTTTCAACGAAGGGACAGCACCTTGCGCAAGTGTGCGCTGAGGGCACTCATAAGCCAGGTGTCCCTCAGCTCTACACCGGAAACACTGGACACCAGCAAATAAGTTGAAAACGTATGTTCGTGTGTCCGTAACAAGTTGCAGAGATGTGGGGCGGTTAGAAATGGCTTGGTCAGTGGGGAAAATAACACGATATTGGCGACGTCCTCCTTGCACAAATTTGAATGGAGAGTCTCTGGCAGCAGCTGGGAGAAATTTAGTCTCTCCCACTACTCGACCAAGAGTGCCGAGTGCAGCAACAAATAAGTTGTCAGGAATAGCAGTAGGCACAGGAGATAATGTCACTGTGACCGGGCGCTGTGCAGAAGCGACAGGTTGCAAGTGAAAGGAGCCAATATCAATGCCTGTAGCAAGAACGGTGTCGGTGGCTTTTTGGTGAACAAAATGAACGACAACACCCCCTCCAATAAGAATAATTGAAACGATGCTTTCCTTGGGAACAACTTTAACCAAGGCCTCCAAATAGAGGGGAGTGGGGTGTCACGAAGAGACGGAAAATACACACTTAATAACAAAGCTGCGGAAAGTTCTTTACCTGCTGGTGAGTCGTCAGAAATCCGAATCTTGAGAACTTTATCTTCTCTAGAAAATTCTGGTTGCATTGAAAGAGGTTGGTTTGGACGAGCAGTCGCAGCATACGAGCGTGGAGGAGTAGCATCCATGGCAGCAGAACGTGACTCGGCACCCAGGATATGCAAATTAGGACGAAGAACATTCGATGCAGAAACATTAGGACGAAGCACATTAGAAGCAGAAACACAATTAGAAGTAGACAAATCCACACTAGAAGAGGTCATAGTTGTCTCACAAGCGGTCGATGTAGCCAAAGAAAATCCAGCGGAGATAAAATCAGCAGACGGAAACTGCATTTGTACTTGGGAAGCAGCCATCATGGCCGCTAAGCCGAACAACACAACACTGCGTGCTGCAGCTGCGTCACACAGAAGAAACACAAAATAACGGAACAGGAGGCACACACACTCACTTCAAGTGAGGCAAAACGGGGAAAACACAACGCGGTCAACACGAACCATTAACGCAGACGATAAATTCACAGGAAAATAACATTTTTTTTTACAGACGCAAAAGAAAGAAACGAACGGCTTGTCGGTCTTCACGATAACCACAGAGGAACGTTCTGGTCTCGTGACCTGCTGCCATTGTGACGCAAAGAATTTGTTATGCATATGTTTTGTTGGTAAAGCTATCTCAGTTGTTTAAAGTGGACGTCAATTAATTTTGCTTCCTATACTTTCAATGGAAAAATTTCTGTACACATTTTCTTCACAATTAATGCGTTCCCAAGGATGAAAATTTGAACATCAATTAAAACAGCTTCATTTCATAAATTGGGATACTTAATAATTCCTAAAACATAACCATAATTATGCAATCCAACATTTGTTTGTCTACTGACGTCATCAAAGTACAGGTCGCGCCATCTTTTTTCTGGACAATTAATGCGTTCTCAAGGATGAAAATTTGAACATCGATTAAAATAGCTTCATTTTATAACTAGGAATACTTAATATCTTCTAAAACGTAACCATAATGATGCAATCCAACATTTGTTTGTCTACTGACGTCATCAAAGTACAGGTCGCGCCATCTTTTTTCTGGTTCCAAAACCACCAAAAGGAAAGTTATTGATTTTTTATATAATTACTTTTATGTTTTAGAAAATATTAAGTATTCCAAGTTATAATATGAAGTTATTTTAATCGATGTTCAAATTTTCATCCTTGGGAACACAATAATTGTGAAGGAAATGTGTACAAAAGTTTTTCCATTGGAAGTATAAGAAAGAAGATTACTTGATGTCCACCTTAACGGTTTAGCATAACAGTTTACGCAAATGCTTTTTGGACCGCTTCTGTTTTCCTTAGTGGTAAATTTAGTAAGTGCTATAAGTTCAAACGACAAAAGCCCGACCTTCCAAAAATTAACGACAGTAAAAAAACTCTGAAATTTCAGAATAACAAACCTTATTTGCTTAGACGTGCAATAAAAATTGAAATTTATATGAATTTTCCAGTTTTTATTTCATGTGATATACTTGGAGATCGGGCTGCAGGGCCCGAGCGCTGCTCTGGAAACGAGCGTTGCGAGCCTAGAGGCGCAGCCCCTAGTTGAATAAAAAATTTGTAAATTGAGTAAAGTGTTATTTTAGTGAACAGTGTATTAATGCAACAATTATTTATTTAAAAACAAAGTGATAGAAAAGTGTGGTGAAAGACCAGCTGACCAGTTTTTGAACACGGGAAAAGTATTAATTGGTTAAGACTAAAATATTAAATGAATTATTGTTTTTACTGTAAGACTACTCTTGATTTTATTAACTGTTAAGTTTCATTTAAAGAATTTAGTGGCTTAAGAATAAACAGGCCGCCCCAGTGGCGCAGTGGTCTAAGCGCTGGCTTATGATCATTCGTTATCGTGGGTTCGGGTTCGAGTCTCGGTGAGGCATGGATGTTGTGCTTGTCTTACGGCACTAGCTCCTTCCCTTCCCTGGAACCAGTTGTCCTAAATTAAAGATGGGAGACTGCTTAATTAAAGCACATTGAGTTGGTTACGGTGTTCGTTACCTCCAAGCAAAAAAAAAAATAAATAAAAAAAAATATTTTTTTAATATGTCGTTTGCGCCCAATATCACAACCCCCCCCCCATGATTGGTACGATATTAATAAAGGAGTTATTTTCATTTTGAACCTTGAAAATCAAAACCGTAAATCAGGTGCAATTGTAAAATTTAACGAAATGCTACCAGATGTAATCACAAAAATTTAAAAATAAATTTTAGTTAATATGTTGTTGATGAAACACAACACAATTCCTAGGGAAGGAATTGTGACAAAACATAGCTTTCAGATGCATCGTGGACAAGCAGAATTTTGGAAAATTCTTGAAGAACTAAAAATAAAAAAGAACAAATATGTAAATAAATAAGCATGAATGGGCGCTAAGAGAAAGTTATTAGACTAGCATCATTTCTTCAAAATATTTGTATCTTCCAGAAGAAGAGTTATAAATTTGGTATCAAGGGAATTTCATTTCACGAAAGATCCAGTTCAGAACTTTAATAAGATGAAACAAATATTTTCGTAAGGCGCTTCAGTTTAAGAATTTCGCCTGCGGCTCTGCAGTCCGGATGTTAATTTTGTCATCTTTCGTTCGAACAACATGTTGGGCCTGGTATTCCGGCTTGTCCTTCTGATTCGATTTCCTCTCTTTCCTGGAACCCGTACCTGTGAATTCCAAGTAGCCTTCCATGCTTAGAGAAATTACTGAACAAAGGAATCCATGTTGCATGACTCTTTCGTAACGTCTGATTAACTGCTGTTTATGAAAGCTACAAAAGTATGTTATATGTTCTACCACTATGCGGCACAAATTATATTCATCAGAAGGTTAAACGAAGCATTCTTTAGATTCGTTATGTGTTTATAAAATCAGTCAACTTTTCTTGAATAAGTTTAATATTTACAGTAATTTTCGCTGCCTTTGCGGTTTTTGTTAGACAATCAAAAAGTATCTTTACAGCCGAAAGTCTTAGAAAAACCATAACTAAGCTTCCGATTTTAGCACGTCTTTTGTAAAAAAAAACCGTGCTTATTTTGAAAATCATCTACACTGCTGGCCACCCAAAATGCAACACCAAGAAGGACACGAGATAGCAAAGCCAGATTTACTGGACACATAACAACAGAAACAAAGATGAAACGATTGAGCTTACAGGCACGTGCGACTTGCGGAACACGCAGACATCAATAGTTCGTGTGGCATCCATGGCTGGCAAAAACGGCCGCTACACGGAGCGGAATCGAACGAAAGAGGCTTTGGAGGTGGGCTTGGGGTATGTCGGTTCAGGCTGCTTCCACACGTTGCCTCAGTTCATCAGGCGCAGCCGCGGGTGGTGCTTGACGGGCCACTCGGTTGCCGATCAGCGACCAGACGTGTTCAATGGGCGACATATCGGGAGAACAGGCGGGCCACGGCAGCAGTGTCCCCTGGTGGGCCGTGAAGAAATGTTGCGCGATGCGTGCCACGTGCGGGCGCGCATTATCCTGTTGAAACGTGGCCACTGGCAGGTCCTGCAGGTAAGGGAGGAGGCTCCAAAACGTCGGGGATGTAGGCTCCAAAACGTCGGAGATGTAGGCTCCAAAACGTCGGGGATGTAGGCTCCAAAACGTCGGGGATGTAGGCTCCAAAACGTCGGGGATGTAGCGGTGGCTGTTGGGTGTACCGGCGATGCGTACCAGAGGGGTGCGGGTGTCATATCCAATTGCGCCCCAAATCATAACGCCAGGCGACGGACCGGTATGGCGATGCATAATGTAGGCGTCATACAGTCTCTCGCCGCGGTGCCGCCACACGCGGATCCGGCCATCGTGGTGTTGCAGGCCGAAGCGGGATTCGTCGAAGAAGACAATGTCGTGC
The DNA here is from genome assembly GCA_039090855.1 of Macrothele yani. Lineage (NCBI taxonomy): Eukaryota > Metazoa > Arthropoda > Arachnida > Araneae > Macrothelidae > Macrothele > Macrothele yani. Next base: position 60,047,524 of record CM077018.1, on the reverse strand, counting down.
CATTTCGTAGTGCAGGTGCGGCGTTCAACGGCCCACTGCCGCCGCACTCGCCGGTGGTGTAACGTCAATGGTAATCAGAGCAATGGGCACCGTGCGACAAGTTCCCGCTCCTGCAGACGACGTCGAACGGTACGTGCTAACACAGGTTGTTGCGCAACACACCCTAATTCCTGCGCTAACGTTCGTGATGTGGCGGTGCGAGCCGTCAATGCCCGCCGCACAACATGCCGGTCCTCGCTTTCGGTGGTGTGCCGCAGCTGCGGCAATCGCTCACGTCGGTCCGTCCGTCCCACCTGCACCCACCGAATCCATACTCCCCTCACTGTGGCTGGATGTCGTCCCACACGGGCGCCGATGTCTCGGTACGATAAGCCGCTGTCGCTATAAGCCACTATTCGTCCTCTGACGAACTCCGAAACGTACTGGAATGACTGCCGTATTCTACGACGAGGCATAAGGAAGCTTCCCACGCACAGGTCCGGCAGCCCAACACACTTCCATTACTTACACCCCGCCTTCTGTGCACCCTTCTTATAGTGCTTCTGCCCTTGAATGCTAATCGTTTGCATGTCCTCTCGCGGGCGATGCATGCTGCGAATTTCAGCCCAATCGGATGCTTCCTTCTTGGTGTTGCATTTTGGGTGGCCGGCAGTGTGAATACGTGGCGTCAGTTGAGTAAATAAATCCATCGCTCTTTTCACGATAAGCTACGCACAGCAACCGAAAAATTGTTATTCGGCCGCCGTCGGGGAATCGAATCCCGAATCTTTCGATATCCAGCCGAGCACGTTAGCCTTACACACACAGCTGCCAACAATTCACGGTGCTGTGTGTGTTTTTCTTTTTCAGTCAGCATCTGACTTCATAATTCCGTAAGATGGGCTCAGCAACTGAGATGTCTCTATCTGGTGGGCATTAACGGCACTGGCTATATATGTAATTATAGCAATAATCCAAAGGGCGAGATCCAAGGTGAAAATCATCTAAATACGTGGCGTCAGTTGAGTAAATAAATCCATCGCTCTTTCCACGTTAAGCAAAGCACAGCACCAGATGGAGACGTCTCAGTTGCCGAGCCGATCTTACGGATTTATGATGTCGGATGCTGGCTAAAAAAGAAAAACTCACATAGCACCACGAATTGTAGGCCGCTGTGGGTTTTTTTAACAATTTTTCGGTTGCTGTGCGCTCCTTAATGTGGAAAGAGCGATGGATTTATTTACCCGTGCTTATGCTATCGGTTTGTCAGTGTGTGGGCACCATATCTCTGCAACTATTAGTCCGATTTAAAAAAATTCTTCTTCCATTGGGAAGACTGAAATATGCGAATGACGATCCTTTATTTCGATTTTTTATTGTACATTTTCGCCGCTAGAGGGCGTAAACGCAGATGATATCGAATTCAAAATACATTTTATTCCATATATTTGCTTTTAAACATCCGATTAAAAAAATTCTTTCACCTTTCGATTCCATTTACGTCGAAGAGTATTTTAAGTATAGTAACTTTTTTGAGGTTAGGCATAGATTTTCCGCTAGGGGGAGTAAAAGTAAATTGCGTTTCCCCCGATATCTCTACTTCTAAAACTGCTATTTGATATTTTTTTTTGTTCAGCGAATACAGCTCTTGGTGAGAAATCTTTTGCATATGATTTTTAATTTTTTGTAAAAAATGGTTCTTCCACCAGGGGGCGTAAGGGATAATTTCTGCTTCTGATGTATTTGCCACAAAATCTGAGCTTCTAAAACCTCGATTGAAAAAATTCTTTCGTGGACCGATGCCACTCAGGTTTATAAACCTTTTCGAAATATTTTCTTCTTAAAAGAATGCATGGTTTCTTCGCCAGGGGGCGTAGATTTATATCTTATTTTTGTCAATATCTCTACTTGCAAGAGTCCGATTTCAAAAATTCCTTCTTTGTTGAATAGATTTTCTGATGTAACATGTTTTTCCATATAATTTCAAAATTTTCAATTAATTCTGAAACTTTCCGCTAGGGGGCCTAAAAGTAAATTGCGTTTCCCCCGATATCTCTGCTTCTAAAAATCCGATTTGAAAAATTCTTTCTGCACGGGATGTATCTCTTGATCGGAAATCTTTTGCATATAATTTCTGACTTTTGGTAAAAAATGGTTTGGCCACCAGGGGGCGTAAGCCTTAATTTCCGCTTCTGATGCATTTGAAGCAATGTCTGAGCTTCTAAAATCTCGATTGAAAAAAATTCGTTTGTGGACCGATACTACTCACATCGATAAACCTTTTCGGAATATTTTCTTCTTAAAAGAATGCACGGTTGCTCTGCCAGGGGCCACATATGCATATCTTATATTTGTCGATATCACTGCTTCTAAGAGTCCAATTTGAAAAATTCTTTCTTTGTTGGAGAGCGTTTAGTCTGCGAAATGTTTCTTATATAATTTGAAATTTTTCTTATCGCACAAGACTGCAAGAAGAGGGCGTAAGTTCAGGATTCCGTTTACAGCAATATCTAGGAGATTAAAAATCCGATTGAAAAACTTCTTTCTTCGGTCATATACTACTGTTTCCCATACCGGTTCCATTAACTTTGAATAGCTTCGATAGATTTAATTCACGTCAGAAAGGATTCAAAACGCGTGCTCATTACACTCGAAAATTCTGTCATCTTTCTTGTTAATGAATGCCGTTGGGACATTCTACCTAAACTATCAGTAAGTCTGAACAAAAATCTTTTCGCAGCACAATTGCGCAGGTTAGGTAGTGTTTTTAGGGTGATGTGCAAAAGATTATGACTGAAATTTCCAGGCCTGCCTAAAAACTCACGCACATGAAAAAATATTGCAGGATTGACAGCATCGCAAGAATGTATAGTTTTAATTCAGAGATTTTTTTTGATTGTAGGTTTAACGACCACCGTGAGCAACTCAATGGGCTATAAGCAGTCGCCCGTCCCTAATTTAGGGTCACTGGTTCCAGGGAAGAGAGAGAGAGAGAGAGAGCCAGTGCCGTAAGACAAACAAAACATCTATGCCTCACCGGGATTCGAACCCGCACCCCGATCGGACGAATGATGAGAGGCCTTCGCTTAGACCACTGCGCCACCGGGGCGGCAATTCAAAGATCAAAGACCATCATGAGGGCTATAAGCAGTCGCCCGTCCATAATTTAGGGTCACTGTCTCCAGGACAGGCGAATAGCCAATGCCGAAGGACAAATATACCATCTATGCCTCTACAGGGGCAGAATCCCGAGCACAGGTCGGATGACTAGCCATGTAATGGCGCGTCTGACCAGTCACACACCGGTGTAGTGTCATCGAAAGAATGTCCCCATCACAGTCATTGAAAGATGTAAGATAAGTCTTTGGTTTCTACGTAGTCGAGTCACATTATTTTGACCACCTCCTACTTTTGACGTCAACAGCGCGTAGCCAATGAAAGAAGGCACGTATCGCGAGCTGGCTTGGAGTATACATAAGGTGTGCTGTAGGCGTTCTGAAAACATATCACTCGTTGCTGTCATGGATAAAAGGAGCGATTTATCATATTTGCAAAAAGGTATGAGTTTCGACTTTCGGGACAAGAGTGGCAGTATTTCTGAAACAGCGCAGTTTGTGAACTGTTCGCGTACTGCTGTAGTTAAAGTGTATCGTGATTGGAGAAATGGCACCATTGCGAATAAGCGACGTGGAAACTGCGGAGCAGCACGTGCCATTGATCTGAGAGGTGAACGTTGGCTACGAAAGGTGCGTGAAGGCAGATCGACACGCTACAGTGGAGCAACACACTGGCCGAATGAACCAGGGGGCTACCGGAAGTGTACCTTAAACGAAAGTTCAGCGAACCCTGCTACGTATGGGGCTCCGATGCAGACGGATGGTCACTGTACCTGTGCTAACGAAGGTGCATCGGTACAAAAGGCTTACATTTGCACGGCAGTATGGGAATCAGACCTCCACTGATTGGCAAAGGATTGCCTATTCTGATGAGTCACGTTTTCCGCTTCATCGAACGGATGGACGTTGACGTATAAGGCGAGACACATCGGAGAACAAACACTCTTCAACCATTACTGGAAGAACGCAAGCTGATGGGGTCTGGGAAACGTTTTCGTGGCATTCTCTGGGTCCACTCATACCTGTTTAAGGCACTATGGACCGAAATCGTTATGAATCCATCCTTGCAGACCACGTACACCCATACATGCTGATTGTGTTCCCTGGGGCGGCTGGGATCTTCCAGTACGAAAACGCGAGGGGTCATACAGCTAGAAATATCCGAGAGTGGTTGAGCATCTGTAGGACCACCTCGATCGCGTTGTTTGCTCTACGGATCCTCCACCACGCACCTTCCAGCAGCTGTCAGATGCACTGCAGTCAGCATGGCTCCACATGCCTGTGAACACCTTCCAGCACCTTATTCAGTCACTCCCAGCCCGTCTAGCTGCTGTCCCCGCTGCACACGGCGGTTACTTTGGATATTAGCTGGTGGTCACAATAATGTGACTCAACCGTGTATAACGCTTTGGTTCTAAAACTAATTTTATTGAATGGTTAACAAGAGCCACAGGAGTGAAAATAGCGTTGAACTGTTAAGCATATTAAAGGAATAAATTTCTTTCCTTTATAAATGTATAATGATATGATAAGTAAGGCATTTCTTGTTGCTGGCCGTGCAGCTGTTTTCCTTATCCGCTTGTGTCACCCATTCATTTCGCTCACACACAAATTAATTCTTGTTAGAATCGCCCACTTAATTTATACAACAAAATATCTGCAAAGTATTTCGAAATTAGTCGAATAATAGTCTTTTCCATCGCTGCTTTTGCAAAGAGAAAACGTACAGGATGAACGACGTAGGCTTTATATCCCACTTTCGCATCTGGAATCTATGCGGTCAATGAAAGGGTGAATTTGAGATGGGTTTTGTTATCTGTTCGTAATTTCAACGAGAAGTGCCGTGAACCACATGAAGCGATAACTCAACTCATCTCGAGGAATGATAGCCCTTCTGATTGCAGGTGACAGTCTGTAAAGCCGAGGAACAGACATTAAAACCCAAGAACTGCGTTCATAGAAAGGCCACTTGAATCGAAACTAATACCAAACAGCTTCGCCTTTATATCAGGGAGCTACATCGATTCATCTCCGTGTAGACCGCAGGAGATGCTTATACAGTTTCTTTACAGATTAGCCCATGGAGACCTGACGGCGTCCCGAGATAGTAAATGTTGCAGAAGAGATAATATATAGCGTAGGAGACACGAGCTGCACTGTTCTCTCTGTCTCATTCTTCAGATGCTTTACGGAGCTGAGGTTTGTTGATTGTGTTGTACGGTGCATTAAGAAGTCATGTTTCTTAAACTATCAGCCGCATGACCAGCGTTTTCATTAACCATCGCTAAAGTATTGGATTGGAAGGAAAGTAATGTATGAAACTGTATGGCAACAGAAAAGTACACGGGTGTGCAAAAATTGAGGACGAAGAGGAGAAATTAGCATAACAGCGGAACGAGCAGAAAGACCACTCAGAAGATAGACATCGCGCACTGACAAGATACGGTAGGGCATGCGCATATAGGCAGCATGACGTGGGGGGAGTGTCGGAAGGGTATAAAGCACACTGGCGGTGTACGCTCAGCAATTCGGTGAAAGCTATTGCACAGTGTACACCGGTTTAAACGACGTCGAGTTGCTGCCACCGTGTGATATGGCCAACAGGCAATCCAGTACACGACATCTGGATGACTTTACCCGAGGTTGCGTCATTGGGAAGTTGGAAGAAGTTCGAAGTGTGACTAGTGTGGCCGAGGAGTTCGGGATCGCTCACAGCATCGTTTCACAAGCTTGGAGAACATTTCATACGACAGGAACAGCTGTCCGAGAGTTTAGCAGTGCTCGTCCACGAGCAACCACGGCGGCGGACGACCAGTATATTGTCCTACAGGTGAGAAGAGACAGCGGGAGAAATCGCAAGGCACATGCAACAGACAACTGGACGTCCGTTATCGCATTTTACCGTGGCCAGGAGGCTGCACAAAGGTGGTCTGTCTATTTGCACGACGACCAGTACGGTGTGTGCCATTAACGCCTGCTCATCGGAGACGGCGGTTTCTATGGTGCCAGGAACACAAGAACTGGACACATCAGCAATGGGATCAAGTTCTCTTTACGGATGAGAGCCGATTTAGTCTGACGAGCAATTCTGGACGTATACACATCTGGAGAGAGCAGGGAACACGCAATCACACCTCCAACATCATCGAAAGGGACCGGTTTGGAGGTAGCAGAGTTCTCGTTTGGGGCGGTATCATGCTTGGTAGCCGTACTGACCTCCACATCTTCCAAGGAGCTTCAGTCACTGGTGTCCGCTATTGTTCCGAGGTTCTCCTGCCTCACGTGCGTCTGCTTAGAGGTGCTGTGGGTCCTGAGTTCCTCTTCATGGACGACAACGCTACACCTCATCGTACAGTGGCTGTCGCAGAGCTGTTGGAGAGTAAAGATATTCAATGCATGGATTGGCCCGCAAGGTCCCCGAACCTAAATCCTATCGATCACGTGTGGGACCTTCTCGGGAGACGCTTGGCAGCACGACACCAGCCGCCAACAACGATTCTGCAGCTGCGATTGGCGCTACAAGAGGAATGAGCCGCGAAGCCTCAACAGCTCCTTGACAACCTCGTCCTCAGCATGGACAGACGTTGTAAATCCTGCAACGCAGTCAGGGGGATCATATCCCCTACTAAGGACTGGATTTTTCTTGGCAACCGCCTGTCACATGGACGTTTCTGTCTTCTGTCCAGTTGTACTCGTAGCTACCTTTTCAAAAAAGTGCCTTTGTATCCTTTGGATTCCTTGTTTGGACGGTTTTGCTCACTTGTCCCATATTCTTAGATCTTGGGGATCTTATGGTATGATTTGAGTTGATGTGGAGCACTTCTGCACGACGTTACATTCGAAAAACCGTCTCGTCCTTAATTTTTGCACGCCAGTGTACTAATTACCGTATATACAAGTAGAAATCAATTCCAAATTGCCACGACCTGCTCCCTACGTCCGGTCAACTGTTGGATACCGTCCCCCTGTAGAGCTGTGGCGGCTTGACGCCAAGAGGCAAGTGCGCGTTCGACATCGTCCCTGTTTGTAAACCTTTGTCCGTCCAGGAAATGCTGCAACCACCGGAAAAGGTGGTAGTCTTGTGAGGCCATGGTCGCAGGGCTTAGCAACAAGGGCTGGCTCATCCCATTGTGTTTCTGGTCGTTGAAGAGGTCCTCGCCTGTGCCGCTCAGTGACGTCACGGTGATGCATGTTACTTGTCAGTGCGCGATGTAAAGCGCTCGGTGGATGCTGTCAACCCATTTTTGTTGCATTCGCATTAGTTCTGCTGTTTGTTTCGTTGTATTTCTGACATCGCATTTTTTCATTTAATTTCCCTAGTACATCGTTTTCGTACAATGGCTTCCTGCGCTGTTGCTACGTGCCGAAATACCTGCAGGAATACGAAGGGGAGAAACATAATTTTTTCACTGTTTTCCTCGAAACGACCCAGTAGTTACAAAAGACTGGGTTAACAGGTATTGCAGAGCAGATTCTTTTCATTTGAAAAATGCCAGGATTTGCAGTGAGCACTTTTTAAATAGTAAGTACGAAGACGATATGATGAATCGCCTGCTTGGTTAACCAATGAAAAAGATATTCAAATCGTCGGCTATACCAACAGTCAATTTACCGAGATCTTTTTTTTTTTTTTTTTTTTTTTTATTGGGGGTTTAACGACCACCGTGAGCAACTCAGTGGGCTATAAGCAGTCGCCCGTCCCTAATTTAGGGCCACTGGTTCCAGGGAAGGGAGAGAGCGCCAGTGCCGTAAGACAAACACAACATCCATGCCTGACCAGGATTCGAACCCGAACCCCTTACGGACGAATGATCAGAGGCCAGCGCCTTAGACCACTGCGCCGGCTTTACCGAGATCAAACGTTGAAAATGTCACCGGAAGAGGTGAAATACAAAAAGAAAGAAAAAACTACTGCATGACGTTTTTGATGGACTTAAAAATCTTAGTCCCAGAAAAAGGTCTTTTGCAGAAAATGTAGCTCCACTTCAACCTGCATCATATGAAGAGACAATTTTCTGCGTCAAATGTGATGTACCGAAATAAAATAAATTAAATGATAAATTGTCAACGGAAAACGTGTTGAAAACAGGAAAAAAAAGGATGTTTTAAAGAGCTTTTCTAGCAAAGCCAGAAGATGAAATCGTTCTCGCAGGCTATTATTGAAACAAATCGGAGAACTAAAAATTAAAGTAAAAAAACAAAATACGAAAAACCAAAAAAAAAAAAAAAAAAATGACAAATGCTTTCGAAACATACTTACAAAAACACAGGTGAAAAACGCTTCACAAAAGGGTAAAAGTCGAATAAAATGGACACTTGAATATCGGAAATGTTTCACAAAAATTACAGTTGCCGAAGTTTGGAGAAACAATTTTCTGCATGAAATGTGATATGTGCCCCCCCCTCCCAAAAAAGAAGTAAATTTTTTAAATGATAAATTGTCAATAACGGAAAAAAGCTTAACTTTCTAAAAACAGGAAAAAAAAAAAAAAGATTTTAAAGAGCTTTTCTAGCATAGCCAGAAGATGGAATCGTTCGCGCCGGCTTTTAGTGAAACAAATCCGAGAACTGAAAATTAAGGTAAAAAAACAAAATACGAAAAATCAAAAATTGAGAAAAAAAAAAAAAAAAGAAACATACTTACAAAAACATAGGTTACCTCTCATGTAGAGGGTAAAAGTCGAATTAAATGGACACTTGAATATCCGAAACGTTTCACAAAAATTACAGTAGCCGAGGTTTTGTTATTATCAAAAAGCATTGTTTTCGCGTTTAATGGAAGTAATATACACATGTACACTAAAGAGCAATTGAATAAGACATACCTGTCTAGTAACGTGTAGCACCACTTTTCGCCCTGATGACGGCGGCGATTCGTCTCGGCATGGACTCCACAAGACACCAAAAACGTTAGGAAGCCATACGGATCCACGACCCCTGAACAAGCTCCCACAGTTCACGAAGATTTGATGGAGGGGGTCAGAGCCTCGAACATCTCTCTCGATGGCATACCAGATGTGCTCGATGGGATTGAGGTCAGGTGACCTAGCTGGCCAAGGAAGCGAGGCCACGTCGGTGGAGTGTTCATCCAACCATTCGGATACAATTCAGGAGCGATGGCAGGGTGCATTATTGTCTGTTGCAGGATGAGGTCCCCAGTGGGATGTTGAAGACGCACAAACGGGAGCAAATGGTCGTCCAGGATATCCCGGTAACGTTGACCTGTGAGGGACGATGTCACACGTACCAGGGGTCCCATTTCAATCCACGTAAACAGTCTCCAGACGAGAATGCCACTCCCACCAGCTTGAAGAGTACACTGCTGGTAAAAAGGATCCATCGCTTCATGTGGTTTGCGCCGTACTCGTATCCTGTCATCTGCATGTACCAACGTGAATCTCGACTCATCAGTCCAAGCAAAATTTTTTCACATGTCTAGGGTCCAGTGGCGATGTTCCCGCGCCCGTGCTAATCTTTGCACCCTGCGATGTGCGGTCAGCAACGGTACCCTCGTGGGACGATGGCTTCTGTACCCCATAGCGAGGAGATGGTTCTGGATGGTGTGGCTGCTTACACGTTTTTGTGCACCAGCGTCAAATTGCCGAGTGATTTCTTGCACTGTGGCCCGTCTATCCGCTGTTACAATGCGAGCTAGCCGACGATGATCCCGCTCATCCACACGCTGTTGTCCACGGCAGTTGGCCCTTGCAGGGATGGTTTTACCGGATTCGATGTACTCACGGTACACCTGTGACACAGTGGCTCGTGAAAATCCCAGTGCCTGCACGACTTCCGAGAGGGAGTGACCCATTCATCGGGCTCCGACAATTTGCACACGATCAAATGCGCTTAGATCCTTCGTCTTACCCATACTGCATCCGACTCTTACTGATTCCCGTCGCATCACTCCTTATATTGTCGGATCGCTGCATACGTCATGTCGTTTCTCTAAATCAATTGCTCTTCAGTGTATATAAAAGAGAAAACAATTAATGCTATATTCCGCTTCACTCCTTTTGTTTCTTTAAATCATTTCACCATTTTGTTTCATATTCGGCAGCTCAGTAGTTGTATTTATCATCAGAGTTCCCCGCACAGAGCAAAGCAAACGCGATTCCTAACACTCAGCGATGCATCCCAGCTACGTCACCAGCTGCAACTTCCGGGGACAACTGAAATCTGCCGTATGAGCCAGCCCTTGTATCTAGAGCCCTGCCATGGTCGGGGAATCGGCTGGGTGCGGCAGCAGCTCCCACCCCAGGTTGCTGATCTTGTGACAAGTCACCCGTGCTATGTGAGGTCTCTCTCCAACCTGCTACAGAAGGACGCCCTTACGGTTCAGCAGTATTGTCGTTTCGACGTGAGCTATGCGTGCAGATCGTCGAGCTGACGGCAGTACACATCGGCGGTGATAGTGGTGGTGTCTGACACCCATACAGCGCAAAACGTTTCAGATATGTATCAATAATGTTACAATCTCTCATTTTCGTTACACTTTCAGAGATATCTTACAATTACGTTGCAGCAACATCTGTTTTGGAACACAACTCTTTGTACATTACGGTTACGTTAAAAATGGCATTCACCAATACTACTGTTTTATAGTTTCCATTGTACATAATGTTACATTCCGGCGATATTTAAGATTTTTTGGTTTGGCAACGGCGTGGATGCGCATGCGTGTTTATGCCAGCTCACCGAAGCACTCTCGTAGTCGTATTTCCACGTGCTTCTTTGGTGATACTGTCCTACTCGAGTATAGTTGATTTAAAATTTCATCCTTTTTTTGTGATTCAAGATCATCTGAAAGTAATTGTTTTGGTTATTATAATTTTTAAATTCTGAAAAGCATTTTATAAAATCTGTGTAGATGGCTGTGTCGTTGTGTTGGTATACTATACCAGCATGTTTTTTTCCCTTGAAGCTGAGAAATTTCATTTTGGTAGGTATTTAGAGAAATGACGAATTTGATTTTCTTTCTCTTTTTCGCTGAAATATAGTCAAATCCACATGTATAATAGAAATTCGACACCCTCATTTGGGACCGAATTTTATTTCTTTTGTTTTCAATATATAAACGCCGCCACTGTTCCCAATGGACAGCGGACTGCGTTGAACCTGTGAAAACGCAAACAACTCGTAATACGACTGTTGTTGCTTTTGAAACAGCTGTCGAGTGTAATATTTTTTATTTTGATTTTACAAAGTTTATTAAAACTATGATGTTCAACGTAGTAAATACGCAACAGTAATATGATGATGTCACAAATATCTTTCAAATACGTAACAGTAAGGTAACGAAGTTACAAATATGTTTAATTTACTGCATAATGGTAAAATTGTTCTTTGGATTGATTATTTAGATTCCTTTGGTGGGGGGAGGGGGCTAGGGGCCCGTCAGGCTATTATTAGCCTTTTTCCCTGGTTCCCTTGCCACAATCACAGGATTGATTATTGTTCCTGGTTCCCTTGCCACAATCACAGGATTGATTATTGTTCTTTGGATTGATTATTTAGATTCCTTTGGGGGGGGGGGGGGGGGCTAGGGGCCCGTCAGGCTATTATTAGCCTTTTTCCCTGGTTCCCTTGCCACAATCATCATAAAACTATGATGTTCAACGTAGTAAATACGCAACAGTAATATGATGATGTCACAAATATCTTTCAAATACGTAACAGTAATGTAACGAAGTTACAAATATGTTTAATTTACTGCATAATGGTAAAATTGTTCTTTGGTTTGATTATTTAGATTCCTTTAGGGGGAGAGGGGGCTAGGGGCCCGTCAGGCTATTATTAGCCTTTTTCCCTGGTTTTCAATCACAGGATTGATTATTGTTCCTGGTTCCCTTGCCACAATCACAGGATTGATTATTGTTCTTTGGATTGAATATTTAGATTCCTTTGGGGGGGTGAGGGGGCTAGGGGCCCGTCAGGCTATTATTAGCCTTTTTCCCTGGTTCCCTTGCCACAATCATCATAAACCTAGGATGTTCAACGTAGTAAATACGCAACAGTAATATGATGATGCCACAAATATCTTTCAAATACGTAACAGTAATGTAACGAAGTTACAAATATGTTTAATTTACTGCATAATGGTAAAATTGTTCTTTGGATTGATTATTTAGATTCCTTTAGCGGGGGAGGGGGCTAGGGGCCCGTCAGGCTATTATTAGCCTTTTTCCCTGGTTCCCTTGCCACAATCACAGGATTGATTATTGTTCTTTGGATTGAATATTTAGATTCCTTTGGGGGGAGGGGGCTAGGGGCCCGTCAGGCTATTATTAGCCTTTTTCCCTGGTTCCCTTGCCACAATCATCATAAACCTATGATGTTCAACGTAGTAAATACGCAACAGTAATATGATGATGTCACAAATATCTTTCAAATACGTAACAGTAATGTAACGAAGTTACAAATATGTTTAATTTACTGCATAATGGTAAAATTGTTCTTTGGATTGATTATTTAGATTCCTTTGGGGGGGGAGGGTGCTAGGGGCCCGTCAGGCTATTATTAGCCTTTTTCCGTGGTTCCCTTGCCACAATCACAGGATTGATTATTGTTCCAGGTTCCCTTGCCACAATCACAGGATTGATTATTGTTCTTTGGATTGATTATTTAGATTCCTTTGGGGGGGAGGGGGCTAGGGGCCCGTCAGGCTATTATTAGCCTTTTTCCGTGGTTCCCTTGCCACAATCACAGGATTGATTATTGTTCCTGGTTCCCTTGCCACAATCACAGGATTGATTATTGTTCTTTGGATTGATTATTTAGATTCCTTTGGGGGGAGGGGGCTAGGGGCCCGTCAGGCTATTATTAGCCTTTTTCCCTTGTTCCCTTGCCACAATCACAGGATTGATTATTGTTCCTGGTTCCCTTGCCACAATCACAGGATTGATTATTGTTCTTTGGATTGATTATTTAGATTCCTTTGGAGGGGGGGGGGTCTAGGGGCCTGTCAGGCTATTATTAGCCTTTTTCCCTGGTTCCCTTGCCACAATCATCATAAACCTAGGATGTTCAACGTAGTAAATACGCAACAGTAATATGATGATGTCACAAATATCTTTCAAATACGTAACAGTAATGTAACGAAGTTACAAATATGTTTAATTTACTGCATAATGGTAAAATTGTTCTTTGGATTGATTATTTAGATTCCTTTGGGGGGGGGGGGGGGCTTGGGGCCCGCCAGGATATTATTAGCCTTTTTCCCTGGTTCCCTTGCCGCAATCACAGTGCACCGCACTGATTTGTTTAAGAACCTGTAGTGGCGCTTCAATTTACTTAAACTAAAACTAAAAACAAATTATGCATGTACTTCATTTGCACTTTTCAATATATGTATAATATTATTGTATAATATTTGTATTTGCAGGTTTTTTTGGTACAGAAATTGTATCTGTGATTTGATTGTGTGGTGAATGGTGTTGTGTGGTAAAGAAATTAAAATAAATAAAATAAAATAATAATATGTAATTAATATAGACATATACACTATCTACCAACAAGTAATTGGACACCTGTGATAGCAAAGGAAAACGAAGTTTATTCACCTTCAGTAGTTGGTGGAGCCTCCACGAGCGGCGATTACAGCTGCGACCCTCCGGGGCATACCCTCATCCAGGTGTTGTACGACGGTTAGCCGTATTTTCTTCCACTCGGCTTGGAGAAGACAGGTCAGTTCCTTCACCGATTTCGAACGGTGGGGGCACCCCTTAAGTCGACGCTCCAACTCGTCCCAGAGGTGCTCGATAGGGTTAAGGTCCGGGCTCTGCGCAGGCCAGTCCATTCGATTAACCCGATTGTCACCATACCAAGCCATGGTGGACCTCGCAACATGACAGGTGGCACTGTCATCCTGAACAAAACATGGGTCCACCCCGTAAAACTGCCACAACGTAGGAAGCGCATGGTGCAGTAGGTCTCGGCGTTGAGTCTACCAGGAATTGCAACCAAGGGTCCCGTGCCATACCAGGAGAAACACCCCCATAGCATAATTCCACCGCCGCCGAGCTTCACAGTTGGCACAATACATTCCGGCAGGAGACGTTCTCCAGGCAGACGCCAAACCCAGACCCTGCCATGCGAACGGTAGAGGGTGACCCTTGATTCGTCGCTCCAGAGAACCTGTTTCCACTGTTCAACGGTTCACTGTTGACGTTCTTTGCACCACGTTAGCCGAGCAGAGCTATTGGACTTGGTGATCAAAGGCTTGTGGGCGGCAGCACGTGCATGATAACCGAGCAGATGGGCTTCCTTAGGGATGGTATTCATCGAAAGAACACTCCCGGATGCCTGTTAAAACTCCTCGCGGATGTGGCACATCGATTTGGCGCAGTTCTTCCGAATTTCTCTGGACAGCACCCGTCGGTCTCTAACTCCCAGTTAGAGACCGACGGATGCTGGCCAGGGAAATTAGGGACAGGTCCCCCTCCGAAATCCCAGTGAATTTTTTCGAAATTGAACTTCAACAAATAATCTTTTTGTTTTTTTATTTAGCCTTATACGTCCATTGTGGAGAACGTTCTCTAGATTTGGCACTAGGGGATCGTTGTACAATTTCATGTATATGAAACTGTATAGGCACAATTCAGTCTGTTGGAACTTTTTTTAGCTCATCTGCGAAAAATAACGATGTTCTCAAAGGTTTCATCAAGCATTACGAGCTTCCAGGCACACAACATTAATATCAAAGTGCGAAACACTTTGGCTTTACAAGCATGTAGCTTTATTGAGATTCCGAGAAATCTACGTTGTAATAATTCTATCGTTACAAAATTTGCAAGATATGTATATAAAACATGCAATAATGGCAATATGTACAAAATTTGCCAACATTGCATGTTTTTTTGGTACAGAAATTGTATCTCTGATTTGATTGTGAGGTAAATGGTGTAGTGTGGTTATAATGAATTAGTTTTTTTACTGCTAGTTATGGTTATTATATCATGAATAAAGTCTTATGCTGGTTTTTAATGGAGACACTCAATGACAGAGACCCAACGGCCAGACAGAGGTCTGACAGTACTATGTACTGAGAAAAACGTACTTACTTAAAAAACCTTTTATTAGGAAACTCCTGGTATCATCCAACACACACACTACTAGTCACACTAATCGTATCACAATAATGAAGAAGAACCTAATCACATAGAACGAAGCTCTCGGCACAAAATAACGTAGCTCTTTTCACATCGAACAAAACCTCTCCCTATATAAACAAAAGCTCTCCGCATATAAACAAAAGCTCTCCCTACGCACATAAACAAAAGCTCCCTTAGGTATCGTTGAGCGCGCCTATTTATACTGCCTACCAATACGTCATGACTACACTCGTTGCCACATATCATTCAGCGGGAGAAATAACATCTCGTTAAGTAAGAAGATAATTTACATAGGAAAATAAAATAACGAGAGATAGTAAAATCAAAAGGAAACTGAATCTAGAGTATACGTTACATGGTAAAAAAATTAAAATAAATAAAATAAAAATAAAATAGAAATACTTAATTAATATAGAAATGTGTATAGCATTAGACATATAGCAATTGAAAGACCCTGGGTTTGATCCCCGCTGGCGGCCAATGATAATTTTTCCGTGACTCACTTATAAAGGTGGAAAGAGTGATGACTTCTGTTTGATGTTCCTAGTCCACGTCAAATGTCTGTATTAATTATTCACTCTCCTTCTAATTATTTGTTCAGTTGCTGCTTACCATCTTCGGTGAATCCCCAGCATTGTGCGGGGGCTCCAAGAAGCAACCTGCCATGTGGTTTGGCAGTTAGTCGTATGTGAGTCTGGAAAACTTTGAGACCGCTGTGGTGCAGTGGAAGCATGTCCGACGCGTAACTGGAAGACCTGGGGTTAAATTCCCGGTGGCGACCAATGAGAATTTTTCCGTGACTCACTTATAAACGTGGAAAGAGCGATGACTTCTGTTTGATGTTTCAAATACGTAAGAGTAACATGAAGTTGGTATGTTGAAGTTACAAAGACCTTTCACTGTAACGTATCGGTTATGTTTCAAAGTTATGTAACGTTTGAGGACCTTTTGACGTAACCTTAAAGTTTCTGAAACATTACTGTTACATTGAGCAACGTATCTGAAAAGTCTTAATGTTTCAGTGCTACGTACTTTTAACATATACGAAATACTCTGTGCTGTGTGGGCAGCAGCACAAAACACACGACACCTCGTATATTCCACCAAACAGAGAGCGGGACCTTACGTGAGTGTACGCCGGGTTTCGGGATCGGCATGGTCTTCTGTTTTGGGCCCAACCACTGTTTCCAGGCTCTGACACTGTTATGCAAGACTCATTTCTCGTCAACTGCCACAATGCGGCCCAAGACAACTTGATCCCGTGAAAGCAGAGAAACGATTGCATTCATGGGATTTGCTTTCTTCTCAACTGTGAGTTGATGGGGTACCCAAACTCCCCACTTGTACACCTTCCCAAGTGGACGCAGATGTGTGATAATGCTGATGTGGGTAATTCCCAGCTGTTGGGCGACTCCCTCGTGGTCATACGGGGGTCGGTCTCCACTAAGGTCTTCAGCGTGTACATATCCACTGTTGCTGATTTTCCGGGTTTGGAGCTGTCTGACGGGTCAACACTTCCTTTACAAATCCTCCCAAGAAAGCTCATCAGCTATTACAGTATGTGTTATTAGCCAAGGCCAGTTTGTAGTCACACTTTGCACACTTGACCTTGTATTATCGTGGACATTACCGCTGTCGAAAACTCTTTAAAACTTTGACTGCAATTTAACGACATCACTGGAACATTTTGTTCTCGTGGTAACTTCCCTCGAACATCTAAGAAGCAACGCCATCGATAAATTCAGTGTTACTTTTAACGCAGCGTCAAAATTGATCACATAAGTTTATGGAGTTATCACAATGCCAAGAGTTACATCCAGGATGATTCAAAGAGGGAATATTTCATCAGAAACGCCAGAAGAATATTTCCGGAAAAATCTTTTCGTGCCATTTGTTGAACACGTGCGAACACAAATTAATGATCGATACGAGACTTGCAAGACATTAGTCATAGCGCTTCAAATATTTCTATCTCGTCATGTTACGTTAAACTGCGAAAAAGAGCTAACGACTTGCAAAGGATTTTATGAAAACATACTTCCAGAGAGTAGTACTCTCACAGTCCGTTTAGCGAAACAAATGGATCAACATAGATGTTAATTCAATACCTGGTAACGCAATGGAGGCCGTTTTACAATGCAACTCGAATCTTTTCCCAGCTCACACACCTTGTTACAGATTCTTGCTATAATTCCGATTTCCACAGCTACGCCAGAAAGGACATTTTCAACACTTAGACGATTGAAGGCATATTTAAGAAACTCAACGGGAGAAAACAGACTAAGTAAAAACTATCACTTTTAGCAACCCAGTGCAATACTGAGATGCAACCGGACGAAATTTTAAATCGGCTTATTAAATCTTAAAGGCGAGCTAATTTTTTACACGGTGAGTGAAAATGTAAACCTTATTTGTTCTTAATGTAAAAATTTTCTTGAATTTGCTGATTTGTACAAATTATATTATACCTGTGTTAAATGTTTTAATGTTCGCCTTAAAATTTAAAACTTTCAATCGATACATAGTGTAATTGTTATTGCTTGTATCAAAACATTAGTTCAACATAGTTTTTAAATCATTAAAAACAGTTATCTAAAGGAATTACCTACCGTTGAGCTTGATTTATGTTTATTGTAAATTTGTAGGCGAAAATTTTACAAGTAACGCAAATTTATGAGGAAAATTTTACAAATACTAATCCCAAAAATGGTAGGGGGAAGGAAGGGTTGGTATAGTTTTCTTAATTGTAAACAAAAAAATTTTAGTTTCTATTCAATCATCAAAAGAAATGAATACCTCAGCGATAAAAAAAATGTGTCCCCCCCCCCCCGAAAAAATTCCTGGCTACGGCTTTGCCTGTAGTTACCAATCCCCCTCACTAAGGCACTTGCGATTCAGCTTTTTATTCCATCTTGAGGTCAGATATTAGCTTGCGCATTCGCAGATGGACTTTCGCAGCTTCATCGCATTTCATTGGCGACTGGGTTGTTTTTTACGATCGCCTAAATCTGAAAAATATACTCTATATTGACAAAAATCACCGAACCCCTAGAAGAGAAACACAACATAGCATTTATTGACTTACATTAGTACGGTGTCGATCCACCTTTGGCGTTAATGCATGCACTGACCCTTCGAGACATGCTTTCGACAAGGTTTTGGAACACTATGCGCTTCCATTCAGTACATAATGATGCCGCTAACTGTTGCTTAGTAGTTGGCCATGGTTCCAAACTTCTTGCGCGGCGCTGTAATTCATCCCAAAGGTGCTCTACGGGATTAAGATAAGGGCTATGTGCTGGCCAGTCCACACACGATATCGTCAAACCACGCCATAACAGTCTTTGCTTCATGGCTCGGTGCATTATCCTGCTGGTACCAACAAGGCTCGGTTTCATAGTACTGCCACAGGGTTGGTAGGGCACAATTGTCCAGAATATCGAGGTAGACGTGCTGGTTAACAGGATTGCCAACGATAACCAATGGGCCGGGACCATAACACGAAAAACGCCCTTACAGGGGGTACACTGCCATCTCCAAACTTGACCGTAGGAACAGTACACTGTGGTAATAGCGTTCCCCCAGCTGCCGCCACACGCACACATGGCAATCAGACTGATGGATCGTGTATCTGGATTCATCAGTCCATAGGAGCCGTTTCCATTGATCTACGGTCCACGATAAAGGTTCTTTACACCAAGCTAAACGACGAGTGGAGATGAGGGGCTTGTGAGCAGCCGCACGACCACGGTAAGTCACGGAATGAAGTTCTCTGCGAATGGTACGTGTACATACCGAGGTTCCAGCATTTTTACTCACCTGTACACTGAGGTCTTGTGCAGTACTCCGTCGATTAGCTGTAACGACTCTCATGAGGCTTCGACGTCCTGTATCACTGATTTGCTTTGGTCTGCCGGTACGTTTTGCTGCTTCATGTGTCTTCCACTTATTCAGTACATCCAAAACAGTTGACTTGGGTATGTTTAAACGCCTCTCGGTTTCTGTTATGGGCAACCCACTAATATAACACACAACAATCTTTCCTTTCTTAAAGTCAGTTCCGTGACATTTTTACTCCACCTCACAGTGCGATATGATCGCGGTCAGCTGCAGTCTTGTTTGTATACCGTTTGCAGCTGTACCGTGCATCTTTACAACGCAGAGGGGCCGTTCATTTGCTTTTGAAGGGGTATCCGGTGACTTTTGTCAATATAGTGTATATTAATGCAAATTTTGTTTCTAAAAAAACTAAACAGCCAAAATACTTATTATTGCCGCCGCCATAGTTTAGGAAATATTTACTTTTATGACTCACATATCCTCTGTCATTGGGTTTACGACAATAGCATTCATTAATCCACCTAGGTAAGTACCGCTCAATGTCATGAATTAGTAGATCTTATGGTTTGTTGTTATGATTTAATTCCACTTAGTATGCGCCGGAGTGTTGCTCTGTGTGGTCGTGAGTGACCCGAATCAATCCAATCTATCGTACGCAAATAAACGTACAGTTTCGAATCACTCGTGTTATTTCCCACACACAAAGATCTGGGTATGCAAAAGCTGCATAGCATAAATTTTCTACAAACAGTATCAGAGTACTCTCTCGATTATTTTTACTTAAATGTCTCATACGCCGAATCATATCAAAGATATCATACCAGTGATGCAGTTGTTTACCTTTCTTTTAGCATGCGATTCTTACAGGATAAGTAAAAGATTTGTGCTACTCTTATACCTAAACACCCTATGTGATCCATCCAGCATTATACACTCATTGTCATAAAATCCGCGAACCAAGAAAAAAAAAAAAACATGCGATTAACGGAAACTCGGCGAAAATCTACGGGGAGAGCAGACGTGCAAGTGTTTAAAGTTTCGTGCGAATCCGCATGCCCGCGTGTCCAAGACCGGTGCTGCAATCGCAATCCTTGGGGCTTATAAGGTGTCCCACATTGGTGCCGAAGTGCACGGTAAGAGTCAGTTGAGATCCCCGAGCGATAGACATGCCGAGGAGCCGCCGTAGATGTGCGTGCAAGCAAAAGACGGAGTTTAAACGAAGCCGTATATTTGGGATGAGCGAGGCAGGGTGGCCGGCACGCCGAATTGGCCGCCATTCGCGCCGGTCGACAGTACGGTACCATCGTGTTGGGATCAACGGACATGGGAAGCGCTAGACTTGCACCGGACGACCCAGACATACCACCAGCAGCGGGGATAGTGAGAGCGGCATGCACAGATGCAACGACATCCTGGTCCAATATCGAGAGACATGTGGCGGCTGTACAAGGGACTCCTGTGTCCAACAGAACAATTTCCAGAAGCCTGGCAGAGGCGAATCTGCACTCTCGAGAACTCATACGCTTTCTGTCATTAACACCTGTCCACCGTCGGTCTTGATTGCAGTGGTGTCAGAAGCAAAAAACGTGGAATGCTACGGACTGGCGATTATAGTGTTCAGCGACGAATCCCGCTTCCGTATGGGAACGGACGACCACCGTGTCAGAGAGTGAAAGACCGCAGGTGAGAGCAACAACCCCAACCTCACTGTACAGCGGCACACGTCCCGAGCTGCAGGTGTGATGGTCTGGGCAGCCATCACGTATGACCGCCGGACTTCCCTCGCAGTAATCCGAGGGACGTTGACAGCCCAGCGCTACGTACAGGAGATCCTGCTTCCCCATGCGCTGCCTTTCCTGGCGGGGCAGCCAGGGGCTTTTTCCAACAACATAACGCCCGTCAGCATACGACTCGTATTTTCCAGGATTGTCTACGTCAGGCTTTGAAGCTTCCGTGGCCTGCCAGTTCACCTGATCTCTCGCCCATCGAGCACGTGTGGAACCATATGGGTCGCCAGCTTTCTCCATGTCCCGGTGCTCGTTATTTAGAGCGTCCGTTGCAAGAAGTGTGGGCCAGTCTGTCTCAGGATAACCTACGGCGTCTCTTATACTCCATGCCGGACCGTATCACCGCATGTATCCAAGCACGAGGAGGTCCGACGCAGTACTAACGCTGACCGGAATGTGTACCGTATGTCCGCGGGAAATCATCCTGCTGCTGTGATATTGTAATCACTTCTGCGATGTACCATCTCACTACTAAAATCTCATTTCAATCCAACGCCTCCTTCTTGGTGCGCGGATTTTTATGACAATGAGTGTACCTCCCCACACCAGAAAACCTCCTCTTACGTAGTGGTTTCATTCTCAAACTCTGTGGGTATCGTTGTGTGTTCCACGTTTTTATCAGATGAGTACACGTCGGGAATCCGTAGTTCGAAAACAAAGGGACTCATCCGTGAAGAGCACTCATTTCTGTTCAGTGCAGGTGCGATTCTGGCTGCAGCAAGTCCTTCGAGCTCTTCTTAGAGATAGATAGATAGAGAGAGAGGGATTACAGGGGAACAAACCATCTGTCTCCTGGGATATACGACTCCCTCACCAAGGTCCCCTAGTATAGACCACTCTCTGAAGAGTTGGGAGAGAGAGAATGAAGGGGAACAAACCATCGGTCTTCTTCCTCACTCTCTCTCTCCCTTCTCCCAACTTTATAGAAGCCACTCTCTGAAAAGTTGGGAGAGAGAGAGAGAGTGATGGGGAACAGACCATCAATCTTCTCTTAAAATACGCGACTCTCTCGCCAAGGTCTCCTAGAATACGCCACTCTAACGAAAATTGGGAGAGACAGAGAGTGAAGGGGAACAAACCACGTCGGTCTCCTAGAATACGCCACTCCCTCGAAAGTATAGAGGGGGAGGGGACAAACCATCGGTCTCCTAGCATACGCTACTCTCTTGAAGGCTGAGAGAGAGAGAGAGAGAGAGAGAGAGAGAGAGAGAGAGAGAGAGTAAGGAACAAACTATCAGTCTCTTGGAATATGCGACTCTCTCACCAAGGTCTCCAAGACTACGCCACTTCCCCGAAAGTTGAGAGAGAGAGAGAGAGAGAGAGAGAGAGAGAGAGAGAGAGAGGGAACAAACCATTGGCCTCCTAGAATACGCGACTCTCTCGAAAGTTGAGGCGAGGGGGCGACACACCATCGGTGTCCCTGAATACGCAAAGCTCTCGCCAAGGTCTGCTAGAATACGCCACTGTCCCGGCAGTTGAGAGAGCGAGCGGGTGTGTGTGTGTGTGTGTGTGTGTGAGAGAGAGAGAGAGAGAGAGAGAGAGAGAGAGAAGGGGGGGGTAGTTGATGCGATATCGTTGATGTGGAGCTGACGAGAGATTTGCATAAGGTAGAGATACAACGATTTTGTGTGTCGAGATTTATGTTCGAGAGTTGATGTTGGAAAATAGATTGTTCAACGTTATTAGAAGCCATTGAAACCGATACGGCCATCCCGGTGGCCGGATGGTACAAGCCGCTGGTCCCTAACCATTCGCTCGAGATGGGTTCTGATCCCCGGTTGAGATATCAATGGTATATTAGCCTTACGGCACTGCCCCTCTGAACTGCCTAGAACCAATGAACCTAAATTAGGGACAGGGCGATTGCTTATGTCCCATAGATAGCAGTCCCCGATAAAAAAAAGAAAATGAATATAATGTATGACTGACCTGTTTAAAATACTTTATAGCCGTGAAATTGTTCTTAAATTATCGCGTTGATTCTTTTCCTGGCTGTTTGGTTGCAGTTTTGAACAAGTGATTTATTTGCAACGAATTCACTACGAACATTACCAGACATGCATTTAAACTCAAACTACAGCTATTTATACCTAATCATCATAAGCACTATGCTTACTTACTATGACATTTCGTTGGCCAATCTCTGTTGCGATATACACTATACTGATAAAACTCACTGGACATCCCGTCAAAAGCAAATGAACGGATCCACTACGTTGTTAAGATACGCGGTACAGCTGCAAACGTTATAAAAACAAGCCCGCAGCTGACCGCGATCATATCGCACTATGAGGTTGAGTGAAAATGTCGCAGAACTGACTTTGAGAAAGGAAAAATTGTTGGGTGTTATATTAGTGGGTTGTCCATAAGAGAAACCGAGAAGCGTTTAAACATACCCAAGTCAACTGATTTTGATGTACTGAATAAGTGGAAGACACATAAAGCAGCAAAACGTACCAGCAGACCAAAGAAAGTCAGTGATAGTGGGCGTTGAAGCATCGAGAGTTGTTGTAGCTAATCGACGGAGTACTGCACAAGACCTCAGTGTACAGGTGAGTAACAATGCTGAGACTTCGGTACATACCCGTACCATTCTCAGAGAGCTTCTTTCCATGGGTTACCGTGGTCGTGCGGCTGCTCATAAGCCTATCATCTCCACTCGGAATGCTGCTCAGCGTTTAGCATGGTGTAAAGAACATTTATCGTGGACCGTAGATCAAGGAAACGGGTCCTATGGACTGATGAATCCAGATACACGATCCATAAGTCTTATGGCAGTGTGCGGGTATGGCGGCAGCCGGGGGAGCGCTATTTACCACAGTGTACTGTTCTTACTGTCAAGTTTTCTTTTCTTTCTTTTTTTTTTTTTGAAGGTTTAACGACCACCGTGAGCAACTCAATGGGCTATAAGCAGTCGCCCGTCCCTAATTTAGGGTCACTGGTTCCAGGGAAGGGAGAGAGCCAGTGCCGTAAGACAAACACAACATCCATGCCTCACCGGGATTCGAACCCGGACCCCGTTCAGACGAATGATCAGAGGCCATCGCTTAGACCACTGCGCCACCGGGGCGGCCGGTCAAGTTTGGAGCTGGCAGTGTACTCGCGTGGGGGTGTTTTTAGTGGTATGGTCACGGCCCATTGAATATCGTGAAGAAACCCGTTAACCAGCACGCCTACCTCGATATTCTGGACAATTATGCCCTACCAACCCTGTGGCAATGCTATGGAACCGAGCCTTGTTGGTACCAGCAGGATAACGCACCGAGCCATAAAGCAAGGATTGTTACGGCTTGTAATTCCGTAACGTGTGTTGACTGGCCAGAACAGAGGCCTGATATGAATCCCATAGAGCACATATGGGATGAATTAGAGCGCCGCATAGGAAGTTTGGAAGCAAGGCCTACTACTAAGCAACAGTTAGTGGCAGCATTATGTACTGAATGTGTTCCGAAAGCGTGTCTGGAAGATTCACTGCATGCATTAAGGCTAAAGGTGGACCAATTACGTGCTTATGTAAGTCAATAAATGCTATGTTGTGTTTTTTCTTCTAGGTATCCGGTGTCTTTTGTCAATATAGTGTATATTTACTGCTTATTTAAGGTCTTTGCATCTACGCAAAAATAATGGAAAAAAAACCCTTCAGCACCACTGAAAAGTATTCTCAGATTGGATTAAAACATAAAATAAAGTTATGTGCCCTTAATTTAATTAGTTTTAATTAAATACACGAAGATAGCAGTTTTCATCTTGTAAATATGCCCGAAACAAAATTCCGTACCATTCATTGGAGCCAATTATTTCCCGCGAACACTACTGAAACTTCCTACGTTTTGGTGTATGAGAAATAATTTTGCCCTTGTGATTATGATTAAACCTTTTCAATAAGCTCAGTAATGGTAACATTCCCGATCGCGCTGGTTGTACATTAGATCGTAATTTCCTTCCTACGTGATGGTCGTTAGATCGAACAGCTCGCACAATGACTGCGGATTATGGATAAAAATCGATCCGCTTTGGCAGAAGACGCAATTACACCAAACGAAGAAGAGAAGAGAAGCGAGGTTCGGCAGTGGTGTTGACTGCTGAAAAGGATACTTCTGAAAGTGAATGAAATTCAGATCAACGGGAGGAAGTTTTACCAAAACGAAATTGGTTTCTTTAGAGAAATCTAATCTTGTTGCGCTGGGCTCCAAAAGAAAAAAAAATGGCGGTCAATTACTACCAAGCCAACTTTAGACACTGACAGACTACTACTTTTTTTTTTTTTTTTTCGTTTAGACGGAAAACGTCTTGCCCGCGGGTCAGGTATGGAGGGAAACTATGCGAAAGTCGATGTTACGATTTTGTGCATACCAGACAAATCTTAATAACCTTAAAACTACACTGCCGGACAATTGCTAAGGACGGATGACAATAGCAACGATAGCAACCATAAAATGGAAGGCAGGAAAATGTGGAAATTAGCATAAGTGCGGGATACAGTAAGACGT
Source organism: Macrothele yani (assembly GCA_039090855.1). Lineage (NCBI taxonomy): Eukaryota > Metazoa > Arthropoda > Arachnida > Araneae > Macrothelidae > Macrothele > Macrothele yani. The sequence goes on along the minus strand of CM077018.1, from coordinate 60,022,199 downwards.
GTTGTGCGTATGCAACTTTTGGATTGCCGAACTTGTTCGTGACGTCATAGCGCTGATAAGAGATATAAAGGATTTGACGCGTATTGACCGTTGTTGTTGAAACAAAGTTGAAAGGGAAAGAATCAATTGAAGAACTTACAATTTTCAGTATGTTTTCCCGACATCACCTAGATGATTTTACGCGTGGCCGTATTATTGGCAAGATTGAAGAAGGGCGAAAAATAACAGATGTTGCCAGGGAGTTCGACGTCAGCCACAGTGTTGTTTCAAGGCTTTGGAAATCATTTTAAACAAATGGAGAGTGTAGCAAACGTCACGGGGGAGGTCGTGTTCACAGTACGACACCTGCAGAAGATCGGTACATAGTGCTATCAACAAAAAGACACCGGCGCAGCACAGCTAGTGAGGTAGCAAATCAGTTTATGGCTGCTACTGGCAAGCGGATCTCCCGAAAAACTGTCGCCAGACGTTTGCATGAAGGAGGACTATACGCCCACCGTCCTGTTGTGTGCATCCCATTGTCCAGACGTCACCGTACCGCCCGTTTGCAATGGTGCCATCAACATCGCAATTGGACTCATAACGACTGGTCTGCTGTCCTCTTCTCAGATGAGAGTAGATACAGTCTATCGTCCGATTGTCGACGACAACTGATCTGGTGTGATAGTGGTACTGCATATTGTCCAGCAAACATACAGGAAAGGGACCGATATCCGACATGTAGTGTCATGGTATGGGCTGGCATCATGATCAATGGCCGTACGTCCATCTATGTGCTTCCAACTGTGACTATGACTGGCCAACGATACATTAATGATATTCTGCTACCTCATGTTCGCATGCTCTGTGGTGCTGTCGGTGATAGATTCATTTTCATGGACGACAACGCAACATGTCATCGAACAGTCGCTGTCCAGGAATGTCTTGAGAGTGAGGATATTCAACGCCTCGTATGGCCAGCACGTTCTCCAGATCTGAATCCCATTGAAAATGTGTGGGATGCTTTGGGGAGGAGTCTTGCTGGTCGCCAATGCCCTCCAATAAACAAGGACACCCTCATCCGTGCACTGACAGAGGAATGGGATAAATTACCCCAACAGCTGCTTGATAATGTTGTGCAAAGCATGACACGACGTGTGGAATCTTGCTTCGCCCTCCATGGTGGCCATATCCCGTATTGACATCTTACGCCGGAACGCCTGCGGACGGTAATTGCATTTTTTTAACGTTTACCTATTCTGCACAAAATGGCCTGTTTGTCCCTTGAACACGTTTCAAAGCCTTCTGGATTTCAGAGCACAATAAATTGTCCTTCTTGTAATGTCCTGGCATTCTGACATTATTTTATTTCACTTGGCATCCAACCACACTTACTTTTTATGCGCTATATAGCCGTTTATGATCCGTCCTTAGCAATTGTCCAGCAGTGTATAACGCATATCGAAATAAGCAATACACGGTTTAAAAGAGCTAGGATGAAATAATGTCACGCGATATTAGCCTTGAGTGCGTGACGTCACACGCCGCAACGAAATGGTTGCCTAGTTAGAGTGGAAAATTACCGGTTCGCCGCGCCGCAAAATTAGTATAGCTCGGGTACGCGTACGCCTAGGACGTTGTGTGAGATGTCGTTTAACAGAGCTCGACGAGTACTATAGAATAAAACACTCATAGTAACAAGTGTGAAAGAACTTGAAAAAATATACAAGTGTTGAATTTGGACAAATTTTCGTTAAAATTTCAAAAATGTCGAAATATCTTCAAAACAAGAAGGTCAATGCCCATCGTAAACGCTTACAAAGTGAAAGAAGAATTAATGAGGAACTCAAAAAGGCCCCTGTGAAAGCAGCAAAACGAGTGTGGAGAATGTGGCAGCGTCGAAAATTTGAGGCGAGTACCAGTCGGCCGCCCCGGTGGCGCAGTGGTCTAAGGCGTTGGCCTCTGATCATTCGTCCGTAAGGGGTCCGGGTTCGAATCCCGGTGAGGCATGGATGTTGTGTTTGTCTTACGGCACTGGCTCTCTCCCTTCCCTGGAACCAGTAACCCTAAATTAGGGACGGGCGACTGCTTATAGCCCATTTGAGTTGCTCACGGTGGTCGTTAAACCTCCAATCAAAAAAAAAAAAAAAAAAAAAAAGTACCAGTCGCGCAGACGCCGCAACGCCTAACGCCAATTCACAGGCAATGAATGTCGACAGTGAGATAGAACCGAAGGAATGCGACGAAATACGAGCAGATGTGAGTTTGAAAATCGAGACTTAGCATTTATAACCCATTGGCGTCTGGTGACGAAGCACTTTGAAAAGTCGTTCTATGATAACAAGTTGGGTTTTGTTTGTGGACTTTGTGATCGCATATGGTTCCAAAATGTTTTAAAACTGCCCAATGCAACTATGTTGGAATTCTTACAATTCACAGATGAAGACGTTCAACAGTTTATGCTGTGCTCAAACTGCTGGACATCAGTAAAGCAAGGAAAGATGCCAACGTTGAGTAAAGGTAACGGCTTTACGTATCACGCTCCGACTACTTGGCACTCACCGAGACTTGGATGGATAAAGACAAAACCGTCGACATACCTGGCATCAAAAACATTGAGTCCAAAGAGTGCGAAAGACACGGCGATGACGCCAACCAACAGCCCAATACGAGTCGTGACCACTGGCAAGAAAAAGCGTAGTGGACTCTACGGTGGCACGGCAGTCTTCAAGAATCAGAAAACGTGCAAGGCTCACGTCGCTAGACCCGTTCCACGACGGCCAACACCCAAGTATTCTGAATTCAATTGTCTACAGGATTATCTGGTCAGCGAAGGCGCACTAGTAGAAGTTGAGATACCCAACCAATTCAAATTCGTTCTAGTGTCAGTCTATATTCATTCACAGACACCATTCAACTACATCAAGAAGTTTCTGTTTCAGCTAATGTTTTACTACACAGAGCATAGTTAGGGACTGGCCTTGCGATCCCAACATACCGCTTCTGCTCACCGGGGGCCTCTCCGGTGGCGCAGTGGTCTAAGCGATGGCCTCTGATCATTCGTTCGAACGGGGTCCGGGTTCGAATACCGGTGAGGCATGGACGTTGTGTTTGTCTTACGGCACTGGCTCTCACCCTTCCCTGGAACCAGTGACCCTAAATTAGGGACGGGCAACTGCTTATAGCCCATTGAGTTCCTCACGGTGGTCGTTAAACCTCCAATCAATCAATCAATCAATCAATCAAAGCTCACCGGGGACTTGAACACTGATGCGTCGAACGATCGTCTGAAACAGTTTCTGAACGACAAGTTCAGATTGGTGTTCGCCACGAATCCAACTGACTTCACAACTTTTAAGAATACCACGATAGACTTGACGTTCTCTAGAGATACAGTGCTGGACAATTGCTAAGGACGGATCATAAACGGCTATATAACGCATAAAAAATAAGTGTGGTTGGATGCCAAGTGAAATAAAATAATGTCAAAATGCCTGGACATTACAAGAAAGACAATTTATTGTGCTCTGAAATCCAGAAGGCTTTGGAACGTGTTCAAGGGACAAACAGGCCATTTTGTGCAGAATACGTAAACGTGAAAAAAATGCAATTACCGTCCGCAGGCGTTCCGGCGTAAGATGTCAATACGGGATATGGTCACCATGGAGGGCGAAGCAAGATTCCACACGTCGTGTCATGCTTTGCACAACATTATCAAGCAGCTGTTGGGGTAATTTATCCCATTCCTCAGTCAGTGCACAGATGAGGGTGTCCTTGTTTATTGGAAGGCATTGGCGACCAGCAAGACTCCTCCCCAAAGCACCCCACACATTTTCAATGGGATTCAGATCTGGAGAACGTGCTGGCCATACGAGGCGTTGAAAACCCTCGCTCTCAAGACACTCCTGGACAGCGACTGTTCGATGACATGTTGCGTTGTCGTCCATGAAAATGAATTTATCACCGACAGCACCACGGAACATGCGATCATGAGGTAGCAGAACATCATTAATGTATCGTTGGCCAGTCATAGTCCCAGCTGGAAGCACATAGAGGGACGTACGGCCATTGATCATGATGCCAGCCCATACCACGACACTACATGTCGGATATCGTTCCCTTTCCTGTATGTTTGCTGGACAATATGCAGTACCACTATCACACCAGATCAGTTGTCGTCGACAATCAGACGATAGACTGTATCTACTCTCATCTGAGAAGAGGACAGCAGACCAGTCGTTATCAGTCCAATTGCGATGTAGATGGCACCATTGCAAACGGGTGGTACGGTGACGTCTGGACAATGGGATGCACACAACAAGACGGCGGGCGTATAGTCCTCCTTCATGCAAACGTCTGGCGACAGTTTTTCGGGAGATCCGCTTGCCGGTAGCAGCCATAAACTGATTTGCTACCTCACTAGCTGTGCTGCGCCGGTGTCTTTTTGTTGATAGCGCTATTTACCGATCTTCTGCAGGTGTCGTACTGCGAACGCGACCTCCCCCGTGACGTATGCTACACTCTCCATTTGTTTGAAATGATTTCCAAAGCCTTGAAACAATACTGTGGCTGACGTCGAACTCCCCGGCAACATCTGTTATTTTTCGCCCTTCTTCAATCTTGCCAATTATACGGCCACGCGTAAAATCATCTAGGTGATGTCGGGAAGACATACTGAAAATTGCAAGTTCGTCAATTGATTCTTTCCCTTTCAACTTTGCGTTTGAACAACAACGGCCAACACGCGTCAAATCCTTTATGTCTGTTATGAGTGCTATGACGTCACGAACAAGTTCGGCAATCCAAAAGTTGCATACGCACAACACGTCTTACTGTATCCCGCACTAATGCTAATTTCCACATTTTCGTGCCTTCCATTTTATGGTTGCTATCGTTGCTATTGTCATCCGTCCTTAGCAATTGTCCGGCAGTGTATAAGTGTAGCATGTAAGTCTTACATATCGTACTACTCGTACCATTGTCCTGTCTTCAACAAAATTTTACAAATTAGTAAGCATTGTGAGAAGTAAATAAAATAAAAGACATGGAAGTTCGTTGCGTTCATTTCTTTCTTACCAACCCTTCAAACACCCCGCCCCGACAACACCGCCTGAGTAAGACGTTTTCGGCCAAAAACCTCAGCGGTAGTGACTCCGACACCACCTACCCCGATTTCTTTTCTTGATTGAAGGTTTAACGACCACCGTGAGCAACTCAATGGGCTATAAGCAGTCTCCCGTCCCTAATTTAGGGTCACTCGTTCCAGGGAAGGAAGAAAGCCAGTGCCGTAAGACAACACACAGGATCCGTGCCTGACAGGCATACGAACCCAAACCGATCTCGAACGAATGATCAGTTGAAAAGACTTTATTTGAAACAATAAGTTAATTACAGCAAATTATGTATAATTCTTGGTTAAAAACATAACAATAGCAAACGTTATGTACAAATCATTTACAATCTAATTAAAATGTCGTGCAGCTGTATCTCGTCGAAACGAAACAGTAGAAACAATAATTGTCATGCAGTTATCACTCAGTCCTTTCTGTGAGACGGCTGAGAGCAAGCATTTACGAAATTTGCTATTATACCATTTCAGATCTGTATAGATGGTTCTGAGGAAAACAGTTTAGTAACTGAAGAATTTTGGTAAATTTTAAAATGTTCCAGATTGAAGAGAATGCAAATCATCACCAAGCCCGGTCTTGAATAAAGACAGAAGCAGTGGTCTAAGCGATGGCCTCTGATCATTCGTTCGAACGGGGTCCGGGTTCGAATACCGGTGAGGCATGGACGTTGTGTTTGTCTTACGGCACTGGCTCTCACCCTTCCCTGGAACCAGTGACCCTAAATTAGGGACGGGCAACTGCTTATAGCCCATTGAGTTCCTCACGGTGGTCGTTAAACCTCCAATCAATCAATCAATCAATCAAAGCTCACCGGGGACTTGAACACTGATGCGTCGAACGATCGTCTGAAACAGTTTCTGAACGACAAGTTCAGATTGGTGTTCGCCACGAATCCAACTGACTTCACAACTTTTAAGAATACCACGATAGACTTGACGTTCTCTAGAGATACAGTGCTGGACAATTGCTAAGGACGGATCATAAACGGCTATATAACGCATAAAAAATAAGTGTGGTTGGATGCCAAGTGAAATAAAATAATGTCAAAATGCCTGGACATTACAAGAAAGACAATTTATTGTGCTCTGAAATCCAGAAGGCTTTGGAACGTGTTCAAGGGACAAACAGGCCATTTTGTGCAGAATACGTAAACGTGAAAAAATGCAATTACCGTCCGCAGGCGTTCCGGCGTAAGATGTCAATACGGGATATGGTCACCATGGAGGGCGAAGCAAGATTCCACACGTCGTGTCATGCTTTGCACAACATTATCAAGCAGCTGTTGGGGTAATTTATCCCATTCCTCAGTCAGTGCACAGATGAGGGTGTCCTTGTTTATTGGAAGGCATTGGCGACCAGCAAGACTCCTCCCCAAAGCACCCCACACATTTTCAATGGGATTCAGATCTGGAGAACGTGCTGGCCATACGAGGCGTTGAATACCCTCGCTCTCAAGACACTCCTGGACAGCGACTGTTCGATGACATGTTGCGTTGTCGTCCATGAAAATGAATCTATCACCGACAGCACCACGGAACATGCGATCATGAGGTAGCAGAACATCATTAATGTATCGTTGGCCAGTCATAGTCCCAGCTGGAAGCACATAGAGGGACGTACGGCCATTGATCATGATGCCAGCCCATACCACGACACTACATGTCGGATATCGTTCCCTTTCCTGTATGTTTGCTGGACAATATGCAGTACCACTATCACACCAGATCAGTTGTCGTCGACAATCAGACGATAGACTGTATCTACTCTCATCTGAGAAGAGGACAGCAGACCAGTCGTTATCAGTCCAATTGCGATGTAGATGGCACCATTGCAAACGGGTGGTACGGTGACGTCTGGACAATGGGATGCACACAACAAGACGGCGGGCGTATAGTCCTCCTTCATGCAAACGTCTGGCGACAGTTTTTCGGGAGATCCGCTTGCCGGTAGCAGCCATAAACTGATTTGCTACCTCACTAGCTGTGCTGCGCCGGTGTCTTTTTGTTGATAGCGCTATTTACCGATCTTCTGCAGGTGTCGTACTGCGAACGCGACCTCCCCCGTGACGTATGCTACACTCTCCATTTGTTTGAAATGATTTCCAAAGCCTTGAAACAATACTGTGGCTGACGTCGAACTCCCCGGCAACATCTGTTATTTTTCGCCCTTCTTCAATCTTGCCAATTATACGGCCACGCGTAAAATCATCTAGGTGATGTCGGGAAGACATACTGAAAATTGCAAGTTCGTCAATTGATTCTTTCCCTTTCAACTTTGCGTTTGAACAACAACGGCCAACACGCGTCAAATCCTTTATGTCTGTTATGAGTGCTATGACGTCACGAACAAGTTCGGCAATCCAAAAGTTGCATACGCACAACACGTCTTACTGTATCCCGCACTAATGCTAATTTCCACATTTTCGTGCCTTCCATTTTATGGTTGCTATCGTTGCTATTGTCATCCGTCCTTAGCAATTGTCCGGCAGTGTATAAGTGTAGCATGTAAGTCTTACATATCGTACTACTCGTACCATTGTCCTGTCTTCAACAAAATTTTACAAATTAGTAAGCATTGTGAGAAGTAAATAAAATAAAAGACATGGAAGTTCGTTGCGTTCATTTCTTTCTTACCAACCCTTCAAACACCCCGCCCCGACAACACCGCCTGAGTAAGACGTTTTCGGCCAAAAACCTCAGCGGTAGTGACTCCGACACCACCTACCCCGATTTCTTTTCTTGATTGAAATTTTAACGACCACCGTGAGCAACTCAATGGGCTATAAGCAGTCTCCCGTCCCTAATTTAGGGTCACTCGTTCCAGGGAAGGAAGAAAGCCAGTGCCGTAAGACAACACACAGGATCCGTGCCTGACAGGCATACGAACCCAAACCGATCTCGAACGAATGATCAGTTGAAAAGACTTTATTTGAAACAATAAGTTAATTACAGCAAATTATGTATAATTCTTGGTTAAAAACATAACAATAGCAAACGTTATGTACAAATCATTTACAATCTAATTAAAATGTCGTGCAGCTGTATCTCGTCGAAACGAAACAGTAGAAACAATAATTGTCATGCAGTTATCACTCAGTCCTTTCTGTGAGACGGCTGAGAGCAAGCATTTACGAAATTTGCTATTATACCATTTCAGATCTGTATAGATGGTTCTGAGGAAAACAGTTTAGTAACTGAAGAATTTTGGTAAATTTTAAAATGTTCCAGATTGAAGAGAATGCAAATCATCACCAAGCCCGGTCTTGAATAAAGACAGAAGCAGTGGTCTAAGCGATGGCCTCTGATCATTCGTTCGAACGGGGTCCGGGTTCGAATACCGGTGAGGCATGGACGTTGTGTTTGTCTTACGGCACTGGCTCTCACCCTTCCCTGGAACCAGTGACCCTAAATTAGGGACGGGCAACTGCTTATAGCCCATTGAGTTCCTCACGGTGGTCGTTAAACCTCCAATCAATCAATCAATCAATCAAAGCTCACCGGGGACTTGAACACTGATGCGTCGAACGATCGTCTGAAACAGTTTCTGAACGACAAGTTCAGATTGGTGTTCGCCACGAATCCAACTGACTTCACAACTTTTAAGAATACCACGATAGACTTGACGTTCTCTAGAGATACAGTGCTGGACAATTGCTAAGGACGGATCATAAACGGCTATATAACGCATAAAAAATAAGTGTGGTTGGATGCCAAGTGAAATAAAATAATGTCAAAATGCCTGGACATTACAAGAAAGACAATTTATTGTGCTCTGAAATCCAGAAGGCTTTGGAACGTGTTCAAGGGACAAACAGGCCATTTTGTGCAGAATACGTAAACGTGAAAAAAATGCAATTACCGTCCGCAGGCGTTCCGGCGTAAGATGTCAATACGGGATATGGTCACCATGGAGGGCGAAGCAAGATTCCACACGTCGTGTCATGCTTTGCACAACATTATCAAGCAGCTGTTGGGGTAATTTATCCCATTCCTCAGTCAGTGCACAGATGAGGGTGTCCTTGTTTATTGGAAGGCATTGGCGACCAGCAAGACTCCTCCCCAAAGCACCCCACACATTTTCAATGGGATTCAGATCTGGAGAACGTGCTGGCCATACGAGGCGTTGAATACCCTCGCTCTCAAGACACTCCTGGACAGCGACTGTTCGATGACATGTTGCGTTGTCGTCCATGAAAATGAATCTATCACCGACAGCACCACGGAACATGCGATCATGAGGTAGCAGAACATCATTAATGTATCGTTGGCCAGTCATAGTCCCAGCTGGAAGCACATAGAGGGACGTACGGCCATTGATCATGATGCCAGCCCATACCACGACACTACATGTCGGATATCGTTCCCTTTCCTGTATGTTTGCTGGACAATATGCAGTACCACTATCACACCAGATCAGTTGTCGTCGACAATCAGACGATAGACTGTATCTACTCTCATCTGAGAAGAGGACAGCAGACCAGTCGTTATCAGTCCAATTGCGATGTAGATGGCACCATTGCAAACGGGTGGTACGGTGACGTCTGGACAATGGGATGCACACAACAAGACGGCGGGCGTATAGTCCTCCTTCATGCAAACGTCTGGCGACAGTTTTTCGGGAGATCCGCTTGCCGGTAGCAGCCATAAACTGATTTGCTACCTCACTAGCTGTGCTGCGCCGGTGTCTTTTTGTTGATAGCGCTATTTACCGATCTTCTGCAGGTGTCGTACTGCGAACGCGACCTCCCCCGTGACGTATGCTACACTCTCCATTTGTTTGAAATGATTTCCAAAGCCTTGAAACAATACTGTGGCTGACGTCGAACTCCCCGGCAACATCTGTTATTTTTCGCCCTTCTTCAATCTTGCCAATTATACGGCCACGCGTAAAATCATCTAGGTGATGTCGGGAAGACATACTGAAAATTGCAAGTTCGTCAATTGATTCTTTCCCTTTCAACTTTGCGTTTGAACAACAACGGCCAACACGCGTCAAATCCTTTATGTCTGTTATGAGTGCTATGACGTCACGAACAAGTTCGGCAATCCAAAAGTTGCATACGCACAACACGTCTTACTGTATCCCGCACTAATGCTAATTTCCACATTTTCGTGCCTTCCATTTTATGGTTGCTATCGTTGCTATTGTCATCCGTCCTTAGCAATTGTCCGGCAGTGTATAAGTGTAGCATGTAAGTCTTACATATCGTACTACTCGTACCATTGTCCTGTCTTCAACAAAATTTTACAAATTAGTAAGCATTGTGAGAAGTAAATAAAATAAAAGACATGGAAGTTCGTTGCGTTCATTTCTTTCTTACCAACCCTTCAAACACCCCGCCCCGACAACACCGCCTGAGTAAGACGTTTTCGGCCAAAAACCTCAGCGGTAGTGACTCCGACACCACCTACCCCGATTTCTTTTCTTGATTGAAGGTTTAACGACCACCGTGAGCAACTCAATGGGCTATAAGCAGTCTCCCGTCCCTAATTTAGGGTCACTCGTTCCAGGGAAGGAAGAAAGCCAGTGCCGTAAGACAACACACAGGATCCGTGCCTGACAGGCATACGAACCCAAACCGATCTCGAACGAATGATCAGTTGAAAAGACTTTATTTGAAACAATAAGTTAATTACAGCAAATTATGTATAATTCTTGGTTAAAAACATAACAATAGCAAACGTTATGTACAAATCATTTACAATCTAATTAAAATGTCGTGCAGCTGTATCTCGTCGAAACGAAACAGTAGAAACAATAATTGTCATGCAGTTATCACTCAGTCCTTTCTGTGAGACGGCTGAGAGCAAGCATTTACGAAATTTGCTATTATACCATTTCAGATCTGTATAGATGGTTCTGAGGAAAACAGTTTAGTAACTGAAGAATTTTGGTAAATTTTAAAATGTTCCAGATTGAAGAGAATGCAAATCATCACCAAGCCCGGTCTTGAATAAAGACAGAAGCAGTGGTCTAAGCGATGGCCTCTGATCATTCGTTCGAACGGGGTCCGGGTTCGAATACCGGTGAGGCATGGACGTTGTGTTTGTCTTACGGCACTGGCTCTCACCCTTCCCTGGAACCAGTGACCCTAAATTAGGGACGGGCAACTGCTTATAGCCCATTGAGTTCCTCACGGTGGTCGTTAAACCTCCAATCAATCAATCAATCAATCAAAGCTCACCGGGGACTTGAACACTGATGCGTCGAACGATCGTCTGAAACAGTTTCTGAACGACAAGTTCAGATTGGTGTTCGCCACGAATCCAACTGACTTCACAACTTTTAAGAATACCACGATAGACTTGACGTTCTCTAGAGATACAGTGCTGGACAATTGCTAAGGACGGATCATAAACGGCTATATAACGCATAAAAAATAAGTGTGGTTGGATGCCAAGTGAAATAAAATAATGTCAAAATGCCTGGACATTACAAGAAAGACAATTTATTGTGCTCTGAAATCCAGAAGGCTTTGGAACGTGTTCAAGGGACAAACAGGCCATTTTGTGCAGAATACGTAAACGTGAAAAAAATGCAATTACCGTCCGCAGGCGTTCCGGCGTAAGATGTCAATACGGGATATGGTCACCATGGAGGGCGAAGCAAGATTCCACACGTCGTGTCATGCTTTGCACAACATTATCAAGCAGCTGTTGGGGTAATTTATCCCATTCCTCAGTCAGTGCACAGATGAGGGTGTCCTTGTTTATTGGAAGGCATTGGCGACCAGCAAGACTCCTCCCCAAAGCACCCCACACATTTTCAATGGGATTCAGATCTGGAGAACGTGCTGGCCATACGAGGCGTTGAATACCCTCGCTCTCAAGACACTCCTGGACAGCGACTGTTCGATGACATGTTGCGTTGTCGTCCATGAAAATGAATCTATCACCGACAGCACCACGGAACATGCGATCATGAGGTAGCAGAACATCATTAATGTATCGTTGGCCAGTCATAGTCCCAGCTGGAAGCACATAGAGGGACGTACGGCCATTGATCATGATGCCAGCCCATACCACGACACTACATGTCGGATATCGTTCCCTTTCCTGTATGTTTGCTGGACAATATGCAGTACCACTATCACACCAGATCAGTTGTCGTCGACAATCAGACGATAGACTGTATCTACTCTCATCTGAGAAGAGGACAGCAGACCAGTCGTTATCAGTCCAATTGCGATGTAGATGGCACCATTGCAAACGGGTGGTACGGTGACGTCTGGACAATGGGATGCACACAACAAGACGGCGGGCGTATAGTCCTCCTTCATGCAAACGTCTGGCGACAGTTTTTCGGGAGATCCGCTTGCCGGTAGCAGCCATAAACTGATTTGCTACCTCACTAGCTGTGCTGCGCCGGTGTCTTTTTGTTGATAGCGCTATTTACCGATCTTCTGCAGGTGTCGTACTGCGAACGCGACCTCCCCCGTGACGTATGCTACACTCTCCATTTGTTTGAAATGATTTCCAAAGCCTTGAAACAATACTGTGGCTGACGTCGAACTCCCCGGCAACATCTGTTATTTTTCGCCCTTCTTCAATCTTGCCAATTATACGGCCACGCGTAAAATCATCTAGGTGATGTCGGGAAGACATACTGAAAATTGCAAGTTCGTCAATTGATTCTTTCCCTTTCAACTTTGCGTTTGAACAACAACGGCCAACACGCGTCAAATCCTTTATGTCTGTTATGAGTGCTATGACGTCACGAACAAGTTCGGCAATCCAAAAGTTGCATACGCACAACACGTCTTACTGTATCCCGCACTAATGCTAATTTCCACATTTTCGTGCCTTCCATTTTATGGTTGCTATCGTTGCTATTGTCATCCGTCCTTAGCAATTGTCCGGCAGTGTATAAGTGTAGCATGTAAGTCTTACATATCGTACTACTCGTACCATTGTCCTGTCTTCAACAAAATTTTACAAATTAGTAAGCATTGTGAGAAGTAAATAAAATAAAAGACATGGAAGTTCGTTGCGTTCATTTCTTTCTTACCAACCCTTCAAACACCCCGCCCCGACAACACCGCCTGAGTAAGACGTTTTCGGCCAAAAACCTCAGCGGTAGTGACTTCGACACCACCTACCCCGATTTCTTTTCTTGATTGAAGGTTTAACGACCACCGTGAGCAACTCAATGGGCTATAAGCAGTCTCCCGTCCCTAATTTAGGGTCACTCGTTCCAGGGAAGGAAGAAAGCCAGTGCCGTAAGACAACACACAGGATCCGTGCCTGACAGGCATACGAACCCAAACCGATCTCGAACGAATGATCAGTTGAAAAGACTTTATTTGAAACAATAAGTTAATTACAGCAAATTATGTATAATTCTTGGTTAAAAACATAACAATAGCAAACGTTATGTACAAATCATTTACAATCTAATTAAAATGTCGTGCAGCTGTATCTCGTCGAAACGAAACAGTAGAAACAATAATTGTCATGCAGTTATCACTCAGTCCTTTCTGTGAGACGGCTGAGAGCAAGCATTTACGAAATTTGCTATTATACCATTTCAGATCTGTATAGATGGTTCTGAGGAAAACAGTTTAGTAACTGAAGAATTTTGGTAAATTTTAAAATGTTCCAGATTGAAGAGAATGCAAATCATCACCAAGCCCGGTCTTGAATAAAGACAGAAGCAGTGGTCCAAGCGATGGCCTCTGATCATTCGTCCGAAAGGGGTCCGGGTTCGAATCCCGGTGAGGCATGGATGTTGTGTTTGTCTTACGGCACTGGTTCTCTCCCTTCCCTGGAACCATTGACCCTAAATTAGGGACGGGTGACTGCTTATAGCCCATTGAGTTGCTCACGGTGGTCGTTAAACCTCCAATAAAAAAAAATAATAATAAAGACAGAAGGGTGGAAATTCCTTTTTTTTTTTTTATTGAATGTTTTAACGACCACCGTGAGGAGCTCAACGGGCTATAAGCAGTCTTCCGTCCCTAATTTAGGGCCACTGGTTCCAGGTAAGGGAGAGAGCCAGTGCGTTAAAACAACACAACCTCCATGCCTCACCGGGATTCGGACCCGGACCCTTTTCGGACAAAATGGTCATAAGCCAGCGCTTAGGCCACTGCGTCGCCTGAGAGGCAACTGCTATTTCATTACCTACCTTTCTTTAGAGTAATTCTGCATTTGTCTTTTTTACGCTTTCCAACCGTAGGTTGAAGAAGCGTATATGCTCCAGCTTTGTCCGTCCGTCCGTCTGTCTGTCGGCACGATAACTCCCGTTAAAACGGTTCGATTTCGATGAAAGTTTAGTATGTGGTAGGGGACCACCAGGGGACGAACCCTATTTAAAATGGACGAAATGGGGTCAAAGGTCACGGCATAGGAGCGGAATTCATTCCATTGCCCTTATGCGTCATAACTTGCGTAAATATGGTTCGATGTCGATGAAATTTTAGTATGTGGTAGGGGGACCACTTGTGGACGAACACTATTGAAAATGGGACAAATGGGGCCAAAGTTCAGGACATAGGATCGGGATTCATTCCATCGCCCTTATCATATACTATTAAGGTGGTCGTGAAGCAATTTTGCTTCCTATACTTCCAATGGAAAAACTTTTGTACACATTTCCTTCACAATTAGTGTGTTCCCAAGGATGGAAATTTGAACATCGATTAAAATAACTTCATATTATAACTTGGAATACTTAACATTTTTCTAAAACATAACCTTAATTAATTAAAAAACAATAACGTTTCCTTTGGTGGTGTTGAAACCAGAAAAAAGATGGCGCGACCTGTACTTTGATGACGTCAATAGACAAATAAATGTTGGATTGCATAATTATGGTTATGTTTTAGAAAATATTAGGTATTCCAAGTTATAAAATGAAGCTATTTTAATCGATGTTCAAATTTCCATCCTTGGGAACGCATTGTTTGTAAAGAAAATGTGTACAGAAGTTTTTCCATTGGAAGTATAGGAAGCAAAATTATTTGACGTCCACCTTAAAGGAGCAATTTTTGCATATATGTAAATTTAATTTTGAAAACGGCTCTGAGGATTTTGACGAAAGTCGTTAACCTACCGTTTTATGGTACTAGAAATCAATTTAGCGTGTTCTCGACTTTAGAAGAATTCGTTTAGTGGGTTAAATAACCACCCCGAATTACAACGTTTTTAGTGTCATGGCGTCGTTCCATTAATGTTACACATGCTTAGAAATCTTATGACGTCACAATCTTGCCACTGAGATGTTGGCTCGCGGTCACGCCATCTGTTTGATTACGTCACGCGTTGTGTGTGGATCCTATTAAAGTTTTATGACATCACACTCTTGCGAGCAGATGACTGCGATTCCCATCTGCCATATTACATCACGCGTTGTGTGCGTATGTCCGTCCGCACGATAACTCGCGTAACAAACGTTCGATTTCGATGAAATTTTAGTATGTGGTACGAAAACACCTGAGAAGGAACCCTAATGAAAGTGAACGAAATGGGGTCAAAGGTCAGGACATGGGAGCGGGATCCATTCCACTGCTTTTATGCGTCCTAACTAACGTAAAAGGGTTCGATTTCGATGAAATTTTAGTATGTGGTAGGGGACCACCTGGGAACAAACCCTATTCAAAATGGGCGAAATGGGGTCAGGACATAGGAGAGGAATCACTTCCATCGCCATTATGCGTCATCACTTACGTAAAAATGCTTCGATTTGGATGAAATATTAGTATGTTGTAGGGGCCTACCTGGGAACAAATCCTGTTGAAAATGGGCGAAATGGGGTCAAAGGTTAGGACACAGGAGTGGGATCTATTCCATAGCCCTTATGCATCATAACTTACGTAAAAATGCTGCCATTGCGACAAAACTTTATCATGTTATTTCGCAGGTATACTGAACCGTGTCTGTTGAATATCATCGAAATGGGATCAAAGGTCAGGGCACAGGGCCGAGATTTATTCCATAGCCATTATCCTCATAACTTGAATAATGCTATCTGGTATGTTGGAAAGCGTATTACACTATCTACCAACAAGTAATTGGACACCCCTGCAATCGACGATATCTGCTGTCCTGATACACATCACGGCCGCTGCCGTTAAATATCGTGTGGGAAGCAACAACGCAACCAGTCGCATGTAAGATGTCACGCAGTTTGGAGCTCTCTCATTTCGAGAAAGGTGTAATCGTCGGGTATCACAGAAATGGCCGATCCATACGTGACATATCCAGCGAGTTGAAGTACCCAAAATCGACAGTGGCCTACGTGATTGGCAAGTGGAAGATGAGAGGTGACTGTCGGAATGTGTGCCCCGACTCGGCAGACCCACAAAACTGGGAGTTAGAGACCGACGGGTGCTGGCCACAGAAATTCGGAAGAACCGCACTAAATCGATGGGCCACATCCGCGAGGAGTTTCAACAGGCATCCGAAAGTGTTCTTTCGTTGAATATCATCCGTAAGGAAGCCCATCTGCTCGGTTATCATGGACGTGCTGCCGCCCACAAGCCTTTGATCACCAAGTCCAATAGCGCTGCTCGGCTAACGTGGTACAAACAACGTCGGCAGTGGACCGTTGAACAGTGGAAACAGGTTCTCTGGAGCGACGAATCAAGGTTCACCCTCTGCCGTTCGGATGGCAGGGTCTGGGTTTGGCGTCTGCCTGGAGAACGCCTCCTGCCGGAACGTATTGTGCCAACTGTGAAGTTCGGCGGCGGTGGAATTATGCTTTGGGGGTGTTTCTCCTGGTATGGCACGGGACCCTTGGTCGCAATTCCTGGTAGACTCAACGCCGAGACCTACTGCACCATTTTGGATGACCATGCGCTTCCTACGTTGTGGCAGTTTTACGGGGTGGACCCATGTTACTTTCAGGAGGACAATGCCACCTTTTATGTTGCGAGGTCCACCATGGCTTGGTATGGTGACAATGGTGTTGATCGAATGGACTGGCCTGCGCAGAGCCCGGACCTTAACCCTATCGAGCCCCTCTGGGACGAGTTGGAGCGTAGATTTAAGGGGTGCCCCCACCGTCCGAAATCGGTGAAGGAACTGACCTGTCTTCTCCAAGCCGAGTGGAAGAAAATACGGCTAACCGTTGTACAACGCCTGGATGAGGGTATGCCCCGGAAGGTCGCAGCTGTAATCGCCGCTCATGATGGAGGCTCCACCAACTATTGAAGGTGAATATACTTCGTTTTCCTTTCCTACCACAGGTGTCCAATTACTTGTTGGTAGATAGTGTATAATCAATGCATTGCATGATTTTACTAACTTGTTAATAATGAATACCAATATTTGACGGCTACCGTGATTTAATGATTTCACTTTAATTTTGTTTTCAGGACTGTCCAGGGGTTTTTGCACGGCCAACAGTACACTTGCCATTCATGCCAATTCGGAAGGTACACACACCTGCCACCGAAATAGAAACTTTTATTTAATCCTAGGTTAGACCTCTTAATAATAACGTAATGGAACGAGAATATCTATTTTATGAATTGTAAAGTCATGTAAATACTTAGAATCTTTTAACTGTTAAATTTAATTGAATATGTAAATAATTAAGAACCCTTGCAGTTTAAGAATGTTTAAAAAGAGTAATCGTGGGAAACTTCTTAAGAATATGTTTTCTGAGTTCCATTTCGGGGAGCCAGCAACAGAGTTGGGAAAAATCATAATTGAATTAATCAGTAATGCATTATAGCTTATTGGTAATGGGAACAAGAACTTAGCGCTACCATTACATCGTAATGGTGAACTGGTGTGACATGTTGCAGTTACCCATTGTAATCATAATGGTTAATGGTTAACTATATGTTGATAGTTAACCAATAACTTATGGGTAACAATACAACGTGAATATACCAGCAACCAGTACCCCCTTACGCATTGTGTAGGTTATTTGACAATTGTTCCACTCCTCGGACCTCAAATGGGTGTATGTAGGTATTGGAGATTGTACGTGTATTACATGAGTAGTTCCCCCGTCTTCGCCGCAAGTAAAGTGATTTAAACGAAATAACACATATGAAGTAAGTGCGAATGGGATGTTTATTTCGGTTAGAGATACTCATTTCGTCCATCTCCAGTACAGTATTCTCGTCCATGACACACGTTTCACTGTCCAAAATAAATACTTCACTATAACCGCAAGCACACATTAGCACTACACTCACAGTTCAGCAACTCAGGGTGCACTGCCGAATATTACAGAAATTTGCGAACTCTTGACATTTTTGCCGTAGTACTTCTCAAGTGTTGTTGTCCATTACTTGTCCGATACGAACACTGGACTAGCGAGCGACTGACTCCTTTATATATACTTCGCGACAGGACCTGAACTTTCTGGAATATTCTTGATTCACATAAAGCTCTCCAACTTCCCATCATTCTGGAACATTTTACAAACGTCTAACCCATTCTTGCCACTTCTAGAACATTCTACACGACATTTCGGTCTCTGTCTGCTATGCTGACTTTTCTAGACATAGCTTTTGGCACATGTACATTTCTATAAACTATTAGTATGTAATTATTATTTGCAAATTGTGTAATTTCATTTCCAAATAATTCCATTACGTTTGAATGGCATTATTAAATAATTGAATTTTTTCCTCTTCATTGTAATGAATTAGAGTAGTTTCATTACCTTATGCAAACCATACTTGGGATTACTTTGTAATGCATTGCACGTTAATTGTAATCTGTACTTCCATTACTTTGTAATGCATTCCTGCCCAACTCTGGCTAAGCAAGTCTTCCGAAACAATTAGTTTATCGGCTAACTTACTGGTGAACGACAACGCACCCGATGTAGTCTGTAGATAGCCACAACAGAAGAATGCTGTTTTAGAGTTTTAAAGCCACTCGTTAGGCAGGACGTCCGTTCTTCGGGCTAGCATTGGACATTTAGAAACAGGCGAAAAGAGTTTTTCGTCGTGAGTTCGGGCATGGGGTCTTTTTTGCTAGAGGGAGTGTTTAGAGTTGTTGCGGAAAATAATAGGGAAGGGTTTCGGGAGAGAGACGAAGATGTGTTTTTGGGCAGAATGCGATTGAGAGGAGAGCAGGGATGTTGAGAGATTTGAGGAAGGAGGATTTTTGTGAAGGGGAGCGTTGTCTCCACGTACGAGCGGTAAGAATGAATGTAGCGAGTAGGTAAGGCATGGGCTTGAGGACTAATCATCTCACGGTGAACCGGAGTAATCATTAATTAAGCATAATCACGAAATTAAAGGATTTTATCTGACATAAAATCGCTTCTTTTGAATTACCCATTACTAAGCTATTGATGTCTGCAGTGCTCAAGGAACCTTGCAAACTTTTGATTTTAATATCCACTATACTGACAAAAGTCACCGGACACTTAGAAGAGGAACACAACATAGCATCCAAAATGACAAACAAAATTCACCATATTCGCACGATTCTTAAAAGCCATTAAAAGTTTAAAACCACTTAAACAACTTTATTTAAGTTAATGATGACAAGATTGCCGCCCCGGTGGCGCAGTGGTCTAAGGCGTTGGCCTATGATCATTCGTCCGAAGGGGTCCGGGTTCGAATCCCGGTGAGGCATGGATGTTGTGTTTGTCTTACGGCACTGGCTCTCTCCCTTCCCTGGAACCAGTGACCCTAAATTAGGGACGGGCGACTGCTTATAGCCCATTGAGTTGCTCACGGTGGTCGTTAAACCTCCAATAAAAAAAAAAAAATGACAAGATCTTTCGTAGCCGCGTGAGCTACATCCTCAGGTCTACACAGTCAAGAGAGTAAGAGTTCTACAATTATATATACCAAGTGTTCAGAGGGCAAGGTGGTTGCCAGTTTTCAAAGTAGCGTGTACTCACCCAGATCTGCATAATTTCCACGGTCTCCGGTTATGGCGGTGCTGGTAAGCTCCGGACAACTTGCCCTCTGAACAATTGGTATATATAATTGTAGAACTCTTACTCTCTTGACGGTGTAGACCTGAGGATGTGGCCGACGCGGCTACGAAAGATATTGTCATCATTAACTGTAAATAAAATTGTTTAAGTGGTTTTAAACTTTTAATACCTTTTAAGAATCGTGCGATATGGAGAATTTTGTTTGTCATTTTGGAAGTGTTAGCACGAATTTATTATATATACAACATAGCATTTATTGACATACATTAGTACGGTATCGGTCCACCTTTGGCCTTAATGCATGCACTGACCCTTTGAGACATGCTTTCGACAAGCTTTTGGAACACAGCGATAGGCATACGCTTCCATTCAGTACATAATGCTGCCGCTAACTGCTGTTTAGTAGTAGGCGTTGGCTCCAAACTTCTTATGCGGCGCTCTAATTTATCCCATAGGTGCTCTATTGGATTAACATCAGGGCTCTGTGCTGGCCAGTCTACACACGATACGGAATTATCGTTAAAGCACGTCCTTGCTTTATGGCTCGGTGCATTATCCTTCTGGTACCAAGAAGGCTCGGCTCCATAGTATTGCCAAAGGGTTGGTAGGGCATGATTGTGCAGAATATCGAGGTAGACGTGCTGGTTAACAGGTTTGTCCACGATAACCAATGGTCCGGTACCATACAACGAAAAACACCCCCACACGAGTACACTCCCAGCTTCAAACTTGACCGTAGGAACAGTACACTGGGGTAAATAGCGTTACCCCAGCTGCCGCCATACCCAAACACGGCCGTCAGACTGATGGATCGTATATTTGGATTTGTCAGTCCATAGGACCCGTTTCCATTGATCTACGGTCCACGATAAATGTTCTTTACACCATGTTAAACAACGAGTAGCATTCCGAGTGGAGATAAAAGGCTTATGAGCAGCCGCACGACCACGGTAACCCATGGAATGAAGTTTTCTGCGAATGGTACTTGTACGTACCAAGGTTCCAGCATTTTTACTCACCTGTACACTGAGGTCTTGTGCAGTACTCCGTCGATTAGCTGTAACGCCTCTCCCGAGGCTTCGACTTCAACTATAACTGATTTTATTTGGTCTGCCAGTTCGTTTTGCCGTTTTGCTTCTTCAGGCACGCCATGTGTCTTCCTCTTGTTCAGTTTAAACGCCTCTCGGTGTCTTTTATGGACAACCCACTAATATAACACCCAACAATCTTTCATTTCTAAAACGAAGTAAATTTTTCCTTCATTTTTGCGCACGCCGGGGCTCGAACCCGGGTCCCATTATTCCGGAATAAGTCACTCTACCAATTGAGGTACGCGGACGTTCGTTATCGTTACTATCTGCCTTTATGTCGTGTGCATGCTGCGGGGCAGGCACGTCGCATTTCTCAAAGTCAGTTCTCTCCCGCCGCAACATTTTCGCTCAACCTCACAGTGCGATATGATTGCGGTCAGCTGCAAGCTTGTTTTTATACCGTTTGTAGCTGTACAGCGCATCTTAATAAGCAGCGAATCCGTTCATTTGCTTTTGAAGGGGTGTCCGGTGACTTTTGTCAATATACTGTATTTCTTTAATTAAAGAGCGAGTTAAAACAGCACTGCGACACTGCCATTGAATTAGGAACTTTTATTTGTTCCGATGGGAGGTTGAGATGCGCAATATACTGTAAACGGTAACGTGAACTTATACCCTCTAGTGGCCAACTTGTGCATTACCAAAATTTTAAATTGTATGCAAAACATTTTGCTCCAGAAACGCTCACAGGTTTCATGCGGATGTCTAAATTTAGCAACCCCTGCCGAAAAAGAAACAAGTGCACATCCCGTCCTCCCTACCTGTCAGAAAATAATTTTTAAAGTCATTTCTGATAAAAAAATAATTATTCAAAGTGGACCTACTTTTACCCTGGCTGGCGCCTAAATCCAGTAAGCATAATTTATGTTTACCGGATTTAGGTACCATAATTCTGAGATGGCTTTATACACTGAGTGGCCACTTTATTATGACCACCCCTTCAGTACTTCGTTGGGCCACATTTTGCCTTTAATACTGCGTCGATTCTTCGTGGCATGGACTCCACGAGATGTTGATAGGTGGTTTGTGGAATCTGAGATTATGCTTGATGAATAGCACTTTCCAGGAGTGTGAGATTGCAGGGTTGTGGATCCAGCTGTCTGATGGCTCGTTCAACGTCATCCCACAAATTCTGAATGGGGTTGAGATCTGGAGATTGTGGGGGCCACCTAAGCAAAGTAAACTCACCAGCATGTTCCTGAAACCAATCCTCTACAATACGAGCACTATGGCAGGACGAATTATCTTGTTGAAAGTAGCCATCGCCATTGGGATGAACCATCCACATGACAGGATGCACTTGGTCCGCAACGATGTATAGATATGATGTGCCAGTCAGACGTTGATCAACACGAATTAAAGGGCCCAAAGCATGCCAGGAAAACATTCCCCAAATCATAACGTTGCCTCCACCAGCTTGAAGGGTTGTAGCAATGCATTTGGGGTCCATGCTTTCGTGCTGTTTCCGCCAAATTCTCACTCGGCCATCGGCATGGTGCAACTGAAAACGTGATTCATGGGACCATGGCTCGTTCAACCACATAATTTGTTTCCAATTATCGACTGTCCAATCCTTGTGCTCCTGTGCGAACTAGAGACGTTTTCTCTTGTTAACTGCAGACAGAAAAGGTGTTCGAACAGGTCTTCAGCTGCCATATCCCATCCGATGCAGTGTACGGCGAACAGTGCGTGCAGAGATCATTTGAGGGGATCCTTGATTAAGATGGTCTGTAATTTGCTGCACTATTGCCCTTCTGTTGTGTGTTACCAGTCTGGACACTCTCCGTTCCGCCCGAGCAGTCACTAGTCGATGACGACCACACGTTGCATGTAGAGACCCAGGTTTTTGGCTGACAGTCCAGTCTTTAAACACTTTAACAGCAGCTGCTCTGGAACATTTCACGAATGCGGTAGTTTCGGTGTTACTCGCTCTATGGCTCCGAGCTCCTACAATCATCCCACGTTGAAAGTCCGTCAAATCGCATTTTTTACCAATCTCGTCACCCAAGGATCACTTCTACTACTGTCGCAAGCACTAAGCTTTCCCTTTTTATACTAGCCTCGCTCTAGGGCGGCAACAGCGTGCAGCCATAGCTCATTTGCTTAAAACTGTCAGGTGGTCATAATGAAGTGGCCACTCAGTGTATAATGAGATGGATTTATTTGAGATAGCTTTGATAACGATTTTCTGACAGGTAGGGAGGAAGGGATGTCCAATTGTTTCTTTATCGGCCGGGATTGCTAAATTTAGACATCCGCATGAAACCTGCCAGTGGTTCAGACGTCTGATGCGTCCTATCCTGAAGACTGCCGCTCCATGGCTGACCAAGTAAAATAATTTTTATTTTTCACTAAGTTTGTAACGTAACAGGAGATGTGACGTACCTGCCAGAAGGACGCACACGACATAAAGGCAGATAGCAATTAGAATCAATGTCCGCGTAGCTTAATTGGTAGAGCAACTTATTCCAGAATGAGTGGCTCTACCAATTAAGCTACGCGGACATTGATTCTAATTGCTATCTGCCTTTATGTCGTGTGCGTCCTTCTGGCAGGTACGTCACATCTCCTGGTACGTTACAAGTTGATAAAATATCTTTTTTTTTTTTTTTGATTGGAGGTTTAACGACCACCGTAAGCAACTCAATGGGCTATAAGCAGTCGCCCGTCCCTAATTTAGGGTCACTGGTTCCAGGGAAGGGAGAGAGCCAGTGCCGTAAGACAAACACAACATCCATGCCTCACCGGGATTCGAACCCGGACCCCTTACGGACGAATGATCAGAGGCCATCGCTTAGACCACTGCGCCACCGGGGCGGCAAAAATATCTTAGTAGACCCACAAAAGTTATTTCGGGTCCATGTTGATAACTAACACCGAAAGTTCATAGTAACAATTATATATACACTAATAGATTAAGTACTATTACGTACCTCTAATCCTCAGTGACATAACTCACATTGCTGGTGTGTTGTGGTTGCAGCTCTTTTAATGTTAAAATCACTATATCATCATCATCATCATTGTCAACCATTATCAATCCACTGCTGGACTAAGGTCTCCCCAAGTTTCCTCCACAACGGTCTGTCTTGTGCCAGTCTCCTCCATGTCACCCCTGCATACTTCCGAATTTCATCCACCCATCTCCCATGTGGTCTTCTTCTGGGTCTTTTCCTGTCCCTTGGAATCCAATCTAAAATTTCGGCTGTCCATCGATGATCTGTCCTTCTGGCAGTATGTCCAGCCCATTGCCATTTCAGGGATTTAACTCTGATCATGATGTCTTCCACTCTTGTCATTATTCCGATCCACGAGTTCCTCTTCTTATCTCTCCTGGTTACACCAAGTATGCACCTCTCCATGCTGCTTTGAGTTGTCTGCAGCCTTTGTATGTCTCTTTTAGTTAAGGTCCACGTCTCTGCACCATACGTAAGCACTGGAAGGATGCATTGATCAAACACTTTTCTTTTAAGACATAATGGCATATTGCTCTTGAAAATTATGCTGTTTCTTCCAAATGCTCTCCAAGCAAGTTGTGTACGCCGATTAATTTCTTCATCAATGTGACCCTCACTTGATATCTGCTGTCCAAGATAAACGTACGTGTCTGTTATCTCCAGCTTTTCTCCATCAATCGATAAATCTTCATTTCTTGTAAAAGCATTGAACATCACTTTTGTCTTCTGAAAGTTCATTTTTAATCCCACTTCTTTACTCTTGTCAGCAAGTTCCTGGATCATACTCTGCAGCTCTGATGGGGTAGTTGCAAAAATGACTACGTCATCAGCAAAACGAAGGTGGGTTAGATAATCTCCATTAATCTTTATCCACTTGTTTTCCCAGCTCAGTGACTGAAAAACACCCTCCAATGTGGCATTAAAGAGCTTCGGAGATATGGTGTCACCTTGTCTCACTCCCTTTCCAATTTTTATGTGTGTTGTATTTTCAAACAGCCTAATCTTTGCACTTGCATTTTCATAGATGTTATTAATAATATTAATGTATGCATCTTCAATATCGCAGGTTTTCAGAGCCATTGTAACTGCTGATGGTTTCACCGAATCAAAGGCTTTTTCATAATCGATAAAAGCCATGCACAATGGAAGTTCATATTCCCTCGCTCTTTCAATTAGTTCTCTCAGCACATGGATATGATCTATTGTGCTGTAGCCACTCCTGAATCCAGCTTGTTCTCTCGGTTGAGCCATGTCCAGCGTTACCTTCAAGCGGTGTGAAAGAACTTTAGTGAAGATTTTATAAACTACTGATAGGAGGCTGATAGGTCTGTAGTTTCCGAGATCCTCAATGTCACCTTTCTTATGTAGCAGGATCATTGTAGCGGTGTTCCAATCCTCAGGAATCTTTCCTTCATTAAGGCATCGAGTGAAAATTTCGGCGAGTACTGTTTCGATTTCTCCACTTGCTTCTTGTATGATGTCTACAGTAATTCCATCTTCTCCTGGAGCTTTTCCCCGCTTCATGTTCTTGATTGCATGTGCAACTTCTGCTGGAAGGACTGGAGGAACTCTGGTACTGGTATCTTTCATGATGTCTGGAGTGCATGTATCATCCCTTTCATATAATTTGGAGTAGAAATCTTTCACTCTTGTCAAAATTTCGCCTCTATTTCTTGTTACAGAACCATCTTCCTTTCTCAGTGCCATAATCTGTTTTCTTCCCTTACTGAGATGTCCCTTTGCTATCTTTAGGCTTTGGTTGTTTTCAATTGCTTTCCTCACTAGTTCACAGTTGAATTTTCTTACGTCTTCAGTGATACTTTTTCGTACTGTCTTGCATAGCTCTATATATTCCACTTTGGAAGTCACATCTTCTTTAGTTGTCCTCATCTCTCTTCTTTTTTCCATCAACATTTTCGTTTTTCCTGATAATTTATTTACATGCAACTTGTTCTTAGACCCAGCTAATTTTGTTGCTGTTTCCATAAGAGCTTTGGTTACTTTTCTGTTAACTTCAGAGATGTCCACTTCTTCCGATGTTAGGCCTTCTAAAGCAGAGAACCTGTTCTTCAGTTCCAACTTGAAGGTATTATGGTGTTTTTTAAGGTTGGTTATGTCAATAGATTTTGTTTGTCTTATGAGCTTGCCACGTTCAAGTTTAGTGTTGAGGTGCATCTTACATCTCACCAATCTATGGTCACTACCTGTGTTGAACTTGTTTAGCACACTGCAGTCTTCTATGACGAATTTTTTGTTACACATAATAAAATCAATTTCACTTGTCGTCCCATTTGGATGTCTCCATGTCCATTTCCTGTGTGGCTTTTTCTTGAAGAAGGAGTTCAAGATGAAAAACCCTTCTGCCTCTGCAAACTCAACGAGAGTATTTCCACGCTGGTTTCTGTTGCCGTGACCGAATTTACCTACTGAAGTTTCATTCTGTTGCCGTTGCCCTATTTTTGCATTGAAATCTCCCATAATTATTTTCAAGTGCTGCTTACCTTTATTATTTAGATGACAAATTTCCTCATAAAATCACTATATACATGTTGATAAAATACTCATTCCATCGATGTGCCCTGTACTTATTGCACCAGTAGTTTAATATGAAGTTTAAAAATTCATCAATTAAAAATCACATTCCATCGATGTTCACTTGCACCACCTTTTTCGGGGGGGGGGGGAAGACGTGACGATTCTGCACCCCAGGACGCACATGAGATAGTAGTGAGAGCACATGTCTGCGTAGCTCAGTTGGGGGAGCGACTTACTGTGTAGTGAGGGTACCCGGATTCGATGCCCGGTGCGGACAAACTTGTACGTTATAGCGGCGCTAAGCCTAGAAAAAAATGCCTTAGTGCCACTAACGTGCAGTAAGCCTCTTCTTCATCGCTGTGCTTCATTCTGTCATGAGTGGATTTTAAAAATTCTTTCATCTTAAACTGCCCTTAAAATTTGTTCACGACTGAATTAATTTTACAATGCATTTTTCAGAAGTTCTCTTTCATCCAAGAATTAACAGAATTTTTTTTGAAGGAATTTATGAAGTATTCCCCTGTGGGTACGCTCGGGGATGCTGCGACTGCAAATGGCAAAACAACAGGTGGTAGAATGTCGTCGATATATCGATGAGCCGTGAGGGTTGTAGGGAGGACTACCAGAGGTGTCCGGCTATCGTAGGAAATGACTCCCCACACAGTCACTCCCGATGTGCGGGCCGTACGCCATTCCACGGTAAAGGCAGGATCGCCGCCCCGGTGGTGAAGTGGTCTAAGGCGTTGGCCTCTGATCATTCGTCCGAAAGGGGTCCGGGTTCGAATCCCGGTGAGGCATGGATGTTGTGTTTGTCTTACGGCACTGGCTCTCTCCCTTCCCTGGAACCAGTGACCCTAAATTAGGGACGGGCGACTGCTTATAGCCCATTGAGTTGCTCACGGTGGTCGTTAAACCTGCAATCAAAAAAAAAAAAAAAAAAAAGGCAGGATCCGTGAGCTGGCCGGGTTATCTCCAGTCACGTATGCGTTTGTCGTCTGCGCCAAGTGCAACCGCGACTCATCATGGAAGACAACACGATGCCACTGGATGCCATCCAACGTAAATATTACCCGACACCATTGCAACCGGTGCTGAAGTTGGTCGCTGGTCAGTGGCAGGTGGTGGAATAGCCTCCCCGAATGTAGTTCGAGTGCCGCAAGTCGTCTGGCAACGGTCCGGATAGACACTTCTGTAATCGTGAACTACGCAACATGGCCACCGATAGCTGAGAGAGACAAATTCGGTTCTTTTCGTGCGGCTCTCTCAATCGCTCAATCCTCGCGTTCTGTCGTTGCCCTCGGCCGTCTACTGCCCGCGTGACTGTGGGTTGTACCCTCCTCGACCCATTGGCGCCAATAACGTCCGTTTTCCGCGTCGTTCAGACCCAAATGCCTTGCGATACGACGATTTGACCAACCGGCCTTTCTCAGCCTAATTATACCTCCGGTCAACTGCTCGTATTGTGCGCCTATCCGTTGTCGAAGCAAAGCTACCGCAATCCTCTGTCACAATTGTGCCTGCGTTCGAGCTTTGGTCTTGATGTATCCTTCTCGATGTGCGGCTCCCATGTGCAGTGGTAGGGCACTATTTATTAATTCGTCGTCCTTTTTTAATAAATTGCATATACCGTCGTGAAGTACACTGAGAAAACAAAGTATTACGTACACTCACCTAATAGCGTGTAGCACCATCTTTTTCACGCAGGACAGCATCCAAACGTCATGGTACGGACGCAGTGAGGTTCCAAAACGCAGACTCAGGTATCGCTGACCAGCAACACAGCCCAACCAAAAAAAAAAAAAAAAAAAAAAGAATTCTGGTGCCTCGGAAATTAGACTGATTCTTGGGAATATTTGGGGCGCTGATTCCAAAACGGGCATCAGTTTTGCCCTATCAGCCTGAGCTTTGGAGATAAGGAATACCCGCCCTATATGCTGATATGCAGAAATATTGTTGTTTTATGTGCGTAAAGTCAGTGTATATTGCTATTTTATGAGTGTAAAGCCAGTGTCCGTTAGTCTTATTGGGAGTTTGTGAACAACTATACAACCAGATAATCTAATGTGATCTAATTTTGTTTGCAGACTATGTAGACCCCATGGCTTTCCCACGGCTTCCTCAGTTGCTTGAATCATCCAGATGTCTTTTGCTACATTTGTGGCGAATACACCCTTAAAGAAAGTAGGAGACCTATATCTGAGTTTGTGAAGATGGCATATCTTGTTTATTTTGGTGTTCAGCTTGGAGACCAAGATAAGTCGTGGGCTCCCCATATTGTATGCAAAACTTGCACGGAGCATTTACGGCAGTGGACAAATGGAAAAAGGAGCTCTCCGAAATTTGGAATACCAATGGTGTGGAGGGAACCTAAAAACCACCATGATGGCTGTTATTTTTGTCTTGTCAACATCAAGGGCATTAATCGAAACAATCGAAGCATTTGGACATGTCCTTACATCGATTCAGCAAGACGACCGCATCCACACTCAAATGAGGTACTCATTCTACCTTTCATCCACCTACCAGAGCTACCAGAGGAGGAGGAATCAAACATGTCTGATGACATACAAGATAACAGCAGTGGGGAAAGTGACAGTGATTTCGTAGGAACTTCATCAAGTGCTCAACCTTTTAACCAACATGAACTGAGTGACGTCATCAAGGATCTCGAATCTCTCAAAGGAGTCTTCAGAATTGCTGGCCTCGAAGCTGAATGAAAAGAATTTACTTCAATCTAGAACCAACATTACGGTTTACCGTAGCAGAGAAAAAGATTTGCTGCCCTTTTTATCCAAGGACAACAACGTAGTGTTCTGCAATGATGTCAGTGGCGTTCTCAGGAAAATGGGTCTATCATCATACATGCCAAATGAATGGCACTTTTACATTAATAGCTCCAAGTTGAGTTTAAAATGTGTTCTTTTACACAACGGTAACAGATATGGCCCAATTCCCATTAGTCACTCAGCTAGTATGACAGAGACGTACGAGACAATCTCTCTAGTCTTGGAAAACCTGAAGTATCAAGAACATCAATGGATGATTTGTGTAGACCTAAAGATGGTGAACTTTCTCCTTGGTCAGCAAAGTTGCTACACAAAATATCCGTGCTTTATAGACTTTGGGACAGCAGAGCCAAACACGCCCACTGGAATGGAAAAGTGTGGCCTCTTAGAAAATACAGTAGTACATATACCGTAAAGCAACCACATTCCTCAGGGCTGTTATGATGTACAGGTACTGTACTTCACAACATCCTACAGAGTTGCATGGGATACTACAGAGTTACAAATTTGGGAGTTTTCTCATACGTTAACATCATAATGGATGTTTAAATATATAGGAAGAAATCTCTGCTATCAACAAGATATTACGCTCTTCAGAAAAATCCCTATGAGTTCTAAAGTCTTTCTAAATCTCAGAGATACACAGTCGAGTCACATTATTGTGACCACCTCCTGCTTTTGACGTCAACAGCGCGCAGCCAATGAAAGAAGGAACGTGTCGTGTGCTGGCTTGGAGGGTATACACTGCGTGGCCACTTTATTATGACCACCCCCTCAGTACTTCGTTGGGCCACTATTTGCCTTTAATGCTGCGTCGATTCTTCGTGGCATGGACTCAACGAGATGTTGATAGGTGGTTTGTAGAATCTGAGACCATGCTTGATGAATAGCACTTTCCAGGAGTGTGAGATTGCAGGGTTGTGGATCCAGCTGTCTGATGGCTCGTTCAACTTCATCCCACAAATTCTCAATGGGGATTATGGGGGACACCTAAGCAAAGTAAACTCACCAGCATGTTCCTGAAACCAATCCTGTACAATACGAGCACTATGGCAGGACGCATTATCTTGTTGAAAGTCATTGGGATAAACCATCCACATGACAGGATGCACTTGGTCCGCAACGATGTTTAGATATGATGGGCCACTGAGACACGAATTAAAAGGCCCAAAGCATGCCAGAAAAACATTCCCCAAACCATGACGTTGCCTCCACCAGCTTCAAGGGTTGTAGCAATGCATTTGGGGTCCATGCTTTCGTGCTGTTTCCGCCAAATTCTCACTCGGCCATCGGCATGGTGCAACTGAAAACGTGATTCATCGGACCACATAATTTGTTTCCAATTATCGACTGTCCAATCCTTGTGCTCCTGTGCGTACTGGAGACGTTTTCTTTTGTTAACTGCAGACAGCAAAGGTGTTCGAACAGGCCTTCGGCTGCCATATCCCATCCGATGCAGTATACGGCGAACAGTGCGTGCAGAGATCATTTGAGGGGATTCTTGATTAAGATGGTCTGTAATTTGCTGCACTGTTGCCCTTCTGTTGTCTGTTACCAGTCTGGACACTCTCCGTTCCGCCCGAGCAGCCACTAGTCGATGACGACCACACGTTGCACGTAGAAACCCAGTTTTTTGGCTGACAGTCCAGTCTTTAAACACTTTAACAGCAGCTGCTCTGGAACATTTCACGAATGCGGCAGTTTCGGTGATACTCGCTCCATGGCTCCGAGCTCCTACAATCATCCCACGTTGAAAGTCCGTCAAATCGCATTTTTTACCCATCTCGTCACCCAAAAATCACTTCTACTACTGTCGCAAGCACTAAGCTTTCCCTTTTTATACTAGCTTCGCTTTCTGGCAGCAATAGCGTGCAGCCATAGCTCATTTGTTAAAAAACTCTCAGGTGGTCATAATGAAGTGGCCACTCAGTGTATAAGGTGTGTGCTCTAGGCAATCTGAAAACATATCACTCGTTGTTGTCATGGATAAAAAAAGCGATTCATCAGATTTGCAAAAAGGAAATGATTACCGTCTTTCGGGCGAAGGGTGGCAGTATTTCTGAAGCAGCGCAGTTTGTGAACTGTTCGCGTGCTGTTGTGGTTAAACTGTACCATGATTGGAGAAATGACACCATTGCAAATAAGCGACGTGGAAACTGCGTAGCACCACGTCCCATTGATGTGAGAGGTAAACGTCGGCTTCGAAGATGCGTGAGGGCCGATCGGCACGCTACAGTGGAGCAACCACATTTTCGCTGTCAACTTATATGGATCCTTTTCTGTATGCTGATGATACAGCTGTTCTTATAAAAGGAGAAAAAAAAACTTAGGTGAAATATTAACGCAATGTAATAAACAGTTGCTAACTATTTCTGACTGGTTAAATTCTAATGAATTAATAATTAATGTTAATAAAACTAAAGCAGTGATTTTTTTCTAATACGTTATCTCCTTTAACACCAAATGTACAAATATCCCTTGTAACGTATACTCTAGATTCACTTTCCTTTTGATTTTTACTATCTCTGGTTATTTTGTTTTACTATGTAAATTATCTTCTTACTGAACGAGATGTTATTTCACCCGCTGAATGAGATCTGGCAATGAGTGTAAGTCATGACGTGGTGGTAGCCAGTATAAACAGGCGCGTTCAACGATACCTAGGAGAGCTTTTTGTTGATGTGCGTAGGGAGAGCTTCGTTTATGTGAGTAGAGCTACGTTATTTTGTGCCAAGAGCTTCGTTCTATGTGATTAGGTTTTTTTCTTCATTATTGTGATACGATTAATGTGACTAGTTCGTGTATGTTGGAGGATACCAGGACTTTCTCTGAATAAAGCTTGTGTTGTAAGTACGTTTTTCTCAGTTCATAGTTTTGTCAGATCTCTGTCTGGCTGTTAGGTTTATTTCATTAGTTGTTATTATTAACAACCAGCATAAGACTTTATTCATCTTAATTACTACTACAACATTACTAGCAGTTAAAAGCTTGGTCATTATTATTATTACTACACTACTAGCAGGAAAGTTTATTCATGATATAATTAACAAACAACAAGCATTAGTAGAAGAAGCTGAATTCATTATACCCTTAATAATAAAATAATTGATATGGTACCTTCATTCAACTACTTGAGAACTACAATAAATTTTGACCTCAAATGGAATAAACATTGATTTTCTTTTACATTTTTGAACTTCACTTTTAGTTGGTAAAGTTCGATGAACACTTACCGCACGTGGGGCTTGGCTTTCAATCCATATTTCCGTTACGTGGATGCGGCACGGGATTTTTTCATTTGGCCACGGGTCTGCTTCTTCTTTTTTTTTTTTTTTTTTTTTTTTTTTTCTCCGTTGGAATTTATTTTGTCTCATCACCAAATGAGTTTTTCCTTTGCTGCATCCTCATTTACTTCAATATTTATTCATACCCGAGTACTTTCGGTACTACTACTATACCGTCTTCGAGGGGACATTTTGCTCCAACTAGCACGGACCGTGTCAGCTGGGCATTTCGGTGGTTCTCGCGGGCTGCTTCTGTCATCTGCTATCGCTTCTTCTTGGGCGTTGTGGCACCATCTCTTGTTGGTCAGTGATCTCCTTTTTCGAACTTTTTCTTTTTTATGCTCAATTTTAATTAAATTTCTCCAAAAAGGAGATCACTGACCAACAAGAGATGGTGCCACAACGCCCAAGAAGAAGCGATAGCAGATGACAGAAGCAGCCCGCGAGAACCACCGAAATGCCCAGCTGACACGGTCCGTGCTAGTTGGAGCAAAATGTCCCCTCGAAGACGGTATAGTAGTAGTACCGAAAGTACTCGGGTATGAATAAATATTGAAGTAAATGAGGATGCAGCAAAGGAAAAACTCATTTGGTGATGAGACAAAATAAATTCCAACGGAGAAAAAAAAAAAAAAAAAAAAGAAGAAGCAGACCCGTGGCCAAATGAAAAAATCCGTGCCGCATCCACGTAACGGAAATATGGATTGAAAGCCAAGCCCCACGTGCGGTAAGTGTTCATCGAACTTTACCAACTAAAAGTGAAGTTCAAAATGCAAATGCATTAATGCACGTTAAATAATTAACCTCCAATATCGGAAGTAAATTGAAAGATTTTCTTTTAATTAAACTATCTGGAAATATTGGTATAGTAAGTAATATCATGATTGATCTAACAACTAAAACATTGATCTCATTGTATTACACACTATTTCAAACTCATATCAATTACTGCATACTATCATGGGGACAAACGACACAATGCAATATTAATAAATTACAAATTCTGCAAAATAAATTTATTAAACTAATTGATCTCAAATCACATCCTAATACTCGATCTTTAATAAATTTTAGTACAAAGGTATATCCTACTAAATATAAATACTTACTATTACTCTATAATGAATTCAACTTCTTCTAAATTATAATGAATTCAGCTTCTTCTACTAATAAGCTTCTTCTACTACTAATGGTTGTTGTGTTATTAATTATATCATGGTTGGTTGGTTGGTTAATATATTTTAATGGCGCAAGGGCCATGGTTGGCCAAAGAGCGCCAAAACAAAAGACATCAAAACAAAACTAAAGCAATAAAAACGTACACAAGGTTAAAAACAGGCTGATGTAGTAAAAATGAAATATGATAGTGAACAAGTTAAAATCTAGATAAGTTTAAAAAAGTCAATATCCTGTAAAAACGAAAACACTGCTTTCATGTCGCAGGCTTCGCCAATAATTGTCTGCAGCGTAGCTGCTCCTTCGTCCAACAGATGGGAGTGAAAATGACGAAAACGATGATCACAAAACCGAACACAAGTACACAAAACATGAAGGACAGTGAGACGACAGTCGCACGCCTCACACACCGGGACACTCTCGCCACACAGCAAAAAGCGGTGAGTAAAACGACAGTGCCCAATGCGGAGACGTGCAAGAACAACTTCCTCACGACGGTTCTTCCGCAAACTAGACATCCAAAGTCCGATCTGTGGTTTGATGGCATAGAGTTTATTGCTGCCCTGCTGAGACCACAGGGACTGCCACTCATCCATAACAAATTTCCGGATCAACGGCCGATAATCTCGGAAAGACAGTGGCAGCCGAGCTGGCGACATGGAGGAAACAGACCTGGCAGAGAGATCTGCCAGCTCGTTACCCCGGATCCCAACATGGCCAGGAACCCAACAGAATCGGACCAGGAAGCCATCACCCTCCAAAGTTCCAAGAAGACGACGGACATCACGGATGACAGGTGAGTCCGTGTCCTCTGGAGAAGATAAAACATGGATGACGGACTGGGAATCAGAGCAAACCATAGCGCGACGAAGTGATCGAGACTGTATGTGGCACAAAGCGAGGTGCACCGCACGCATCTCCGCCGAAAAGACGGTGGATTCAGGCGGAAGCCGCTCAGCATGTGAGGCTTCGCCACACACAAAAGCGGATCCAACGACATCCCCGGACTTCGAGCCATCGGTGAATACAGGCACGAAATCCGGGTAGACTGACAGTTTTTCAGCAAAGAGCCGCTGGTACACCAGAGCAGGAGTGGAAGACTTTGGCCACACACAAAGAGAAAGGTCAGCCGTTGCTTGAACCGGCTGCCAAGGCAGTTCATTGTAGAACCGGGTCAAACCAATCCTTGACAAGTCGAGACCAGCATCGCGCACTATGGCAGACATCCGAATCCCGAACGTCGGAACACAGGAGGGGCGGTTGGAAAACAAATTATATCATGAATAAACTTTCCTGCTAGTAGTGTAGTAATAATAATAATGAACAAGCTTATAACTGCTAGTAATGTTGTAGTAGTAATTAAGATGAATAAAGTCTTATGCTGGTTGTTAATAATAATCAACTAATGAAATAAACCTAACAGCCAGACAGAGGTCTGACAGTACTATGAACTGAGAAAAACGTACTTACTAAGACAATCTTTTATTAGGCAAACTTCTATTATTTATCCACACTCACTTCATCGGTCACACAACTACTCGATATCTGGCTCTCACATAAACGAAGATCTCTTTACACACGAAACAAAGCTCTCACCATACAACAACAGCTCTTCCTACGCACATCAACAAAAAGCTCTCTCGCACATAAACAACCGCTCTCTCTATACAACAACAGCTCTTCCTCGTATCGTTGAACGCGCCTATTTACACTGGCTACCACCACGTCATGACTTACACTCATTGCCAGATCTCATTCAGCGGGAGAAATAACATCTCGTTCAGTAAGAAGATAATTTACATAGTAAAATAAAATAACCAGAGATAGTAAAAATCAAAAGGAAAGTGAATCTAGAGTATACGTTACAACTCAACTATACTATTTTAATCTTGGTAAAATTATGTTTAGACGAATTAAATATAATTTATATTCAGATCTCATATTTCTTAAAACACATGCACATTCGTATGAAACAAGGAATAAACTACGATTACAACCTATTTTTCCAAAAACGGAATCAATTAAACTCACTTTAAATTACGGAGGCCCTCAATACTGGAATTCTTTACCTAGCAAACTGACTAACTTAAACAATCTTAATTAATTTAAAAAAACAATTCAAACTCTATCTTCTTCAATAATTAAAAAAAAAAGGGGAAAGATTGGCAAAACGTCTTCTGATTGTCTGACTTGATCTGTCTATCTGTTGTTTCATTTGTTTCTTCTACGGGGAGTATAGGACTAATGTCAGGCCATTTTGGCCTTTTCCCTTGTCTTCCGTGTTGCTATAGTCTATGTTCATCATTTATGTACTGTCAATTCCCCCCCCCCTCTTTTTTTTTTCTTGTTTCTTTATTTTCTTCTAAGAGCATGTAACAAAAAAAAAAAAAAAAAAAAAACTCACTGGCCGAATGAACCAGGAGGCTACCGGAAGTGTGTCTAAAACAACAATTCAGCAAACCCTGCTGCGTATGATGATCCGATGCAGACGGATCGTCAATGCACCTAAGCTAACGAAGGTGCATCGGCAGAAAAGGCTTACCTTTGCACGTCGGTATCGGAATTGGACCTCCGCTGATTAGCAAAGGATTGCCTTCTCCGATGAGTCACGTTTTCTACTTCATCGAATGGATGGACGTTGGCGTATAACGCGAGAAACATCGGAAAACAAACACTCTTCAGCTATTGCTGGAAGAACACAAGCTGGTGGGGGTAGCGTTATGGTCTGGGGAATGTTTTCGTGGCATTCTCTGGGTCTACTCATACTTGTGGAAGGTACTATGGACCGAATTCGTTATGAATTCATCCATGAAGACCACGTACACCCATACATGCTGACTGTCTTCTCTGGGGCGGATGGGATCATCCAGCATAACAATGCGACGTGTCACACAGCTAGAAATGTCCGAGAGTGGTTGGAAGAGCACGATGAACACTTCAAAGTACTTCCCTGGCCCCCTAATTCCCCAGACTTATACCCAATTGAGCGCCTGTGGGACCACCTCGATCGTGTTGTTCGCTTTATGGAACCTCATGCACGTCAGATGAACTGCAGTCAGCATGGCTCCACATACCTGTGAACCCCTTCCAGCACCTTATTGAGTCACTCCCAGCCCGTCTAGCTGCTGTCCGCGCTGCACACGGCGGTTACTCTGGATATTAGCTGGTGGTCACAATAATGTGACTCGACCGTGTATTTATCATGCGTTAGTTCATATATTATCACTATTACGGATCAATGATTTTATATAAACATTCTTGATGTAATGTACAGTAGGAGATGAATTTAGTTTCTCCTCATTCTCTTTCTTGTTTTTCTTTTTAATTTTTTGAGTCAACAAAAACAAACAAATTTCTGTCTCTTTCCTTTATAGTTTTCTCGCCAAAACGAAAAAAAAAAAAAAACCAGCTAAGTTTGACATGTAATAAAAGAACTACATCCTGTTTGTCGGAAAAGCAAGAGAAATCAATTCGTAAGTGGTAAATGGAAAGAGAAGAAATCTCGGAGCGTGTAAAAAGTCACACAGTTGTTCTGCGCCATTTACATTTTCAATGAAGAACTGAGTTAAAAAAAAAAGGCAAATAAGCAAATTTATGTATTATTTGTTTTTCTCTTTTTCTCTGATTAATTCTTCAGTGGAACATGCACATTTACTTCTCTCTCAAAGTCTAGAATCAATATTCGCGTGTTTTTTTTCACTGGCATGATTACGTTTTAAATCTTTCCTTTTCCCACTACGTCCTACTCTGCTGCGAAAAAAAATTCGTCTTCTTTTTATACCAGCCGATAATGTACTCCAAGCTATACTGGGAATTACTGCAGCTCGGGCTTACAAAATGCACAAAAATTCTGCAAAGCACAATATTCCTTCTTAAATTTTTTACCTACCACTGGTTCGCTTAAAAGACGCGAACGCATATTGAATTTAATAAACAGACAACTGTAAAGTAAAATGTCGAGAAATTAGTAAGTTAGTGTTAAGCTAATCGTGCACAACCTTGGTTTTTTTATGTTCAGTTATTATGCTGTTAACTGAACAAAAAGAATTACCAAGGCTGCAG
Source organism: Macrothele yani (assembly GCA_039090855.1). NCBI lineage: Eukaryota > Metazoa > Arthropoda > Arachnida > Araneae > Macrothelidae > Macrothele > Macrothele yani. Next base: position 59,984,341 of record CM077018.1, on the reverse strand, counting down.
AGACTAGGGAGGTTTGACATTTCAAAAAAATCGCTTGCGTTTAATTGTTTATTACAATGCCGGGAATAAATATAAAACGTTTTGTCTGTGTAGGGGGTATTTAGTATAAAATGCTAAAATAAGAAAATGTAGCGCCATTCATCCCCAGGTGAATAAAATTGGGCTTCAACGTAATGACGCAAACCATGTAAAATCCGATTTTACCACGATTACCGCCAAATGAATGAAGATTTTGGAAAATCTCAGGGATATTTCTTCTTTACTTCCCTCTATTGATTATACCTGAAAAATTGAAAATGAAAACAAAATGCAAGATATGGCGTCCAGATAACGAAAAATATGGAAAATGCGAGTTATTCGATATTATAAAATGGTGAAAACATTTTTATTCAATCAGATGTCAGGTATAATGAATGCGTCATTGTATTTTACAACTCCGGTATAAATTTCAAGTTGATATCTCCAGCGGTTTCCTAGATATCGTGGTAAAATAACCAAAACATGTAGTTTCGAGAAAATCACGTTCAAATATTCGGTAGAATATTTGTGCTAGAACAGTCGTACTTTACGCGTTAAAAATTTCCTGCGCTATAGAATGCAGTTCCTGCTCTATAGAATTCCGGCACTGTGGTTGAAATCCTACAGGACCGTTCCATTCTACTCGGGTAAGGGAGGTAGCACTGGCTGCGCGACTACCTGCGTTCGATCAAAATAACACCCTTTTAACGTCATTTCAAGTTTTGGGAATAAAGAAAAGCTGCAGGGTGCTAAATCAGGCACACACGGTGGATGATTCAACATACAGACGTTATTTTTCGCCAAAAATCTACGAACAAGAAGTGAGGTGTAACTGGGTGCATTATCGTGCAACAAACACCAACTGTTTTCATCCCGATATTCTGGACGAATGCGACGAATTATTCCCATCAAACGGCTCAAAACATTTAAATAAAACTCACCAGTAATTGTTTGTCCACTTGGAACAAATTCTTTGTGGATAATACCCTCACTATCGAAGAATGTAATGAGCATTGTTTTGATTTTCGATGGAACCTTTCTTGTTTTTTTGGCTTGGGGCGAGTTTTTTGACTTCTATTCCGCACTTTGCCGCTTTGTTTTAGGATCATATTGAAAACACCATGTTTCATCACCTGTAACAATCGATTTTAAGAAGTTTGGATCATTTTCAGCGGCTGAAACGATGTCTCTTCAATGCGCACTTCTCCTTGATTTTTGTTCATTGGTTAACGTGTGTGGAACAAATTTAGCACAGACTTTTGTTTTGCCCAAATCTTCATGCAGGATGGTTCGAGTCATTTCTTTGTTGATGCTTAAAGACTCTTCCACCATTTTTAGTGACGCCCATCGATTGTTTGCCACGAAATCACGCACTTTTTTCAATAATCTCAGGTGTCCTAGATGAACTTGGTCTTCCTGTATGCTTATCATCTTCTAGCGTCTCTCAACAGTCCAAAAAACGTTTTGTACCACAGGAAAACATTTGATCTACTTAAAAAAATTCACCGTAAACTTGTTTCATCATTTGGTACGTTTCCGAGGCACTTTTACCAGTTTTGCGTTAAATTTAATAACATCCCTTTGTTCCATCTTAATAATTCAACATGAAAAAATTTTTACTTCTCTAATGAACGCCCGTTTCGTTTGAGTTACTTTAAAAACTGCGCAGTACTTTTGGCAGAAAGCAAGCAGATCGTCACGGTTTATAACGCATTCGCGATTACACTGGTGGCGCCACCGTAGACTGAAATCTAGCGCCAGTCTTAAAAATTATTTGACGCACTGTGTAACATTGACCTATTTAAGAAAAAACTAAATTATATCTTATTATTTAATTAAGTAATAATTTTGGACGGAATCACAGAAAATGCCATATGAAATGTATTAACACTTTCTACTAATAATCTATGGTCTCTGGTTGAGTGTTCGGATCACGGAGTGTTTGATCCCAAATCGAAATTAACTCAGAATTTGGTGTAATACTGCCATTTGATGGAGATCGTATGTATGTGTTTCCCTTTCTCATATTATAATACTAAAAACTATCGTCAATTGGACTGGTTTTGACACAGAGAAATATAGAGGGAGTTCAATGGTGGAGATGTGTACTATGGAGAGGAAAGGGGGGACTAATTCTCTTTATGTAATTAAATGTTGTCGCATGCTGGTTTGCCTTAGTGTTTGCAACTATTTCTTTCATAGAGAAGAGGTCTGTCAGGCCTAATGATCTTTTCCCTCTTTCTTTCAAGTTGTCAACAATCATTAATTGTGACGTTAATATACACTATATTTACAAAAGTCACCGGACACCCTTCAAAAGCAAATGAACGGATCCGCCGCGTTGTTAAGATGCGCGGTACAGCTGCAAACGTTATAAAAACAAACCTGCAGCTGACCGCGATCACATCGCACTGTGAGGTTGAGTTAAAATGTCGCAGAACTGACTTTGAGAAAGGAAAGATTGTTGGGTGTCATATTAGTAAGTTGTCCATAAGAGAAACCGAGAGGCATTTAAACATACCCAAGTCAGCTGTTTTGGATGTACAGAATAAGTGGAAGACGCATGGCCTGCCTGAAGCAGCAAAACGTACCGGCAGACCAAAGAAAATCAGTGATAGAGGACGTCGAACCTTCAGGAGAGTCGTTACAGCTAATCGACGGAGTACTGCACAAGACCTCAGTGTACAGGTGAGTAAAAATGTTGAAACTTCGGTATGTACACGTACCATTCGCAGAGAACTTCATTCCATGGGTTAACGTGGTCGTGCGGCTGCTCATGAGCCTTTCATCTCCACTAGGAATGCTACTCGTCGTTTAGCATGGTGTAACGAACATTTATGGTGGACCGTAGATCAATGGAAACGGGTCCTATGGACTGATGAATTCAAATACACGATCCACCAGTCTGATGGCAGTGTGTGGTTATGGCGGTAGCCGGGGGAACGCTATTTGCCACAATGTACTGTTCCTACGGTCAAGTTTGGAGCTGGCAGTGTAATGGTGTGGGGGTGTATTTTCGCGGTATGATCCCGGCCCATTGGGTATTGTGTACAAACCTGTTAACCGGCACGTCTACCTCGCTTTTCTGAACAATTATGCCCTACCAACTCTCTGGCAATACTATGGAACCGAGCCTTGTTGGTACCAGCAGGATAATGCACCGAGCCATAAAGCAAGGACTGTTACGGCGTCGTTTGACGATAATTACGTATCGTGTGTGGACTGGCCAGCACGGAGTCCTGATCCTAATCCCATAGAGCACCTATGGGATCAATTAGAAGCTCCGAATAAGAAGTTTGGAACCAAGGCCTACCACTAAGCAACAGTTAGCGGCAGCATTATGTACTGAATGGAAGCGCATACCTCTCGCTGTGTTCCAAAACCTTGTCGAAAGCATGTCTCGAAGGGTCAGTGCATGCATTAAGGCCAAAGGTGGACCGGCACCATATTAATGTATGTCAATAAATATTATGTTGTGTTTGTCTTCTAGGTGTCCGGTGACTTTTGTCAATATATTGTATATGCTATGTATCTTTATGCGACAACTAAATAAATGCAATGAAATGAAATGTTTTAATATTGCAGTCTGATCCAGTTAAGGGTTTTGCCGCCCCGGTGGCGCAGTGGTCTAAGCGATGGCCTCTGTTCATTCGTCCGAACGGGGTCCAGGTTCGAATCCTGGTCAGGCATGGATGTTGTGTTTGTCTTACGGCACTGGTTCTCTCCCTTCCCTGGAACCAGTGACCCTAAATTAGGGACGGGCGGCTGCTTATAGCCCATTGAGTTGCTCACGGTGGTCGTTAAACCTCCAATCAAAAAAAAAAAAAAAAGGGGTTTTAATGTAAATCGTTCTAAGACAGTTTTCACGATGCGGTTCTTCAAAATTAAGAACTTTTAGCTTCTATTTCGTAAACCCAAAAATAGGCACAAAAATGATTTAAAGGTCCAGCAATCACGTCAGAACTGATTGAGTGAGAAGCAAATGAAACTAGTCGTGTTTTTATTCTTCCCGATAAATATATGACTTCAATTTTTGGAGCTTCAAACTACATCAAGGAACTGAAATTTCCTCAAGATAATTTAATTCTACAGAACGGATGCCACGCATTCTTCAAATTCGCAGGAGCTCTGAGAAATAAAAAAAGAGAAGAAATTTAATGTCTTTATGGGAAACGTAACATCATATTGAGCAGTAAAAGTGGAAAGTACCGCGATGTTATCACTGGAGACCTTCGCTTTACAACCGCTTAAAAATTGAACAAGCATAGACACCGGACACTCGATTTGAAGAGAGACCTTTCGTAAATGCTCTCCGTGAAGGCTAGGAAATGGCGGGCCATTTTTTATCCCCCCACCCTTTCCATTCTTGGACGGGCTTTTGGAAAAGAACGGTATCGATCATCAGTAATGGTTTCCTCCGGCTTCCTCTTACACGGACGAGAACTAGGGCTTGCAACCGCTGACTCAGTAGTTGGGAACAGAGCCACTTTTGCCGGCGAGGGTTAACGCTCTGGAACACACATCAGCACAGGAAATGAACACACTGCTGCACCTGGGACGTCACTTCTCGCAAGGCATGCATTCTAGTTGCCCTACATGGACTTCTCGGTTCCGAATTGTTAGAAAAATAAAGCCATAGGCACGTATTCTCCATCGGCACAGACACAGGAAGATTAGGTATTAGCTGAACCCCAATGGCATTCTATAAGCTCCAAATGGCTCTTATAAAGTTAACTGCAACTTACGGAATTTCGTTACATCACGCAAAACAAACGCAATTTCTAATAGAATGAAGCTGCTTATCGTTTTAATAATTTTATTTAGTCTTACTTAACAAAGCACAAGTTCTCTTTTCTTTTATTCCATGATCCTTATCTGAAATAATGGTTAAAATAATGGGTTTTATTTTTGTTTTGATTGGAGGTTTAACGACCACCGTGAGCAACTCAATGGGCTATAAGCAGTCGCCCGTCCCTAATTTAGGGTCACTGGTTCCAGGGAAGGGAGAGAGCCAGTGCCGTAAGACAAACACAACATCCATGCCTCACCGGGATTCGAACCCGGACCCCTTTCGGACGAATGAGCAGAGGCCATCGCTTAGACCACTACGCCACCGGGGCGGCATAATGGGTTTTAGATAAAGATCAAGAGAAAAAGAAAAGAGAACTTACACAAATACACTTTCTGGGCTTCGGCCTCAGAATTTTCATTTCTCTAATGGGTTCAAAACTGATGAGAATCAGCATGACATAGTGCAGAACAAATAAATAGCAACTAGACGAAACCCGTCGGAATCGACGGATAGTTTTTTGAAAAGAATAAACTCATATGAAACAACAAATGTAAACTTTATTTGATTGACAAATTCATTCAACCACTTCAGTAAAGACAATAGTCCAGGTTCGTGTTTTTTTTTTTTTTTTTTTTTTTTTGACTGAAGGTTTAACGACCACCGTGAGCAACTCAATGGGCTATAAGCAGTCGTCCGTCCCTAATTTAGGGTCGCTGGTACCAAGGAAGGGAGTGAGCCAGTGCCTTAGGGCAAACACAACTTCCATGCCTCACCGGGATTCGAACCCGGACCCTTCACGAACGAATCATCATAAGCCAGCGCTTAGACCACTACACCACCGGGGCCGGTTAAGTATCTCGACTGTACAATTTTTCAGTCTTAAAATATGAGGCGGAAGTCCACTCATGTCGATCGTGTGCAAAATGTCAATTGGACAGCGCACTCTTTCACTCTCATCTTCAGTCACAACTGTGTTTGTAAATGTTGTTGGAATGAGATTCCCGTTGTGAATACTATTCACCCGTTGGAATCATCGGTTGGTTAGTTTTTTTTTTTTTTTTTTTTTTATGAAAAGGATAAACTAATATGAAACAACAAATGTAAACTTTATTTGATTGACAAATTCATTCAACCACTTCAGTAAAGACAATAGTCCAGGTTCGTGTTTTTTTTTTTTTTGACTGAAGGTTTAACGACCACCGTGAGCAACTCAATGGGCTATAAGCAGTCGCCCGTCCCTAATTTAGGGTCGCTGGTACCAAGGAAGGGAGTGAGCCAGTGCCTTAAGGCAAACACAACTTCCATGCCTCACCGGGATTCGAACCCGGACCCTTCACGAACGAATCATCATAAGCCAGCGCTTAGACCACTGCACCACCGGGGCCGGTTAAGTATCTCGACTGTACAATTTTTCAGTCTTAAAATGTGAGGCGGAAGTCCACTCATGTCGATCGTGTGCAAAATGTCAATTGGAGAGCGCACTCTTTCACTCTCATCTTCAGTCACAACTGTGTTTGTGAATGAGATTCTCGTTGTGAATACTATTCACCCGTTGGAATCGACGGTTAGTTTTTTTTTTTTTTTTATGAAAAGGATAAACTAATATGAAACAACAAATGTAAACTTTATTTGATTGACAAATTCATTCAACCACTTCAGTAAAGACAATAGTCCAGGACCGTGATTTTTTTTTTTTTTTTTGAATGAAGGTTTAGCGATCACCGTGAGCAACACAATGGGCTATAAGCAGTCGCCCGTAATATTTTCACTAACACTGGTCAACGGAATGTTTATTTACATCTTTACATAGTGGGAAACGTCTTACCTACGTGAATAAACTGGATCGAATGAATATTAAATTGTATATATACATCACACAGTCCAACGGCATAACGCAATCAGGTCTTCGAGAGTGTTCGCTGTTCCGATGAGAAGAATTTTGATACGAATGCCTCCTAGCGTTGCTTTGCGCAACGGTTCGCTCAGAAAAGAGACTTCGGACTATCTCAGTCTCTCCCTGAATGTCAACTGCACGCTTCTCCCATAGACTTTTTACTTGGGACATTTGCCGCTCCACAACGCCCGAACCGTTGTCCTAATCTCATTTTTCTCTTCCACATAGCACATCTACACGGTAAGACCTTTATTTGATACCTCAACGATATCTTTACGTTTAGCCGTCCTCTCAAAATAGGACTCACAGTAAAAAAAAACTTAAAGAATTAATATATATATTCCTTGGATTTCGGTTATGTTTCTCAGTTTTTGCTCAGAAATTCCGAGTAAATTAATTTTTCTTAACCAAAAGATGTGTGTGTGTGTGTGTGTGTGTGTGTGTGTGTGTGTGTGTGTGTCTGCACAAAAGAGCTTATATAATTAAGATCTTATTCAATTTAAAAATAATAAGTACAATAGTTTTGGACCATATGACAAAAATACACTGCCGGAAAATGAAAAAAGAACACCCAGAAGGAATTCCCGCAGGAACGTCATATTATAATATGTTAATTGTAAGGGCAGCAGAAAATGTGATTCAAATTGTAATGTCATTGGATGAAATAATGACGTCATTGCGGACGACAACATGCAAATGCACGCAGCGCGTATTTAAGGACTATATAACGAAGTAAATTTCTCCGTCATTTCTGTCCACGCCAGGATTCGAACCCGGATCCCCTCATTCCGGAATAAGTCACTCTACCAATTGAGCTACGCGGACGTTTTATTCTGATTCCTATCTGCCATTATGTCGTGTGCGTCCTTCTGGCAGGTACGTCACATCTCCTGGTACGTTACAACTAGGGCGTGCATAACGAAGTCATTCGTCTGGTGTCGTATTGCTCAGTGCTCGTTGAAGGAGCTAGCCTTGCCTGGACGACGCAGGCATGCAATATTTGTTCAGTTATCAGAGATCGAGCGAGGCTGTATAGTGGTTCTGCGGGAAGGAGGTTAGTCCTTCCGTCCAGTTGCGGACCGAGTGGGACGAGAGGTATCGGCCCTGGTAAGATGGTGGCGTCGATGGTCGGAGGAGCGTTCACACACTCGCAGATGTGCTTCCGAGCAACACAGAGTTACGGACGCTCGAGAGGATCGGCTTATCAGGACGGCTACGGCGTCACAAATTCAATCCTCTGCCATACCAATGGACCAGAACGATACGGAATCGTTTGCTAGAAATAGGACTATGGGCACCCGTGACGCTAGCACTGACCTCTGGTCACCATCGAGTACTTTTTGCGGTCGTGTCAAGAACGAGTTCATTGGAGGGAAGAATGGCGGTCTGTTGTCTTCAGTGATGAAAACTGATTCCGTTTGGGCCGCACCGGTGGCGCAGTGGTCTAAGCGATGGCCTCTGATCGCTCGTCGGAACGGGGTCCAGGTTCGAATCCCGGTGAGGCATGGATGTTGTGTTTGTCTTACGGCACTGGCTCTCTCCCTTCCCTGGAACCAGTGACCCTAAATTAGGGACGGGCGACTGCTTATAGCCCATTGAGTTGCTCACGGTGGTCGTTAAACCTCCAATCAAAAAAATAAAAAATAGAAAAAAGATTCTGCTTGGAACCGTCTGACGGTCGTGTATGCGTCCGAAGGCGATAAGGTGAGCGGCTTCTGCCATCGTGCATCCGCCAACGACACACAGGCCCCATTCCGGGCATCATGGCGTAGGGAGCGATGAGCTATCACTCTCGTACGAGTCTGGTGTTTGTCCAGGGCTACACTGAATAGCAGTACGTACGTCGGCGACATCGTGCAGCCGATCGTCCTGAAGTTTCTGAGTGCGATCCCCAAAGCGATATTCCAGTAGGATAATGCCCGCCCGCACTCCGCACGGGCAACTGAGCATACTCTTCAGGCTGTGCATCAACTCCCTTGGCCAGCACGCTCTCCGGACTTGTCTCCAATCGAGCATGTCTGGGAATGGATCGGGCAAAGACTCTTCCCCGCACCCGGGAATACAGCGACCATCGCTGAATTACGCGTCCATGTTGAAAGCGCATGGAATGACTCCCCCCATTGTAATATCAAGCATTTGAACAACCGATTGCATACAAGCTTCCAATAAAATGTGCTTGCAGTACGCTGTAATACGCATTAACAGCTAAACTAAGTATTAAATCACTTCACATGTGTAATCACTTTCCTTTAAATTTGCAGCTGCAACTTGACATAAATCTCATAGATGCAGCTGTTTAATATTGTTCTTTTTTCACTTTCCGTCAGTGTATTAAAAATATGACCAAAAATTAAAAAATACGGTACGTACCATTACCAGAAATGCGTTTATAACAGAAAAAGGTAACGCAATGCGAAGATGGGGGTCCGCAATCCGTTGGAAAGAAGTTTTTCTTTTAGTTATGAGTGTTTTGACAGAAAATACGACGCAACGGAAACGATATTATTTGCTCTCGCGAACGATCACTTGAATTGAGAAGCTCAGCGTCACACACGCTCGTGGGGGCCGCAGGTCTAACTACGCAATCTAACTATAGAGGTGTCAGGATGAACTGCCATAATGCTGAAAAAACTCATAACTTTTGCTCCTTATTCACTTTAAGGTAACAGAGAAGAATTTAAAAATGTCAGTTCTTTTTTTTTTTTTTTTTTTTTAATGAGGAGATCGTTTGCTTTTCTTTTCCATTTCCTTAGATCGCTTGTCATCCCGTGAATCGCGACTTTTCTGTAAGAAATTACATTTCGGGATCAACATCGCGGGTATGGATTAAACGGTGATATCTTTTTCTCTGAATTTCACAGCTTGTGCGGAATATACGAACGAATGTTGCTGATTTTGCAGAATTTCACTTTGTCTGCGGATTACATAAAGAAAATGGCAGTAGTTTCTTTTTTATTTAGATTTTAACGACCACCGTGAGCAACTCAATGGGCTATAAGCAGTCGCCCGTCCCTAATTTAGGGTCACTGGTTCCAGGGAACGGTGAGAGCCAATGCCGTAAGACAAACACACCATCCATGCCTCACCGGGCGGGATTCGAACCCGGACCCCTTTCGGGCGAATGATCAGAGGACATCGCTTAGACCACTGCGCCACCGGGGCGGCTCTCCTGTTTACATCTGCCTGTTTGTCATGTCTTTGTACCACCAGGTCCAATAAATCATTTGAAAAAAAAAAAAAAAAAAAACTTAATTCCTCGAAAAATCCTTGGGTAGTTCTTTTCGAAAAATTTTAAAGACTTATGTGTTGCACATTGTTAAATAATTTTCAAAATCGACGTCTATGTGTAGGGTGTGTGCAAAAGTTCTTCCTGTTTTTGTAATAGCTGCATATTGCGATCGGAGTAGTTACGTCACAGATGACGCTGCGATGTCGAATTTTCGGCCAATAAAGCGTGCAGCATGTAGAGGCACTAGGTTTGCCCGAGTAAGTCATTCGTAACGGAAATCACGGACGGTGTAACATGGCATGCGATAAGGGGCACATTAGACATTGTTTATTGTACGAGTTCGATAAAGGTAGTACTGCAGCCGCGGCTTGCCGCAACGTCTGTCAAGTGTATGGGGAGGATGCAGTTGATGATAGCACATGTCGCCGTTGGTTTCGGAAATTCCGGGACGGAGACAGAAGTTGTAAAGATCAGCCACGTCCAGGACGTCAATCCGTTGTGACGAGGATGTGGACCAAGCCATAACGAATGACCCACATCCAACCGTGCAGGAATTAGCGGAAACTTTGTCAGTACACAGAACAACAGTCGAAAGACGGATGCGTGCGCTTGGGTTCATCATCCAAGTTCGATAACTGAGTTCCGCACCAGCTTTCTGAAAAGCAACGAGAGGAGTGAATACGTACATGTGTTTCTTTGCTTTCTCGTCACAGAAATGAACTGTTCTTGTGACGAATTGTAACGGGTGATGAGAAATGGGTACTGTACCGCAATACAAAGCATCCGCGGACTGTTTGCCAAGGTGCGGAGCCTGCTCCATCGACCTCAAAAGGAGGACTGCACCTTAAGAAGATTTGGTTGAGTGTTTGGTGCGATGTCCAGGGTATAATCCTCTGGGAGGTGCTGGCACCTAACCGAACGATAAATGCTGACCTCTACCGCCAACAGTTGGACAGATTGAAAGCAGCGGCCAGCACTCGTCGATCGCAAAGGCATCATGATAGCGCCAGATCTCATGCTGCTTTAATCACCCGGCAAAAATTACTGGACTTTGGTTGGGAAGTGTTACCTCACCCGACGTATTCCCCTGACCTGGCACCTATGGACTACCACTTTTTTGGATCATTAAAGAACGCCTTCGCTCTCGAAAGCTTCGACGATGTGGACGATGTGAAAACGGCATTACATGACTTTTTGGACTCTAAGACACACGAGTTTTTCCGGCGTGGGATTCACCTACTCATAGACAGATGGCAAGAGTCCATACAGAATGATGGCAGTTATGTCTAGGTACGTTCTTTGTTATGTTTTCCTTTCTTTGTAGCTTACAGAAACGGGTAGAACTAATGCACACACCCAATATTATGCTGGGCACCTTTTGAAAGAACTTGGCTTACACGATTCATACCTGGTTCTAACGATTATGGTTAATATTATTTATCTTGCAATATTATCGGTATGATTATTACAATAATATTAAGTGTATGTAGAAGCTCTTTTTTACGCTTTCCAACCGTAGGTTGAAGAAGCGTATATGCTCCAGCTTTGTCCGTCCGCACGATAACTCACGTGAAAATGGTTCGATTTCGACGAAATTTTAGTATGTGGTAGGGGACTACCTGGGGACGAACCCTATTGAAAATGGCGGAAGCAGGGTCAAAGGTCAGGACATAGGAGCGGGATCCATTCCATTGCTCTTATGCGTCATAACTTGCGTAAAAAATTGTTCGATTTCGATGAAATTTTAGTATGTGGTAGGGAACCACTAGGGACGATCCCTATTGAAAATGGGTTACATTGGGTCAAAGGTCAGGACATAGGAGCGGGATCCATTCCATTGCTCTTATGCGTCATAACTTGCGTAACAATGGTTCGATTTCGATGAAATTCTAGTATGTGATAGGGAACCACCTGGGGACAACCCTATTGAAAATGGGTGAAATAGGGTCAAAGGTCAGGACATAGGAGCTGGATCCATTCCATTGCCTTTATGCGTCATAACTTGCGTAAAAATGGTTCGATTTCGATGAAATTTTAGTATGTGGTAGGGAACCACCTGGGCACAAGTCTTATTGAAAATGGGCGGAATGGGTCAAAGGTCAGGACATAAAAGCGGGATCCATTCCATTGCCTTTATGCGTCATAACATGCGTAAATATGGTTCGATTCCGATGAAATTTTAGTATGTGGTAGGGAACCACCTGGGCACAAACCCTATTGAAAATAGGTGAATTGGGATCAAAGGTCAGGCAGGGCAAAAGAGCGAGATTTATTCCATTTCCCTTATGCGTCATAACTTGCGTAAAAATGGCTCGATTTCGATGAAATTTTAGTATGTGGTAGGGAGCCACTGGGGACGAACCCTATTGAAAATGGGCGAAATGGGGTCAAAGATCAGGACACTGGAGTGGGATCCATTCCATTGTCCTTGTGCATTATAACTTACCTAAAATGCTTGGATTGCAACAAAACTTTATCGTGTTGTTCCGGAGGTATAGTGAACCGGTTCTGTTGAATATCAACGAAATGAGGTCAAAGGTCATTGCCCAAAAGCCAAATTTATTCCACAGCCATTATTCTCATAACTTGCGTAAAACTGCTTCTATTGCAACAAAATTTTATCATGTTGTTCCGGAGGTATAGTGAACCGGTTCTATTGAATATCATCGAAATGGGGTCAAAGGTCAGGACACAGGAGCGCGATTTATTCCAAAGCCATTATCCACATAACTTGAGTAATAATTTCTGGTTTGTTGGACAGCGTATCATAATCAATGCATTGCATGGTTTTACTAACTTGTTATTGTTATCGCTTGTTTGACTTTGTCATTCACCTACGCCATTTAAATGCATACAGGAAGCAGGATTTTAATGGCTCCGAGGTTAATTAGTCCCTTATCTCTGCACAGTCAAGATGTGTCGAATGCTCGAAACACTCACAACCTACGTTGGATAAACCATATCAGAACACACATCAGATTCCATTAAAGTACACACTCAACTGGACGGGCAATAGATTCCTACACTGGTGTTTAAAAGTTAAGAGCAGTTAAAAAATAAGATATTTTAGGACAAACCAAAACGGAAAGGATTGTTACAAAGTAAAGAACGGCCGCCCCGGTGGCGCAGTGGTCTAAGGCACTGACCTCTGATCATTCGTCCGTAAGTGGTCCGGGTTCGAATCCCGGTCAGGCATGGATGTTGTGTTTGTCTTACGGCACTGGCTCTCTCCCTTCCCTGCAACCAGTGACCCTAAATTAGGGACGGGCGACTGCTTATAGCCCATTGAGTTGCTCACGGTGGTCGTTAAACCTCCAATCAAAAAAAAAAAAGTAAAGAACGGAGGATTTGGGGATATGCAAGTGTGGAAATCATGACGCAATACCGTGTGACGAACAATAATTGGCATGAAGGGCGAAGCAGCGTATTTGTGGATTTAAGAGAAAGCTGCGAAAATGCGAAAAGTGGCATTTCTTGTCGTCATCGCCCCCTGCTACTTGCCGAACTTATCTTTTATTAAAACAGTAAGTCAGAAAGACGGTAAGTGGATGTGTTTACACGTGGTCGCATTATCAGGATGTTGGAATCCAGTCAGACGCAATGTTTCCAGAGCCACTGGTGTTGATCAATCCATTGCATATAGACTTTGGAGAAGGTACCAGGACACCAGTGATGGTAATCATTAACTAGGTCGTCCACGGATTACAACTGCTCAGAATGATAGCACTAACAGCGAGACGTAATAGGTCGATGTCAGCGAGAGAGCTTGCTTTAGAGCTATCTACTGCTGGTGGACCAGCTGTTTCAAGGCAAAACATTATACAGACGGCTCAACGAACAAGAACTACACGCGAGAAGATCTAAAGTTTGCATTCCACTAACTCCATCAGCAAGAAATTCCAGGGCACTGTAGTGCCGAAAACGTTGAGACTGGGACAAAACTAAGTGGGCAAATCTCCTGTATTCCAATGAATCCACGTTCACAAAAGTGGTCTCTAGTAGGGTGCCTCTTTCTGACATACTGTTTTAACAAACAGTATGTCAGAAAAGATGAAACGTACACATGTTTACTCGTAGTAGGATTATTGGAATGTTGCACTTCTGCCAGACGCAGAGTAATGTTGCCAGAGCCTCTGACATGAATCAATCCATTGTATGCAGGCTTTGAAGAAGATGCCAGGACACCGGAGATGTTAATCGTCAACCTGTGGCAGGTCTTTCTCGGGTTACAGCGGCTCAGGATGATAGGTCTGTAGCACTAAGGGCGAGACATAACAGGTAGATGTCAGCGAGAGAGCTTTCTTTAGAGCTATCTACTGCTGGTGGACCAGCTGTTTCAAGGCAAACGTTATACAGACGGCTCAACGAACGAGGACTATATGCGAGAACACCTGCAGTTTGCATCCCACATACTCCATCTGCAAGAAATGTCAGAGTACTGTGGTGCAGAGAACATCGAGACTTTGATGAAAGTCAATGGGGCAATGTCCTCTTCTTCGTTGAATTCAGGTTCAAGAGAGAACCTGGAACCCGTTATTCCCCCACAAACATCCGAGAAATTACCCATTGCGAAGATGATGGTGTACTTGTCTGTGGGGGATGGCATTACGTTTAAGGAGCGCACACGTCTCCATGTCTATTCTGGTAGAACTTTAATAGGTCGGAGATAAAGTGACGAAATCCTTGATCCGTACGTGAGGTTTCTTTAGGTGGCTGTTGGCCCAGCTTTCCTCTTCATCGATGATAACGAGAGATCTCATAGAGCTGCTATTGTCGATGATTATCTGGAAAGTGAAGATATCCAGCGTACGCCATGACTAGCGCATTCCCCAGACCTCAATCCAATACAGCATGTATGGGATGCATTGGAGGTCGTCAACTTCCTGCCAGAACTCTAGAACACCGTTCTGCTCTTGTACAATAGTGAGATTTGCTGCCACAGAAACTTCTTTTTTCCCTTGTCAGCATCCTGAGACGTCGGTGTAACAAGTGTATCCCTGTAAGAGGGCACCATACGGTTTTTTTATTGGAGGTTTAACGACCACCGTGAGCAACTCAATGGGCTATAAACAGTCGCCCGTCCCTAATTTAGGGTCACTGATTCCAGGGAAGGGAGAGAGCCAGTGCCGTAAGACAAACACAACATCCATGCCTCACCGGGATTCGAACCCGTACCCCTTCGGACGAATGATCAGAGGCCAACGCCTTAGACCACTGCGCCACCGGGGCGGCCCATACGGTTTACTAAACCGTTGTGCAAAATCAGAAACGCCCCCGGAAAATTCCTGCCGTTTTCACCGTTTTGGACTATTGGGACGTTTTCCTGGTTCTTTTATTTTTTTTTTTTTTGTTTGGAGGTTTAACGACCACCGTGAGCAACTCAATGGGCTATAAGCAGTCGCCCGTCCCTACTTTAGGGTCACTGGTTCCAGGGAAGGGAGAGAGCCAGTGCCGCAAGACAAACACAACATCCATGCCTGACCGGGATTCGAACCCGGACCCCTTACGGACAAATGATCAGAGGCCATCGCTTAGACCACTGCGCCACCGGGGCGGCTTTTCCTGGTTCATCGGTTCTTTATGATTTTTACTGGGCATTTAGTTGCTCACTATGCACAGTAAACATCCTATTTCATTGGGTATTTCTCGTTTCTGCAATTTAACATTTTTTTACGCTTTCTAACCGTAGGTTGAAGAAGCGTATATGCTCCAGCTCTGTCCGTCTGTCCGCACGATAACTCGCGTAAAAATGGCTCGATGTCGATGAAATTTTAGTATGTGGTAGGGGATAACTTAGGGACGAACCCTAAAATGGACAAAATGGGGTCAAAGGTCAGGATACAGGAGCGGGGATCCATTCCATCGTCCTTATGCGTCATAACTTACGTAAAAGTGCTTCGATTGCAACAAAACTCTATCATGTTGTTCCGCAGGTATAGTGAACCAGCTCTGTTGAATATCATCGAAATGGGGTCAAAGGTCAGGGCACAAGAGCGAGATTTATTCCACAGCCACTATCCTCACAACTTGACTAAAAATGCTTCTATTGCGACAAAACCTAAGTATATTGTTCCGGAGGTACACTGAACCAGTTCTATTTAATATCATCGAAATGGGGTCAAAGGTCAGGGCACAGGAGCGATATTTATTCCTCAGCCATTATCCTCATAATTTGAGTAATAACTTGAGTAATGATTTCTGGTATGTTGGAAAGCGAATCATAATCAATGCATTGCATGTTTTTACTAACTTTTTGTTGATTATGCTTAGCTTTTGGGCTACTGTGCATTTGCCAGCCTAGTGATTGAAATATTTAAGGTACTAACTTTCTTTCTTCCCCGAAACCAGCGGCCTCGAATTGAGGACGGGCGACTGCTTATATCCCAAATAATTCCTCATGGTGGTCGTTAAATCCTCAAACATAAACAAAAGATTCCTATTATATTGTACCTGTTCTTTTTCGTGAGCCTTTTAGTCTTCATCTTCATTTTCCTTACCTGACTTTAATCCTTAGTGATGACCTGAAGAATAAACATAAAAATCATAAAACAAATTTGCATATAAATCATCAATCATTTCATTCTTTTTCAGAAAAAAGAATTTTCTACTCCTGGGAGAAATCTATAACTTTCCAAAGTTATAAACACACTCTTTCAAAGCTGAACTTCACTCTTCTTGTGACCAATGCCCACACTGACCCACTTTCCATATGACAGGAAAAGCCAACTGCGGAGTTTGTTTGAAGTTTCGTGGAAAGAAAGTCATGTGATCACCCTAAAGCTCCTGTGAAAGTAGGTCACGTGACCTAACTCGGGACTCCTGCTCCAAGGTGCAAGGAGGGAGAAATTTCTGCATGTCACACTGATCCCGACCTCTTGCTAACGGTTCCCTCATGAAAGATGGTATTCTCACATATTTCATTTTTGTTAGCCCTACGTAATAACAAAATGAATACAGAAGAAAAGTAAAAATTTAAATCTAAATAAAAACATTGCCATTTTCTAACGCCGTACTAAGCTACTAAAAATGAGCCCACGAACTGCAGTTAAAATTTTCCAAATTTCGTTTGGGAAAATATAAAAAAATTGAGCCCATACTGATTGGACACAGAACAAGAAGGATGGCATAGAATTTGCGATTGTAATGAGTACATCTTTTGAAACCTTTCCGACACGAATAAAATATTTCAAAGTTATTCACGCCATCCCGGTGGTGCAGTGGTCTAAGCGATGGCCTCTGATCATTCGTCCGAAAGGGGTACGGGTTCGAATCCCAGTGAGGCATGGATGTTGTCTTTGTCTTACGGCACTGGCTCTCTCCCTTCCCTGGAACCAGTGACCCTAAATTAGGGACGGGCGACTGCTTATAGCCCATTGAGTTGCTCACGGTGGTCGTTAAACCTCCAATCAAAAAAAAAAAAAAAAGTTATTCACAGTTAACAGAACTTATTACAAAAAAAAAAAAAAAAGTCAACTGCATTTCTATAATCGATAGAACATACAGAAACAGAAAGATTCACTTTCCCCAACTAGCAATTCAAAAATCTGTCACAAAAATTAACATACTGTTATAACGTGCCTGCACCACAGGACGTACACGAGATAAAGCCAGATAGCAATGAGAGCACATGTCCGCATAGCTTGTAACGTACCAGGAGATGTGACGTACCTGCCAGCAGGACGCACACGACATAAAGGCAGATAGTAGTCAGAAGAAACGTCCGCGTAGCTCAATTGGTAGAGTGACTTATTCCGGAATGAGGGGATCCGGGTTCGAATCCTGGCGTGGACAGAAATGACGGAGAAATTTACTTCGTTATAATGGCGCCCGAACTATCCGGATGACCCGACCGTTCAAAATCTCGCAATGGTGTGATGTTATTTCCACATCGCGAGATAGGAAAAATAAGAGAATCCCTTCTCCAGCACTTCGAAAAAAAAATAATAAGGGGGTGATGATGTAACGCACCAGGAGATGTGACGTACCTGCCAGAAGGACGCACACGACATAAAGGCAGTCGATAGAACATATAGAAACAGAAAGATTCACTTTCCCCAACTAGCCAGATAGGAATCAGAATAAAACGTCCGCGTAGCTCAATTGGTAGAGTGACTTATTCCGGAATGAGGGGATCCGGGTTCGAATCCTGGCGTGCACAGAAATGACGGAGAAATTTACTTCGTTATAATGGCGCCCGAACTATCCGGATGACCCGACCGTTCAAAATCTCGCAATGGTGTGATGTTATTTCCACACCGCGAGATAGGAAAAATAAGAGAATCCCTTCTCCAACCACTTCGAAAAAAATAAAAATAAGGGGGAGATGATGTAACGTACCAGGAGATGTGACGTACCTGCCAGCAGGACGCACACGACATAAAGGCAGATAGTAGTCAGAAGAAACGTCCGCGTAGCTCAATTGGTAGAGTTACTTATTCCGGAATGAGGGGATCCGGGTTCGAATCCTGGCGTGGACAGAAATGACGGATAAATTTACTTCGTTATAAGCTCAGTTGGGAGAGTGACTTACTCCGGAATGAGCAGACCCGTATTCGATGTCCGGCGTGGACAAAGATGATGGAGAAATTTAGTTCGCCATACTGTGCTCAAAACATTTCTCTTAGCTGAAAGAGTAGCAGAGACAAAGCGATTTTATATCAAACACTTAGAAGGGCAGACATAGAGGAAAACATTGTCTAACTTTAATTGAAAAGTAGAAAATATGTGAGAGGTATTCTTCACAGAAATGCAATATTAAGGAAAAGTAATTTTTCAAATATGTCTCTCGGAAGCAGAGATAGCGAGAAACAGGTCTTGACATTTCTGCCCCTTATCGGGTAAACTGCGCATTATTTTAAAAAGATAATATCTCCTACTGATAAATTATGCACCTGGCATAGAACCAGATGCATAACTTCATCGGAAAAGCCAGAACCAGCCGTGTTAATCTTTCTATGTCGCAACTTCGCTACCTGGGCTCTATTCTCTACATACCAAATGTTTCCTTCCAACTCAAAAAACGCGCTAAGGAAGTTGAACTTCAGTGTCGGCATGAGGTCTCCGGCATTTTTATATACGATGCTTAAGATAAGTATTGACAAGCCCCTTCTTCTCAATGAGACAAGTGTTTATGCCATCCCACTACAATATCCGGAAGGCTGCCTCCAGGCGATACTACATCGGGATGACCAAACGCTCGTTTGGAATTAGAATCAACGAACATAAAAGGGATATAAAAGACGGAAACATAAACACTGTCCTATCAAGAGAAGTCAAGTTCAAGTCCACTGATCCCACGTGGAGTGATATAACGAAATTAGCTTCATAGTCCACAACTAAATCTAATGCCATTCGCGAAACCTTGGAGATCTTGATCAGCAGCCAGGCTTGCAATGATAGCGTCTCTTTAGAGTTGCCACGCATTTGGAATCAATTCTTAAAATAATGTTGCGTTTCCTACCACAGTACCGCGTGACCAACCAACGTGACCACGTTTCTTCGAATGAATGATCACATTTGCACTTATTCATTTATTGTCTAGTCCAGTCATCGCGTTTTTGTTTTGTTTTCTTTTTTTTGATTGGAGGTTTAGCTGCTACCGTGAGCAACTCAGTGGGCTATGAGCAGTCGCCCGTTCCCAAAGTTGCTGCGTTCAAATTGTTGAAGTGTTCTATTATCCAGTTTGCAGTTAGCTGTCTACCTTCCTTGAAAGAGCCATTTGGTTGATGTGCGAAAACTTGGAAACTTTGTTTTCTAATCTACACCCAGAAATTCTGATTCCTATTATATTTATACTATTTTTAGTATTGTTGGTGTATAGTTCCTTACTATTAAATATCTCCTACTGTAACGAGCGGCAACAGTAAAAAGAGAATTTTGTCAAAATGATATTTAAACGGAGAGATACATCATCAAACATAAGTGCAGACTAACACCACCTAGCGCCAGAACTGTGAACTTCAAAACCCCACGAGTAGAAACAGTGTATTCCGCAATGTAAACAATATACGGACGGCTTTCAAATAATTTTTAAATCGGACTTTTAAAGGCAGGGATATTCACAAAAACCGATTATACATTTGCACCCCTTGTGGGAAAACTGTGCACGGTTTTTGACAGTAAATGCACACAAAATGTTTAGGCTGTTAGCAGCGCCTGACCGGAAAAGGATGTTTTAATCGGCTTTTTAAACGGGCAGATGTTGCTGCTAATATTCTGCAAACAAAACGTGGACTTATGCCCTCCTAGTGACACATGTGTGCGTTAAGGAAAATTTGAAATTACAGTATTCGACATAGAAATTGCCCCACCCAAAAGGAGGTGTGCTATAAACATGCGCCACCCCGGTGGCGCAGTGGTCTAAGCGATGGCTTCTGATATCGGTCGCATGTGTTGGAGCTCCCGAGATTGAGTTGGTCGTGTGATAAACATTGGCATTGTTTCTTCATCTACAAGTCTATGATACCCCTTTCCCCCCGTGCCAAATGGAGGCTTTATAAAGGCCCAGCAAAAACACAAGTGCTGGGAAACTGCTGGCCACCAGCTGGCAGTGATGGGTCACTGCTGGCTGAAATCTGCCGTTCAAGGCCCGGTAGTGGTCCGTTGGTGGCAGCGCTATCATTGATGGCCCTGCAGCATCGCCGTGAATGGTGGGCCTCCAAGCAAGTGCCACTAGTGGCCCGTTGCTGGCAACCAATGCAACCCCAAACAGCAGGTGGAAGCATCGGGACTGCGCATGCGCGGAAGCAACACTTGCTGTGTCTCTCATGGTACCAGTTAGTTGAAGACGACGCTATCGCCATCGTGTTATTTTAGTGGATGTTAAGAAAAAATCCATATGTGGAGAGGCGAATTAATTTCCTAATGAAATTTTACGTCGACGAAGATATCAGATTAAGCGGTGAAATATTAGATTACAGCCATGAAATACACTCACTCCATTCCCATGAATAACAATTCATGGAATGGAGTGGATGAATAACAAGAAAAAATTTGAAACCGCTTGAAACAAATATCCTGGAAAACCATTAAAATAGCGTTTCTTGGAAAAAAAAAAAAGAATTATACGCGTACAAAATTTATTAATTATTTGAAAGAAAAAAAAGCAACGCTATGTGGTGTACTCATCCATGGCTTGAATACACAAGACTGGGAGGAATTCGCTTCTAAAAATAACAAGTAAAATAAAATATCTTTTACTCTTTAAAACAAATGTAGCTTTGGACAACGGAAAGGAAAGACATAACGTTAAAAATGTAACAGAATGTGACATGAACCCGGGTAAATATATATTTATTCAACAATCTCTTTTCAAGACGGCAAGGACAGTACAAAACTTTGGAAAGCGACTCTAAGTATGTACACGCCTTGAAAATGAGTGAAGTTCCGTTAAGGTAAAAAAAAAAAAAAAACTATCGTTACGTTGAAAAAATTAATTTATCAATTATATGAAACTGACTTTTATGAAAAATACCTCGCAATATTATAAAATGAAAGAGGGAAGCATTCCGATTACAAATTTGCGTACCAAACAGATAGTTTCCAGCACGTACCCGAGCGTCGTGAATGAGTCCGGTTGGTAGCGAGCGCGGCTTCTACGTAAACGGCCCAGGATCGAATCAAGTCAGATGCAAACGGCGTTTTTCCGGTCTGTCGAGAAGATTTCTCCAGCGCCGTGCGTTAATTCACGAGCTTCGTAAGGGTAGAAAAAAATTGTAGCTTTAGGAAACTGCGGTTGTCCTGGCTTTTTTATTATTGCTACTACTGGGAAATTGGCGGACAAGATTCGGCAAGCTACCAGTTACGTCACGTGGTTGCTGGCTGCCACTAACGGCCCACTTGCGGACCACATTAGGCTAGCCATCATTTCTGGCAAGTACTTGCAGGGCCACTGAAGGGCCACTTGTGGCAGCTACTGCCTGTGATCGACCACTGATGGCCCTGTTGTGGCATATGACAACTGATATGGGGTGCCAACTGTTGGCCAGCTGTTGGCCTGAACTGCTGGCCCTTCTGTTGGCCACCCGGACATTTTATTGACGGTTCGGCAGTGGCAACGTAGTGCTGGGCCATTGCTGGCAGTGCTGCTGCCAGTAATGGCCCACTGCTGGCCCAGCAATACTGTTTTTGCTGGGGGCAATCTGCTGGCAGTACCTATTCGGAGTGTTTTTTTCATTGGTTGGACGAACAATGAAAATGATTTCAATTTACATAATATCTGTTAGTTTTACCTGTCTAGTGTGTATAATCAAGTGTTTAGTTGCGTATTAATGATGTTATCTTCCCAGCAAAAACACAAGTGCTGGGAAACTGCTGGTCACCAGCTGGCAGTGATGGGTCACTGCTGGCTGAAATCTGCCGCTCACGGCCCGGTAGTGGTCCGTTGGTGGCAGCGCTATCAGTTGGCGAGCCATTGATGGCCCTGCAGCATCGCCGTGAATTGTGGGCCTCCAAGCAAGTGCCACTAGTGGTCCGTTGCTGGCAACCAATACAACCCCAAACAGCAGGTGGAAGCAACGGGGCTGTGCATGCGCAGAAGCAACACTTGCTGTGTCTCTCATGGTACCAGTTAGTTGAAGACAACGCTATCGCCATCGTGTTATTTTAGTGGATGTTAAGAAAAAAATCCATATGCGAAGAGGCGAATAATTTCCTCATGAAATTTTACGTCGACGAAGATATCAGATTAAGCGGTGAAATACTAGATTACAGCCATGAAATGCACCCACTCCATTCCCATGAATAACGATTCATGGAATAGAGTGGATGAATAACAAGAAAAAATTTGAAACCGCTTGAAACAAATATCCTGGAAAACCATTAAAACAACGTTTGTTGGACAAAAAAAGAATTACATGCGTACAAAATTTATTAATAATTTGAAAGAAAAAAAAGCAACGCTATGTGGTGTACTCATCCATGGGTTGAATACACAAGACTGGGAGGAATTTGCTTCTAAAAATAACGAGAAGTAAAATAAAATATCTTTTACTCTTTAAAACAAATGTAGCTTCGGACAACGGAAAGGAAAGACACAACGTTAAAAATGTAACAGAATGCGACATGAACCCGGGTAAATATATATTTATTCAACAATCTCTTTTCAAGACGGCAAGGACAGTACAAAACTTTGGAAAGCAACTCTAAGTATGTACACGCCTTGAAAATCGGTGAAGTTCCCTTAAGGTTAAAAACAAAACAACTATCGTTACATTGAAAAAAGTAATTTATCAATTATATGAAACTGACTTTTATGAAAAATACCTCGTAATATTGTAAAATGAAAGAGGGAAGCATTCGATTACACATTGCATACCAAACAGACAGCTTTAAGCGAACGTACCAAATTAGTCCGGTCGGTAGAGAGTTCAGCTATTACGGCCCAGGTTCAAATCTACTCAGATACAAACTGGTGTTTTTCCGATCTGTTGAGAAAATTTCCTCATCGCAGTTCGTAAATTTACGAGCTTCGTAAGGGTAGAAAAAAAAATCGTAGCTTTGGAGAAACTGCAGTTATCTTTTGCTTTTTTTTTTTTTTTTTTTTTTTTTATTATTATGGCTACTACTGGAAAATTGGCGGACAAGATCCGGCAAGCCACCAGTTACGTCACGTGGTTACCAGCTGCCACTAACGGCACACTAGCGGACCACATTAGGCTAGCCATCATTTCTGGCACGTGCTTGCAAGGCCACTGAAGGGCCACTTGTGGCAGCTACTGCCTGTGATGGACCACTGATGGCCCTGTTGTGGCATATGACAACTGATGGGGTGCCAACTGTTGGCCTGAACTGCTGGCCCTTCTGTTGGCCGCCCGGACATTTTATTGACGGTTCGGCAGCGGCAACATAGTGCTGGGCTATTGCTGGCTGCCAGCAATGGCCCAGTGCTGGCCCAGCAAGACTGTTTTTGCTGGGTTGCCTTTATGTATTTGCTTTTATTTTTTCACTTGCACTCACCTCTACAATTTGTTTCTCTTCAAGGATTTTTTGCAGCTTACTTTCCAGTTACAGTTGTGCTCGGCCACGTGTGTAGTGTCGGTTATTGCGTTTTTCAATTATTGCTTCGCTTTTTGCAGTTAGTTATCCCACGATTGTCAATAATTTTTTTAATGTTACGTTACTATGTGGAGCGGTTTTTTCTGTGTGTCGCGTATTTTGTTCTTCTATCATTGGCATCTTTGCACTATTATTACTTGCAATGCTTCTTGAATTAATGATGGGTAGGCATGGAGGTAATCTATCTTAAAATGTTTATGGTTGTTGTTATTATTGCGCGTGCTGTACATTTTTTGTCTTTTTCTTTTTGCCTCTTCCTTCATAAGTCTTGATACTTCTTTCTTTGTACTATTTGAGTGCGATATATGTTTAATGCGGTTTTGTTATCAAGTAATACTGTATATGCTTGCAGCACCTGTTTGACGGTTTTTTTTCTTTGGTTGGCCGGTCAGGCCGATGAATCATTATTATTCATTTGTGAGTGTATTTTACCTGTTAAGTGTGTATTCTCAAGTGTTTCCTTTACGCATTAATGATATTATCTTGTTACCTAATGTACTTGCTTTCTTTATCTTTGTTGCTATCCTGCCCTTCTGCAGTTTGATTGAATACCTGCGCAGTTTGTTTGATTCCCCGACTAACAGTTGTACCACTTTTATTTTGTCTATATATCTTTTGTTCATTTTTCTTTTTCTGCTGTACCTACAATATTCCATGATAGTTGGATTTTCAATTGCTGAATCTGTTTGCATGCTGTAGTGATTTTATATTGACTATTATTTGGTGGTATGGTTCTATGTGGTTGGAATTTGTTGATATTGGTCTCATGTTTTGTGTTTCCATGAGGTCCCTTGGAACTGTATTGCCGCCCCGGTGGCGCAGTGGTCTAAGCGATGGCCTCTGATCATTCGTCCGAAAGGGGTTCGGGTTCGTATCCCGGTGAGGCATGGATGTTGTTTTTGTCTTACGGCACTGGCTCTGACCCTTCCCTGGAACCAGTGACCCTAAATTAGGGACGGGCGACTGCTTATGGCCCATTGAGTTGCTCACGGTGGTCGTTAAACCTCCAATCAAAAAAAAAAAAAAAAAAAAGAAAGGAACTGTATTGACAGCATTTGTTACAAGAGCAGATTGTTTGACGTATCATTCCTTTCCTTGAACTCTGCTTTGTATATAGTTGTGGTTTTTGCTTCTTCCTCTGTTTATTTAATTCCTCATAGTGCTGGTATATCAATAGTGCCCACAGGTATTGGTTTTAATGTTTCATTGTTATATTATTGTTCATTGTGACGCCGGATGTATGTTTTTCCCGGTGTTTTTACTTGTTGTATTGTTTTTTACCTGCAATAAAGATCTTCTGACTTCTGATCATTGGTCCGAAAAGGGTTCGGGTTCGAATCCCGGTGAGGCATGGATGTTGTGTTTGTCTTACGGCACTGGTCCTCACCCTTCCCTGGAACCAGTGACCCTAAATTAAGGACGGGCGACTACTTATAGCCATTGCGTTGCTCACGGTGGTCGTTAAACCTCCAATAAAAAAACAACAACATGCAAATCTCAGGGGGATGTACCCACTCGAGATATGCAAAGGATGTTAAACCGGAGCCGATGACGTCACACGTTCGTGAGATAAAGGTGCCAGCAGCAACAGGGATGGCAATGTGGGCTCGCTGGTGGAAATGTCGCGGACGTTACGGATTTGTTGTTTGTGCTGGGAAACTGTTCACCGAATCTCTAAAATACCGGGTACACGCCGTCGGCAGGTTTATCGCCAATGGGATGCGTTTCAGAGAGGAAAAATTGTAGCCCTGTGTGAAGCGGGCTGGTCTACACGTATCGCTGCGCAAGGGCAACGGGATTCACGAACTGTTGAACGCTGTTGGCACCAGTGGCTACAGGAAGGTTCATATGTGCATCGGAGCGTCAGTGGTGCAGTCCGACAGCCGTCAGCACGCCTAAACCGGCAGATTGCTCGACGCGCTCGTTCATCACCGGAAAGCACCGCATCCGATATTCGACGTGCTGTGTCATTAGCCATGGACGTTGCCATAACGACCCGAACTGCAAACCGAAGATTACATGTGGCAAACCTGCACAGTAGGCAACCGTTACGTCGACTGCCGTTGACGGCCAGCCATTGCAGCGCTCGTCTGGCTTGATACCGAAGTCTTGCGACTAGGGACACGAATGAACTTCTGTGGTCTTCAGCGATGAATCCCGTTTCTGTCTGGGAGCTGACGATCGACGGATCCGTGTCTGGCGACACCCTGGTGAAAGGATGGATCCCGGTTTGGTTCCCGACAGCCACACCGCCCGTCAGGAAGGTATCATTGTATGGGGTGCTATTGCGCATGACAGCAGGTACGCATAACGAGAGACCGAATGATGCACGATTCGTGAGCGAGGTTCTGCCGCCCATATCATACCGTTCCTGAATGGCCTACAGCACCCATTTCTCCAGCAAGATGGCGCCCGTGTACACACCGTTCGGTTCGCCAGAAAATGTTAGCAACATGTTCAAACACTGCCATGGCCAGCAAGATCTCCCGATCTATCCCCAATCAAACACCTGTGGGACCACATTGGACGTCGTCCGCAATCGAATAATCGGCCTGCGCACGATCCCGATGAATTATGAGAACAAGTAAACCGTGCTTGGTGTTCCATTCTTCCGTACGATATCCGTCAACTGCATGACCCATTGTCACGCCGTACTGCTGCCTGTATTGCCGTTCGCGGCGGTGCAACCACTTACTAAGGCGTACCCATTGTGCTGCATTATCTCATCTGATAAACACTGTACGTGGCTGAAAATAGCATCAAGGTGAACCCTTATGTATTCCTACTTGCATGCTCAATTTTACCATTCTATCCTCACTTATCCTGGGTGGGACAATTTCTATGCCGAGCAGTGTATATTCAAAACATTTCGCACTCGAAACACTCTCGACCAAAAAAGAAGTTTTTCAAATCGGACTGTTAGAAGCAGAGACATTGACAAAAAGCAATATACATCTGCATCCCCTGGTGGAAAAATTATGAACTATTTTCAGCACAAGGTATTCTCAAAAACCTTGTCGTGGTGAGTGGTATCTGTCAGAAGCACAGGTATTGCTGCAAATACATCGGAAACAAAAATATAGACGTAAGCCTCCTAGTGGCCAAACTGTTCTATACAAAATTCGAAATTATAGGCAGAGCATTTCACACTAGGAGCTCTATCCGACGCAAAAAGAATTTCTTAAATCGGACTTTCAGAAGCAGAGATATCGAGAAAATGGCAATTTACCCTTACGATCCTAGCGGACAAACTATGTACTACTTGAAAAAGAAACTGTACTCAAAATAGTCTTTCCTTATAAATGGTATCGAATGGAAGAAAGAAAGTTTTTAATCTGCTGTTCAGAAGCAATAAAATGTATTTTGAAGTCGATATCATCTAAATTTACGCCCTCTGGTGGCGAAGTTGTGCATCGTTGAAAAACCGGAAATGAAGGATAATCGTTCTCATACTTCAAGCTTTCCAATGCCAAAAGGATCTTACAAATCGAATTAATAGTTGTAGAGATATGGTGTCACAGACGGGCGGACAAAGTGATAAAATTAGCATTATTTATTTTTAGTAAGTATCTTGCAAATAAGATCGTGCTTATGATATCGGGTTTTTGTCCGTATGCCTTAGGACACCATATCTCTGCAACTAATAGGCTGATTTAAAACATTTTTTTTTGCATTGGGATAGCTTGAAAGCTGCGAATGATGAGCCTTGCCATCGTGTTTTTCCCGATGCAAAATTTCTCCGCTAAAGGGCGTACATGTCGAATTTTAAAATATTTTATTGCATATATTTGCTTCTAAATATCCGACTGAAAAAACTCCTCCTTCCATGCGATGCCATTTATAACGAAGACTATTTTCGGCACAGTTCCTTTTTCAAGTAATGCATAGATTTTCCGCTAGGGAGCGTAAAGATAAATTGCGTTTTTCCCAATATCACTGCTTTTAAATGTTCGATTTGAAAAATTCATCCTGCATCGGAAACAGTTCCTCATGGGAAATGTTTTGTACATAGTTTCTAATTTTTAGTAAAGAATGGTTTGGCCACCACGGGGCGTAAGTGCTTATTTTCTGCTTCTGACGTACTTGGGACAAAATCTAAGCTTCTGAAAACTCACTGGAAAAAATTCTTCCGTAGACTGATACAGCTCACCTCGAGAAACGTTTTAAAAATACCTGCTGCTTAAAATAGCGCATAGTTCTGCCGCCAGGGGGCATAGATATGTATCTTATTTTTGTCGATATCTCTGCTTCTAAGAGTCCGATTTGAAAAATTCTTTCTTTGTTGGAGAGCATTTTCATGTGCGAAATTTCATATTATTTCTTTGCGGGAGAACATTTAGTGTGCAATTTCAAGGAAAGAATAGATATCCCGCTAGGGGGCGTAATGGTTAATTGCGGTTTCTCCGATATCTCTGCTTCTAAAACTCCGATTTGAATACTTTTTCCTGCAGCGAATACACCTCCTGATGGAAAATGTTTTGATTATAATGTCTGGTTTTCGATAAAGAACGGTTTGCCCACTTATAGTTTGCTTATTTCCGCTTCTAATGTTTTTTCTGCAAAATCTGAGCTTCTGAAAACTTGACTGAAAAAATCATTTCATGCGTCGTAACCGCTCACGTCGGAAAAACTTTTCAAAGTACTTTCTTCTTAAAATACTGCATAGTTTTTCCGCCGTGGGGCGTAGATATATATCATATCTTTGTCGATATCTGTGTATCATTAAAGTGCTGTACTGAATAATAATTAATAGTCATATATCAATGTACCCCAAACAGTTTTGTAATATTAAATCACCTTCCCTAAGCACTATTTGAGAATCCCACAATATGGTGGCCACCCCCTGTACCAATTAATAAATAATTGACCTTATCTCCTTATATTTATATATTATTTTGGAAAAAAAAAAGAAGAACAGTAAAACAGAATAAAAAATAACCTAACAGTTAGTTAATGCTGCATAACATAGTATCTTTCAAGTACCATGTACACATCAAGACACTTTCCAATAGTTGTAATCAGTGACATACAAGAACTCAATAAAAAATTATATACATATTAATAACCTCATTACACAGTACAAATTCTACAATTCCCTCAATAATCAACAATTCTGTAGTATAATCAAGTAGTAAACCAAACAATGAAGGTAATATAGTAAAATAGGGTAGTAATAATAAAAGACCATGTATAATTCATTTTTATCAGTTACCATGCCATAGTTCCAGTAGCTAAACCTATTTAGTGACTGGATAGAAGAATGTCATTGAGCAACTCTCATGACATAGAGGAATTAAATAAAAATTGTATTTATATGAATAGTCCCTATATGTAATACAAATTCCTTATCTCTTCCTGGTGATCAACAAATCTGTTAATTAATGAACGGAATATAATAGTAAAAAATAATGGTAACAAACCAAATACAATTCAAATTTCTCAGTTCTCATACCAAAATTCCAATAGGTGTGCTCACAAAACAGGGGAGCAATATGTCATTAGGAACTCTAATGACAGACAAAACTATATGTATCAATAACCTCTATACACAGTACAAATACCCTGATACCTCCCAATGATCACCAGCCCTATAGAGCAGTCAAATGTAATAAACTAAAAAAAGGAGGGAATCCAGAAATATAACACAATAATGACCAACCAAATACAGTTCAAATTTTCAATTCCCATACTGAAATTCCAATGATTTTAAAGATTTGACAAGTAGGCAAATCCCTGTGTTCCCATGACCAAATTCCAGTGATTAAACAGAGCTAATGACTATGATGGAATCTGCCACCAATCATCTCCAATAACATGCAAATATAAGATAAAAGTTAGGTTCAAGTAAATAACCTCTATACACTTTATAATTGCTTCTTTTCTTCCAATAAAAAATAATAATAATAAAGTACGATGGTCTAATATAATAAACCAAGAAATGATACTATAAACCAATAGCATCCAAACAAGTATAAGTCAGATTTCTTTGTTCTCATATCAAAATTCCAGCATATATGCACAAGTAATGGCTAGGTGAAAATAGGTCATCAAACATCTCCAATGACCTGCAGAAATTACTTAAATATTATATAAGTTGATTACCTCTACACACAGTACAAAGTCCATACCTCCCCCCTGTGATCAACAATTCTGTGTCCAATGCGGCAAATCAAAAGATGAAAGGAATAAAATAAAATAGAGTAGAATAATAATAACAAACCATATACAGTTTACATTTGTCAGTTCGCATATCAAAGTCATACACCAGTAGAATCAGTGGAAGTAGATGGTAAACCAAACTCAATCAGATCATGCATAGAAATTATCTTTTTTCTTAGTGATGAGTCATTTTTCCTGACATAGATATGTTCATTATTAACCCAAACGGATCCCACTAATCCTTGACGTAACAGTCTTCTAGCATGCCAGAATAATTCCTTATATGGAGGAATAAGATTTTCATTTATAAATACACGAGTTTTGGGCAAAATACTATTAAAATCACAGTTGTATATAATGGATCTCTTCCTATCAAACCAGTTTTTTTCCTTAGTATTCCTGTGAATTTCTCCTATTGTTATCCATAGTGTTTCCGTGAATCTTTGCTATTATTATCCTTAGTATTACCGTGAATCACTCCTATTATTATATTAAGTATTTCCCGTGAATCTCTCTTATCATTATCCTTAGTATACCCGTGAATCCCTCCTATTATTATCCTTAGTATTCCCGTGAATCCCTCCTATTATTATCCTTAGTATTCCCGTGAATCCCTGCTTCTCTGCTATTATTATCCTTAGTATTCCTGCGAATTTCTTCTATTATTATCCTTAGTATTCCTGCGAATTTCTTCTATTATTATCCTTAGTATTCCCGTGAATCTATCTTATCATTATCCTTAGTATTCCCGTGAATCTCTCCTATTATTATCCTTAGTATTCCCATGAATCTCTCCTATTTTTCGTCATATAGATACGGAAAAAGTGAGAACGGAGTTTTTTCGTCAATATAAGAAAGGAATCGTGGATCGGTTTCTGAAAATTCGGAATTTTCCGTTAACACATCCTGAAAACCGTAATTTACAGTCAGTATACGAAAGGAATAGCGGAAAGGTTTCTGAAAATTCGAAACTTTTCTGCCATACGAAAAATCCGTGAAATTCAGAGTTTTTTGCCTTCATTTCACGTAAAAAGTTGTATGAGAAATATACTACGTTAATTCACGAAAGTAATCAAAGAAAGTAGCTTGTAAATTTAAGAAAATGTTTTACAGTGTACAACAGCAGACGTCCTCTTCGTGTACCCTTTTTCTTTGCTAAAAACCGACAAATTCGTCTGTAGGTGGAACGGGAGCACCAAAAATTGACCCTTGAATACTGGAAAAATGGTATCCAGGTTAGATGAATCAGGTTTTCAGTTAATACACACCCATGGCAACTGTCAGAATACGGAATACGGCGCGAACACGACGAATGGATGGATGGATACCAGCCGACTAGAGTTACTACTGCACACGCCAATGAAGAAAGTGAAATGGTCTGGGATATGTTTTAATGGCGGACATTTTGTTTTTAATACCTATAGAATTGCATTTGATACCACTAGGCAATTTAACAGCACTAAGGAGCAAGCACGTTCGTACATACCCAATGGAGGAAGGTTGCTTCCAGCGGGATAATGCTCCATGCTGCAAAGCTCAAATCCTCACACAGTAGTCCCAGGAGAAAGACAGTGGCTTCAAAGTGCGAAAATGATCTGCCCAGTCTCCAGAATTTAACCCAATAAGACATCTATAAGATAAAGTAAGTTGTGATAACCATTCGTAACAGAGACCTTCCTCCAGCAAACATCCTGCAACATGACGCCATCACATCCGCTTGACTGAGCATCCCTGTCGAACGATATCAGCAACTTCTTGAATCCATGCTGCATCGAATCGAGCCTGTTGTGGGCCAAGGGCTGCCCAAGACGTTATTAGATAGATGCTCCTAATAATTTTCTACACTGCTGGCCACCCAAAATGCAACACCAAGAAGGAAGCATCCGATTGGCCTAAAATTCGCAGCATGCGTCGCCCGCGAGAGGACATGCAAACGATTAGCATCGCAGGGCATATGCAAATCATGTGCGCCCGGCACGCCACCAAGAAGAAGCACTATAAGAAGGGTGCACAGAAGGCGGGGTGTAAGTAGTGGAAGTGTGTTGTGCTGCCGGACCTGCGCGTGGGAAGCTTCCTGATGCCTCGTCGCAGAATACGACAGTCATTCCAGCACGTTTCGGAGTTCGACAGAGAACGAATAGTGGCTTATCGCGAAAGCGGTTCATGGTACCGAGACATCGACACCCGTGTAATACGACATCTAGCCACAGTGAGGCGAGTATGAATTCGGTGGGTGCAGGAGGGACAGATGGACCCACGTGAGCGATTGCCGCAGCCGTGGCACACCACTGAACGAGAGGACCGGCATGTTGTGCGGCGGGCATTGACAGCTCGCACCGACACATCACGAACGTTAGCGCAGGAATGAGGGTGTGTTGCGCAACAACCTGTGTCAGCACGTACCGTTCCACGTCGTCTGCAGGAGCGGGGACTTGTCGCACGGCGCCCATTGCTCCGATTACCATTGACGTTACACCGCCGGCGAGTGCGGCAGCAGTGGGCCGTTGAACGCTGCACTTTGACTACGGAATGGCACGACATTGTCTTCTCCGACGAATCCCGCTTCGGCCTGCAATACCACGATGGTCGGATCCACGTGTGGCGGCACCGCGGCGAGAGACTGTATGACGCCTGCATTATGCATCGCCATACCAGTCCGTCACCTGGTGTTATGGTTTGGGGCACAATTGGATATGACACCCGCACCCCTCTGGTACGCATCGCCAGTACACTCAACAGCCATCGCTACATTTCCGACGTTTTGGAGCCTGTAGTTCTTCATTGCCTGCAGGACCTGCCAGCGGCCACGTTTGAACAGGAAAATGCGCGCCCGCACGTGGCACGCATCGTGTAACAAATCTTCACGGCCCACCATGTGTCACTGCTGCCGTGGCCCGCCTGTTCCCCCGATATGTCGCCCATCGAACACGTCTGGTCGCTGATCCGCAACCGAGTGGCCCGGCAAGCACCACCCTCGGTTACGCCTGATAAAATGTGGAAACGTGTGGAAACAGCCTGGACCGACATACCCTAAGCCCACATCCAAATCCTCTTTCGTTCGATGCCGCGGCGTGCAGCGGCCCTCATTGCCAGCCATGGGGCCCACACGAACTTTTGACGTCAGCGTGTTCCGCATGTCGCACGGGCCTGTAAGCTCAATCGTTTCTTCTTTGTATCTGTTGTTATATGTCCAGTAAATTTTGCTTTGCTATCTCGTGTCCTTTTTGGTGTTGCATTTTAGGTGGCCAGCAGTGTATTTCAGTTAATACGAATCAAATTTCCATATAAGAATCTGCTTAGCTTTTTTATACAGGGTGTTCTACTCGCTACCGAACCCGGCATTTCTTTAACAATATTAGCGCTAATGACGATATTGCAACGAAATTTGAAGTGGACGTACCTCATTTCGTGCGAAATGTGATGACATCACAACATGTGCTGAAAGTGGCCACCATTTGCGTCCAGACAGCAAATGAACGCTGCGCACCATATTGTGGAAAGTCCTTGCCAGTGCGTTCTCCGTCACTACCTGAATATCTTCGGTGATGTTTGCTTTCACGGCATCTATGGTTCTCATTTTCTTTTGGTAAGATCTTCTTTTTAGATATCCCCATAAAAAGTAATCAGGAGGCGTCAGATCGGGCGAACGCGGTGGCCATAGACCCTTCGAAATGACGCGGTCGCTGAAAAAAGGACTGAATTTCGGCCATACTGGTATGTGATGTCGCTTCATCATGCTGGTAATGTCCAATGGAGAGTTCGTCGTCGTCCAATTGATTTAAAAGGTGTTGAAGATTTCCATATACGTATGCAAGTGTTGTGATGGTTGTATCGAAGAGGATGATTCTAATTATGCGGCGCCGGGTCATCCCACACTAATTTTCTGTGAATGAAGGGATTCTTCATGCATCGCGTTGCGATTTTCACTGGCCCAAATACGGGAATTTTGAGAATTGACGTATCCGGACAGGGGAAACCACGCCTCGTCCGAGAACCACGTGTAGTCCAGAATGCCCGAATTTTCCTGAAGAAATGTCTGAAAGCATTGACAGTATGTCACTTGTTTCACGAGGTGAGGCTCTTTCAGTTCCTGGACCACGGAGATACGGTACGCATGAAGCTTCGCTTTTTTCACAGCACGTTGACAATGGACAACCCTGTTTCCTGTGACAGTCGGCGAAGTGACTTCCTGGGAGACTCTAGTAGTCCGCCCTTTACATTCTGGATCGTTTCCTCGGACATTTGTGGACGACCTCCTGCATGGTCATCTAATAAAATCCCCTTGGTTTCCAATTTCTTCGACAATGCCCAAATGGTGGATTTGCTCGGTGGATGTCTGCCTGCAAACCTCTCCAGAAATTGCTGTTGACAAGGATTTATCGATTCTGTTTTCCAATGAGTGCGAACAATAAACACTCGCTCCTCCAGAGTATACCGATACATTTTCACACGTACGCAAGCACGAGCACTCACTACCAACAACCGTATTGTGTAGACACGCTCAGCGAATTGGCATAACAAAGCAACAGAGAGGCGCGTCCGGCTGGCTGGCGGACTGCTCCTCAGTAGCGCTACATTTAGGAATGTGTCTGCCACTAAGGAGCACTCCGGTTGGCTGGCAAACAGCGCCGGGTTCAATGCTGTCTGAACGCAAATGGTGGCCACTTCCAGAACATGTTGTGACGTCATCACATTTTACACGAAATGAGGTAAGTCCACTTCAAATTTCGTCGCCATATCTTCATTGGTGTGTGACGTACCTGCCA
Organism: Macrothele yani; assembly: GCA_039090855.1. Classification (NCBI taxonomy): domain Eukaryota; kingdom Metazoa; phylum Arthropoda; class Arachnida; order Araneae; family Macrothelidae; genus Macrothele; species Macrothele yani. The sequence goes on along the minus strand of CM077018.1, from coordinate 59,949,428 downwards.
GCAGGACGCACACGACATGAAAGGCAGATAGCAATCAGAATGACCGTCTGCGTAGCTCAGTTGGTAGAGCGACTTGTTCCGGAATGAGGGGGCCCGAGCTCGAGCCCCGGCGTGGACTAAAAATGACGGAGAAATTTACTTCGTTATAATGGCGCCCGAACTTCCCGGATGACACGGCCGTTCAAAATCTGGCAATGGTGTGATGTTCTTCCCACACCGCGAGATAGGAAAAATCAGAGAATCCCTTCTCCAGCGCTTCGAAAAATAAATGTGTGTGACGTTGCATTCCACACACCAGATTGACTGGGAGTTTTCGAGTGTACGTTCTACAGCGGATGGCTGCCTGCAACGATTCATGGTCACGGCTGACCCGTGGGCCATACCCCCGGCCCTCTTTCAAGGGGGGGGAGGTGTGACGTACCTGCCAGCAGGACGCACACGACATAAAAGGCAGATAGCAATCAGAATGAACGTCTGCGTAACTCAGTTGGTAGAGCGACTTGTTCCGGAATGAGGGGGCCCGGATTCGAGCCCCGGCGTGGACAAAAATGACGGATAAATTTACTTCGTTATAGGTGTTAATATTATTAAAAAAATGCCAGGTTCGGTAGTGAGTGGGACACCCTGTAGTTTATTTTCTTGCTCTGTATCTACGTAGTACACACCTGTTGCAATTCATTTGAGCTGGCAGAAAGTTGAGATCATTTTGTTGCAACGTGAATGTTCAATTTTTCGTAGAAATGAAGTTCAAATGTAATAATTTCGCATTTTTACCCCAGTTAGATTGTCTTGCATCGGAATTTCGATTGGTAAGTTCATAACCGACTTGGAGGTTGCAGTATTTTATTCGATCTTAATGTTTCATTAACAGAGTTTAGTTGGCTGTAGAAATGCCAGCAATGTAGAAATCACATTGCTGGCTTAATACTGTAATAGACACTCTTCGGATAACTTCCTGTTTTTCGGGTGAAATGCTCTTACAAGTAGTCGTCTCTCACACAAAACAAAAGCGCTTCCGAAGGTTTTTTCGTAAATGAGACAAAATACGCTGAGCCAATGAGAGCAAAGCAGAAATTCTGCTATCGGTGCGTTAAAAGGGTTTCTTCAACCTAAGCTTTCACGATGCAGCAATGAGATCGAGAGTACCTCTGCTATCAAATGAAACGTGTGTCCCATTCCCAAACACTTGGACATAACGATATCATTTACCAGTGGAAAATATCGAATGACGCAAATACGTAAGAATGAGAAGAATTTTCTTCAGCAAGCTCCGAACACTACACTGAGAAAATCATCCAAAAAAAATTTTGTCGAACAAAAATGTTTGTTGAATTTGCAAATCTATTTTGCTGAAAATTATTGTTGATTCAACAAAATTTATTGTTATCACGACAAAACGTTTTGTTCATTTAATAAAATGCCTAGGTCTATTTTTTGGAATTCGTTTGATCCAACAATATGCAACAAATATTGAAGACTCGTGCGACATTAATCACTGAAACGATGAAAGATTTCCGTCTTTAGCACGATTTAATGATTAAAAGATGAAAACTATATACAATTAAAACCATGAGCACTTTCGAGGCAGCGGCTGCCTCTTCTTCAGATGTAATAAATAAATACACATTTAGTCTATATATAATATAGATCATTGCACTGTGGGAAGCATGATAAGTTATTAGCCAATAGTAATCTACATGCACCAAAATGTTGCGTATACTGTTGGCCCAATGGTCTGAAGAAAACATGGAAATATCTTTTAGAAATAAATGGTGTAGGGTGGGGTGAACATTCAATTTTAAGTTTTTATTACAATTTATAATTTACTGTTTTAATAAGGGATTTCCAAACGTTATGTAACTCATAGGGGGCATGTTCATTACAACATTGCTCACCGGAGGCCTCTATATACACACTGTAAGGGTCGCCCGCAATCGAACTGTCAATTATGGATTTATGTGCTTTTAATATTGTGATGAACACGTGCGGACGGACGTTTCATTCCGCCATTTTGTTGTTTCAGATAAGAACTGATATTCTTCACCACCCACGTGGTACGATTATAATCCTAGGGGGGATTAAGAGAGGGGTGCATGAACACCTGGGGCATCTGACCTTGAAGAGTCAGCTGCTCGAGTGCTTCTGTTAAACAAGTTGTCATACTGCTTTTGTATACGTGCAAGGTTGTAATCCCCTGCGGGTATCCGACGACATTCCTGAGTTCAGGTATTTCACGTGCTGACCGGAAAAACCAGTTTTTCTTGCGCATGCGTGATAGAGGACAGAAAGGGTGAGGAGGATTAAGTGAGACAGTTGAGCTTCGGTCGTCAAGGAGAGAGGGTCCTGGTTTGGACACCAGTTTCTGACGGAAGGACTGCGGTTATCGCAGACGTGCAGCGTGGTGAACGGGAAGGAGGATTCCTTCGTCCACCGGGTATCGCGGAAAGAATTGTGGAAAGGTAGCACGTGGTCAGCACGGGAACCTGAGCGGAAAATCATCGGAAACCCGTGAAGCAAATGTTATCGGAATAATAAAGTCTTGTTGTTGTTTTTATTTCCGTGTACTGGACTGAATTGTCGAGGTAATTATTCTTCTACACAAGGACGCCTTCAGCCGCCTTGATAGCCAGATCGTATAGTAAAGGCGAGGCGGTAGCTCGCTATACGGCGGGAAAGAAAAAGTATTATCTAAGAATTGATATGTCTGGCCCTACACACACTTTCTGCAATTAAAAGGTCACCAGGTTTACTAGGAGTATTAATTATTCTTACATTACTCCAGTCGGGATTAAGATCAACTTGTATAACAGATTAGGCAAGGGATGTACAATACATGCCTGTTTTAATATTGTATTTGTGTTCTTTAATTCGTAATGCAATATTGCGTTTTGTAGAGCCCACATAATTAGAAGCTGCTTGTCCTGTAGTTGCCTTAACCAGAGGGATATTGTAAATACCCCACTGTCCCATTTTGCTATTCCGCTCACGATCCTTACGAACTACTGAAAATAAGTTTCGTGTTCGTGAACCAAATTTCAAGCCATATTGTTTACATAGTTGTGTTAAGACTCTCGTTAAATGAGGATTGTATTGCATAGAGCCAACATATATGGAATTGCAGTTGGAGTTTCTTAACAGGGTAGTATGTAGGGCATATTTGACCTTGCCAAACACTTGCCTAATCAGATATTTAGGGAACTCATATTGCTCAGCCAAACCAAAAATGTAGTTAACTTCTTGCTGAAATGATTCAGTAGTTGATGAATGTGAGTGAGCTCTTCTAAACAAATAGAATAATGCTGTCAACTTATGTTGTTTAGGGTGTGATGAATAATAAGGTATTAAAACAGGTGTATGACAGTAAATTGTAATAAAAACCAAAAATTGAATGTTCACCCCACCCTACACCATTTATTTCTAAAATATATTTCCATGTTTTCTTCAGACCATTGTGCCAACAGTATACGCAACATTTTGGTGCATGTAGATTACTATTGGCTAATAACTTATCATGCTTCCCACAGTGCAATGATCTATATTATATATAGACTAAATGTGTATTTATTTATTACATCTGAAGAAGAGGCAGCCGCTGCCTAGAAAGTGCTCATGGTTTTAATTGTATATATTTTTCATCTTTTAATTATTAAATCGTGCTAAAGACGGAAATCTTTCATCGTTTCAGTCCAACAATATGTTTTGTTATCGTGATAAAACGTTTAGTTGGATTAACAAAATATAGCCAACGAAATAATTTTGTGTTGCCAACAAAACAATTCCGATGGAGTTTGGCTGAAGCAACAAAATAAATTGACAGAATTTGTTGTTTCAAACAAATTTTTTTATTCTGAGAATAGGAAATGAAAATATTGGGTTGGCCAAAAAGTAATTGCGTTTTGTCCCTGTGTAAATGAAAGACGAATTTTGAATGGCAAACAAAAACTTTAGTCAACAAGATATTGTCCATTTTGTTGAACGACCTTTTGCCATCTCGTAAGCAAGTTCATGGTTCCCCGCTCAAAAATGTTTTTATTTTTTTCGGCAAAAAACTGTTCCAATAGCGATTTGATAGCCTCATCAGCAGTGAAGATTTTAACATTCAAGGCGTTTTGCAAGGAACGAAAAAAAAAAATGATAGTCTGACGGTGCCAGATCTGGTGAATATGGTGGATGTGGTAACACATCCCATCCAAGCTGGAACAAGTTTTGACAAGTGACCAAACTTGTATGTGGTCTAGCGTTATCATGGTGAAATACAACACCTTTGCTATTCACCAAATCTGGACGCTTCTGTTTGATTGCATCACTTAATTTATCCAGATGACGACAGTACACGTTCGAATTAATGGTTTGGTTCCTTGGAACCTATTCAAAACACACAATACTTTTGATATCTAACCAGACTGACAGCATAACCTTCCTTTGGTGCATATCTGCTTTTGAAGCGCTTTGAGCAGGTTCATTACCCTTGCTCCTCGATCTTTTTCGTTCGACGTTGTTGTAGACAATCCATTTTCATCATCTATTATCATAAGTTTAAAAAAGGATCGTTTTAATCGCAAATGTCAACACTCTTAGTGAGATGAATTTCTTTGAGCTCATGTGGTTTTCAACAAATTTTATTTAAGAAAATAGGCTGTTACATCATTATTGTTCGCGCCTATCGAAAGCATAAAAATACACATGACATTTATAATGATATGTACACATGAAAGATGGTAAAGCTACCCAGATTAAAATAATAAAAACACGAATGCAGGCAAGCATTCTATGAGTATCGTAATGGTACAGGAATCTGGGGTCAAGTGCAGCCCCATAATACGTGAAATACAACTAGAGAAACACAGGAAGCATATTTAGCATATGAGAGCAAATAACAAAATGATTTCGGGAGAGTGTGCTAGAACAGAGAATGTAAGTAAATACAACGATGTATGTAATAAACAAAAACAATACACAAAGCACAAGATACAACATCGCAAAGTCGGTGACACAACAAGAACTTTGATCAGAAAATACAGGGATGCTAACGGAGATAATATCGTCACAGAACACGACTCACCTAATGAGACATAATGACATACTACAGAATAAAATTATGTTCTTGAGCAAAATCACATATAATATGCAATGTAAGAAAAAAGGAAATTTGTACAACATGTTGCCACACAAATAAAGTTAATTAACAGTACACACAATGTTACTCGACATTGGCGAGGAAAAAAAAAAAAGCAAACTGAAGAAAACAGTAAAGACACAATACACACTAGGTACGGTGAGTGAAAAAACAAAACATTAGAGAACAGTGAATACAACCTGGCGGAAACAAAAATCAAAAGCTTGATGAGTCAACGTCTCGTGAACAGTATACCACCTTTAAAAAAGTCATGTTGTTTTCAACATATTGAAAGAAAGAAAAGGATGACGCAGTTCTACACTCTGTTCTTAAAATAGAAAAAACACGACTAATAAAATGAATAGAACACTCAGAGTGGTTAATATCGTTAAAGTACACATGTAACACAATTATCACTCAGGGAAGCTGTGCAAATGAAATCTACAAGAGAGGTGCAGAACCTAGGTTATGAAAGAGGTAAAATGTCATCATGCTGATACAGAAAACAAGAAAGAATACACTAGAAAAATGTACAGCACATTTGCAGAGTAATACGATATTAACGTGTTCGCCTATAACACGGATAAAACTATAATAACTATGTATAAGTACGTACAAACAAATACGATATTTACAGAAAACAGCAGGCAAGTAACATTAATCATAAATGGGGTCACAATAGGAAGAAAAAAAAACACGTACTGTGGTGCGAAACTCAAGTATGTACAACACAATACAATATTAACATGTTACCATAATTATGCGTACGTAGGTTGCCACAGTGTGGCTACTCAGAAAAAAAAAATAAAAACACAGAACACTCTTGGCACGGGGAAACAAATATCTAACGAAAGACACACTGGACTTAGTGCAACCAAACACACAAAAAAAAAAAACCACACAACATATACTCAAATGGCGAGACGGACAGAATTCCCATCCATCGTAAACCATCCTGAGTGCTCGGCCCAGGTGGTGTGAAATGTTGTGAGAGAATTTGACGAAATGGCGGTGTTATATTCAAGTCGAAGGCGTGCAACTATTCGGCCTCGAAAGCAAGATAGCAAACGACTTCCGGCCTGCAGAATTGAAAGTGGCTGCGATGCAGAACGTTGTGATTGATGAAACATATGAATGACATGTTTGACAAGTACAAATAGAAAACAGCAGGTATCTGGTAGACGTGTGGGCGGATGCTTCGTTAATAGAAGCCATGGATATGCTTGGAATGGAAGATCTTGAGAAACGATGAGGCCAGCCAGGCGGAAAGCAGAATTGAGAAGAGGTAGCAGGATAGGGCAGTGACAATAGGTGTGGTAAAAATCACCGACATTACCACAGAAAGAGCAGAGTGGAGAAGAGACCAAAGACATACGGAAAAGAAGATGAGGAACAGCGATACGACGGTGAAGGAAACGCCAGTGAAGATTGCGCTCGAGCGGAGAGGAGAGATGAGAAGAGGAAGCTGACCAGACGGTCATGGAAAGCGAGGGAGAATAGTCAGAGACGGGTTGTGGAAGATCCGAAGGTGAACGGAGAAAACGATAGAGGGAGGCAGTGGTGAAGGAAAGGACGGGGGCGACAGTGTCAAGGAAAGGAAGAAAGAACGGAATAGGAAGACTGGGTCCAGAGACAACACGGAGTCCGTCGGCAGTAACCAAAGCAGGGTATAGAGAGAGGAGGGAAGTGCGAAAGAGGGCATACTCCTCCTCGAGAGAAGGAGTAGGAATATTAAAAAGGGAAGTAATGGGTTTCCAAGAGAGGTTAGCAGTAATCAGGGCGTTAACTGTTAAGACGCCAGAACGAACCCAGAGTGGGAGGAGAAAGAAAGGTTGGTTAGGAGGGAGAATCAGTGAGGAAAAGAAGAGTGGTTCGACAAGGAGATCAAGAATAGTGACAGGAGGAGCCCGGGAAAGAGGAAGGGACCGGAAAAACGTAAGAGTTTCAGAGATAGTAGACGGAATGTTAGAGGAAGGAAGGGTGTAAAAATCCATCCGGAGGAACAGAATAAAAGTGAAGGACGGTCATGGACAGAAAGGAGTGCATTAAAAGAAATCACAAGAGAAGGAGAGGGAGAGGTAAGCAGACGAAGAAAATTGGTAATACGGTACGCTCTATAGTATTGATGAATATCAATGAGCCGGATGGGACCATGCGACTCAGGAAGATACAATGTCTGGGCCGCCGACCAATGCTTGGACTGCCAGATGACGGAAGTGAACTGACTATTGATGTCAGTAAGGCGAGAGGCCAAGAAAACTGTTGAATTTCAGGAATATGTACATAGCGAGAGCAGGTAACGCTGGACAATATGTGCGCGTTGAAAATAAGATGTAAATGGAAAGACGAAACGCCAATACGCAGCTCGGCGCCGAAGCCTTGGGAAAAGGTTGGTCCATGTTGCTTGTCCAGCGGTAAACGGATGACCAGCATAGGTGCCGAGAATCTTCTGGGTCGAGGATGACCACACCGCTCCCTAAGGGGAATCAGTGCGGCCAATCCAAGACCCACACAAGAGACCAGTACTCTTAGAGACATTAAGTGAAGCTCCCGAAACAGCAGCATATTGGTGATAGGTGATGAGCAGGTCTTCAAACTGAGCATCTCTCCTGATACAAAACGTCGCATCGTCTGCATAAGCGGAGAAAGTATATTCGTGATGTCGCGTACTTGCAACGGTAGGCGGCAGCGAAGATCGAAGAGAGCGATGAGCAGCAATCAGGAACGGTTCAAAGGCTAATGCAAAAAGTTGCCCCGAGAGGGGGCAACCCTGCCTAGTTCCACGTTGAAAAGGAATTGTGAATTGAAGCCGTCAGAAAAGAGGCCGCCCGGACATGAAAATGGGCACCCCGATAGAGACTAAGTAAAAGAGTAACCAAAGAAGAGGGGAAACCAAAGCTATGAAGAGTAACAGAAAGATAGTCGTGAGAAATGTTATCGAAGGCTGATTTTTGATCAATGTTAAGCAAGGCAAGTGGTTCAGAAAATTTACGAGCAAGAAAAACGAGGTTGTGAACAAAAGAGATGTTGTTAGCGTTAGACCGACCAGGCACAGTGTATGACTGGTCGGGCGAAAGGATGAAAGGAAGAAGAAGATTCAAACAACGGGAAAGGAGTTTAGTAAAGAATTTATAGTCGAGATTTAGAATGGAAATAGAACGCCAATTTTGCAAGTCCAGGGGGTGTCCCTTCTTCGGCAAAAGAATGACGTGGGCCACCGTAAACTCCGACGGCAGTGCAGAATAAGATTGAGCTGCGGAGAAACAGGCGAGAAGGAAGGGGAGAAGAGATGGAAGAAAAGCACGGTAAAAGGAAAGAGGAAGGCCGTCAGGTCCAGGAGAGGCATGAGGATTTAGAGAGGCAAAAGCCTCTCTGAGTTCAGTGGGGGAAAAGGCCGCGAGAAAAGAAGGACAGAGTTGTGAGGGGACCTGCGGAAGAGCACGAAGAAGGGGGGATGATGAAAGAGAGTGAGTCTGCACTACCGCTCGGAATTTATCTTGAAAAAATTGACGAACCTGTGTGCAGATAGTGGCTGAGTCTGATGAAATAGTTCCATCAGACAGACGGAGATGTCGGAGGGTAGTAGATGAACGCCGTAGTCTTTTCGTGCGAGAGAGAAATTCATATAAGTGAGCTGTTGAGGAAAGATTAAGTAATTTCATCCTACAGAGAGCTTGCTGTGCCATCGGATGAAGCAGCGCTCTAAGGGCATCCTGTACTTCAGGATATGATGGATCAGTGAGAGACATCGAGGAAAGGATCCCACGAAGGTTGCTGATTTGCATACCACGTTCAGTACGGGCAGCAAATGAGTATTGTCGGATTAACATACGAAGCTCAAACTTAATGTCGAGCCACAACTTGAGTGCGCTTGGTGTTGTGGCGAGAAGGTGACGACGATCATCCAAGAATTGACGGATTGTGGTACAGAAAGTTTCGTCCAGAAGCAAGTCATCATCAAAGGACCAGGTACGCTGTGAAGTAATGGGCAGTGCAGAAACGCAGATAGACAGCGTCACCGCTCTGTGATCAGACGAGGTGGTTGGCACATGCCGTGCCTCAGTAGATGCAGGGAGCAGCTCGGAGGAGACGTAAATTCGGTCCAACCGGGCTGCTGACGAACCTTGCCGAGGTGAATTGCTCCAGGTATATGAAACCGTGTTTGGATGAAAATGACGGAATGAGTCAACAAGATGATGGTCAGAGAGGAGTAGCGTAAGCTGATCGACTAAGATAGGACGAAATTCTCTTAGGGACCCGCTGCGGTCCAACGACGGGAACAAAGTACAATTAAAGTCTCCTCCTAAGACATAAAAATCACCAGGGGGAATTGCTGTAAGTGCTGAACGTAAACATTGAAATAGGGGGTCAATGAGAGATTTATCTGCAGGAATATAAATATTAAATATGTGATAGGTAATATGATCAATACAGAATACACAACATTGTAACAAATCAAGGTATAAATTATTTACAGAGACTGTAGTCAGTGAGTGAAGCAAACGGTTGTGGATGCCAATGGCAACACCACCGGATTGCAACCGTCTATACGCATGGAAGAACTTAAAAGGCCAACTACGCCAATGATGGAATGGCGTTGTAGGAGAGCATTTCGTTTCTTGAACGAGAAGAACGTCAGCGTTCACTGCCGACAAGTCTTCATACACTTTTGAGTTTGCGTCAGGGGTGCCAAACCCCCGGCAGTTCAGCGAAACTACACTGAAAGTGGTAGGTCACTTGTAGGTGTCATAGCTTTTGTGACAGTTGTTTGAAGTAGATGGATGTGCTGCCGGATGTGTTTGCCAGCCGCACTCAAGTGGCCAGACGGTTTGGCATAGACATCAAGAACTTTATCCAAAGAGGTAAGTTGCTGAAGAATATTTGGCAAATCATTCTCATGTCGCTTGACAAAGGTATGTGCTGTAGCAGGATATTGTTTGACACACATGAGAGAATAAAGTTCCTTGTATGACAATGGTGTAGGCGATAATTCAAGGCTAGACATTTGGGCAGCAAACTCGTCAAACGGCACCACTCCGTCGGTGGGGTACGGTGACGTTTCAAAATCAACGACTCGTGCGGGTGAAGTACGGGTCCGGGGGAAGATCGAGTAGGGCTCACGCGAGCTCGTCCCCTCTTGGCGGGGGCACAAGGTGGTTTCGGGGCTTGACGCTTTTCCAGTCGTACTTGGTGTTCAGGCTCCGAGCTATCGCTCATGGTTTGATCCGCACTGAAATATGCAGTTTCATTATCCGGAATAGAGAGATCTGCCTCTGACGTAACACTCCCGTCAGCTGACTCCACTGGTGGATCGGGAACACGAAAGTGAGTCTGAGCAAGTATAGGAGGGAAATTTGTCTCATCCACTTTTGGTGGGAGAACAGCAGACGAAAGAACAGTGTCTAGGCTTGGTGGAACAGCAGTCGGACGCACTGGAGCGGAAACCATCTCCAGGGTCCGGTTGGGAGTCTCCGCTGGAACTGCAGACTTGGGATACGAGGAAACTTTGGGACAATCTTTGTAAAAGTGTCCAAAAGCTTTGCGGGTGCTGCAATGAAATTCAGTTAGGAGATCAACATAACGCACCTGCTCAGAACACTTTACTTTAAACTGCACTGGGATCGTGCGAATGCTGTCAGGAGTTGTGAAGAGGACCCGCGCAACGCGACGTATGCCACAAATAGATTTGTCGTCGGGATCTTTTGGAGCTGCTGAGAATGTCTTCACCGAGCCTACAACACGGCCAAGAGTAGAGAGGACGGCATACAACATTGTATTCGTGACTTCCGGCGGCACTGGATAGAATGACACGTTGATAGGTCGCTGCGCTACAGGAGTAGGCTCTAAGAACTGATCACCGAGAGTGAGACCTGTACGTAGGATGGTGGTAGCATATTCAGCTTTACTGAAGTACACCACAACTGTCCCTACCCGCCGGAACATATGAGAAATGGCTTGTGGGTTGAACCTGTTCTTCAGGGCAGTGGAGTACACCTTTAACGGCGTCGCCGGTAAGGCAACAAACACTACACCTTTATCCAAGGCAGAATTAAAGTTAGCACTAGCTGCAGTATCATCAGGAATGTCGAGAGTGATGGTGTTTCCTTCTCGGCGAATATAGGACGTCATGCCCGCCGCTCCGGCGTACTGTGTTGGAGTGGAGTGTATAGGAATAGAAGTAGCAACTGCCTTAGAATAGGTGGTGTAGGATGACTGTTGTGCAGGAATAGAAGGAATGTCATCAGAATCAATGACGTCCATAGCAACGTCAGTAGTAGCAAAGTCAGTAGAAGTTGACGTATTAGAAGAAGTTAGCGAATCGAAGTGAGAAGAGTGTACGGACGTACCGCTAGATGAGGAGAGCATCACCGCCAGTTGGATCGGACAGCGTAGTGACGCCTTTGGAAGAAGAAGTGGAGTGCTTCCAGGAAGTGAGGTCGTTGCTAAGTCCCCCACCACCGGAAGACGCCATTTGCATGGCACCTCAGTGATAAGCAATGACCAGCTCGGTCGGAAATAAACACAACGTAAAAACTCAACTAAAAAATGCACTCACCGGCTCGGGAGTCAAACGGAAAGAAGCACGGTACCTTTATACTTCGTACACACACAAAATTAGAGAACTGAAAGCGCTATATACGTGACTTTAGACACAAAAATGAGGAGCAAAACAAACGAGCTCATGTGCTACGCACATGTCGAGCTTACTAACGTATCCCAGTTGCTTTAAATGGTTTTCAACGCTCGATTTCGATATGTTCAGATTCTAAGTAATCTCTCGTGTCGTTAAACGCCGATTGTATTCAATCAATGCGTTTGTTTTGTCGTCGTCAACTTCGATTGGCCTTCCTGAGCATGGTGCATCATCCACATCAAAATCTCCAGATCGAAATTTCCCAAACCAATTCTGACACTACCGTAGATTTAAGGCATCTTAACCATGCAGATCACGTAACTTTTAACGAGTTTGCACAGCGTTTTTTCCTTTTCGGAATTAATACAGCAAAACGTGACAGCCGCCCCGGTGGCTCAGTGGTCTAAGGCGCTGGCCTCCGATCATTCGTCCTTAAGGGGTCCGGGTTCGAATCCCGGTCAGGCATGGATGTTGTGTTTGTCTTACGGCACTGGCTCTCTCCCTTCCCTGGAACCAGTGACCCTAAATTAGGGACGGGCGACTGCTTATAGCCCATTGAGTTGCTCACGGTGGTCGTTAAACCTCCAATCAAAAAAAAAAAAAAAAAACAAAACGTGACAAAAATGTTCCTTTTGATTGTCTATTTTGAAATCGATGACAAACAAACACTTGTCAAAGAAATTGTGTACTTTCTGTACCTAAAACAAGCTTGAATTGTCAGCTATCACGTTACATAATGAACTTGCGGTTTCAAATGACGTTAGTTACATTTCAAGACACGTTTCTCCATCTATTAGGAGTGCAACTTAATTCTCGGCCACAGCCACGACACGTTGACAGCAAATTATAGCACATAAAATACGTACCTAATCAGAAAAATAATCTCCGTGGTGTTGGATACATTTGACCATCAGTCAGGGAGCTGCCGAATGCCACTGCGGAAAAAAGAGGGCTGTTTCGAGTTGATAAATACTTGTGTGGACCTCCTCGACAAAAGTGAAGTGCGTATCACTCAGGTGATGTTGCAAGGAGCGAAAGAGGTGATAATCCGACGGGGCGAAGTCTGGAGAATGTGCCGGGTAGGACAAAATATCCCATCCCAGGTCGGTGATCGTGTTTAAAGTCGTTTTCGCGGTGCAAGGACGCGCGTTATCCTGAAGCTATAAGACCGACCTTCTGCCCTTGCCGGTGTTTGGCCTTTTCGCCTCCATTGCGTCACTCACACGAATGCGTTGCTGGCAATAACGCTCAGCTTTGACCGTTTCACCAGGTTTGAGCAACTCATAGTGTACGACAGCGCGCTGATCTCACCATATGCACAGCAACAGCTTCCTGGCATAGATATTCGGTTTGGTGGTACTGGTGGTAGGATGACCTGCATAAACCCACGATCTGCGCCGTTTAGGATTATCGTAGAGGATCCACTTCTCATCACAGGTCAAAATCTTGTGGAGGAAATCCTTCTTCTTGAATCTGGAGAGCAAGGACACAGAAACATCGTAGCGCCTAGACGTGTTAACAGCTGTGAGTTGGTGGGGCAACCAACGGCCCTCATTGTGATTCCGTCCAAGCATGTGCAGGCGCTTTGAAATGGCTTGCCGTGTTACTCCGAGTTCCTGGGTGAGCTCTGACTGTTTGCGACAGGGATCCGCGTCCAACAGTTGTTCCAGTTCCCCATTGTAATTTTTATGTGGCTGTCCAGGGCATTCTGCATCACGTAAATCGAAATTTCCCAGTTTAAACCGCTGGAGCCAATTCTTACACTTACTGTAGGACACAGCAGCCTCACACAAAGCAGCACAGATCATCTGCTGGGCTTCCGCGGCATTTTCTTTCAGCTGAAACGCGAACAGGAGGCAGTGCCTCAAATGTTGCTTTTCGAACGACATTGCTTTCACCGTCAACTTTCGTCACTACGGCTGTGAGCGGTTCCGGTTGCCTAGAAAGCTGTTGGATGGCGCTGCAATCAGCCATTATCGCACACAGCTATTTGCATTTGCCGACGTTCTATGATTGCTTGCGTTAAGGGGCCAAGAATTAAGTTACACACCTAGTATGTGTAAAAAACGCAATGACGTTTTGGCCAACCCAATATACTGTATTGAATTGTTTCAGATAGAATGGAAGAGGAAGATGCATTAAACCCAAATTCATATCATTTTCTTATATGAGTTTAAACTTGAACACGGTACATCCGAGGCAGCTCACAACATGAATACAGTATATTGGCAATGCACCGTTAGTGAATGCAACAGTTGCTGAATTCTGGTCTGGCAACATGATCCTCGAAAATGAACCACGCGGTACACCAGAAGGAACTATTGAAGCTGCGGAGTTGGAGGCCTTGATTTATACTGATCCGCGTCAAACGGTGATAAAACGTAGTGAGAAAGTTGTAGTACGTTATGCAACTATAGGTGTGCAGCTTAATTCCCGGCCCCTAACCGCAAAGCGATCATAGTACGTCGGTAAATGCAAATAGCTGTATGCGATAATGGCTGATTGCAGCGCCATCCAACAGCTTTCTTGGCAACTGTAACCGCTCATAGCTGTAGTGACAAAAGGGACGAAAGTTGGCAATACCGTTCGAGAAGCAACATTTGAGGCACTTGTCAGCTGAAAACTGTGACCAGCAAAGGATCTGTGCTGTTTTGGGTGAAGCTGCTGTGTCCTACAGTACGTGTAAGAAGTGGTTACAGTGGTTTAAGCAGGGAAATTTCGATCTCAGTGATGCAGAACGTCCGGAACAGCCACAGAAAGTTGACGATGAGGAACTGGAACAACTGATGGACGCGCATCTCTGTCGCACACAGTCAGAGCTCACCCAGGAACTCGGAGTAACACGGCAACCCATTGCAAAGTGCCTGCACAAGTTTTGACGGATTCATAAGGAGGGCAGTTGGGTGCCCCACCAACTCACAGCTGCGAACAAGTCTAGGCGCTACGATGTTACTGTGTCCTTGCTCTCCAGTTTCAAGAAGAAGGATTTCCTCCCCAAGATTTTGACCTGTGATGAGAAGTGGATCCTCTAAATCCTGGGCTTATCCAGGTCATCCCACCACCAGTACCGCCAAACCGAACATCCATGCCAGGAAGTTGTTGCTGTGCATATGGTGGGATCAGCGCGGTGTCGTACACTATGAGTTGCTCAAACCTGGTGAAACGGTCAATGCTTAGCGTTATTGTCAGGAACTCATTCGTGTGAGGGACGCAATGGAGTCGAAAAGGCCATACACCGGCAAAGGGCAGAAAGTCGGCCCTGTTGCTTCAAGATAACGCGCGTCCTCACACAGCGAAAACGACTTTAAACACGATCACCGACCTGGGATGGAAGATTTTGTCCCACCCGGCGTATTCTACAGACTTCTCACCGTGGGATTATCACCTCTTTTGCTCCCTGCAACATCACCTGAGGGATACGCACTTCATTTCTGTCGAGGAGGTCCGCACAAGTATTTATCAACTCGAAACAGCCCTCTTTGTTCCGCAGTGGCATTCGGCAGCTCCCTGACCGATGGCTCAAATCTATCCAACACGACGGGGATTATTTCCCTGATTAGGTACGAATTCAATTTGCAATAATTTGCTATCAACGTGTCGTGCCTGTGGCCGAGAATTAAGTTGCACACCTAATAACTAGACACTCACCTTAAAGAGTCAAAACACAGTTCTGGATTCGTGCTAACAAGACTTATAAATGACTGCAAGGTGTCCATAATAGACTCTGTTTCTAAGGATGATAGTCTTACTTATATTAATAATTTTTATCTTCGTTTATGAGCAGGAGTTTCAAATCCCACAAAGACATTTCTTTGTCACAATAACAACAACAACTCTTACCCAGACATAAATAACACCTTCATTTTAAGAGATTCATTTTCGCACTCTCGAATTAATGACTAAAGCTGCTTTCACAAGTTTCAGGACGAGTGAACACATTAATGCTGATCTCCGAGGTATTGATTAAACTTTAATAAATGAACATTATGAAAGTGAAAGCGGTCGTTACCAGGAATTTGTTAATTACAGGTGATTTCGTTCTTGCCCCTTCCCATCTGCCTCAATGCCTGATTAATGAGAATTCAGATCGTTATTAAAGAGTCATCTGGTACTAGTCAAAAGCTCTTTTGTTAGTGAAGCTCTGGACATTCGATTCTGTAACGGTAGAAACCTCTTGCTTAAACTTAGTAGATTGGTAATTAAGGATACACCACTCTTCAACCAAGACAAAGAAGAGTACTCTGCTCACATTTTAGGCTTAGCAGAACTTCGCAACATAATTCAGTGTGTTACCCGCTTAAATTTAATCATATCACCAGTATCATATTTATCATAACTGAGGTGATGATGATGTACATCAGAATGTGTTTTGTCTTGTTTGCAGCTATTTTTGGACTATGTAAAAAAACAAGGACGGCTGAACTTTGTTTTATGACGCATAACTGTTTTATTTGGAATAAATTCTTATCCAAAGGAATAGAGGGAATCAGCGCAAGCTTTTCCAATTTCTCAAACCTTTTTTCGTATGGATAATATATGATGTTAATGTCATCAAACAAAGATCTTCGCTCTTTTCACGTTTATAAGTGAGTCACGGAAAAATTCCTATTGGCCGCCACCGGGAGTCGAACCCAGGGTCTTCTAGTTACTCGCCGGATATGCTTCCGCTACACCACAGCGGCCTCGAATTCCTCCAGACTCACACACGCTAACGGCCAAGCCAATTCGACAGGTTGCTTCTTGGAGCCCCGCACAATGCTAGGGATTCACCAAAGATGGTAAGCAGCAACTGAAGAAATAATTAGAAGGCGAATGAATAATTAATACAGACATTTAACGTGGACCAGGAACATCAAACAAAGATATTCGCTCTTTCCACGTTTATAAGTGAGTCACGGAAAAATGTGATTCACTTATAAACGTGGAAAGAGCGTCACGGAAATTTTTTCTTTCCACGTTTATAAAGTGAGTCACGGAATTTGTTTTCCGTGACTCACTCATAAACGTGGAAAGAGCTAATATCTTTGTTTGATAGTCCTGGTCCACGTTAAATTAATGATGTTAATGTCGTTGACTACAGTTTTTATGC
This sequence comes from Macrothele yani, assembly GCA_039090855.1. Classification (NCBI taxonomy): domain Eukaryota; kingdom Metazoa; phylum Arthropoda; class Arachnida; order Araneae; family Macrothelidae; genus Macrothele; species Macrothele yani. The sequence goes on along the minus strand of CM077018.1, from coordinate 59,932,589 downwards.
CGAAACGTCTTTCACCCATACTTTACATAATTTACTGCTTTTCTGGAACATTTACTGAAAATAATTTAGTTAAGTTAAACAGGATCTAAGATCAGGATATAAGGTGAATTACTTTTCTTTGCAGCCATAATGTTTTTCAAAGTACTTAGATCCAGTAAGTTTTAATCATAGAAACGATAACGTAAAGATACACAGGGTGCATAGGCAAGTCCCTTTAACCTGAAATAACTTGCGAACGGGAAGAGGTACAGTTATGCAAGTGAGATAACGGTATAGTAAAATGACTACGCCCGATCGAATGCAACCAATAGCAGCGCCCCTAGTGGCGAAAGGCGGAAGTTAGCTATGGCAAATCGAAAACGAAAAGAGAGAGAGCAAAATTTCCAACTACAAAGTTTTAGAGCATCAATTAATTGCTACAAAATGACATTTGTTTCACACGGATAAAATAAATTGTTGCCTGAATACCCTAAAATGTCCAAAATCGATGCGCGACCTTTTGTGTGAACGTTTGAAACGAACAGGCATAGGTATCAGCAAATACACACAATTTATTGCATAAATGCGTACTTATGTCAATACAGTGTGATGACGTCAGACAAAACAAAAACAAAAAAGGCAAACTGGCGCACAGTGATAAAAAGTTAATGTCGAGTATGTTCGAAGAATTCGCCATTGCCCAAGATACACATTTGTATTCGTGAAAGTAACTCTGCATGCACATTCCTCAGCATGGAAGGTGTCACACTATTGCAAGCATCTGTAACACGACGACGTAGATCCAGCAGACTTGTAGGCGCTGTTGCATACACCTGATTCTTTACGTAACCCCAGAAATCCAAGTTCGCCATTCTCACACAGCGTACGTAGACCTAAACTTCTGATCAGGATACATCCTGCAACTGGTTTTTATATCGTAGGTACGGTACAACGTCACAATCTGCATTCGCATACGGCTATATTTGCGAAATGTAAATATGCAGATTCGAATCGTCGCGCATCGATTTCTGACATTGTAGGGTATTCAGGTAACAATTTATCTTATCCGTGTGAAACAAATGTCGTTTTGTACTAATTAATGGATGCTCTACAACTTTGTAATTGGAAATTTTTGCTCTATCTCTTTTCGTTTTCGATTTGCAATGGCTAACTTTCGCATTTCGCCACTAGGGGCGCTGCTATGCTTGCATCCGATCGGGTGTAGTCGCTTTACTATACCGTAATCTCACTTGCATAACTGTACCTCTCTCCGTTCGCTAGTTATTCCAGGCAAAAGGGACTTTCCTGTGCACCCTGTATATTTAAAGAGTGCCGTTCCATTCAGAGAAAATTAGTTAAATACGCAAATTATTGAATTTTTTGACATTTTTAATCATAACTTTCTTGGAAATTGGGTAGCGGAAAGCAGAGCTTGACGCACAAACATCTGTGGAAAAAATCCATTCAAATTTTTACCTTGGGTAGTCAAATGCTCAAAAAGAATTGCAGCAGGTATCGGCATTTTTGCAGGTCCCGATAAGGCAAAGAAATAGCAGTGTTCAAACTCATAAACTGGAATTTTTAAAAAATATGCAAATAGGAATATTTGGAGACGTGGAATCTCCGTATTTTATATAACTCTTACAATGACATTTTTTTTGATTGGAGGTTTAACGACCACCGTGAGCAACGCAATGGGCTATAAGCGGTCGCCCGTCCCTAATTTAGGGTCAGTGGTTCCAGGGAAGGGAGAGAGCCAGTGCCGTAAGACAAACACAACATCCATGCCTGACCGGGATTCGAACCCGGACCCCTTACGGACGAATGATCAGAGGCCAGCGCCTTAGACCACTGCGCCACCGGGGCGGCTGACATTTTTGAGAAAGACCTTCCGTGAATGCAATTTGGCCGCCCCGGTGGCGCAGTGGTCTAAGCGATGGCCTCTGATCATTCGTCCGAAAGGGGTCTGGGTTCGAATCCCGGTCAGGCATGGATGTTGTGTTTGTCTTACGGCACTGGCTCTCTCCCTTCCCTGGAACCAGTGACCCTAAATTAGGGACGGGCGACTGCTTATAGCCCATTGAGTTGCTCACGGTGGTCGTTAAACCTCCAATTAAAAAAAAAAATGCAATTTGTGCAAGATCAATAATTTATTGAAGAAAGAAAAGACTAGAAATTTTCGGTTCATTAGAATTTATTAATGTTGTCACTCCAGCCAAGAAATTGTTTGCCTTTTTTTTATTGTCATTTAATAATTGCCCGAACAACCTGCGAATTATAGGTGTACAAATATGTTTTAAAGGATTTTTTTGTGTGACGTATACCGCTAATTTACATATCCGACATTACCCCGCGTTGTTTTCATGTGATCGTAACTGGTCCAGAGAATAAAATGTGACACAGAACAGTCAAACGCACTTGCATATCGCTTGGTGAAAGATGAGAAGCGATACTGCATTTATTCGACACTGCATTCGTTACGAATTTGATCAAGGAAAAAGTGCTACAAAAACATGTGCATCGATCTGTTCTGTTCTGGGGGAGAATATTGTATCGAAAAGCACGCGTGAGGTTTGGTTTAAACGGTTTAAAACAGGTGATTTTGATGTTAGCGATCGAAAACGTAGCGGAAGGTTGCACAGGAGGAACTGCAAGCATTGCTGGATGAAGATTCGTCTCAAACGCAAAAAGAACTAGCTGAACAACTGAGGGTAACTCGACAAACTGTTTCCAATCGCGTACGCGCAGTCGGAAAGATTCAGAAGGAAGGCATATGGGTGCCACATAACCTCAGCCAGAGGAACAAGGATGAGCGTGTCATGAGGTGTTTGAATCTGTTGAATAAATAACACAGAAAGTCTTTGCTGTGGAAAATCGTTACGGGTGATGAAACGTGGATATGGTACGACAATCCTAAACGCAAAAAAAAACCCCACTGTATAGACCCCGGTGGAGCAACGACTTCGACACCGAAACGCAATATTCAGTTCTGCTGTGCATCTGGTGGGATATGAAGGGTGTGTTCTATTATGAACTATTGGAACAGGGTCAAACTGTTACTGCTGATTGCTTCAAGCAACAATTGCTGCGATTGAACCAGGAAATCTGTCGGAAACGTCCATTCACAGGCAAAGGATTGCGTCCCGTGAAACTACTGCATGACAACGCTTGTCGCGAAATCGGTCAAGGAAACGTTATTGACGCTTGGCTGGAAAGTTTTGGAGCACACAGCATATAGTCCCTACATAGCTCCTTCAGACTATCATTAATTCCGATCGATGCAACATGGTTTGTCTGCTGTACGGTTCCGGACATGTGACGAAGTGCAAAAATGGGTTGACGACTTCATCGCGTCACACGACGAAGTATTCTTCATGGCTAGAATCCGTCAGCTGGATACCGATGGCGGAAGGTGATAGATAATGACGGCGCATATTTCGATTCGTAAAGGTATTGTTGTTTTCTCTCAAATTGCATGTTGCGTTGTCTTAAAACGATTGAAAACTTATTTGTACACCTAATACTTTATGCAGGAGAAATACGCTGATTGCCACATTCCGTGGGAATTAGAGATAACATTAGCATGTTAGTAAAATCATGTAATGCATTGATTACGATACGCTTTCCAACATACCAGAAATCATTACTCAAGTTATGAGGATAATGGCTGTAGAATAAATCTCGCTCCTATGACCTGACCTTTGACCTCATTTCGATGCTATCCAACAGAACCCGTAAAGTATACTTCCGGAACAACATGATAAAGTTTTGTCTCAATCGAAGCATTTTTACGTAAGTTATAACGCATAAGGGCGATGGAATGGATTCCAATCCTATGTCCTGACCTTTGACCTCATTTCGTCCATTTTCAACAGGATTCGTCCCCAGGTGGTCCCCTACCACATACTGATATTTCATTGAAATCGAACCATATTTACGAAAGTTATGACGCATAAGGGCAATGAAATGCATCCCGCTCCTATGTCCTGACTGTTGACCCCACTTCACCCATTTTCAATAGGGTTCGTCCCAAGATGGTTCCCTAGCACATACTAAACTTTCATTGAAATCGAACCATATTTACGCAAGTTACGACGCATAACGGCAACGGAACGAATCCCGCTCCCATGTCGTAACCTTTTGACCCCATTTTGTTCATTTTCAATATTGTTCGTCCCCAGGTGGTCCCCTACCATATACTAAAATTTCATCGAAATCGAGACATTTTTACGCGAGTTATCGTGCGGAAAGACGGACGGACAGACGGACGGACAGACGGACAAAGCTGGAGCATATACGCTGCTTCAACCTACGGTTGGAAAGCGTAAAAAATCAGTGTGGTACTGCAAGAATAAAAAACAAGAAAGTTGACACCGAATTTTCGGGTGTAATAAGCACGTCTTTTGAATCCGTTCTGACGCAAGTTAAATTTATCAAAGATGTTCAAAGTCAATGGGACCGGTATGGAAAACAATAGATCTGACCAAAGAAAGAAGATTTTCAATCGGGTTTTTAATCCCTCAGATATTGCTGTAAACGGAATCGTGAGCTTACGAACTCTTAGAAACACAGATATCGACAAGAATAAGATGTGACTTTACATCCCCTGGTGGGAAAACCATGCATTATTTTAGGAAGAAAGTATTCTCAAAAGGTTTATCCGTATAAGCGGTATCGGTTGAAGAAAAAAAATTGGTCGAGTTTTCAGGAGCCCAGATTTAGCAACAAATACTTCAGAAGCAGAAATGAACACACATGACTCCTGGTGGCTAAACCATTTTTTTACTAAACATTAGAAATTATATAAAAGATATTTTCCATCAGGTCTTGTATGCGATACAGGAAGAATTTTTCAAATCAGAGCTTTAGGAGCAGAAATAACGCAAAAAACGCAATTTGCCTTTGTGCCCCCTAGCGGAAAGTGTATGATTTACTTGAAAATTTTGAATTTATAGGAAAAGCATTTCGCATCGGAAACACTATCCAACAAAGAAGGAATTTTTCAAATCGTACTCTTAGAAGTAGAGATATTGACAAAAATAAGATATACATCTACGCACCCTGGCGCAGAAATAATGCATTTTTTCAAGAAGAAAATTTTCCTAAAAGGTTTGTCGACATGAGTAGTATCGGTCAACAAACGACGTTTTTTTCAATCGAGAATTTAGAAGCTCATATTTTGCTGCAAATACAACAGAAGCGGAAATCAAGATTTACGCCCCTGGTGGCCAAACTATTTTTTTACAAAAATTAGAAATTATGTGCAAACGACTTCCCATCAGGAGCTGTATCCAGTGCAGAAAGAATTTTTCAAATCGGAGATTTAGAAGCAGAGATATAGGGGGAAACGCAATTTAACGCTACGCCCCCTAGCGGAAAGTCTAATAATTACTTGAAAATTTTGAAATCATATGAACCACATGTCACACTAGAAACACTATCCAACAAAGAAGGAATTTTTCAAATCGGACTCCAACAAGTAGAGATATTGACAAAAATAAGATATACATCTACGTCCTCTGGCGTAGAAACAATGCCCTATTTTAAGAAGAAAATATTCCAAAAAGGTTTATCGATGTGAGGAGCATCAGTCCACGAAAGAATTTTTTCAATCGATATTTTAGAAGCTCCAATTTTAAGGCAAATACATCAGAAGCAAAAATTAACACTTACGTCCCCTGGTGGCCAAAGTATTCTTTACCAAAAATTTGAAATTATATGCAAAAGATTTTCCATTAGAAGATGTAGCCGCTGAAGAAAAAAATTTCAAATCGGAGTTTTAGAAAACGAGTTATCGGGAAAAATGTAATTTACTTTTACGCTCCCTAGCGGAAAATCTATGCGTAATTTGAAAACGTAAATATATTTAAAATACTCTTCGACATAAATGGAATCGAAAGATAAAAAAAAAAAATCAATCGGATGTTTAGAAGCAAATATGTGGAATAAAACGTATTTTTGAATTCGACATCATCTGCATTTACGCCCTCTACCGGCGAAATTGTACATCATAAAAAAAAAACGAAATAAAGGATCATCATTTCTTTTTTTGATTGGAGGTTTAACGACCACCGTGAGCAACTCAATGGGCTATAAGCAGTCGCCCGTCCCTAATTTATGGTCACTGGTTCCAGGGAAGGGAGAGAGCCAGTGCCGTAAGACAAACACAACATCCATGCCTCACCGGGATTCGAACCCGGACCCCTTACGGACGAATGATAAGAGGCCAGCGCCTTAGACCACTGCGCCACCGGGGCGGCGATCATCATTTGCATATTTCAGGCTTCCCAATGCAAAAAGAATTTGTCAAATCGGACAAATAGTTGCTGAGATATCGTGGGTACAGACGGACGGACGGACAAACCGATAACAGAAGCACGATCTTTTTTTACAAAAGACGTGCTAAAAACGGAATGAATTTGGAATATAAAAAAGAAAACATATCTGCAACGTTTCAGTGGCAGAGAAGAAGCCTCCAGTAAAAAAATAAAAAATAAATAAAATGAGATTTACGTTACCCAGGAAGTACATGAATGAAAAGAATGAGGGTGTCGTTTCAAAAGGGATATCATTTTTTATAATCCAAAAAATTTTCCTTTTACTATCCTTTCCTGTACCATTCAAATTGTTTTCTTAATTTCCGCTGGATGTGGTGATCAACGTGATTCTCGAGCACAAGAATAAATAACACGTTGGTTCATAAAAAAATAACATGGTTGCTTCACGTTTTGTCCTCACAACAGCAGCCAGACGTATAAGTAAGGACTGCGGACTCAATGAGGTGTTGAACACACGGAGGTTGTATTGCCCTCCCCCCCCCCATCCCATAAAGCGAGGATAGCCCACCGTAGAGCATCCACGGTTGCCATGAGGGCTAGAGCAAATTTTTCCAATTAGTCACACCAATTTGAAATGGGGTTGAAGCCAGGCTGTAGAGAGGGGCTATTCAAGTGTGGTAAATTCACTTGAATACTTTAAGCCGAAGTAAATTTCTCCACCATTCTTATGCCAGGGGAGGATTTCGAACCCACAACTCTCGGCTCCGGAGCACCGAGTGCTATCCACTATACTACACTGGCATGCGCTCTCATTGAAATCTGCCTTTATCTCATGTGCGTGCTGTGGAGCAGGCACGTCACATATCTCCCCACCCTTCCGAAAGAGGGCCTGGGCCGCTCCGGTGGCACTGGCTCTCTCCCTTCCCTGGAACCAGTGACCCTAAATTAGGAGCGGGCGACTGCTTATAGCCCATTGAGTTGCTCACGGTGGTCGTTAAACCTCCAATCAAAAAAAAAAAAAAAAAAAAAAAAAAAAAAGAGGGCCTGGAGCATGGGCCATGGGTCAACCGGGACATTGGGTCGCAGTAGGCAGTCAGTCATCCGATGAAGAGCGTGCATTTGAGAAATCCGAGACAACTGATTTTTTGATTAGCGGTTTAACGACCACCGTGAGCAGATCAGTGGGCTACAAGCACCCATACAATTTGATGTGTGGAATGTAACATCACAGTGATTGATTTTTTTGAAGCCCTAAAGGCCGCCCCGGTGGCGCAGTGGTCTAAGCGATGGCCTCTGATCATTCGTCCGAAAGGGGTCCGGGTTCGAATCCCGGTGAGGCATGGATGTTGTGTTTGTCTTACGGCACTGGCTCTCTCCCTTCCCTGAAACCAGTGACCCTAAATTAGGGACGGGCGACTGCTTATAGCCCATTGAGTTGCTCACGGTGGTCGTTAAACCTCCAATTAAAAAAAAAAAAAGCCCTGAAGAAAGAATTCTCATTTTTCCTGTCTCGCGGTGTGGAAAGAACATCACACCATTGCGAGATACTCAACAGCCAGGTCATCCTTGAAGTTCGGGCGCCAATATGAAGAAGTAAATTTCTCCATCATTTTTATGCCAGCGGTGGGATTCTAACCCACAACTCTCGGCTCCGGTGCTCAGAGTGTAATCCACTATACTACACTGTCACGCGCTCTCACTGCAATCTGCCGTTATCTCATGTGCATCCTGCGGGGCAGGCACGTCCCAACTTCTGGAACCAATTGGTCGCCACTTGGGATGAATATGGTGTGGCGTTGTCCAGTTGAAAGATGGCATCCTGCCGCCCTGGTGGCGCAGTGGTCTAAGCAAGGGCCTCTGATCATTCGTCCGAAAGGGGTCCGGGTTCGAATCCCGGTGAGGCATGGATGTTGTGTTTGTCTTACGGCACTGGCTCTCTCCCTTCCCTGGAACCAGTGTCCCTAAATTAGGGACGGGCGACTTCTTATAGCACATTGAGTTGCTCACGGTGGTCGTTAAACCTCCAATCAAAAAAAAAAAAAAAAAAAAAAAAAGAGGGCCTGGAGCATGGGCCATGGGTCAATCGGGACATTGGGTCGCAGTAGACAGTCAGTCATCCGATGAAGAACGTGCATTTGAGAAATCCGAGACAATTTATTTTTTGATTAGAGGTTTAACGACCACCGTGAGCAGATCAGTGGGCTACAAGCACCCATACAATTTGATGTGTGGAATGTAACATCACACTGATTGATTTTTTTGAATCCCTGAAGAAGGAATTCTCATTTTTCCTGTCTCGCGGTGTGGAAAGAACATCACACCATTGCGAGATACTTAACAGCCAGGTCATCCTTGAAGTTCGGGCGCCAATAGGAAGAAGTAAATTCCTCCATCATTTTTATGCCAGCGGTGGGATTCTAACCCACAACTCTCGGCTCCGGTGCTCAGAGTGTAATCCACTATACTACACTGTCATGTGCTCTCACTGCTATCTGACGTTATCTCATGTGCATCCTGCGGGGCAGGCACGTCCCAACTTCTAGAACCAATTGGTCGCCACTTGGGATGAATATGGTGTGGCGTTGTCCAGTTGAAAGATGGCATCCCGGTACTGAAAGCGAACCGTTACGAACTTGTGTAGATAGGCGGCGAGGGCGAGGGTACTCATATGCTTTGAACTAATGATGGAGCTCCCGACGGGTACGAGGGGACTCAAGGACCATGTAAATGCATTCTAAACTGTTACTCCGCCCTACCTGCTTGTGCGACTTGAATTTAGCAAGCTGGGTTCATCGCTTTGTATGGTGTACGCTACGTACGCACCCTTCCATCAGCTCGATAGGATTGCAACCCTGATTCGTCAGACAAAATGACGTATTTTCACTCCTCATCACTCGCGTTGCGATACGCATTTGCATACTGAAGCCTAAATCTTTTGATGCCTTGCAATCAACAAGGAGACATGATCAGAGTTGGTTAGGGGTCAACAGTTTCGGACCTGGACGTCATGTAATTGGAGCCGACTGGTCCCGAACCGGACCTGACCCGGACAAATCTCCTTTGAAATACAAATTCGGAACTCAATTTATAATTATTCACACACACACACACACACACACTATTAGCACACAGGTTCAACGCAGTCCGCTGTCCATTGGGAACAGTGGAGGCGCTTATATATTGATAACAAAAAAAAAATAAAAATAAAAATCGGTCCCAAATGAGGGTGTCGAATTTGTATTATACATGTGGAATAGACTATATTTCAGCGACAAAAAGAAAGAAACTCAAATTCGTCATTTCCCTAAATACCTATCAATATGAAATTTCTCAGCTTCCAGTAAAAAGAAAACATGCTGGTATAATATACCAATACAACAACACATCCATCTACTTAGATTTTATAAAACGCCTTTTAGAATTTAAAAATTATAATAATCAAAACAATTACTTACTTTCAGATGATCTTGAATCACAAAAAAAAAAAAAAAAAAAGGATATAATATTAAATTAACTAACTGGCTAACTCGAATACGACAGTATCATCAAATAATATCCCAGTAGCACATGGAAATACGACTACGAGAGTGCTTCGGTAAAATGGCATAAATACGCATGCGCATCCACGCCGTAGCCAGGCCGGAATGAAGGTATACATGAAGGTAGCAATTATGTACAATGGAAACTAAAAAGCAGTAGTATCGGTGAATGCTATTTTTAACATAACCGTAATGTACAAAGAGCTATGTCCCAAAATACACTGCTGGCCACCCAAAATGCAACACCAAGAAGGAAGCATCCGATTGGCCTGAAATTCGCAGCATGCGTCGCCCGCGAGAGGAAATGCAAACGATTAGCATTGCAGGGCATATGCAAATCATGTGCTCCCGGCACACCACCGAGAAGCACTATAAGAAGGGTGCACAGAAGGCGAGGTGTAAGTAGTGGAAGTGTGTTGTGCTACCGGACCTGTGCGTGAGAAGCTTTCTGATGTCTCGTCGTAGAATACGGCAGTCATTTCAGCACGTTTCGGAGTTCGACAAAGGACGAATAGTGGCTTATCGCGACAGCGGTTTATCGTACCGAGACATCGGCGCCCGTGTGGGACGACATCCAGCCACAGTGAGGCGAGTATGGATTCGGTGGGTGCAGGAGGGACGGACGGACCGACGCGAGCGATTGCCGCAGCCGTGGCACACCACCGAACGAGAGGACCGGCATGTTGTGCGGCGGGCATTAACGGCTCGCACCGCCACATCACGATAGTTAGCGCAGAAATGAGGGTGTGTTGCGCAACAACCTATGTCAGCACGTACCGTTCGACGTCGTCTGCAGGAACGGGGACTTGTCGCACGGCGCCCATTGCTCCGATTACCATTGACGTTACACCACCGGCGAGTGCGGCGGCAGTGGGCCGTTGACCGCCGCACCTGGACTACGGAATGACACGACATTGTCTTCTCCGACGAATCCCGCTTTGGCCTGCAACACCACGATGGTCGGATCCACGTGTGGCGGCACCGCGGCGAGAGACTGTATGACGCCTGCATTATGCATTGCCATACCGGTCCGTTGCCTGGTGTTATGGTTTGGGGCACAATTGGATATGACACCCGCACCCCTCTGGTACGTATCGCCGGTACACTCAACAGTCACCGCACCATCTCCGACGTCTTGGAGCCTGTAGTCCTCCCTTACCTGCAGGACCTGCCAGCGGCCACGTTTCAACAGGACAATGCACACCCGCACGTGGCACGCATCGTGCAACAATTCGTCACGGCCCACCAGGTGTCACTGTTGCCGTGGCCTGCTTGTTCTCCCGATTCCTTCGAACACGTCTGGTCGCTGATCGGCAGCCGAATGGCCCGGCAAGCACCACCCGCGTCTACGCATGATGAACTGTGGCAACGTGTGGAAGCAGCCTGGACCGACATACCCCAAGCCTACATCCAAAGCCTCTTTCGTTCGATGCCGCGGCGTATAGCGGCCGTTATTGCCAGCCATAGGGGCCCCACGAACTATTGATGTCTGCGTGTTATACAAGTCACACGGGCCTGTAAAGTCAATTGTTTCATCTTTATATCTGTTGTTATGTGTCCAGTAAATCTGGCTTTGCTATCTCGTGTCCTTCTTGGTGTTGCATTTTGGGTGGCCAGCGGTGTAGATGTTGCTGAAACGTAATTGTAAGATATCTCTGAAAGTGTAACGAAAATAAGAGATTGTAACATTATTGATACATATCTGAAACGTTTTGTGCTGTATGTAAGAGAGTGTGAGCCTTTTATTTTCCTTTGACTTCCTGCCAATTGTTTCCAAAACGTACTGAAAAAACTTCCAGGTTCCGATATAGCTTTCAGAATAAAAGCACAACTGAGAAGTTATGAAATTTATATGCGAAAGAAACTGAAAAGGGAGGTTAAATTGCAGATACACGTCACAAATTAAAGATAACTTAATAAAAATAAGACCATATAGCTGAAAAGCACCTATTGATCAAAGTTTTTCACTAAGTTGCTATGCTCTACGACTAAATGTTTGTTTATTTATGATGTTACTCTATGGATATCCAGTAAAATTTACGAGTGCATCGTTATGACAGTATGACACAACACAGGTACGAATGTTGAAATTTGCAAATACTGTATTTTTCTTCGCATGATCATCAGCGGTGCATAATCCGTAGGCCGTGAAATTCAAGAGGAAAAAATATCCGTAAGATCTGTACCTGCGACGCTGATCTCAAACTGTAAGTTCGCAAAGAAAAGTCGTGATTCACGAGATGACCCAGATTTCCAAATAAATAACGGGGAAAACAAAAGAAACGCTTTTCTAATTAAGTAAAGCTGTCACTTTTAAATGTTTTTCGGCCCCTTTCGAGTGTATAACGTACAAGTCAGTCCGCGCCGAACACCAAATCCCCCACTCCGGAGTAAGTCGCTCTCCCAACTAAGCTACACGGACATGTGCTCTCACTGCTATCTGCCTTTATCTCATGCACGTCACATCTCCTCCCCGAAAGGGGGCCGGGGGCATGGTCCACGGGTCAGCCGAGACCACGTGTCGCTGTAGGCAGCCATCCCACGAAGAACGTGCATTTGAAAAATCCCAGACAATGTTTGGTGTGTGGAACGTAACATGCCACTGATTTATTTTTTCGTAGCACTGAAGAAGGGATTCCCATTTTTCCTGTCACGCCGTGTGGAAAGAACACCACATCACTGCGAGAAGCGTAACAGCCGGGTCCTCCTGGAAGTTCGGGCGCTGATATGACGAAGTAAACTTGTCCATCATTTTTATGCCAAGGGTGGGATTCGAAGCCACAACTCTCGGGTCTGGAGCGCCGAGGGCTATCCACTATACTACACTGGCATGCGCTCTCACTGCTATCTCCCTGTATCTCATGTGCGTCTTGCGGTACAGGTACGTCACAAGTGAATAAGGAGCAACAATCATAAATTCTTTCAATATTACTACAGTGGCATAGTTAGATTCTGTAGTACGCAGTTCCGTAGTTAGACCAGAGGGTCTCGTAGTTACATTCCTTTTTTTTTTTTTTTTTTTTTTTTTTAATTGGAGGTTTAACGACCACCGTGAGCAACTCAGTGGTCTATAAGCGGTCGCCCGTCCTTAATTTAGGGTCACTGGTTCCAGGGAAGGGAGAGAGCCAGTGCCGTAAGACAAACACAACATCCATGCCTGACCGGGATTCGAACCCGGACCCCTTACGGACGAATGATCAGAGGCCAGCGCTTTAGACCACTGCGCCACCGGGACGGCGTTACATTCCTTAGTATGCAGTTACATGGTTAGACCTGTGAGTTTAGCAGTTAGATTCCTTAGTATGCAGTTACATGGTTAGACCTGAGAGTTTAGCAGTTAGATTCCTTAGTATGCAGCTACATGGTTAGACCTGAGAGTTTAGTAGTTAGATTCCTTAGTATGCAGTTACATGGTTAGACCTGAGAGTTCAGTAGTTAGATTCCTTAGTATGCAGTTACATGGTTAGACCTGAGAGTTTAGTAGTTAGATTCCTTAGTATGCAGTTACATGGTTAGATCTGAGAGTTTAGTAGTTAGATTCCTTAGTATGCAGTTACATGGTTAGACCTGAGAGTTTAGCAGTTAGATTCCTTAGTATGCAGTTACATGGTTAGACCTGAGAGTTTAGTAGTTAGATTCCTTAGTATGCAGTTACATGGTTAGACCTGAGAGTTTAGCAGTTAGATTCCTTAGTATGCAGTTACTTGGTTAGACCTGAGAGTTACATGGTTAGACCTGAGAGTTTAGTACTTAGATTCCTTAGTATGCAGTTACATGGTTAGACCTGAGAGTTTAGCAGTCAGATTCCTTAGTATGCAGTTACATGGTTAGACCTGAGAGTTTTAGCAGTTAGATTCCTTAGTATGCAGTTACATGGTTAGACCTGAGAGTTTAGCAGTCAGATTCCTTAGTATGCAGTTACATGGTTAGACCTGAGAGTTTAGTAGTTAGATTCCTTAGTATGCAGTTACATGGTTAGACCTGAGAGTTTAGTAGTGAGATTCCTTAGTATGCAGTTACATGGTTAGACCTGAGAGTTTAGTAGTTAGATTCCTTAGTATGCAGTTACATGGTTAGACCTGAGAGTTTAGCAGTTAGATTCCTTAGTATGCAGTTACATGGTTAGACCTGAGAGTTTAGTAGTTAGATTCCTTAGTATGCAGTTACATGGTTAGACCTGAGAGTTTAGCAGTTAGATTCCTTAGTATGCAGTTACATGGTTAGACCTGAGAGTTTAGTAGTTAGATTCCTTAGTATGCAGTTACATGATTAGACCTGAGAGTTTAGTAGTTAGATTCCTTAGTATGCAGTTACATGGTTAGACCTGAGAGTTTAGTAGTTAGATTCCTTAGTATGCAGTTACATGGTTAGACCTGAGAGTTTAGCAGTTAGATTCCTTAGTATGCAGTTACATGGTTAGACCTGAGAGTTTAGTAGTTAGATTCCTTAGTATGCAGTTACATGGTTAGACCTGAGAGTTTAGTAGTTAGATTCCTTAGTATGCAGTTACATGGTTAGACCTGAGAGTTTAGTAGTTAGATTCCTTAGTATGCAGTTACATGGTTAGACCTGAGAGTTTAGCAGTTAGATTCCTTAGTATGCAGTTACATGGTTAGACCTGAGAGTTTAGTAGTTAGATTCCTTAGTATGCAGTTACATGGTTAGACCTGAGAGTTTAGTAGTTAGATTCCGCCGTATGCAGTTTCTTAGTTAGACCTGACAGTCTCGTAGTTAGATTCCGCAGAATGCAGTTCCGTAGTTAGACCTGACAGTGTCGTAGTTAGATTCCGTAGTTAGACCTGACAGTTTCGTAGTTAGATTCCATAGTACGTAGTTCGGTAGTTAGTCCCTGTAGTTTTATAGTTTGATTCCGTAGCATGCAGTTACGTACAGTTTGACAGTTTCTTTTTTTTTTTTTTTTGATTGGAGGTTTAACGACCACCGTGAGCAACTCAATGGGCTCTGCCGCCCCGGTGGCGCAGTGGTCTAAGGCGTTGGCCTCTGATCATTCGTCCGTAAGGGGTCCGGGTTCGAATCCCGGTGAGGCATGGATGTTGTGTTTGTCTTACGGCACTGGCTCTCTCCCTTCCCTGGAACCAGTGACCCTAAATTAGGGACGGACGACTGCTTATAGCCCATTTTTTTTTTTTTGATTGGAGGTTTAACGACCGCCGTGAGCAACTCAATGGGCTATAAGCAGTCGCCCGTCCCTAATTTAGGGTCACTGGTTCCAGGGAAGGGAGAGAGCCAGTGCCGTAAGACAAACACAACATCCATGCCTCACCGGGATTCGAACCCGGACCCCTTTCGGACGAATGATCAGAGGCCATCGCTTAGACCACTGCGCCACCGGGGCGGCCCCTGACAGTTTCGTAGTTAAATTCCGTAGTGCGCAGTTCCGTAGTCAGACCTGCGGCGCTCACGTACGTGTGTGACGCTGAGCTTCCCGTAGCACGTGATCGTCCGGGCGAGCAAATAGTATCGCCTTTTTTTGCACAGTATTTTCTGTTAAAATGCTCGCGAGTAAAAAAAAGAAAATAAACAACAACTCATTTTTTCAACTTGTTTGCTGACGTCATTTTCTCAACTAGTTTGCTATTGCGTTACGTTTTCGTGAAAGCATTTCTGGTAATTTTCCAAATATACGAACTCTCTTGACAATTATGACGCAATTTTTTTATAAAAAATTGAAGTGCCACAAAAACATTTTTTTAAACATAGGTTTCAAAAGCTGCGAGCATTTTTACTGCAGAGTTGCACGATTTCCTTTAAAGATTCGTTTCCCCTGAAATGCCGCAGGCAGCTAGGTGCCAAGTCGAACCTGGCTTCGCTGCAAATTTTACGTATGTTGATCAATAAAATCGGAAGGGAGATACCGCGTGGGTGAGGCGAAATTTCGACGTCGTTGTATGTAGTTATCTGTAGCTCCTGAAGCAGCTTTTTTTCTCCACAGAAATCCACTAATGCATGAACCATGACATTTTGATCCCCAAGTCCAGAATAAATATCCCTCACCAGTTCATGTTCCTCACTCAAACCCAGTGGTCGAAGCATTCTTTAGGAAGTGTAAGAAAAGTCTCAAACGCTGAGTCATTCGAAATCGCCGTAAAGAAAAAAACAGGAAATATGACACCGAATTTTCCGTTGTAACCAGCACGTCTTCTGAATCCGTTCTGACGCAAATTAAATTTATCAGAGCTAGTGAAAGTCAATGGAAATGGTTGCGAAAACGATCAACCGGTTTTTACAATCCGTAAAACATCCACAAATAGAAACATCTACTCAGTTCTACCAACGGCAAAAAAGCATGTTACGAAAATTAACAAATGGCGCACAAAAAATTTCTCACAGCCCAAGGGAGGTATCAAGGACAAAGAGATCTCCAAATCGAACAGTTAAAAGAAGAAATATTGAAAAGGAAATATGATATAAGTTTACTGTGACGTATATTCTAAATTAACTTTCATTTTAGTTTCTTTTCCTATGTAAGTTTGAGTTTTTCTCCGTTATACTTCCAAACTTAACGTGACATCTTCTCTCTCACGAGAATACTGTAGGCAACACATTTGAGGTCAGAGAGAAAGTGACGTATGACTGTGAAAAGAACGATAGATAAAAAGGACGATACGACAGTTGCTCAGGTGGATCTGTGTGTGTGTATGTGTAGACGTTCGGTTGTTAAGTTAAAGGTGAAATTAACAATTTTAGTGCCATGTTGTGGAGTGCTATTGAATTAGTGCTGGAATAAAAAAAGAATTACCGTAAGTTGATTTTTGTTTATGTTTCGTCTGGCCAACATTCCTTAGTCATGGTTTAGACAAAACATAAAACACATCTTGCTCACGAAAAAGACATTACGTTATACACAGTGCGTCAAAGAATTTTTAAGACTGGCACTAGATTTCAGCGTACGGTGGCGCCACCAGTGTAATCGTGAATGCGTTATAAACCGTGACTATCTGCTTGCTTTCTGCCAAAAGTACTGCGCAGTTGTTAAAGTAACTCAAACGAAACGGGCGTTCATTAGAGAAGTAAAAATTTTTTCATGTTGAATTATTAAGATGGAACAAAGGGCTGTTATTAAATTTAACGCAAAACTTGGTAAAAGTGCCTCGGAAACGTAGCAAATGATAAAACAAGTTTACGGTGAGTTTTGTTTAAGTAGATCAAATGTTTTCCTGTGGCACAAACGTTTTTGGACGGAAGAGAGACCCTAGAAGATGATAAGCATACCGGAAGACCAAGTTCATCTAGGACACCAGAGATTATTGAAAAAATGCGTGATTTCGTGGCAAACAATCGATGTGCGTCACTAAGAATGATGGAAGAGCCTTTAAACATCAACAAAGAAACGATTCGAACCAATCTGCATGAAGATTTGGGCAAAACAAAAGTCTGTGCTAAATTTGTTCCACACACGTTAACCAATGAACAAAAATGAAGGAGAAGTGTACATTGCAGACACATCATTTCAGCCGCTGAAAATGATCCAAACTTCTTAAAATCGATTGTTACAGGTGATGAAACATGGTGTTTTCAATATGATCCTAAAGCAAAGCGACAAAGTACAGAATGGAAGTCAAAAAACTCGCCACAAGCCAAAAAAACAAGAAAAGTTCCATTGAAAATCAAAACAATACTCATTACATTCTTCGATAGTAAGGGTATTATCCACAAAGAATTTGTTCCAAGTCGACAAACAATTACTGGTGAGTTTTATTTAAATGTTTTGGGGCGTTTGAGGGGTAGAATTCGTCGCATTCGTCCAGAATATCGAGATGAAAACAGGTGATGTTTGTTGCACGACAATGCACCCAGCACACCTCACTTCTTGTTCGTAGATTTTTGGTGAAAAATAACGTCTGTGTGTTGAATCATGCACCGTATTCGCCTGATTTAGCACCCTGCGACTTTTCTTTGTTCCCAAAACTTTAAAATGACGTTAAAAGGGTGTTATTTTGATGATATTTCGACCATACAAACAGCTTCGACGCGTGCTTTGGAGGCAATTCCGCACAGTGAACTGGAACAGGCATTCAAATCATTATTAAATCGCTGTAACAAGTGTATTGAGGCCGGAGGGACTTATTTTGAATACAAACCAAGACAAATTATAATTTTTTGTTTCTATTTCATTTACAGACTCAGTCTTAAAAATTCATTGACGCACTGTGTACTACGTATGCTAGTGGAAAAATTGCTCATAATGGAAAAATTGAAAATAGCCGAAAAATATTCTTCATGGGAAATGCTATGCTAAGAGGGAAGAGAACTTTTCAAATACGTCACCCGAAAGCAAAGAGAGCGAAAAAAAGTGTCGCCCTTTACGCACCTACCGAGAAATCTTTGCATTATTTAAAGAGGATAATACTCAACATCTCTGTTGTAGCGAATGGCATACAGTAAAAAAGGAAATTTCTCAGTAATGTTTTTAGAAGCTCCGATAGAGCTGCATATTGAAGTACACATACATCTCCTACCGACAGAAATGTGAACTACAAAAATCCTCATATACTTGGATAAAGTGTTCTACAAGATAAATGGCATCCGGTTTTGAAAGCATTTTTTAAATCGGACATGTAAAAGCAGAGATATTGAGAAAAACAGATTATGCATTTGCGTCCCCCTAGCTGAGAAATTATGCGTTATTTCGAGAAGAATATACTCACACAGAGTTTGCATAGTAGCATCTGACCAAAGAAGAAGTTTTTCAATCGGGTTTAAAGTCCCGAAGATATTGCTGCAAACGAAAACGTGAACTTACGCCCTCTGGTGACATACTTGTGCGTTAAGAGAAAGTTGAAATTACATGAGAAACGTTTTTCAGCAGAAAGGCTGTCCAACAAAGACAGAGTTGTTCAAATCGGACTCTAGAGCTATGGACAAAAATAAGCTATGCATCTACGCCCCCTGGCGGAAAAACATACATTATGTTAAAAAGAAAGTATTCTCGAAAGCTTTTCGACGTGAGCGGTATCGGTCCACGGAAGAATGTTTTCAATCGAACTTTCAGGAGCTCAGACTTTGCTGCAAATACATAAAAGCAGAAATTAACATTTACGCCCCCTGGTGGCCAAACCATTTTTTACCTAATATTAGAAATTATATACAAAATATTTCCCATCAGGGGCTGGGTCGGAAACAGAAATAATTTTTCAAATCGGAGTTTTAAAAGCAGAGATGTCAGGGAAAACGAAATTTACGTTTACGCCCTCTAGAAGAAAGTGTATGAATTACTTCAAAATTTTGAAATTGTATGAAAAATATTTCCCACCGAAAATTATCCAACAAAAAAGGAATTTTTCAAATTCTACTTTTAGAGTCAGAGATATTGATAAAAACTAATATATATATATATATATATATATACAGTATACTTAAGAGCAAAACTGAAGACTAAGGAAAAACTTTAGAATTTAGAACGAAGGTTGCAAAATAACCTGAAAATCAAAACGCGCAACGCAGCAGTTTTGAAAATTCAGAATTCACATTCTATAAAGAAGATACCTAAGCAAAAAAATACATATATAATTTTGACTCACACCTAGTACAACATAGAAAAGGTTATGTATCTACCTGTGTGAGTAAAAGGAGAAAAGATAAAAAAATAAAATAAAACAACTGAATGTAGAAGGTGTCGAGAATACTGAGCCTTGGCTTTATCAAGGACCGGCAAAAACTGCATTTTCTCACTTCCACAAAGACCTAGTTGGAAATGGGTTTCTGCAAGGCCATAGATGCAAGTAACATTCCCACCTAAAATAGTTTAACAAATATATATATGTCATGTCCTCCGTAGAGTTGCATGACCTAGCACTAGTTAACAATTTCGCTTGCATCCATTAACCTTCCTGGCCCGACCCATGCTCTTCATCTGTTACTATTAAACAGAGAGAAGAAGATTAAAGAGAACTCAAGCTGTGAGAGTGACATAATAATTAGAAATGATTTTCAGCCATAACGAAATTCCAAGTTCGTTTGAGAGAGAATTTAAACCTGAAAATCGATGCAAAAGAAATCCAAATTTTTAAATTGCAATTAAAAAAGGAAATATTAATTTTTAACGAACAGATTTTTGAAAGAAAACTTGAGTCTAAAACCCCCTACTCTACAACTTATGACAGCACGAAAATGAGAATAAGTTAAAGATAATAATTAACTAAAGAAAACTTTGTGAAAGTTATATACCTTAAACAGTTAGTTGCAATATGTACAAAGTATTTCAGCAGTGCTTTAAGTGCATAATTAATTAGTTATTAAGAACTTAACTACTTTGAAAAAACAGCGTATAGACAGCGCATAGAAAAGGAACAAGCTTAGCCATCTTCTGTTCCTAGGTACCCCAAAAGAAGCTCAAAGTTACAGAGAAAAGAAAGAGTTAAAACCCGCAAAAATGTTAACAGACAAACCAATGCCTAAAAGCTGAAAAGCTAAAAAACGACAGAGAAAAAGTACATGAAGTACAAACATTGAACTTATAAAACCTAGAACCCAAAAACAGGGAAGAGAGCTTACCTCTTGTGTGACAAAAAGCATTTCTCCTCACAAGAGAAGAACATGGCTGACCTCTTCCGCCACTCCCTAGACGCTGGGGGGCAGTGAGGGTGGGGCTGATGGCCTCCTCATGCAGCAAGAAACCAACGCGCGGAGATTTTAACCAGAGAAAAAAATATATAAACTTAAGACTGTGGATCTGTATGATCAGAAAGAGCAGAATTAACTCTCCAGAATACATGAGAAATATTATAAAATACACGAGCAGTGTATTTAATAATCTTTGCATGTATTAAATCACCTTAGTGAGCCTCTATAGATTAATCAGAATCTTATTAATTTTAAAGTTGGTTTTACTATTTTTAGTATAGCTATCCTAGTGATGAATAACTAGTTTTCTTTTTTATTTGTTTTTATTTTCTTTTATAAACAGATTTTTAAGCTTTTTTTGTGATTTTGTTTATATTATTTAATTTTTTGTTTTAATAGGACCGTCATATCCATAGCACTAAGGTTCCTTTAGGTAGTTAATAGGCATCCTCTAGCCAACTTCCTTACGGCTTTGATTGGTCAGAATCATATTATTAACTGTGTAGAAAATTAAAGCAGATCTGCCAACCTTACTCTATTATTCAGAATAATTTTTCTTAAAGTTCTTTTGATGAAAGAAGAAGGAATTTCGTTCTCTAGAAAACTTTCTAATAGTATATTAATGTGGTAATTGAAGTCCAAATTGTTGCTGCAAATTCTTGAAATTCTTAGGACCTGAGAAATTAGTACATTCTCAATTACTTTGGTTGAAATGTTATTATTCCAGTGTAGATATTTAATTACTTTGAAAGGAAAATTAACTCTTTTATCAAAGAGGCTAATAGATGGGTTACCTCTGTTGAGCTTAATGCTTAAGTCTAGGAACTCAAGTTCCTGATTACTGTGGTTGGTTTTACATAAATTAAGAGAGCTAGGATAGATATTATCAAAATCACTCTCTATAACTTCTGAATTATTGATACACAGCAGATCATCAATATATCTAAAAGTGTAAAGGTAGTTATCTGAGCAGGTGGGGTGATTTTTAATGAATTTATATTCCTTAAAGAACAGGAATAGATTAGCGATATTCGTGGATGTTGATGTTCCCATGGGAATACCGTTCACTTGCTTATAGAGAGTATTATTATATAAGATATGGTTATTTTTTATGCAGCAATTGAGATAAGAGTTCCAAGTTCCTACATCAACAAATTGGTTAAGTTTAAATTCTGCATACAGCTCTTTAAAGGTAGTGATTATATCTGATAGAGGCAGATTAGTATATAGGTTTTCAAAATCATAACTATTAATATCTAGGGGATAAACTTTGAGTATAGTAGAAATTACTTCTGCATTATTATTAATAATCCAAAAATCTCTGTACATCAAGTTAGAACAGTTTCTAATGTGTTTCAAAACCTTCTTTAAGACATCTTCAAAAGCAAGATCTATTTTCTTTTTATGACTCCTTACTCCACTAGTTATGAACCTGAACTTCACAGGATCCTTATGAAACTTAACCGTTGCAAAAAGAAATGGAAATTCAGGCTCATATCTTCTAGTTTGTGGAATTTTAAGTTTCTTGAAGAATGCCTTAAACCGATTTTCTAACTGCTTGGTAGAATAACTTACGGGCTCGTATGTTACTCTATTATTGAGTTCCATAGTTAACAATTCAAAATAGAACTTCTTACAGATAATTGCAAAATTATTGCTAGCTTTATCCGTAGTGGTAAAAATAAATTGGTCTTGTAGTTTGGAGAGTGACCTTTTAGCTTCTCCAGAGAAAAAGAGATTTCTGTCGAAACAAAAGTCCAGACCTGCCAACTCACCGGTGAAGCTATTGATTATATTATATTTCCATTCTGCGAAGGCCTCAATAGGCTGATTGTACGTTAAACTGGTTTTTACGACGTACCTATTAACATCTTGAGTGAAGCTCTCAAGAATCCTTTCTTTGGAAATTGTGAAGGAAGGTCTGAATTTAGAGCCATACTCTAATAAATTCCTAAGCTTTTCATTTTCAACAAAACTCAAGTTTCCGGTGATAATATGGTTGTAATTCTTATCATAGTGAACTGTTTCTTTATGTTCATCACAAGAACATGTAGTAATTACAGGAATGTAGCTCGAAGAGTTAAGTTTGTAGTTTTTAACTATTGACCCTAAGGTCTTAACATAATTAAAACTTACAATAGACTGGTGCCTGTGGATGGGAAAAAAATTGCATTATTGTAGAACAGCTTCCTAACATTGAGATTATCGTAGGCTTTATTTAGGAACCTGATGGTAACAAAATTACTGGAAAATTCTTTAAGAGAAATTTTATCTTTAAGAATATGTTTAAGAATGTCCAGAACCAAAGCAAAAACATGCTTATCAACATGGTCAGCAGTTTCATTCCAGAATTTGAAAAAACTTTTAAGGACAGAGTGCTTGAAGGACTTGAGAATTTTGTAAGTATTTTTAACAAAATTAGTGCCAGTTTTAAAGCTTTCCAGAGTTTTTAGCAGGTTAGCAAAATCAACTTTGCTTGATGTGCGAAATAACCTCTGTCCTCTATTACCTCTAGAGCAGCTCTTATTATTAACAAGAAAGAAGAGTTCACGAATTGAAAATTTATGCTGATTATGCTTATTGTCAGATAGAGTGGAATTAAGGCCATAGGGATAAAGAGACTGATGCTGCAAAATTTCAAGGGATTCAGTTTCTAGCCGAGCATAGAGGTCAGGGATAATATGTAGTACCTCTATTTTCACTTTGTCAAAACCATGAGTATGGAAATGCTCTAATTCAAAGGTAGAGTACTGGTTGGCGTTTGTGGAGGGGTTCACTCCTGAATTAGAGAACTTGTTTACAAGAGATCTGTGACCATTAATCCTAAGATGAAGAGGATTTTTACTTTGGCCAATATAGCTAAGGTTGCAGACAGTACAGGTGAGCTTATAGATGGTATTGTAGGCTTTGCAAAACTTGTTGGAGCAATTATCCTCAACAGAAGAATACAGGTTAGGATCTGCAGATTTACATGTCAAACAACGTTTGTCATTTCATAACTTTAGATTACCTTTGCCAGCGAGTTCATACACTATGGGAAAGGGTGCTAGCCTAACCGAGCGGGAGGACTTAAAATATCTGAGCTGACCTCCAATCCTTTCATCGTCCTTAGAACTCCACTTGGGCCAAAACATACAAATTCTGAGCAAACCAACTAGGAAAAACTTTTTAGAAATAAGCAGTCCAAGAAAAGACCAAACTCGAGTATAAACTACACTCCAAAAAGCCGCATCCAAAACATACTAAAAATAAAAATAAAAATAAAAAATAGAAAATGAAAGAAACCTCAAATAAAAAATAGTAATAAAAAAAGTAATAATAAAACATTTCAACTAGAATTTGCGCATGAGCTGCTAAATAATAAATTGAAATTAGTTACTTAAGAGCAAAACTGAAGACTAAGGAAAAACTTTAGAATTTAGAACGAAGGTTGCAAAATAACCTGAAAATCAAAACGCGCAACGCAGCAGTTTTGAAAATTCAGAATTCACATTCTATAAAGAAGATACCTAAGCAAAAAAATACATATATAATTTTGACTCACACCTAGTACAACATAGAAAAGGTTATGTATCTACCTGTGTGAGTAAAAGGAGAAAAGATAAAAAAATAAAATAAAACAACTGAATGTAGAAGGTGTCGAGAATACTGAGCCTTGGCTTTATCAAGGACCGGCAAAAACTCTGCATTTTCTCACTTCCACAAAGACCTAGTTGGAAATGGGTTTCTGCAAGGCCATAGATGCAAGTAACATTCCCACCTAAAATAGTTTAACAAATATATATATGTCATGTCCTCCGTAAAGTTGCATGACCTAGCACTAGTTAACAATTTCGCTTGCATCCATTAACCTTCCTGGCCCGACCCATGCTCTTCATCTGTTACTATTAAACAGAGAGAAGAAGATTAAAGAGAACTCAAGCTGTGAGAGTGACATAATAATTAGAAATGATTTTCAGCCATAACGAAATTCCAAGTTCGTTTGAGAGAGAATTTAAACCTGAAAATCGATGCAAAAGAAATCCAAATTTTTAAATTGCAATTAAAAAAGGAAATATTAATTTTTAACGAACAGATTTTTGAAAGAAAACTTGAGTCTAAAACCCCCTACTCTACAACTTATGACAGCACGAAAACGAGAATAAGTTAAAGATAATAATTAACTAAAGAAAACTTTGTGAAAGTTATATACCTTAAACAGTTAGTTGCAATATGTACAAAGTATTTCAGCAGTGCTTTAAGTGCATAATTAATTAGTTATTAAGAACTTAACTACTTTGAAAAAACAGCGTATAGACAGCGCATAGAAAAGGAACAAGCTTAGCCATCTTCTGTTCCTAGGTACCCCAAAAGAAGCTCAAAGTTACAGAGAAAAGAAAGAGTTAAAACCCGCAAAAATGTTAACAGACAAACCAATGCCTAAAAGCTGAAAAGCTAAAAAACGACAGAGAAAAAGTACATGAAGTACAAACATTGAACTTATAAAACCTAGAACCCAAAAACAGGGAAGAGAGCTTACCTCTTGTGTGACAAAAAGCATTTCTCCTCACAAGAGAAGAACATGGCTGACCTCTTCCGCCACTCCCTAGACGCTGGGGGGCAGTGAGGGTGGGGCTGATGGCCTCCTCATGCAGCAAGAAACCAACGCGCGGAGATTTTAACCAGAGAAAAAAAAATATATAAACTTAAGACTGTGGATCTGTATGATCAGAAAGAGCAGAATTAACTCTCCAGAATACATGAGAAATATTATAAAATACACGAGCAGTGTATTTAATAATCTTTGAATGTATTAAATCACCTTAGTGAGCCTCTATAGATTAATCAGAATCTTATTAATTTTAAAGTTGGTTTTACTATTTTTAGTATAGCTATCCTAGTGATGAATAACTAGTTTTCTTTTTTATTTGTTTTTATTTTCTTTTATAAACAGATTTTTAAGCTTTTTTTGTGATTTTGTTTATATTATTTAATTTTTTGTTTTAATAGGACCGTCATATCCATAGCACTAAGGTTCCTTTAGGTAGTTAATAGGCATCCTCTAGCCAACTTCCTTACGGCTTTGATTGGTCAGAATCATATTATTAACTGTGTAGAAAATTAAAGCAGATCTGCCAACCTTACTCTATTATTCAGAATAATTTTTCTTAAAGTTCTTTTGATGAAAGAAGAAGGAATTTCGTTCTCTAGAAAACTTTCTAATAGTATATTAATGTGGTAATTGAAGTCCAAATTGTTGCTGCAAATTCTTGAAATTCTTAGGACCTGAGAAATTAGTACATTCTCAATTACTTTGGTTGAAATGTTATTATTCCAGTGTAGATATTTAATTACTTTGAAAGGAAAATTAACTCTTTTATCAAAGAGGCTAATAGATGGGTTACCTCTGTTGAGCTTAATGCTTAAGTCTAGGAACTCAAGTTCCTGATTACTGTGGTTGGTTTTACATAAATTAAGAGAGCTAGGATAGATATTATCAAAATCACTCTCTATAACTTCTGAATTATTGATACACAGCAGATCATCAATATATCTAAAAGTGTAAAGGTAGTTATCTGAGCAGGTGGGGTGATTTTTAATGAATTTATATTCCTTAAAGAACAGGAATAGATTAGCGATATTCGTGGATGTTGATGTTCCCATGGGAATACCGTTCACTTGCTTATAGAGAGTATTATTATATAAGATATGGTTATTTTTTATGCAGCAATTGAGATAAGAGTTCCAAGTTCCTACATCAACAAATTGGTTAAGTTTAAATTCTGCATACAGCTCTTTAAAGGTAGTGATTATATCTGATAGAGGCAGATTAGTATATAGGTTTTCAAAATCATAACTATTAATATCTAGGGGATAAACTTTGAGTATAGTAGAAATTACTTCTGCATTATTATTAATAATCCAAAAATCTCTGTACATCAAGTTAGAACAGTTTCTAATGTGTTTCAAAACCTTCTTTAAGACATCTTCAAAAGCAAGATCTATTTTCTTTTTATGACTCCTTACTCCACTAGTTATGAACCTGAACTTCACAGGATCCTTATGAAACTTAACCGTTGCAAAAAGAAATGGAAATTCAGGCTCATATCTTCTAGTTTGTGGAATTTTAAGTTTCTTGAAGAATGCCTTAAACCGATTTTCTAACTGCTTGGTAGAATAACTTACGGGCTCGTATGTTACTCTATTATTGAGTTCCATAGTTAACAATTCAAAATAGAACTTCTTACAGATAATTGCAAAATTATTGCTAGCTTTATCCGTAGTGGTAAAAATAAATTGGTCTTGTAGTTTGGAGAGTGACCTTTTAGCTTCTCCAGAGAAAAAGAGATTTCTGTCGAAACAAAAGTCCAGACCTGCCAACTCACCGGTGAAGCTATTGATTATATTATATTTCCATTCTGCGAAGGCCTCAATAGGCTGATTGTACGTTAAACTGGTTTTTACGACGTACCTATTAACATCTTGAGTGAAGCTCTCAAGAATCCTTTCTTTGGAAATTGTGAAGGAAGGTCTGAATTTAGAGCCATACTCTAATAAATTCCTAAGCTTTTCATTTTCAACAAAACTCAAGTTTCCGGTGATAATATGGTTGTAATTCTTATCATAGTGAACTGTTTCTTTATGTTCATCACAAGAACATGTAGTAATTACAGGAATGTAGCTCGAAGAGTTAAGTTTGTAGTTTTTAACTATTGACCCTAAGGTCTTAACATAATTAAAACTTACAATAGACTGGTGCCTGTGGATGGGAAAAAAAATTGCATTATTGTAGAACAGCTTCCTAACATTGAGATTATCGTAGGCTTTATTTAGGAACCTGATGGTAACAAAATTACTGGAAAATTCTTTAAGAGAAATTTTATCTTTAAGAATATGTTTAAGAATGTCCAGAACCAAAGCAAAAACATGCTTATCAACATGGTCAGCAGTTTCATTCCAGAATTTGAAAAAACTTTTAAGGACAGAGTGCTTGAAGGACTTGAGAATTTTGTAAGTATTTTTAACAAAATTAGTGCCAGTTTTAAAGCTTTCCAGAGTTTTTAGCAGGTTAGCAAAATCAACTTTGCTTGATGTGCGAAATAACCTCTGTCCTCTATTACCTCTAGAGCAGCTCTTATTATTAACAAGAAAGAAGAGTTCACGAATTGAAAATTTATGCTGATTATGCTTATTGTCAGATAGAGTGGAATTAAGGCCATAGGGATAAAGAGACTGATGCTGCAAAATTTCAAGGGATTCAGTTTCTAGCCGAGCATAGAGGTCAGGGATAATATGTAGTACCTCTATTTTCACTTTGTCAAAACCATGAGTATGGAAATGCTCTAATTCAAAGGTAGAGTACTGGTTGGCGTTTGTGGAGGGGTTCACTCCTGAATTAGAGAACTTGTTTACAAGAGATCTGTGACCATTAATCCTAAGATGAAGAGGATTTTTACTTTGGCCAATATAGCTAAGGTTGCAGACAGTACAGGTGAGCTTATAGATGGTATTGTAGGCTTTGCAAAACTTGTTGGAGCAATTATCCTCAACAGAAGAATACAGGTTAGGATCTGCAGATTTACATGTCAAACAACGTTTGTCATTTCATAACTTTAGATTACCTTTGCCAGCGAGTTCATACACTATGGGAAAGGGTGCTAGCCTAACCGAGCGGGAGGACTTAAAATATCTGAGCTGACCTCCAATCCTTTCATCGTCCTTAGAACTCCACTTGGGCCAAAACATACAAATTCTGAGCAAACCAACTAGGAAAAACTTTTTAGAAATAAGCAGTCCAAGAAAAGACCAAACTCGAGTATAAACTACACTCCAAAAAGCCGCATCCAAAACATACTAAAAATAAAAATAAAAATAAAAAATAGAAAATGAAAGAAACCTCAAATAAAAAATAGTAATAAAAAAAGTAATAATAAAACATTTCAACTAGAATTTGCGCATGAGCTGCTAAATAATAAATTGAAATTAGTTACTTAAGAGCAAAACTGAAGACTAAGGAAAAACTTTAGAATTTAGAACGAAGGTTGCAAAATAACCTGAAAATCAAAACGCGCAACGCAGCAGTTTTGAAAATTCAGAATTCACATTCTATAAAGAAGATACCTAAGCAAAAAAATACATATATAATTTTGACTCACACCTAGTACAACATAGAAAAGGTTATGTATCTACCTGTGTGAGTAAAAGGAGAAAAAGATAAAAAAATAAAATAAAACAACTGAATGTAGAAGGTGTCGAGAATACTGAGCCTTGGCTTTATCAAGGACCGGCAAAAACTCTGCATTTTCTCACTTCCACAAAGACCTAGTTGGAAATGGGTTTCTGCAAGGCCATAGATGCAAGTAACATTCCCACCTAAAATAGTTTAACAAATATATATATGTCATGTCCTCCGTAAAGTTGCATGACCTAGCACTAGTTAACAATTTCGCTTGCATCCATTAACCTTCCTGGCCCGACCCATGCTCTTCATCTGTTACTATTAAACAGAGAGAAGAAGATTAAAGAGAACTCAAGCTGTGAGAGTGACATAATAATTAGAAATGATTTTCAGCCATAACGAAATTCCAAGTTCGTTTGAGAGAGAATTTAAACCTGAAAATCGATGCAAAAGAAATCCAAATTTTTAAATTGCAATTAAAAAAGGAAATATTAATTTTTAACGAACAGATTTTTGAAAGAAAACTTGAGTCTAAAACCCCCTACTCTACAACTTATGACAGCACGAAAACGAGAATAAGTTAAAGATAATAATTAACTAAAGAAAACTTTGTGAAAGTTATATACCTTAAACAGTTAGTTGCAATATGTACAAAGTATTTCAGCAGTGCTTTAAGTGCATAATTAATTAGTTATTAAGAACTTAACTACTTTGAAAAAACAGCGTATAGACAGCGCATAGAAAAGGAACAAGCTTAGCCATCTTCTGTTCCTAGGTACCCCAAAAGAAGCTCAAAGTTACAGAGAAAAGAAAGAGTTAAAACCCGCAAAAATGTTAACAGACAAACCAATGCCTAAAAGCTGAAAAGCTAAAAAACGACAGAGAAAAAGTACATGAAGTACAAACATTGAACTTATAAAACCTAGAACCCAAAAACAGGGAAGAGAGCTTACCTCTTGTGTGACAAAAAGCATTTCTCCTCACAAGAGAAGAACATGGCTGACCTCTTCCGCCACTCCCTAGACGCTGGGGGGCAGTGAGGGTGGGGCTGATGGCCTCCTCATGCAGCAAGAAACCAACGCGCGGAGATTTTAACCAGAGAAAAAAAAATATATAAACTTAAGACTGTGGATCTGTATGATCAGAAAGAGCAGAATTAACTCTCCAGAATACATGAGAAATATTATAAAATACACGAGCAGTGTATTTAATAATCTTTGAATGTATTAAATCACCTTAGTGAGCCTCTATAGATTAATCAGAATCTTATTAATTTTAAAGTTGGTTTTACTATTTTTAGTATAGCTATCCTAGTGATGAATAACTAGTTTTCTTTTTTATTTGTTTTTATTTTCTTTTATAAACAGATTTTTAAGCTTTTTTTGTGATTTTGTTTATATTATTTAATTTTTTGTTTTAATAGGACCGTCATATCCATAGCACTAAGGTTCCTTTAGGTAGTTAATAGGCATCCTCTAGCCAACTTCCTTACGGCTTTGATTGGTCAGAATCATATTATTAACTGTGTAGAAAATTAAAGCAGATCTGCCAACCTTACTCTATTATTCAGAATAATTTTTCTTAAAGTTCTTTTGATGAAAGAAGAAGGAATTTCGTTCTCTAGAAAACTTTCTAATAGTATATTAATGTGGTAATTGAAGTCCAAATTGTTGCTGCAAATTCTTGAAATTCTTAGGACCTGAGAAATTAGTACATTCTCAATTACTTTGGTTGAAATGTTATTATTCCAGTGTAGATATTTAATTACTTTGAAAGGAAAATTAACTCTTTTATCAAAGAGGCTAATAGATGGGTTACCTCTGTTGAGCTTAATGCTTAAGTCTAGGAACTCAAGTTCCTGATTACTGTGGTTGGTTTTACATAAATTAAGAGAGCTAGGATAGATATTATCAAAATCACTCTCTATAACTTCTGAATTATTGATACACAGCAGATCATCAATATATCTAAAAGTGTAAAGGTAGTTATCTGAGCAGGTGGGGTGATTTTTAATGAATTTATATTCCTTAAAGAACAGGAATAGATTAGCGATATTCGTGGATGTTGATGTTCCCATGGGAATACCGTTCACTTGCTTATAGAGAGTATTATTATATAAGATATGGTTATTTTTTATGCAGCAATTGAGATAAGAGTTCCAAGTTCCTACATCAACAAATTGGTTAAGTTTAAATTCTGCATACAGCTCTTTAAAGGTAGTGATTATATCTGATAGAGGCAGATTAGTATATAGGTTTTCAAAATCATAACTATTAATATCTAGGGGATAAACTTTGAGTATAGTAGAAATTACTTCTGCATTATTATTAATAATCCAAAAATCTCTGTACATCAAGTTAGAACAGTTTCTAATGTGTTTCAAAACCTTCTTTAAGACATCTTCAAAAGCAAGATCTATTTTCTTTTTATGACTCCTTACTCCACTAGTTATGAACCTGAACTTCACAGGATCCTTATGAAACTTAACCGTTGCAAAAAGAAATGGAAATTCAGGCTCATATCTTCTAGTTTGTGGAATTTTAAGTTTCTTGAAGAATGCCTTAAACCGATTTTCTAACTGCTTGGTAGAATAACTTACGGGCTCGTATGTTACTCTATTATTGAGTTCCATAGTTAACAATTCAAAATAGAACTTCTTACAGATAATTGCAAAATTATTGCTAGCTTTATCCGTAGTGGTAAAAATAAATTGGTCTTGTAGTTTGGAGAGTGACCTTTTAGCTTCTCCAGAGAAAAAGAGATTTCTGTCGAAACAAAAGTCCAGACCTGCCAACTCACCGGTGAAGCTATTGATTATATTATATTTCCATTCTGCGAAGGCCTCAATAGGCTGATTGTACGTTAAACTGGTTTTTACGACGTACCTATTAACATCTTGAGTGAAGCTCTCAAGAATCCTTTCTTTGGAAATTGTGAAGGAAGGTCTGAATTTAGAGCCATACTCTAATAAATTCCTAAGCTTTTCATTTTCAACAAAACTCAAGTTTCCGGTGATAATATGGTTGTAATTCTTATCATAGTGAACTGTTTCTTTATGTTCATCACAAGAACATGTAGTAATTACAGGAATGTAGCTCGAAGAGTTAAGTTTGTAGTTTTTAACTATTGACCCTAAGGTCTTAACATAATTAAAACTTACAATAGACTGGTGCCTGTGGATGGGAAAAAAATTGCATTATTGTAGAACAGCTTCCTAACATTGAGATTATCGTAGGCTTTATTTAGGAACCTGATGGTAACAAAATTACTGGAAAATTCTTTAAGAGAAATTTTATCTTTAAGAATATGTTTAAGAATGTCCAGAACCAAAGCAAAAACATGCTTATCAACATGGTCAGCAGTTTCATTCCAGAATTTGAAAAAACTTTTAAGGACAGAGTGCTTGAAGGACTTGAGAATTTTGTAAGTATTTTTAACAAAATTAGTGCCAGTTTTAAAGCTTTCCAGAGTTTTTAGCAGGTTAGCAAAATCAACTTTGCTTGATGTGCGAAATAACCTCTGTCCTCTATTACCTCTAGAGCAGCTCTTATTATTAACAAGAAAGAAGAGTTCACGAATTGAAAATTTATGCTGATTATGCTTATTGTCAGATAGAGTGGAATTAAGGCCATAGGGATAAAGAGACTGATGCTGCAAAATTTCAAGGGATTCAGTTTCTAGCCGAGCATAGAGGTCAGGGATAATATGTAGTACCTCTATTTTCACTTTGTCAAAACCATGAGTATGGAAATGCTCTAATTCAAAGGTAGAGTACTGGTTGGCGTTTGTGGAGGGGTTCACTCCTGAATTAGAGAACTTGTTTACAAGAGATCTGTGACCATTAATCCTAAGATGAAGAGGATTTTTACTTTGGCCAATATAGCTAAGGTTGCAGACAGTACAGGTGAGCTTATAGATGGTATTGTAGGCTTTGCAAAACTTGTTGGAGCAATTATCCTCAACAGAAGAATACAGGTTAGGATCTGCAGATTTACATGTCAAACAACGTTTGTCATTTCATAACTTTAGATTACCTTTGCCAGCGAGTTCATACACTATGGGAAAGGGTGCTAGCCTAACCGAGCGGGAGGACTTAAAATATCTGAGCTGACCTCCAATCCTTTCATCGTCCTTAGAACTCCACTTGGGCCAAAACATACAAATTCTGAGCAAACCAACTAGGAAAAACTTTTAGAAATAAGCAGTCCAAGAAAAGACCAAACTCGAGTATAAACTACACTCCAAAAAGCCGCATCCAAAACATACTAAAAATAAAAATAAAAATAAAAAATAGAAAATGAAAGAAACCTCAAATAAAAAATAGTAATAAAAAAAGTAATAATAAAACATTTCAACTAGAATTTGCGCATGAGCTGCTAAATAATAAATTGAAATTAGTTACTTAAGAGCAAAACTGAAGACTAAGGAAAAACTTTAGAATTTAGAACGAAGGTTGCAAAATAACCTGAAAATCAAAACGCGCAACGCAGCAGTTTTGAAAATTCAGAATTCACATTCTATAAAGAAGATACCTAAGCAAAAAAATACATATATAATTTTGACTCACACCTAGTACAACATAGAAAAGGTTATGTATCTACCTGTGTGAGTAAAAGGAGAAAAGATAAAAAAATAAAATAAAACAACTGAATGTAGAAGGTGTCGAGAATACTGAGCCTTGGCTTTATCAAGGACCGGCAAAAACTCTGCATTTTCTCACTTCCACAAAGACCTAGTTGGAAATGGGTTTCTGCAAGGCCATAGATGCAAGTAACATTCCCACCTAAAATAGTTTAACAAATATATATATGTCATGTCCTCCGTAAAGTTGCATGACCTAGCACTAGTTAACAATTTCGCTTGCATCCATTAACCTTCCTGGCCCGACCCATGCTCTTCATCTGTTACTATTAAACAGAGAGAAGAAGATTAAAGAGAACTCAAGCTGTGAGAGTGACATAATAATTAGAAATGATTTTCAGCCATAACGAAATTCCAAGTTCGTTTGAGAGAGAATTTAAACCTGAAAATCGATGCAAAAGAAATCCAAATTTTTAAATTGCAATTAAAAAAGGAAATATTAATTTTTAACGAACAGATTTTTGAAAGAAAACTTGAGTCTAAAACCCCCTACTCTACAACTTATGACAGCACGAAAACGAGAATAAGTTAAAGATAATAATTAACTAAAGAAAACTTTGTGAAAGTTATATACCTTAAACAGTTAGTTGCAATATGTACAAAGTATTTCAGCAGTGCTTTAAGTGCATAATTAATTAGTTATTAAGAACTTAACTACTTTGAAAAAACAGCGTATAGACAGCGCATAGAAAAGGAACAAGCTTAGCCATCTTCTGTTCCTAGGTACCCCAAAAGAAGCTCAAAGTTACAGAGAAAAGAAAGAGTTAAAACCCGCAAAAATGTTAACAGACAAACCAATGCCTAAAAGCTGAAAAGCTAAAAAACGACAGAGAAAAAGTACATGAAGTACAAACATTGAACTTATAAAACCTAGAACCCAAAAACAGGGAAGAGAGCTTACCTCTTGTGTGACAAAAAGCATTTCTCCTCACAAGAGAAGAACATGGCTGACCTCTTCCGCCACTCCCTAGACGCTGGGGGGCAGTGAGGGTGGGGCTGATGGCCTCCTCATGCAGCAAGAAACCAACGCGCGGAGATTTTAACCAGAGAAAAAAAAATATATAAACTTAAGACTGTGGATCTGTATGATCAGAAAGAGCAGAATTAACTCTCCAGAATACATGAGAAATATTATAAAATACACGAGCAGTGTATTTAATAATCTTTGAATGTATTAAATCACCTTAGTGAGCCTCTATAGATTAATCAGAATCTTATTAATTTTAAAGTTGGTTTTACTATTTTTAGTATAGCTATCCTAGTGATGAATAACTAGTTTTCTTTTTTATTTGTTTTTATTTTCTTTTATAAACAGATTTTTAAGCTTTTTTTGTGATTTTGTTTATATTATTTAATTTTTTGTTTTAATAGGACCGTCATATCCATAGCACTAAGGTTCCTTTAGGTAGTTAATAGGCATCCTCTAGCCAACTTCCTTACGGCTTTGATTGGTCAGAATCATATTATTAACTGTGTAGAAAATTAAAGCAGATCTGCCAACCTTACTCTATTATTCAGAATAATTTTTCTTAAAGTTCTTTTGATGAAAGAAGAAGGAATTTCGTTCTCTAGAAAACTTTCTAATAGTATATTAATGTGGTAATTGAAGTCCAAATTGTTGCTGCAAATTCTTGAAATTCTTAGGACCTGAGAAATTAGTACATTCTCAATTACTTT
The DNA here is from genome assembly GCA_039090855.1 of Macrothele yani. Lineage (NCBI taxonomy): Eukaryota > Metazoa > Arthropoda > Arachnida > Araneae > Macrothelidae > Macrothele > Macrothele yani. The sequence continues at coordinate 59,897,733 of CM077018.1, read as the reverse complement.
GGTTGAAATGTTATTATTCCAGTGTAGATATTTAATTACTTTGAAAGGAAAATTAACTCTTTTATCAAAGAGGCTAATAGATGGGTTACCTCTGTTGAGCTTAATGCTTAAGTCTAGGAACTCAAGTTCCTGATTACTGTGGTTGGTTTTACATAAATTAAGAGAGCTAGGATAGATATTATCAAAATCACTCTCTATAACTTCTGAATTATTGATACACAGCAGATCATCAGTATATCTAAAAGTGTAAAGGTAGTTATCTGAGCAGGTGGGGTGATTTTTAATGAATTTATATTCCTTAAAGAACAGGAATAGATTAGCGATATTCGTGGATGTTGATGTTCCCATGGGAATACCGTTCACTTGCTTATAGAGAGTATTATTATATAAGATATGGTTATTTTTTATGCAGCAATTGAGATAAGAGTTCCAAGTTCCTACATCAACAAATTGGTTAAGTTTAAATTCTGCATACAGCTCTTTAAAGGTAGTGATTATATCTGATAGAGGCAGATTAGTATATAGGTTTTCAAAATCATAACTATTAATATCTAGGGGACAAACTTTGAGTATAGTAGAAATTACTTCTGCATTATTATTAATAATCCAAAAATCTCTGTACATCAAGTTAGAACAGTTTCTAATGTGTTTCAAAACCTTCTTTAAGACATCTTCAAAAGCAAGATCTATTTTCTTTTTATGACTCCTTACTCCACTAGTTATGAACCTGAACTTCACAGGATACTTATGAAACTTAACCGTTGCAAAAAGAAATGGAAATTCAGGCTCATATCTTCTAGTTTGTGGAATTTTAAGTTTCTTGAAGAATGCCTTAAACCGATTTTCTAACTGCTTGGTAGAATAACTTACGGGCTCGTATGTTACTCTATTATTGAGTTCCATAGTTAACAATTCAAAATAGAACTTCTTACAGATAATTGCAAAATTATTGCTAGCTTTATCCGTAGTGGTAAAAATAAATTGGTCTTGTAGTTTGGAGAGTGACCTTTTAGCTTCTCCAGAGAAAAAGAGATTTCTGTCGAAACAAAAGTCCAGACCTGCCAACTCACCGGTGAAGCTATTGATTATATTATATTTCCATTCTGCGAAGGCCTCAATAGGCTGATTGTACGTTAAACTGGTTTTTACGACGTACCTATTAACATCTTGAGTGAAGCTCTCAAGAATCCTTTCTTTGGAAATTGTGAAGGAAGGTCTGAATTTAGAGCCATACTCTAATAAATTCCTAAGCTTTTCATTTTCAACAAAACTCAAGTTTCCGGTGATAATATGGTTGTAATTCTTATCATAGTGAACTGTTTCTTTATGTTCATCACAAGAACATGTAGTAATTACAGGAATGTAGCTCGAAGAGTTAAGTTTGTAGTTTTTAACTATTGACCCTAAGGTCTTAACATAATTAAAACTTACAATAGACTGGTGCCTGTGGATGGGAAAAAAATTGCATTATTGTAGAACAGCTTCCTAACATTGAGATTATCGTAGGCTTTATTTAGGAACCTGATGGTAACAAAATTACTGGAAAATTCTTTAAGAGAAATTTTATCTTTAAGAATATGTTTAAGAATGTCCAGAACCAAAGCAAAAACATGCTTATCAACATGGTCAGCAGTTTCATTCCAGAATTTGAAAAAACTTTTAAGGACAGAGTGCTTGAAGGACTTGAGAATTTTGTAAGTATTTTTAACAAAATTAGTGCCAGTTTTAAAGCTTTCCAGAGTTTTTAGCAGGTTAGCAAAATCAACTTTGCTTGATGTGCGAAATAACCTCTGTCCTCTATTACCTCTAGAGCAGCTCTTATTATTAACAAGAAAGAAGAGTTCACGAATTGAAAATTTATGCTGATTATGCTTATTGTCAGATAGAGTGGAATTAAGGCCATAGGGATAAAGAGACTGATGCTGCAAAATTTCAAGGGATTCAGTTTCTAGCCGAGCATAGAGGTCAGGGATAATATGTAGTACCTCTATTTTCACTTTGTCAAAACCATGAGTATGGAAATGCTCTAATTCAAAGGTAGAGTACTGGTTGGCGTTTGTGGAGGGGTTCACTCCTGAATTAGAGAACTTGTTTACAAGAGATCTGTGACCATTAATCCTAAGATGAAGAGGATTTTTACTTTGGCCAATATAGCTAAGGTTGCAGACAGTACAGGTGAGCTTATAGATGGTATTGTAGGCTTTGCAAAACTTGTTGGAGCAATTATCCTCAACAGAAGAATACAGGTTAGGATCTGCAGATTTACATGTCAAACAACGTTTGTCATTTCATAACTTTAGATTACCTTTGCCAGCGAGTTCATACACTATGGGAAAGGGTGCTAGCCTAACCGAGCGGGAGGACTTAAAATATCTGAGCTGACCTCCAATCCTTTCATCGTCCTTAGAACTCCACTTGGGCCAAAACATACAAATTCTGAGCAAACCAACTAGGAAAAACTTTTTAGAAATAAGCAGTCCAAGAAAAGACCAAACTCGAGTATAAACTACACTCCAAAAAGCCGCATCCAAAACATACTAAAAATAAAAATAAAAATAAAAAATAGAAAATGAAAGAAACCTCAAATAAAAAATAGTAATAAAAAAAGTAATAATAAAACATTTCAACTAGAATTTGCGCATGAGCTGCTAAATAATAAATTGAAATTAGTTACTTAAGAGCAAAACTGAAGACTAAGGAAAAACTTTAGAATTTAGAACGAAGGTTGCAAAATAACCTGAAAATCAAAACGCGCAACGCAGCAGTTTTGAAAATTCAGAATTCACATTCTATAAAGAAGATACCTAAGCAAAAAAATACATATATAATTTTGACTCACACCTAGTACAACATAGAAAAGGTTATGTATCTACCTGTGTGAGTAAAAGGAGAAAAGATAAAAAAATAAAATAAAACAACTGAATGTAGAAGGTGTCGAGAATACTGAGCCTTGGCTTTATCAAGGACCGGCAAAAACTCTGCATTTTCTCACTTCCACAAAGACCTAGTTGGAAATGGGTTTCTGCAAGGCCATAGATGCAAGTAACATTCCCACCTAAAATAGTTTAACAAATATATATATGTCATGTCCTCCGTAGAGTTGCATGACCTAGCACTAGTTAACAATTTCGCTTGCATCCATTAACCTTCCTGGCCCGACCCATGCTCTTCATCTGTTACTATTAAACAGAGAGAAGAAGATTAAAGAGAACTCAAGCTGTGAGAGTGACATAATAATTAGAAATGATTTTCAGCCATAACGAAATTCCAAGTTCGTTTGAGAGAGAATTTAAACCTGAAAATCGATGCAAAAGAAATCCAAATTTTTAAATTGCAATTAAAAAAGGAAATATTAATTTTTAACGAACAGATTTTTGAAAGAAAACTTGAGTCTAAAACCCCCTACTCTACAACTTATGACAGCACGAAAACGAGAATAAGTTAAAGATAATAATTAACTAAAGAAAACTTTGTGAAAGTTATATACCTTAAACAGTTAGTTGCAATATGTACAAAGTATTTCAGCAGTGCTTTAAGTGCATAATTAATTAGTTATTAAGAACTTAACTACTTTGAAAAAACAGCGCATAGACAGCGCATAGAAAAGGAACAAGCTTAGCCATCTTCTGTTCCTAGGTACCCCAAAAGACGCTCAAAGTTACAGAGAAAAGAAAGAGTTAAAACCCGCAAAAATGTTAACAGACAAACCAATGCCTAAAAGCTGAAAAGCTAAAAAACGACAGAGAAAAAGTACATGAAGTACAAACATTGAACTTATAAAACCTAGAACCCAAAAACAGGGAAGAGAGCTTACCTCTTGTGTGACAAAAAGCATTTCTCCTCACAAGAGAAGAACATGGCTGACCTCTTCCGCCACTCCCTAGACGCTGGGGGGCAGTGAGGGTGGGGCTGATGGCCTCCTCATGCAGCAAGAAACCAACGCGCGGAGATTTTAACCAGAGAAAAAAAAAATATATAAACTTAAGACTGTGGATCTGTATGATCAGAAAGAGCAGAATTAACTCTCCAGAATACATGAGAAATATTATAAAATACACGAGCAGTGTATTTAATAATCTTTGCATGTATTAAATCACCTTAGTGAGCCTCTATAGATTAATCAGAATCTTATTAATTTTAAAGTTGGTTTTACTATTTTTAGTATAGCTATCCTAGTGATGAATAACTAGTTTTCTTTTTTATTTGTTTTTATTTTCTTTTATAAACAGATTTTTAAGCTTTTTTTGTGATTTTGTTTATATTATTTAATTTTTTGTTTTAATAGGACCGTCATATCCATAGCACTAAGGTTCCTTTAGGTAGTTAATAGGCATCCTCTAGCCAACTTCCTTACGGCTTTGATTGGTCAGAATCATATTATTAACTGTGTAGAAAATTAAAGCAGATCTGCCAACCTTACTCTATTATTCAGAATAATTTTTCTTAAAGTTCTTTTGATGAAAGAAGAAGGAATTTCGTTCTCTAGAAAACTTTCTAATAGTATATTAATGTGGTAATTGAAGTCCAAATTGTTGCTGCAAATTCTTGAAATTCTTAGGACCTGAGAAATTAGTACATTCTTAATTACTTTGGTTGAAATGTTATTATTCCAGTGTAGATATTTAATTACTTTGAAAGGAAAATTAACTCTTTTATCAAAGAGGCTAATAGATGGGTTACCTCTGTTGAGCTTAATGCTTAAGTCTAGGAACTCAAGTTCCTGATTACTGTGGTTGGTTTTACATAAATTAAGAGAGCTAGGATAGATATTATCAAAATCACTCTCTATAACTTCTGAATTATTGATACACAGCAGATCATCAGTATATCTAAAAGTGTAAAGGTAGTTATCTGAGCAGGTGGGGTGATTTTTAATGAATTTATATTCCTTAAAGAACAGGAATAGATTAGCGATATTCGTGGATGTTGATGTTCCCATGGGAATACCGTTCACTTGCTTATAGAGAGTATTATTATATAAGATATGGTTATTTTTTATGCAGCAATTGAGATAAGAGTTCCAAGTTCCTACATCAACAAATTGGTTAAGTTTAAATTCTGCATACAGCTCTTTAAAGGTAGTGATTATATCTGATAGAGGCAGATTAGTATATAGGTTTTCAAAATCATAACTATTAATATCTAGGGGACAAACTTTGAGCATAGTAGAAATTACTTCTGCATTATTATTAATAATCCAAAAATCTCTGTACATCAAGTTAGAACAGTTTCTAATGTGTTTCAAAACCTTCTTTAAGACATCTTCAAAAGCAAGATCTATTTTCTTTTTATGACTCCTTACTCCACTAGCTATGAACCTGAACTTCACAGGATCCTTATGAAACTTAACCGTTGCAAAAAGAAATGGAAATTCAGGCTCATATCTTCTAGTTTGTGGAATTTTAAGATTCTTGAAGAATGCCTTAAACCGATTTTCTAACTGCTTGGTAGAATAACTTACGGGCTCGTATGTTACTCTATTATTGAGTTCCATAGTTAACAATTCAAAATAGAACTTCTTACAGATAATTGCAAAATTATTGCTAGCTTTATCCGTAGTGGTAAAAATAAATTGGTCTTGTAGTTTGGAGAGTGACCTTTTAGCTTCTCCAGAGAAAAAGAGATTTCTGTCGAAACAAAAGTCCAGACCTGCCAACTCACCGGTGAAGCTATTGATTATATTATATTTCCATTCTGCGAAGGCCTCAATAGGCTGATTGTACGTTAAACTGGTTTTTACGACGTACCTATTAACATCTTGAGTGAAGCTCTCAAGAATCCTTTCTTTGGAAATTGTGAAGGAAGGTCTGAATTTAGAGCCATACTCTAATAAATTCCTAAGCTTTTCATTTTCAACAAAACTCAAGTTTCCGGTGATAATATGGTTGTAATTCTTATCATAGTGAACTGTTTCTTTATGTTCATCACAAGAACATGTAGTAATTACAGGAATGTAGCTCGAAGAGTTAAGTTTGTAGTTTTTAACTATTGACCCTAAGGTCTTAACATAATTAAAACTTACAATAGACTGGTGCCTGTGGATGGGAAAAAAATTGCATTATTGTAGAACAGCTTCCTAACATTGAGATTATCGTAGGCTTTATTTAGGAACCTGATGGTAACAAAATTACTGGAAAATTCTTTAAGAGAAATTTTATCTTTAAGAATATGTTTAAGAATGTCCAGAACCAAAGCAAAAACATGCTTATCAACATGGTCAGCAGTTTCATTCCAGAATTTGAAAAAACTTTTAAGGACAGAGTGCTTGAAGGACTTGAGAATTTTGTAAGTATTTTTAACAAAATTAGTGCCAGTTTTAAAGCTTTCCAGAGTTTTTAGCAGGTTAGCAAAATCAACTTTGCTTGATGTGCGAAATAACCTCTGTCCTCTATTACCTCTAGAGCAGCTCTTATTATTAACAAGAAAGAAGAGTTCACGAATTGAAAATTTATGCTGATTATGCTTATTGTCAGATAGAGTGGAATTAAGGCCATAGGGATAAAGAGACTGATGCTGCAAAATTTCAAGGGATTCAGTTTCTAGCCGAGCATAGAGGTCAGGGATAATATGTAGTACCTCTATTTTCACTTTGTCAAAACCATGAGTATGGAAATGCTCTAATTCAAAGGTAGAGTACTGGTTGGCGTTTGTGGAGGGGTTCACTCCTGAATTAGAGAACTTGTTTACAAGAGATCTGTGACCATTAATCCTAAGATGAAGAGGATTTTTACTTTGGCCAATATAGCTAAGGTTGCAGACAGTACAGGTGAGCTTATAGATGGTATTGTAGGCTTTGCAAAACTTGTTGGAGCAATTATCCTCAACAGAAGAATACAGGTTAGGATCTGCAGATTTACATGTCAAACAACGTTTGTCATTTCATAACTTTAGATTACCTTTGCCAGCGAGTTCATACACTATGGGAAAGGGTGCTAGCCTAACCGAGCGGGAGGACTTAAAATATCTGAGCTGACCTCCAATCCTTTCATCGTCCTTAGAACTCCACTTGGGCCAAAACATACAAATTCTGAGCAAACCAACTAGGAAAAACTTTTTAGAAATAAGCAGTCCAAGAAAAGACCAAACTCGAGTATAAACTACACTCCAAAAAGCCGCATCCAAAACATACTAAAAATAAAAATAAAAATAAAAAATAGAAAATGAAAGAAACCTCAAATAAAAAATAGTAATAAAAAAAGTAATAATAAAACATTTCAACTAGAATTTGCGCATGAGCTGCTAAATAATAAATTGAAATTAGTTACTTAAGAGCAAAACTGAAGACTAAGGAAAAACTTTAGAATTTAGAACGAAGGTTGCAAAATAACCTGAAAATCAAAACGCGCAACGCAGCAGTTTTGAAAATTCAGAATTCACATTCTATAAAGAAGATACCTAAGCAAAAAAATACATATATAATTTTGACTCACACCTAGTACAACATAGAAAAGGTTATGTATCTACCTGTGTGAGTAAAAGGAGAAAAGATAAAAAAATAAAATAAAACAACTGAATGTAGAAGGTGTCGAGAATACTGAGCCTTGGCTTTATCAAGGACCGGCAAAAACTCTGCATTTTCTCACTTCCACAAAGACCTAGTTGGAAATGGGTTTCTGCAAGGCCATAGATGCAAGTAACATTCCCACCTAAAATAGTTTAACAAATATATATATGTCATGTCCTCCGTAAAGTTGCATGACCTAGCACTAGTTAACAATTTCGCTTGCATCCATTAACCTTCCTGGCCCGACCCATGCTCTTCATCTGTTACTATTAAACAGAGAGAAGAAGATTAAAGAGAACTCAAGCTGTGAGAGTGACATAATAATTAGAAATGATTTTCAGCCATAACGAAATTCCAAGTTCGTTTGAGAGAGAATTTAAACCTGAAAATCGATGCAAAAGAAATCCAAATTTTTAAATTGCAATTAAAAAAAGGAAATATTAATTTTTAACGAACAGATTTTTGAAAGAAAACTTGAGTCTAAAACCCCCTACTCTACAACTTATGACAGCACGAAAACGAGAATAAGTTAAAGATAATAATTAACTAAAGAAAACTTTGTGAAAGTTATATACCTTAAACAGTTAGTTGCAATATGTACAAAGTATTTCAGCAGTGCTTTAAGTGCATAATTAATTAGTTATTAAGAACTTAACTACTTTGAAAAAACAGCGTATAGACAGCGCATAGAAAAGGAACAAGCTTAGCCATCTTCTGTTCCTAGGTACCCCAAAAAGAAGCTCAAAGTTACAGAGAAAAGAAAGAGTTAAAACCCGCAAAAATGTTAACAGACAAACCAATGCCTAAAAGCTGAAAAGCTAAAAAACGACAGAGAAAAAGTACATGAAGTACAAACATTGAACTTATAAAACCTAGAACCCAAAAACAGGGAAGAGAGCTTACCTCTTGTGTGACAAAAAGCATTTCTCCTCACAAGAGAAGAACATGGCTGACCTCTTCCGCCACTCCCTAGACGCTGGGGGCAGTGAGGGTGGGGCTGATGGCCTCCTCATGCAGCAAGAAACCAACGCGCGGAGATTTTAACCAGAGAAAAAAAAAAATATATAAACTTAAGACTGTGGATCTGTATGATCAGAAAGAGCAGAATTAACTCTCCAGAATACATGAGAAATATTATAAAATACACGAGCAGTGTATTTAATAATCTTTGAATGTATTAAATCACCTTAGTGAGCCTCTATAGATTAATCAGAATCTTATTAATTTTAAAGTTGGTTTTACTATTTTTAGTATAGCTATCCTAGTGATGAATAACTAGTTTTCTTTTTTATTTGTTTTTATTTTCTTTTATAAACAGATTTTTAAGCTTTTTTGTGATTTTGTTTATATTATTTAATTTTTTGTTTTAATAGGACCGTCATATCCATAGCACTAAGGTTCCTTTAGGTAGTTAATAGGCATCCTCTAGCCCACTTCCTTACGGCTTTGATTGGTCAGAATCATATTATTAACTGTGTAGAAAATTAAAGCAGATCTGCCAACCTTACTCTATTATTCAGAATAATTTTTCTTAAAGTTCTTTTGATGAAAGAAGAAGGAATTTCGTTCTCTAGAAAACTTTCTAATAGTATATTAATGTGGTAATTGAAGTCCAAATTGTTGCTGCAAATTCTTGAAATTCTTAGGACCTGAGAAATTAGTACATTCTCAATTACTTTGGTTGAAATGTTATTATTCCAGTGTAGATATTTAATTACTTTGAAAGGAAAATTAACTCTTTTATCAAAGAGGCTAATAGATGGGTTACCTCTGTTGAGCTTAATGCTTAAGTCTAGGAACTCAAGTTCCTGATTACTGTGGTTGGTTTTACATAAATTAAGAGAGCTAGGATAGATATTATCAAAATCACTCTCTATAACTTCTGAATTATTGATACACAGCAGATCATCAATATATCTAAAAGTGTAAAGGTAGTTATCTGAGCAGGTGGGGTGATTTTTAATGAATTTATATTCCTTAAAGAACAGGAATAGATTAGCGATATTCGTGGATGTTGATGTTCCCATGGGAATACCGTTCACTTGCTTATAGAGAGTATTATTATATAAGATATGGTTATTTTTTATGCAGCAATTGAGATAAGAGTTCCAAGTTCCTACATCAACAAATTGGTTAAGTTTAAATTCTGCATACAGCTCTTTAAAGGTAGTGATTATATCTGATAGAGGCAGATTAGTATATAGGTTTTCAAAATCATAACTATTAATATCTAGGGGACAAACTTTGAGTATAGTAGAAATTACTTCTGCATTATTATTAATAATCCAAAAATCTCTGTACATCAAGTTAGAACAGTTTCTAATGTGTTTCAAAACCTTCTTTAAGACATCTTCAAAAGCAAGATCTATTTTCTTTTTATGACTCCTTACTCCACTAGTTATGAACCTGAACTTCACAGGATCCTTATGAAACTTAACCGTTGCAAAAAGAAATGGAAATTCAGGCTCATATCTTCTAGTTTGTGGAATTTTAAGTTTCTTGAAGAATGCCTTAAACCGATTTTCTAACTGCTTGGTAGAATAACTTACGGGCTCGTATGTTACTCTATTATTGAGTTCCATAGTTAACAATTCAAAATAGAACTTCTTACAGATAATTGCAAAATTATTGCTAGCTTTATCCGTAGTGGTAAAAATAAATTGGTCTTGTAGTTTGGAGAGTGACCTTTTAGCTTCTCCAGAGAAAAAGAGATTTCTGTCGAAACAAAAGTCCAGACCTGCCAACTCACCGGTGAAGCTATTGATTATATTATATTTCCATTCTGCGAAGGCCTCAATAGGCTGATTGTACGTTAAACTGGTTTTTACGACGTACCTATTAACATCTTGAGTGAAGCTCTCAAGAATCCTTTCTTTGGAAATTGTGAAGGAAGGTCTGAATTTAGAGCCATACTCTAATAAATTCCTAAGCTTTTCATTTTCAACAAAACTCAAGTTTCCGGTGATAATATGGTTGTAATTCTTATCATAGTGAACTGTTTCTTTATGTTCATCACAAGAACATGTAGTAATTACAGGAATGTAGCTCGAAGAGTTAAGTTTGTAGTTTTTAACTATTGACCCTAAGGTCTTAACATAATTAAAACTTACAATAGACTGGTGCCTGTGGATGGGAAAAAAAAATTGCATTATTGTAGAACAGCTTCCTAACATTGAGATTATCGTAGGCTTTATTTAGGAACCTGATGGTAACAAAATTACTGGAAAATTCTTTAAGAGAAATTTTATCTTTAAGAATATGTTTAAGAATGTCCAGAACCAAAGCAAAAACATGCTTATCAACATGGTCAGCAGTTTCATTCCAGAATTTGAAAAAACTTTTAAGGACAGAGTGCTTGAAGGACTTGAGAATTTTGTAAGTATTTTTAACAAAATTAGTGCCAGTTTTAAAGCTTTCCAGAGTTTTTAGCAGGTTAGCAAAATCAACTTTGCTTGATGTGCGAAATAACCTCTGTCCTCTATTACCTCTAGAGCAGCTCTTATTATTAACAAGAAAGAAGAGTTCACGAATTGAAAATTTATGCTGATTATGCTTATTGTCAGATAGAGTGGAATTAAGGCCATAGGGATAAAGAGACTGATGCTGCAAAATTTCAAGGGATTCAGTTTCTAGCCGAGCATAGAGGTCAGGGATAATATGTAGTACCTCTATTTTCACTTTGTCAAAACCATGAGTATGGAAATGCTCTAATTCAAAGGTAGAGTACTGGTTGGCGTTTGTGGAGGGGTTCACTCCTGAATTAGAGAACTTGTTTACAAGAGATCTGTGACCATTAATCCTAAGATGAAGAGGATTTTTACTTTGGCCAATATAGCTAAGGTTGCAGACAGTACAGGTGAGCTTATAGATGGTATTGTAGGCTTTGCAAAACTTGTTGGAGCAATTATCCTCAACAGAAGAATACAGGTTAGGATCTGCAGATTTACATGTCAAACAACGTTTGTCATTTCATAACTTTAGATTACCTTTTCCAGCGAGTTCATACACTATGGGAAAGGGTGCTAGCCTAACCGAGCGGGAGGACTTAAAATATCTGAGCTGACCTCCAATCCTTTCATCGTCCTTAGAACTCCACTTGGGCCAAAACATACAAATTCTGAGCAAACCAACTAGGAAAAACTTTTTAGAAATAAGCAGTCCAAGAAAAGACCAAACTCGAGTATAAACTACACTCCAAAAAGCCGCATCCAAAACATACTAAAAATAAAAATAAAAATAAAAAATAGAAAATGAAAGAAACCTCAAATAAAAAATAGTAATAAAAAAAGTAATAATAAAACATTTCAACTAGAATTTGCGCATGAGCTGCTAAATAATAAATTGAAATTAGTTACTTAAGAGCAAAACTGAAGACTAAGGAAAAACTTTAGAATTTAGAACGAAGGTTGCAAAATAACCTGAAAATCAAAACGCGCAACGCAGCAGTTTTGAAAATTCAGAATTCACATTCTATAAAGAAGATACCTAAGCAAAAAAATACATATATAATTTTGACTCACACCTAGTACAACATAGAAAAGGTTATGTATCTACCTGTGTGAGTAAAAGGAGAAAAGATAAAAAAATAAAATAAAACAACTGAATGTAGAAGGTGTCGAGAATACTGAGCCTTGGCTTTATCAAGGACCGGCAAAAACTCTGCATTTTCTCACTTCCACAAAGACCTAGTTGGAAATGGGTTTCTGCAAGGCCATAGATGCAAGTAACATTCCCACCTAAAATAGTTTAACAAATATATATATGTCATGTCCTCCGTAGAGTTGCATGACCTAGCACTAGTTAACAATTTCGCTTGCATCCATTAACCTTCCTGGCCCGACCCATGCTCTTCATCTGTTACTATTAAACAGAGAGAAGAAGATTAAAGAGAACTCAAGCTGTGAGAGTGACATAATAATTAGAAATGATTTTCAGCCATAACGAAATTCCAAGTTCGTTTGAGAGAGAATTTAAACCTGAAAATCGATGCAAAAGAAATCCAAATTTTTAAATTGCAATTAAAAAAGGAAATATTAATTTTTAACGAACAGATTTTTGAAAGAAAACTTGAGTCTAAAACCCCCTACTCTACAACTTATGACAGCACGAAAACGAGAATAAGTTAAAGATAATAATTAACTAAAGAAAACTTTGTGAAAGTTATATACCTTAAACAGTTAGTTGCAATATGTACAAAGTATTTCAGCAGTGCTTTAAGTGCATAATTAATTAGTTATTAAGAACTTAACTACTTTGAAAAAACAGCGCATAGACAGCGCATAGAAAAGGAACAAGCTTAGCCATCTTCTGTTCCTAGGTACCCCAAAAGACGCTCAAAGTTACAGAGAAAAGAAAGAGTTAAAACCCGCAAAAATGTTAACAGACAAACCAATGCCTAAAAGCTGAAAAGCTAAAAAACGACAGAGAAAAAGTACATGAAGTACAAACATTGAACTTATAAAACCTAGAACCCAAAAACAGGGAAGAGAGCTTACCTCTTGTGTGACAAAAAGCATTTCTCCTCACAAGAGAAGAACATGGCTGACCTCTTCCGCCACTCCCTAGACGCTGGGGGGCAGTGAGGGTGGGGCTGATGGCCTCCTCATGCAGCAAGAAACCAACGCGCGGAGATTTTAACCAGAGAAAAAAATATATAAACTTAAGACTGTGGATCTGTATGATCAGAAAGAGCAGAATTAACTCTCCAGAATACATGAGAAATATTATAAAATACACGAGCAGTGTATTTAATAATCTTTGCATGTATTAAATCACCTTAGTGAGCCTCTATAGATTAATCAGAATCTTATTAATTTTAAAGTTGGTTTTACTATTTTTAGTATAGCTATCCTAGTGATGAATAACTAGTTTTCTTTTTTATTTGTTTTTATTTTCTTTTATAAACAGATTTTTAAGCTTTTTTTGTGATTTTGTTTATATTATTTAATTTTTTGTTTTAATAGGACCGTCATATCCATAGCACTAAGGTTCCTTTAGGTAGTTAATAGGCATCCTCTAGCCAACTTCCTTACGGCTTTGATTGGTCAGAATCATATTATTAACTGTGTAGAAAATTAAAGCAGATCTGCCAACCTTACTCTATTATTCAGAATAATTTTTCTTAAAGTTCTTTTGATGAAAGAAGAAGGAATTTCGTTCTCTAGAAAACTTTCTAATAGTATATTAATGTGGTAATTGAAGTCCAAATTGTTGCTGCAAATTCTTGAAATTCTTAGGACCTGAGAAATTAGTACATTCTCAATTACTTTGGTTGAAATGTTATTATTCCAGTGTAGATATTTAATTACTTTGAAAGGAAAATTAACTCTTTTATCAAAGAGGCTAATAGATGGGTTACCTCTGTTGAGCTTAATGCTTAAGTCTAGGAACTCAAGTTCCTGATTACTGTGGTTGGTTTTACATAAATTAAGAGAGCTAGGATAGATATTATCAAAATCACTCTCTATAACTTCTGAATTATTGATACACAGCAGATCATCAATATATCTAAAAGTGTAAAGGTAGTTATCTGAGCAGGTGGGGTGATTTTTAATGAATTTATATTCCTTAAAGAACAGGAATAGATTAGCGATATTCGTGGACGTTGATGTTCCCATTGGAATACCGTTCACTTGCTTATAGAGAGTATTATTATATAAGATATGGTTGTTTTTTATGCAGCAATTGAGATAAGAGTTCCAAGTTCCTACATCAACAAATTGGTTAAGTTTAAATTCTGCATACAGCTCTTTAAAGGTAGTGATTATATCTGATAGAGGCAGATTAGTATATAGGTTTTCAAAATCATAACTATTAATATCTAGGGGACAAACTTTGAGTTCATTAAAAATCACCCCACCTGCTCAGATAACTACCTTTACACTTTTAGATATATTGATGATCTGCTGTGTATCAATAATTCAGAAGTTATAGAGAGTGATTTTGATAATATCTATCCTAGCTCTCTTAATTTATGTAAAACCAACCACAGTAATCAGGAACTTGAGTTCCTAGACTTAAGCATTAAGCTCAACAGAGGTAACCCATCTATTAGCCTCTTTGATAAAAGAGTTAATTTTCCTTTCAAAGTAATTAAATATCTACACTGGAATAATAACATTTCAACCAAAGTAATTGAGAATGTACTAATTTCTCAGATCCTAAGAATTTCAAGAATTTGCAGCAACAATTTGGACTTCAATTACCACATTAATATACTATTAGAAAGTTTTCTAGAGAACGAAATTCCTTCTTCTTTCATCAAAAGAACTTTAAGAAAAATTATTCTGAATAATAGAGTAAGGTTGGCAGATCTGCTTTAATTTTCTACACAGTTAATAATATGATTCTGACCAATCAAAGCCGTAAGGAAGTTGGCTAGAGGATGCCTATTAACTACCTAAAGGAACCTTAGTGCTATGGATATGACGGTCCTATTAAAACAAAAAATTAAATAATATAAACAAAATCACAAAAAAAGCTTAAAAATCTGTTTATAAAAGAAAATAAAAACAAATAAAAAAGAAAACTAGTTATTCATCACTAGGATAGCTATACTAAAAATAGTAAAACCAACTTTAAAATTAATAAGATTCTGATTAATCTATAGAGGCTCACTAAGGTGATTTAATACATGCAAAGATTATTAAATACACTGCTCGTGTATTTTATAATATTTCTCATGTATTCTGGAGAGTTAATTCTGCTCTTTCTGATCATACAGATCCACAGTCTTAAGTTTATATATATATTTTTTTCTCTGGTTAAAATCTCCGCGCGTTGGTTTCTTGCTGCATGAGGAGGCCATCAGCCCCACCCTCACTGCCCCCCAGCGTCTAGGGAGTGGCGGAAGAGGTCAGCCATGTTCTTCTCTTGTGAGGAGAAATGCTTTTTGTCACACAAGAGGTAAGCTCTCTTCCCTGTTTTTGGGTTCTAGGTTTTATAAGTTCAATGTTTGTACTTCATGTACTTTTTCTCTGTCGTTTTTTAGCTTTTCAGCTTTTAGGCATTGGTTTGTCTGTTAACATTTTTGCGGGTTTTAACTCTTTCTTTTCTCTGTAACTTTGAGCGTCTTTTGGGGTACCTAGGAACAGAAGATGGCTAAGCTTGTTCCTTTTCTATGCGCTGTCTATGCGCTGTTTTTTCAAAGTAGTTAAGTTCTTAATAACTAATTAATTATGCACTTAAAGCACTGCTGACATACTTTGTACATATTGCAACTAACTGTTTAAGGTATATAACTTTCACAAAGTTTTCTTTAGTTAATTATTATCTTTAACTTATTCTCGTTTTCGTGCTGTCATAAGTTGTAGAGTAGGGGTTTTAGACTCAAGTTTTCTTTCAAAAATCTGTTCGTTAAAAATCAATATTTCCTTTTTTAATTGCAATTTAAAAATTTGGATTTCTTTTGCATCGATTTTCAGGTTTAAATTCTCTCTCAAACGAACTTGGAATTTCGTTATGGCTGAAAATCATTTCTAATTATTATGTCACTCTCACAGCTTGAGTTCTCTTTAATCTTCTTCTCTCTGTTTAATAGTAACAGATGAAGAGCATGGGTCGGGCCAGGAAGGTTAATGGATGCAAGCGAAATTGTTAACTAGTGCTAGGTCATGCAACTCTACGGAGGACATGACATATATATATTTGTTAAACTATTTTAGGTGGGAATGTTACTTTCATCTATGGCCTTGCAGAAACCTATTTCCAACTAGGTCTTTGTGGAAGTGAGAAAATGCAGAGTTTTTGCCGGTCCTTGATAAAGCCAAGGCTCAGTATTCTCGACACCTTCTACATTCAGTTGTTTTATTTTATTTTTTTATCTTTTCTCCTTTTACTCACACAGGTAGATACATAACCTTTTCTATGTTGTACTAGGTGTGAGTCAAAATTATATATGTATTTTTTTGCTTAGGTATCTTCTTTATAGAATATATATACAGTATATATACACTGAAGAGAAATTGAATTAGAGACAGCTGGCGGTATGCAAATGTGGCGCTGTGGGCGGCCCTGTAAAAGGAAACGAAACGACGTATGCAGTGATTCGACAATATAAGGAGTGATGCGACGGAAATCAGTAAGAGTCGGACGCAGTATGGGTAAAACAAAGGATCTTAGCGCATTTGATCGTGGGAAAATTATCGGGGCCCGACGAATGGGCCACAGCATCTCAGAAGTCGGCGTAGGCACTGGGATTTTCATGAGCCAATGTGTCACGGGTGCATTGTGAGTACATCGAATCCGGTAAAACCATCCCTACAAGGGCCAACTGCCGTGGACAACAGCGTGTGGATGAGCGGCGTCATCGTCGGCAAGCTCGCATTATAACAGCGGATAGACGGGCCACAGTGCAATAAATCACTCTTCAATTTACCGCTGGTGCACAAAAACGTGTAAGCAGCCACAGCATCCAGAATCATCTCCTCGCTATGGGGTACAGAAACCATCGTCCCACGAGGGTTCCGCTGCTGACCGCACATCACAGGGTGCAAAGATTAGCATGGGCGCGGGAACATGGCCACTGGACCCTAGACATGTGGAAAAATGTTGCCTGGACTGATGGGTAGAGATTCACGTTGGTACATGCGTATGGCAGGATACGAGTACGGCGCAAACCACATGAAGCGATGGATCCTTCTTGCTAGCAGGGTACTCTTCAAGCTGGTGGAGGTGGCATTCTCGTCTGGGGACTGTTTACGTGGACTGCAATGGGACCCCTGGTACGTGTGACATCGTCCCTCACAGGTCAACGTTACCGGGACATCCTGGACGACCATTTGCTCCCGTTTGTGGGTCTTCAACATCCCACTGGGGACCTCATCCTGCAACAAGACAATACAGGTTTCGAATTGTATCGGAATGGTTGGATGAACACTCCACCGACGTGACCTCGCTTCCTTGGCCAGCTAGGTCACCTGACCTCAAACCCATGAAGCACATCTATGAAACCATCGAGAGAGACGACCCTCCTCAATCAAATCTTCGTGAACTGTGGGAGCTTGTTCAGGGGTCGTGGATCCGTATGGCTTCCCAACACTTCAGGTGTCTTGTGGAGTCCATGCCGAGACGAATCGCCGCCGTCATCAGGAAGAAAGGTGGTGCTACACGTTACTAGACAGGTATCTCTAATTCAATTGCTCTTCAGTGTATATCTACGTCTCTGGCGGAGACACCATACGTTATTTTAAGAAGGAAATATTCCGAAAAGGTTTATCGACGTGAGTGATATCGATCCACAAAAGTTTTTTTTTCAAGCGTTTCGAAGCTCAGATTTTGCTGCAAATGCATGAGAAGCAGAAATTAACACTTTCGCCTCATGGTAGCCAAACCATTTATTCCAAAAATTAAAAAAAATATATATACAAACAATTTCCCATCAAGAGCTGTATCCTCCGCAGAAAGAAATTTTCAAATCCAAGTTTTAGAAGCAGAGATATCGGTGGAAACGCAATTTAAGTTTACGCCCCCTAGTGGAAAATCTATGCGTAACTTGAAAAAGTGACTGCACCTAAAATAGTCTTCGACATAAATGGAATCGAAAGGTAAAATAATTTTTTCAATCGGATGTTTAGATGCAAATTGTGGAGTAAAATGTATTTTGAATTCGACATCATTTGCATTTATGCCCTCTAGAGGCGAAATTATGCATCATATGAAAAAACGAAATAAAAGATCGTCATTCGCACATTTCAAGCTTCCGAATGCAAAAATAATGTTTCAAATCGGACTAACAGTTGCAGAGATATGGTGCCCACAGGCGGACAGACGGACTGACGGACAAACCGATAAAATAAGCATGATCTGTTTTTTTTTAAAAAACGCACTAAAAAAGTAAAAAGAAAATGAAGAAAATTCAGAGACCGAGCCCTAACCGTAGTAAACATACTGCTGTCTGCTGAAAACGCAACTGCTAGAAAGACCTGAGATATTGAAGAGAAATGTACAGGGTACATTACTTATGATACAAGACGTAAGTAATCAGAAGTACAGACCTGAAAGTGATATGGAACACACAATACTTAGTACTTTGTGAACCCACCACGAGCGGTGATAACGGCTCGTACAGTATGTGGCACCGATTGGAAAAGGTTCTGGATGTCGCACTGCCGAGGGTTTGTTCCATGTTGTCTCGATTCGTATACAATGTTCATCTTGGGGAACCGGCGGAGTAGCCTGACGCTGAGCCTCCATTTCTCACACTTGTTCAATGAGCGACAAATCAGGCAAACGCGCTGGCCAAGGAAGACGTGGCACATGTCGGGCATCTACGAGATGAAAGACATTCAGCGCCACGTGTGGTTGGGCATTATCCTGTTGAATGATGGAAATCGGGACCATTGCAGATATAACAACACTTAAGCTTCCACTGCTTCCGTGATGTAGCGCTGGTTGGTCATGGGTCCTGAAATGCGTTGGAAGCTGGAACGTGAATGAAACCCAACAGCACACCACACCAGAAGGCCTGGTGCCTGTTCCTTATGACGGTGTATACTGCATGCCTCCAGTAGCCGTTAGCTAAAAGAAAAACGATAAACTATATATACACTATATTGACAGAAGTCAACGGACACCTAGACGAGAAACACAACATAGCATTTATTGAGGTACGTTATTAGTACGGTGTCCGTCCACCTTCGGCTTTAATGCATCCACTGACCCTTCGAGACATGCTTTCGACAAGGTTTTGGAACACAGCGATAGGTATGCGCTTCCATTAAGTACATAATACTGCCGCTAACTGTTGCTCAGTAGTAGGCCTTGGTTCCAAACTTCTTATGCTGAGCTCTAATTCATCCCATAGGTGCTCTATGGATTAAGATCAGGCTCTGCGCTGGCCAGTCCACACACAATACGGAATTATCGTCAAACAACGCCGTAACAGTCCTTGCTTTATAGCTCGGTTCCATAGTATTGCCACAGATTTGGTAGGGCCTAATTGTCTAGAATGTCGAGGTTCACGAGCTGGTTAACAAGTTTGTCCACGATAACCAATGGGTTGTTTCCATAGCACGAAAAACACCCTCACACGAGTACACTGCCAGCTCCAAACGTGACCGTAGGAACAGTATACTGTGGTAAATAGCGTTCCCCCGGCTACCGCCATACCCACACACGGCCATCAGACTGATGGATCGTGTATCTATATTCATCAGTCCCTAGGAACCGTTTCTATTGATTTACGGTCCACGATAAATGGTCTTTACACCATACTAAACGACTAGTAGCACTCCGAGTGGAGATAAAAGACTTATGAGCAGACGCACGACCATGGTATCCCATGGAATGAAGTTCTCTGCGAATGGTACGTGTACATACTAAGGTTCCAGCATTTTTACTCACCTGCACACTGAGGTCTTGCGCAGTACTTCGTCGATTATCTGTAACGACTCTCCTGAAGCTTCGACGTCCTCTATCACTGATTTTCTTTGGTCTGCTGCTTCAGGCACGCCACGTGTCTTCCACTTATTCAGTACATCCAAAACAGTTGACTTGGGTATGCTTAAACGCCTCTCGGTTTCTCTTATGGACAACCTACTAATATAACACCCAACAATCTTTCCTTTCTCAAAGTTACTTGTATCCGGCTGCGACATTTTCACTCAACCTCACAGTGCGATATGTTCGTGGTCAGCTGCAGTCTTGTTTTTATATCGTTTGCAGCTGTACCGCGGATCTTAACAACGCAGTGGATCTGTTCATTTGCTTTTGAAGAGTGTCCAGTGACTTTTGTCAATATAGGGTATATATGGTAGGTTGAAAGAACACACGGAAGTAAATACATTAAATGCTGTGTTTGTCTCAAGTCACTGGCTCTCTCCCTTCGCTGCCCTGGTGGTACAGTGGTCTAAGCGCTGGCTTGTGATCATTCGTCCGAGATTGGGCCGGATTCGAATCCCGGTGAGGCATGAATGTTGTGTTGTTTGTCTTACGGCACTGACTCCCGCCCCCCTTCCCTGGAACCAGTGGTCCTAAATTAGGGGCGGGCGACTGTTTATAACCCCTTGAGGTGCTCACAATGGTCGTTAAACCTTCGATCAAAAAAAAAAAAAAAAAAAAAAAAAGAGGAAGGGATACAGTATCGTCAATTGATAAGAAACAAATAAACTTATGAAATTTAACTATTTTCAAAGAAATTGCAGAAGTTTCTTCAATTTCTTTTCCTATTAAAATTTATTGAAACGTAGAATATATAGTTACAGAATTTCGGAACACTTACTGTATTTGTTCTAGCCTCTTCTTCTACTCAATAGCGACTTATCTATGAATGAAAATAAGTTAATTGAGAAAACTAATCCAATCGACTAATACTCCGTATCGTGTTATGAGTCGGAAAATACAGTAGTTTTACAGTACTCAGATTAAACGAAGCCAACTTGAATAGCAACTTTTATATCCCCGATGACGCAAAAATGAAATTTTTATCAGGAATCACTCCAAATGCGGTCTACCGGATGATTACCCAGTTTAGACACCATTTCCATAAAAGAAATATGCTACTTGTATTTTGAACTTGATAATTATGTCCGCTTATTTTAAATGCAAATAAATATGCCATGCGGCAATGAAATATGCAATGATCTGTCAAGAGATTAATTAGTACCCTTTGTTCTGTTATAACAAAGGCACACGGCGATGTCAATAGTTTTCGACAGGAAGAGAGTCCGCTCTTATATTTATATCACATTGTTGTGGATGAATGGTCTGATGTACCCTCGGCGATTTGATTCAATTTGCCCTTCATGAGTTCTTCTTTTGCTACTCCCTCTAATCTCCAACTACCCGTCAATCCTGCTGAATCATGTTAAAGAGACTAAAACAAAAATGACCAAACCAAGCGGACATACGCAGCATTTCCTTGCCATGACGAACTCTTTGGAAATTCTAAGCATCATCATGCACTATCTTCTTGCTCTGTATTTCACTGTTGACTCTTTCGACTCTGTTTATTCACCGGTAGGAAGCATTACGGATATTAATTATTTATTTCCTAAGATATTTTTCTGGCAACGCAATGTGACCAACTTCTGTTATTCATGAAAACTTCGCGGAACACTTGCATTATTGTTTCATTTGTAACCCAGTACAACCTTCTCAACGGACACTCTGGATTAGAGGACAGTTTTGAAATCTCCAATCCAGAAGTGTATATGGTTCTGTATGTTTACCTCCACAAAAAACGAACCCTCCGAAAAACGGGCAGGTTATAAGACGGGGGACCGACTTAGGATGTTTGGGAGAGCCGCGGATGGCTTAGTGATTACCGAGTCAGATTATCGATGCAAGGTCCTCAGGTTCGAACCTGGGCTAATCTTTCAGAGATGGTGTGATTTACTAACAATCGCTGAATATCCGCCGAGCACGTTAAGTGACGGCCCCCAGGCATGACCCGCTGGTTAAATGGGTGTCCTTTCCTAAGCCCCCTGAAATTCTTTCACCCCTCTGTGTGCAACATCGTACTGCCGCCCCGGTGGCGCAGTGGTCTAAGCGATGGCCTCTGATCATTCGTCCGTAAGGGGTCCGGGTTCAAATCCCATTGAGGCATGGATGTTGTGTTTGTCTTACGGCACTGGCTCTCTCCCTACCCTGGAACCAGTGACCCTAAATTAGGGACATGCGACTGCTTATAGCCCATTGAGTTGCTCACGGTGGTCGTTAAACCTCCAATAAAAAAATCGTACTTGTACGTTGGCGCCATCTACGGTACTCTAATCTCACTACAAACTGTTCTCTCAAAGTCGCTAGACTTGCTCTCATTGTTTCTGTGCCCTGCCCAAATGGCGATCTCGCTGTAGGCGGCTGGGACCTAAACGCTACTCACTGTGGACGGAAGTCCTACAAGAAAATGAGAAATACTGTACAGGATGTTTAGGAGCCAGGGCAAGAGGCTTTCAGGAGACACAGGCATCCCGTGTTATGCGCATGCATGCATCATTGAGAACCGGTTACACAGTTATTATTGGCAGATTAAGATACTAGTTTGCCAGTAGTATGGTGTTTTATTTATTTGTGGAAATTATAATTTTCATTGCCATGTGTTTCAACGTACAGTTCTAAAATTACCATTTAAACTTGTTTCAGCGGATGAACACTGCAAATCAGTTTGGTGCAAAGCAAGTAACGCGTCTAAGCAACGGAAAAAACAAGTTAGTAAAATCATGAAATGCGTTAATTGCCGCCCCGGTGACGTAGTGGTCTAAGCGATGGCATCTGATCATTCGTCCGAACGGGGTCTGGGTTCGAATCCCGGTGAGGCATGGATGTTGTGTTTGTCTTACGGCACTGGCTCTCTCCCTACCCTGGAACCAGTGACCCTAAATTAGGGACATGCGACTGCTTATAGCCCATTGAGTTGCTCACGGTGGTCGTTAAACCTCCAATAAAAAAAAAAAAAAAAGGCATTGATTATGATACGCTTTCCAACGTACCAGAAATCAATACTCAAGTTATTACTCAAGTTATGGCTGTGGAATAAATCTCGCTTCTGACCTTTGACCCCATTTTAATGACATTAGACAGAACTGGTTTAGTATATCACCGGAACAACATACTGAAGTTTTGTCGCAATAGAAGCATTTTTAGTCAAGTTATGAGGATAATGGCTGTAGAATAAATCTCGTTCCTGTGCTCTGACCTTTGACCCCATTTCGATGATATTCAACAGAATCGGTTCAGTATACCTCCGGAACAACATGATAAAGGTTTGCCACAATCGAATTATTTTTACGTAAGTTATGACGCATAAGGGCGATGGAATGGATCCCAATCCTATGTCTTGACCTTTGACCCCATTTCGTCCATTTTCAATAGGGTTCGTCCCCAGGTTGTCGTCCCCTATCACATACTAAAATTTCTTCGAAATCGAATGATTTTTACGCGAGTTATAGTGCGGACAGATAGGCAGACGGACAAAGCTGGAGCTATATGCTTCTTCAACGTACGGTTGGAAAGCGTAGACAATATACACTATCTACCAACAAGTAATTGGACACCCCTGCAATCGACGATATCTGCGGCCTGATACACGTCACAGCCGCCGCCGTTAAATATCGTGTGGGGAAACAACAACGCCACCAGTCGCATGCAAGATGTCACGCAGTTCGGAGCTCTCTGATTTCTGGAAAGGTGTAATCATCGGGTATCACAGAAATGGCCGATCCATACGTGACATATCCAGCGAGTTGAAATACCCCAAATCGACAGGTACCTACGTGATTGGCAAGTGGAAGATGAGAGGTGACTGTCGGAATGTGCCCCGACACGGCAGACCCACAAAACTGGGAGTTAGAGACCGACGGGTGCTGGCCAGAGAAATTTGGAAGAACCGCACCAAATCGATGGGCCACATCCACAAGGAGTTTCAACAGGTATCTAGAAGTGTTCTTTCGATGAATACCATCCGTAAGGAAGCTCGTCTGGTCGGTTATCATGGACGTGCTGCCGCCCAGAAGCCTTTGATCACCAAGTCCAATATCGCTGCTCGGCTAACGTGGTGCAAAGAACTTCGACAGTGGACCGTTGAACAGTGGAAACAGGTTCTCTGGAGCGACGAATCAAGGTTCACCCTCTACCGTTCGGATGGCAGGGTCTGGGTTTGGCGTCTGCCTGGAGAACGCCTCCTGCCGAAATGTATTGTGCCAACTGTGAAGTTCGGCGGTGGTGGAATTATGCTATGGGGGTGTTTCTCCTGGTATGGCACGGGACCCTTGGTCGCAATTCCTGGTAGACTCAACGCCGAGACCTACTGCACTATTTTGGATGACCATGCGCTTCCTACGTTGTGGCAGTTTTACGGGGTGGACCTATGTTACTTTCAGGATGACAATGCCACCTGTCATGTTGCGAGGTCCACCATGGCTTGGTATGGTGACAATGGGGTTAATCGAATGGACTGAGCCCGGACCTTAACCCTATCGAGCACCTCTGGGACGAGTTGGAGCGTCGACTTAAGGGGTGCCGTACCGTCCGAAATCGGTGAAGGAACTGACTTGTCTTCTCCAAGCCGAGTGGAAGAAAATACCGCTAGCCGTCGTGCAACGCCTGGTTGAGAGTATGCCCCGGAGGGTCGCAGCTGTAATCGCCGCTCGTGGAGGCTCCACCAACTATTGAAGGTGAATAAACTTCGTTTTCCTTTGCTATCACAGGTGTCCAATTACTTGTTGGTAGATAGTGTATTTGAAAGAAAACTGAGCACTGTGGAATTTTGTGCTCGATGCTGATGCCTGCTGATTGAAAAAGGATTTGTCATGCTATTTCAGGGAGCCCCTCAAAGGTCGGGGCCCTTGGCACGTAACTCGAATGCCCTCCCGTTAATCAGGCCTTGTATAAGACAGTTAAAAACATGAATGTTTAAGAAAAGAAATCGCCGAATTGTTTTCCGCGAGGAATTTTTTTTTTGTAGTTTCTTTGGACGAAAATAGAGTACTTCTTGTCCTCCAAATCCCATTAGAAAAATTACTGTTCTGTAGTTTTTATATCGCCGATGTTTTAGAAGTGGGCAAAACAACATCCTTCAAACATAATGGGGTATTCGTTGTTAGTCCAGAAGAAGAGGATTGGACGCCATTTTGGAACTAATGACGTATCTACACTGAGTGTTAATACGTAATTAGAGTTTTGTTAATTCAGCAAAAAAAGTTTTTGATCAACCTCTGTGAAAACACAAATTTGTCTTCTCAAGTCATAGGCCACTCCACTGAGGGCAGCCTATGCTTTCTAAAACAGAAAGTCAATCAAACATTTGAATGGCGGTAAGAACACGCAATAAATCTATAGACACGTGATGATACTTCAGTAGTTGAACACACCCTCTGTGAAAACACAAATTTGTCTGCTCAAGTCATAGGCCACTCCACTGAGGGCAGCCTATGCTTTCTAAAACAGAAAGTCAATCAAACATTTGAATGGCGGTAAGAACACGCAATAAATCTATAGACACGTGATGATACTTCAGTAGTTGAACACACCCTCTGTGAAAACACAAATTTGTCTGCTCAAGTCATAGGCCACTCCACTGAAGGCAGCCTATGCTTTCTAAAAGAGAAAGTCAATCAAACATTTCAATGGCGGTAAGAATACGCAATAAATCTATAGACACGTGATGATACTTCAGTAGTTGAACACACCCTCTGTGAAAACACAAATTTGTCCGCTCAAGTCATAGGCAACTCCACTGAGCCTATGCTTTCTAAAACAGAAAGTCAATCAAACATTTGAATGGCGGTAAGGATACGCAATAAATCTATAGACACGTGATGATACTTCAGTAGTTGAACACACCCTGTGTGAAAACACAAATTTGTCCGTGACGATAACAAAAGCGCGCCCCCTCGCTCCGGAGTAAGATTCTCTCCCAACTAAACCACACGGGCGGGATATATCGCTGCAGATTTGTCGTCTTGACACGTGATTCCCCTCTGTAGTAAGTCATACCTCGTATTATGTCTCGGGAAAGAAATGCTCGCTGGCAGTTTAGTTTTTGAAAAAACACTTGCATGTAAGAACTGTTTTTAAGGGATGTTGATCAAGATCAAACTTCTGGTGCCCAAGTGGTCACAATTTATAGCTGATCATCAGAGCTGAGAAGGAGCACGAGTACCAAATGCGGCATGAGTAGTGAATTGTCCCTAGGGCGCTGTTTCTGTTCCTAACAGCTATCCTAAAATATAGACGTGTGACACCGTACTAGCCTTAGAATCTTACAGGAATCTTTTATCCCGAAACAGAAAAGAAATCTACGTAAGACTCTCAAATTCGTGATCACCTACTGCTTTTTAAGGTAGGAACTTACGTACATGTATTAGGGGTATGCAAAAGTTTCCACCGCCACCGCTAGTGGGCGCTGTAGGGCTCTAACCGGCCGACGATCTGTGCTGTCAGTTCGTGCACGAAGCCAAGTATGTCGGTCGATAAAGTTCATTTGCGGCATTCATGTTTAATTTAGGGAAAAGTGCGAGTGAAGCATACGGTTCAATATGTCAGGCGTATGGCGAAACGGTTATAGATGAACGGCGTTTAAAGGGTGGGTTTCCAGGTGTAACAAAGGTGAATTAAGCTTGGTAGACAAACCACGTGCAGGTAGACAGCAGGAACTCGCGGACGAGAAGCTGGAATCGCTGTTGCAAGAGGATACCACACAATCGACCACGCAACTGGCGAAACGTTTGAAAGTGGATCAATCGACGTTGGTACTGCGTCTACAGGACTTTGGGAAGATCCAGAAGATAGGTAAGTGGTTTCCGCGTACTTCAACGAAGAGTAATACCGGTATACGATTGGGCATCTGCATGTCGTTGCCGAAGAGGTTTCAAAGGAAGAATTTCTTGTGGAAGGTGGTCACCGGGGATGAAAAATGGGTCTATTCGACAACCCCGTACGTAAGCGATCCTGGGTCAACACAGGCCAGCCATCAACATCCCCTGCAAAACAGGATATCCACGGGAAAAAGGTGCTGTTGTGTGTGTGGTGGGATATGCATGGAGTGCTGTACTTCCAACTGTTGAAACCGGACGAAATAATCACTTCACAACAATATAGCGATCAGTTGATGAAACTGAGCGCCGCAATCGAGCAGAAACGCCCATGAACAGGTAAAAGACGCCGCCCAGTCATCCTGTTACACGATAATGCCAGACCACATGTCGGTGCAACCACGAAATCAACCGTTGAACAGTTTCACTGGGCGGTTTTACGCACCCGGCGTACTCCCTGGGCATTGTACTCTCAGACTTTCATCTGTTTCGCTCTATGCAACATGCCCTAGCCCAACAGCGGTTCACCACAGTTCCAGAGGTGGAAAATTTCATCACGGCGTTCTTCAGCTCAAAACCCGAGTCCTTCTATCACAAGGGGTATTCATTTGTTGAAAAATGGCAAAACGTCATTGTTGCTAACGGCCAATATTGCATTGAATAAATCTGTACTGATTTCCTGATTGTTCCTGTCTCCTTTCTCTTTAAAACGGCGGAAACTTTTGCATACCCCTAATACTAAATCAGTAATTTGTCTCATGGATTGACTAGAATGGGAGAGGAAGATAGAG
Source organism: Macrothele yani (assembly GCA_039090855.1). Classification (NCBI taxonomy): domain Eukaryota; kingdom Metazoa; phylum Arthropoda; class Arachnida; order Araneae; family Macrothelidae; genus Macrothele; species Macrothele yani. Next base: position 59,870,188 of record CM077018.1, on the reverse strand, counting down.
GAGTCGTTGTCACACTACACTTAACGCATACACAGTCGTACCAGAATAATATGACAACATACTTAACAATGGGTATAGCCACCCTTGGCCCAGATGACAGCGGCGAGACGGCGTGGCATGCACGCAGTGAGGCCCTGGAAGGTTGCCCGAAGCACACGTGCCCATTCGGACTGCAGCAGAACACGGAGGTCCTGGAGATGACGTGGTTGTGGGTTAGTACGTCGAACGTGTCGATCCAAGTAGCCCCGCAAGTGCTCTATGGCATTGAGGTAGGGATATTTCGCCAGCCAAGGGAAAAAGGAGACATCGCTGTCGTGTTCCTGGAACCAGTCAAGCACCACCTCAGCAACATGTCGGAGCGCATTGTCCTGTTGGTAGGCATCATCACCGCTATGGTAAACGCCCAACATGAAGGGATGCATGTGGTCAGCGAGGATATACAAGCAGCCATTGGCGTTCAGCTACCCATCCAGTGGTACCAGCGGTCTCACGTCATACCAGGAAAGCATCCTCCAGACATGCACACTGCCATCGACGGCATGTATGTGACCGGCAAGAGTGTCCGTATGTTGGTTCTCGCGTGTCTAACGCCGTATCGCCATCACTCGTCTCTTCTGTGGAGTAGAAACCTCGATTCGTCCGAGAAGGCAAAGTTTTCCCACTGTAAAATGACGGTAGTTCCATGCGAACTGCAGGCGTCGTTGCCGATGGACCTGAGTTAACATGGACGCCTTGACGCAGCGTCAATTCCGGAGACCCATGCGTAATAGGGTTCGCTTTACTGTTATCGGGAAAACGTACCTGTGTGCTCCGAGATATATTTGCATGGTCAATTGCTGCACTGTTGCGCGCCGATTGCCCTTTACCAGTCGACAGAGGCGACGTTCTCCTCTGGAGTCGATGGCCTTTGGGACTAAACAGTAATGACGTAGGGAGGCACTCGGTGCGCCAGCGGTCCATTCTTGGTACACTCTTACTACAGCACCTCGCGAACAGCCCACGAAGTCTGCCGTTCCTGAGATGTTTCCACCCTTGACGCGGTAGCTGATGATCATTCCTTTTTGAACGTCCGTCAAGTCACTACTCTGCCCATTGGCAGCTTATATCTCCGTGTGTTCGACTTTGTCACGTGCACTATGTGACGCCCTTGGGCGGGCAAACTGTGATTCCGGGGGTGTTAATATTATTCTTATACGAACTTGTAAGAGAATACTGTGGACAAAGCATTTCAGAGTTTCGTCTAAGCCTACACTTGAGAAACCGCCCTCATGAGCTAGCGCGCCTGTAATTTCGCAGTTTAATAAGTGACTGATACCTTATTACAATGCCGTATATACATAATAGGAGAAACACATAATGACCTCTCTTACTTGACATTTGGATCATTATCGGCGGAGTGGTGCGTGAGTGGGAAGGTCACGGGTCGTAGACAGCGCTGCTATCTGCGACCCGTGCAATATCAGTCGGAGTTGAAAATGTGGTTTGTGAAGGTTTTTTTTTTTTTTTGATTGGAGCTTTAACGACCACCGTGAGCAACTCAATGGGCTTTAAGCAGTCGCCCGTCCCTAATTTAGGGTCGCTGGTTCTAGGGAAAGGAGAGAGTCAGTGCCGTAAGACAAAACACAACATCTATACCTCACCGGGATTCGAACCCGGACCCCGTACGGACGAATGATCAGAGACCAGCGCTTAGACCACTGCGCCACCGGGGCGGCATTTGTGACGGCTTCATGATCAACATATTACTTTTATTTGTGCATTTGCAAATCTCGATGGACTGCACTGCATTTTCGTTTTTTTTTTAGAGATGCATATATAGATCAAGAAAACAATTGCTCAGCACTTTCGATTAAATTCATACTGGTAAAAAAACGAAATTTGTTCTGATATTCTCAAAAGATTTGGGCAGTTCTTGCAATGCTTTTCTAATAAAGTTTCGCAAACATTGGGGCACCCCTTCACGAAGTACATCTCTACGGTATCTAAAATCGCGCAGCGATAAACTTTAATGTATACACTATATTGAAAAAACTCACCGGTCACCCCTTCAAAAGCAAATGAACGGATCCGCTGCATTGTTAAGATGCGCGTTACAGCTGCAAACGGTATAAAAATAAGCCTGCAGCTGACCGCGATCATATTGTACTGTGAGGTTGAGTGAAAATGTCGCAGAACTGACTTTGAGAAAGGAAAGATTGTTGGGTGTTATATTAGTGGGTTGTCCATAAGAGAAACCGAGAGGCGTTTAAACATACCCAAGTCAACTGTTTTGGATGTACTGAATAAGTGGAAGACACATGAAGCAGCAAAACGTACCGGCAGACCAAAGAAAATCAGTGATAGAGGACGTCGAAGCCTCAGGAGAGTCATTGCAGCTAATCGACGGAGTACTGCACAAGACCTCAGTATACAGGTGAGTAAAAATGCTGTAACCTCAGTATGTACACGTACCATTTGCAGAGAACTTCATTTCCATGTGTTACCGTGGTCGTGCGGCTGCTCATAAGCCTTCCATATCCACTCGGAATGCTACTCGTCGTTTAGCATGGTGTAAATAACATTTATCGTGGACCGTAGATCAATGGAAAAGAGTGCTATATAATTATGAATCAAGATACACAATCCATCAGTCTGATGGCCGTGTGTGTATATGGCGGCAACCGGGGGAATGCTATTTATCGCAGGGTACTGTTCCTACGGTCAAGTTTGGAGCTGGCTGTGTAGACGTGTGTGTGTGTGCGTGGGGGGGGGGGGGGTCGTGGTATGGTCCCGGCCCATTGGTTATCGTGAACAAACCTGTTAACCAGCACGTCTACCTGGATATTCTGGACAGGTATGCCCTACGGACTCTGTGGCAATACTATGGAACCCAGCGTAGTTGGTACCAGCAGGATAATGCACCGAGCCATAAAGCAAGGACTGTTACGGTTTGGTTCGACAATAATTCCGTATCGTGTGTGGACTGGCCAGCACAGATCCCTGATCTTAATCCCATAGAGCACCTATGGGATGAATTAGAGCGCTACATAAGAAGTTTGGAACTAAACTACTAAGCAACAATGTATATTAGGACAAAGTCCTCTATAATACTGTTACACACGTAGTATATGAGTTTCGAAAAGACAAGTTGACTTCAATGATAATGGAATATTTATAGTTGAATTTAAGAATATTTCTTTATGTACAGCATATATACATTTAAATGTTGAAACTTCACATAGGTTATCCAGTGAGACATAAAAAACAGCAAAGAAGCATACCGAGCAACACATATTGCGCTCACCTTACTTTGGTTTCAGTCCTTCTGGCTTACAATCAATCATGCTTCTTGTTCAGTGTTGTACCACATCATTAAAGGTATTCCACATTCAAAGTTCAACACAAACATGAACATCAGCACAATTCTACAAGAAGGGGGTGATGAGTTAAAATAACTTTGAGATCATTGTCACAACTAGATTACGTTGACGCAGCCAGAATTTTAGCAGTTGAAACATTTCGCTGTTCTATGCCAAGCTATTATGAAATATCAAGATTAAAAGATTTAAAAAGTCAACAAGTTCCTCCTCGCTCGCCCGGACATGTTTCAGGCTACACTGTGCCCATCTTCAGCGGTGGGTTGTAAGAGACACCCACATGCTTTTACTGTACTGATTACCTCCCTGTCACCAGTCGACTCATCCCTCATTGGTCCTGTATCCGTGCGTAGGTTAATCATGTGATTTACGACTTTTGCTATTGTTGCACCATCTGGTGTTCTTTTTCTGAAATTTCATTATTAATCGTTGTTGGATGAGACATTTTCAACAAATTTAGTTTTTATGTACTTTTCTTCACTTTCTTTTTCTTTTTTTATTATGTATCGCCAGGCAAACGGCAATTCAAGTGGTGCTTGTTCATCGCAATTAAATCGTCTGGTTTTTTCTATCACAACGGACTCAGAATACAATATCTTTTATGTGTGTTATGCGTAGTATATATTTTTCCCAGACGGGGATAGAATTATTATTAATGCAATATGTAATAAGGGATGTTCCTTGCTCACCATTTTTCCAATTTCTCTTGTGTTCTCCCATTCTTGTTTTTAGTCGTCTTTTAGTGCTACCTATGTAGATATTATTAATATTACCGGTGTCGTTATTCTTCGTGGATATCGTGTTTGTGTTGAACTTTGAACGTGGAAAACCTTTAATATTGCGGTACAACTTTGGACAAGAAGCATAATTGATTGCAAGCCAGAGGGACTGAAACCGGTGTAAGGTGAGCGCAATATGTGTTGCTCCATATGCTTCATTGCTGATTTTTATGTCTCACAGGATATAACCTATATGAGGTTTCAACATTTGAATGCATATATACTGTACATAAAGAAATATTCTTAAGTTCAACTATAAATATTCCATTATCATTGAAGTCAACTTGTCTTTTCGAAACTCATATACTACGTGTGTAACAGTATTATAGAGGACTTTGTCCTAATATACATTGCCTATCTCCCACGTAATTTAGTGTTCAAATATATGTTTGTATAGACTGAACATCTACTAAAATACTAAGCAACAGTTAGCGGCAGTATTACGTACTGAATGGAAGCGCATACCTATCGCTGTGTTCCAAGGTCTTATCGAAAGCATGTCTCCAAGCGTCAGTGCATGCATTAAGGCTAAAGGTGGACCGACACCGTACTAATGTACACTGACAAAAAAAAAATCCCAACACCAAGAAGGGGTTGTGTTAGATAAACGACAATTGGTAGGCGGTGAGAGTACATCTGTAAGATGACGTCTATGCAAATTTCGCGCTAGGCGCATAGGTGTGGCGCTAGTAGCGCCCCTCGGAACATGCAAAGCAGGTTTGCTGTAAATACGCGCTGTAACGTTCGTGAGGGTTAGTTATCGTTGAGATTCCACGTAGTGTGTTGATGTTAGTCAAGAATGCCTTTAAGAAGACGAAGAAGCCATTATCAACAGCTCACGGAGTTTGAACGAGGTCGTGCAATAGGGCTACGAGAAGGTGGATTTGCTTTCCGCAATATTACAGAACGACTTGGCAGGAATGTAGCCACTGTGCATGATTGTTGGCAGCGGTGGTCAAGGGAAGGTACTGCCTGAAGAAGACCGGGTTCCGGCCGGCCACGTGACACTACTGAAAGGGAAGACCGCCGTGTACGGCGTATGGCAGTGGCGCATCGTACTGCGTCTGCGGCAGAAATTTGAGCTGCAGTTGCCACCACAGGGACACAACGAACTGTTACAAATCGGTTACTTGAAGGACAGCTCCGAGCCAGACGCCCAGTAGCGTGCATTCCACTTACTCCAAACCACTGCCGTTTGCGACGTCAGTGGTGTCTAGCTAGAGCTCATTGGAGGACGGAGTGGAGATCTGTTGTGTTTTCTGATGAAAGCCGGTTCTGCCTGGGGGCCAGTGATGGCCGTGTGTTGGTTACAAGGAGGCCAGGTGAGCACCTGCAACCAACCTGTCTGCGGCCGAGACACACTGGACCTACAACTGGAGTTATGGTCTGGGGAGCAATTTCCTATGACAGCAGGAGCACTCTCGTGGTTATCCCACGCACCGTGACGGCACAGTTGTACGTCGGTCTGGTGATTCAACCTGTTGTGCTGCCATTCATGAACAGCATTCCAGGGGGTGTTTTCCAACAAGATAACGCTCGCCCGCATTCCGCTGTTGTAACCCAACATGCTCTACAGAGTGTCGACATGTTGCCGTGGCCTGCTCGATCACCAGATCTTTCACCAATCGAGCACGTATGGGACATCATTGGACGACAACTCCAGCGTCACCCCCAACCAGCATTTACCGTCCCTGTATTGACCGACCAAGTGCAACGGGCATGGAACTCCATCCCACAAACTGACATCCAGCACCTGTACGACACAATGCACGAACGTTTGCGTGCTTGCATTCAACATGCTGGCGGTTACACCGGTTATTAATGTAACAGCATTTCACATTTAAAATGGCTCTTCTCGCGCTTACAATAAGCTGTGATCTTGAAACCTTAATCGATGTTACCTATACAAATGTACTGTCGCCATTTCATTCCTCTACAACTATTTTTTCGTGGTGTTGGGATTTTTTTTCCGTCAGTGTATGTCAATAAATGCTATGTTGTGTTTCTCTTCTAGGTGTACGAGGACTTTGTCAATGTAGTGTACATTCATTCGGAAATATCTTTGATAAGCGAATGAGATTCCATTTTTGTATCTTACGAAACAAAAAGCGTAGGTCCAGAATGGAAATCACGTTTCTCAATGTTTCTTATTTCTGTTATGCGGGATTACTTTCCCCGCTGTAAACACAGTCGTTAAACATCACACTTAATCAACTTTGTGTTCTTTCAGCTTTTTACCAGCGGCAGTCTCCAATTGGTAGTCCGGCAGTCGTATTTCATCCTTCGGTGTGACTTCTACAAATCATTTGCTTTCTTCCATTTTCGTGACCACCGATTTCATCTCAATCTTCCTAGCGAGAACTCTGCTTCGGCCTCACATATCTCCTTTCAGCATTGCGTGGCGCATGTACGACGCACCTGCGCACCTGATTCCATAGCTGTTCAATTAGTTTTCAGCTACTTTTACGCTTTTGTTTTAACAGATGTTGGTGAAGGTTTTATAGGGTTTGACAGAAGTCTTTTCATGAGACCAAATCATAACATGACGTCATCGCTTATCTCTCTTACTTCTTAAGGAGGTCAAACATTTCAAATATTCTCCTGCACGATTTGTCTCAATATTTTCCAAATCGCAGGTATAAATTCACCACAAGAATGAACAAACAGACCATTACGTTTTCTTCAGCAACGTCTTTGTCTCTTCTACGGCTCAAAAACACATTAATCCATGAAAAGGAAGAACCTCCATACCCACTTTCTTTATTTCATGCGTCTCTGTTTCTTTGCTTAAAACAGACCTCAGATTGTAGTAAACGATGTCACTGTTACCTAATGATAATGCTTGAAGAAAATGTTAGTACAAGCATGCAATGCATTGATTATGATACGCTTTCCAACATACCAGAAATCATTACTCAAGTTTTGAGGGCCGCCCCGGTGGCGCAGTGGTCTAAGCGATGGCCTCTGACCATTCGAGCGTAAGGGGTCCGGGTTCGAATCCCGGTGAGGCATGGATGTTGTGCTTGTCTTACGGCACTGGCTCTTTCCTTTCCCTGGAACCAGTGACCCTAAATTAGGGACGGGCGACTGCTTATAGCCCATTGAGTTGCTCACGGTGGTCGTTAAACCTCCAATCAAAAAAAAAAAAAAAAGTTTTGAGGATAATGGCTGTGGAATAAAACTCGCTCCTGTGCCCTGGCCTTTGACCCCATTTCGATTATATTCAACAGAACCGGTTCAGTATACCTCCGGAACAACATACTAACGTTCTGTCGCAATAGAAGCATGTTTAATCAAGTTATGAGGATAATGGCTGTGGAAGAAATCTCGCTCCTGTGCCCTGACCTTTGACCCCATTTCGATGATATTCAACAGAACCGGTTTAGTATACCTCCGGAACAACATGATAAAGGTTTGTCGCAATCGAAGAATTTCTACCTAAGTTATGACGCATAAGGGCAATGGATTCCCCTCCTCTGTCCTGACCTTTGACCCCATTTTGTCCATTTTCAATAAGGTTCGTCCCCAGTTAGTCCCATATTACATACTAAAATTTCATCGAAATCGAACCATTTTTGCGCAAGTCATGACGCATAAGGGCAATGGAATGGATCCCGCTCCTATGTCTCGAACAGTGACCCCATTTTGTCAATTTTCAATAGGGTGTGTCCCCAGGTGGTCCCCTACCGCATACTAAAATTGCATAGAAATCGAATCATTTTTAGGCGAGTTATCGTGCGGACGGACAGACAGACAGACGGACAAAGCTGGAACATGTACGCTTCTTCAACCTACGATTGGAAAGCATAAAAAATGGTTTCACATTTACAAACTTCCTGTCTCCTGGCGCCATTACATTTATTAGTAAATGTTCAAAAATACTGATCCTTGTAAATTATGAATACGTTTTTTAATAGGGGTGTCCAGAATTTTCGTATAGTAGAGTTCCATGACGAAAATCTGCATACTTTCTGCTGGGCAGTTTGCGTGTACTGCAGAAGACTGAAAGCGCGCACTGTGGGGAATCTAATGAGGCGTGAAGCACATGCAGCGCTCCATGCGCTGAACTTGTACCGCGGTCAATCGCAATGGCTACAAAGTTTGAAATATTGGTTCTATTGCGACATTACTGGAAACAGGGGTTTAAAGCTGTTGAAGCAGTCCGAAAATCAACGGAGTTTAAGGTGATGGCTTAGCGGTTACTCGGACCGGTTCAAGAAATTTGCGGCTACTGACTTGACTTGAAAAGAAAGGAAGGTTCGCGTAGGCCCTCTACTGTACAATCGGACGCCCTTCCAGTGGCTGTTGAAGACAATACACGAACAAGAACTTGCCAACTGTCAGATGTACTGGGTGTTCCTAAATTTACCATCGCTGAACACAAGCACACGATCGGGAAGGTTTAAAGACGATGCCGTGAGATACGTTATGAACTCACTCCAGCTCAAGCTCATCGACGTGTCAAGGTATGCAAAGAACTGCTCAGAAATCCACGCGATACTCGACTGATCAAAAAGAATAGTTTACTGGGGATGAAAAGTGAGCATACGTGCGTAATCCAGATTCTTCAAAACAGTAGTTGAAAAAAGGCGAACCTTCTTTACCTATTCCCAGACGCGGACGTTTTGAGAAAAAGATTCATGTTGTGTATCTGGTAGAATTATGAAGGTGTTATCCACTTTTGAGGTCATTCAGAACGGTCGGTCTATCAGTGCCGAACTACACGATATTGACAAAAGTCACCGGGCACTCCTTCAAAAGCAAATGAAGGGATCAGCTGCGTTGTTAAGAAGCGCGGTACAGCGGCAAACGGTATAAAAACAAGCCTGCAGCTGACCGCGATCATATCGCACTGTGAGGTTGAGTGAAAATGTCGCAGAACTGACTTTTAGAAAGGAAAGATTGTTGGGTGTTATATTAGTGGGTTGTCCATAAGAGAAACCGAGAGGCGTTTAAACATACCCAAGTCAACTGTTTTGGATGTCCTGAATAAGTGTAAGACACATGAAGCAGCAAAACGTACCGGCAGATCAGTGGTAGAGGACGTCGAAGCCTCAGGAGAGTCGTTACAGCTAATCGACGGAGTACTGCACAACACCTCAGTCTACAGGTGAGTCAAAATGCTGGAACCTCGGTATGTGCATGTACCATTCGCAGATAACTTCATTCCATGGGTTACCGTGGTCGTGCAGCTGCTCATAAGCCTTTCATCTCCACTCGGAATGCTACTCGTCGTTTAGCATGGTGTAAAGAACATTTATCGTGGACCGTAGATCAATGGAAACGGGTGCTATGGACTGATAAATCCAGATACACGATCCATCAGTCTGATGGCCGTGTGTGGGTATGGTGGCAGTCGGGGGAACGCTATTTGCCACATTGTACTGCTCCTACGGTCAAGTTTGGAGTTGGCAGTGTACTCATGTGGAGGTGGTTTTCATGGTATGGTCCCGGCCCATTGGTTATCCTGGACAAACCTGTTAACCAGCACGTCCACCTCGCTATTCTGGACAATTATGTCCTACCAACTCCGTGGCAATACTATGGAACCGAGCCTTGTTGGTACCAGCAGGATAACGCTTTGGCCCATAAAGCAAGGACTATTACAGCGTGGTTTGTCGATAATTCCGTGTCGTGTGTGGACTGGCCGGAACAGAGTCCTGATGTTAATCCCATAGAGCACCTGTGGGATAATTTAGAGCGCCGCATAAGAAGTTTGGAATCAAGGCCTACTACTAAGCAACAGTTAGCGGCAACGTTATGTACTGAAAGGAAGCGCACACCTATCGCTGTGTTCCAAAAGCTTGTCGAAAGTATGTCTCGAAGGTTTCGTACATGCATTAAGGCCAAAGGTGGACCGACACCGTACTAATGTATGTCAATAAATGTTATGTTGTGTTTCTCTTCTAGGTGTCCGGTAACGTTTGTCAGTATAGTGTATATACCCTATATGATTAAACCTTTAATACATATAACTTACAATATTTGAGAAAAAACTGATAGTTTAAAGCAAGTCTTCTGTTTTAAATAAAAATATCATTTTAATCTATTTAAATGCCAATGAATATACGTATCTCTCTTTCTTCTTTTTGAAGAACTTTGTGCATAAGATATATGAATAAAGTATTATTTAATTCGTAGACGAGACGAAATTATCATGTTTTGCAGTTGTTTTCATAAAGAAAAATCACACTGGTAGATATCCACTGCGACACTAAATAGAACTATTGAGGAAAATAATTTGTGTTAGAGCATTTTTAACGATTTTTATCATTTTGTGTAAGGCATTTGCTCTACCTTAAAACTGTCTAAAGCTTTAACTTGTTACATTAAGATTTGATTAAACGAATGCATTCGCTGAACAGAAAGCAAAAGGTAAAGCGCCTCGTTTGATTGCGAATAACATCGTCATTCAATCATCTGTTATCTCTCCGTGAAGAAAAATTGAGCATGGATTTTTAAACAAATAGCTCCAAACCAATAAATGATGAGCGAGCTTTAAAAGAAGTTGTTGCATTATGCACTTATTTCTTATTATTACATAGCTCCGTAATAATAAGCTGGTGACAGCATTTCCCCTAATCTGTATGATTTTGTGTTTTATATTATACGATAAAACGCTTTCATGTTTGTGAGAGCACTGATTATGTTAATTCAACTGGTAACTACTGATGTTTGATTTCCCTTCAATTCTGACTTGTATTATGTACACTGGCGGAAAGTGAAAAAAGAACACCAAGAAGGAGACGTCTGATACCAACGAAATTTATACAGCATAATAACGGAATACAGAAGATAACGTGATCAAAACATTATGGCAAAATACAGCTCTATTTGCTGGTAAACTGAAAAATAACACTTCCATGTAACATGGTTAGTGCGAAGTTGAACCGCAATGAACTGCGTCACACTGTGCAATTCTGGCATGGAGTCTGTCGTACAGATGTTGGATGTAAGTTTGGGGTATTGAGTTCCAAGCATGGACGCGTAAATCGGGGATGGTCGTGGCTGGCCGTTTAGACCGGATAAGTCGTTGTCCCATAAAATCCCACACGTGCTCAATGGGGGACAAATCCGGTGAACGTGCAGACCATGGAAGTTGTCGCACGCCCTGAAGTGCATGTTGCGTTGCACGTGCCGTGTGTGGGCGTGCGTTATCTTGCTGGAAAACACCACGATGGACCAACCTCACAAAGGGCATAACAACGGGCTGAATGATGTTGTTGATGTAAGAGGTGCTGTTTAACGTACCCAGTACAAACACTAGTTGTGTACGGGAGTGATAGCTGATCACTCCCCACACCAGGAGACCAGGTGTAGGCCCTGTGTGTCGCTGGCGGATGCAAGAAGGGTGGAGACGCTCCCCTGTGCGTCTGCGAACACGCATACGGCCATCGGAGGCTCCCAAGCAGAATATGCTTTCATCGCTGAACATGACAGATCGCCATTGCATTATCCAGTGCAGACGTTGGCGACACCACTGCAGCCGTTCCTGACGGTGGGCTGGAGACAGAGGTACACATGCCAGAGGCACACGTGCACGTAGTCTTGCATCCAGTAGACGGTTGCGGATTGTTCGCACAGTCACCTCAGGTGCAACGGCAGCTCGGCTTTGCGTCGCAGTGGATGTTTTGCTTGACAACGCCGCTCTTCTTATGCGTCGAACGGTCCGCTCATCAGTCCGTCTGTGACTCCCGGTTCCACGTCTTCTCGTGTGGGAATGTTCCTCGGACCATCTACGCCACCATGGTACCACCACCTATATTTCCCGTACAATTCGCTCCGCAATACGACGATACGACCACCCGGCCTCGCGGAGTCCGACTAGACGACACCGCTTAAAGTCCGATAACTGCTGAAATCGTACACGTCTTCCATGTCCAGGCATTGCAGCTTCTTCAGGGTCTTCGCACGTGTCCGTACGCCGACGACTGATTACATTTACTTCGCCGTACTCCTTAAATACCACCGACGATAATTTGCATATTATGCCGTGCTGTGGCGTAAGCGCTCACCGGTTGGTCCCGAAATGAACATCACACCTACTTAAACTCGACCCCATTGACATATGTAAATTTCATGATCGTCCGCCAATTCCTTCTTGGTGTTCTTTTTTCACTTTCCGGCAGTGTATTTTAACAAACGTACTGTGATTCTTTCGAGATGCTCAAAACGAATGTGGTTTCTGTCGATACCTTGACACAGAATTGAAGGTTATTGAATTTTTCTCAAAAGCTTCTCCTTTATTTTCCGCTGTAGATGAGAAATCTTTTGTATTATTGTCTGGTACCACCCAATTTTTGTTCATAATGCTTGCATTTGTTAGTGGCATCACTGGTCCACCCACTGGTGACAACTACGGGGGTGCTCAGGGGCTTGAGCACCCCTTGAAATCATTTGAAGGTGCTTCGCACCCCTCCGAATTTTTGTTATATGTACTGGATTCATACTAAAATATTTAGTTCCACTTTACATAACATTAAATAAGATAATCCGAATATAAAAATCAATATCTTCAAAAAAATCGGGTTTTAACTACCGATACCGAATAAACACTTAAGAAATAAGACAGCCAAGCAAGCGTGAAATTGGGGGTGTGGGATGTGGTTTGTACCTTACCTTCCTAATTGTTTAAAGCTACCGATTTTGTTTTTTCGCAATCACGTTCCTTGCACATCAGTGAGTTTTCAGCAGCTCACCATGCACGCAATGATCTTTGGTAGGGTCATAAAGCCATAAATGTCAGAGCGGGAGTAAAGAATGACCGTCCGAGAGCAGAAGACACACAGCGAGTTTGCGAATGATCTTTTCTCGCTCAAATGATAATTTTGAAATACTTTTTTTTTTGGTGTTGTTTTTGCAGTTATTGTTTGTTTGACATAATTCTGTTGAAGCTTTTTTTCTCTCCCTAGCTTTATAAAACATATAAGCAGTTACCAATAGTAACACCAATCAATCCACGCAGGGGTAATATGCCAAATCGATAACAACCGATTCACATGGACTGCAAGATGAATGCTGGCGGGGGAGTGGGTGTGGGGGATTTCCAATATACACTTGTTGATCAAAGCAAAATGTTCATTGTGATATACCATGCGTTATACGCTAAATGCTAACAATAACAGGTAAAGAAGTGATACAGTGCAATAATTATGAAGCGCGTTCCATTCCAACACTGAACATGCCAGTTTGTTTGCTACTGCCAGAGCGAGCTCTTCAAAGGTATCGCTATGAACCTACTGTCTGTTTTGACTAATGATATATATTGCCAATCTCAGCCTTTTTCAACAGGATTGGTTTTCTGGTAGTAGTTCCCAACAAAATGCTCAAATTTTGTCCAAAAGAAAACAAATTGTATAGCCCTTGTGCGCACATTACAGAAAAAATTAAATCGGAAGAATTAAAACTGGGTTCAAGAATTTGGTTGCTATAAAACAATGTAATATCTTTATCATGAAATCATGTATCGGTTTGTTTGCGTTTACATTGAAGACAAGGTTCATTTAAACATCTAAAATTTCAACACTGGAAACGGTACCTGCCTTTTGAATTTCACCACCCCTCGAAGTTTTCAGAAGTCGGTGCCTATGGCTTCCCCAGCAAGCGTAGGACTGCATGAGGATGGGAGGGAGGGGGAATGTCCTCCTTAACTTCTTGTTCAATATGAACCATTCTCATCATTTTTTTTTTCTTTTTTTGGATTGAGTTTTTTTTTTTTTTTTTTTTATGATTTGTTGAACCTGGTGGTATAAAGACATAATACAGGAAGGCATAAACAGGATACAGAAAGTACACAGCAACAATTACAAATCACACATCGTTGACAGCATGCCAAATGATCAATTTACACAGATATAAACATTGTTGATCACGTAACACATTGTGAACGAGTATACATCAAACATGGATTTTATAGTATGCTAAATGACCAATGGACACAGATAACGAGTGTTGGGCAAGTAACATATTGAGAGCCATTGCCGAAAAACTAACACAAATATCCATGCCTCGCCGGGATTCGAACCCGGATCCAACAAGGGCGAATGATCATAAGCCAGCGCATTAGACCACTGCACCACCGGGATAGCCTCATCAAATTCTGGCTTCGGTTTGCAGCCAAACGGAGTATGCTTTCCTAAATTTTTGAATTTCAAATGCTTATTATTTCTAGAAATTATATTCAGTTATGAGTAATTGAGCACTACATATCTCTAACACCAAACGTATCGCTGTGAGGCTATTGTTGTCTTCATACCTGTAGTGTTCCTCAATGTTTAAAACGTGCATATGTGTCTTAGGGAAAACTGCGTAAAGTTCGTTCTTCTTATTAGCTCACTTTAAGTGAAACAGGATCACTCAAAAAAAAAAAGTTCAAGAAAGAGCTACAGCTCTTTTATTCAGTCAATATCTCATAAGTACTTCACTCGGATATTCCAATTCTCATGAAGAATTAATTCGTAACAGTACTAATAATTTACTGCTTAACGTGAGTTAGTAAACACAATAGTAGGTTGATGAGACTAACACGAAATATATATATATATATATATATATATATATATATATATATATACAGGGTTGTGGAGTCATTTTGGAGGGGTTTGGCCATAACTCACCACGCTGGCCAAGCGGGTTGGTGTTAAATCCCTGAAATGGCAATGGGCTGGACATACTGCCAGAAGAACAGACCATCGATGGACAGCCGAAATTTTAGATTGGATTCCAAGGGACAGGAAAAGACCCAGAAGAAGACCACATGGAAGATGGGTGGATGAAATTCGAAAGTATGCGGGAGTGACATGGAGGAGACTGGCACAAGACAGACCGTTGTGGAGGAAACTTGGGGAGACCTTCGTCCAGCAGTGGATTGATAATGGTTGACAATGATGATGATGATGATATACAGGGTTACAAGGAGAGTCCTTGATCACACCAATATCTCACGAAGTATGGCAGTTAGCGATTTACTTCTTGTCCAGTTGTAGAAGAAACACCCTATGGCGCACACAATACCACCACGGGGATCCCCTCGCCCCCTTTTTGGGGGTTGAGGGAGCTATCGCGCCCCCTTTGCAGATAGGGCAGATCCAAACTTGTTCAGCGAGGCAAAAATAGTACATAAATCTTTTCGTCCCATAACAAAAGATGGAAGGTGACCAAGAAAATGGCCCTAAGAAAACCACAACATCCAGAAGCATTGAGCCGCCCCGGTGGCGCAGTGGTCTAAGCGATGGCCTCTGATCATTCGTCCGTAAGGGGTCCGGGTTCGAATCCCGCTGAGGCATGGATGTCGTGTTTGTCTTACGGCACTGGTTCTCTCCCTTCCCTGGAACCAGTGACCCTAAATTAGGGACGGGCGACTGCTTATAGCCCATTGAGTTGCTCACGGTGGTCGTTAAACCTCCAATCAAAAAAAAAAAAAGAAGCAATTTCAAGTGTCCGGACATGACGTAGGCAGTCCTGGACAAACTTATCCGTTTGCGGGTGGGCATTATCCTGCTGGTATAGCGCACCTGGAATCCCGGCCAGGAATGGGAGCATATGGGCCGTAGGATCTCATCCACATACCGCTGGCCCGTCCATGATCCACGTAGCACTACTACAGCTGATCGGATATCGTAGGCAATGGCTTCCCAGACCATAATGCCTGCAGTGGGGGAGGTGTGGCGCACGATAGCGAGGTTGGGATTGTGCCGTTGACCCGGAGACCTCCACAGCCGGATACGATGATCATCTGTGCCCAAAACGAAGCGGCACTCATCGCTAAACACCACACGTTGCTTTGACCTGGCGCCACCACACACGGAGCCGGCGATGCTCCAGTGTGACAGCACACGTAAGGGGCGTTGGTATCGTAGATCCGCTTCCGCGATGCGTCGGGAAATGTTTCGTGGGCACACAGAGGCCGTTACATCTGCCTGTAGCGTGGACCGGGTCTCCGTGGGATCCCTTAGTGCCTGGCGCACGATCCGTCGAGCCTCTCAACCGGTGGACCTCCTGGTCCGTCCGGAGCCGCTCCGCCGCGTGGAAGTGCCGTCACGTGTCCACTGCTCCCAACAAAGTCGGACGGTATGGTCAGAACGATCCACATGGCGGCCTATACCACGCGCCGACCACCCTGCGGCTTTTAGCTTGATGATCAGGCCTCTCTCATAGGTCATAAGTTGCGTAAATCGACATCTCTGGCGTCTACCCGGCATTCTTGTCACTCTGTACTCTTGCTTGCGTAGGCCGATGTTTTTCGCTTTCATGGGGCATCGACTACACACCAGTTTATAAGCCTGCTGGTTCGTGCTTGCAGCGTCACGACAAGGTGTGCGGTCATGCGCATTCGCATCAGACGTGGATCATTTGCATACCAGCCTGCACTCTAGCTATTTGCAAAGTTTCGCGGTTGTGGCATGTTTTCTTATAGGTGCACAAATTTCATTGTCCGTGAGTGTACTTAGAATTTATCTAAACTGGGAAGTTCTAAGTAAATGAAAGTACAAAGGAAACATTTTCCTACAAATCTTATCAACAGTTCTTGTTCTGAAATCAAACGCAGTTCCTTTACATACTGGATATCAGACTTTGATGTCCAATACAGTAAGAAATAAACTGAGACAAGGAGAAATAGCTTAAAGGGACGAAACACTTATCCAATAGGAAAACTGCATGTACATCTAATTGACTTGCGTACGTGACAAAGCTTTCGACTTCCCGTCACTGATTAACGAAGTGTTGGCATACCGACCACGCATGTCTTTTTTGTATTCTGACGACGGAGTAGAAAGCACATTTGAAATCCATGCGCATATGCTTCGGACACGGGGACTCAGGTAGCTTTCCCCTTTTTTCGCATTAGGAGAGTCCCCTTCCGTCTTTTGTTATGGGACAAAAACATTTATGTACTATTTTTGCCTGGCTGAACAAGTTTGTAATTGACTGTTTTGCCTTATCTGCAAAAGGGGACACGAAGGCCCCATCAACCCCCCCCCAAGGTGGTGAGGGCATCCTTCGTGGTGTTACTGTATGCGCCATAGGGGTTTTTTCCTATACAACTGCACAAGAAATAAATCGCTGACTGCCATAGTTTGTGAGATATAGGCCTGATCAAGGACTTTCCTTGTATCCCTGTATGTATGTATGTGTGTGAAGATAGCAGCTGTGTGTGGTGCCTCAGCACTAGTCGTGGAAGCTGTGTTAATCTGTGATTTATACATCATAGATCTACAGACACTATCTGCATGAAAAATACCTCTCACAAATTAAGACAGCTTCCACGATTACCGCTAATGCACCACGCAAAGCTTCTAGCTCAACACATTATATATGCACTATCAACCAACAAGTAATTGGACACCCCTGCAATCGACGATATCTGCGATCCTGATACACGTCACGGCCGCCGCCGTTAAATATCGTGTGGGAAACAACAACGCAACCAGTCGCATGCAAGATGCCACGCAGTTTGGAGCTCTCGGATTTCGAGAAAGGTGTAATCGTCGGGTATCACAGAAATGGCCGATCCATTCGTGACATATCCAGCGAGTTGAAGTACCCAAAATCGATAGTGTCCTACGTGGTTGGCAAGTGGAAGATCAGAGGTGACTGTCGGAATGTGCCCCAAACCGGCAGACCCACAAAACTGGGAGTTAGAGACCGACGGGTGCTGGCCAGAAAAACTCGGAGCGCTGGAGAACGCCTCCTGCCGGAATGTATTGTGCCAAATGTGAAGTTCGGCGGCGGTGGAATTATGCTATGGGGGTGTTTCTCCTAGTATGGCACGGGACCCTTGGTCGCAATTCCTGGTAGACTCAACACCGAGAGCTACTGCACCATTTTGGATGACCATGCGCTTCCTACGTTGTGACAGTTTTACGGGGTGGACCTATGTTACTTTCAGGATGACAATGCCACCTGTCATGTTGCGAGGTCCACCATGGCTTGGTATGGTGGCAATGGGGTTAACCGAATGGACTGGCCTGCGCAGAGCTAGGTCATTAACCATATCGAGCACCTCTGGGACGAGTTGGAGTGTCGACTTAAGGGATGCCCCCACCGTCCGAAATCGGTGAAGGAACTGACCTGTCTTCTCCAAGCCGAGTGGAAGAAAATACCGCTAGCCGTCGTACAACGCCTGGTTGAGAGTATGCCCCGGAGGGTCGCAGCTGTAATCGCCGCTCGTGGAGGCTCCACCAACTATTGAAGGTGAATAAACTTCGTTTTCCTTTACTATCACAGGTGTCCAATTACTTGTTGGTAGATAGTGTATGTAGCGATTATTCTTGTCAATCACACATACGTAGTTTACCCTTGACCTCCAGACTGTTGCTTAGATACCATTCAGTGAGTGAGAAAATATCACATTAAGGTTGAAACGCTAAAAGAGGACGAACACAAAATGTACATAGAGAAAGACAACTAAAAAGGAACGCTAAATTAGAATACACCTCATGTACCGTAATGTAACAGCACGGGAACGGTATTTTTAAATGACATCGGTACACAGGGCATAGTCCGAGCTCTGAGACTCCCCGCTCCAACACTACACCCTTCCTAACACTCCTTTCCAGCTCCAGATGCCTTTTGCAAACTGCAGACCAACAATGTCCACCATATTTGCAAGCGTGTCATTGAATCAGTCCTTCCATCCGATGATTTTCTCACTATTATTTACAGTGAGATTGACCGCAGGCAGCACAGGTCAAGTTTCAAGCTTCCGATTTTCGCATTCCGTGTCTCTTACTTTACGGTATGTTAGCCATTCGATGGCATCTCCGTCTTCTCTCTCTCTCTCTCTCTATATATATATATATATATACCGTATATTGATACAAGTCACTGGACACCCTTCAAAAGCAAATGAACGAATCTTCTGCGTTGTTAAGATGCGCGGTACAGCTGCAAGAGGTATAAACACAAGCCTGCAGCTGACCGCGATTATATGGCGTTGTGAGGTTGAGTGAAAATATCGCGAAACTGACTTTGAGAAAGGAAAGATTGTTGGGCGTTATATTAGTGGGTTGTCCATAAGAGAAACCGAGAGGCGTTTAAACATACCCAAGTCAACTGTTCTGGATGCACTGAAAAAGTGGAAGACACGTGGCGTGCCTGAAGCAGCAAAACGTACCGGCAGACCAAAGAAAATCAGTGATAAAGGACGTCGAAGCCTCAGGAGAGTCGTTACATCTAATCGACGGAGTACTGCACAAGACCTCAGTGTACAGGTGTGTAAAAATGCTGGAAACACGGTATGAACACGTACCATTCACAGCGGACTTCATTCCATGGGTTACCGAGGTCGTGCTGCTGCTCATAAGCCTTTCCTCTCCACTCGGAATACTGCTCGTCGTTTAGCATGGTGTAAAGAACATTTATCGTGGACCGCAGATCAATGGAAACGGGTCCTATGAACTGATGAATCCAGATACACGATCCATCAGTGTGATGGCCGTGTGTGGGTATGGCGGCCGGCAGCCGGGGGAAGGCTATTTATCACAGTGTTCTGCTCCTATGGTCAAGTTTGGTTCTTTTTTTTTTTTTTTGTTGATTGGAGGTTTAACGACCACCGTGAGCAACTCAATGGGCTATAAGCAGTCGCCCGTCCCTAATTTAGGGTCACTGGTTCCAGGGAAGGGAGAGAGCCAGTGCCGTAAGACAAACACAACATCCATGCCTCACCGGGATTCGAACCCGGACCCCGTACGGACGAATGATCAGAGGCCATCGCTTAGACCACTGCGCCACCGGGGTGGCCAAGTTTGGTTCTGGCAGTGTACTCTTGTGGGAGTGTTTTTCGTAGTATGGTCCCGGCCCATTGGTTATCGTTAACAAACCTGTTAACCAGCACGTCTACTTCGATATCCTGAACAATTACACCCTACCAACTCTGTGGCAATACTACGGCACCGAGCCTTGTTGGTACCAGCAGGATAATGCACCGAGCCATAAAGCAAGGACTGTTACGGCGTGTAATTCCGTATCGTGTGTGGACTGCCCAGCACAGAGCCCTGATCTTAATCCCAAATGGGATTTATTAGAGCGCCGCATAAGAAGTTTGGAAGCAAAGCCTACTACTAAGCAATATTTAGCTGCAGCATTATGTACTGAATGGAAGCGCATACCTATCGCTGTGTTCCAAAACCTTGTCGAAAGCATGTCTCGAAGGGTCAGTACATGCATTAAGGATAAAGGTGGACCGACACAGTACTAATATATATCAATAAATGCTATGTTGTGTTTCTCTTTTACGTGCCCGGTGACTTTTATCAAATAGTGTATACTATATACAAAAGCCGAAACCTTACTACCAGCGCGTCTTTATGCATATCGAAGCAACTACAGGCAAAAGCGTGTGCGTGTTAAGGTCATAAAACGATATAAATAACACCTGAGGCCCTGTAAATCAGTGTTATTCTTGTTCTTCAAATGGGAAAGACAGCGAAATTAGACGAGTTTGACAAAGGCCAAAATCTAATGACCATACGACTGGGTCAAGCATTTCCGAGACGGCAAGGTCTGTGGGATGCTCACGGACAGCCGCGGTTAGTACCTTCTCAAAGTGAACCGAGGAGGAGAATACCACGAACCGCCGGCAAGGTTTGGGCCGACCACGGTCGTCGATGTTAGAGGTGAAGGAAAGCTGTACAGTGTGGTACACGCCAACAGAAAAGATACAGTGACGCAACTCGCCAGTAATTTGAATGCTGATGACGGGAGTAATGTGTCATATCAGACAGCACATCGAACCTTGCTGAAAATGGGGCTACGTACCCGCAGACCTCTCCAACTGCCCAGGATAACCTTGGTTCAATGTCGATAGCGTGCGTACTCGGGGTGACCAGCGTCAAAACTGGAAAGTGAATTATTGAGAAAAGGTTGTCTGGTCAAATGAATCCCGTTTCCTGTTGAACCATGTGCATGGTCGAGTACGTGTGCGTCGTTTACTCGGAAAGCGGAACCAGGATGCATCGTGAGTCGAAAAGAAGCCGGCGGAGGAAGTGTGATGCTTTAGCAATGTACTTCTGGGAAATCCTGATGTTTGTCATTCTTGTCCAGGAAACTATAACGTCTTCCACCTAACTAAATATCCTTGCAGGCCAGGTACATACTTTCATGGCAACGGTATTCCCCTCTGGCAGTGCCTTCTTTCAGTAGGATAATGAGCCGTTCCACCATGCACGGATTCTTCGAGAATGGTTCGTGGAACACAAGAACGACTTTCAGGTATTGCCGTTGCCTCAAAATTTCCCAGACATCAATCCAATCGAGCATCTGTGGGTTGTGTTGGAACAGCAAATCCGATCTGCCCGGATTGTTCGAGAATGGTTCGCGGAACATGAGGAGGACTTCCGGGTATTCCAAATTCCCCAGAAATCAATCCAATAGGACATCCGTGCTTTGTGTTGGAACAGCAAATTCGATCTGCCCGAATTTTTCGAGAATGCTTCGCGGAACATGAGGAAGTCTTGCAGGTACTCCAAATTCCCCAGACATCAATCCAATCGAACATCAGTGGTTTGTGTTGGAACAGCAAATCAGATTTGCCCGGATTGGTTGAGAATGGTTCACGGAACATGAGGAACACTTCCAGGTATTCCAAATTCTCCAGACATCAATCCAATCGAGCATCTGTGGATTGTGTTGGAACAGCAAATCCGATCTGCGGAACATGAGGAAGACTTCCAGGTAATCCAAATTCCCCAGACATGAATTCAGTCGAGCATCTGTGGTTTGTGTTGGAACAGCAAATCTGATCTGCCCGAATTGTTCGCGAATGGTTCGTGGAACATGAGGAAGACTTCCAGGTATTCCAAATTCCCCAGACATCAATCCAATCGAGCATATGTGGTTTGTGTTGGAACAGCAAATCCGATCTGCGGAACATAAGGAAGACTTCCAGACATTACAAATTCCCCAGACATCAATCCAATCGAGCATCTGTGGTTTGTGTTGGAGCAGAAAATCCGATCTGCGGAACATGAGGAAGACTTCCAGATATTCCAAATTCCCCAGACATCAATCCAATCGAGCATATGTGGTTTGTGTTGGAACAGCAAATCCGATCTGTGAACATGAGGAAGACTTCCAGGTATTCCAAATTCCCCAGACATCAATCCAATCGAGCATCTGTGGTTTGTGTTGGAACAGAAAATCCGATCTGCGGAACATGAGGAAGACTTCCAAGTATTCAAAATTCCCCAGACATCAATCCAATCGAGCATCTGTGGTTTGTGTTGGAACAGCAAATCCGCTCTGCGGAACATGAGGAAGACTTCCAGGTATTCCAAATTCCCCAGACATCAATCCAATCGAGCATCTGTGGTTTGTGTTGGAACAGCAAATCCAAACTTCCCGAATTGTTCGCGAATGGTTCGCGGAACATGAGGAAGACTTCCGGGTATTCCAAATTCCCCAGACATCCATCCAATCGGGCATCTGTGGTTTGTGTTGGAACAGCAAATCCTATCTGCGGAACATGAGGAAGACTTCCAGGTATTCCAAATTCCGCGACATCTATCCAGTCGAGCATCTCTGGTTTCTGTTGGAACACCAAATCCGATCTGCTGGTGCTCAACCACGTAACGTACTGGAGTTAGAGGAAATGCTGGTAACGTGTTACCGGATACCACAGGACTCGCATGTTGTAGCGTTTATGCTTCGAAAGGTAAGAGCTTTTTGACGGCAGGTGGAGGACCACCATTATGTTAGGCAGGGGGTTAAAATCTTTTGGTTCTTCGGAGTATAAGCCAGTCACATGGATGGTGAATCTACTCGAATGAGCAACTATTAAGGTTTTTAAGGAAAATGTGAAAACCGTTTAAATTGATTTTAGTTTTAATCAGTATTCGTAATGTTAAATTTTCTGTAAATCCGCAACCTTTTGAAGTTACACTCATTGTCGTAAAAGTCCGCGCACCAAGAAGCGGGCGTCGGACTGAAGTGTATTTTAGTAGCAAGATGGTACATACCAAAAACAAAAGGGATGACAATATCACAGCGGCACGACGACTTCCCGCGAGCATACGGTATACATTGCAATCAGCGTTAGTACCGCGACGGACAGCCTCGTGCTTGGATACATACGGTGATACGGACCGGCATGGAGTCAAAGAGACGCCGCTTGTTTTCCTGGCACAGACTGGCCCGCACTTCTTGCAACTAACCCTCTAAATCACAAACACTGTGATATGGAGAAAGTTGGGGTCCCATCTAGTCCCACATGTGCTCGATGGGCGAGAGACCAGGAGATCTGGCAGGCCACGGAAGCGTGGAAACATGACGTAGACAGTCTTGGGAAACCCGAGCTGTTTTGGGACGGGCGTTATCTTCTTGGAAAATGGCTCCGGGCCTACCAGCCAGGAAAAGCAGGAAATGGGGCCGCATGATCTTCTGTACGTAGCGCTGGGCTTACAACGTCCCTCGGATCACTGCGAGGTAAGTCCGGCTCTCATACGCGATGGTTTCACAGATCATCACGCCTGCAGTTCGAGACGTGTGCCTTTGTACAGGGAGGTTGGGATTGTAGAGCTCATTTGCGGTCCTCCACACTCTGACACGGTATTTGTCCGTTCCCATACAGAAGCGGGATTCGTCGCTGAACACTATACGTCGCCAGCCCGTAGGATTCCACGTTGCTCGCTGCTGACACCACTGCAATGGCGCCGACGATGGTGAGGTGTTAATGGCGCAAAACGTTAGCTCCGTCGAGAATGCAGATTCCCCTCTGCAAGACGTCTGGAAATGGTTCTGACGGACACAGGAGTCCCTTGTACAGCCGCCGCATATCTCTGGATATTGAACAAGGACTTCGTTGCATCTGTGCGTGCCGCTCTCACGATCCCACGGTCCCCTCTGCTGGTGGTGTCTGCGTCGTCCAGAGTCAGTTCGCCGTATCTGTGTGCCTTACCGTGTCCGCTGATCCGAACATGATCGCACCTTACCGTCCTATCAGCTCAAATGGCTGCCGATTCGGCGAAGCGGTCACACCGCCTCTCATCTCAACGACACGGCCTCGTTCAAACTCCATCAGTTGCCCATACGCACATCTACGGAGACTCATCGGCATGTCTATCGCTCAAAGATCTCATCTGACTCCTACCATGCACTTCGGCTCCAATGTTGAGTCTCCTGCGCGACGCCTTATAAACCCCAAGGATTGTGATTTCAGCGCCGGTCGTGGACTCGAGGTTTTTCGGAATCGCACGAAAATTTAATCACTTGTATGTCTGCCTTCCCCGCAGCTATTCGCCGAGTTTCGCGTGATTCGCACGTTTTTTGCTTGTTGCGCGGACGTTTATGACAATGAGTGTACGTTTTTTTTTTTTTTTTTTTTTTTGGTTGGAGGTTTAACGACCACCGTGAGCAACTCAATGGGCTATAAGCAGTCGCCCGTCCCTAATTTAGGGTCACTGGTTCAAGGGAAGGGAGAGAGCCAGTGCCGTAAGACAAACACAACATCCATGCCTCACCGGGATTCGAACCCGGACCCCTTTCGGACGAATGATCAGAGGCCATCGCTTACACCACTGCGCCACCGGGGCGGCGAGTGTACGTTGAAACTACCAGGATAAGCATTTTGTTTTACCCACTAAAAAAACGTACCAAAAGACTAAGCAAATCCTTTTAATAAAAATATTGAGCTCACATGTGAAACAAAGTGATTTATACCCAATTCTGCTGTTGAGACACCCTTTTCCAGTAGCACGTAAATAATTGAAAACGTCAAGCATACAGCTCGCGATTTGTTAAAAGGAAACACTGAGCGGGAATCCAGACGTTTCCTTACATCCTATGGATTTTACGGTAAATAGATCAAAGACTTTGAAGCTCGTTGTTACTGTTCTTCACTGCTTATTCATCCTTAGAAAGTTCCATTCCCGGGCTACTTCTCACAGCATATCCTTTGAAGTAAGCTAGAGACATTCAATTAATGGTCCTCTTTCAAACTTCTAAGTGATGCATGTCCTGTTAGAGAGATACGTATTAAGCTACGTAGCCGAGAGAAATATCTCAAGCGTATCTCTAAATTCCGCTAGCCGTGGATCAAAGTTGACGGCCTATTACACCTCTGCTTCCAGGTCGGTAATTTCGCGTCCGCATCGGAAACGCTGCGGTTGTGAAATGGTAAGGTGTTAGTTTCTCTGACAGTGAACCCTTAATCTTTCACTGCGGATCTCTCGTGAGATATATTCCAGAAAAATCGCTCATGATACCCTGATACATCTCAGTAAAATATTTCCTCTCGTCTTAAATTTTGATGAATTAAATTTTATATTTGTAGTTTAATTAGTGATTCCCTCATTTTTGGAACACGTCCCTATTTTACACATGTTAAAATCAATTCACTTAAGATGGAAATTTCTCGGACCCAATTAATCGCCTAAGGCGAGGATTACTTGTTTATTATACACGGTCAAATAACATTATTGCGACTACCAGCTAATATCCAGAATAACCGCCGTGTGCCGTGCAGACAGCAGCTAGACGTGCTGGGAGTGACTCAATAAGGTGCTGCTGGAAGGTGTTCACAGGTATGTGGCGCCATGTTGACTGCAGTGCATCTGACAGCTGCTGGAGGGTGTATGGTGGAGGATCCATAGAGCGAACAACACGATCGAGGCGATCTCACAGATGTTCAATTGGGTTTAAGTCTGGGTAATTAGGGAGACACGGAAGTACTTTGAAGTCTTCATCGTGCTCTTCCAACCACTCTCGGACATTTCTAGCTATGTGACACGTCGCATTGTCGTTCTGGAAGATCCCATCCGCAGCAGGGAAGACAATCAGCGTGTATGGGTGTACGTGGTCTGCAAGGATGGATTCATAACAAATTCGGTCCATAGTGCCTTCCACAGGTATGAGTGGACGCAGAGAATGCCACAAAAACATTCCCCAGACCATAACGCTGCCACCACCAGCTTGTGTTCTTCCATGCAGCAATGGTTGAAGAGTGTTTGTTCTCCATAGTTTCTCGCCTTATACGCCTACGTCCATCCATCCGTTCGATGAAGCAGAAAACGTGACTCATCGGTGAAGGAAATCCTTTGCTGTCCAATTCCGATACTGCCGTGAAAATTTAAGCCTCCTCGGCCGATGAACCTTCGTTAGCATAGGTGCAGTGACCATCCGTCAGCATCGGAGCCCCATACGCAGCAGGGTTCGCTGAACTGTCGTTTTAGAAACACTTCCGGTAGCCCCCTGGTTCATTCGGTCAGTGAGTTGCTCCCCTGTAGCGTGTCGATCGGTCCACACGGACCTTCGAAACCGACGTTCACGTCTCACATCAATGGCGCGTGCTGCTTCGCAGTTTTCACGTCGCATATTCGCAATGGTGCCATTTCTCCAATCACGATACACTTTAACCACAGCAGCACGCGAACAGTTCACAAACTGCGCTGTTTCAGATATACTGCCATCCTTGGCCCGTAAGACGGTAATCATCCCTTTTTGCGAATCTGATAAATCGCTCCTTTTATCCATGACAGCAACGAGTGATATGTTTTCAGAACGTAAAGTATTTGTGATTTTCTTGTAGGACTTCCGTTCACATTGAATACCTACAGCGAGATTGCCTTTTGGGCAGGACACAGAAGGAATGAGAGCAAGTCTAGCGAGTTTGACAGAACAGTTTGTAGTGAGATTAGAGTACAGTAGGTGGCGCCACCGTACAAGTACTATGTTGCACGCATAGGGGTGAGAGAATTTCAGGGGGGGCATAGGAAAGGATACCCATTTAACCAGTGGGTCCAGCCTGGGGGCCGTCACTTTACGTGCTCGTCCGATGCACGGCGGATATTCAGCGATTGTTAGTAAATCACACCATCTCTGAAAGATCAGCACAGGTTCGAACCTGAGGATCTTGCATTGATAGTCTGACTCGCTAACCACTAAGCCATCCGCGGCTCTATGTTTTCAGAACGCCTACAGCACACCTTACATACCCTCCAAGCCAGCTCGTGACACTTGCCTTCTTTCATTAGCTAAGCGCTGTTGACGTCAAAAGTAGGAGGTGGTCACAAAAATGTGACTCGACTGTGTATATGCATACATGAGGCTTTTATCACCAATGAAACAAATCCATGGACCACCCCTCTCCCTTCTTTCTCCCTTCTTACGAAATGTCTGGCTACGCCAGTGCTCCTGATCCTGAAACGCGATTCCCTAACTATGAGGTATAATCTACTTACTATATTTTGAAGAACGGCATGCGTCTTATTACACTTTTTAGCAACATAACCTATAATACTTTAACATATTAAACAAATTATAATTGGAGAAATATTTGTAGCATATCAAAAGAAACGAAGCTTTCTTTCTCTTTATAGCCTGAGTTTAGTAACATTTGGCTCGGTAACATAAAATGTCTCCGGGAGGGCGAATGGTCGTTTCCGGGAGGACTTTGCTCCCCCCCCCCCATGTATGCCTGAAAGAAACACTGTATCTAACTTAGTTGATTTTACCTTGTTTAGAGATGCATTCAGCCATGGTAGATAAAACAAGAAAGATGACACCGAATTTTCGGGTGCAATAAGCACGTCTTTTGAATCCGTTCTGATGCAAATTTAATTTATCAAAGCTATTAAAAGTCAATGGAACCGGTATGGAAAACAATAGATCTGACGAAAGAAAGAAGATTTTCAATCGGGTTTTTAATCCCTCAGATATTGCTGTAAACGGAATCGTGAGCTTACGAACTCTTAGAAACAGAAATATCGACAAAAAAAGACGTGACTTTACGTCCCCTGGTGGGATAACCATGCATTATTTTAGGAAGAAAGTATTCTCAAAAGGTTTATCCGTATAAGCGGTATCGGTCCAAGAAAAAAAAATTAGTCGAGTTTTCAGGAGCCCAGATTTTGCAACAAATACTTCAGAAGCAGAAATTAACACTTATGACCCCTGGTGGCTAAACCATTCTTTACCAAACATTAGAAATTATGTGAAAAATATTTTCTATCAGGTCTTGTATGCGATACAGGAAGATTTTTTTTTAATCAGAGCTTTAGGAGCAGAAATAACAAAGAAAACGCAATTTACCTTTGTGCCCCCTAGCGGAAAGTCTATGATTTACTTGAAAAATTTGAATTTATAGGAAAAACATTTCGCAACGGAAACACTATCCAACACAGAAGGAATTTTTCAAGTCGGACTCCTAGAAGTAGAGATATTGACAAAAATAAGATGTACATCTACGCCCCCTGGCGGAGAAACTGGGCAATATTTTAAAAAGAAAGTATTCCGAAAATGTTTATCGATGTGAGTGGCATCAGTCCACGAAAAAATTTTTTCAATCGATATTTTAGAAGCTCCGGTTTTATGGCAAATACATCAGAAGCAAAAATTAACACTTACGCCCCCTGGTGGCCAAAGTATACTTTACCAAAAATTTGAAACTATATGCAAAAGATTTTCCATCA
Source organism: Macrothele yani (assembly GCA_039090855.1). Lineage (NCBI taxonomy): Eukaryota > Metazoa > Arthropoda > Arachnida > Araneae > Macrothelidae > Macrothele > Macrothele yani. The sequence goes on along the minus strand of CM077018.1, from coordinate 59,841,649 downwards.
GGAGATGTATCCGCTGAAGAATATTTTTTTGAAGAAGAGTTATCGGGAAAAATGTAATTTACTTTTACGCCCCCTAGTGGAAAATTTGAGCGTAATTTGAAAAAGTAACTAAACTGACGGAAAAAAAGAACGCAACACCACGAAATGTTGCGTTCATAGGTGCAGTGACCATCCGTCAGCATCGGAGCCCCATACGCAGCAGGGTTCGCTGAACTGTCGTTTTAGAAACACTTCCGGTAGCCCCCTGGTTCATTCGGTCAGTGAGTTGCTCCACTGTAGCGTGTCGATCGGTCCACACGGACCTTCGAAACCGACGTTCACGTCTCACATCAATGGCGCGTGCTGCTTCGCAGTTTTCACGTCGCATATTCGCAATGGTGCCATTTCTCCAATCACGATACACTTTAACCACAGCAGCACGCGAACAGTTCACAAACTGCGCTGTTTCAGAAATACTGCCATCCTTGGCCCGTAAGACGGTAATCATCCCTTTTTGCGAATCTGATAAATCGCTCCTTTTATCCATGACAGCAACGAGTGATATGTTTTCAGAACGTAAAGTATTTGTGATTTTCTTGTAGGACTTCCGTTCACATTGAATACCTACAGCGAGATTGCCTTTTGGGCAGGACACAGAAGGAATGAGAGCAAGTCTAGCGAGTTTGACAGAACAGTTTGTAGTGAGATTAGAGTACAGTAGGTGGCGCCACCGTACAAGTACTATGTTGCACGCATAGGGGTGAGAGAATTTCAGGGGGGGGGGGCATAGGAAAGGATACCCATTTAACCAGTGGGTCCAGCCTGGGGGCCGTCACTTTACGTGCTCGTCCGATGCACGGCGGATATTCAGCGATTGTTAGTAAATCACACCATTTCTGAAAGATCAGCACAGGTTCGAACCTGAGGATCTTGCATTGATAGTCTGACTCGCTAACCACTAAGCCATCCGCGGCTCTATGTTTTCAGAACGCCTACAGCACACCTTACATACCCTCCAAGCCAGCTCGTGACACTTGCCTTCTTTCATTAGCTAAGCGCTGTTGACGTCAAAAGTAGGAGGTGGTCACAAAAATGTGACTCGACTGTGTATATGCATACATGAGGCTTTTATCACCAATGAAACAAATCCATGGACCACCCCCTCTCCCTTCTTTCTCCCTTCTTACGAAATGTCTGGCTACGCCAGTGCTCCTGATCCTGAAACGCGATTCCCTAACTATGAGGTATATTCTACTTACTATATTTTGAAGAACGGCATGCGTCTTATTACACTTTTTAGCAACATAACCTATAATACTTTAACATATTAAACAAATTATAATTGGAGAAATATTTGTAGCATATCAAAAGAAACGAAGCTTTCTTTCTCTTTATAGCCTGAGTTTAGTAACATTTGGCTCGGTAACATAAAATGTCTCCGGGAGGGCGAATGGTCGTTTCCGGGAGGACTTTGCTCCCCCCCCCCATGTATGCCTGAAAGAAACACTGTATCTAACTTAGTTGATTTTACCTTGTTTAGAGATGCATTCAGCCATGGTAGATAAAACAAGAAAGATGACACCGAATTTTCGGGTGCAATAAGCACGTCTTTTGAATCCGTTCTGATGCAAATTTAATTTATCAAAGCTATTAAAAGTCAATGGAACCGGTATGGAAAACAATAGATCTGACGAAAGAAAGAAGATTTTCAATCGGGTTTTTAATCCCTCAGATATTGCTGTAAACGGAATCGTGAGCTTACGAACTCTTAGAAACAGAAATATCGACAAAAATAAGACGTGACTTTACGTCCCCTGGTGGGATAACCATGCATTATTTTAGGAAGAAAGTATTCTCAAAAGGTTTATCCGTATAAGCGGTATCGGTCCAAGAAAAAAAAAATTAGTCGAGTTTTCAGGAGCCCAGATTTTGCAACAAATACTTCAGAAGCAGAAATTAACACTTATGACCCCTGGTGGCTAAAACATTCTTTACCAAACATTAGAAATTATGTGAAAAATATTTTCTATCAGGTCTTGTATGCGATACAGGAAGAATTTTTTTTTAATCAGAGCTTTAGGAGCAGAAATAACAAAGAAAACGCAATTTACCTTTGTGCCCCCTAGCGGAAAGTCTATGATTTACTTGAAAAATTTGAATTTATAGGAAAAACATTTCGCAACGGAAACACTATCCAACACAGAAGGAATTTTTCAAGTCGGACTCCTAGAAGTAGAGATATTGACAAAAACAAGATGTACATCTACGCCCCCTGGCGGAGAAACTGGGCAATATTTTAAAAGAAAGTATTCCGAAAATGTTTATCGATGTGAGTGGCATCAGTCCACGAAAAAATCTTTTCAATCGATATTTTAGAAGCTCCGGTTTTATGGCAAATACATCAGAAGCAAAAATTAACACTTACGCCCCCTGGTGGCCAAAGTATACTTTACCAAAAATTTGAAACTATATGCAAAAGATTTTCCATCAGGAGATGTATCCGCTGAAGAATATTTTTTTGAAGAAGAGTTATCGGGAAAAATATAATTTACTTTTACGCCCCCTAGTGGAAAATTTGAGCGTAATTTGAAAAAGTAACTAAACTGACGGAAAAAAGAACGCAACACCACGAAAAAATAGTTGTAGAGGAATGAAATGGCGGCAATACATTTGTATAGGTAACATATTTAATCGATTAAGGTTTCAAGATCACAGCTTATTGTAAGAGCGAGAAGAGCCATTTTAAATGTGAAATGCTGGTACATTAATAACCGGTGTAACCGCCAGAATGTTGAATGCAAGAACGCAAACGTTCATGCATTGTGTCGTACAGGTGCTGGATGTCAGTTTGTGGGATGGAGTTCCATGCCTGTTGCACTTGGTCGGTCAATACAGGGACGGTTAATGCTGGTTGGGGGTGACGCTGAAGTTGTGGTCCAATGATGTCCCATACGTGCTCGATTGGTGAAAGATCTGGTGATCTTGCAGGCCACGGCAACATGTCGACACTCTGTAGAGCATGTTGGGTTACAACAGCGGTATGCGGGCGAGCGTTATCCTGTTGGAAAAAACCCTATGGAATGCTGTTCATGAATGGCAGCACAACAGGTTGAATCACCAGACCGACGTACAACTGTGCCGTCAGGGGGCGTGGGATAACCACGAGAGTGCTCCTGCTGTCATAGGAAATTGCTCCCCAGACCATAACTCCAGGTGTAGGTCCAGTGTGTCTCGGCCGCAGACAGGTTGGTTGCAGGCGCTCACCTGGCCTCCTTCTAACCAACACACGGCCATCACTGGCACCCAGGCAGAACCGGCTTTCACCAGAAAACACAACAGATCTCCACTCCGTCCTCCAATGAGCTCTAGCTTGACACCACTGACGTCGGAAACGGCAGAGGTTTGGAGTAAGTGGAATGCACGCTACAGGGCGTCTGGCTCGGAGCTGTCCTTCAAGTAACCAATTTGTAACAGTTCGTTGTGTCACTGTGGTGGCAACTGCAGCTCGAATTGCTGCCGCAGACGCGGTACGATGCGCCACGGCCATACGCCGTACACGGCGGCCTTCCCTCTTAGTAGTGCCACGTGGCCGGCCGGAACCCGGTGTTCTTGAGGCAGTACCTTCCCTTGACCACCGATGCCAACAATCATGCACAGTGGCTACATTCTTGCCAAATCGTTCTGCAATATTGCGGAACGAAAATCCACCTTCTCGTAGCCCTAATACACGACCTCGTTCAAACTTTGTGAGCTATTGATAATGACTTCTTCGTCTTCTTAAAGGCATTCTTGACTAACATCAATACACTACGTCGAATCTCAACGATAACTAACGCTCACGAACGTTACAGCACGTATTTACAGCAAACCTGCTTTGCATGTTCCGAGGGGCGCTACTAGCTCCACACGTATGCCCCGAGCGCGAAATTTGCATAGACGTCATCTCACAGATGTACTCTCACCGCCTACCAACTGTCGTTTATCTAACACAATCCCTTCTTGGTGTTGGGATTTTTTTTCCGTCAGTGTATATCTAAAATACTCTTCGACATAAATGGAATCGAAAGATAAATTTTTTTTCAATCGGATGTTTAGAAGCAAATATGTGGAATAAAACGTATATTTGAATTCGACATAATCTGCATTTACGCCCTCTACCGGCGAAATTGTACATCGTAAAAAAAAAAACGAAATGAAGAATCATCATTTGCATATTTCAAGCTTCCGAATGCAAAAAGAATTTTTCAAATCGGACCAATAGTTGCAGAGATATCGTGGGTACAGACGGACGGACAAACCGACAACAGAAGCACGATCTTTTTTTACAAAAGACGTGCGAAAAAATGAGAAAACAGTAGGGCAAAAACAAAATCGCCATGTTTAGAAAAACGTCCTCCATTTTTTAAATTTTTCTCCATTTTTAATCGTATGTCTAAAGCCTAAATATTTCACTATAAAACCTTTCAGCTTTTGAAAAATTTGCTTACGTCCAACACCGTCTCAATTTTTTTCGCAACACCCCATAACCTTTCTCAGCACTCCGACTCCTCAGTTTGAAATCCCTGGAAAAAGCCCTAGTACTTACGCTTAGCAGTATCATTTTCCCAGAGCGTCTGTAGACATATTGCCTCAGTATTTATATGCGGAGATACTACGTCTACAGATGCACTGACAAAACGATACTGTACGCCTAATGACGTCAGCTTTTCAGCCCAGAAGTTCTGAAAAATCTATAAGATAATTGCATTGATCTGGTTTTGAGTATAAGGAGTTTTGGAATTCTCTTAACTACTTTCAAATCAAACAACATAGGTGACGTCAAATTTTCTTATGTGCTGAGCACGCCTTCGAATCATTTTATACCTACAAGAAAACAATTAATACCTACAAGAAAACAATTAAACGGATTTTTAAAATCGGAAAAAATCAGCGAAAAACAGAAGGTATATTTACGCCTACAAGCTGAGAAACTAACTGTGCATAATTTAAAACAATAACGCGCGTACTGTTCTTCATAGTGAATGATAGTAAGTTACAATTAAAAAATTCTCATCCGAATGCCTGGAATCAGTAATAAATATCAAAGCAGAAATACGCCCGCGAGCGGCAGAAATGTGTGTTACGAAGTATCCCAAATTGTAGTGTTCCTCATACAAGAAAATATCCGAAGCAAAATAATTTTTTCAAATCAAACAATTCAAAACAGGGATATGGGTGAAAACATTTTCTAACTTTCTTTGCCTCTGAGGGAAAACAGTGCGTTACTTGCAAAAAAAATCGGTATAAAATATTCTTCATAGTCTAGATTAAGATATTTTCTATCGGATTTGAAGAACAGGAGGAAAGCTCTTGAAAGTAGAGATACACGTTGACTCACCCCAGCAGCGTTACTGTGCATAGCGAAAAAGCATAACATAAATACAAAATATTTTACATAGAAAGAGCTATGCAATGGAAAAAGAAATTTTCAAATACGTCTTTTAAAAGCGATGGTAGAAAAAATCAGTTTATGCTCACAGTGAAGGAATTGCGCATTATTTAGGATTGATAACGTCTGCAATCTTTACCCCAGCGAATGACACATAATACGAAGAAAATTATTTCAACTGGATTTTTAGAAGCGAAAATACAGTCTCAAATACACTATCTACCAAAAAGTAATTGGACACCCCTGCAATCGACGATATCTGCGGTCCTGATACACGTCACGTCCGCCGCCGTTAAATATCGTGGTGGAAACAACAACGCAACCATTTACATGCAAGATGGCACGCAGTTCGGAGCTCTCTGATTTCGAGAAAGGTGTAATCGTCGGGTATCACAGAAATGGCCGATCCATACGTGACATTTCCAGCAAGTTAAAGTACCCAAAATCAACAGTGGCCTACGGGATTGGCAAGTGGAAGACGAGAGGTGACTGTCGGAATGTGTCCCGACCCGGCAGACCCACAAAACTGGGAGTTAGAGACCGACGGGTGCTGGCCAGAGAAATTCGAAAGAACCGCACCAAATCGATGGGCCACATCCGCGAGGAGTTCCAACAGGCATTCGGGAGTGTTCTTTCGATGAATACCATCCGTAAGGAAGCCCATCTGCTCGTTTATCATGGACGTGCTGCCGCCCACAAGCCTTTGATCACCAAGTCCAATAGCGCTGCTCTGCTAACGTGGTGCAAAGAACGTCGACAGTGTACCGTTGAACAGTGGAAACAGGTTTTCTGGAGCGGCGAATCAAGTTTCACCCTCTACCGTTCTGATGGAAGGTTCTGGGTTTGGCGTCTGCCTGGAGAACGCCTCCTGCCGGAATGTATTGTGCCAACTGTGAAGTTCGGCGGCGGTGGAATTATGCTATGGGGGTGTTTCTCCTGGTATGGCACGGGACTCTTGGTCGTAATTCCTGGTAGACTCAACGCCGAGACCTACTGCACCATTTTGGATGACCATGCGCTTCCTACGTTGTGGCAGTTTTACGGGGTGGACCCATGTTACTTTCAGGATGACAATGCCACCTGTCATGTTGCGAGGTTCACCATGGCTTGGTATGGTGACAATGGGGTTAATCGATTGGACTGAGCCCGGACCTTAACCCTATCGAGCACCTCTGGGACGAGTTGGAGCGTCGACTTAGGAGGTGCCCCCACCGTCCGAAATCGGTGAAGGAACTGACCTGTCTTCTCCAAGCCGAGTGGAAGAAAATACCGCTAGCCGTCGTACAATGCCTGGTTGAGAGTATGCCCCGGAGGGTCGCAGCTGTGATCGCCGCTCGTGGAAGCTCCACCAACTATTGAAGGTGAATGAACTTCGTTTTCCTTTGCTATCACAGGTGTCCAATTACTTGTTGGTAGATAGTGTAGGAACATGCACTTATATCTGGCGGGAGAACTATTGATTCTGAAAAGTTTAAAAATATACGCAAAAGGCTCTCCTCGGTGAATGGCATTCCATGGTGAAAGGATTTATGAAATTGAATTTTTAGAACAGATGTTAAGAAAAAATAAAATATAGGTTTACCTCCCTGGCTGGAAAGCCATGTATTATTTTGTTCATAAAATATACCTGACATGTGTTCCGTAGTGAGCAGTATCTGTCCAGAAAAAAATTATTTCATTGGGATGTTCAGACGCGTAGGTAAGGCTATACATAGATAAGTTGTAAAGGGAAATATGTACTTTCATCCACTAACACCGAAATTGTAAGTCACGACAATGTGAAAATTATATGCAGAATGTTCTCTACTATAAACGCTATCGACGCCAAACAGAATATTGCGAATCGAATTTTTTATGTGCAATCAATCCTATCGCATTTAAGGCAAAAGGTGGTCAAAGTCGCCTACTACAGATGATACAGGTCGGACGCCAGTGAGGTACCGGCGGGTGCTATCTATAACAGACGGCTTGTTGTTGGAGCCTGTGATCAATGGCCTGCAGTAGACTCCGGACCACCGATTGCTACTCCTCTCAGGAAGCTTATATAGGACCCTAAAAATTTTATGAGAAAATAGTGGTGACTTTTGCAAAACCTTTTTTTATTTTTATTTTATTTGCAAATTTACGCTATGAAAGAATAAATAACGAAAATAGAGACATTCTCAAATTTTTCAGATGCTTAAATTTAGTATTGTCTTAATTTCTAATCAAAATTAAAACCCTCGCACGGAAACGCAGCTAGCAAACGCACAATGGGAAAACATGCGATATAAGAAAACTGAATGTCTCAAGATATCCTACTCTTTGAATGTGTCTCAAATCCTTGAGTCTCATGTGTAAGCATAAAAAAAGTTACTTATAAAAGAAAAGAACGAAAGAAATCCCGATAGTTCTTTCAAATTAAGAAATTCATGAACTATTGACGAGCTGCAGGAAACCTCGGTGAGCATTGTTGCGCCATCTCTTGAGCAGTTTCAAAACAACAGCGTTTCCTTGAAATTTACATTACGTAAGCATGTCTTACAAGCAAAACATCGATGAAATTGAGCACTCCACTTATTTCCTACTCTTGAATGTAAATCCTACTCTTTGAACGTGTCTCAAATTCTTGAGTCTCACGTGTAAGCATAAAAAAAGTTACTAAAGAACGAAAGAAATCCCGACAGTTTTTCAAGTTAAGAAATTAGTACACTATCAACGAGCTGCAGAAAATCCCAGTAAGCATTGGTGCGCCATCTCTTGAGCAGTTTTAAAACAACAGCGTGTTCTTAAAATTTGCTTTACGGAAGCATGCCTTACAGGGAAACAGGGGCGTAACCAGGCATTTCTGCGCCCGGGGCAAACCGCAAAATATTGCGCCTCCATCTGTCTTTTACACACACACACATATTATGTACATACACAGTGCGTCAAAGAATTTTTAAGACTGGGCCTGTAAAATGAAATAGAAACAAGAAATTATAATTTGTTTTGGTTTGTTATTCAAAATAAGTCCCTCCGGCTCCAATACACTTGTTACAGCGATTTAATAATGATTCGAATGCCTGTTCCAGTTCACTTTGCGGAATTGCCTCCAAAGCACGCGTCGAAGCTGTTTGTATGGTCGAAATATCATCAAAATAACACCCTTTTAACGTCATTTTAAGTTTTGGGAACAAAGAAAAGTCGCAGAGTGCTAAATCAGGCGAATGCGGTGCATGATTCAACACACAGACGTTATTTTTCGCCAAAAATCTACGAACAAGAAGTGAGGTGTGACTGGGTGCATTATCGTGCAACAAGCACCAACTGTTTTCATCTCGATATTCTGGACGAATGCGACGAATTCTGCCCATCAAACGCCTCAAAACATTTAAATAAAACTCACCAGCAATTGTTTGTCCACTTGGAACAAATTCTTTGTGGATAATACCCTTACTATCAAAGAATGTATGAGCATTGTTTTGATTTTCGATAGAACATTTCTTGTTTTTTTGGTTTGTGGCGATTTTTTTACTTCCATTCCACACTTTGTCGCTTTGTTTTAGGATCATATTGAAAACACCATGTTTCATCACCAGTAACAATCGATTTTAAGAAGTTTGGATCATTTTCAGCGGCTGAAATGATGTCTCTGCAATGTACACTTCTCCTTGATTTTTGTTCATTGGTTAACGTGTGTGGAACAAATTTAGCACAGGCTTTTGTTTTGCCCAAGTCTTCATGCAGGATGGTTCGAATCGTTTCTTTGTTGAAGTTTAAAGACTCTTCCATCATTCTTAGTGACGCACATTGATTGTTTGCCACGAAATCACGCACTTTTTCAATAATCTCAGGTGTCCTAGATGAACATGGCCTTCCTGTATGCTTATCATCTTCTGTCGTCTCTCTTCCTTCCAGAAAACGTTTGTGCCACAGGAAAACATTTGATCTACTTAAACAAAACTCACCGTAAACTTCTTTCATCATTTGGTACGTTTCCGAGGCACTTTTACCAAGTTTTGCGTTAAATTTAATAACAGCTCTTTGCTCCATCTTAATTATTCAACATGAAAAATTTTTATTTCTCTAATGAATGCCCGTTTCGTTTGAGTTACTTTAAAAACTGCGCAGTACTTTTGGCAGAAAGCAAGCAGATGGTCATGGTTTAAAACGCATCCGTGATTACACTGGTGGCGCCACAGTAGGCTGAAATCTAGCGTCAGTCTTATAAATTCTTTGACGCACTGTGTATACTCGTATATCTCATATACAGTATTTTAATTAAGTTTAATTTATGTAAAGTTTTGTAGTCACTGTTGTCCAGTTACGTTTCTTAAAACCAATTTAATCCTCTTCATCATCAAGAAATGAAAAACAAACACATAATACTTATTTTACGTTGCGACTGGAAGCTAACTGATAATTTTTAATAGCTTCCCGATACTTAGGTAGAATTCCTGTTCGCAGGCGACAAGGGATGCAGTAACATCGGGCAGGTATAAATTTTTTGGAGACTGGTTCCGTTTCCATTTCTCACACCACATAAGATATGATTTTCCTGTTGTACGAATCAAATATTTTCAAATTACGTAAGACTGTAAGTGGTTCAGTAAATTAAATTTTTGAGGCAATACTTTACAGTCACTACTGCACAGAGACCGTTGTGTTCTCGTCTCTCTCTCTCTCCGTGCGAAAAGTCAACACACATGGTAACAAAAGGTGTGACGATCAGAGAAAAAAATAATGTTGAACGTGTAACATAATGTACGTGTATTCAAATCAAATTGCAATAACGTCAGCTAACGTGATTACCTATACAAACGTAAGAACAAAAATAATGCGAAAATTGCATGTAATTATGTCGTAAGAAATACTATTTTGAAATGACTGTATGAAAAAAAAATAAAAAAAAATAAAATAAAAGCAGGCGAAAAATTTCGGTACATCCTGATCCCGTTGAGAGGGTCCTACGGATCGTCCTTGAACACATAAGAAAATTCCGCAAATAGGCAAATGACGAAATATGACGGGGCCAAAACTGTACCCGAAAACGGTGCTGAAGTTTCAATTCCAATTTTAGTTAAATTGTGCATAGTGATTTTTGCGCCCCCTCTTGATCTGTGCCCGGGGCAGCCGCACCCTTGATACGCCTCCGGTCGCAACTGCGTACATCATAAAATACGGAATTGCACCAGTATACAATACAAATTTGAAGTTGTGATACCCTCTACTGGTGTAAATTATGACAACAGTGGTAAGTCAAATAATATCCAAAAATATGAATAATTCATCGTCGCGAAAGGGAAAACGAATCCGCGTTTCCCGGTTTTAGCATGCTCGGACGCAAACCGGGAGACGCGGATTCGATTTCCGTTCCAATAATGAAATGTTCAAGTTTTTGGATATTATTTGACTACCACTGTTGTCATAATTTATACCAATACACGGAATCACAACTTCAAATTTGTATTGTATACTTCGTATTATTGTCACCCGGAACTGGAATATGTGCAAGTGGTTCCGATAATTTTCAAGTTAGACCACTGGGCCGCTAAGGGTGCCATTTAAGTTTTGAAACTGTAGAAGAAAACCTTTAAATTCATTAAAATACCTAGAGTTGAAGTTTTGTCAAGAGAAAAATCCCTGAAATTTTGTGTCATTTTCATGTTGAACAGGCCGTCCCATATATATATACACGGAAATATAATTTTGTAAATGAAAACAGTTGCATGCAGAAAATAACAAAGACTTCTAGTGAAACATTATGTATTATGACCAGCAACATAATATGCACAGTTCTAGCTTTATGAAATCAAACTATGTAACATTGCCCCAAAATTATATGGAAACAAACCCCCCCCCAAAGAAAAAAAAACGGAAGAATAATGGAATGGCAAAAACAATTCATAATTAATGGACTTTCCTCCACACGCAATAAGCTGAAATATGCTTTCTGGCATACTGTACATTAAATTATGTATAATTGTATCGTCAATATTATACCAACAGTTCAGAATTTCGGTTTCCAGATCCTTAACGTTTGAAAATTGCCGGTGATTGGCATAAACACCTCGAACCAAAATTCCCCAAATATTTTAAATTGATTTGGGATCCGGGCTGTGAGATGGCCACGGCAGTAATTTGACATTGTTCGATCTCAGCCAGGCTATCGTAGAGGTTGCTCTGTGAATTCTCGCGTTCTTCTGCTGGAAAACCCAATCAGGACCACCTTTATTTCAGCAGCAGTTAGGAGTAAACTGTCTTTTAAAAGTTCCTGGTATGTCACGGTATTTTGACGTCCTGACAAAACGCAGATTGCCTATTAAATCCAAAAAGAGGCCCATACCATCACGGAACCTCCTCCGTATTGTCAGCTGAATATTTAGCGTTTTTCCGTTCTCATATCATGCCAAAAATATTTCGCAACATCTGGGCCATCTAAATTAAATTTCTTTTCATCACTAAACAATACTTGGAGCCTTTCGTCCTTCCATGACATATGGTCTTTGGCCCAGTTTAATCGAGCGTGTGTGTGCTGCGTAGTTAAAGGCGATTTCTTTAACAGTCTTGCATATTTTTCGAGGGGTGTCTGCTGCAATACTCTGTGAACCGTATTTTTCGATATTTTCACGTTTCGAGGTTGACTTATACACTATTCCGTACAGACAGATTGTCTTGCACAGCGAGCTTTTGGATATGTCGTTTCATTTGAGGCGAAACATTACTATGTCGTCCAGTTCGTTTCTGAGCTGGATATTTTTGCTACCACATAAAACATTATAAATAAAAACCACTACCACTTAAAACATTATAAATAATGGAATATAAATATAAAAATATTGTAAACAAAATTTCGGGGGTATTGGGTTTAAAAACGAGAACTTCAAATAATTTAACAATTAAAACATCAAAAATGCTGTATTACAGTCTGATTTATCCATGTTTGACTTATTGTTTATTAGTATGGGGGCAAACTACCAAGACTAATTTATATAAATTACAATCATTACAAAATAAGATGGTCGAAATTTTAAATAATTTTAGGGGAATTAACTTAAATATGGGGGTACGGATAAATTCTTATGGATTTTTAGATATTGATAAATTATGGCAATTTAGATTATTAGGATTTATGTATAAAAGAATAAAAGAGAATAGGTATCAACTTTTAGTTCAGCTGAACACTGTGGGTCACGTATATCAAACAACAGACAGTAATGCATTTTTGTTACCAATGCCTAACACTTTAACCCAAACAAGATTTATTGATTACCAGGGATTGATGTTATGGAATAACCTACCTTGTCAATTAACACATATTAATAATTATAATTATTTTCGAAAGCAACTAAAAATATTTGCTAACAAACTAAAATATAAAATTCTATGGTAATATTTATTAATCAGACCACATATGAGTAAATTTTATATGTGCAGGACGTTTGACTTGACTACGTACTTTAGGGGAATTGGGATTCACTCAGGCTATATATATATAGACTTTTACTCAATGTTTTGTTCTGTGGTTACCCTGTACATAATAACTCACATTATATACACTGCCGGAAAGTGAAAAAAGAACAGCAAGAAGGAATTGGCGGACGATCATGAAATTTACATATGTTAATGGATTCGAGTTTACGTAGGTGTGATGTTAATTTCGGTACCAACCGGTGAGCGCTTACGCCACAGCACGGCATAATATGCAAATTATCATCGGTGGTATTTAAGGAGTACGGCGAAGTGAATGTAATCAGTCGTCGGCGTACGGACTCGTGCGAAGACCCTGAAGAAGCTGCAATGCCTGGATATGGAAGACGTGTACGATTTCAGCAGTTATCGGACTTTGAGCGAAGTCGAGTAGTCGGACTCCGCGAGGCCGGGTGGTCGTATCGTCGTATTGCGGAGCGAATTGGACGGGAAGTATCGGTGGTGGTACGATGGTGGCGTAGATTGTCCGAGGAACATTCCCACACGAGAAGACGTGGAACCGGGAGTCACAGACGGACTGATGAGCAGACCGATCGACGCATAAGAAGAGCGGCGTTGTCAAGCAGAACATCCACTGCGACGCAAATCCGAGCTGCCGTTGCACCTGAGGTGACTGTGCGAACAATCCGCAACCGTCTACTGGATGCAGGACTTGGTGCACGTGTGCCTCTGGCATGTGTACCTCTGACTCCAGCCCACCGTCAGGAACGGCTGCAGTGGTGTCGCCAACGTCTGCACTGGAGAATGCAATGGCGATCTGTCGTGTTCAGCGATGAAAGCAGATTCTGCTTGGGAGCCTCCGATGGCCGTATGCGTGTTCGCAAACGCACAGGGGAGTGTCTCCACCCTTCTTGCATCCGCCAGCGACACACAGGGCCTACAACTGGTCTCCTGGTGTGGGGAGCGATCAGCTATCACTCCCGTACACAACTAGTGTTTGTACTGGGTACGTTAAACAGCACCTCCTGCATCAACAACATCATTCAGCCCGTTGTTGTGCCATTTGTAAGGTCGGTCCATCGTGGCGTTTTCCAGCAAGATAACGCACGCCCACACACGGCACGTGCAACGCAACATGCACTTCAGGGTGTGAGACAACTTCCATGGCCTGCACGTTCACCGGATTTGTCCCCCATTGAGCACGTGTGGGATTTTATGGGAAAACGACTTATCCGGTCTCCACGTCCAGCCACGACCATCCCCGATTTGCGCGTCCAGGTTGAGGATGCTTGGAACTCAATACCCCAAACTTACATCCAACATCTGTACGACAGACTCCATGCCAGAATTGCAAAGTGTGACGCAGTTCATGGCGGTTCAACCTCGTACTAACCATGTTACATGGAAATGTTATTTTTCAGTTTACCAGCAAATACAGCTGTATTTTGCCATAATGTTTTGATCACGTTATTCTCTGTATTCCGTTATTATGCTGTATAAATTTCGTTGGTATCAGACGTCTCCTTCTTGGTGTTCTTTTTTCACTTTCCGCCAGCGTATGTTGCTTTTCTTAATACTATATGTTTTAAAATTAATTTTGAAATGTAACATGGTCAAATGTAACCCCATAACGAAATAAATGAAATGAAATAATTCTGTGATGCAGTAAAATATTCGTGCTGTAAATCAAACAAAGTACAAGAATTCTTCTTTAGATGCACGATTAAAACTTTCAGGAGAAAATAAAGGGTTTATTAAAAGTTAAAAACGCCATGAGATCTTCCGTGGCTGTTACAGCCACATCTTCAGATGGAAAGACCCGAGTCCTCGGAATCCGACAGTTAGTTAAATACAGGAGCAAAAAACAATTCGTTGCCACTTAATCCGAAGAAATACCCGATAACAGAGGAAAACCACTATCATTTTTTTTTTTTGATTGGAGGTTTAACGACCACCGTGAGCAACTCAAATGGGCTATAAGCAGTCGCCCGTCCCTAATTTAGGGTCACTGGTTCCAGGGAAGGGAGAGAGCCAGTGCCGTAAGGCAAACACAACATCCATGCCTAACCGGGATTCGAACCCGGACCACTTACGGACGAATGATCAGAGGCCAACGCCTTAGACCACTGCGCCACCGGGACGGCTCTATCATATTAAGGCTACATGTATACATAACTTAAAGTTCAATGACTTCTATTGTTAAATAATAATCTCCACGGCTGATGTAAGATGGCAGAAAGTTCGTTATTACAGCAAGTATTAAAGTTATGAGAAATATAATATGAAGTTGTGATATATAATATGTATTTTTCATAACTTTAAAATTTGTTGTAATGATGAACTTTCTGCCATCTTACATCAACCGTGCAGATTATTATTCAACAATAGAAGTTATTGAACTTTAAGTTATGTTATATACATGTAGCTTTAAATATGACAGTGTTTTTCCTCTGTTATCGGGTATTTCTTTGGATTAAGTGGCAACGAACTGTTTTTTTGCTCCTGTATTTAACTGTCGGATTCCTAGCACTGAGGTCTTTTCATTTGAAGATGTGGCTGTAGCAGCCGCGAAAGATCTCATGTTTTTTTTTTTTAACTTTTTAACTTTTAATAAACACTTTATTTTCTCCTGCAAATTTTAATCGCACATCTAAGGCAGAATTCCTGTACTTCGTTTGAAATGAAATAGAAGATTGGGGTCGTTTTTATTTGTTTGAAATCGCACTTACATTCATTCCCTGATCGTACAACTCCGAACGTGAATGTTCTCCTCCGTTGACCGCTCTTTCCCATGTGGCATTGTTAAAACTGAATCAGCTTCATCACGTTTACCGACGATTTATCCTGCTCTGACGCCAGGCTAATTTGCATAGCAATGCGTGTTAGTGTTCTTTTTTTTTTTTTTTTTTTTTTGTTTGATTGGAGGTTTAACGACCACCGTGAGCAACTCAATGGACTATGAGCAGTTGCCCGTCCCTAATTTAGGGTCACTGGTTCCAGGGAAGGGAGAGAGCCAGTGCCGTAAGACAAACACAACATCCATGCCACACCGGGATTCGAACCCGGACCCCGTTCGGACGAATGATCAGAGGCCATCGCTTAGACCACTGCGCCACCGGGGCGGCATTAGTGTCCTTTGCGTTTGTGTGAAATTCTATATAATTGTGGGACAGTTTCAGAACATTACATGTTTAAAACCTTTAATACCTATCCGAAATTATTATTTTCTCATCCGCAAAATATGCCTGCAAAGACTATGTGGTTTATTTTCACCACTGTGTTAATGGGTTGCGTACATTTTCACTAATCGTACATTTGCTCTGTTTTTACACCCCTCCATAAAATTGTGGGATTTTTTTTTTTTTTTTTTTTTTTTTTTTTGATTGGAGGTTTAACGACCACCGTGAGCAACTCAATGGGCTATAAGCAGTCGCCCGTCCCTAATTTAGGGTCACTGGTTCCAGGGAAGGGGAGAGCCAGTGCCGTAAGACAAACACAACATCCACGCCTGACCGGGATTCGAACCCGGACCCCTTACGGACGAATGAACAGAGGCCAACGCCTTAGACCACTGCGCCACCGGGGCGGCAAATTGTGGGATGGACTGTATTAACATTCTGAGCTGCTTGTTCATTTAACAGATTTTCAAAAAGTCACAAATGCGTACGCTAAATCATTGTTCAACTGCACCTACTTCGTCGTATTATCCCCCGCAACTGTAGTTTTTTTTTTTTTTTTTTTTTTTATTGGAGGTTTAACGACCACCGTGAGCAACTCAATGGGCTATAAGCAGTCGCCCGTCCCTAATTTAGGGTCACTGGTTCCAGGGAAGGGAGAGAGCCAGTGCCGTAAGACAAACACAACATCCATGCCACACCGGGATTCGAACCCGGACCCCGTTCGGACGAATGATCAGAGGCCATCGCTTAGACCACTGCGCCACCGGGGCGGCATTAGTGTTCTTTGCGTTTGTGTGAAATTCTATATAATTGTGGGACAGTTTCAGAACATTACATGTTTAAAACCTTTAATACCTATCCGAAATTATTATTTTCTCATCCGCAAAATATGCCTGCAAAGACTATGTGGTTTATTTTCACCACTGTGTTAATGGGTTGCGTACATTTTCACTAATCGTACATTTGCTCTGTTTTTACACCCCTCCATAAAATTGTGGGATTTTTTTTTTTTTTTTTTTTGATTGGATTGGAGGTTTAACGACCACCGTGAGCAACTCAATGGGCTATAAGCAGTCGCCCGTCCCTAATTTAGGGTCACTGGTTCCAGGGAAGGGAGAGAGCCAGTGCCGTAAGACAAACACAACATCCATGCCTGACCGGGATTCGAACCCGGACCCCTTACGGACGAATGAACAGAGGCCAACGCCTTAGACCACTGCGCCACCGGGGCGGCAAATTGTGGGATGGACTGTATTAACATTCTGAGCTGCTTGTTGATTTAACAGATTTTCAAAAAGTCACAAATGCGTACGCTAAATCATTGTTCAACTGCACCTACTTCGTCGTATTATCCCCCGCAACTGTAGTTTTTTTTTTTTTTTTTTTTTATTGGAGGTTTAACGACCACCGTGAGCAACTCAATGGGCTATAAGCAGTCGCCCGTCCCTAATTCAGGGTCACTGGTTCCAGGGAAGGGAGAGAGCCAGTGCCGTAAGACAAACACAACATCCATGCCTGACCGGGATTCGAACCCGGACCCCTTACAGACGAATGATCAGAGGCCAGCGCCTTAGACCACTGCGCCACCGGGGCGGCCAACTGTAGTTTGTACAACTGGTTTCGAATTTTTTTTTTTTTTTTTTTTTTGATTGGAGGTTTAACGACCACCGTGAGCAACTCAATGGGCTATAAGCAGTCGCCCGTCCCTAATTTAGGGTCACTGGTTCCAGGGAAGGGAGAGAGCCAGTGCCGTAAGACAAACACAACATCCATGCCTGACCGGGATTCGAACCCGGACCCCTTACAGACGAATGATCAGAGGCCAGCGCCTTAGACCACTGCGCCACCGGGGCGGCCAACTGTAGTTTGTACAACTGGTTTCGAATTTTTTTTTTTTTTTTTTTTGGTTGGATGTTTAACGACCACCGTGAGCAACTCAATGGACTATGAGCAGTTGCCCGTCCCTAATTTAGGGTCACTGGTTCCAGGGAAGGGAGAGAGCCAGTGCCGTAAGACAAACACAACATCCATGCCTGACCGGGATTCGAACCCGGACCCCTTACGGACGAATGAACAGAGGCCAACGCCTTAGACCACTGCACCACCGGGGCGGCAAATTGTGGGATGGACTGTATTAACATTCTGAGCTGCTTGTTGATTTAACAGATTTTCAAAAAGTCACAAATGCGTACGCTAAATCATTGTTCAACTGCATCTACTTCGTCGTATTATCCCCCGCAACTGTAGTTTTTTTTTTTTTTTTTTTTATTGGAGGTTTAACGACCACCGTGAGCAACTCAATGGGCTATAAGCAGTCGCCCGTCCCTAATTTAGGGTCACTGGTTCCAGGGAAGGGAGAGAGCCAGTGCCGTAAGACAAACACAACATCCATGCCTGACCGGGATTCGAACCCGGACCCCTTACAGACGAATGATCAGAGGCCAGCGCCTTAGACCACTGCGCCACCGGGGCGGCCAACTGTAGTTTGTACAACTGGTTTCGAATTTTTTTTTTTTTTTTTTTTTGATTGGAGGTTTAACGACCACCGTGAGCAACTCAATGGGCTATAAGCAGTCGCCCGTCCCTAATTTAGGGTCACTGGTTCCAGGGAAGGGAGAGAGCCAGTGCCGTAAGACAAACACAACATCCATGCCTCACCGGGATTCGAACCCGGACCCCTTACGGACGAATGATCAGAGGCCAACGCCTTAGACCACTGCGCCACCGGGGCGGCGAATTTTTTTTTTTAATCTCTATGGAATCTAAAATTACAAGATATTCGACGGTATCTTTCTAAACATATTTTTCACTTTATTGAGTGTCATATGTTTTCTGAATAATTATGTTTGCCAATTAATGTATTTTGAGTAGCGACAAAGCAGTCAGCTACCATTTAAAAACGCTTTCATGTACGAAACCTGTTTACTACGCAACGCTGATTTTAAAAGTATTTTAGATCAAAGGGTTTCGCCGTACTTCTCAAAAGTTTGTTTCACGTTAGAAACTTCATAATGAGGAAGACTTTCCATTCAAGATTACCTTCGCGTTTCTTCATGTCATCACGTTTTCATCTCATCATGTCACATTTGCAAACAGTTAAAACTCCTGATATTTGTTTATCTATTCAAATTTACTGGCGCAAGGACCGTACTTTGCCAAAGAGCACCGGGATGCAATAAATATTTGAACAAAATGTCGGCTTGAGCCGTAGGAACGGTTCCTCAAATGAAAGTCTACTGAATAATAACCATAGATCAAAAGATGTTGAATATATTCGCACATGTCTTCAGCTGAAAGGTTCATCGCTCCATTGCATTTCCAATTTGTAGCAGCAGTCTCAATGTTAAGGTTTTATTGAATATAAATGCTTTGATCGCTAAAACCTACATCGTTTTTGGAGCCGCAAGTGTTCCAGCAATTCAAAACATTACCCAAAGAGCTGCTGCATCACGTTTACTTTGATTAGCTGAGACTGCGGTTGGTTAAACAAAATGAAAGAGAAATTTCTGTTGCATGAACCAAGTTTTAAGAGGAATATCAAAGTACGTGAGTGGTTTTACTAGTTTGCTCTACATCAAAGCAACTCAAGAGGAGTGGTTGAAACCAGTGTTTACCTTCGCGAGGTGGATAAATGAAATTGACATAGCACAGTTGTTAACCCATTTGCGTAAAGTGCAACCTTCTTTAGTAGCATACTTAATTTCACGAAGACATGGACTGACTGATTTCCCCTGTGAGCCGCAGTCTGGCTATCTTTGGGTAGAGGAAATTATCTTTTGGTGACAAAAGCGCCATTTGCACCTCCATTGCCCATTAAAAATCAAAACAGTTGTTTGTGAAGAAAGAGGTACCACTTCTGCTAATTTATGACAAAGACATATTATAACGAAGTAAATTTCTTCGTCATTTCTGTCCACGCCAGGATTCGAACCCGGATCCCCTCACTCCGGAATAAGTCACTCTACCAATTGAGCTACGCGGACGTTTTATTCTGATTCCTATCTGCCTTTATGTCGTGTGCGTCCTTCTGGCAGGTACGTCACATCTCCTGGTGCGTTACAATATGAAATATGTTTTCACTCTTACGGAGTAAAGGTCACATGAAAGTAATCCCAACACAGATTATTATATCTACCCTCAAGGTGATTCCACCTAAAATCTGTGCCTTAGGTTTCCATGGTAAAACTTCTTTACATACACTGACGGAAAAAAAATCACAACACCAAGAAGGGGTTGTGTTAGATAAACGACAGATGGTAGGCGGTGAGAGTACATCTGTAAGATGACGTCTATGAAAATTTCGCGCTCGTCGCAAACGTGTGGCGCTAGTAATGCCCCTCGGAACATGCAAAGCAGGTTTGCTGTAAATACGCGCTGTAACGTTCGTGAGCGTTAGTTATCGTTGAGATTCGACCTAGCGTGTTGATGTTAGTCAAGAATGCCTTTAAAAAGACAAAGAAGCCATTATCAACAGCTTACGGAGTTTGAACGCGGTCGTGTAATAGGGCTACGAGAAGGTGGATTTTCTTTCCGCAATATTGCAGAACGACTTGGCAGGAATGTAGCCACCGTGCATGATTGTTGGCAGCGGTGGTCAAGGGAAGGTACTGCCTCAAGAAGACCGGGTTCCGGCCGGCCACGTGGTACTACTGAGAGGGAAGACCGCCGTGTACGGCGTATAGCCGTGGCGCATCGTACTGCGTCTGCGGCAGCAATTCGAGCTGCAGTTGCCACCACAGTGACACAACGAACTGCTACAAATCGGTTATTTGAAGGACAGCTCTGAGCCAGACGCCCTGTAGCGTGCATTCCACTTACTCCAAACCACTGCCGTTTCCGACGTCAGTGGTGTCAAGCTAGAGCTCATTGGAGGACGGAGTGGAGATCTGTTGTGTATTCTGATGAAAGCCGGTTCTGCCTGGGTGCCAGTGATGGCCGTGTGTTGGTTAGAAGGAGGCCAGGTGAGCGCCTGCAACCAACCTGTCTGCGGCCGAGACACACTGGACCTACACCTGGAGTTATGGTCTGGGGAGCAATTTCCTATGACAGCAGGAGCACTCTCGTGGTTATCCCACGCACCCTGACGGCACAGTTCTACGTCGGTCTGGTGATTCAACCTGTTGTGCTGCCATTCATGAACAGCATTCCGGGGGTGTTTTTCAACAGGATGACGCTCGCCCGCATACCGCTGTTGTAACCCAACATGCTCTACAGAGTGTCGACATGTTGCCGTGGCCTGCTAGATCACCAGATCTTTAACCAATCGACGACATCATTGGACGACAACTCCAGCGACACCCCCAACCAGCATTAACCGTCCCTGTATTGACCGACCAAGTGCAACAGGCATGGAACTCCATTCCATAAACTGACATCCAGCACCTGTACGACACAATGCATGAACGTTTGCGTGCTTGCATTCAACATTCTGGCGGTTACACCGGTTATTAGTGTACCAGCATTTCACATTTAAAATGGCTCTTCTCGCGCTTACATTAAGCTGTGATCTTGAAACCTTAATCGATTAAATATGTTACCTATACAAATGTATTGCCACCATTTCATTTCTCTACAACTATTTTTTCGTGGTAATGGGATTTTTTTCCGTCAGTGTATTTTCTTCGCAATTAATGTATTCTCAAGGATGAAAATTTGCAAATCGACAAAACTAACTTTAAGTTACAGCATGGGATACTTAATACTTCCAAAAACATAGCCATGATTTTATTAAAAATCAATCATTTTTCTTTGAGTAATGTTCAGACATGTTAATAGATGGCGCGACCTGTGCATTGATGACGTCAGTAGACAAACAAATGTTGGATTGCGTAGTTACAGTTATGTTTTAGCAAGTTTTAAGTATCCCATGCTATATCTTAACGTTAGTTTTATCGATGTGAAAATTTGGGAATACATTAATTGCGCAGAAAATATGCAAAGAAGTTATACCATTAGGAACATAAGGAACAGATTTTAGGTGGAGCCACCTTATACGAAAATAGTAACACTATACTAGTGATCCGATTTATTGGCGTTGGAATATATACATAATCGTTTCCAAGCTTTCGCACATGAACCTGATGGTTTTTTAAGGAAGTTAGACAGAAACTGCAACTGAATAATAGAACGCTTTAACAATTTGAACGCGGCCACTTGACTTAACAATAAAAAGATACCACGTTATATTCATTTAAAGATACGAGGCATCACGTCGGTTGTGCACGTGGTATCCTGGTAGGGAGAAGACGTTACTTAAAGAACTGGTTCCAAATTCGTAGCAACTCGAGTGAGACGCCATCATTGCAAGTATCACTGTTGGTGATGATCTCCAAAGTTTCCCAAATGGCTGTGCATTTAGGAGTAGAGTAGGTAGCTAATTTCTTTATATCATCTCACATAAGAGTAGCGGAGCTGAATTTGACTTCTTTGGATAGGGCCGTGGCTACTTTACCGTATTTTGTGGCACTTTTATGTTTGTTGACTCTGATTCCAAACGAACGCTTACTCATTTCAATGTAGTATCGTTTAGAGCCGTCGGGATATATTGTAGGGGAACTGCATAAGCACCTACGTCGCTGGAAAGAGTTGGTTTTTCAGTATTTCCTTTTAGCATAGTACACTGCTGGTCACCCAAGATGCAACACCAAGAAGGACACGAGATTGCAAAGTCAGATTTACTGGACACATAACAACAGATACAAAGATGAAACGATTGAGCTTACAGGCCCGTGCGACTTGCGGAGCACGCAGACATCAAAAGTTCGTGTGGCCTCCATGGCTGGCAATGACGGCCACTACACGCTTCAGCATCGAACGAAAGAAGCTTTGGATGTGGCTTGAGGAATGTCGATCCAGGCTGCTTCCACACGTTGCCACAGTTCATCAGGCGTAGCCGCGAGTGGTGCTTGCTGGGCCACTCGGCTGCCGATCAGCGAACAGACGTGTTCGATGGGCGACATATCGGGAGAACAGGCGGGCCGCGGCAGCAGTGACACCTGGTGGGCCGTGAAGAAGAATTGCACGATGCGTGCCACGTGCGGGTGCGCATTGTCCTGTTGAAACGTGGCCGCTGGCAGGTTATGCAGGTAAGGGAGGACTACAGGCTCCAAAATGTCGGAGATGGTGCGGTGGCTATTGAGTGTACCGGCGATGCGTATCAGAGGGGTGCGGGTGTCATATCCAATTGCGCCTCAAACCATAACGCCAGGCGACGGGCTAGTATAACGATGCATAATGCAGGCGTCATACATTCTCTCGCCGCGATGCCGCCACACGCGGATCCGATCATCGTGGTGTTGCAGGCAGAAGCAGAATTCGTCGGAGAAGACAATGTCATGACATTCCGTAGTCCAGGTGCGGCGTTCAACGGCCCACTGCCGTCGCACTCCCCGGTGGGGTTACGTCAATGGTAATCGGAGCAATGAGCGCCGTGCGACAAGTCCCCGTTCTTGCAGACGACGTCGAACGGTACGTGCTGACACAGGTTGTTGCGCAAAACACCCTAATTCCTGCGCCAACGTTTGTGATGTGGCGTTGCGAGCCGTCAATCCCCGCCGTACAACATGGCAGTCTTCTCGTTCGGCGGTGGGCTGCGGCAATCGCTCAAGTCGGTCCGTCCGTTTCCCCTGCACCCACCGAATCCATACTCGCCTCACTGTGGCTGGATGTCGTCCCACACGGGCGCCGATATCTCGGTACGATAAACCGATGTCGCGATAAGCTACTATTCGCCCTCTGTCTAACTCCGAAACGTGCTGGAATGACTGCACTATTCTGCGACGAGGCATCAGGAAGCTTCCCACGCACAGGTCCGGCAGCACAACGCACTTCTACCACTTACACCCCGCCTTCTGTGCACCCTTTTTATAGTGCTTCTAGGTGGCGTGCCGGGCGCATATGATTTGCATATGCCCTGCAATGCTAATCGCTTGTATGTCCTCTCGCGGGTGACGCATGCTGCGAATTTCAGGCCAATCGGATGCTTCCTTCATGGTGTTGCATTTTGGGTGGCCAGCAGTGTATATAAAGATGCAGGAGACCTTATGCTGACACCGTAGTTCATCTTCTTGTAGGGAATTGAGCCTAAATAAAGAAGCTGCGGTATAGCAAAATTACAATGTTTGATCCTGGCTTTTTGGATTAAATTACGTATCTAAATCAATGAATATCCTGCATCAGTGGAGAACTATATGACGTGATGACGGTTGCGATTTCGTGTTGTTTAGAATGGAAATCGGAGGAGACGGCAAAGGCTCTTCTAATTGGAGAACGGAAGATAGCTGTTTTGTATTCTGCGGGATCGAAAGAACTGCGGAGCATCAGCTTAAATAACATGCCACAGCTTCGTTATTTAGGCCCAATTTCCTACATACCAAATGTATTTTACAAACTCAAGAACGCCCTCAAGAAGATGAACTACGGTCTCGGCATAATGTCTCCTGCATCTTTATATACTATTCTAAAGAGAAATACTGAAAAACCTCTTTCCAGAGAAGCAGGTGTTTATGCGATCCCCCTACAATATCCGGACGGCTCTAAAGGATACTACACTGGAATGACTAAGCATTCGTTTGGAATCAGAGTCAACGAGCATAAAAGAGACACAAAATACGGTAAAGTAGCCATGGCCCTATCCAGAGAAGTTTAATTCAATTCCGCTACTCCTATGTGAGATGATATAAAGGAATTAGCTACCTACTCTACTCCTAAATGTATAGCCATTTGGGAGATCATCACCAACAGTGATACTTGCAACGACAGCGTCGCACTAAAGTTGCCACAAATATGGAACCAGTTCTTCAAGTAACGGCTTCTCCTTACCAGGATGCCACGTGCACAACCAACGCGTTACCTCGCATCTCTAAATGAATATAACGTTGTATCTTTTTATTGTTAAGTCACCGCGTTCAAATCGTTAAAGCGTTCTATTATTCAGTTGCAGTTTCTGTCTAACGTCCTTTAAAAAGCCATCTGGTCGTTGTGCGAAAGCTTGGAAACGTTTATGTATGTATTCCTACGGCAATAAATCGGACCACTAGTATAGTTACTATTTTCTACATAATTGGTGTACTGTTATCAATTTATCCTTAAACGGTTGGGATCTATAATCAAATTCAGAATTAGATTTTTGTGTGTTTGAACGAAGCTTTCTTAGATACTAATAAGCGTTTGTAGGAAGATAGCACATATTGCGACAATAGAAGGAAATTATAGCTTACAGAAAATCCCAATAAACAGAAGTTTCGGATTTTGATAGTACGAAATTTAGCATTAATCTTTATCAAATAAAAATAATATGAATGTACACCGCTCAAACAAGGGATATTGTAAGGAAAGTCGTGTGCGACTAATAGAATATCCGGAAATATGGGGTAGAAAAAGCACATTAGCGAATTTTTATGCAATGTGATCATTTAGTACACATGGTGCGATATGCTATACTACAATATGCATACTGTAGAACCAGAAAAAATGACATTTGAGAGGTGGTAATTTACTTCTAGTGGGGAGTATGGTCCTCTTCGAATGGCTAAGACCGTTGCACACCTGTGTGGCATAGAATTGGTGAGTTTGTCGAGGAGGTTTTAGAAATATTTTTGCCACTCCTCAATGAGGACCGTCTCTAGTTCGCGAAGAGTCAACGAAGGTCCTGACCAAGATGCAATGCGTCTATCAAGTGCGTCCCAGGCATGATCAATTGGATTTAAGAAATGGGAGCGTGCTAGCCACTTCATACCCTCGATTTCTTCCTCTTGAAGCAGGCTATCCACTGGCCGAGCTCTATGAGGTCGAGCGTTATCATCCATGAAAAAGAAAGCATTACCGACGGCTACAGAATACGGAATAGTATTAGGTTTGAGAATCTTGTCTCTATATTTCTGGGCCGTCAGCCTGCCATTTCGGATGACGTAAAGGTCCGTACGTCCTCCGAGACTTATGCCTGCCCAGACCATCAATCCATGTCCGCCGTAATGGGACGTTTGCTGCACAAAAGCTGGATTATTTCTGTTGGAATCACAGCCTCTCAGCGATAAAAAAAGAAACGAAGATCGTCAGACTGGATTTTTACGGCGCTCCAAATGAATTGCTACGTACCAGGCGCAGCTGTTGTGTACTGAACTACACGTACCTTGAAACGTCACGACGCGTGGATCTCTCTCTCTGTCTCGTGATCTGTGACGTAAGCGAAGTTGAGACGAGAACCTTTTCTGTGTGCAGTCTGCTGTCGTCGTTGCATGTGTGCGGTGGTGTGTTAATGAAGTTCTGCGTGTATGTTTTTTCAAACACAACTGTTCTTTTTTATTAAGGAAGCATGCTATTACGCAAGATGTTCCTAATCTGTAAACTGTGGTATGATTCAGGTTGTTATGAACGTAGGTTCTGTCCACCAGCAGAGTGATTGTGTGTACGCGACTGAAGTGTTATTTTCTTCAGCAAACATGGCGTCTGTTAGCGTATGTTCGAAGCAACCTTTGTTTCAGTAATGGTGCATCTACTTGTAGACGCATTTCATCTAATCGATATCTTCATGTCATCATTTGTGTTTTTTATTAAATATCATTTTTCTTATTGCATACAACTCAGGTCTCTATATGAATTCATTATTGCTAGCATTTCTTCTTCGGTTTTACTGTTAAGCTTACATTCTTCTGCCATGAATGAAGGCTAGCGAAAAATATTTTACTACTGCGTGCCGAGTAATTGGGGTGTTAGTGTTATCTTTTTTAATTTAATATTTCCACCCCTCTAAAAATCACCACAATTCCGTGTGGCGGTTTACCTCCAGAGAAGAACTCATCGATTGTCAGACTCCAGACTGAATCTCGACTCGTCAGAGAAGAGAACTTCACTCCACTCGTCGTGTCTCCAGCAAACATGCTCCTAAGCCTAGTTTTTACCGGCCGTACAGTGTCGTGAAGTTAAAGGGACTCACACCACCGATCTACATGCATAAATGCTACTATGGTGAAGGCGATTGAGAATAGGTTTAGTTGACGACCTGTATCCTGTTGACACGAGAAGCTCCAGCTGGAGCTGAGTAACATTTTGTCACCTGTCCAGACGGGCTGTTGACTATAGGTAACGGTCGCCTCTTGCTGTAATTACTCGTAAAGAGCCTTGACCTTGCGTTCTTCGAACAATTCCCGTATCCTGGAATCGCGACCATAATCGAGAAATGACACTTCGCGACACTCCAAAGGCTTCTGCTACCACTCGCTGCTAATAGGTCTCCACACCGTTGATTCCGGTAAATCATGCGGTTTAGACATCGTTAGAAACGTAGACGTCAAGGAACGAAAGGTTACAATAAACGTGGTAGAATAAGGGAGCTCCCGGAAAACCTTGATTTTTTATCCAATCAGTGATTTATACATTCTGACGTTACAGACGCTAATACAGTTATATGCATGATTCGGCTGTTTACGTCTCACTCGACTTGCGTTTTCTACGTTTCGGTGAGGTGTCACACGATTGGCTTGCATAATATTGCCAAAGTAACTTGCTCTCGAAATTATTTTGAGCAGTGTATTTTGGACTGTTTCCTGAGGCGGCGGAATCAAATTTATTTGCTACTAAAGCAATATTTTTATTTTTTATTTTGTGGGGAGATCAATGGCGTAGCGAAGGTGACTGGCGCCTAAGGGTAAGATATGTAATTTGCACCACGGAGGGAGCGACAACACAAGTGGCTGACGATTTCGGGAATTGAGTTAAGTATCGGTAAGCACCTGCTCAAGAAAAGTTTGTTTACTTCTACATTAAATATACAGTCGGTATAGTGAACTCTGTTATAGTGAACATTCGGCTATAGTGAACCGAAATCATTGGTCCCGACCCTCAACGTCAGAAATGCACATTGAAAGTTTCGTTTACAGTGAACCTACAGAATAAATTAATTAGATTATTGGAATTTACAACTACACACTAATACTAATAATACACATTATCCAAATATTTACAATTATTTGCGAGTAGATGTTAAACAACATAAAATTTTGAATATAAAACAATCATATCAATATGTTTTGAGATTTTTTTTTATTGAAGGTTTAACGACCACCGTGAGCAACTCATAGGGCTATAAGCAGTCGTCCGTCCCTAATTTAGGGTCACTGGTTCCAGGGAAGGGAGAGAGCCAGTGCCGTAAGACAAACACAACATTCATGCCTCACCCGGATTCGAACCCGAACCCCTTTCGGACGAATGATCAGAGGCCATCGCTTAGACCACTGCGCAACCGGGGCGGCGTTTTGGGATTAAATATGTTTAAAAGGATGAAACAACATATCAATATAGATAGCATAGATATAAATATTTATACCCACCACTATGAAACTAGAAATATTTTTCAAATAAAGTCATGCTTGCCTGGAACACAACAAATGAAACAAAGTATCAACTATCAGGGACCAACTTTTTGGAATCTTTTACCTGAAGAACTAAAATACGCCGCCCCGGTGGCGCAGTGGTCTAAGGCGCTGGCCTATGATCATTCGTCCGTAAGGGGTCCGGGTTCGAATCCCGGTCAGGCATGGATGTTGTGTTTGTCTTACGGCACTGGCTCTCTCTCTTCCCTGGAACCAGTGACCCTAAATTAGGGACGGGCGACTGCTTATAGCCCATTGAGTTGCTCACGGTGGTCGTTAAACCTCCAATCAAAAAAAAAAAAAAAAAAAAAAAAAAAAAACTAAAATACATTAACAATTATAACTTGTTTAAAAGAAGACTAAAAATATACTTGCTGAACTTGTAAAAAAAAAGGAAAACAGAATCCTTTACTTACATAAATCATTTAATTTTTTTTTAATTATCAATAATATCTGCTAACAACTAACTGATCTACTGCATGATCCACCTACACTTACCTTCATTCTTTGACAATTTTTATACGACTTGGATCTCTTATACACTGAAGAGCAATTGAATTAGAGATACCTGTCTAGTAACGTGTAGCACCATGACGGCGGCGATTCGTCTCGGCATGGACTCGACAAGACACCGGAAGCGTTGGGAAGCCATACGGATCCACGACCCCTGAACAAGCTCCCACAGTTCACAAAGATTTGATGGAGGGGGGGGGGTCATCTCTCTCGATGGCATCCCAGATGTTCTGAGGTCAGGTGACCTAGCTGGCCAAGAAAGCGAGGTCACGTCGGTGGAGTGTTCATCCAACCATTCAGATACAATTCGGGAGCTGCATTGTCCTGTTGCAAGATGAGGTCCCCAGTGGGTTGTTGATGACGCACAAACGGGAACAAATGGTCGTCCAGGATATCCCGGTAACGTTGACCTGTGAGGGACGATGTCACACGTACCAGGGGCCCCATTTCAGTCCACGTAAACAGTCCCCAGACGAGAATGCCACATCCACCAGCTTGAAGAGTACCCTGCTGGCAAGAAGGATCCATCGTTTCATGTGGTTTGCGCCGTACTCGTATCCTGCCATCCGCATGTACCAACGTGAATCTCGACTCATCAGTCCAGGCAACATTTCCCCACATATCTAGGGTCCAGTGGCGATGTTCCCGCGCCCATGTTAATCTTTGTACCCTGTGATGTGCGGTCAGCAGCGGTACCCTCGTGGGAACCGATGGTGTGGCTGCTTACACGTTTTTGTGCACCAGCGTTAAATTGCCGAGTTATTTCTTGCACTGTGGCCAATCTATCAGCAGTTACAACGCGAGCTAGCCGACGATGATCCCGCTCATCCACACGCTGTTGTCCACGGCAGTTGGCCCTTGCAGGATTGGTTTTACCGGATTCAACGTACTCACAGTGCACCCGTGACACAGTGGCTCGTGAAAATCCCAGTGCCTGCACGATTTCCGAGATGGAGTGACCCATTCGTAGGGCCCCGACAATTTGCCCACTATCAAATTCGCTTAGATCCTTTGTCTTACCCATACTGCGTCCGACTCTTACTAATTCCCGTCGCATCACTCCTTATATTGTCGGATCGTTGCATACGTCATGTCCTTTCCGTTTACAGGGACGCCCATAGCGCCACATTTGCATAACGCCAGCTGTCTCTAATTCATTTGCTCTTCAGTGTATAGGGAGATCAGGGCTTTGTTAGGTCATATAAAGACCTTTTCCCTGATTTCCCTGGCTGTTATAATAATAACTTTTTACATTCAAACGTAAATAAAAATTTGATGAAGGTATAATGTAACAGCTAAAGCAATACAATTATTATTATTATAATTAAAAAATTAAACTTCAAAGAAAAGAATGTACTTGTAACATGAAATTGTAACTTATTTCAAAACAAACCTTCTTGTAAAAACTAGAAAGAATGTGCTGAGAACAATACTGTAGGCATACCACTCCTTAAGTGCATTGAAGGGCGAAGGTAGGATTAAAAACCTCAGCAACATCAAGCTGGTGTTCTTGCCTGCCAATACCACGTCACCCCTCCAACCCATGGACCGAGGTATGATTCGCAGCTTTAAAACTTAATACAGAAGGGAAGTAACGCTTCATTTAATCCAAACCTTGGAGTCAAAGCAGAACACATCAATAAATGTTCTAAATGCCGTACGTTTTGGAAACAAAGCGTGGAGGAATGTGTCAACTGTCACTATACAGAACTGTTTCAGGAAGTCTGGTTTGGCTACTGGACGGGTGGCATTCGAAGAAGAGGATGATGTGCCTCTCAAGGACCTGCTTCAACATATCGGTGCGAATTCCACTGAAGCTGAAGATTTTATCGATGTTGACTGTGAAGTTATAACGAATGAAATCCCGTTGGATGAAACTATTGTGGAGGCTCTGAAAGGTGGTTCCAGCATGAAAGAAAACGTGGCTAAAGATAACGAGGACGATAATGAAGAAGAACGTGTTCCAAAAGTGAAAGACATGTTGGAGGGTGGATGTTTCTAGTATGTATGGAAAATGAAGAATCGCGTGTAGCTAAAGCACAGACTCTAGAAAAGGACATGGGAAATATTAATTAAAGCAAGCAGCGGTACATAAAACTATTTTCATGCTCATTAAGGTAATGTAAAATTAATTTTGTTTACTTAATTTAATGAATATACACTACGTGCATAAAAATATTATTTTTCAGATACAGATGTACATCTTTTTTTCTAACCATTCTACTCAATTGAGGTTAAGGGAAGACACTTCGGTTTAAGTGAACCTCGGACATACTGAATGAAATATGCGAGTCCGAAGAGGTTCACTATAAGCGGAGTTGACTGTATTCTGAAAGTTTATTCAAAGCAAATTTAATTTCATATACGCTTGAAAGCATTCATTTAAACGTTTATAGGTTAAACAGCAAAAAAAAAAAAAAAAAAAAAGTAAATGTATGAATCAGAATCGGGCACAATCAAAGAGCACCAAAAACGGCATAGTACCTAACGTAATGGCAAATTAAAAATCCAGAGAGTTGGATGGTAATCTTTGCAGATAATTTATACTATACATCTTTCGCATACCAAGATCTTTGTATGTGTGAAAAAAAACGAGTGATTCGAGAGTATACATTTACTTACGTGCAACACGTTGCATTTATTTGCTTCATTCACGACCACACCGAGACACAGTCCGGTACATACTAAGTGGAATTAAATCATAACAACAAAAACGAAACAGAAATTATCGCGCTTTCCACGTTAATAAGTGAGTCTCGGAAAAATTCTCATCGGTCACCACCGGGAATCGAACCCAGGGTCTTCCAGTTACGCGCCGGACATGCTACCACTGCACCACAGCGGCCTCGGACTCTCCAGACTCACATGGCCGATGAGAATTCCTCCGAGACTCACTTGTTGAGGTGGAGATAGCGATAAGTCCTGTTTGATGTTCCTGATCCACGTCGAGTGTTTGAATTAATCAGAACAACAAATAATAAGGTTTACTAATTCCTTACAGTGAGCTGTACTTGGGTAGGTGGATTCATGAATGTTATTCTCGTGAAACCAATGAAAGAAGATATGTGAGTCATAGAATTTAATATTTACTAAACTATCCTCCTCCTTATTATTATTTTTTTTTGATTGGAGGCTTAACGAGCACCGTGAGCAACTCAATGGTCTAGAAGCAGTCGCTCGTCCCTATTTTTGGGTCACTGGTTCCAGGGAAGGAGAGAACCAGTGTCGTAAGACAAACACAACATTCATGCCTCACCGAGTTTCGAACCCGGAACCCTCTCGGACGAGTGATAAGAGGCCATCGCTTAGACCACTGAGCAACCTGAGCGGCCCTCCTTCTTTCCTGAACCCGAAGGCTGGTGGCTAGCATGAGTCATCCCCCTCAAGGTGACTTCTATGCTAGGCATCCTGGGAAATAACATTGGTGGGTTCCCGTTATTTTCCACTTCACCGTGCGGGGATTAGAAACAAAGTGCATCCGGGGCCGACTTCATAGGGAACCATCCGCGTATTCGCGTCCCCAACCGCGGGGAGTCTGCGGAAAACCCCGGAAAAACCGTAAACTAGATGGCCAGCAGGAGCAGGATTTGAACACCCATCAGAAACGTCTGCCTCCCACACTATACACAGCGCGGTAACGAACTGCGTCATACCGGTGGTTACTAAAAAACTATGGCGGCGGCAATACTAAGTATTTCGACTGTTTAGTTTTTCAAAAATAATATTTAATAGTATTATTATGAGAAAGATTCCACTTCTTCCTTCCAGGATGGGTACGACGTACCAAATCTGCGAAGTCCTATTTCTTTGTCTCAGTTGTCCTGAAACTTCCTTACTGTCCTACAAGTGTTCAGGATAGCTGCCTTCTGTAGTTCCATGCAGGTGTTAGGTTGGAGGTCTAGTGTCTGTATAGTCTTAAGTACAATTATTATTATTAGATATTATTCCGACTTTGGCGAACGTAAGAAACGCTCCTGACATCGATAACATTTGATGTAGCTACAAAAATCCATCTGCGCGTCCGCAAGCTAAAATCTGACCTCAAGATCAAAAGGAAAGTTGATTCGGTTCCCCATCGTGTTATATACCATTTTAAAGCTCTCGTCAACAGCAGGTTCTTCCCTTCCCAAGGGAGGGTCGCGAGGAATTCAAATTTCGCTAAACGCAATTTTTACTACTGTCGGTAAAGATGCATAGGATCAAAACGCATTTTTGTAATGGCATCTATACCATCGAGGTTGTCGAGGTTTTCGTAATTTACGCAGATTGCAATGAAATATTGTTACGTGTTTGTAAAACGTGATGAGGTAATTTTCGGGGATAATTTTGTAAAATCTATTGTTGTGTAATCATGAAATTAATGCCGCCCCGGAGGCGCAGTGGTCTAAGCGATGGCATCTGCTCATTCGTCCGAAAGTGGTACGGGTTCACACTCCGGTGAGGCATGGATGTTGTGTTTGTCTTACGGCACTGGCTCTCTCTCCCTTCTCTGGAACAAGTGACCCTAAATTAAGGACGGGCGACTGCTTATATCCCATTGAGTTGCTCACGGTGCTTGTTAAACCTTCAATAAAAAAATCATGGAATTAACTGTTGTTGCGTCACTTCATGGCATAGCATGTGGCATGATCAGATTTCAAGAATAGTTTTCACAATGACACACCGTTACCCATTTTCGCTACATGGAATTTTTTTGCATTGGATTTGCTTTGCTACCCAGCGAAAACGGTCTTGCTGCCAGCACTGGGCCATTGCTGGCAGCCCAGAAATATGTTGCCGCTGCCGAACCGTCAATTAAATGTCCGGGCGGCCAACATAAGGGCCAGTAGTTCAGGCCAGCAGCTTGCCAACAGTTGGCACCACCATCAGTTGCCATATGCCACAACAGGGCCATCAATTATCCATCACAGGCAGTAGCTGCCACCAGTGGCCCTTAAGCGGACCTGCAAGCACGTGTCATAAATGATGGCTAGCCTAATGTGGTCCGCTAGTTTCCCGACAGTGGCAGCCGGCAGTCACGTGATGTAACTGATGGCTTGCCGAACCTTGTCCACCAATTTTCCAGTAGCATCCATGAAAAAAAAGAGTGAAGCATAACTACAGTTTCCCGAAGCAACAACTTCTTTTCCACCCCTTACGAAACTTCTGAATTACAGCACGGCGCTAGCGAAATTTTCTCAACACACTGGAAAAACGCCCGTTTGAATCTGGCTGGAAACGAACCAAGGAATGTCAGGGTGGGAAGCCCTCGCTCTAACAATTGGACTGATATGCCACGCCCGAATATGAGCTTGAAGCTGTCTCTTTGCTGCGGAATGTGTAATCTAATGGTTCACTCTTTTATTTTACAATAGTGCGAGGTATTTTTTATAAATGTCAGTTCCATATAATTCATAAATTTATTTTTTCAACGTACTGATAGTTTTTTTAACCTTAAGGGAACTTCACTCATTTCCAACGAGTGTATCCACTTAAAGGCACTTTCCAAAGTTTTGTGCTGTCCTTGTCGTCTTGAAAGGCAATTATTGAATTAATATATTTACCCGTTCATGTCACATTCTGTTACATTCTTAACGTTGTATCTTTCCTTTCTGCTGTCCGAAGCTACATTTGTTTTAAAGCGGAAAGATATTTTATTTTACTTTTACTTCTCGTTATTTTTAGAAGCGAATTCCTCCAGTTTTGTGTGTTCAACCCATGGATGAGTATATTATATCCACCTAGCATTTTTTTTTTCAAATGATTGATAAATTTTGTACGCGTATAGTTTTTTTGCCGACAAACGTATTTTTAATGTTTTTCCAGGACTGTTGTTTTAAGCGGCTTAGTACATGTTAAAACGAAAGATTACATATAAATTATTTCTTGTTATTCATGGGAATGGAGTGGGTGTATTTCATGGCTTAATATCTTCGTCGACGTGGCATTTCATTAGGAAATTAATTCGCCTCTCTACATATGGCTTTTTTTTCTTAACATCCACTAAAATAACACGATGGCGATAGCGTCGTCTTCAACTAACTGGTACCACGAGAGACACAGCACGTGTTTCTTCTGCGCACGCGCAGTCCCGTTGCTTCCACATAGTGTCGGGTTCGCATCGGTGCCAGCTACGGGCCACTAGCACTTTCTTGGAGGCCCGCAATTCACGGCGATGCTGCAGGGCCATCAATGGCTACCAACTGTTGGCGCTGCCACCAACGGATCGCTACCGGGCCATGGGTGGCAGATTTCAGCCAGCAGTGACCCATCACTGCCAGCTGGTGGCCAGCAGTTTCCCAAAACTTGTGTTTTTGCTGGGTACTGTCGAGAAAGAGGCATAGCATAAATAAATAGATAAATAAATAATAGAACATTTATCTCCCCTCATATGTCCGAAAGGGGTCCGGGTTCGAATCCCGGTCATTAGGTCCGATATTGGCCTGGTTTTCTGGCCATTTGTCCGATATTGGCCTGGTTTTCTGGCCATTTGTCCGATATTGGCTTGGTTCGAGTCAGGATGCGAAATGGGTGGTGTTTGTGAGACAGCCCCTGTCCATTTTCTAGAGCCAATAGCCCTAAAGACTGGAAACTGCTTATGGCTCTTAAGGCCTCCCCACACACAGACTTTTACCTTCGCGTGGATTTTGGTTGACCACCTGTGGCCCCTAGAGAGATCGTCCCCCTGACTAGGTTTGACTGCAGACACAAACTTAAAAACTTCGCGCTTTTCATTCCCAAGTATCTCAGTCAATCTTCATTTCCAGCAAAAATCTACAAAATGTCGTTTTTCCTTTCCGCCGAAACGAGCAAAGCGTTAGCAGTAATAATTTTGGCAAACGAAAAATCAGAAAAAAAAAAAAAAAAAAAAAAAGAAAAGAAAGAAAAGTATATATAAACGAAATTTCAACTACCGGTTGTCGTAGGCGAGAAGGGTGTCGGAAAATGCGTTTAGATTTTTGGCTTCGACCTTCAGGATTTTTCACACAGAGACAAATGTTTCTCCGAAAACCCTAGACTACACTGTGCTTGGGGCATGCATACTGTACAACTTTCTACGACGAAACTCAAAAAGTACATCGTACCTCTGTGACTTGCAAAAACAAACTAAAAATTCTACCGACGCAGCTAAACAAAGCCGTAATATGTATTTGGATTATTTTAATAACAGAGGGAAAGTACTTTAGCAAGACCAAATGGTGGTAGATGCCCAATTTAGAAATGTTAAATGCTGGAGTGGTCAGGGAAGTTGTTGTTAATGATTCTTTCAATTCGAAATATGTTAGTATGAAAATTTGGAAAATGATGTTTTAAATAAATTAATAGCAATATTTTGGATATCCATTATTTTATATAGTTTTATAATTCTTCTTCTTCTCTTTGATATTACAGAAAAGTTTATGTGTTTAGAAACGTAACAGAAATCTATACTGAGGAAGCATTTTTACAGTAAATTACTGCTTCAAATTAAATCACGCTCTCATTTTTTGAGCTACTTATTCTTTTATAAGAAAATTCAACAAGGAAAAATTTGTATTGGTTGTATCGAAGCTCAAGAATGGTGGTACAGATTTTATATATATATATATATATATGCATATATATATAAAGGCTATCTTCTGATTCAAGGCTTCTTGAATTGGAAGAGGAACTACAAAGGATCAAGTGGGACATTGTGGGGCTAAGTGAGGTAAGGAGAAAAGGAGAAGATCTCATCGAACTGAAAAGTGGACATCTCTTCTACTATCGTGGGACAGATACTGGCAGAACTAGTGGTGTTGGATTTATAATAAACAAGAAACTGAAGGATAAAGTGGTAGAAGTTGAAAGTTCCTCTGACAGAGCTGCACGACTCGTTATCCAACTATCGAGAAGATACCAGGCTCAGATTATTCAAACTTATGCACCCACCACAAGTCATCCTGAAGAAGAAATTGAAGAATTTTATGAGGAAATTTGTCATCTAAATAATAAAGGTAAGCAGCACTTCAAAATAATTATGGGAGATTTCAATGCAAAAATAGGGCAACGGCAACAGAATGAAACTTCAGTAGGTAAATTCGGTCACGGCAACAGAAACCAGCGTGGAAATACTCTCGTTGAGTTTGCAGAGGCAGAAGGGTTTTTCATCTTGAACTCCTTCTTCAAGAAAAAGCCACACAGGAAATGGACATGGAGACATTCAAATGGGATGACAAGTGAAATTGATTTTATTATGTGTAACAAAAAATTCGTCATAGAAGACTGCAGTGTGCTAAACAAGTTCAACACAGGTAGTGACCATAGATTGGTGAGATGTAAGATGCACCTCAACACTAAACTTGAACGTGGCAAGCTCATAAGACAAACAAAATCTATTGACATAACCAACCTTAAAAAACACCATAATACCTTCAAGTTGGAACTGAAGAACAGGTTCTCTGCTTTAGAAGGCCTAACATTGGAAGAAGTGGACATCTCTGAAGTTAACAGAAAAGTAACCAAAGCTCTTATGGAAACAGCAACAAAATTAGCTGGGTCTAAGAACAAGTTGCATGTAAATAAATTATCAGGAAAAACGAAAATGTTGATGCAAAAAAGAAGAGAGATGAGGACAACTAAAGAAGATGTGACTTCCAAAGTGGAATATACAGAGCTATGCAAGACAGTACGAAAAAGTATCACTGAAGACGTAAGAAAATTCAACTGTGAACTAGTGAGGAAAGCAATTGAAAACAACCAAAGCCTAAAGATAGCAAAGGGATATCTCAGTAAGGGAAGAAAACAGATTATGGCACTGAGAAAAGAAGATGGTTCTGTAACAAGAAATAGAGGCGAAATTTTGACAAGAGTGAAAGATTTCTACTCCAAATTATATGAAAGGGATGATACATGCACTCCAGACATCATGAAAGATACCAGTACCAGAGTTCCTCCAATCCTTCCAGCAGAAGTTGCACATGCAATCAAGAACATGAAGCGGGGAAAAGCTCCAGGAGAAGATGGAATTACTGTAGACATCATACAAGAAGCAAGTGGAGAAATCGAAACAGTACTCGCCCAAATTTTCACTCGATGCCTTAATGAAGGAAAGATTCCTGAAGATTGGAACACCGCTACAATGATCCTGCTACATAAGAAAGGTGACATTGAGGATCTCGGAAACTACAGACCTATCAGCCTCCTATCAGTAGTTTATAAAATCTTCACTAAAGTTCTTTCACACCGCTTGAAGGTAACACTGGACATGGCTCAACCGAGAGAACAAGCTGGATGAAGGAGTGGCTGCACAATAGATCATATCCAATAGGAGTGGCTACAGCACAATAGATCATATCCATGTGCTGAGAGAACTAATTGAAAGAGCAAAAGAATATGAACTTCCATTGTGCATGGCTTTTATCGATTATGAAAAAGCCTTTGATTCGGTGAAACCATCAGCAGTTACAATGGCTCTGAAAACCTGCGGTATTGAAGATGCATACATTAATATTATTTATAACATCTATGAAAATGCAAGTGCAAAGATTAGGCTGTTTGAAAATACAACACACATAAAAATTGGAAAGGGAGTGAGACAAGGTGACACCATATCTCCGAAGCTCTTTAATGCCACATTGGAGGGTGTTTTTCAGTCGCTGAGCTGGGAAAACAAGGGGATAAAGATTAATGGAGATTATCTAACCCACCTTCGTTTTGCTGATGACGTAGTCATTTTTGCAACTAGCCCATCAGAGCTGCAGAGTATGATCCAGGAACTTGCTGACAAGAGTAAAGAAGTGGGATTAAAAATGAACTTTCAGAAGACAAAAGTGATGTTCAATGCTTTTACAAGAAATGAAGATTTATCGATTGATGGAGAAAAGCTGGAGATAACAGACACGTACGTTTATCTTGGACAGCAGATATCAAGTGAGGGTCACATTGATGAAGAAATTAATCGGCGTACAAAACTTGCCTGGAGAGCTTTTGGAAGAAACAGCATAATTTTCAAGAGCAATATGCCATTATGTCTTAAAAGAAAAGTGTTTGATCAATGCATCCTTCCAGTGCTTACGTATGGTGCAGAGACGTGGACCTTAACTAAAAGAGACATACAAAGGCTGCAGACAACTCAAAGAAGCATGGAGAGGTGCATACTTGGTGTAACCAGGAGAGATAAGAAGAGGAACTCGTGGATCCGAAAAATGACAAGAGTGGAAGACATCATGATCAGAGTTAAATCCCTGAAATGGCAATGGGCTGGACATACTGCCAGAAGGACAGATCATCGATGGACAGCCGAAATTTTAGATTGGATTCCAAGGGACAGGAAAAGACCCAGAAGAAGACCACATGGGAGATGGGTGGATGAAATTCGAAAGTATGCAGGGGTGACATGGAGGAGACTGGCACAAGACAGACCGTTGTGGAGGAAACTTGGGGAGACCTTCGTCCAGCAGTGGATTGATAATGGTTGACAATGATGATGATGATGATATATAAAGCGGGATGTAAGGTCAGGTGATGCGTAACATCACAGCCTCTCCTTGAAAAATGTCAACCCCGCCTTCTCGTGGTGCATCCTGTTCCCACGAAATGGGCTCTGACGACCGCCAATAGCGGTATAATTATACCATCGGGATAGAGCTAATGCTATCCCACACTCACCAACCCGCTTGGCCAGGGTGGTGAGTTATGGCCAAACCCCTCCAAAATGACTCTACAACTTAAATCTTGACCCTCAGTCTCCTGCAGCTGGAATGTACCTGGCCAAGGCAGCGGCCAGTGCGACAGGAAGGCAGAGGGTGCTAAGAATCCCCAGAGGACCCGACTAGGCTGCCTCTGATGCTGACCTTGGCTACGTATAATGGACGCTCCCTATCTTCTGATTCAAGGTTTTTTGAATTGGAAGAGGAACTACAAAGGATCAAGTGGGACATCGTCGGGCTAAGTGAGGTAAGGAGAAAAGGAGAGGATCTCATTGGACTGAAAAGTGGACATCTCTTCTACTATCGTGGGACTGATACTGGCCGAACTAGTGGTGTTGGATTTATAATAAACAAGAAACTGAAGGATAAAGTTGTAGAAGTTGAAAGTTCCTCTGACAGAGCTGCACGACTTGTTATCCAACTCTCGAGAAGATACCAGGCTCAGATTTCTCAAACTTATGCACCCACCACAAGTCATCCTGAAGAAGAAATTGAAAAATTTTATGAGGAAATTCGTCTACTAAATAATAAAGGTAAGCAGCTCTTAAAGATAACTATGGGAGATTTCAATGCAAAAATAGGGCAACAGCAACAGAATGAAATTTCAGTAGGTAAATTCGGTCACGGCAACAGAAACCAGCGTGGAAATACTCTCTAGCCGCCCCGGTGGCGCAGTGGTCTAAGCGATGGCCTCTGATCATTCGTCCGAACGGGGTCCGGGTTCGAATCCCGGTGAGGCATGGATTTGGTGTTTGTCTTACAGCACTGGTTCTCTCCCTTCCCTGGAACCAGTGACCCAAAATTAGGGACCGGCGACTGCTTATAGCCCATTGAGTTGCTCACGGTGGTCGTTAAACCTCCAATAAAAAAAAATACTCTCGTTGAGTTTGCAGAGGCAGAAGGGTTTTTCATCTTGAACTCCTTTTTCAAGAAAAAGCCACACAGGAAATGGACATGGAGACATCCGAATGGAACGACAAGTGAAATTGATTTTATTATGTGTAACAAAAAATTCGTCATAGAAG
Source organism: Macrothele yani (assembly GCA_039090855.1). Classification (NCBI taxonomy): domain Eukaryota; kingdom Metazoa; phylum Arthropoda; class Arachnida; order Araneae; family Macrothelidae; genus Macrothele; species Macrothele yani. The sequence continues at coordinate 59,801,116 of CM077018.1, read as the reverse complement.
ACTGCAGTATGCTAAACAAGTTCAACACAGGCAGTGACCATAGATTGGTGAGATGTAAAATGCACCTCAACACTAAACTCGAACGTGGCAAGCTCATAAGACAAACAAAATATATTGACATAACCAACCTTAAAAATCACCATAATACCTTCAAGTTGGAACTGAAAAACAGATTCTCTGCTTTAGAAGGCCTAACATCGGAAGAAGTAGATATTTCTGAAGTTAACAGAAAAGTAACCAAAGCTCTTATGGAAACAGCAACAAAATTAGCTGGGTCTAAGAACAAGTTGCATGTGAACAAATTATCAGGAAAAACCAAAATGTTGATGCAAAAAAGAAGAGAGATGAGGACAACTAAAGAAGATGTGACTTCCAAAGTGGAATATATAGAGCTATGCAAGACAGTACGAAAAAGTATCACTGAAGACGTAAGGAAATTCAACTGTGAACTAGTGAAGAAAGCATTCAAAACAACCAAAGCCTAAAGATAGCAAAGGGACATCTCAGTAAGGGAAAAAAACAGATTATGGCAGTGAGAAAAGGAGATGGTTCTGTAACAAGAAATAGAGGCGAAATTTTGACAAGAGTGAAAGATTTCTACTCCAAATTATATGAAAGGGATGATGCATGTACTCGAGACATCATGAAAGGTACCAGTACCAGAGTTCTTCCAGTCCTCCCAGCAGAAGATGCACATGCAATCAAGAACATGAAGGGAGGAAAAGCTCCAGGAGAAGATAGAATTACTGTGGACATCATACAAGAAGCAAATGGAGAAATTGAAACAGTACTCGCCCAAATTTTCACTCGATGCCTTAATGAAGGGAAGATTCCTGAGGATTGGAACAACGCTACAATGATCGTGCTACATAAAAAAGGTGACATTAAGGATCTCATGAACTACAGACCTATCAGCCTCCTATCAGTGGTTTATAAAATCTTCACTAAAGTTCTTTCACACCGTTTGAAGGTAACACTGGACATGGCTCAACCGAGAGAACAAGCTGGATTCAGGAGTGGCTACAGCACAATAGATCATATCCAAGTACATAAAAAAGGTGACATTGAGGATCTCAGGAACTACAGACCTATCAGTGGTTTATAAAATCATCACTAAAGTTCTTTCACACCGTTTGAAGGTAACACTGGACATGGCTTAACCGAGAGAACAAGCTGGATTCAGGAGTGGCTACAGCACAATAGATCATATCCACGTACTGAGAGAACTAATTGAAAGAGCGAGGGAATATGAACTTCCATTATAGATTATGAAAAAGCCTTTGATTCGGTGAAACCATCAGCAGTTGCAATGGCTCTGAAATCCTGCGGTATTGAAGATGCATACATTAATATTATTAATAACATCTATGAAAATGCAAGTGCAAAGATTCGGCTGTTTGAAAATACAGCACACATAAAAATTGGAAAGGGAGTTAGACAAGGTGATACCATAACTCCGAAGCTCTTTAATGACATTGGAAAATGTCTTTCAATCACGGAACTGGGAAGACAATGGGATAAATATTAATGGAGATTATCTAACCCACCTTCGTTTTGCTGATGACGTAGTCGTTTTTACAACTACCCCATCAGAGCTGCAGAGTATGATCCAGGAACTTGCGGACAAGAGTAAAGAAGTTGGATTAAAAATGAACTTTCAGAAGACAAAAGTGATGTTCAATGCTTTTACAAGAAATGAAGATTTATCGATTGATGGAGAAAAGCTGGAGATAACAGATACGTACATTTATCTTGGACAGCAGATACCAAGTGAGGGTCAGATTGATGAAGAAATTAATCGGCGTACAAAACTTGCCTGGAGAGCGTTTGGAATAAACAGCATAATTTTCAAGAGCAATATGCCATTATGTCTTAAAAGAAAAGTGTTTGAGGAATGCATCCTTCCAGTGCTTACGTATGGTGCAGAGACATGGACCTTAACTAAGAGAGACATACAAAGGCTGCAGACAACTCGAACAGCATGGAGAGGTGCATGCTTGGTGTAACCAGGAGAGATAAGAAGAGGAACTCGTGGATCCGAAAAATGACAAGAGTGGAAGACGTAATGATCAGAGTTAAATCCCTGAAATGGCAATGGGCTGGACATAGTGCCAGAAAGACAGACAATCGATGGACAACCGCGATTTTAGATTGGATTCCAAGGGAGAGGAAAAGACCCAGAAGAAGACCACATGGGAGATGGGTGGATGAAATTCGAAAGTATGCGGGAGTGACATCGAAGAGACTGGCACAAGACAGACCATTGTGGAGGAAACTTGGGGAGACCTTCGTCCAGCAGAGGATTGATAATGGTTGACAATGATGATGATGATATATAAAGCAAAGGTAACTAGTAAAAATAAACTGTTTTGGAGTTCTAAAGCGCCAAAAGGCAGCATTAAAGAAAAATCAAAATTAATACTAAAAATCACCTTAATACTGAAAAGTTAAAACTGATTAGCGAGACCAAAAACGTTACTGACTACGGTGAGAAGAAGAGAGGGATATAGATCTATGGTATTATTCGTCGTTATTTTGTGTTATTTATTTTTAATTCCATCATTCAACTTAAATTTTTCCAAAAAGGATTTTTTTTTTAAGAAAGTAAAGGTGTGTAACTAAAAATAGGCACATCTTCATCTGACAAACATATTCAAACAAAAATCCTTTTCTAGCACCTAACTCCTGTCTGTACCGCGCACCAGCGCATCCACGGGTGGGGTATGGGGCTTTGGTGCTTAAGCCCCCCCCCAGACCCGTATGTCAACTCTTTTATCTATCTGTCTAATGTATAACTGTCTATCTTATGCACTATATATATTGTATGAATACATATATATATATATTTTATATACACTGGCACCCACCCAAAATGCAACACCAAGAAGGACACGAGATAGCAAAGCCAGATTTACTGGACACATAACAACAGATACAAAGATGAAAAGATTGAGCTTACAGGCCCGTGCGACTTGCGGAACACGTAGATATCAATAGTTCGTGTGGCCCCCACGGCTGGCAATAACGGCCGCTACACGCCGCGGCATCGAACGAAAGATGCTTTGGATGTGGGTTTGGGTTATGCCGGTCCAGGCTGCTTCCACACGTTGCCACAGTTCATCAGGCGTAGCCGCGGGTGGTGCTTGCCGCGCCTCTCGGTTGTCGATCAGCGACCAGACGTGTTCGATGGGCGACATATCGGGAGAACAGGCGGGCCGCGGCAGCAGTGACACCTGGTGGGCCGTGAAGAAGTGTTGCACGATGCGTGCCACGTGCGGGTGCGCAATGTCCTGTTGAAACGTGGCCGCTGGCAGGTAATGCAGGTAAGGGAGGACTACAGGCTCCAAAACGTCGGAGATTTAGCGGTGGCTATTGAGGGTACCGGCGATGCGTACCAGAGGGGTGCGGGTATGATATCGAATTGCACCCCAAAATATAACGCCAGGCGACGGACCAGTATGGCGATGCATAATGCATGCGTCATACAGCCTCTCGCCGCGGTGCCGCCACACGCAAATCCGACCATCGTGGTGTTGCAGGCAGAAGCGGGATTTGTCGGAAAAAGCAATGTCGTGCCATTCCGTAGTCCAGGTGCGGCGTTCAACGGCCCACTGCCGCCGTACTCGCCGGTGTTGTACCGCCAATGGTAATCGGAGCAATGGGCGCCGTGCAACAAGTCCCCGCTCCTTCAGACGACGCCGAACGGTACTTGCTAACACAGGTTGTTGCGCAACACATCCTAATTCCTGCGCTAACGTTCGTGATGAGGCGGTGCGAGCCGTCAATGCCCGCGGCACAACATGCTGGTACTCTCGTTCGGTGGTGTGCCGCGGCTGTGGCAATCACTCACGTCGGTCCGTCCGTCCCTCCTGCCCCGACCGAATCCATACTCGCCTCACTGTGGCTGGATGTCGTCACACACGGGCGCCGATGTCTCGGTACGATAAACCGCTGTCGCGATAAGCCACTATTCGTCCTCTGTTGAACTCCAAAACGTGCTGGGATTACTGCCGTGAGCAACTCAATGGGCTTTAAGCAATCACCCGTCCCTAATTTAGGGTCACTGCTTCCAGGGAAGGGAGAGAGTCAGTGCCGTGAGACAAACACAACATCCATGCCTCACCGGGATTCGAACCCGGACCCCGTTCGGACGAATGATTAGAAACCATTGCTTAGACCACTGCGCCACCGAGTCAGCGAATCCATGTTCGTGGAATCTGACATGCCGCCCCGGTTGTGCAGTGGTCTAAGCGCTGGCCTCTGATCATTCGTCCAAATGGGGTCCGGGTTCGAATCCCGGTGAGGCATGGATGTTGTGTTTGTCTTACGGCACTGGCTCTCTCCCTTCCCTGGAACCAGCGACCCTAAATTAGGGACGGGCGACTGCTTATAGCCCATTGAGTTGCTCACGGTGGGTTAGTCGTGTTTTTCTGTGCTCCTCAAGTTTTCGTCGGTGTGTGTTATTTTTCTTCGTTGTCAGTGTTCTATTTTGTGTGTGTGTTGCGTGTGAAGGTTCCGTGTTTCCTTCTATATGCCTGCCGAGCTGGTAAGTGCTTATTTTGATTAGTTATCCTTATTTTTCTGCCTTGGCCAAGCTGGCTAAGGGCTAAGCTTCTCCTCGCCATTGCAAATGGCGGCATCCGGGGAGAATGACGTCCTAACCCTTGCTACCGGAAATGATGATCTCCCGATAACAGTTTCTCTAAATACTACTACCAATGACGAGTCTATCTCGATAAACCACTCCTCCTTGCAGCCTTCTGTTGCTGCCTTACCATCGGATATCGCCTCTTCTTCCAAGTCTCCCAGCGGTGATACGATGTCCTCTCTGAAAGCTAATGATGACGCCATGGATGTTTCGCACTCCATGCCGGAATCATCTCCAAAGCAACGTACATCTACCTTCTCATATGCTGACGTAACCGCATCTAAGTCGGGACCTTCCCAGTCTTCTTTTTCTCGTGGACAATATGTGATGACGCATAATGCCGAAGTCATTGAGGTTGTCCTTAAAGAAGATACCCCTTCTGGGCTGAAATTCCTTTAAACTATGGGGAATGGTGTTGTGTTTCCGAGCCTGAGAAATACAAAACTCACTGCATATACTGCTGCTCTTCGAGAGATTGTTCCTGCATCAGCCATAACTCATGTGGGCAGGAAGCCTTACAAAGTAGTTGTTTACTTCTCTACTCCTACCCATTCCCTACATGTACTGACCAAGGGCATCTCAATTGGTGATCGTCACATCCATGCCGAACCTGTTTCACAGAGTTCCGTTGTTGTAAGTTTCTCACCAGTTCCACCCGAAGTTTCAGATGATCTCTTGATTGCCGCTCTTCTTCCTTATGGCCGGATCATTGGAGTTGTAACTACCTACTCTTCGTTTCCAGAGGTGCCAGAAGATAGATACCTACTCGGGTTTCGCCGCAATGTTCGTGTGGTCTTCCCTTCAGAGGAGCACATGCTGCGTATTCCACCCACTTTACGTGTACGCTGCTACACGTACATTAGAGAGATATTCATCACAGTAGGCTCCGTCTGTCCGAATTGTAAAGGCACGGGACATCCCCGCGCTCTATGCCCTCATAATGCGAACACTCTTTCCAAGTCAACAGCACGACCTTCTTCCTCTTTGTCACGTCAATCGGCTTCCTCTTCTGGTGCTAAAGAGCAGCAACAGCAGACTTCCTCAAAAAGTAGTGATGCAGCAGTTGGTCAACCGACGTCTACAAAAAGTAGTGAGACAACCGTTGGTCAACCAACGTCTACCAGAAGTAGTGAGACAGCCGTTGGTCAACCGACGTCTACCATAAGTAGTGAGACAGCCGTTGGTCAGCCGACGTCTACCAGATGTAGTGAGACAGCCGTTGGTCAGCCAACGTCTACCAGAAGTAGTGAGACAGCCGTTGGTCAACCGACGTCTACGGGTAAACCCTCGACCTCGGGTGATGCATTGGCGCCCCCATCATCTCTTCAGTCGAAAGAGGCATCAATTGTTAATCCCAAGTCTCCTATAGAGATGGTTGATGACGATTCACGTCATACTGCCACACCGACCGTTGAGGTTGTTTCTTCAGTTCCTTTTAAATTGCCGGAAGTTCCAATTCCGGTTACAGCACAAAGTCGTGGACGGGTGAAGCGACGTAGAACTTCACGCGCTCAGAATAAGAAGTTTAGAATGACAACTACCCTTAGGGCAGGACGTGATCCTTCCAGTAGTCAGATGCTCACGTCTGAAGGCTCTATGGAATCTGATACAGATGATGGAACAATTATTCCGATCTCCTGGGAAAACGTTTTACATATTCTAGAGGCATCCTCTCTTCCACAGACACCTGTGTCTGGAGAGAAGGTGTATGCGTTCCTAATAAGTCCCCGTAGAGAAAAGCTGTCTCGCAATTTTTTGGAAGGTTACTCCCACTGTCTGTCTGACACCATGAATCAAATGTTGGCGATACATTCTCATTTACGCACCGTTCCGGGCAGAGATCTGGGTGGTCCCTACTGGGCAAAGAAGTTCCGTAGCCGTCTGGCCAAGTTACAGAACGCAGCCGACAACATCCTCCAACCATCATCAGACTATTCTGTTCAAGACAGTCTCACTGAATAGTAGAGGTATGTGTACCCCTTTGGCTAATGCTTTAGCGTATGAAGACGTCCACCACCTCAAAGCAGATCTCCTACTTTTGCAAGAGACAAATTGTATCTCCACTTCACCCTTCCATCGCTGGAGGAGATGGGACTATCAATTTCATCACGCATATAGGCTCTCTCTTCGTGGAGGTTTAGAGATTGGTGTACATAATAGATTTCGTCAAGCACTCTCCTCTGTTAAAGTTCATAACCTGTGCCGAGATTTATTGCAGTGACTCACTTTTGTCCTAGATGGACAACGATATTTAGTTTTCAACATATATATTCCATGTTCATCTACACATCTAACGTTGTTATTTTCGTCGCTCCGCACTGCACTTCAGTCAGCATTACCATCAGATCATGTGCTCATTGGAGGAGACTTTAACTGTACACTTCAACCAGAGCTCGATCGCGCTCCTTTGAGGATTGAACATCGTTCACGTCTTGTGGAGCAATTGCGATCATTAGTGTCTGATTTTGATTTACATGACGTGTTCCGACGATTGCATCCGACATCCATTTCACATACCTGGAGAGCTGCATCTGCATCCTCCTCTCTTTCTGCAAGGCTGGATCGATTTTACGCTTCTGCTCCGTTATTGCCCATTACAACGGATTGTATGCACTCTCCTACAGCTTCATCGGATCATTGTGCCATCACTATCTCCTGTAACTCTTCATCTCGTCTGCATGTTAGGTCTCGGTCATGGACACTAGACACTTCTCTCCTAGCTGATGAGAATATATGCACCGAGATCAGAGATCTTCTTGATCATATGCGAGAGGGCCTGTCCACTGCACCTTGTGCCATCAATTACTGGCTCGAGGTAAAATCTTACCTAATTTATCTTCTTAGACGTCATTCCTTCTCCGAAGGCACGAAGCGCTCCATGGAAGAGCAAAATCTCCGAAACATCCTGTTACAGCTTGGTGCGAGTCATCCCATGTATACAGCTTACCAAGCGGATCTTAGAGCACTTCTTGAGTCTCGTGCACGTCAGGTAATTCTTCGTCTCCGTTTACAACATCTATCACCAGAGGATTGCTCCTTTGAGTTTCTATCCGCGTTAGAAGAAAAACGCCGCTCGTCGCATCAGCTTCGACTACTTCGGCGGCCTGATGGTGAAATCACCTCTGATCCGGATGCAGTTTGCTCTCAGGTTCGTCGATATTTTACTATCAAATACAGTGAAACTCCTCAGCCTTCTGTTTCTGCTTCTGCTACTTTACTCTCTGCTCTTCCCCAAGTTCCTTCCAATCTCTCTGATTCCCTTTTACAACCTATTTCGCAGACTGAACTTCGGACCATTCTAGTCTCTCTAAATTCCCGTGCTGTCCCAGGTCCAGATGGCCTTCCGCTCCTTTTCTACCGTACTTTTCTCCCTTCGTTGCTTCCATTTCTTCTCGCCGCTTTCAATGCTGCTCTTTCTTCCTCTTCTCTTCCGAGGGGTTTCACAGAGGCTCATATGGTGTTATTTCCCAAGAAAGGCGATCTGCTTGACTTGGGAAACTGGCGTCCTATCTTGCTACTAAACATTGACTATAAACTCTTCACTAAACTCCTTTCCAGTCGACTCAACCAAGTTCTTCCATTTTTCTTTCTCCCGACCAGACCTACACGGTTCCTGGTCGGTCCATCACTTCTAATCTCAATCTCCTTCGAGATCTCCTACATCTGGCTCGTACTAACTCTGAACCACTTGCCCTCTTTAATCTTGACCAAAGAGCTGCTTTCGACAATATCTCACATTCGTATCTTTCTGCTGTTCTTATTGCTTTCGGCTTTCCTTTTGCTTTTGTTACCTCTATTCTTGCCCTTTATCAGGACGCTGCTTTCCATGTCAAGACGGCCGCCTTCTTGACTGCACCTATTCCTTTTCGGCGAGGCATTCGGCAGGGTTGCCCACTTTCTGGGCAGCTCTTTGCCATTGCTTTTGAGCCGTTTCTTCGGTCTGTCCATCGAGCCTTTATAGATGCACTGCCACCGCCTACTGCAAGTACTAGGCACTTTTCTGTGACATACTCTGCATATGCCGATGACGCGACCTTTTGTGTAAGGACAGACGCTCAATTCGACATCTTGCTCCAGATTTACGATCAATATTCTTCATGTTCAGCGGCATCACTTAATACATCCAAGAGTGCAGGCCTATGGAGCGGAGCGTGGGCCTCTAGGACTGACACCCCGTGGGGCGCCTCATGGACTGCTTCATCCCAAAAATTCCTTGGGGTCCATCTCGGAGTCCGTCTTTCTGCTCAAAATGAAACATGGAATGCTCTCAGAACACGCCTTACTCGAACTGCTGCATTCTGGCGAGATTCCCAGTTTTGTACTTCTTACTTCTCAAGAGCTAGAATAGCTCAGACTTATATTCTTTCACCATGCCTATATGCATTGTCAGCAGAACGTATGCCCATTTATCACCTCAATGAAATCACTCGAATCATCTCAACGATAATATGGAACAGGTACCATTGGATCCAGGTCTCCACTCTCTGTCGTCGAGTCACTGATGGAGGTATTTCACTGCTGGAAGTTTGCACCTACTATAAAGCACATAAAGTGGTTTCTTTCCTGCGGCTACTAAGTGCACCAGAGTCGCCAGTTACGCTCGTTAGAGATGTCATGATATCGCCTAGAAATCCCCGAATCGCTTTCATCACGTATCTTCTAATGGATCAATCTCCTTTTTTCATTCTAAACTTTCCCCTTTCTACAAAGAGGTCCTTTCCTTTCTCCGTTCTCTACCCCTCTTCCGTGCTCCACCGGCTTCCACCACTGAACTATTAGCTGAGCCCCTCTTCTTTTCTTCCATCCTTCATCCCCCTAATGCTCCCTACTTTACTGACCTTTCCTGGCTCCCCGCCGGAATAGTATCTGTTCAGGATCTAATTTCTCCAGATCTTTCTTGGAAACCCTTCTCTGATCTGTCCCCCCACATCTCCCCTACCTCTTCCTCTCTTTCGCTGTATGATTCCTTCCGTTCTTCAATCATTACCCTCTTCCCTAACCTTGCCTCTCAAGCTGGGTTAACTCTTGTTCCCTCTGCCTCTCTTCTTCTTCATTTTTCCTTTCCGTTCGAGGCTCATCACTTCCTCTCTCCAGTTTTTCTGTCTCGTCTCTTTAAAGTTGTCTCATTGATCCACTGTATGCTACACCATTGATGATTCCAGATGTTCCGAATGTCGCCCTTTCACAAGTGTGGTCCATGTCCAATTCGCCACTATCTATTCCAGCAGAAAGAAACATCCAATGGTTGTTCCTTCATCGGCGGTTACCAGTTCCTACCAAATTATTCAGGATGACGCTTGTTGATTCGCCTAACTGCATGTTTTGCTCTACGATTGCGGATGTAGATCATGTGTATCAACATTGCACAGTGCTTCTTCCCTTGCTACATCTGACCTTCACTACTGCACAGTGTCTTAGTACTAATGATCTCTCCTTCTCAGCCTATAGCACGCTACTCAGTTCAAGTACTCCGCCTATTCCTATATCAGAGTCATGTGCTTATGTATTCATATTAGCAAAACATGTGATTTTTTGCTACTATCAACAGCTACGTTCTACCCCTATACAGCCTACCATCTTTCAGGCAGGAGCTGCGATGTGCAGTCAGTTCCGGAACAGAATGATTTCACGCTTGAGGCTTGCTTTCACTGTTGCTAAGGCTGCGAATCGAATCCCACACTTTATGGCAGTGTGGTCACCTTTTCGTCAATGGTTTTCTGGTCCATCAGAAGACCTTAGACTTTTGTTCTGACTTCTGTGAAATTGTTTGGACTAATTGAAGTATAGTTTTGTGATTATCGTGTTCTTAGGTGCCCTTGTCATCTTTGCTTCTTAATGTTACTGCATGTTTGCATGTTTCTCACCAACAAGGTCCTGTAGGCGAGTTTCTTGTTATACCACAGGCACTTAGAATAAGTTTAAAGTTTTTTTTTTTTTCGGCACTTTCCTTATGTCTGCCGGGCTTTATAATATATTGTTTTTGCTCACGGTGCTAAGCAACTGTTTGATAGTGTTTAAATTGTATTATTGATTTTGCACAGTGTGGGTTTTGATCATGTTACATGTACATAAAGGGATATGATCAGTCGATTACACCATGTTCTGCAAGGTTTAGGACTTTTGTAGTGCAGGGGTAATTGTTCATCATTCGGTTATTTGTACTGTACCTGAAGTATAGTTGCTATGCCAAAAGCTCAGTTTTGTATATACTAATGTACTTTCCTAATTGCACTGTAAAATTTATGTTTGGCACATTTCGCATGTTGGGTCACGATTACATGTCTTAAGTTTTATGCTCATGGTGCGGAGCCCACGCTTTGATAGTATTTCAATTATATGTTAATGTTACACAGTGTGGTTTTTCTCATGTCACATGTGCCTAACAGGAAATAATCAGTCTATTAGATAATGTTCTGCGCTGTATTGCATATTTGCTGTACAACGAGTCAGTTTCATATTTTCATTATTTGTATTGTACCCGAAGTATAAATTTTCTGTAAAACGCAAGTTCTGTTTGTACTAATATACTTTACTCTTTGCACTGTGAAATTTACAGTTGTACCATGGAATTGTAACTCCTTATTAGTGTCTTCCCTATGCCGTTGCATCTTGTGTACATATGTTGTTGTTCATTACAAGCTAATCTATAGCACTGTGATTGAGGCACTTGTTTAAGCCTAAATAATAGTTCTTTTTGTAATTTGACAGCGTTTCACAAGAGAGATATTGCATTCAATTTGTATAGAGTTCACACCATCATTGTGGATAGATCATTTATTCGCTTATCTTTCAGATACTGAAAAGTATAAACCTTCTGCTCTTTTCTTCTTTTTTTTCAAGATTGCTGAAAATATACATGTTTGTTTTTGCACTGTAAAATTTATAGTTATACCTTGTACTGGTGTTCACCTATTAGAGATGGCACTCTGCTGATGCACATTGAGAACATATGATGTACATAGAGTAAGTCAACCCTTCAGTCCAGTATTGTCAGTGTTATGAATTTGCTTACATTGTATATAGTGCATCCACATAATGTAAATATCTCATTGTCATTGTAAATAGGTCATCTACTTGTTTATCTTTTGGTAACTGTTAAGCACAGGCCATCTGTATCTTCCTGTCCATGTTTTCTCCAAATAAAAAAAAAATGTTGAAGCTCACGGTGGTCGTTGAACCTCCAATCAGCCGCCCCGGTGGCGCAGTGGTGTAAGCGCTGGCCTCTGATCATTCGTCCGAACGGGGTCCGGGTTCGAATCCCGGTGAGGCATGGATGTTGTGCTTGTCTTACGGCACTGGCTCTCTCCCTTCCCTGGAACCAGTGACCCTAAATTAGGGACAGACGACTGTTTATAGCCCATTGAGTTGCTCACGGTGGTCGTTGAACCTCCAATCAGCCGCCCCGGTGGCGCAGTGGTGTAAGCACTGGCCTCTGATCATTCGTCCGAACGGGGTCCGGGTTCAAATCCCGGTGAGGCATGGATGTTGTGTTTGTCTTACGGCACTGGCTCCTCCCTTCCGTGGAACCAGTGACCCTAAATTAGGGACGGGTGACTGCTTACAGCCCCTTGAGTTGCTCACGGTGGTCGTTAAACCTCACAAAAAAAAAATAAAAAAAAAGAATCTGATATGGAATTTACGTTAAACGCAGGAAATATTGATAATTGTTTGAAGTTGCCCCAATGTTTGCTTTGTAGCAGTTTTGTTCCCGACAGTACTTTCAAGGGTAACGAAAATTTAATAATATTCTCATAGACTTTAGGATTATTTCCTAATTATCGTCTGTAATGTATTTAAATCATATTCAGTTGCCTCGACTTATCATTTCTTCAGAGCTGAAAACCAATTCCAGTTTTGGCGTAAATGCTCATGTCGCCATGTTCGTTTTTGCTGAAACGACGATACAGACGAAATTCTCATCTTATCCATGTTAGCAAAATCATGCAATGCATTGATTATGATACGCTTTTCAACATACCAGAAAACATTACTCAAGTTATGAGGATAAGGGCTGTCGCATAAATCTCGCGCCTGTGCCCTGACCTTTGACCCCATTTCGATGATATTCAAGAGAAATGATTCAGTATACCTCCAGAACAACATACTAAAGGTTTGTCGCAATAGAAGAATTTTTGTCAAGTTATGAGGATAATGGCTGTGGAATAAATCTCGCTCCTGTGCCCTGACCTTTGATCCTATTTCGATGATATTAATCAAAACCGGTTCAGTACATTTCCGGTGCAACATGGAGACGTTTGGTTGCAATCGAAGCATTTTTCGTAAGTTATGACGCATAAGGGCGATGGAATGGATCCCGGTCGTATGTCCTAACCTTTGACCCAATTTCGTCCATTTTCAACAGGTTTCCTTCCCTGATTGTCCCCTACCACATACTAAAATTTCATCGAAATCGAACCATTTTTACACGAATTATCGTGCTGACGGACGGACGGACGGACAAAGCTGGAGTATATACGCTTCTTCAACCTACGGTTGGAACACGTAAATGAAAATCAAACAGCAATTTAGCAAATAGAAATTTATTATTAATTACTGTTCCTTGATTTTTTAATCTTTCCAACCGTAGGTTGAAGAAGCACATATGCTCCAGCTTTGTCCGTCTACCCTTTCGCACGGCAACTCGCGTTAAAATGGTTCGATTTCGATGGAATTTTAGTATGTGCTAGGGGCCTACCTGAGGACAAACCCTGTTGAAAATAGGCAAAATGGGGTCAAAGCTCAGGACATAGGAGCGGGTTCAATTCTATTGCCCTTATGCGTCATAACTTACGAGAAAATGGTTCGATTTCGATAAAATTTTAGTATGTGGTAAGGGACCACTTGAAGCCGAACCTTATTGAAAATAAGCGAAATGTAGTGAGAGGTCAGGACATAGGAGCGGGATCTATTCCATTGCCCTTATGCGTCATAACTTATCTAAAAAGGCTTCTATAGCGACAAAACTTTAGTATGTCGTTCCGGAAGTATACTGAACCAATTCTGTTTAATATAATCAAAATGGGGTCAAAGGTCAGTACATAGGAGCGAGATTTATTCCACAGCCATTGTCCTCATAACTTGAGTAATGATTTCTGGTATGTTGGAAAGCGTATATTACTCAATGCATTGCATGATTCTACTAACTTGTTAATTTCACATTCACATACCTTCATAGGGATTTGTAACAGTTCGACTCATTTGATTGCACAATTTATATTATCATCATCAGCTGTCTCCAAGAGGAGGAAGCATGTGGTCTCCTCAGAGCTGAGTTGTATGGCCGCCATGTTACTTAACCCTCAGTTGCTCACTTGCGTTTTCTAAGGTGCGAGAGTGAACGCTGGAGTAGTGCGAGTTTATTGCATGTGCTTTTTTCTCATTTTCCGTTTTGTTTGTGTTATTTTTGCGCCAAAACTGAATAGAAACCTTTTTGTTAATAACACCAGCGTGCGCAGCCCACGGATGCAGCAATTAGCCAGACAAAAAACCTTCCAGGACTCACGTATCACAAGTTCCATTTGCAAGTTTAATGCAATACATAAAAACATGAAATCAAAATAAGGCTATTTCACTTTTTAGCTGGCTCTAAGTTATTTTATAAAATGTAGGAAACGTGGTCAAGCAATCAACAGAGGAAAGTGGCGATAAACGGTGTTCTACATGATGTCTCATAGCGTTATACACCAAGTGGCATTAAAATCCTTGGCCCAAGAAAAAACCGTGCGATTAATGCGAAACTCGGAGAACAGTTGGACAGGCAGACGCTTAAAGTTTCGCCCGGTTCCGCTTGCCCGTACGTCCAAGACTGGCGATGCAACCGTAATCCTTGGGCTTATAAGGCGCCGCGCAGGAGACTCCACATTCGTGCCGAAGTGCACGGTAAGAGTCAGGTGAGATTCAACTGCTCAATTTTAATACGAAATATTAGTTGAGAAACTTGAGACTTTGCACTTTAATGGTTTAAAAAGAAAAAACAAAAGTAATTGAAAAAGCGGGAAATGGGAACTACGCGACGAGCACGTATCTCTCGTTTGTGAACCAGGTTCAAAATCCATGGGCCATATTGCTCCTAGCAGTTCGTCAACCAAAGATTTGTCCTGTCTCTCCGTATCTTATTTGAAAGAGAGGTCAGTGACTTAAAACATTGAAACAGAGGAGGCGTGGTAAGACTCCCAGACTAACAGAAAAACCGTCCACTTCAGTTGCAGATTTGTTAACAGCGTTGCAACGAGTTGCCCTCCCGTCACTTATTGCAAAGATTGGATTGCCACACAACAGGATCTTACACTTACTCTCATCATCAAGTCTACTCTGCAAAGATCTTCATATGTGTGAAGCAGTCATAAGCGGATACCACTACAAAGCGTTTGCACACAGGAATCCAGATTTGTTGTCTCACACCCGGTGGTTGAAATCTGCAAAAAGGATCTTATGACATCACATTTACACTGAAGAGCAATTGAATTAGATATATCTGTCTAGTAACGTGTAGCACCACCTTTCGGCCTGATGACGGCGGCGATTCGTCTCGGCATGGATTCCACAAGACACCGGAAGTGTTGGATCCACGACCCCTGAACAAAGCTCTCACAGTTCACGAAGATTTCATGGAGGAGGGGGGGGGTCAAAGCCTCGAACATCTCTCTCGATGGCATCCCAGATGTGATCGATGGGATTAAGGTCAGGTGACCTAGCTGGCCAAGGAAGCAAGGTCACGTCGGAGGAGTGTTCATCCAACCATTCGGATACAATTCGGGAGCGATGGCACGGTGCATTGTCTTGTTGCAGGATGAGGTCTCCAGTGGGATGTTGAAGACGCACAAACGGGAGCAAATGGTCGTCCAGTATATCTCGGTAACGTTGTCCCATTTCAGTCCACGTAAATAGTCCCCAGACGAGAACGCCACCCTCACCAGCTTGTTGAGTACCCTGCTGGCAAGAAGGATCCATCGCTTCATGTGGTTTGCGCCATACTCGTATCCTGCCATCCGCATGTACCAACGTGGATCTGGACTCATCAGTCCAGGCAACATTTTTCCACATGTCTAGGGTCCAGTGGCGATGTTCCCGCGCCCATGCTAACCTTTGCACCTTGTGATGTGCGGTCAGCAGCGGTACCCTCGTGGGACGATGGCTTCTGTACCCCATAGCGAGGAGATGGTTCTCTTTGGTATGGCTGCTTACACGTTTTTGTGCACCAGCGTTAAATTGCCGAGGGATTTCTTGCACTGTGGCACGTCTATCCGCTGTTACAATGCGAGCTAGCCGACGATGACCCCGCTCATCCACACGCTGTTGCCCACGGCAGTTGGCCCTTGCAAGGATGGTTTTACCGGATTCGATGTAGTGACGGTGCACCCGCGACACAGTGGCTCGTGAAAATCCCAGTGCATGCACAACTTCCGAGATGGAGTGACCCATTTGTCGGGCACCGACAATTTGCCTACGATGAAATGCGCTTAGATCCTTCGTCTTACCCACACTGCGTCCGACTCTTACTGATTATCGTCGGATCACTCCTTATATTGTCGAATCACTGCATACGTCATGTCGTTTCCGTTTACAGGGCCGCCCAGAGCGCCACATTTTCATAGCGCCAGGTGTCTCTAATTTAATTGCTCTTCAGTGTATAATGTGTATTCCTGACTTTATCATTACGCTGTATGAGTTTACTCCCCTTTAGCATACAGGCACCGCCTTCTCCTTGTTACGCAAGTATGGGATGTAACACACTTTGTATAAGGATTGTCGTAATTTTGCGAGCCTTAGTATACTGTACAAGAGTATGATATGTGTTGTTTGGTGTGAGAATGGGACAGCCGAGTGAAGTCTAAGGCATCACACACTTCGCGATTGTCATAGAGGACATCTGAAAGAAGGAAAACAATGTGTAACATCAAAAACTTGTCGAACATTGAAGTACATACTTTCCACCATTACATATAAAGTTAGGTTTGAGGAAAATCTTCGTAGAGGCTACGCAACAGAATACTAAAGGCTTTCAGTATTATAACGAAGTAAATTTCTCCGTCATTTTTGTCCACGCTGGGGCTCGAACCCGGGTCCCTTCATTTCGGAATAAGTCGCTCTACCAATTGTGCTACGGGGACGTTCGTTGTAGCTGCTATCTGCCTTTATGTCGTGTGCGTCCTGCTGGCAGGCACGCCACATCTCCCCCCGAAAGAGGGCCGGGGGCATGGCCCACGGGTCAGCCGTGACCATGAATCATCGCAGGCAGCCATCCGCTGTAGAACGTGCACTTGAGATCTCCCAGTCAATCTAGTGTGTGGAATGCAACATCACAGACTTTTATTTTTTGAAACGCTGAAGAAGAGATTCTCTTATTTTTCCTATCTCGCGGTGTGGAAAGAACATCACATCATTGCGAGATCTTGAACGACCGGGACATCCGGAAAGTTCGGGAGCCATTATAACGAAGTAAATTTCTCCGTCAGTTTTGTCCACGCCGGGGCTCGAACCGTGGTCCCCTCATTCCGGAATAAGTCGCTCTACCAACTCAGCTACGGGGACGTTCGTTGTCACTGCTATCTGCATTTATGTCATGTGCGTCCTGCTGGTAGGCACGTCACATCTACCCCCCACCCCCGAAAGAGGGCCAGGGGCATGGCCCACGGGTCAGCCGTGACCATGAAGGCAGCTATCTTCTGTAGAACGTGCACTTGAGAACTCCCAGTCAATCTGGTGTGTGAAATGCAACATCACACATTTTTATTTTTCGAAGCGCTGGAGAAGGGATTCTCTTATTTTTCCTATCTCGCGGTGTGGAAAGAACATCACACCATTGCGAGATCTTGAACGGACGGGTCATCCGGAAAGTTCGGGTGCCATTATAACGAAGTAAATTTCTCCGTCATTTTTGTCCACGCCGGGGCTCGAACCGTGGTCCCCTCATTCCGGAATAAGTCACTCTACCAATTGAGCTACGCGGACGTTCCTTCTGATTGCTACCTGCCTTTATGTCGTGTGCGTTTTGCTGGCAGGTACGTCACAGTATCTCAACGAAAAATTTTCGAAAATTCAAAACGGAGAAGTACATGAGATACAAGAACTAACGAATAGTGCTGAATTTGAAGAGACTTTCAGGAGTGAGGAAAATCAAGTCTGGAAATACTTCAAGAATTTTGTTTTTCACTTTCTTAGAGACAATAAAGCAGAAAACTATAAGAATTACACCATAAGAATGTGAACTGCTTACCGAGAAACGGAGTGCAAAATGTATCGGAAATTAATCTATTGACATTCCCAGCAAGAGCTCTCCCAAACAATTGATGTGTTGCCAGTGACCAATACGGATAGCACTCCCACAAGGACATATTACAGTACCGCAACTGTGTCAAGGGAATTTGAACCTACTAAAGTTGCCCGATTGATGTTGGTCACTGTTGAGAGAAATACCATCGTCGTTTGACGAGAGAAAAATAACTCGTTTACATCAATAACTATGACAAGCCGCCAACGGTAACAGATAACTCGGGTACAGTTGGCAAACTTTGAGAGAAGTTTTTTTTTTTGTTGGTTGGAGGTTTAACGACCGCAGTGAGCAACTCAATGGGCTATGAGCAGTCGCCCGTCCCTAATTTAGGATCACTGGTTCCAGGGAAGGGAGAGAGCCAGTGCCGTAAGACAAACACAACATCCATGCCTCACCGGGATTCGGACCCGGACCCCTTACGGACGAATGATCAGAGGCCAGCGCCTTAGACCACTGCGCCACCGGGGCGGCACGAAGTTATTGCAAAATCAAAGCTCATTTTTTTTTGTTTGGAGGTTTAACGACCACCGTGAGCAACTCAATGGGCTGTAAGTCGTCCCTAAGTTAGGGTCACTGGTTCCAGGGAAGGGAGAGAGCCAGTGACGTAAGACAAACACAACATCCATGCCTCACCGGGATTCGAACCCGGACCCCTTTCGGACGAATGATCAGAAGCCATTGCTTGGACCACTGCGCCACCGGGGCGGCTAAAAGCTCATTAAGGCGTCTATTATAACAAATTCTAAAAAACGAACGCATAAGATTTATGACTTCCAGAACAAAAGTACGAAACATTCTAAAAAAGAAATGCTTAAAATGTATCATGAACTACTTTCCTTCACGCCTTCACGTTGGTAGTGATCAGGTTGCATGTAAACAAAGCGGAAAGACACACTCAGGTCGGGAACCACGTTTTTTTTATTTTGTATCGCGAAAGACACACACACACACACACATACACATACACAAACTTTCTTTTATTACTATAGATTAAGCAAGTGTTGAGCTAACAGACGGAGTCTTTCCATTTCTTTGTTTTTCAATCCAAACGATTATTTTTTTAAATTAATGTTAGTGAGCCGACTTTCGTGCAACGGTTCAAAGTAAAAAGCCATCTAATTTTTAATTGAAATTCCTCAATGACACGGAATTTTGGGAATTGGAAGGCATCAAAACCTGACCATGGACGATGTCCAATCGCATGCCAAAAAATCACGCTGATCGGATGTGTCATGTCGTAGCTATGCCCGAACAACTAATTGTCCCGAGTCTTGTATAGAAAGCGGATTTTTTTAATTAATATTAAAATGGGTCAGTTTTTTAATGGTCATTATTTTTATACGAGACGGCCAAGCAACATGATGCCAACCCCATGTCATTCACCATGTCCTTCCCTTTCTCTGTGGCCAGTGTCACCGCGATCGGGTGAAGATCATTGGAGGAGATAGGTAACAAACGACCCCTTCTCAAAACACGGGAAAACCCCCAAAAATGCAAGTTTTTGGGCGATCATTCCTCAATGACACGGGTTTCAGGAATCGGAAGGCGTCAAAACCTGACCATGCACGATACCCCACGCATGACGAAAATCACGCTGATCGGATGTGTCATCTCGTACCTATGCCCGAACAACTAACTGTCTCGAGTCTCGTCAAGAGAGCTCCAGTCTGCCTTTGGTCTTCGCTTCGCTCAATAAAACTGCCAGAATGTAGACATTCACTATATGGCATATAAATATGTATTTCCCCCATTTATTAAAATGTAACATTTCTGGACAACAAAGTGATATGTAAAAACAACGAGTATACAGAAATTCATCGAGAGATTTTCTATCAGAATTAGGTACTTTCATGACAGCATGAGA
The DNA here is from genome assembly GCA_039090855.1 of Macrothele yani. Classification (NCBI taxonomy): domain Eukaryota; kingdom Metazoa; phylum Arthropoda; class Arachnida; order Araneae; family Macrothelidae; genus Macrothele; species Macrothele yani. The sequence continues at coordinate 59,781,331 of CM077018.1, read as the reverse complement.
AAAAAAAAGGTTTAAATTTCTTGCAAAGTGTTACACTCTTTTCAAAATCGTAGAATGTCGTCGACGTACCTTTGAGCCCTGAGGGTGGTACGTAGGTGAACCAAGGGTATCTAGTTGTCGTAGGAAATGGCTCTCCAGACAGTCTCTCTCGGTGTACAAGCCGTGTGCCATTCCACGGTAAAGGCAGGATCCGTGCGCTGGCCGGTTCGTATCCAGACACGTATGCGTTGCACTGTAAAAAAAAATTCTGAAATTCACGGGCAAGTTTCCGTCATTTCCTTCGTGTATTAACGAAGCATGTTTCTGAAACAACCTACTCCGTGGAATGACGGAAAGAAACCTGAATTTAACGAGATTTTACGCACCACGGGGAAATTCTAAATGTTTAGAAACCTTTCCACAGTTTCTTTCTTATATCGACAGTAAATTACCGTTTATATCGACAGTAAATTACCGTTTTAGAGATGTGTTGACGGAAAATTCTGAATTTTCAGAAACCTTTCCACAGTTTCTTTCTTATAGCGACAGTAAATTACCGTTTTAGAGATGTGTTAACGGAAAATTCTGAATTTTCAGAAACCTTTCCACAGTTTCTTTCTTATAGCGGCAGTAAATTACCGTTTTAGAGATGTGTTAACGGAAAATTCTGAATTTTCAGAAACCTTTCCACAGTTTCTTTCTTATAGCGACAGTAAATTACCGTTTTAGAGATGTGTTAACGGAAAATTCTGAATTTTCAGAAACCTTTCCACAGTTTCTTTCTTATATCGACAGTAAATTACCGTTTTAGAGATGTGTTAACGGAAAATTCTGAATTTTCAGAAACCTTTCCACAGTTTCTTTCTTATAGCGACAGTAAATTACCGTTTTAGAGATGTGTTAACGGAAAATTCTGAATTTTCAGAAACCTTTCCACAGTTTCTTTCTTATAGCGACAGTAAATTACCGTTTTAGAGATGTGTTAACGGAAAATTCTGAATTTTCAGAAACCTTTCCACAGTTTCTTTCTTATAGCGACAGTAAATTACCGTTTTAGAGATGTGTTAACGGAAAATTCTGAATTTTCAGAAACCTTTCCACAGTTTCTTTCTTATATCGACAGTAAATTACCGTTTTAGAGATGTGTTAACGGAAAATTCTGAATTTTCAGAAACCTTTCCACAGTTTCTTTCTTATAGCGACAGTAAATTACCGTTTTAGAGATGTGTTAACGGAAAATTCTGAATTTTCAGAAACCTTTCCACAGTTTCTTTCTTGTATCGACAGTAAATTACCGTTTTAGAGATGTGTTAACGGAAAAGTTTGAATTTTCGGAAACCTTTCCGCAATTCCCTTTCGTATATTAACGGAAAATCTCCGTTCTGACTTCTTCCGTATCCGTATGACGAGAAATTACCGGTAATAGGAGCGATTGGTGAGAATACTTGAGGTTTGATTAACTTTTAAATTTCAATCGTCTGTCGAATTTTGAAGTTCTGTTGCGAGATAGGATATTGTGGATAGCATATCGCATGGACTTTGTTTATTGTGGCACAGGATATTTCTTCTCCTTTTCGCCTCTTTGGTGCACCAGCTACTTATTATAAATTGTGTTACTGTAAGAAACCGGATACTTATTGTACAGATGATTATACGGTGTCTGTGTATCAGTCTTTGGACAACTTAAGACAAAAGCTATTATAGCTATCAAGAGTAAATCTTATATTTAGTTTTTTTTTGTGAAAAAATACTATAAAAAGTACATTACACCTTTTTCAAAGATAACTGAAAGTCAGTGTCAGTTTAAAAATCAAGTTGCAAAGCAATTTGTTGCTTCGAAAAATCATGATGAAAAATGCTTAATTGATGTAAAGTCCTCCTGCAGAAAAAATATATTACAAACCTTTTCAGAAAAATAATAAGCTCCAACAGAAAATAAAAATGACTACATCACTCAAATCAAATAGAAGTCATCGCTCCTTCCACGTTTATAACTGAGTCACCGGGAGTCGAACCCAGGGTCTTACAGTTACGCGCCGGGTATGCTTCCACTGCACCACAGCGGCCTCGAAATTCTCCAGACTCACTAACGACATATAGGTGAGTCACTTTTCCGTGACTCACTTATAAACGTGGAAAAAGCGATGACTTCTATTTGATGTTCGTGGTCCACGTCAACTGTGTATTTATCATTTATGACAACATCACTCACATTAAAGACCAAAAAATGAAATTTCATCATCGCGGAATTCGTTTTACGATGTACGTGATTCGGATTGCCGAGCGTTTGTGGCTCAGTTGTTAAAGGCGCGAAATTCCTGCTGAGCCAGCTCTAACGACGGGGGTTCAATCCTGACTTCAGAAGTAGGATTATTTGGGGTAAGTGCTGTACAGGGTCGTCGGTTTTGCGGAATTTCAGTTTAGATACGGAAAAACCTGGAATGGACTTTTCTGAAATCAACGGATTTTCTAAGTCTAAGGAAAATCTGTGGAAATACGGAAGTTAAAATAAACGGGTACATTTGAAAACGGAAATTTGTGAGAAGCACGGGCACCTACCGGCAACTTTGCTTCACGTTATTTTCAGAAATTTTCCGGGAATTCACATCACTTATTTTTTAGAGTGTGGCCATCGACGCCAAGTGCAAACCGTGACACATCACAGAAGACAGAAAGAGGCCACTGGACGCTATCCCACGTTGATCGGGCACGACATCTCTGCCCCCGGTGCGGGCGATGCTCGCTGGTTAGTGGTAGGCGGCGGCGTGGCCTCCTCGAATTTTGTCCTCTTGCTGCAAGTTTATCTGGCAACGGTCTGGATAACCACCTCCGTACATGTAGACGACGCAACATGGCCACGGATAGTTGAGAGCTACGAATTCAATTCTGTCCATGCGGCTTTCACAATCGCTCGGCCGCCCCGGTGGCGCAGTGGTCTAAGGCGTTTGCCTCTGATCATTCGTCCGTAAGGGGTCCGGGTTCGAATCCCGGTCAGGCATGGATGTTGTGTTTGTCTTACGGCACTGGCTCTCTCCCTTCCCTGGAACCAGTGACCCTAAATTAGGGACGGGCGACTGCTCATAGCCCATTGAGTTGCTCACGGTGGTCGTTAAACCTCCAATCAAAAAAAAAAAAAAAAAAAAAAACAATCGCTCGATCCTCGTGTTCTGTCGTTGCCCTCGGCCGTCCACTGCCCGTGTGCCTCTGGGTTCAGCCCTCCTCGACAAATTGGCCCCAACATCGTCCGACTACCCCGTAGGTTGGACCCAAATGCCTGACAATACGGTGACTTGTCCAATCGGCCTCTCTTAGCCAAATTATGCGACCCCTCTCAAGCTCGTTCAGCTGCTCGATTTGTGCACGGATCCGACGTCGAGGAATCCTCACAGTCCGTGGAAGTTAATGCAACAGCAATCCGCAGTCACAATTGTCCCCGCGCTACAGATTTGCTCTTGATATACCTTCCTCGATGAGCAGCTGCAATGCGCTGTGGTGGGCCACTGTTTAGTCATTGGTAATTATTTTTTAATCATTTGCATATTCGGACCTGAGATACACTATATTGACAAAAGTCACCGGACACCTAGAAGAGAAACACAACATAGCATTCATTGGCATACATTAGTACGGTGTCGGTCCACCTTTGGCCTTAATGCATGCACTGACACCTTAGAGGCATGCTTTCGACAAGGTTTTCGAACACAGAGATAGGTATGCGCTTCCATTCAGTATATAATACTGCCACTAACTGTTGCATAGCAGTAGGCCTTGGTTCCAAACTTCTTATGCGGCGCTCTAATTCATCCCATATTGGATTAAGATCAGGGCTCTGTGCTGGCCAGTCCACACACGATACAGTATTACACGCCGTAACAGTCCTTGCTTTATGACTCGGTGCATTATCCTGCTGGTACCAACAAGGCTCGGTTCCATAGTATTGCCACAGAGTTGGTAGGGCGTAATTGTCCAGAATATCGAAGTAGATGTGCTGGTTAACAGGTTTGCCCACGATAACCAATGGGCCGGGACCATACCACGAAAAACACCCTCATACGAGTACACTGCCAGCTCCAAACTTGAACGTAGGTACAGTACACTCTGGTAAATAGCGTTCACCCAGCTGCCGCCATACCCACACACGGCCATCAGACTGATGGATGGTGTATCTGGATTCATCTGTCCATAGGACCCGTTTCCGTTGATCTACGATCCACGATAAATGTTCTTTACACCATGCTAAATGACGAATAGCATTCCAAGGGGAGATATGAGTAGCAGCACGACCACGGTAACCCATGGAATGAAATTCTCTGCAAGTGGTACGTGTACATACCGAGGTTTCAACATTTTTACTCACCTATACACTGAGGTCTTGTGCAGTACTCCGTCGATTAGCTGTAACGATTTTCCTGAGGCTTCGATGTCCACTATCACTGATTTTCTTTAGTCTGCCGGTACGTTTTGCTGCTTCAGGCACGCCATGTGTCTTTCACTTATTCAGTACATCTAAAACAGTTGACTTGGGTATGTTTAAACACCTCTCGCTTTCTCTTATGGCTTATGGACAACCCACTAATATAACACCCAGCAATCTTTCCTTTCTGAAAGTCAGTTTTCTCCCGCAGCGACATTTTCAATCAACTTTACAGTGCCATATGATGGCGGTCAGCTGCAGGCTTGCTTTTATTCCGTTTGCAGCTGTACCGCGCATCTTAACAACGCAGTGGATCCGTGTATTTCCTTTTGAAGGGGTGTCCGGTGACTTTTGTCAATATAATGTACTTGCATGCAAAGTTTCCTCAGAATCAAACAACTTTCTCTAGGTGCTTAGTTTTTTCTCTAATACACTATCTACCAACAAGTAATTGGACACCTGTGATAGCAAAGGAAAACGAAGTTTATTCACCTTCAATAGTTGGTGGAGCCTCCACGAGCGGCGATTACAGCTGCAACCCTCCGGGGCATACTCTCAACCAGGCCTTGTACGACGGCCAGCGGTATTTTCTTCCACTCGGCTTGGAGAAGACAGGTCAGTTCCTTCACCAATTTTGGACGGTGGGCGCACTCCTTAAGTCGACGCTCCAACTCGTCCCAGAGGTGATCGATAGGGTTAAGGTCCGGGATCTGCGCAGGCCAGTACATTCGATTAACCCCATTGTCACCATACCAAGCCATGGTGAACCTCGCAACATGACAGGTGGCATTGTCATCCGGAAAGTAACATGGGTCCACCCCGTAAAACTGCGACAACGTAGGAAGCGCATGGTCATCCAAAATGGTGCAGTAGGTCTCGGCGTTGAGTCTACCAGGAATTGCGACCAAGGATCCCGTGCCATACCAGGAGAAACACCCCGTAGCATAATACCACCGCCGCCGAACTTCACAGTTGGCACAATACATTCCGGCAGGAGGCGTTCTCCAGACAGACGCCAAACCCAGACCCTGCCATCCGAACGGTAGAGGGTGAACCTTGATTCGTCGCTCCAGAGAACCTGTTTGCACTGTTCAACGGTCCACTGTCGACGTTCTTTGCACCACGTTAGCCGAGCATCGCTATTGGACTTGGTGATCAAAGGCTTGTGGGCGGTAGCACCGCCATGATAACCGAGCAAATGGGCTTCCTTACGGATAGTATTCATCGAAAGAACACTCCCGGATGCTTGTTGAAACTTCTTGCGGATGTGACCCATCGATTTGGTGCGGTTCTCCCGAATTTCTCTGGCCAGCACCCGTCCGTCTCTAACTCCCAGTTTTGTGGGTGTGCTGGGTCGGGGCACATTCCGACAGTCACCTCTCATTTTCCACTTGCCAATCACGTAGGCCACTGTAGATTTTGGGTACTTCAACTAGCTGGACATGTCACGTATGGATCGGCCATTTCTGTGATAACCGACGATTACACCTTTCTCGAAATCAGAGAGCTCCGAACTGCGTGGCATCTTGCATGCGACAGGTTGCGTTGTTGTTTCCCACACGATATATAACGGCGACGGCCGTTACGCGTATCAGGACCGCAGATATCGTCGATTGCAGGGGTGTCCAATTACTTGTTGGTAGATAGTGTTGTATATTTACATAAAATTGTTTACGTATCTTTCTGATGTTACGGATCTTCAAACGAATAGTCACTAATCAATAATATGATACACATTTTTGCTAGACGGCTATTTATGAAATTTCATAAGCGGGTGCTTTTGATTATTAGCATTAAATTATTTAGCATCTTGAAGGGATCATAACATAACGCCTTTATGCAATCATCTCACAATGTAAGATAAAAATGTTTTCGTTTATTAATGTAAACTTATATACGCTGCTGGACAATTGCTAAGGACGGATCATAAGCGGCTATATAGCGCATAAAAAAGTAAGTGTGGTTGGATGCCAAGTGAAACAAAATAATGTCAGAATGCCAGGACATTACAAGAAAGACAATTTATTGTGCTCTGAAATCCAGAAGGCTTTGGAACGTGTTCAAGGGACAAACGGGCCATTTTGTGCAGAATACGTAAACGTGAAAAAAATGCAATTACCGTCCGCAGGCGTTCCGGTGTAAGATGTCAATACGGGATATGGCCACCATGGAGGGCGATGCAAGATTCCACACGTCGTGTCATGCTTTGCACAACATTATCAAGCAGCTGTTGGGGTAATTTATCCCATTCCTCTGTCAGTGCACGGATGAGGGTGTCCTTGTTTATTGGAGGGCATTGGCGACCAGCAAGACACCTCCCAAAGCATCCCACACATTTTCAAAGGAATTCAGATCTGGAGAACGTGCTGGCCATACGAGGCGTTGAATATCCTCGCTCTCAAGGCACTCCTGGACAGCGACTGTTCGATGACATGCTGCGTTGTCGTCCATGAAAATGAATCTATTTCCGACAGCACCACGGAACATGCGAACATGAGGTAGCAGAACATCATTAATGTATCGTTGGCCAGTCATAGTCCCAGTTGGAAGCACATAGAAGGACGTACGGCCATTGATCATGATGCCAGCCCATACCATGACACTACATGTCGGATATCGGTCCCTTTCCTGTATGTTTGCTGGACAATATGCAGTGCCACTATCGCGCCAGATCAGTTGTCGTCGACCATCAGACGATAGACTGTATCTACTCTCATCTGAGAAGAGGACAGCAGACCAGTCGTTATCAGTCCAATTGCGATGTTGATGGCACCATTGCAAACGGGCGGTACGGTGACGTCTGGACAATGGGATGCACACAACAGGACGGCGGGCGTATAGTCCTCCTTCATGCAAACGTCTGGCGACAGTTTTTCGGGAGATCCGCTTGCCACTAGCAGCCATAAAAGGATTTGCTAATTCACTAGCTGTGCTGCGCCGGTGCCTTTTTGTTGATAGCACTATGTACCGATCTGCTGCAGGTGTCTTACTGCGAACACGACCTCCCCCGTGACGTTTGCTACACTCTCCATTTGTTTGAAATGATTTCCAAAGCCTTGAAACAACACTGTGGCTGACGTCGAACTCCCCGGCAACATCTGTTATTTTTCGCCCTTCTTCAATCTTGCCAATAATACGGCCACGCGTAAAATCATCTAGGTGATGTCGGGAAGACATACTGGAAATTGCAAGTTCGTCAATTAATTCTTTCCCTTTCAACTTTGCGTTTGAACAAAAACGGTCAATACGCGTCAAATCCTTTATATCTCTTATCAGCCCTGTGACGTCACGAACAAGTTCGGCAATCCAAAATTTGCATACGCACAACACGTCTTACTGTATCCCGCACTTATGCTAATTTCCACATTTTCCTGTCTTCCATTTTATGGTTGCTATTGTTGCTATTGTCATCCGTCCTTAGCAAATGTCCGGCAGTGTATATCACCGCTTATTTTCATACCTTTTCATTTTTAAGCGTGGGCATTTGGCTTTCTAGTAATTGCAATTTGTTGTTTTGATTGTTAAGTTTAATATGCTAATTACTTTTCCGGTTAGAAAGCATTTCTCAAATTAAATATTACACTGTTAGGACATCGACCCAAAGATGATGGCAAGTAATACTTTCTGAGAAAAGCTCATAACGTTTAATGAAGGTAATTATAAAGTTAACAGGAACCTATATTTTGTGCTGAAGTGAAAGGAGAAAGGCATGCTTTCAGACCACAGCTGTTGCTTAAGAAAAATCTATCGTCTTTTGTGCATCTTGTAAGCGAATGTGGCACACGTATTGATTTATTTTATGAACCCTCGAAGTTATTCGAAATGTATGAAGTACGGGGGAAATTTAATTAATTCTCCACTTATGAAGCATCTCAACGTTCATTTTATGAATGTACGAGATCTATCATCAACACACAATAAGACCATCACATTCTTACATTTCTTCCATGCGGACTAACCGGAAAACTTTAGATGATGCGATAATTTTGTTGTTGAATTTCATACGGCCATTATTCATAGAATTGCCGTAACAAAATCATCATTTATTTATTCTTTATTTCTTTTACTTTACCCTGCATTCCTGTGGGCTACAGCGAATACTTAACGTTTACTCTGATCTTTTTGAGTACATCTGTACAGGTTGTTACATAAACTATATTGACAAAAGTCACCAGAGACCTACAAAAGAAACACAACATAGCATTAATTGACATGCATTAGAACGGTGTCGGTCCACATTTTGTCTTAATGGATGCACTGACCCTTCGAGACATGCTTTCGACAAGGTTTTGGAACACAGCGATATGTATGCGCTTCAATTCAGTACATAATGCTGCCGATAACTGTTGCTGGCCTTGGTTCCAAACTTCTTATGCGAAGCTCCAATTCATCCCACAGGTGTCATATGGGATTAAAATCAGGACCCTGTGCTGGCCTGTGCACACACGATACGAAATTTTCTTCAAACCAAGCCGTAACAGTCCTTGCTTCATGGCTCGGTGCATTATCCTGCTGGTACAAACAAGGCTCGGTTCCACAGTATTGCCACCGAGTTGGTAGGGCATAGTTGTCCAGAATATCGAGATAGACGTGCTGGTTAACAGGTTTGTCCACGATAACCAATGGGCTGAGACCATACCACGAAAAACACCCCCACACGAGTACACTGCCAACTCCAAACTTGACCGTAGGAACAGTACACTGTGATAAATAGCGTTCCCTCAGCTGCCTCCATACCCACACACGGCCATCAGACTGATGTAACGTGTATCTGGATTCATCAGTCCATAGGACCCGTTTCAATTGATGTACGGTCCACGAAAAGTGTTCTTTACACCATGCTAAACGACGAGCAGCATTGCGAGTGGAGATGAAAGGCTTATGAGCAGCCGCACGACCACGGTAACCCATGGAATGAAGTTGTCTGCGAATGGTTCGTGTACATAGCGAGGTTCCAGCATTTTTACTCACCTGTGAATTGAGGTCTTGTGCAGTATTCCTTCGATTAGCTATAACGACTCTCCTGAGGCTTCGACGTCCTCTATCACTGAATTGCTTTGGTCTGCCGGTACGTTTTGCTGCTTCAGGCACGCCATGTGTCTTCCACTTATTTGGTACATTCAAAAGAGTTGACTTGGGTATATTTAAACGCCTCTCGGTTTCTTTTGTGGACAACCCACTGATATAACACCCAACAATCTTTCCTTTCTCAAAGTCAGTTCTGCGACATTTTCACTCAACCTCACAGTGCGATATGATCGCGGTGCAGACTTGTTTTTATACCGTTTGCAGCTGTACTGCGCATCTTAACAACGCATTTGCTTTTGAAGGGGTGTCTGGTGAGTTTTGTCAATATAGTGAATATGCACTGAATGGTCAAATTATTATGACCACATGTTCATTACGTTTTTGGGCCAACTTTGACCTTAATACTGCATGAATTCGTATTGGTATGGACTCTATAAAATATCGGTAAATGACTTAAGGTATATTAGCTCAAAATGCGATGAACTGCTCCCTCAACTTCTTGAGGATTTGATGTTGATAGCGGATACAGTTGTCTGATGTCATTTTCGAGTTCGTCCCACAAATGCTCCATTGGATTGGGATGCGGTGATTGAGGAGGTTTCTGTAGCAGAGAAAATTCTGCATGATGCTCCTCAAAACATTCGCGTACACTGTGAGCACTATGGCACGGAGCATTTTGCTGCTGAAAGTATCCATCTTCATTGGGATAAACCATGACCATAACTGGATGGACGTAGTTTCCAACGCCATTTAAATATCTTTGGGCGGTCAGACGTTGCTCCACACGAATCGAAGGGCCCAAACACTCCCACGAAAACATGTCCCAGACCATAACGTTGCCTCAACCAGCTTGAAGATTGGCGACGATCACGATACATAATAATCAGGTGGCACGACTCTGGAAACAAATATCGCCTGTTAATGTCCCTTGTCACCAGATGGCACGACCAACGTGTGGGCCGATGACTGGACACAACCTATGCTTTCTTATGAAAGATAGGGGCAGAAGTATGCATATTTTAAGAAGGCTGTTTTGCTTAGAATTGAAAAAACAAAACCTGAAACGCTTCGTAAACATGCACTTCTGTGTCTATCAGAGGGGATGTCAATTATAACGATATACACTATCTACCAACAAGTAATTGGACACCTGTGATATCAAAGGAAAACGAAGTTTATTCACCTTCAATAGTTGGTGGAGCCTCCACGAGCGGCGAATACAGCTGCGACCCTTCGGGGCATACTCTCAACCAGGCGTTGTACGACGGCTAGCGGTATTTTCTTCCACTTGGCTTGGAGAAGACAGGTCAGTTCCTTCACCGATTTCGGACGGTGGGGACACCCCTTAACTCGTCCCAGAGGTGCACGATAGGGTTGAGGTCCGGGCTCTGCGCAGGCCAGTCCATTCGATTAACCCCATTGTCACCATACCAAGCCATGGTGGACCTCGCAACATGACAGGTGGCATTGTCATCCTGAAAGTAACATGGGTCCATCCCGTCAAACTTCCACAACGTAGAAAGCGCATGGTCATCCAAAATGGTGCAGTAGGTCTCGGCGCTGAATCTAAAAGGAATTGCGACAAAGAATCTCTCCAGAGAACCTGTTTCCACTATTCAACGGTCCACTGTCGACGTTCTTTGCACCACGTTAGCCGAGCAGCGCTATTGGACTTGGTGATCAAAGGCTTGTGGGCGGCAGCACGTCCATGATAACCGAGCAGATGGGCTTCCTTACGGATGGTATTCATCAAAAAAACACTCCCGGATGCCTGTTGAAACTCCTCGCGGATGTGGCTCATCGATGTGGTGCGGTTCTTCCGAATTTCTCTGGCCAGCACCCGTCAGTCTCTAACTCCCAGTTTTGTGGGTCTACCGTGTCGGGGCACATTCCGACAGTCACCTCTCATCTTCCACTTGCCAATCACGTAGGCCACTGTCGATTTTGGGTACTTCAACTCGCTGGATATGTCACGTATGGATCGGCCATTTCTGTGATACCCGACGATTACACCTTTCTCGAAATCAGAGAGCTCCGAACTGCGTGGCATCTTCCATGCGACTGGTTGCGTTGCTGTTTCCCACACGATATATAACGGCGGCGGCCGTGACGTGTATCAGGACCGCAGATATCGTCGATTGCAGGGGTGTCCAATTACTTGTTGGTAGATAGTGTATATGCATATTTATGTCTGATAATCGCATTGATTGATCGGCATCTATTGTATTTCATTTTTTCAACACTTATAGGATAATTTTATTTTTCATATGTAGAACAGAAAGTTTAAAGCTGTGTTATCTGGTAATTATTGCCGGAAAAGTTCCCTGCAGGTGACGGCTGTTTTGCTCACGGGAATACTGCGTTCGGTCGCACAACATGTGTTGAGCAGTAGGTCAGCGAGCATGACAGCGGATCCCACCATCTTTCTTGGCTATTATTAGGTGTGCAACTTACTTCTCGGTGCCTAACCGCAAGCGATCATAGAACGTCTGCAAATGCAAATAGCTATGAACGATAATGGCTGATTATAGCGCCATTCAACAGATTTCCAGGCAATCATAACCGCTCACAGCTTTAGTGACATAAGGGACGAAAGTTGACGGTGAAAGCAATGTAGTTCGAGAAGCAACATTTGAGGCACTGCCCCCTATTCGCGTTTCAGCTGAAATCAAGTGCCCAGCAAATGATCTGTGCTGCTTTGGGTGAGGCTGCTGTGTCCTACAGTACGTGTAAGAAGTGGTTCCAGCGGTTTAAGCAGGGAGATTTTGATCTCCGTGATGGAGAACGTCCGGGATAGCCACAGAACGTGGACGATGAGGAACTGGAACAACTGTTGGACGCGGATCCCTGTCGCACACAATCAGAGCTCGCTCAGTAACTCGGAGTAACACGGCAAGCCATTGGAAAGCGCCTGCAAGAGCTTGGACGGATTCACAAGGAGGGTCGTTGGGTGCCCCACCAACTCACAGCTACGGACTAGTCTGGGCGCTACGATGTTGCTGTGTCCTTGCTCTCCAGATTCAAGAAGAAGGATTTCCCCACAAGATTTTGACCTGTGATGAGAAGTGGATCCTCTACGATAATCCTAAACGGCGCAAATCGTGGTTTTGTCCAGGTCAGCCTACCACCAGTATAGCCAAACCGAATATCCATGCCAGGAAGTTGTTGCTGTGCATATGGTGGGATCAGCGGAGTGTCGTACACTATGAGTTGCTCAGACCTGGTGAAACAGTCAATGCTGAGCGTTATTGTTAGTAACTCATTCGCGTGAGTGATGCAGTGGAGGCGAAAAGGCCATACACCTGCAAGGGCAGAAGGTCGGCCCTGTTGCTTCAGGATAATGCGCGTCCTCACACCGCGAAAATAATTTTAAAAACGATCACCGACCTGAGATGGGAAATTTTGTCCCACCCAGCATATTCTCCAGACTTCGCCTCGTCGGATTATCACCTCTTTCACTCCGTGCAACATCACCTGAGTGATATGCACTTAACTTCTGTCGAGGAGGTTCACACAAGTATTGATGACTTTATCATCTCGAAACAGCCCTCTTTTTCCGCAGTGGCATTCGGCAGCTCCGTGACCGATGTATCAAATGTATCCAACACAGCGGGGACTATTTCCCTGATTAGGTACGTATTCGATTTGCTATAATTTGCTGTCAACGTATCATGCCTGTGGCCGAGAATTAAGTTGCACACCTAATACAAAGACCGGATCTGAACCCCATTGAGATTGTGTTGAACATGTTAGAAAAACAGATGGAAGAACAACGTCCTGTTCCATTAAATCTCAGCCAGTTAAAAGACTGTCTGGTGAACGTTTGGTACGCTGTAGACGGTCAATAAGGAACGCACAATCGCCTGCAACTCCCTAGTTTTCAAAGGTTGAATCATGAAAGTTGGTGGGTAGGACTTTCATTCTATTAGCTTCCAAATGATCATTAACAGTTGTTTCTTCTCCTTGTAGGTGAAGCGTAGTGGATGGTGAAATGGACACCCTACTACGTCACCGGTCGGTAATAGAATTTTTCTACAAATCTGGGGATAGCTCAGCTACATCGAGGCAACTGTTGCCAGTGTATGGTGAGACAACAATGGATCGCAGTAATGCGCAGTGATGGTTGTAGAGGTATCAGAGAGGTGATTTTAGCATTCAGGATAAGCCACGATACGGCAGACCGACCACTGTGACAACCACTGCAACTGAGCAAGCCATTGAGAAGCTGATTCAGGATAACAGATGCATCACCACTTCTCAACTTATGGACTGCCTTGGCATGCCAGAGGGAAGTGTTTTAACAGTGGTAGAACGCTTAGGATACCGCAAAATCTGTGCTCGTTATGGCTTCTAACAAAAGAGATGAAGAGAATTCGGAAAGAAGTGAGTGACGATCTCCTTGAACATTTCGCTATTGACGTTCCACAATGTTTTCATGAACAGGTGATGAAACATGGCTGTTTAATTATGACTCACAGAGCAAACGTCAGCCAATGGAGTGGAAGCATATAGGATCACTTCGGAAGAAGAAGCCACGAATTTCAAGGTCATTAAAACAAATCGATGGCCACATTTTTTTTTGGGATCGTCAGATCGTCATTTTCATCGACTTCCTGGAAAGTGGGGCCAGCATTACCAAAGAGCGTTATTGTTCATCCTTGGAGAAGCTCAGGTGTACCATCAGAACTAAGAGACTACACTTGCAAGACGAGGACATCAAACCGCATCATGATAACCCGAGACCGCACACGGCACAGATGACAGTGTAGAAAGTGGCTCGACTGGGCTGGACGCTGGTTCCACCACCACCGTACATCCCAGACTTGGCACCATCAGATTTTTATCTGTTCCGTAGTCTGAAGGCACATCTACGTGGGTAAGCATTACAGAGTGACGCAGAGTACCCCACTAATATAACACCCAACAATCTTTTCTTTCTCAAAGTCAGTTCTCTCCCGCAGCGACATTTCCACTCAACCTCACAGTGCGTCAAACAAAGATCTTCGCTCTTTCCACGTTTATAAGGGAGTCACGGAAAAATTCTCATTGGCCGCCACCGGGTAACGAACCCAGGGTCTTCCAGTTACGCGCCGGATATGCTTCCGCTACACCACAGCGGCCTCGAATTCCTCTAGACTCACACACGCTAACTGCCAAGCCAATTTGGCAGGTTGCTTCTTGGAGCCCCGCACAATGCTGGAGATTCACCAAAGATGGTAAACAGCAACTGAAGAAATACTTAGAAGGCGAATGAATAATTAATACAGGCATTTAGCGTCGACCAGGAACATCAAACAAAGATCTTTGCTCTTTCCACGTTTATAAGTGAGTCACGGAAAAATTCTGATTGGCCGCCACCGGGAGTCGAACCCAGGAACTTCCAGTTACCTGCCGGATATGCTTCCGCTACACCACAGCGGCCTCGAATTCCTCTAGACTCACACACGCTAACTGCCAAGCCAATTTGGCAGGTTGCTTCTTGGAGCCCCGCAACAATGCTGGGGATTCACCAAAGATGGTAAGCAGCAACTGAAGAAATACTTAGAAGGCGAATGAATAATTAATACAGACATTTAACGTCGACCAGGAACATCAAACAAAGATCTTTGCTCTTTCCACGTTTATAAGTGAGTCACGGAAAAATTCTCATTGGCCGCCACCGGAAGTCGAACACAGGGTCTTTTCACAGAGCGATTTGATAGCAGTCAGCTGCAGGCTTGTTTTTATACCGTTTGCAGCTACATAACGCATCTTAATAAGGTAGCGGATCCGTTCAATTGCTTTTGAAGGGGTGTCCGGTGTCTTTTGTCAATATAGTGAAGGCAGATTATCGCGATTATACAAAATAATTGTCCTTAATATGTTGTTCAGAATCTATAAAAACTTCGATTTATGCAGAACTTCGTATTATGCGAACTCGTTAGATGTGTGCTGGACCGTATTTCGAATTTAATAGCATGTACCTTTACACCCTCCTGCGGTAAAGTTAAATATCGGAAGAAGAGCAAAAACGTATGGATCTCCGAGTTGCGCAGTTCAAGCTTTTTGTATCATAAAGAAGTTTCTAAATCGGACTAATTGTCGCAGAGAAAGGGTGCGCAAAGGTGGACGGACGGAAGGACATCGTTATAATATAAACAAATTCTTCTTTTTTGAAAACATGTGCTTAAAAAGGTTTACTACAGGCGGAATAAATATGTACTGAGCAAAGTGAAGTTACTACGTAGAAAGGTAATGCTGCGATTATGCCAAATATCAGAAGTAGAAATGTTAGGCTTAGAACTTGTTGAACGATTACTGACGAACAGCAGTCTGAAATTGTTCCCTTGATCACGTGGTGACTCACGTGAACACATATTTTACATATATGATGCGTAAGTGACGTTTACGCACGTCTACATACGGCGTGTGTGTATATCCGTCGTAACATGCAAGAGGTGAAATTTAAAATTTTTGGCAGTTACTTTAATTTTTACATTCGTTAAATGTTTCGCTCATTGCAGATCTTATTGGGTTGTCGGAAAAGTCATGACGTACTTTGGCACCCGATGGCGGTTGGGCGGTTTTAGAAGTACTAGCAGCTCTGTTATCTCTATGGCATTCGACAGGTGCTAGTTCTAGCTGCAGTCTAAAAGGAATAGTGAGCGATATCGTTGATTTTCGGAGATTTGACATCAAGTTGAAGATGGAAGACCAAACGGTGCAATTTTGCCATATTTTACTATTTTGAAGGGAAGAACGCGCGTCAAGCTTGTAAAAAGTTGTTCAAAGTGTACGGTAATAATGCTCTACAAGAACGTTAGTGCCAGTGGTGGTTCGCAAAATTCCGTGCTGGTAATTTTGACCTCAACAATGCTCCTCGGTCGGGGAGGCCCACCGAGGTTGATGACGACCAAATCAAGGCATTGATCGAGTCAAACCCACGTTACACGACACGAGAGATTGCAGACACATTGCACATCCATCATTCAAGCGTTTACGACCACCTGAAGAAACTGGGATACGTAAGCAAGCTCGATGTGCGGGTTCCTCATGAACTCAAAAAGCTCAATTGACTGCGCGTATAAACATCTGCGATATGCTCATTAAACGTGAGAAAAATGATCCTTTTTTGAAGCGACTGATAACTGGTGGCGAAAAGTGGATTGTGTACAACAATGTGCTGCGCAAACGGTCTTGGTCCCGACGTGCTGTTTAGCCTCAAATGACATCCAAAGCAGACATTCATCAGCGGAAGGTTCTGGTCTCAGTGTGGTGGGATTTTAAAGGTGTCGTGTTTTTCGAGCTCCTACCACAGAACCAAACAATCAATTCGAATGTATACTGTCGGCAATTGGACAGTTTAAACGAATCCATCATCCAGAAACGTCCAGAGCTCGTTCATTGTAAAGCTGTTGTGTTCCATCACGACAACGATAAGACCACACACAAGTTTGATCACCCGCCAAAAATTATTGAAGCTTGGGTGGGATAAGTTGCCACACCCAGCACACTCGCCTGATCTTGCGCCGCCAGACTTCCACTTGTTTCGCTGTCTTCAACAGTCCTTGCGTGGTATAACGTTCAGTTCAGATGAGGCTGTAAATCAGCACCTTGTACAATTTTTCACCACGAAAGACAGGTCCTTTTATGAACGAGGCATTCTGCAGCTCACTGACAGATGACAAAAGGTTATCGAACAAAACAGGCATTATATCATTGATTGAATATATATTATTCATTTTATCATTTATATCATTCATTTTCTCCAAAAGGTGTTAATGATTTTTAACTTTTTCGGGATGTTTTCTGCTAAAAGTGTGCTTTGAAATACACTCATCGTCAAAAAAAAAAAAAAAAAAAAAAAAAAATTAGTTGCACCCAGAAGCAAGCAACCGACAGGAATGAAACTTGGTGCTGGGAAGGTTTGACATCGTGAGACATGAAAATGATTCAAGTGTCACGCTAGGCCACGTATGTGACGCAAGCAAGGAAAGGTCGTAGAGTTGTGCCTGGCCGGCTATATAAAGTCGTCCAGTTGCGCGTGCTTGCCATTCTGACGCGTACTGTTGTGTTTTTTGCATTCTTTGCAAGTGAGGTATGCCTCGGAGAACAGTTTATGACGAAGTAAATTTCTCCATAATTTTTCTGCCATGGGGCAGAATTCGAATCCACAACTCTCGGCTCCGGAGCACCCAGTGCTATCCACTATACTACACTGGCATGGGATATCATTGCTATCTGCCATCTTATCGCGTGTGTCCTGCGGGACAGGCAGGTCACAAGTTTGAAAGCAATTTGAGCAGTTGGAGAAGTTTGAGAGGGGCCGAATGGTCGGGCTCAGGGAAGCGGGATGATCTTATCGACGTATTGCGCGCCATACCGGTCGTGCAGATATCACCATAGCAGACTGTTGGCGGCAGTGGATAGAATAAGGTACACATTAGCGACAGGAAGGATCTGGGAGACCTAGACAAATGATGGAGAGAGAGCACCGACGGGTGGTCCGATATGCGCGGAGTGACCCATCAGCCACGATTGGGAATATTCAAGGAGCTGTGGTGCCCTCCATGCATTGTCCGATTAGTGCCACCTCCATTGCCAAGCGGCTGCACGATATAGGATTACACACGCAGACCGTTACGACGACTGCCCTAAACACTATTGCATCGTCGCCAAAGACTGCAATGGTGTCGTGCCAGACTGTCATGGAGCCACTCAGAATGGCAGCTGGTGATATTCAGTGACGAGCCCCGCTTTTGTCTTGGAGGAGACGACCACCGAATTCGTGTGTAGTAGCACCGTGGTCAGCACCAAGATGAACTGTTTCTTGTCGAGCGTCACGCGTCCAGAAAATCTGGTGTCATGGTGTACGGTGCAATTGCGTACGATGCAAGATCACCGTAGGTGTTCATCAAGGCACTTCCACAGCCCAACGTTACGCTAATGAGGTAATGCAAACACTGGCCCTGTCTGTTCTGAATACTGCTGCTGTCTCCAGAGCTTGCCTTCATGGCACTGACTACTCTGCCATGATCAGCCACATCGCCAACCCTATCGCCGATTGTATTATTTTGTTTGGTTGGAGGTTTAAGGACCCCCGTGAGCAACTCAATGGGCTATAAGCCGTCGCCCGTCCCTAATTTCGGGCAACTGATTCCAGCGAAGGAAAAGAGCCAGCGCCGTAAGACAAGCACAACATCCATGTCTTACCGGGATTCGTACCCGGACCCATCTCGGACGAATGATGAGAACCCATCGCTTACACCACTGCGCCACCGGGGCGGCCTGTTGCCGATTGAAGATGTGTAGGATGCTATTGGACGTGCTATCCACACTCCACCTTTACCGCACAATCTACAGGAACTGCGTGAGAAGATTCAAGTTGCATGGGATGGCTTATCGCGGGACACTATAATGAACCTTTAAAACTCTATGTCGAGACGTCTGGCATGCTGTGTGAGCAAACATGGCTGCCCGACGACATACTGAGAAACACTACTTATTTCCGTGTAGCTCAATAAATATTGCCCACTTCAGTCTCAATGTTTAATCATTTATTTTTCCTGGTAGCCTTTAACCCTCCGCCCGAATAGCATTGCAGTCCGACTCGTTCATCTAGGTGCAACTATTTTTTTTGGCGATGAGTGTATTCTCATGGTGTCCAAAAGAATTAAAAAGGCACACGCTCATTACTTCTGAGGTTTGGGTATCATCTTTCTTGTTTAATTAAACTCTTCAACGTGTCCTAAAAGCTCTGTCTCTTTGGAACTCTGTTCACATAATCTCTCAAGCGTGTTCAACACAAGCACATCTTCAAATACCAAAAGAGGGGGAGATGCCAAGGACGGAGCAGAAGAGAATTCGGAGAATAAAAGGTATGTTTTAATGAACACTTGCAAACAGCAGTCTAAGAAACATTAGCTACACCGAAGGGTCAAAATACTATGATCATCTGGCTAATATGATGTGGGTTTTACACGTGCGGCCAAAACGTCTCTTCCCGGGCGAGGCATAGACGCTACAATATTTCTAAAAGTGTTTTGATGTACCTGGTCCCAACACGTTACCAGCAGATCCTTTGACGCTTGTATGTTACGTGGTTGAGCCGCGGCAGATCGGATTCGCTGTTCCAACCCAAACCACAGATGCTCGATTATGTTGATGACTGGGGAATTTGGAATACCTGGAAGTCTTCCTCGTGTTCCGCAAATCATTCTCAAACAATTCAGGCAGATCAGTTTTGCTTTTCCAACACAAACCACAGATGCTCGATGGGATTGATGTTTGGGGTATTTGGAACACTTGGAAGTCTTCCTCATGTTCCGCGAACTATTCTCGAACAATTCGGGCAGATGGGACTTGCTGTTCCAACACAAACCACACATGCCCGATTGGATTGATGTCTGGGGAATTTTGAATACGTGGAAGCCTTCCTCATTGTTCCGCGAACCATTCTCGAACAATTCAGGCAGATCGGATTTGCTGTTCCAACACAAACCACAGATGCTTAATTGGATTGATGCCTGGGGAGTTTAGAATACCTGCAAGTCTTCTTCATGTTCCGCGCACCATTCTCAAACAATTCGGGGAGATCGGATTTGCTGTTCCAACACAAACCACAGATGCTCGATTGGATTGATATCTGGGGACTTGGAATACCTGGAAGTCTTCCTCCTGTTCCGACCACCATTCGCAAACAATTCGGGGAGATCGGATTTGCTGTTCCAACACAAATCACACATGCTCGATTGGATTGATGTCTGGGGAATTTGGAATACCTGGAAGTCTTCCTACTGTTCCGGCCACCATTCCTGAACAATTTGGGGAGATCGGATTTGCTGTTCCAACACAAACCACAGATGCTCGATTGGATTGATGTCTGGGGAATTTGGAATACCTGGAAGTCTTCCTCCTGTTCCGGCCACCATTCTTGAACAATTCGGGGAGATCAGATTTGCTGTTCCAACACAAGCCACAGATGCTCGATTGGATTGATGTCTAGGGAATTTGGAATACCTGGAAGTCTTCCTCCTGTTCCGGCCACCATTCTTGAACATTTCGGGGAGATCGGATTTGCTGTTCCAACACAAACCACAGATGTTCGATTGGATTGATGTCTGGGGAATTTGGAATACCTGGAAGTCTTCCTCCTGTTCCGACCACCATTCGCGAACAATTCGGGAAGATCGGATTTGCTGTTCCAACACAAACCACACATGCTCGATTGGATTGATCTCTGGGAAATTTGGAATACCTGGAAGTCTTCCTCATGTTCCGCGAACCATTCTTGAACAATTCGGGGAGATCGGATTTGCTGTTCCAACACAAACCACACATGCTCGATTGGATTGATGTCTGGGGAATTTGGAATACCTGGAAATCTTCCTCTTGTTCCGACCACCATTCTCGAACAATTCGGGGAGATCAGATTTGCTGTTCCGACCACCATTCTCGAACAATTCGGGGAGATCAGATTTGCTGTTCCAACACAAACCACACATGCTCGATTGGATTGATGTCTGGGAAATTTGGAATACCTAGAAGTCTTTCTCCTGTTCCAGCCACCATTCTCGAACAATTCGGGGAGATCAAATTTGCTGTTCCAACACAAACCACACATGCTCGATTGGATTGATATCTGGGAAATTTGGAATACCTGGAAGTCTTCCTCATGTTCCGCGAACCATTCTCGAACAATTCGGTCAGATCGGATTTGCTGTCCCAACACAAACCACACATGGTCGACTGGATTGATGTCTGGGGAATTTGGAATACCTGGAAGTCTTTCTCTTGTTCCGTGAACCAATCTCGAACAATGCAAGGAGATCGGATTTGCTGTACCAACACAAACCACGCATGTTCGATTGGATTGATGTCTGGGGAATTTGGAATACCTGGAAGTCTTCCTCATGTTCCGCAAACCATTCACGAACAATTCGGGCAGATGGAATTTGCTATTCCAACACAAAGCACACATGCTCGATTGGACTGATGTCTGGGGAATTTGGAATACGTGGAAGTCTTCCTCATGTTCTGCAAACCATTCGCGAACAATTAAGGCAAATCGGATTTTCTGTTCCAACACAAACCACAGATGCTCGATTGGATTAATGTCTGGGGAATCTATAATACCTGGACGTCTTCCTCATGTTCCACGAACCATTCGCGAACAATTCAGGCAAATCAGATTTGCTTTTTCAAGAAAAAACACAGACGCTCGATTGGGTTGATGTCTGGGGAATTTAGAGTACCTGGAAGTCTTCCTCATGCTCCGCGAACCATTCTCGAACAATTCGGGCAGATGGGACTTGCTGTTCTAACACAAACCACAGATGCTCGATTGGATTGATGTCTGGGGAATCTAGAATACCTGGAAGTCTTCCTCATATTCCGCGAACCATTCGCGAACAATTCAGGAAGAGAAGATTTATTGTTTGAACACAAACCACAGATGCTCGATTGGATTGATGTCTGAGGTAATTTGGAATACCTGGAAGTCTTTCTCATGTTCCGCGAACCATTCACGAACAATCCGGGCAGATCAGATTTGATGTTCCAACACAAACCACAGATGCTCGATTGGACTGATGTCTGGGGAATTTGGAATACCTGGAAGTCTTTCTCATGTTCCGCGAACCATTCGCGAACAATTAAGGCAGATCAGATTTGCTGTTCCAACACCAACCACAGATGCTCGATTGGCTTGATGTCTGGGGAATCTATAATACCTGGAAGTCTTCCTCATGTTCCGCGAACCGTTCGCGAACAATTCAGGCAGTTCAGATTTGCTGTTACAAGAAAAACCACAGATGCTCGATTGGATTGATGTCTGAGGAATTTGGAATACCTGGAAGTCTTTCTCATGTTCCGCGAACCATTTTCGCGAACAATCCGGGCAGATCAGATTTGCTGTTCCAACACGAACCACAGATGCTCGATTGGATTGATGTCTGGGGAATTTGGAATACCTGGAAGACTTTCTCATGTTCCGCGAACCATTCTCGAACAATCCGGGCAGATCAGATTTGCTGTTGCAACACGAACTTTAGATGCTCGATTGGATTGATGTCTGGTGAATTTGGAATACCTGGAAGTCTTCCTCATATTCCGCGAACCATTCGCGAACAATTCAGGCAGATCAGATTTGCTGTTCCAACACAAACCACAGATGCTCGATTGGATTGATGTCTGGGGAATTTGGAATACCTGGAAATCTTCCTCCTGTTCCGACCACCATTCTCGAACAATTCAGGGAGATCGGATTTGCTGTTCCAACACAAACCACAGATGCTCGATTGGATTGATGTCTGGGGAATTTGGAATACCTGGAAGTCTTCCTCCTGTTCCGGCCACCATTCTTGAACAATTTAGGGGAGATCGGATTTGCTGTTCCAACACAAACCACAGATGCTCGATTGGATTGATGTCTGGGGAATTTGGAATACCTGGAAGTCTTCCTCCTGTTCCGGCCACCATTCCTGAACAATTTGGGGAGATCGGATTTGCTGTTCCAACACAAACCACAGATGCTCGATTGGATTGATGTCTGGGGAATTTGGAATACCTGGAAGTCTTCTTCCTGTTCCGGCCACCATTCTTGAACAATTCGGGGAGATCAGATTTGCTGTTCCAACACAAACCACAGATGCTCGATTGGATTGATGTCTGGGGAATTTGGAATACCTGGAAGTCTTCCTCGTGTTCCGGCCACCATTCTTGAACATTTCGGGCAGATCGGATTTGCTGTTCCAACACAAACCACAGATGCTCGATTGGATTGATGTCTGGGGAATTTGGAATACCTGGAAGTCTTCCTCCTGTTCCGACCACCATTCGCGAACAATTCGGGGAGATCGGATTTGCTGTTCCAACACAAACCACACATGCTCGATTGGATTGATATCTGGGAAATTTGGAATACCTGGAAGTCTTCCTCATGTTCCGCGAACCATTCTTGAACAATTCAGGCAGATCGGATTTGCTGTTCCAACACAAACCACAGATGCTCGATTGGATTGATGTCTGGGGAATTTGGAATACCTGGAAATCTTCCTCTTGTTCCGACCACCATTCTCGAACAATTCGGGGAGATCAGATTTGCTGTTCCAACACGAACCACAGATGCTCGATTGGGTTGATGTCTGGGGAATTTGGAATACCTGGAAGACTTCCTCATATTCGCGAACCATTCTTGAACAATTCGGGGAGATCGGATTTGCTGTTCCAACACAAACCACACATGCTCGATTGGACTGATGTCTGGGGAATTTGGAATACGTGGAAGTCTTCCTCATGTTCCGCGAACCATTCGAGAACAATTAAGGCAAATCGGATTTTCTGGTCCAACACAAACCACAGATGCTCGATTGGCTTGATGTCTGGGGAATCTATAATACGTGGACGTCTTCCTCATGTTCCGCGAACCATTCGCGAACAATTCAGGCAGATCAGATTTGCTGTTCCAACACGAACCACAGACGCTCGATTGGATTGATGTCTGGGGAATTTGGAATACCTGGAAGTCTTCCTCATATTCCGCGATCCATTCGCGAACAATTCAGGCAGATCAGATTTGCTGTTCTAACACAAACCACAGATGCTCGATTGGATTAATGTCTGGGGAATTTAGAATACCTGGAAGTCTTCCTCATATTCCGCGAACCATTCGCGATTAATTCAGGCAGATCAGATTTACTGTATGAACACAAACCACAGATGCTCGATGGGATTGATGTCTGGTAAATTTGGAATACCTGGAAGTCTACCTCATGTTCCGCAAACCATTCACGAACAATTCGGGCAGATGGGATTTGCTATTCCAACACAAACCACACATGCTCGATTGGACTGATGTCTGGGGTATTTGGAATACGTGGAAGTCTTCCTCATGTTCCGCGAACCATTCGCAAACAATTAAGGCAAATCGGATTTTCTGTTCCAACACAAACCACAGATGCTCGATTGGCTTGATGTCTGTGGAATCTATAATACCTGGACGTCTTCCTCATGTTCCGCGAACCGTTCGTGAACAATTCAGGCAGATCAGATTTGCTGTTCCAAGACAAACCACAGATGCTCGATTGGATTGATGTCTGGGGAATTTGGAATACCTGGAAGTCTTTCTCATGTTCCGCGAACCATTCTCGAACAATCCGGGCAGATCAGATTTGCTGTTCCAACACGAACCTTTGATGCTCGATTGGATTGATGTCTGGGGAATTTTGAATACCTGGAAGTCTTCCTCATATTCCGCAAACCATTTGCGAACAATTCAGGCAGATCAGATTTACTGTTTGAACACAAACCACAGATGCTCGATTGGATTGATGTCTGGGGAATTTGGAATACCTGGAAGTCTTCCTCATATTCCGCGAACCATTCTGGAACAATTCAGGCAGATCAGATTTGCTGTTCCAACACAAACCACACATGCTCGATTGGATTGATGTCTGGGGAATTTGGAATACCTAGAAGTCTTCCTCCTGCTCCAGCCACCATTCTCGAACAATTCGGGGAGATCGGATTTGCTGTTCCAACACAAACCACACATGCTCGATTGGATTGATATCTGGGAAATTTGGAATACCTGGAAGTCTTTTTCATGTTCCGCAAACCATTCGAGAACAATTCGAGCAGATCGGATTTGCTGTTCCAACACAAACCACAGATGTTCGATTGGATTGATGGTGGAGAATTTGGAATACCTGCAAGTCTTACGCATGTTCCGGCCACCATTCTCGAACAATTCGGGGAGATCGGATTTGCTGTTCCAACACAAACCACACATGCTTGATTGGACTGATATCTGTTAAATTTGGAATACCTGGAAGTCTTCCTCATGTTCCGCGAACCATTTTCGAACAATTCGGTCAGATCGGATTTGCTGTCCCAACACAAACCACACATGGTCGAGTGGATTGATGTCTGGGGAATTTGGAATTCCTGTAAGTCTTTCTCTTGTTCCGTGAACCAATCTCGAACAATGCGAGGAGATCGGATTTGCTGTACCAACACAAACCACACATGCTCGATTGGATTGATGTCTGGGGAATTTGGAATACCTGGAAGTCTTCCTCATGTTCCGCAAACCATTCACGAACAATTCGGGCAGGTGGGATTTGCTATTCCAACACAAACCGCGCATGCTCGATTGGACTGATGTCTGGGGAATTTGGAATACGTGGATGTCTTCCTCATGTTCCGCAAACTATTCTCGAACAATTCGGTCAGATCGGATTTGCTGTCCCAACACAAACCACAGATGCTCGATTGGATTGATGTCTTGGGAATCTATAATCCCTGGACGTCTGCCTCATGTTCCACGAACCGTTCGCGAACAATTCAGGCAGATCAGATTTGCTGTTCCAAGACAAACCACAGATGCTCGATTGGACTGATGTCTGGGGAATTTGGAATACGTGGATGTCTTCCTCATGTTCCGCAAACCATTCTCGAACAATTCGGTCAGATCGGATTTGCTGTCCCAACACAAACCACACATGCTCGATTGGATTGATGTCTTGGGAATCTATAATACCTGGACGTCTGCCTCATGTTCCACGAACCGTTCACGAACAATTCAGGCAGATCAGATTTGCTGTTCCAAGACAAACCACAGATGCTCGATTGGATTGATGTCTGGGGAATTTGGAATACCTGGAAGTCTTCCTCGTGTTCCGCGAACCATTCGGAAACAAATCGTGCAGATCGGATTTGCTGTTTCATCACAAACCACAGATTGGATTAACATCCAGGGAATCCGGAGTCCAGGGCAATACCTTAAGCTTTTCCTCATGTTCCGCCAACCATTCTCGATCAGTTTGTGCCGTGTGGCATGAGGCATTATTGCGCTAAAAGTGTTGAAAAGTTAAGTAATATGTACGTCTCACAGCAGTTGCAAACGTTGTTTCCACGTGGGGAGAAAATGTTTATTATTTCAGTTATCTGCTTTTTTCTTGGCGAGGTATCACGTTTTTAGTCCCTGGCAAATACCTGGCTTGAGAAATGCAACTCGCTTCTTTTCACAGGCATTTACAAAGCTTGTGTCGACTCTTCTGTTATGATGGTAATATTTTTTCTGTTGCGATGTTTCTCGCAAGTGATGCATGTGTTTTGTTCTCCAATATTCCATGTCGAAACTCCATTCATTTTTTTATTCCGCGTGTGTTGTGCTCATATGCCTATAAAATTATATTCATAAGTGCTCCGTGATCTTTGACTTCAAATATTGGATTACACTCATTATCATAAAAACCCGCGCATCAAGAAGGAGGCGTTGGATTGAAATGAGATTTTAGTAGTGAGATGGTACATACGAAGGACAGAAGTGATTAAAATATCACAGCAGCAGGACGATTTCCCGCGGACATGCGGTACACATTCCGGTCAGCGTTAGTACCGCGTTGGACGGCCTCGTGCTAGGATATATGCGGTGGTATGGTCCGGCATGGAGTCAAAGTGACGCCGTATGTTATCCTGGGACAGATTGGCCCACACGGCTTGCAACTGACGCTCTAAATCACGAACACTGGGATATGGAGAAATCTGGCGTCCCACTTGGTCCCACACGTGCTCGATGAGCGAGAGATTAGGCGATCTGGAAGGCTACGGAAGCTTCGAGGCATCCTGTAGACAGTTCTGGAAAACCTTAGGCGTGTGCGGACGGGCGTTATCCTGTTGGAAAATGGCTTCGGGCCGACCCGCCAGGAAAGGCAGCACATGGGACCGATGGATCTCTGGTACGTAGCACCAAGCTTTCAACGTCCCTCGGATTACTGCGAGGGTAGTTAAGCTGCCATATGCGATGGTCCCCAGATCATCACGCCTGCAGTTCGGGATGTTTGCCACTGTACAGCGAGGTGGGGATTGTAGCGCTCACCTGCGGCCTTCCTCACTCTGACACGGTGGTCGTCCGTTCCCATACAGAAGCGGGACTCGTCGCCGAACATTACACGTCGCAAGTCCGTAGCTTTCCACGTTGCTCTCTGCTTACACCACGGCAATAGACATCGACGATGGTCAGGTGTTAATGGCAGGAAACGTAAGGGCCATCGAGAGTGCAGATTCGCCTCTGCCAGGCATCTGTAATTGGTTTTGGCGGAAACAGGAGTCCCCTGTACAGCCGCCACATGTCTTTGGATATTTAACAAGGACGTCGTTGCATCTGTGCGTGCCGCTCTCACGATACCATGGTCCTGTCTGCTTGTATTGTGTCTGGGTCGTCCAGAGACAGTCCACTATGTCTTGGTGCCTTCCCGTGTCCATTACTCCCAACGAGATTGCACTGTACTGTCCGACAGGCCTTAATGGCGGCAGATTCGGCGCGCCGGTTACCGTGCCTCTCTCATCCCGACGATATGGTCTCGTTCAAACTCCGTCAGTTGACCGCAAGCACATCTAAGGCGGCTCTTCGGCGCTCAGGGATCTCACCTGACTTTTACCGTGCACTTCGACACGAATGTGGAGTCCCGTGCGCTGCGCCTTATAAACTCCAAGGATTACGATTGCAGCGCAGGTCGTGGACATACGGAATCGCACAAAACTTTAATCATTTGCAAGTCTGCGCTCATCGTAGCTCTTCGCCGAGTTTCGCGTCAATCGCACGATTTTGGGGGGGGGGGGGCTCGAATTTTTATGACAGTGAGTGTATTTTACATTTTTACTTGCATACAATGATTTCCGAGGTATCAAGCCGTCCACTGGAGCATAGCGCTATAAGAAAGACATCACTCTTTCCACGTTTTATCAACACACAGCAACCCAAAAATTGTTATTCGGTCACCGCTGGGGATCCGAATTCCAGATCTCTCGATATCTAGCCGAGCGCGTTAGCCTTATACCACGGTGGCGAACACTCCACGGCGCCATGTGTGTTTTTCAGTCCGCTTCTGACATCATAAATCCGTAAGATGGGCTCAGCTACTGAGACGTCTCCATCTGGTGGGCATTAACGGCACTGGCTATATATTAATTATAGCAGTTAAATCCAAAGGGCGAGATCCATAGTAAAAATCATCCAAATACGTGGCGTCAATGAATAAACAAAGACATCGCTAGCAATTTTTCGGATGCTATGTGTTGCTAAAACGTGGAAAGAACGATGTCTTTGTTTATTCACTGACGCCACGTATTTGGAGGGTTTTCACTTTTCATATCATACTAATACATCAGAAAGAAGGCACTACAAGTGGGGAATACCGTTGCGGTGAAAGGATGTACATGGTCTGCAATATGTTTAGGTAGGTGGTAGACGTCATAGTTTTGTGCACATGATTGACTGGGACCCAGAGTTTCCCAGCAGAACATTATCCAAAGTATTACACTTCCTCCACTGGCTTGGTTTCGTTCCCGGTGCTAACACTTTCTTAAGAAACGACGCACATATACCCGGCCGTTCACACGATGCAACAGGAAACGACATTCATCTGACCAGACGACCTTCTTCCAATCATTCAAGGTCCAGGTTTGATGCTCCCATGCCCATTGTATGCGCTTTCGATGGTGAAACAAGGTTAGCATGGGTTATATCACTGTCAATGCTCTAGCTGATCTAATCGCTAAGTTTCAAGTAGAAGATGCTTTTCTTTATTTATATCCCTCAGCTCGATCCTATACCTGGAGATCAATTGTTCGCACTTTATCTTACACAGTTCGACTCGATCGATTTTATGGTACCCTAAATCTCCTTCCGAATGTACGTGGCGTTGAACATAACCCAGCAGTATCTTCTGATCACAGTAGTGTGACTTTGTGCGTTCAACATGGCTTGCATTCTCGTTCATTCTACAAAGTCTGAACTTTTGATGTTGAGTTACTCACTGAATCTGAGTGCTGTCACAACATTCATCTCCTCATCAGCAGTTACTCAACTCCCGCCATTTGAGTGTCCGCTTCGCAACTGGCTAGCGACTAAGTCGCAACTCATTCTGTATACTAAAGAGTATTCATTTGAAAAACGCACTTGCCTGTTGATGAACATTGATTCTCTGCAGAACATTCTCTCTGTTATCGATCTTTCATCTCCAATGTTTCCTGCCTACAAGGCTGAGTTGCACGTTCAACTTGAACCACCCACACGTCAAGCTATTCTTAGGCTTAAGATGATTCCGGTCAGCTCTCATCTCAAATGGTATGAATACTTTACTCGTTTGGAACATTCGCACCGCACGGCTTCCCACTTACGTCACCTTCGCCTTCCTACTGGAGTTGTTACTGCTTATATATCTAGTTTTTGTTCTCATACTCCTAAATACTTTACCTCCAGATTTGCTGCTTGTACGCCAAATCCTGCCAGCCAGTCTATTGCACTAGAAAATTTACCTCGCCTTCCTCATCATCTAACGGAGCCGCTTCTTCATCCGATTTCATTCCAAGAGATTACTACTGCTCTGGTTCAATTGAATTCACGCGCCTCACCAGGTCCTGATGGCCTTCCAGTAAGTTTTTATCGCACCTTCTCTTCCTATCTTCTTCCTTTTCTTGTCACTTTTTTTAAAGCTGCTTTTCACTCTATTTCTTTGCCGTTCGAATTTACTCTTGCTCACATTCTTCTTCTTCCTAAGAAAAGCAGCCTTTTGGACTTGGACAACTGGCGTCCCATTAGTCTACTAAACGTCGATTATAAACTGTATACTAAAATTCTGTCGTTTCGTCTAAACCCCATCCTCGCATCCCTCATCTGCCCAGATCAATCCCATACCATTCCAGGCCGAAGCATCCTCTCCAATATTAACACCCTCCGTGACCTTAATCACCTTTCCCACCTTACCCAGGAACCTCTCGCTTTCCTTAACCTTGACCAGAAGCAGGCCTTTGATAACGTAAGTCATCGCTGACTTGCTTCTGTCTTCACCACATTCGGCCTCTTTTCTGTTTTTTCTTCTGCATTTTTGCTCTTTACCGAGACGCCATTGGCGTGCACGAACGGCTTCTTTCCTTACAGCTCCTATTCCGTTTCTCAAGGGCGTCCGCCAAGGATTTCCGCTATCTGCGCAACTCTTTGTTTTGGCATTTGAACCTTCCTCTGCTTTGTGCGATTTCATTTCAACTCTAGTTCAGCCCCGATGATGGCCAGCTCCAGACATCTCTCCATCCATCTTACAGCATACGCTGATGATGTCACAGTGTTTATCCTAGATGATACACAATTCTCTAGCCTCCGGTCTCTATACAACATCTATGCTGATGCTTCTGGCGCTCGACTGAACGTATCAAAAAGCACAGAACTTTGGTGTGGTGCGTGGAAATCACGAACTGATTCTCCCTTGGAGGGGAGGGGGCATGGTCCTCGGATGCCCCAAAACATCTTGGAGTGTATATTGTAAACTCTACCATATGTTCCATTGCAACATGGAGGCCTCTCGTCAAGCTATTCGCCCGTACTGAACACGCTTCCAATTCTGTTCATCTTACAGAGAACGAGCCATCATCGCAAACACTCGTATCCTCCCATTGGTAACGCATGCCTTGCTGACCCGCCCTCCCCCTGCATACATGTGCAAGCAGCTACATTCTCCGCCATGCTTAAAGTAATTTTGTCTTCCACACATTGGATTGGTTCATCTGCTCTAACACTACCTCCGGCATTCGGTGGACTTGATCTCATCAGCGTCGAATATCGTTATCAAGCTTCCCGTATTATCAACTTCCTGTGGTCTGTGTTTAGCGCTGCACCATCTACAACTCGCCTTCTTTTAGATGTACTAACTTCTCATCTCATTTTCCATCTTTTCTTCAAGATGGATTACCTTCCCTCTCCCCCTATCCGATTTCCTCCAGTCCACCACGACGCCTTTCGCTTTCCTTCGTGCTCTTCCTCACTCGCGCCAACCCCCACTTACTACGCTTGACCTTCTTTCTGAGCTACTCTTCTTTTCCCCCTGTCTTCATCCTCCTGCGTCGGCTTACTTTTACTTCCCAGCTTGGCTACACGCTGGTGTAGCATCTGTCTCGCAACTTGGCCATCCTAATTTATCCTGGAAGTCCATTTCTGAACTTTTTCCTTCCCAGCCGGCCTCTCCGGAACTCACTGATAACCTTCTTGCTCTCCAAACCGCTCTGTCTCCAACTAAAGATGGGGGCGTTGTGATCCTCGAAAGATCTCATGCGGTGTGTGTTCTATCAGTAAAGCTTAATTACATGTAGTGTATGTGTGCTACATACCCTGACGGAAAGAAAAATCCCAACACCACGAAAAGATAGTTGTAGAGGAATGAAATGGCGGCAATACATTTGTATAGGTGACATATTTAATCGATTAAGGTTTCAAGATCACAGCTTATTGTAAGCGCGAGAAGAGCCATTTTAAATGTGAAATGCTGGTACATTTATAACCAGTGTAACCGCCAGAATGTTGAATGCAAGCACACAAACGTTCATGCATTGTGTCGTACAGGTGCTGGATGTCAGTTTGTGGGATGGAGTACCATGCCTGTTGCACTTGGTCGGTCAATACAGGGACGGTTAAGGCTGGTTGGGGGTGACGCTGGAGTTGTCGTCCAATGATGTCCCATATGTGCTCGATTGGTGAAAGATCTGGTGATCTAGCAGGCCACGGCAACATGTCGACACTCTGTAGAGCATGTTGGGTTACAACAGCGGTATGCGGGCCAGCTTTATCCTGTTGGAAAACACCCCCTGGAATGCTGTTCATGAATGGCACCACAACAGGTTGAATCACCAGACCGACGTACAACTGTGCCGCCAGGGTGCGTAGGATAACCCCGAGAGTGCTCCTGCTGTCAAAGGAAATTGCTCCCCAAACCATAACTCCAGGTGTAGGTCCAGTGTTCTCGGCCGCAGACAGGTTGGTTGCAGGCGCTCACCTGGCCTCCTTCTAACCAACGCACGGCCATCACTGGCACTCAGGCAGAACCGGCTTTCATCAGAAAACACAACAGATATCCACTCCGTCCTCCAATGAGCTCTAGCTTGACACCACTGACGTCGCAAATGGCAGTGGTTTGGAGAATGTGGAATGCACGCTACAGGGCGTCTAGCTCGCAGCTGTACTTCAAGTAACCGATTTGCAACGGTTCGTTGTGTCACTGTGGTGGCAACTGCAGTGACACATTTGTATGAGAGGGAAGACGGCCGTACACGGCGGTCTTCCCTCTCAGTAGTGCCACGTGGCCGGCCGGAACCCGGTGTTATTGAGGCAGTTCCTTCCCTCGACCACCGCTGCCAACAATCATGCACATTGGCTACATTCCTGCCAAGTCGTTCTGCAATATTGCGGAACGAAAATCCACCTTCTCGTAGCCTTATTACTCGACCTCGTTCAAACTCCGTGAGCTGTTGATAATGGCTTCTTCGTCTTCTTAAAAACATTCTTGACTAACATCAACACACTACGTGGAATCTCAACGATAACTAACGCTCACGAACGTTACAGCGCGTATTTACAGCAAACCTGCTTTGCATGTTCCGAGGGGCGCTACTAGCGCCACACGTATGCGCCGAGCGCGAAATTTTCATAGACGTCATCTTACAGATGTACTCTCACCGCCTACTAACTGTTGTTTATCTATTACAACCCCTTCTTGGTGTTGGGATGTTTTTTCCGTAAGTGTATATGTTTTATCGTGTTTAGTCGATATTTTCACTTTCAACGTTTTTAACACGAATCATCCTTCATCAAGTTTATGTTTCGCTTTTAATGTGGTGCCTATTTTTATGATATCATGATGTGGACCATTAGAACGTTTTACATCCGTACGTCATAGCCTGGCAATTCAGCACGCCCATCTCAATTTCCTTTTGAATTGTAGGGACTTAAAAGTCGTACCTAAATTTTTGGCTCTAAATTGTCACCCATATTCTCATGGTGACACTGCTGTTTTGCGAAATACATAATCCAGACGACTTACCTGTGCAATCAGAATGAAGAGGTATTTCATCGATTGTTTATTCAGACGTATCTATGATGCTTATTTATTTCTTAATAAAAAAGAAAGAAATTATGGACATAACATTTATTTTGTCTACTTCGGCTACTGCAACCGAGGTTACTAAGTTACAGGAAGTCCATATTCATAAGATGAGACTACTTGCCGCACGGACTGTAACACTTAAGAAATCTGCTAATCACTATACTCCTAGAGGTGTATTTCAGTAACTTCTCAATAAACCACCGTATCTGAATCTTAGTTCTGTTACGTTGAGTGCCTGCCAAACCAGGGCACTCCAAAGTGGTTCTAAGTTTGCGTACCCAGAACTTGCACCGAACCTTTTTTCTGTCGTGTCTCAGATCGAAACCATGATTCATGGGGTCCCTCCTGAAGAACAGGATCCAATACGTTACAGAATGGCCAGTGCTCTTTGCTCTCGGGAACGACATTTCGACCGACAACTTAACAATACATTCAATTCTGCGCGCAAGGCATTAAAGGAACTTCGTGACAACCCACAGCTAGCTATAATTTTGGCGGACAAGTCGAATCAGATTATTATTTTAGACAAGACGGAGTATTACCAGAAAATGTGTACAGCAATTTCCAAGATCAATATTGTTATCGTCCAGACTGATCCCACCCAGGCTCCTATATCAGCCTTGGCTCGTATGAAAACCCTTGCAAGCCTCCCTTCGTCTATGTTTCAACTTTGTCTCCTCCGTCTGGCTCCAGAACTCGTGAATTATTTGTACAACTTAAGTTGCATAAACCAGATCTACCTTTAAGGCCTCTTGTTTCTACACTGCTGGCCATCGAAAATGCAACACCAAGAAGGAAGCATCCGATTGGCCTGAGATTCGCAGCATGCGTCGTCTGCGAGATGATATGCAAACGATTAGCATTGCAGGGCATATGCAAATCATGTGCGCCCGGCATGTCACCAAGAAGCACTATAAGAAGGGTGCACAGAAGGTGAGGTTTAAGTAGTGGAAGTGTGTTGTGCTGCCGGACCTGTGAGTGGGAAGCTTCCTGAAGCCTCGTCGCAGAATACGGCAGTCATTCCAGCACGTTTCGGAGTTCGACAGAGGAAGAATAGTGGCTTATCGCGACAGTGGTTTATCGTACCGAGACATCGGCGCCCGTGTGGGACGACATCCAGGTACAGTGAGACGAGTATGGATTCGGTGGGTGCAGGAGGAACGGACGGACCGACGTGAGAGATAGCCGCAGCCGCGGCACACCACCGAACGAGAGGACCGGCCTGTTCTGCGGCGGGCATTGACGGGTCGCACCGCCACATCACGAACGTAAGCGCAGGAATGTGGGTGTGTTGCGCAACAAACTGTGTCAGCACGTACCGTTCGACGTCGTCTGCAGAAGCGGAGACTTGTCGCACGGCGTCCATTGCTCCGATTACCATTGACGTTACACCACCGGCGAGTGCGGTGGCAGTGGGCCGTTGAACGCCGCACCTGGACTATGGAATGACACGACATTGTGTGACGTACCTTCCAGCAGGACGCACACGACATAAAGGCAGATAGGAATCAGAATAAACGTCTGCGTAGCTCAGTTGGTAGAGCGACTTGTTCCGGAATAAGCGGCCTCGGGTTCGAATCCCGGCGTAGACCAAAAATGACGGAGAAATTTACTTCGTTATAATGGCGCCCGAACTATCCGGATGACCCGGCCGTTCAAAATCTCGCATTGGTGGGATGTTATTTCCACACCGCGAGACAGGAAAAATCAGAGAATTCTTTCTCCAGCGCTTCGAAAAATAAAAATGTGTGATGTTGCATTCCACACAGCAGATTGACTGGGAGTTCTCAAGCGCACGTTCTACAGTGGATGGCTGCCTGCAACGATTCATGGTCACGGCTGACCCGTGGGCCATGCCCCGGGCCCTCTTTCCCGGGGGCGGGGGGAGATGTGACGTACCTGCCAGCAGGACGCACACGACATAAAGGCAGATAGGAATCAGAATAAACGTCTGCGTAGCTCAGTTGGTAGAGCGACTTGTTCCGGAATAAGCGGCCTCGGGTTCGAATCCCGGCGTAGACCAAAAATGACGGAGAAATTTACTTCGTTATAATTGTCTTCTCCGACGAATCTCACTTCTGCCTGCAACACGACGATAATCGTGTGGTGGCACTGCGGCGAGAGACTGTATGACGCCTGAATTATGCATCGGCATACCGGTCCGTCGCCTGGCGTTATGGTTTGGGGCGCAGTTGGATATGACAACCGCACCTCTCTGTTACGCATCTACGGTACACTCAAAAGCCACCGCACCATCTCCGATGTTTTGGAGCCTGTAGTCCTTCCTTACCTGCAGGACCTGCCAGCGGCCACGTTTAAGCATGACAATGCGCGCCCGCGCGTGGGATGCTTCGTGCAATAATTCTTCACGGCCCACCAGGTGTCACTGCTGCCGTGGCCCGCCTGTTCTCCCGATATGTCGCCCATCGAACACGTCTGGTCGCTGATCGGCAACCGAGTGGCCCGGCAAGCACCACCCGCGGATACGCCTGATGAACTGTGGCAACGTGTGGAAGCAGCCTGGACCGACATACCCTAAGCCCACATCCAAAACCTCTTTCGTTCGATGCCGCGGCGTGTAGCAGCTGTTATTGCCAGCCATGTGGGCCACACGAACTATTGATGTCTGCGTGTTCCGCAAGTCGCACGGGCCTGTAAGGTCAATCGTTTCATCTTTGTATCTGTTGTAATGTGTCCAGTAAATCTAGCTTTGCTATCTCGTGTCCTTCTTGGTGTTACATTTTGGGTGGCCAGCAGTGTAGTTCATGTGGTCCTACCCGCCCACTGGAATCAACCCTTGCAGCATATTTGAAACAATTGATTTCTAATCCCATGTATTCTGTTTCCAATTCATTTCAGGTCTTGACCAGGATCGGACCATTTCTTCAACCTGAGTCTAAGTTTTTGATGGCCTCTCTCTGAACGAAAAATCGTTATTACCCAGCATTCCTGTCACGTTTGTTCACGGAATTATTGAGTCCAAGCTGTTAGCAGCTGACGTTCCACTACTGGTGGTTCAAGCTGTACTTACAGCGTTGCGCCTTGTTTAGACGAGATCCTATTTTAAGTTAAATGACATTATCTACCGTCAGAAGCGTGGAGCCCCTATGGGCTCCCCCTCTCCCCATTCTTGCGGAGATGATATTGATGCAGTCTTTGGAGGAGGATATCTGATCCGTCGACCCTCAAACACCGTTATTATTTGTGAGATACGTGGATGATATTTTTTTGCTTTGGACACATTCTGTTTCAGGTCTCGTTTTATTTTTTCAGTATTGTTCCTCAAAAGTTTTGTCTATCAATTTCACCCTTGAAATTGAACAAAATCGGAGTTTACCTTTTTCGGATTTTATTTTGGAATGGACCCCCTCGAACCATCTGCAGTTTTCCGTTTTCAGAAAACCGTCTTCCAATGTTGAAGTTATACCCTTCTGGTCTTATCACCCGACTAATTATAAATTTGCGGCTATTCGGTTTTCATTACGTAGAGCATTTTTACACTCGTCCACCCCTAGATTACGACATTTGGAACTAGTCAAGATTAAACAAATTGCCTGTCATTATGGATACGAGTCCTCGGTGGTGGATCCCTTGCTCCGGCAAATTAAGAAGTCTAATGTTTCGACTCTTTCTAGAGACCTTTGTAAACCCCGTTTTGTGGGATCACTTCAGTTTGTTTTCAGGGTTATTAATGTACTAAAAAATAAGTGTAAACCATATAATATTGACTTTGGCTTCACGACTAGAAATATTTATGCCTTAATCAAGAAGGATCGAGACAGGGTGCCTCCACATACTAGATACGGCGTGTACACCATACCTCTACAAGCCGTTATTCCAGACACTGATGATACTGTATACATTGGTTTCACAAAAAGGAACTTGAGTACCACAGTCAGGGAGCATAAATATGATGTTCGTAATGGCAGGTTAACAACCGCCATGTCTCGTCCGGTTGCGACCGGTTCCTATACTCCAAAGTGGAATGAGGTATCCATTATAAACTCTCCAGGTAAGCTCTCACTGTTATTATTTATGGAGAGCCTATATATTGCATCATTCGGATCTCGTTGCTGTTATGATTATATCGCTAAAGTTATATCGAAACCATGGACTATTTTATTTAAACATTTTCATGATTTATATTAAAGGTACTGTGTAAATCCTTGATGGCGTTGCGATATTGCTGGTTTCTGACGATGGTGTAATATATATATATATATATATATATATATCTAGGTCTTACTTGTGAGTGTAACATCTGAAGATGGGGAAGTTATGATCCCCGAAAGATCTTATGTGGTGCGTTTTATCAGTAAAGCTTAATTACATGTAATGTATGTGTGCTACATATGTGTTTTATCGTGTTAAGTCGATATTTTATCTTTCACCACCCTATCCACTATGTACCCCTCCTTTGCCGGTCCCACTGGCATTCTTTCTGTTTCTTCTGCTTCTCTTCGTCTCCCTTTCTTCATCCCCGTTTCCGGTGACCTTCTTCCACTTCACGCTCTTTCCACTCGCTCTATTTACCGTTTTCTTCGCTCTGCTTCTAGTACTCCCTGTCCTATCACTTCTGTTCCATCATCTATTTTAACACGCGTATAGTCCGCAGTTGCTCATCCGCTGGCTCATCCACTTGAGAAGAATGTGCAATGGCGATTTCTCGATCAAAGATTGCCGGTCCCCATGACTCTGCACCGCCGAAACCTTGTTCCCTCGGTTGACTGCTCTTTTTGTTCGACTCCGGGTGATGTTCTTCATCTTAATTTATACTGCCCAGTACCTCTGCCAATGTTTCACTAGATTCACCCTAACTGCATATTCCTCTCCATACGATCTCACTTTGGAACATTACCGCATTTTACAACCCCTTTAATCTCCCTCCCAGCCTTTGCCGCTAGTGTGCACATATCTCTTCATGGCTGCCAAGTTTGTGATTTTTCCGCATCATGTCACTGGTCAAACACTTTCTGTGTCGTTATTCCCAAGCACACTCGTTACGCATTTCCACAACAGGGAGACAGAACGCCTCCAAATTGCCTGCTTGCAAGCTATACAGTCTTCCTCAGTACCGCAGTTATACAATACAAGGTCTCCGCGCCTTCCATGGTTCACCATTTCAGCGAATGACACCGTATCTCTTCTTCATTTATTGCCTTCTCACCTGTCTTTTCCGACGATTCTTGCCTGTACGCCCACTCCCTTGGATTTTTCAGTTGTCGCTCAAGTACGATGTCCTACTCAGCGTACTTGTTTCATACTGTACATACCACTGTCACCACGGTATTTTTGTACTCGTGTTTATCTCTCAATGTCTGTACATGAACTGATGCTTCTCAATGTATGCACCTGTGATGAGCTCTCTCCCGACTGGTCCAACCGCCAGTGACATCTCTGTGTTTGTTGTTGTTGTCACAGCTATGAACTCTTGTTAACAACTTAACACCTTCCATGTACTCCTGTGGTGTAACGGTCGTTATATCGTCCTATTTAACGTCATTGTTTTACTATTTCTGATTGTACATATCTTTGGTGCTCAGTTGTTATTGGACTTGTATTCACCATGCACTGTCAGTAATGAAACCAGCGCTATCAATTGCTTGCACCGGAATCAAACTCTCTCTTTACCTGGATGCTAGAGACTCACACCTAAGCTGTTCCTGGTACATGTTTTTCACTGCTCTTGATTTTGAAATGTTCACTGCCATTTCTCCTGAGCTATCGTTGTTATAGCAGCGCTTGATGCTATGTCAGCATCCCATTTTGTAAGTACTTTACGCTGTAAGTATCATATTCGTGTATTTTTAATTTCCGCCGCCAATCACACTACGTGTGTAGACGGCGGAACGATGTAACAGTATCTCATGTTTTTAAGTCACTAATAAAAGCGAATTTTGACTGGATGAAGGTCGCCCCAAGTTTCTTCCACAACTGTCTGCCTTGAGATACTCTCCTCCATGCTACTCCGGCATGCTTTCGTGCAGGAAAGTGGCTCAAGACAGACAGTTGAGGAAGGAACTTGGGGAGACCTTCATCCAGAAGTGGATTGATAATATTTGACAGTGACGATGATGATCTAACTTAGTTAACATGTATTTTCGTTCTGTTACTCTTTTTTCCTCACATGACCTTACTGCTGCTATTATGTGAATGCTCTTGGCTTGACTTATACCTAGAGAAATCGAAGTTAAGTCAAGTCTTTGCGAGGGCTTTTCTTTGATCTAAGTTAGATGTCCAGTGTTATATTCAATAGGCAGTATGTTAAGGCAAACAAAACATTAAGGTATTAAGAAGCTCAGTTGTTTCCCCAATTCCCAAACTCCATTGTTAAAGATTCCCACTCCTCTGGTCATTCACAGAATCCTCGTCTGGTCTCGAAATCCCCCGCCTCCTCTGTCGATATTCCTCTTTCAACCCATCCCCATCGTGAATTTTTGAATGAATATTAGTTACTTGTGTTTTAATTTCTTTAACCCTTTAACGACCATATTAACACTACTTACTATGAATATTAGTAAGTAGTGTTTTAATTTCTTTAACCCTTTAACGACCATAACGCCCAAAACGCCCTTACAAACGGCCATGGCCTCCGGAAACGCCTGTCTAGAGTGAATCAGATTTCCTACCCTACTTGTTATTTAAATTTTCTGAACTTATGAGAGATCAGCAGAAGTCACCCTTAGTCACTATTGTTGTTATTAAACAAAGAAGTGAAACAACAGACAGTTTCGGGAGTTATGGTATTTAGAGTGATACATGATTTATGAGTCATGGTCGTTAAAGGGTTAAAGTTATTAACAGGTGTTAATTCTGCAGGCAATGAATTCCTAAACTCTCTACCACAATATTTAGGACTTTCTTTAGTAGTTTGTGTTCTAGGTGTAGTAATTCTCAGTAGATCTTGATTTCGATTATTATATCGGTACGTAGCGGTATAAATTTTTATGAGCTCCTGTCCAAGGTTCATTTTAATTCGTTTATACATTATTTTGCCTAAGTTGAAGTTAAACAACTGCTTAATTGTTAGGATAATATATTTGTTCGAGTTGACTCTGAAATATCTAAACTTATTTTGCCCCAGTAAATTGTTATAATTTATGTTATGTATAAGATCTATCAATCGAATGCATTTATTTTGGAGAATTTGTAATTGATTTATATTAGTAAGCGTTGTTTGACCCCAGGATAGTAAAAAATAATCAAGATGTGGATGTATTAAAGTGTAATATAACAATTTTTGTGTTTTAACAAATAAGCTTGTTAGTATGTGACTAATTATTCCTATATTTCTAGAGATTTTTTTTTGGATAAAATTTCTATATGCAGATTTCATTTTGAGTCGTTGTGTAAAATAATATCCAGATAAGCAAGATTATAAACTAACTCAGTCTGAGTATTATTAAGGTGGCCGTCAAGTAATTTTGCTTCCTATACTTCCAATGGAAAAACTTCTGTACACATTTTCTTCACAATTAATGTGTTCCCAAGGATGAAAATTTGAACATCGATTAAAATAGCTTCATTTTATAACTTGGAATACTTAATATTTCCTAAAACATAACCATAATTATGCAATCTAAGATTTGTTTGTCTACTGACGTAAACAAATTACAGGTCGCGCCATCTTTTTTCTGGTTTCAACACCACCGCAGGATAAGTTATTGATTTTTAATATAATTATGGTTATGTTTTAGATAATATTAAGTATTCCAAGTTATAATATGAAGTTATTTTAATCGATGTTCAAATTTTCATCCTTGGGAACACACTAATTGTGAA
This sequence comes from Macrothele yani, assembly GCA_039090855.1. Classification (NCBI taxonomy): domain Eukaryota; kingdom Metazoa; phylum Arthropoda; class Arachnida; order Araneae; family Macrothelidae; genus Macrothele; species Macrothele yani. Next base: position 59,740,216 of record CM077018.1, on the reverse strand, counting down.
GGAAATATGTATAAAAGTTTTTCCATTGGAAGTATAGGAAGCAAAATTACTTGACATCCACCTTAAGAAAGAAGTTTAAATTAAGAGATTGGTTTGATTTTTTCCTTTTAAAAACGCAAAGTTTTAGATTTATCGAAATGGATTACTAATTCACTGGAAGACTTCCAGTTAGTGTACTTAAAAAGTTGAGTGTTAGATTGGGATATAATTTCACTGCTCACGAGAAAAGAAGTGCCGTATAATCAGCACAGAGAATGAGGTTTAAATTAGATTCAATATTAAAAATATCAGTAATGTGTACTAATAGTGGACTAAGCATGGATCCTTGTGGAACTCCTGATTTTATGGACGCAATACGTGAAACAAATTGATCAATTTGAGTATGTTGTGATCTATTGCAAAGGTAATGATGACAACGCTCGCCCGCGGGGCTCAGCTTGTCATTGATTTCTCGCAGAGCGAGAATATGCAGCGTACGGACTGGACAGCCAGATATCCAGACCTGCACGCTATCGAGTATACCTGGGATTCTCTGGGACGACACATAGCAGCTCGTCAGGCCCCTTCCAGATCACTTCGCGAGCTACACACCACCTTCATCGAGGAATGGAATTCTTCGGCTCCAGAGTTCAAGCTACAGATGGTCGGTTGAAAGTTTTGCAATATTTGCATAAACGCATGTGCTGCGGCGGGTACGTCACGTGCTTAAACTAGTTCAAGTCGTACACTGCAGTCAGTCGAAAGGGATATAAAGTGGTAGTCGTTGCTGTGAACAGCATTGCATGTCGTCATTCTGTCTGTAGTTGGGACACCTAAAGGATGAACAACCACAACCGGCTAATTAGGGAACTTTTGCTTTACGAGTTTGAACTGGGCCATACCTCTGCTCAAGCAACACGAAACATTTGTCATGCGAAAGGGGAAGGTTCTGTGAACTACAGCATCGCAACCAGTTGGTTCAAGAAATCTCGCTCAGGTGACAGAAACCTCGACGATCAGCCGAAGTCAGGCAGGCTGCGAACTGTGGATTCGGAGGCCGTGCACCAGGCCGTAGAGGCAAATCCGACAACCAGCACTCTGAAATTATCAAGCACAAGGTGATGCTCTGCGTATGGTGGAACGTAGAGGAGATAATCCATTATGAATTTGTTCCAGACGGTCGGACTATCAACGCCAACCTCTACTCTGAACATCTGGAGCGGATGTATGCGGTTTTGTAGGATAAGTAACCGGCACTGGCTAACAGAAAGCGCGCTCTCCTACAGCAGCAAAACTCCCGGACTCTAAAGCGCGAACGACCCGGTCAAAACTCCAGAAACTTGAAGGCATCGAACTGATGCCACACCCATCATATAGTCCGGAGCTTACCCCGTCGGATTATTACTTGTTGTAGTCCGTGGCCCACTTCCTTCGCGGGCGGCACTTCAACAACCAGGCGGAGGGGGCAGCTGGTGTGAAGGAGTTCTTCGTCTCGAAGGACAGGAACTGGTCCCGCTCTGGAATCGAAGAACTGGCAGACAGATAACTAAAGACGGTGCAACACGATGACCTATACTTTGAATGCTAGTCAGCTTTCGTCGTAAAGGTACGTATGAAGACATAAAGTGATTCAAATATTGCAAAACTTTTGACTCACCCTCTGTAGAATCGAAGAACTGGCGGACAGATGGCTAAAGACGGTGCAACACGATGGCCTATACCTTGAATGCTAGTCAGTTTTCGTCAAAAAGGTACGTATGAAGACATAATCCAAATATTGCAAAACTTTCGACTCACCCTGTGTACAACTTGGAGATGAGTACGTATCGTCGCTGTGAAAGTTGTCTGTCCGCACAAGGGGATCACATTTCTTATTAAGCCATTTTTAGGTTAGGTTCTTATATCCCACTTTGGTAATATTTCCGGATGTGGCGCCTATATACGCACAATGTGTGCATATTTGTCTGTTATAAAATGTTTATTATCTTTATGATGGTGTCTCTTTGCATGCTACACGTCTCTTCCTGCTGCAGCGTGTTTTCCTTTCTATCTCTGTGAATGTCTTCCGGATATTTATTTTGGACAGCAGTATAGTACTGACTGTCTCTTTGCCACAGTACAGGATCATGGAGAAAACTGATAGTTCCTAACCATCTGTAGGAGAGAGCCCAGAATCTCTGGTGAAAGCCTAGGGGAATTCTAGACACGTATGGACAACACACAGAGTCTAACGATAAGCTCGTGAATATTGGGAAGCTCAGTTTCTGTGCTTGCCAAAAATTCCATTGGTGCCAGTGCACCAATTTTCACAATATTTCTGTTTCCTGTTGGAAATAGAAACATTGGGCGCGTGCCAGCTGGCGCAGTGATCTAAGTATTGGTTTCTGACCGTTCGTCCGAGTGGACCCGGATTTGTGTCCCGGATGAGACATTGATGGTGGGTTTGTGTTACGACAGTGGTTCTCTCCCTTCCCTGGAATTAGTGGCCATAAATTAGGGACGTGAGACTGCTTGTAGCCCTTAGATTTTCTCACGGTGGTCGATAAACCCCGAAAAGTGACTGATATAATATCTAGAAGCATTGGGGTAGTTAGTAAGATTATGATAAATTTGTCCCCTAAAATAATAATACTTTTATACTACACACTAATACAAACACATATAAATTACTGTATACTGACATGGGGGCAAACATCACAATATAACTTAAAAAAAATACAGGTATTACAGAATAGATATATAAGATTAATAGACCTAAAAACTCTTAATTATTCTATACCTAATATTACCCAATAAATATAATATACTTACAATAAAACAATTATTTGACTATAATCTTGGTAAAATAATGTTCAGAAGAGTTAAAAATGATTTATACCATGACTTAATCTCATTAAATATTTTTTTTTTGATTGGAGGTTTAACGACCACCGTGAGCAACTCAATGGGCTATAAGCAGTCGCCCGTCCCTAATTTAGGGTCACTGGTTCCAGGGAAGGGAGAGAGCCAATGCCGTAAGACAAACACATCATCCATGCCTGACCGGGATTCGAACCCGGACCCCTTATGGCCGAATGATCAGAGGCCAACGCCTTAGACCACTGCGCCACCGGGGCGGCCATTATATACTCGTACTCATACCTATGAAACCAGGAATCGATCAACACTCAAACCTAATTTCCCTCGGACAGAAACAATTAAAATGAATATTTATTATTCGGGTCCAAAACTTTGGAACACCTTGCCTTATGACATAAAATCTATTAACAATTTTGACCTATTTAAAAAAAAAAAAAATTCAAGCAACACCTTATTAACAAGTCTCTCAATTAGTGCTGAGTTGACCTAATCTGGTCCCTGGATTGATTTCACGGCTTATGAATAGACCTTCCATCTACATACACTTATGTATTTATTTAATCTTTCCGTTATATTCAATGTGCCTTTGACTTGTCTTTTGTATTGTTATTTGTTGTTCGTGTGTCCTTTTTTACGCTTTCCAACCGTAGGTTGAAGAAGCGTATATGCTCCACCATTTTCCGTCCGTCTGTCTGTCGGCACGATAACTCACGTAAAAATGGTTCGATTTCGATGAAATTTTAGTATGTGGTAGGGGACCACCAGGGGACGAACCCTATTGAAAATGGGTGAAGTGGGGTGAAAGGTCACGCCATAAGAGCGGGATCCATTTCATTGCCTTTATGCGTCACAACATGCGTAAATATGGTTCGAATTCGATGAAATTTTAGTATGTGGTAAGGAACTACCTGGGCACGAACCCTATTGAAAATTGGCCAATTGGGGTCAAAGGTCAGGCAGGGCATAAGAGCGGGATTTATTCCATTGCCCTTATGCGTCATAACTTGCGTAAAAATGGTTCGATTTCGATGAAATTTTAGTATTTGGTAAGGAACCACCTGGGGACGAACCCTATTGAAAATGGGCGAAATGGGGTCAAAGGTCAGGGCATAAAAGTGGAATCCATTCCATTGCCTTTATGCGTCATAACATGCGCAAATATGGTTCGATTTCGATGAAATTTTAGTATGTGGTAGGGAGCCACTGGGGACGAACCTTATTGAAAATGGGCGAAATTGGGTCAAAGGTCAGGACACTGGAGTGGGATCCATTCCATTGCCCTTGTGCATCAGAACTTACCAAAAACTGTTTCGATTGCGACAAAACGTTAGAATGTTGTTCCGGAGGTATAGTGAACCGGTTCTGTTAAATATCAACGAAATGGGGTCAAAGGTCATTGCACAAAAGCAAGATTTATTCCACGGCCATTAGTCTCATAACTTGCGTAAAACTGCTTCTATTGCGACAAAACTTCAGTATGTTATTCTTCAGGTGTACTGAACCGGTTCTGTTGAATATCATCGAAATGGAGTCAAAGGTCAGGACACAGGAGCGAGATTTAATCCACAGCCATTATCCTCATAACTTGAGCAATAATTTCTGGTATGTTAGAAAGCGTATCATAATCAATGCATTGCATGATTTTACTAACTTGTTTTTTTTTAGTACTAGGGGTGGGAGGGCTATGTCAGGCCTTACGGCCTTTTCCCTCCTCCCCCTGGTTGCTACATTTTTTGTAATTGATTACATTGTTTGTATTTTGAATTGTAATATGTGGCAACTGAAAAATGAATAAATGAAAAAACAAAAAACGTTCAGGTGCATGTTACCTAACGACTCACATGAATGACGGCTGCTGTAAGAAGTTACCCACCCTCAAACTTAGATTTACAAATTCCAAAGAAGGCAATCAACGAGAATAAGAGGAGGAAAGCAATGCGCCTGTACTGAAATCAGTTGTTTCGTGGGTAGTGTAAAAAGGGTCTAAGTGAGGCAATAAGGAAGAAACGGTGTTCAGCACCTTCTGACGGGAGAAGGTGCTATAAATTTCTGTAACATGCATGTGCTATCCTGTGCCCATCTTGTTGATTTAATGCTCATTGCTGTAATTAATTGAAGTGATTTCTGACACAAAGTAAATAGATTATCAATTTTTAACGGAATTACATCATTTATTGTGGTACACAAGAATATATAGTGTATTTACAGTTATGTTCGTTACAATAAAATGTGGTGCCAATGGGGCAGAAAATATAATGCAAAACCACATCATTTGAATCAAAAAATTACATATACGACACATACAGCATGAATACGAGGATATGTCAAAGTGACAGCTCAGCTAAAGTAGCCACGGTGAGCTGCACGCTGCCTTTTGTTGTACCATTTGCATTTTAAAATTCGCGTGTATGTTCTTCTAAAATTGGCATTCCCAAGAGCGTAACAGAAGGGATTGATGGTGCTATTGATGTAGCAAAGGTAGTAAGAGATATTCCAGACCAAGGGTGGGATGCAATCGTCGTCTTTGCAATCAGCAAGCGTTTTCCAAAGAACCAAGACATTATACGGGGTCCAGGTAAAGATGAAAGCAAACAAAATAGCACTCAGTGTCTTGGCAGCCTTCATTTCTTGCTTTCTTTCTTGCTGCTTTCGTTTCCTCTTGGGAGCGCGGTGTTTCACAACTTGCTTGTGAACCAGCTTAGTGTTGAGGGGCAATCTAACATTATCCGCTGATTGGTCAGTCGGTTTCAAAAGCTTTTGACATCCGATTCCCTCTAAATTAGGGCAGACCCCAGGTTCCAATGTCTCAGAATCTTCAAGAGTTTCAATAGTATCCTCTTCCGAGTACTTTTCATCTTGGTCCGTGATCATCTTAATCGATGCTTGGCAATCTTCGTCATCGGTTGTGGAACTCTGTTTCTTTGGCAAACGAATGAGTATGGTATAAATTGACTCCGGTGGGGGTTTTGAGGGTGGTGGTGGTGGTGGTGGTGGGGGTGGGGTTGGTGATACAGACGGAAGAGTAGGGACTGGCTCTGATGGAGAAGGAGGAGACGATTTTACAGCTGACAACTCGGACGATGCGATGCCTTTCAATACTTGTGGTGGTGAAGATAAAACAGATGACGCTACACCTGAAGTTGCCTGGGATATAGTAGGTAAAGGTGCCCTTGAGGTGACATGCTTAGATTCTGAAAATTTGGGTTCCGTCTTTCTTAGACCATTTCTTTCTGTCATAGGTATAGCGCGATCATCTGCCTTCTGAGATGTTGAAGGAAGCGGAAGTGGTTGTTGGGTTGGATGTACCTGAACAAGATGGTCAACTCTGAAACTCATACTTGTCGTGCCGGAAAAAGACTGCATTGGTGTTTCCAGAGAACCCGGGGTTGTTGCTGGTGACCCATGACTGCTTTCATCATCATCAGGTAATTCAGGTTCAGCTCTGCACAAGGAAACCAGAGCTTCTGAAATCTTCCACTGTTTTGATTTCTTGGGCAAATATTTCAAAGTTTCGACGCATAAAGAAGTCGGAACATAAGTTGTTTCCAGCTTTTCTTCGACGATGTTTGGGTCATTTCTCAGTCGCTTGTTATTTTCAGGTTTGGGGAGCGCTTCCAGTTCCGGAGGGTCATCGCTGGAAGTGGATTTCCTACTGTCTTCCTTCTTTCCAGCTTGTAGGTGGGAGAGATCTTTTTGACGTTGCATTGTTTCACGCCATATTCTCCAGTAAAGACAAATCATGACCGTAACAGGAACGTAAAAGGCTGCTAAAGCAGTGCCAAACGTTACATACAGATTCGTCTCGAGAAATTGTATATAGCACTGATTCTTTTTCACGGTTCTTGCCCCTTCTATGTAAGGCCAGGAATAAATCCACGGAGGCCACAACAGAAGTGATATAATCCATGCAGATGCAATCATGATAGCAGCTCTCTTTGTGGTTCTCAGTGCTCTGTATGTCAGTGGCCTTGTTACTGAAAAATATCTGTCAAAACTTATGATCAAAAGATTAAGCACGGACGCATTACTGTTCAGATAATCAAATGCAAGCCATGTATCGCAGACAAAGTCACCTAAAGGCCAGTATCCCATTAAAAGGTACATCGTAAACAGAGGCATGGATATAAGTCCAATTGAAAAATCTGCCACAGCCAAACTTAGCAAAAAATAATTACTGATGGTCTGTAACTGCTTGTCCATTTTGAAGGAGATCATCACCATAATGTTTCCGACGACTGTCATGATACTAAGCATTCCTGCAATAATAGCAATTATTATCATATTATATATGTTGTACCCTTGATTGTAGACACTAGCAGTAGAAGTAATTCGTGAAGTCGAATTCGAGCCATCTGTTGGATCATAGGAATCATTGTACGACAAGGAAAGCAAGGCTTGCTTAGTAGAAACAGTACTTTCATCCGTTGTGCTGATAGTAGATGGCATCAAGAAAGACATGTTGACACCTCCTAATCTTGACCAAGGTGTTACCATTCCACTCATCCTATTAAACAATAGGACTTCAAATATGACCAGATACGATGAACTTCAAATTAATTATAGAATCTCCTTACTGCTTCTGAAGTGAAGATATAACTATGACGACGAAGTATCTGAAAAATAAAAAAACCGTTAAAACATTTTCTGAAAACGTCACTGTAAGTACAGGATATATAAAAAAATACAGTGCCCAGAAGTTTCTTTTTGTTCTGAAAAGTACTATGAAACAAGGAACTAACAAGAATGACATTCGAAGTGGCCAAACCCTTACTTTCTTTTACTTTAACGATTGCAAAGGTTTTAATCGATCTAAAAACGCAGTGCCGCCCCGGTGGCGCAGTGGTCTAAGGCGTTGGCCTCTGATCATTCGTCCGTAAGGGGTCCGGGTTCGAATCCCGGTCAGGCATGGGTGTTGTATTTGTCTTGCGGCACTGGCTCTCTCCCTTCCCTGGAACCAGTGACCCTAAATTAGGGACGGGCGACTGCTCATAGCCCATTTGAGTTGCTCACGGTGGTCGTTAAACCTCCAATCAATAAAAAAACCGCAGTACATCTTTAGTTGTTCAATTAACCGGCAAATTCGTCACCCCGGTGGCGCAGTGGTCTAAGCTATGGCCTCTGATCATTCGTCCGAAAGGGGTACGGGTTCAAATTCCGATGAGGCATGGATTTTGTGCTGTCTTATGGCACTGGCTCTCTCCCTTCCCTGGGAGCAGAGGCCCTAAATGATGATCATATGTAGAGGATTTTAGGAAGGGAGTGTCTGACCCCAGGTCTTAAAAAACCCTTAGAAATAGAAAGCTAGGAGATTTGGGCTAGAATGCTCGATAGGAAAGTCACACGGAAGCGAAAGGGAGAGGAAGACGCCCTTTATTTGTTACCGGGGGCCAGTATCCGGGGTTCAACGGCTTAACGTGCCCATCCGATGCACGGCGGATATTTAATGGATCGAGCGTTCGCACCCGCTGGGATCGAAACTGAGGTTCCTTCCGTGGCAGTCACGAACGTTGCCCACTAGGCCACCCGCGACCCATAGGCCGTAAATTAGGGGCTAGCGACTTCTTATACTCCATACAGTTGTTCACGATGGTCGTAACCCCCCCCCCCCCAAAAAAAAAGAAAGAGTGTCAGGGTGACTACTAGAAGACTGGGAGGTTTAACGACCACCATGAGCAACTCAATGGGCTGTAAGCAGTCGACCGTCCCTAATTTAGGGCCACTGGTTCCAGGGAAGAGAGAGGGCCAGTGTCATAAGACAAACACAACATCCATGCCTTACAGGAATTCGAACCCGCACTCCTTTAGGACGAATGACCAGACGCCATCGTTTAGACCACTACGCCACCGGCGACCTGGTAGCTTACATGTGTGGCAACTGCTTCACGCTGTCCGTTAAACTAAGTTTAACTAAACACACGTAGGAAAAGTCTATCATCATTCTCATTTTTGTGAACTCCACGTGTAATGGTTTTTGTACATTTTATAGGCAGAAATACAAAAAAACCTATTTAAGGTGATTCCACTAAATATCTCTGCCTTATGTTTCCACTGGTAAAACTTCTTTACATATTCTCTTCGCAATTAATGTATTCCCAAGGATGAAAATTTGCACATCGATAAAACGAACATTAAGTTATAGCATGGGATACTTAATACTTGCTAAAACATAACCATAAAAATATTAAAAGTCAATCAGTTTTCTTTGAGTAATATTCAGACGCGTTAATAGATGGCGCGACCTGTACATTGATGACGTTAGTAGACAAATGTTGGATTGCTTAATTATGGTTATGTTTCAGCAAGTATTAAGTATCCCATGCTATTACTTAAAGTTAGTTTTTTCGATGTGCAAATTTTAATCCTTTGGAATACATTATTGCGAAAAAAATATGTGAAGAAGTTTTACCATGGGAAACATGAGGCAGATTTTTAAGTGGAACCATCTTAAATTGTTTAGTTTCTCTGAGAAGGGAACTGCAATCGTCCTGAAGATGGTCTAAACAGAGAAGAAGGCAAATTCAGAAGTGGGCTAACTGAGCTTTTGCTCTGTTGTAAAACGTTGTATGGAGAGAAAAAATATCAGATTACTCATACTTCTGCCGTTTAGCAAAAATTATTTGCATAGCATACTGGTTTTCATAAATTAGGGAAAACGGAAAAATCACCATAACTAAGAAAAAAAAAACACATGATGAACTACAGTATCTACCATCAAGTAATTGGACACCCCTGAAATCGACGATATCTGTGGTCCTGATACACGTCACGGCCGCCGCCGTTAAATATCGTGTGGGAGACAACAACGCAACCAGTCGCATGCAAGATGCCACGCAGTTCAGAGCTCTCTGATTTCGAGAAAGGTGTAATCATCGGGTATCACAGAAATGGCCGATCCATACGTGACATATCCAGCGAGATGAAGTACCCAAAATCGACAGTGGCCTACGTGATTGGAGAGTTAAAGATTATTTTTTTGAGTGAAGGTTTAACGACCGCCGTGAGCAACTCAATGGGCTATAAGCAGTCGTCCGTCCCTAATTTCGGGTTACTGGTTTCAGGGAAGGGAGAGAGCCAGTGCCGTAAGGCAAACACAACATCCATGCCTCACCGGGATTCGAACCCTGACCCCGTTCAGACGAATGATCAGAGGCCATCGCTTAGACCACTGCGCCACCGGGGCGGCGAAAGTGGAAGATGAGAGGTAACTGTTGGAATGTGCCCCGACCCGCCAGACCCACAAAACTGAAAGTTAGAGACCAACGGGTGCTGGCCAGAGAAATTCGGAAGAACCGCACCAAATGGATGGGACACATCCGCGAAGTGTTTCAACAGGCATCCGGGTGTATTCTTTCGATGAATACCATCCGTAAGGAAGCCCATCTGCTCGGTTATCATGGACGTGCTGCCGCCCACAAGCCTTTGATCACCAAGTCCAATAGCGCTGCTGGGCTAACGTGGTGCAAAGAACGTCGACAGTGGACCGTTGAACAGTGGAAACAGGTTCTCTGGAGTGACGAATCAAGGTTCACCCTCTACCGTTCGGATGGCAGGGTCTGGGGGTGGCGTCTGCCTGGAGAACGACTCCTGCCGGAATGTTATGTGCCAACTGTGAAGTTCGGCGGCGGTGGAATTATGCTATGGGGGTGTTTCTCCATGTATGGCACGGGACCCATGGTCGTAATTCCTGGTAGACTCAACGCTGAGACCTACTGCACCATTTTGGATGACCATGCGCTTCCTACGTTGTGGCAGTTTTACGGGGTGGACCCATGCAACTTTCTGGATGACAATGCCACCTGTCATGTTGCGAAGTCCACCATGGCTCGGTATGGTAACAATGGGGTTAATCGAATGGACTGGCCTGCGCAGAGCCCGGACCTTAACCCTATCGAGCACCTCTGGGACGAGTTGGAGCGTCGACTTAAGGGGTGCACCCACCGTCCGAAATCGGTGAAGGAACTGACCTGTCTTCTCCAAGCCGAGTGGAAGAAAATACCGCTAGCCGTCGTACAACTCCTGGTTGAGAGTATGCCCCGGAGGGTAGCAGCTGTAATCGCCGCTCGTGGTGCCTACACTAACTATTGAAGGTGATTAAACTTCGTTTTTCTTTGCTATCACAGGTGTTGGTAGATAGTGTATTACGAATTTTGGTGAAAACCTGTACCACCCACCAAACTCACTTCAGTATCTTCTTTAATCCCATATCCATATGACTCTTCCCACCCACCGGCCTATAAATTAGCCCCCTTGCGATTGTTGATTAACCCTTTAACGGCCATGACTTGAAACTCATGTATCACTCTAAATACCATAACGCCCGAAACTGTCTGTTGTTTCACTTCTTTGTTTAATAACAACAATATGACTAAGGGTGACTTCTGCTTATCTCTTATAAGTTGAGAAAATTTGAAGAACAAGTAGGGTAGGAAATCTGACTCACTCTAGACAGGCGTTTTGGGAGGCTATGGCCGTTTGTATGGGCGTTTTGGGCGTTAAAGGGTTAATCGGGCATTTTCCCCAGTCGTCTTTTTTTTTTTTTTTTGATTGGCGTTTGAACGATCACCGTGATCAATTGAATGAGCTATAAGCAGTCAGGGTCACTGGTTCCAGGGAGGGAGCCAGTGCCATAAGTCAAACACAACATTCATGCCTCACCGGGATTCGAACCCCAACGCCTTTCTGACGAATGATCAGTTGCCATCGCTTAGACCACTGCGCCACAGGGGCAGCAACTCGTCTTCTATTGTATTGCGTCATGAAGAATTTAATAGAATTTACCAGTTGGCAAGGCATCATACTTGTGTCGTTTAGCATAGCTTTCCTCGGCATAAGGCCTCCAACCTAATTCGTTAGAAACTAAGAAGCATGACTACAACTTTACAACGAGATGTACGCAACGTTCGCTATGTAGGTTCAATGAACTTTTACCAGCCACTTGTGAACATTCTGAAGAGATTCTGCAGGAAGGAAGCGATGGGTTTCGGCATCAAGACAACCAATTTTTTTTTTTTTTTTTTTTTTTTTTTTATTGGAGGTTTAACGACCACCGTGAGCAACTCAATGGGCTATAAGCAGTCGCCCGTCCCTAATTTAGGGTCACTGGTTCCAGGGAAGGGAGAGAGCCAGTGCCGTAAGACAAACACAACATCCATGCCTCACCGGGATTCGAACCCGGACCCCTTTCGGACGAATGATCAGAGGCCAACGCCTTAGACCACTGCGCCACCGGGGCGGCCCAATTTTTTTTTTTTTTTTTTTTGACCTGATACGGAAAAACAGGTGTAACGTACCAGGAGATGTGACGTACCTGCCAGAAGGACGCACACGATATAAAGGCAGATAGGAATCAGAATAAACCGTCCGCGTAGCTCAATTGGTAGAGCAACTTATTCCGGAATGAGGGGACCCGGGTTCGAATCCTGGCGCGGATAAAAATGACGGAGAAATTTACTTCGTTATAATGGCGCCCGAACTATCCGGATGACCCGACCGTTCAAAATCTCGCATTGGTGTGATGTTCTTTCCACACCGCGAGATAGGAAAAATAAGAGAATCCCTTCTCCAGCACTTCGGAAAAAAAAAGTAAGGGGGAGATGATGTAACATACCAGGAGATGTGACGTACCTGCCAGAAGGACGCACACGACATAAAGGCAGATAGGAATCAGAATAAACCGTCCGCGTAGCTCAATTGGTAGAGTGACTTATTCCGGAATGAGGGGACCCGGGTTCGAATTCTGGCGCGGATAAAAATGACGGAGAAATTTACTTCGTTATACAGGGACTCTCTGCAATTAAAGAAACGCTGTGGGGTTTATTTAATACCACTCCGTTCTACCTTCCCGGAAGACAAGGACATTTGCTACATAGGATCCACTTTAAGAAATCTTGGATTACGTATGACGGAACATGAATACTCGCTTCGTTCCAGTACTATTTCAACATCATTAACCAGAACTCTCGCGAACGGAACATTTTACCCGGACTGGGATGAGGTCAGGATTCTTATATCTGCTAGCAATAAACAGACATTACTATTTACAGAGGCATTATACATTACGTATTTTTCTGAAGAGTGCTGCCATGTAGAAATGCCGAATAATGTGAACTCTATTTGGCAAGTACTACTGACACGGTTTAAAACTTTTAATGATTATGTACTACTTTTGTAAAATCCTCTGTTAATTATACTGTGCCGCACCGGTGGCGCAGTGGTCTAAGCGATGACCTCTGATCATTCGTCCGAACGGGGTCCGGGTTCGAATACCGGTGTGGCAGGGATGGTGTGTTTGTCTTACGGCACAGGCTCTCTCCCTTCCCTGGAACCAGTGACCCTAAATTTGTGACGGACGACTGCTTATAGCCCATTGAGTTGCTCACGGTGGTCGTTAAAACTCCACTAAGCCGCCCCGGTGGCGCAGTGGTCTAAGCGATGGCCTCTGATCATTCGTCCGAACGGGGTCTGAGTTCGAATCCCGGTGAGGCATGGATGTTGTGTTTGTCTTAAGGCACTGGCTCTCTCCCTTCCCTGGAACCAGTGACCCTAAATTAAGGACGGGCGACTGCTTATAGCCCATTGAGTTGCTCACGGTGGTCGTTAAACCTCCAATCGAAAAAAAAACTCCACTAAAAAAAATCATACTGTTACCTGGCAACTGTGACGTATATTCTAAATAACTTTCCTTTTTAGTTTCTTTCCCTATGTGAATCATGAGTTTCTTCTCAGTTATACTTCACTCGTAACGTGATATCTTTTCTCTTAAACGAATACTGTTGTCCACATAATTGAGGTTGAATTAACGTGACGTATGGCTGATTTGAGAAGAACGAGAGATAAAAACTACGAGTGAGCTGTTGCTGGTGGAGCGTTGTGAAAGGAGCGTTGTGAAAAGGGCGTTGTGTTAAGAGCTGTGTGGAGCTGTGTGGTGTGTTTAATGTTGATACCGTTTTGTTATGGAAGTGCTACAACCTGAATAAAGCATCTTTTCCGTAAGTTTGGCTTCTGTTGTTTACATGTTTCCTCTGGCCGTTAATGTTTAATTTAGGAACTATTTCATCTTATGGCTATGTTTTTAAAATAACGTAGAAGTACGAAAAGACTTCTACGTCATGCAACCTGAACTTGCCACGCTATGCATTGTGGGAATCGTGCGGAGATAACTATATAATACTGTACATGCACACTAGTGTTGCTGATAGAACCTGAAGATGCAGCCGTCTCGGCTGTGAAAGATCTTGCCTGTGTCTTTTAGCTGATTTTAATTGTAAACTAAATCTTTTTATCTCTGCAGTTTAACTCTGCTAAAGTGTCTGTGAATCTTGCTTCTGACAGCTATTGCTCCCACAATTTTTATTTGAATTACTCAGCACGTGATATTATTGATGTGACCTGTATCATATCGCACGTTAGGTAAAGACCTAAAAAAATTTCGTAAAAAAGATTTCATTCCGCCAAATAGGACTACATATGGAACTAGGTGAAAAATAAAGGGCCAAAACGAAAGAGCAAAGGCACCTCAACAATTAGTGTGGTTAACCCTCACAGCGATGTTTCATGCTTTTGATGATGGTGTCAAGGGCCGCCCCGGTGGCGCAGAGATCTTAGCGGTGGCTTCTTACCATTCGTACGAGATGGGTTCGGGTTCAAATCCCGGGGGGACAGGGATATTATATTTGTCTTACGACATTGGATCTCTCCCTTTTCTTGAACGAGTGACCTTAAATTAGGAACGGGAGACAGCTTAATAGCCCATCCAGTTGCTCATGGTTGTCGTTAAACCCACAACCAAAAAAGGATGGTGTCTAGGAGCTCAGTAGGTAGCAACGCCCATTTTTTGTATAAAGCTTGTCTAAGCTCAGGGGGTAACAGATTTCCCTAGAGCATCCCAGACATGCTCGATCGGACTAAGGTCGAGGTACCTTGCTGGCCAATACATACTTACAATCCACTATGTTCTCTTGAAGGTACTGTTCCACCAACTTCACTCGATGGGGGACGAGCGTTAGGGTTTTACAAGAGAAATGTGTCTTTATAGCGCCGAGAATTCATGGTTAATCTTGGAAACACATAGAGGTCTGTGCGGCCACACAACGAGCTGCCACTCCGAACCAGCACGCAACCACCGTGGGTATCTTTCACGGGTCATAGAGGGGTGGTAGCGAGCCCCTCATTTTCGCCAGAGCAGAGAACGCTCTGCAGAGAAAATCTGGATTCATCTGTGAAGAGTACTGACCTCCATTGGTTTCAGTCCAATGACGTGAAGTCTTTCCCAAATCAAACGTCCCCCCCACGTGATGGGGAGTACGGGACACGCAGAATACTGGTCGCCCAGCATAAAGGCCTTCTTTGTGAAGCCTTCTGCGTACAGTGGAAGCAGATACCAACGTTGCTGTAGAAACTGTAATGGTAGATCGCAGCTGTGTTGTGGTACCCAGTCTATTCCTCCTCGCAGTTAATTGGAGATATCGGTCATGTAGCCCTCGGTCTCACAAGCAGTCTTGCAACTTCCACCTGACTTTAGTCTGCTTCAAGTCTTTGGATAGCTCTTCACCTCAAATTATAAGTCAAATTATGTCTCGCAACCATTATCACAAATTGGCTATCTCAAAATCCTTTCTTTACACTCCGCAAACCATGTGCCGCACACCTTCGCAACATTCCCTTTCACGCTACAGATCATTTGCATAAACCGATGCCATCGCTACTCATTTGCATAGAAAATACTCCCCGACAGCCCATTACATCGATTCCACGAAACAACTGGAGTGGGCCAGCTCCTTTAGTTTTTCAATGTGAATATGGTCCCTTCACTCTCTCTCTAACTTCCACCCTCCTCTCATGCTTCAGGGCAGGCTATTAACTGCAACATTTATAAACCGAGCCACCCGCTCGCAGACGATCCTTTTTATTGTTCTGGTCTGCTGCACTTTGTTCTCTAGATGTGTGAAAAGCTTTTAAGTTGTCTTAAATGGCACGGGGGAAATGGGCTGGGAGAAACTTACTTCTGTGCACAAATCTGTGCCGTATTTTCCCCATTTGTACTATCAGGCAGCCGTTTTCAACACTTCTGTGACACTGATTATCTGGGCAGTCTGTCGTTGTTTTCCCTTAGCATATGCTCAGTTCAGTGTTGCTGATAAATACTCATCCATACTTATTATGGAGTTTAAGAAAGCGAAAGATTTTCGCGAAAAAATCGCTTCCGGAGAATATGTGCTTGTAGACAATGTAAAGTAGAACGATCGGACTCATAATTCTGGATATTTCGCGCTTTTCGAATTAACTCCTCTCTCTCCCTCCTTAACCCCAAGGATATTCCGGGTCCCGGTGGTAGGCAATGATAATTTGAAATCCCAGTTCTGAATTAACGTTTATTGTAATAGAATACGTGTAGCGATTAAGAAAACGAACACTCTTCAGGAGTCGAATGACCGAGTACACCAGGTGTCAAATTCGTGTTTTGGTAATTGTTGAAATTTTACGGGCCGCCCCGGGCCTTGGAAACAGGAGAAATATACGGGCCGGTTCGGGCTTTAATTAAAAAATTTGAAACGGGCCGGGTATGGGCCGTCCCGGGTTTTCCAAACTAAGGCCCGTGCAGACCTCTATGGTAAATGTGTCCGATGAGAACTGAACGTTATATAATGTTCAGTGCCGCACCCACGAAGGGGGCGGCGCCCTACCTGGGCTGACACAGCGGAAAATTACTGCGTCAAAATTTGAAACAAAAAGTCTTGATGCGCGATCTACAAATACTTGCTAATCATGTACCGTATAATTACAGCATACAATAATTATAAGAGAGTAGTTCTGTTAAGGTGGTTCCACATAAAATCTCTGCCGCCCCCGTGGCGCAGTGGGCTAAGCGATGGCATCTGATCATTCGTCCGAACGGGGTCCGGGTTTTTTTTTTTTTTTTTTTTATTGGAGGTTTAACGACCACCGTGAGCAACTCAATGGGCTATAAGCAGTCGCCCGTCCCTAATTTAGGGTCACTGGTTCCAGGGAAGGGAAAGAACCAGTGCCGTAAGACAAACACAACATCCATGACTGACCGGGATTCGAACCCGGACCCCGTTCGGACGAATGATCAGAGGCCATCGCTTAGACCACTGCGCCACCGGGGCGGCAGGTCCGGATTCGAATCCCGGTGAGACATGGATGTTGTGTTTGTCTTACGGCACTGACTCTCTCCCTTCCCTGGAACCAGTGACCCTAAATTAGGGACGGGCGACTGCTTATAGCCCATTGAGTTGCTCACGGTGGTCAAACCTCCAATCAAAAAAAAAATCTCTGCCTTATGTTTTCAACGGTAAAACTTCTTTACATATTTTCTTCGCAATTAATGTATTCCCAAGGGTGAAAATTTGCACATCGATAAAACTAGCTTTAAGTTATAGCATGGGATACTTAATACTTGCTAAAACATAACCATAATTATATTAAAAATCAATCATTTTTCTTTGAGTAATGTTCAGACCTGTTAATAGATGGCGCGACCTGTACACTAATGACATAAGTAGACAAACAAATTTTGGATTACCTAATTATAGTTATATTTTAGTAAGTATTAAATATCCCACGCTATAACTTAAAGTTAGTTTTATCGATGTGCAAATTTTCATCCTTGGGAATACATTAATTGCGAACAAAATATGTAAAAAAGTTTTAGCATTTGAAACATAAGGCAGATATTTTAGGTGGAACAAGCTTATGTCGATATCAAATCAACAGTAGACGAAGATTCGACCTTTCGAAAGAAACATATACATCGTTGCTACGTAGTGTAGACGTCGATTCTATATTGATACTACGCAGTTTAGTAATCGATCCTAGTATTGTTCTAATGTCGAACCTACGTTTACTTTACAATTTAGATTATGAAACATGAAAGCCGCCCCGGTGGCGCAGTGGTCTAAGGCGTTGGCCTCTGATCATTCGTCCGAAGGGGTCAGGGTTCGGATCCCGGTGAGGCATGGATGTTGTGTTTGTCTTACCGCACTGGCTCTCTCCCTTCCCTGGAACCAGTGACCCTAAATTAGGGACGGGCGACTGCTTATAGCCCATTGAGTTGCTCACGGTGGTCGTTAAACCTCAAAAAAAAAAAAAAATCAAGAAAACATGAAATTTTAAACTTTTAATCGTGGTATAAAACGTAAAATGCATTTGCATTTGTAATACGATTCTACGACGCTGTCTACGATTAAAATAAAATATAAAAATATTGTTTCAACATCCAAGTCTTTTCGGACGCATTCAAAAAGACATAATACTCAAAATGTTCACAGAATATTTGGTGATCTGTCGTCATCACGCTAGGGTTATCCCTAATTGGGATATGCGTACGTACAAGTAATATACCTGAAAAAGTAATTCTACTTAAATGAGCGGGACTCAACTTCTTACAAACATACTTAAGCCAAAAAAAAAAAAAAAAAAAAAATCCCCAACAACTTGTAACTTACCGGCGGAAAAGGAGACAGATAAGAACCTCATCTTACAACAGAAATGATACAACTGACCCCAGGATCCGAAAAGTATGTTTGGCGTAATGGTTGCAAAGGCGCATGCGCGCGATGCTTACAGATCGCATAAAAAGCATCGATTATGCGACCTAATGGAACTAAAGGGAAAGAAAAAACTGGGGAGAAAAGGGATAAACTGCGTAAAACCGTTTACACGTACTGTATGCTGATATTCAATATAAGGATTTTTCTTGACGTTCCGTCTCATCCATTTTACGTCGAAAACCATGCCTCGACGTAATATCGACCAGGTAACCAAAAATCGACGTCGATTCGACATTACTGTGCTATCGGGGCTCACACCGCATTACATTTCATGTCACGTGCCTATGTTTCGTGCACTTCGAACTCTTTTTTTTTCACAAATAATCGTGATTTTTCTTCATTTATGAAAATCAGTGAATGTTTTTTGAAATTCTGTCGTTTAGCACTTCTTTTTCCTACATGTTGAGTTTTTTTCTTTATTGGAGGTTTAACGACCACCGTAAGCAACTCAATGGGCAATAAGCAGTCGCCTGTCCCTAATTTAGGGTCACTGGTTCCAGGGAAGGGAGAGATCCAATGCCGTAAGACAAACACAGCATCCATGCCTCACCGGGATTCGAACCTGGACCCCTTTCGGACGAATGATCAAATGCCATCGCCTAGACCGCTGCGCCACCGGGGCGACCATGTCGAGTTGTTGCAGACGAAACAGCTGCTTTTAGTTAGTTCACAGGTTCTAGCTCTCCAAAGGGATGGTGACGTTCAGTAATACTATCACATGGCATAGGCCACGAGGACGGTAAACATCTGGTGTAAGAGTTGTGCGACTCATTTCGTGACTGTAATTATCCTAACCAAAACAACAGCGACATAGTGATTTAAAGAACGCAGTTGGCTTCATGCAGAGAATTAAAAAAATGTGGTTTATGAAAAACACGAAACGTAGAAAATTACCAGCCTCTTCTTAAAGTAGAATATTTAAACAAAAGGTGCGCTCAGACGGGAAACTGCGGATTTGCATCGCAAGCACGACATTTGTCTGGATGAGCAGGTGATCAAGCTGCAACAGTTAGTGACGTAATCTCATTTCTTCCGCCCAGGTGGCGCTGTGGTCTAAGCGCTGGCTTATGACCATATGTTCCAAAAGGGTCCGGGTTCGAATCCCGTGAGGCATGGATGTTGTGTTTGTCTTACGGCACTGATTCTCTCCCTTCCCTGGAACCAGCGGCCCTAAATTGGGGCCAGGTAATTGCTTATAGCCAATCGAGTTGCTCACGGTGGTTGTCAAAACTTCAATTAAAAAAAACAACCCGAGACCAAAACCATAACGGGACAGTTTCATTGTTTTTCAGAGAAAGAAAATAATGCTAAAAACAGAGAGAAATAAAAATGTCTTCCCCAAACCATTCTAAATCTTGTAGGAGTCAATGTTATTCACTGGGTAGCAGCACTTCGGAAAATTGATCAAATGGTAAGGAATAAAAAAAGAGGTAATATAGACATTACTGTGAAGCTTCTATAATCGGGTAACTTCGATAAAAGGTAAGGAAATAAATATTACTTGAACTTTGCACGTGATTTAGCTTCATTCGAACGCCTTATTTTATTTAATTGCTAACGATTTCAGCAGTTATCGGACTTTGAGCGAGGTCGTCTAGTCGGACTCCGCAAAGCCGGGTGGTCGTATCGTCGTATTGCGGAGCGAATTGGACAGGAAGTATCGGTGGTGGTACGATGGTGGCGTAGATGGTCCGGAGAACACTCCCACACGAGAAGACGTGGAACAGGGAGTCACAGACGGACTGATGAGCGGACCGATCGACGCATAAGAAGAGCGGCGTTGTCAAGCAGAGCACTCACTGCGACGCAAATCCGAGCTGCCGTTGCACCTAAGGTGACTGTGCGAACAATCCGCAACCGTCTACTGGATGCAGAACTACGTGCACGTGTGCCTCTGACTCCAGCCCACCGTCAGGAACGGCTACAGTGGTGTTGCCAACGTCTGCACTAAAGAACGCAATGGCGACCTGTCGTGTTCAGCGATGAAAGCAGATTCTGATTGGGAGCCTCAGATGGCCGTATGCATGTTCGCAGACGCACAGGGGAGCGTCTCCACCCTTCTTGCATCCGCCAGCGACACTCAGGGCCTACACCTGGTCTCCTGGTGTGGGGAGCGATCAGCTATCGCTCCCGTACACAACTAGTGCTTGTACCGGGTACGTTAAACAGCACCTTCTACATCAACAACATCATTCAGCCCGTTGTTGTGCCATATTTGTAAGGTCGGTCCATCGTGGTGTTTTCCAGCAAGATAACGCACGCCCACACACGGCACGTGCAACGCAGCATGCACTTCAGGGTGTGAGACAACTTCTATGGCCTGCACGTTCACCGGATTTGTCCCCCATTGAGCACGTGTGGGATTTTATGGGACAACGAATTATCCGGTGTCCACGGCCAGCCACGACCATCCCCGATTTACGCGTCCAGGTTGAGGATGCTTGGAACTCAATACCCCAGACTCCATGCCAGAATAACAGACTCCATGCCAGAATTGACGACAAACTCCATGCCAGAATTGCACAGTGTGACGCAGTTCATGGCGGTTCAACCTCGTACTAACCATGTTACATAAAAATTTTATTTTTCAGTTTACCAGAAAATACAGCTGTATTTTGCCACAATGTTTTGATCACGTTATCCTCTGTATTCCGTTATTATGCTGTATAAATTTCGTTGGTATCAGACGTCTCGTTCTTGGTGTTCTTTTTTCACTTTCCGGCAGTGTATCAAGAAGTTCTTTGTTTCGACAAAAAATAAGATGATCAAAACTTGTCTTCCTGTTAGCGGACGTTTGTTTAGCTGAAATATTTTAGATCAGCAAAGAAGACAATGCAAGTGCTCAGCTTGCGCTTCTAAGCAAGTTTAAACAAATAAAAGGGGAAAAGGATCCTTGTTTCTCTTGCGGATATCGATTTCTAATCCGAGGTCTTTTATGCACCATCAGACGATAGTATTTTGGTTAAATTTAGTACGAAAAAACCTGAGTAATCTTTTAATTGCTTCTGTAATTGATGCTGTTCTTTTAGATTTGGCACTAATACTCTGTTGCGTTTGGGTAAGATTAAGAAAACTTAAGCTTTTCTCTGCTTTTCATGTAAGTGACTACCGCAGATTTTTATACGATTGTACGATGTACGATTACGTCATTTACAGATTAACTTAAGCAGTATTCAGGCTGTCCCACTCGCTACCGAACCCGGCATTTCTTTAATAATATTAACACCAATGAAGATATTGCAACGACATTTGAACTCGGATTACCTCATTTCTTGCAGAAAGTGATGGCATCACAACATGTGCTGGAAGTGGCCACCAGTTGCGTCCAGACAACATTGAACCTGGCGCACCATATTGTGGAAAGTCCTTGCCAGTACGTCCGCCGACACTGCCGGAATTTCTTCGGTGATGTTTGCTTTTAAAGCATCTGTAGTTCGCGGTTTCATTTGCTAAACTCTCCATTTTAGATATCCCCATTAAAAGTAATCAAGAGGCATCGGATCGGGCGAGCGCGGTGGCCATAGACCCTTCGAAATGACGAAGTCGCCGAAAAAGGACTGAATTTCGACCATACTGGTGTCTGATATCAGTCCATCATGCTGGTAATATCCAATGCAGAGTTCGTCGTCGTCCAATTGATTTACAAAGGTGTTGAAGATTTCCATATATGCAGCTGTTGTGATGGTTGTATCGAAGAAGATGGGACCAATTATGCGGCGCCGGGTCATCCCACACCATTTTTTTTGTGAATGAAGGGGTCCTTCATGTATCGCGTTGGGATTTTCACTGGCCCAAATACCGGAATTTTGAGAATTCATGTATCCGGATAGTGTCGCCACACTTAGGAATGTGTCTGCCACTAAGTAGCACTCCGGCTGGCTCTCTGGCGGGCAGAGCCGGGTTTAATAGTGTCTGGAGGCAAATGGTGGCGATTTCCAGCACATGTTGTGACGTCATCACATTTCGTACGAAATGAGGTAAGTCCACTTCAAAGTTCGTCGCAATATCTTCATTGGTGTTAATATTATTAAATAAACGCTGTGTTCAGTAGCGAGGGGGACAAACTGTACTACGTCGATATGCACACAAATATTTTTAGGCCTTTCGCAAAGGCATATTATTGAAATCCGTTTTATTATTGTCTAGAATGCTTTTTCTTCAAACATTGACAAATCCTGCTTCATGATTCTTGCAGTGTCAGTTTTTGTTCACTCAAAAGACAAAAATGCTTATCTACAGATAAGATAGCCTATCCTGGAATTACTTTCAACCCCTTTATGGTACCAGTAGCATTTTCCTTTGCACCGGAGTTTGACGACCCCCGTGAGCTTTGATAAAGGCTGCAAACAGTAATCCGTAACTGATTTAGCGCCATTGGCTTCAGGGAAAGGGAACAACCAGGGACGTGAGACAAGCATACTACCTGTCCTATCCTACTTCTTTGACCACTCGGCCTCTGGTGTGACCAGCCGCATTTTTATTTCGATTGGAGGCTTAACGACCACAGTGAGCAACTCAATGGGCTATAAGCAGTCATCCGTCCCTAGTTTAGGGCCACTGTTTCCAGGGAAACTATAACAAGAAACGTAGGGAATCTGATTGAAGGTTGGGGATTTGGCTCTACAACAAGAAACGTAGAGAACTTGACTAGAAGGTTGGGGATTTGGCCTTACTTGAAACTACAACAAAAAACGTAGAGGACCTGATTTGAAGGTTGGGGATTTGGCCCTACATGAAACTACACTGGCGTGCAAAAATTAAGGACAATATGGTTTTTCGAATGTAACGTCGTGCAGAAGTGCTCCACATCGACTCAAATCATACCATAAGATCCCCAAGATGTAAGAATATGGGACAAGTGAGCAAAAACGTCCAAGCAAAGAATTAAAAGGATACAAAGACCCTTTATTGAAAAGGTAGCTTTGAGCACAACTGGACAGAAGACAGAAACGTCCATGTGACAGGCGGCTGCCAAGAAAATCCAGCCTTTAGTAGGGAATATGATCACCCCTGACTGCGTTGCAGGATTTACAACGTCTGTCCATGCTGAGGACGAGGTTGCCAAGGAGCTGTTGAGGCATCGCGGCCCATTCCTCTTGTAGCGCCAATCGCAGCTGCGGAATCGTTGCTGGCGGCTGGTGACGTGCTGCCAAGCGTCTCCCGAGAAGGTCCCACAGGTTTTCGATTGGATTTAGGTCCGGGGACCTTGCGGGCCAATCCATGCGTTGAATATCTTTACTCTCCAACAGTTCTGCGACAGCCACTGTACAATGAGGTGTAGCATTGTCGTTAATGAAGAGGAACACAGGACCTACAGCACCTCTAAACAGACGCACCTGAGGCACGAGAACCTCGGTACTATAGCGGACACCGGTAACTGAACCTCCTTGGAAGATGTGGAGGTCAGTACGGCTAACAAGCATGATACCGCCACAAACAAGAACTCCGCCACCTCCAAACCAGTCCCTTTCGATGATGTTGGAGGTGTGGTTGCGTGTTCCCTGCTTTCCCCAGATGTGTATACCTCCAGCATCCCTCGTCAGACGAAATCGGCTCTCATCCATAAAGAGAACTCGACCCCATTACTGATGTGTCCAGTTCTTGTGTTCCTGGCACCTCAGAAACCGCCATCTCCGGTGAGCAGGCGTTAATGGCACACACCGTACTGGTCGTCGTGCAAATAGACCACCTTTGTGCAGCCTCCTGGCCACGGTAAAACGCGATGACGGACGTCTAGTTGTCTGTTGCATGTGCCTTGCGATTTCTCCCGCTGTCTGCCGTCTGTCTCTTCTCGCCTGTAGGACAATATACCGGTCGTCCGCCGCCGTGGTTGCTCGTGGACGACCACTGCTAAACTCTCGGACAGCTGTTCCTGTCGTTTGAAATGCTCTCCAAGCTCGTAAAACGATGCTGTGAGCGATCCCGAAATCCTCGGCCACACTAGTCACACTTCGACCTTCTTCCTAATGACGCGACCTCGGGTAAAGTCGTCCAGATGCCGTCTACTGGATTGCCTGTTGGCCATATCACACACTGGCAGCAACTCGACGTCGTTCAAATCGATGTACACCGTGCAATAGCTCTCACCGATTTGCTGAGCGTACACCGCCCGTGTGCTTTATACCCTTCCGGCACTCTCCCTCCCTTACGTCATACTGCATATATGCGCATGACCTACCGTACCGGACCATAGTCTATCTCCTGAGTGGTCTTTCGGTCCGTTCTGCCTGCTCGTTCCGCTGTTATGCTAATTTCTCCTCTTCGTCCTTAATTTTTGCACACCAGTGTATAACAAGAAACGTAGGGAACCTGATTAGAAGGTTGGATATTTGGACCTACTTGAAACTATAACAAGAAACGTAATGAACCTGATTAGAAGGTTGACGATTTGGCCCTGCTTGAAACTATAGCAGGAAACGTAGGGAACCTGATTTGAAGGTTGAGGATTTGGCCCTTCTTGAAACTATAACAAGAACGTAGGGAACCTGATTTGAAGGTTGGGGATTTGGCCCTACTTGAAACTATAACAAGAACGTAGGGAACCTGATTTGAAGGTTGGGGATTTGGCCCTACTTGAAACTATAACAAGAACGTAGGGAACCTGAATTGAAGGTTGGGGATTTGGCCCTACTCGAAACTATAACAAGAACGTAGGGAACCTGATTTGAAGGTTGGTGATTTGGCCCTACTTGAAACTATAACAAGAAACGTAGGGAACGTGATTTGAAGGTTGGGGATTTGGCCCTACTTGAAACTATAACAAGAACGTAGGGAACCTGATTTGAAGGTTGGGGATTTAGCCCTGCTTGAAACTATAACAAGAACGTAGGGAACCTGATTTGAAGGTTGGGGATTTGGCCCTACTTGAAACTATAACAAGAACGTAGGGAACCTGATTTGAAGGTTGGAGATTTGGCCCTACTTGAAACTATAACAAGAACGTAGGGAACCTGAATTGAAGGTTGGGGATTTGTCCCTACTCGAAACTATAACAAGAACGTAGGGAACCTGATTTGAAGGTTGGGGATTTGGCCCTACTTGAAACTATAACAAGAAACGTAGGGAACCTGATTTGAAGGTTGGGGATTTGGCCCTACTTGAAACTATAACAAGAACGTAGGGAACCTGATTTGAAGGTTGGGGATTTAGCCCTGCTTGAAACTATAACAAGAACGTAGGGAACCTGATTTGAAGGTTGGGGATTTGGCCCTACTTGAAACTATAACAAGAAACGTAGGGAACCATATTTGAAGGTTGGGGATTTGGCCCTATTTGAAACTATGACAAGAAACGTCGGGAACCTGATTTGAAGGTTGGAGATTTGGCCCTATTTGAAACTCACTTTCAATCCTCGATAGCTCATAAATTAGTTAGAAAATTTTCCCCCTTATATGAAGGGTCCTTCGAAGTTATTAAAGTATTTAATAATGACGTGGTTTTGAAGAAAGAAAATGGTGAAAGTATATACGCTCATGTGTAGCAATGTAGAAAACATTTCACAAGAGATATAGATGCAATTATTGCCCGAAAGCATGTGCACTTCATCAATCACAACCTCATGACACTGTGGAAAGTGTTAATCTAACTCCGTATTTTGCTTCGTCTGAGGAAAATCCCAGAGCTTTAACTGTCTCTTTCTCTGCAACGCTGATGTCCCAACGTTTATTCCATGCTGATATTGTTCCTTTTACAAGGACAGTTATTCATTCTCCCCCTAATATGCCAGCATTTCTGAGCCTCAATGTGTCTTCACCTGTAGCTCAATCTTCAAGTTCATCTCATTCCTCCATTCGAGTAATACGTGGTTCTTTATCTTCGTTACATCCAATATATGATCCAAGCGTTGTTGAAGTTTTGTCTCCACCAATTCATTTTCATTCTGGTGCAACACGGGTAAAAAGACCTTTCCATGAGATATCTTCATCATCTGATACTATAATTTCTGCTCCTGTCATTAAACACCTGCCACCAGCGTTTTCATCAAATGTGGTAGCGGTTAAACGCCCAGTCTACGAAATATCTCGTTCGAAAGACTCTAGAAGTTTCATTAAGGATGTCAAACGCCTGGCACCAGCTTATTCATCTTCTGCTTTCTCTGGTCCTGTCTCTCCAGTAAATACAAGCCAGCCGATTCCTGCAAATACTCAGCATTCACACACTGCTAGGGAGGTAAAGGGAAGTCCGCCTGTAGCAGTGTCTTAACAAACTGCCTCATCGACTTATTCAGTAGGACAGTGTCTTGGGTCTTCATCTCGACCTTTGCCAGTTCCTTCTTCTTCAACACAGTCGGAACGTCGTCTTTCTTCAGGAAAGTCACCGACCTGCCGCAAAAACCCTTGTATCCCTCTGAATTTCGTCCCTGGCAGCTGCGATCTGGAAGGACGTCTCCGCAAACTTCATCGACAAGTTTTTCTCGTCGACGGAAACGCCCACATGTCTTCACCCCGGATCCAAGGCCAGCAATTCCCCCAGCAGCAGATCCTGTGTTCCGGCCGTCCACTCTAAATCATCGGCGCCATTCTTCAGAATCAGCCCGGAGTCCGTGTTTGTACCCGGCACCTGTTCATCAGTTGCTTCCTGAGTGCCAGCTTGGATCCAGTCCTGACCAGGTGAGCTCTCGACAAGTTAAATGGGGAGCAACAAACGCCTTGTTGTCTCCTTGGAATCCACCAAAAATGTCTGCCTACTTTGTCCTTTTGTCGAAACTACTAACGTGTGTCATGATTTTTTTGTACACGCATAAATTAATACACTGACGGGAAAAAAATCCCAACACCAAGAAGGGGTTGTGTTAGATAAACGACAGTTGATAGGTGGTGAGGGTACATCTGTAAGATGACGTCTATGCAAATTTCACGCTCGGCGCATACTTGTGGCGCTAGTAGCGGCCCTCGGAACATGCAAAGCAGGTTTGCTGTAAATACGCGCTGTAACGTTCATGAGCGTTAGTTATCGTTGAGATTCGACGTAGGGTGTTGATGTTAGTCAAGAATGCCTTTAAGAAGACGAAGAAGCCATTATCAACAGCTCACGGAGTTTGAAAGAGGTCGTGTAATAGGGCAACGAGAAGAGGGATTTTCTTTCCGCAATATTGCAGAACGACTTAGCAGGAATGTAGCCACTGTGCATGATTGTTGGCAGCGGTGGTCAAGGGAAGGTACTGCCTCAAGAAGACCGGGTTCCGGCCGGACACGTGGCACTACTGAGAGGGAAGACCGCCGTGTACGGCGTATGGCCGTGGCGCATCGTACCGCGTCTGCGGCAGCAATTCGAGCTGCAGTTGCCACCACAGTGACACTACGAACTGTTACAAATTGGTTACTTGAAGGACAGCTCCGAGCCAGACGCCCTGTAGCGTGCATTCCACTTACTCCAAACCACTACCGTTTGCGACGTCAGTGGTGTCAAGCTAGAGCTCATTGGAGGACGGAGTGGAGATATGTTGTGTTTTCTGATGAAAGCCGGTTATGCCTGAGTGCCAGTGATGCCCGTGTGTTGGTTAGAAGGAGGCCAGGAGAGCGCCTGCAACCAACTTGCCTGCGGCCGAGACACACTGGACCTACACCTGGAGTTATGGTCTGGGGAGCAATTTCCTATGACAGCAGGAGCACTCTCGTGGTTATCCCACGCACCATGACGGCACAGTTGTACGTCGGTCTGGTGATTCAACCTGTTGTGCTGCCATTCATAAACAACATTCCAGGGGGTGTTTTCCAACAGGATAACGCTCGCCCGCATACCGCTGTTGTAACCCAACATGCTCTACAGAGTGTCGACATGTTGCCGTGGCCTGCTAGATCACCAGATCTTTCACCAATCGAGCGCGTATGGGACATCATTGGACGACAACTCCAGCGTCACCCCCAACCAGCATTAACCGTCCCTGTATTGACCGACCAAGTGCAACAGGCGTGGAACTCCATCACACAAACTGACATCCAGCACCTGTACGACACAATGCATGAACGTTTGCGTGCTTGCATTCAACATTCTGGCGGTTACACCGGTTATTAATGTACCAGCATTTCACATTTAAAATGGCTCTTCTCGTGCTTACAATAAGCTGTGATCTTGAAACCTTAATCGATGTTACCTATACAAATGTATTGCCGCCATTTCATTCCTCTACGACTATTTTTTCGTGGTGTTGGGATTTTTTCCGTCAGTGTAGTTCTTTGGTGTGGCGCCACCCAAATATTTGTATTTATCAATATACTGTACAAATTCTTCTTCCTGGAGTGTTTCTTCTAACAAGAAAATTTCCAAGACTGTTGTCTCACAGTGCCCATTGATAGTTTTCTGGCACTTCTGCATTTTATCTCTCAAATATCACCTTGGTTTTTTCCATGCTCTATAATTCTTCCTGTGCAAGTTAGTGAAACAATTTTTTTCAAGCCAATGGCAAATTGTTATGACGTTATCTTGACGTGAAATTTCGTTATACCTAAGCCAAATGCCAGTATACCTGATAATTATCAAATTACTATGAAATATTGGTTTTCCGGCACACGTATAGTGTCCCCAGTTGCTATTTGTTGACATGCATCAAGTTTTCTCCCAGAGTAGGGTTTTCCAGGATTTCCCCTATTCCACCTTTAAAAATTGGTGTGCATGGGAGAGTCACAAGTCGGCCCTCGCCGCCAAGTGTTAGCAAAATGTTGTTATTTGTTCCATGGTTAACCTTTTTGTTGTATATAACACTTGTTATGTTGTTGTTTTTTCTCCTGAAAAACGCAGTGGTTTTTTTTATCAACAACCCGTTGTTTACGTTCTATGTTCAGATGTTCAAGTTCAGTGTGACGTACCTGCCAGCAGGACGCACACGACATAAAGGCAGATAGTAGTCAGAACAAACGTCCGCGTAGCTCAATTGGTAGAGTGACTTATTCCGGAATGAGGGGATCCGGGTTCGAATCCTGGCGTAGACAGAAATGGCGGAGAAATTTACTTCGTTATAATGGCGCTCGAATTTTCCGGATGACCCGACCGTTCAAAATTTCGCAATGGTGTGATGTTATTTCCACACTGCGAGAAAGGAAAAATAAGAGAATCCCTTCTCCAGCGCCTCAAAAAATAAAAATGTGTGATGTTGCATTCCACACACCAGATTGACTGGGAGTTCTCAAGTGCACGTTCTACAGTGGATGGCTGCCTGCGACGATTCATGGTCACGGCTGACCCGTGGGCCATGCCCCCGGCCCTCTTTCGGGGGGAGGGAGGAGATGTGACGTACCTGCCAGCTGGACGCACATGACATAAAGGCAGATAGTAGTCAGAACAAACGTCCGCGTAGCTCAATTGGTAGAGTGACTTATTCCGGAATGAGGGGATCCGGTCTCGAATCCTAGCGTGGACAGAAATGGCGGAGAAATTTACTTCGTTATATCAGCTAACGTAATGTGAAATTTTGTCTTCCCTGAAATCCTCTGAGGAATGATAAGTGCTATTGCTTACAAGTGGATTTTTTTCTGAATAGCGCACTTTTTTTTTTTTTTTTGCTACTTAAATTGCTTGCATGTGTAATCTCAGAAATTGTCTCTTGACGTAATTATGCTTTGACGGGTTTTGTAGGGTAAATAAATGTTCGCACGATGCGCCGATAAAACTTACCATGTTACAAGTGTGCAGTGCTGCGTTGTTTTACTGTAATGAGGTATAACGTACAAGTTTGTCAGCGCCGGGCGTCGAATATGGCTCCCCTCACTCCGGAGTAAGTCGCTCTCCCAACTAAGCTAAACCGGCATGTGCTCTCACTGGTATCTGCCTTTATCTCGTGTGCGTCCTGCGGCGCAGGCACGTCATAGAGTTCTATAGATAGCACTTCTTTGATGCCATGATTACGTGCCGTTTTGTTATGATGTGATTCTTCAAAGTGATATTTTTGTTGATGATAGCACTTGCCTGATGTCATGATTACGTGCCTTCTTGTTGAGATGTGATTCTTCAAGGTGTTAATTTTGGTGATGGCAGCACTTATTTGATGCCATGTTTACGTGCCTTTTTGTTCAGATGTGATTCTTCAAAGGGATGTTTTTATTTATAAAGTTTATCAGGTCTTGCCCTGTAATACATATTTTATACTGTCTTCACAATGTGAAAATCCTACTAGAGTAATGTTGAAGGAATAATTTTTCATTTCACTTAGTTAAAATCAAACGCTAGATTATCGTCAACAAGGTTCTTCATGAGATTGTGACATGTAGGTTCTTATCTGAATGAGTGGAATGATTGCGCAGTTTGTGCGAAAGGGAGACCTCTCCAAAATTAGATAGTTTCTAGTTCAACAAAAAAAAAAAAAAAAAAAAAGAAATTAGGAGGGGATAATGTAACTTATATTATATTTTAACTTTCCTTTTGAGTTTCTCTTTCTATGTAAATTTGAGTTCGTTCTCTTAGACATCTTCAAACCTTAACGTTATGTCCTTTCTCTCAAACGAGAATGATGTTGGTAACACACTAAAGTAGGAACACGTGACGTATGTATGACCGGATAAGAAAGATAGATAAAAAAGCAATGCAGCGGTTGTTTAAGGGGATGGGCACGCTAAGCAGTCAGACCCCGGGTACTGGCCTCCCGGTAGTAAATAAGGGCGTCTTCTACCTCGCTTCCGTGTGACTTTCCTATCGGGCACTCTAGCCCAAATCTCGTAGCTTCCTATTTCTAAGGGTTGTTTAAGACCTGGTGTCAGACACTCCCTTCCTAAAATCCTCTACATATGATCTGATCTGATCTACTAGAGCATTGAACGGGCACGTTAAGCCGTTGGACCCCGGGTACTGGCCCCCGGTAGTAAATAAGGGCGTCTTCTACCTCGCTTCCGTGTGACTTTCCTATCGGGCACTCTAGCCCAAATCTCCTAGCTTCCTATTTCTAAGGGTTGTTTAAGACCTGGAGTCAGACACTCCCTTCCTAAAATCCTCTACATATGATCTGATCTGATCTACTAGAGCATTGAATGGGCAAGTTAAGCCGTCGGACCCCGGGTACTGGCCCCCAGTAGTAACCAAGGGCGTCTTCTACCTTGCTTCCGCGTCACTTTCCTATCAGGCACTATAGCCCAAATCTCATAGCTTCCTATTTCTAAGGGTTGCTTAAGACCTGGGGTCAGACACTCCCTTCCTAAAATCCTCTACATATGATCTGATCTGATCTACTAGAGCATTGAATGGGCACGTTAAGCCGTCGGATCCCGGGTACTGGCCCCCGGTAGTAAATAAGGGCGTCTTCTACCTCGCTTCCGTGTGACTTTCCTATCGGGCACTCTAGCCCAAATCTCCTAGCTTCCTATTTCTAAGGGTTGTTTAAGACCTGGGGTCAGACACTCCCTTCCTAAAATCCTCTACATATGATCTGATCTGATCTACTAGAGCATTGAATGGGCACGTTAAGCCGTCGGATCCCGGGTACTGGCCCCCGGTAGTAAATAAGGGCGTCTTCTACCTCGCTTCCGTGTGACTTTCCTATCGGGCACTCTAGCCCAAATCTCCTAGCTTCCTATTTCTAAGGGTTGTTTAAGACCTGGGGTCAGACACTCCCTTCCTAAAATCCTCTACATATGATCTGATCTGATCTACTAGAGCATTGAATGGGCACGTTAAGCCGTCGGACCCCGGGTACTGGCCCCCGGTAGTAAATAAGGGCGTCTTCTACCTCGCTTCAGTGTGACTTTCTTATCAGGCACTCTAGCCCAAATATCCTAGCTTCCTATTTCTAAGGGTTGTTTAAGACCTGGGGTCAGACACTCCTTCCTAAAATCCTCTACATATGATCTGATCTGATCTACTAGAGCATTGAATGGGCACGTTAAGCTGTCGGACCCCGGGTACTGGCCTTCGGTAGTAAATAAGGGCGTCTTCTACCTCGCTTCCGTGTGACTTTCCTATCTGGCACTCTAGCCCAAATCTCGTAGCTTCCTATTTCTAAGGGTTGTTTAAGACCTGGTGTCAGACACTCCCTTCCTAAAATCCTCTACATATGATCTGATCTGATCTACTAGAGCATTGAATGGGCACGTTAAGCCGTTGGACCCCGGGTACTGGCCTTCGGTAGTAAATAAGGGCGTCTTCTACCTCGCTTCCGTGTCACTTTCCTATCTGGCACTCTAGCCCAAATCTCCTAGCTTCCTATTTCTAAGGGTTGTTTAAGACCTGGGGTCAGACACTCCCTTTCTAAAATCCTGTACATACGATCTGATCTGATCTACTAGAGCATTGAATGGGCACGTTAAGCCGTGGACCCCGGGTACTGGCCCCCGGTAGTAAATAAGGGCGTCTTCTACCTCGCTTCAGTGTGACTTTCCTATCTGGCACTCTAGCCCAAATCTCCTAGCTTCCTATTTCTAAGGGTTGTTTAAGACCTGGGGTCAGACACTCCCTTCCTAAAATCCTCTACATATGATCTGATCTGATCTACTAGAGCATTGAATGGGCAAGTTAAGCCGTCGGACCCCGGGTACTGGCCCCGGTAGTAAATAAGGGCGTCTTCTACCTTGCTTCAGTGTGACTTTCCTATCAGGCACTCTAGCCCAAATCTCCTAGCTTCCTATTTCTAAGGGTTGTTTAAGACCTGGGGTCAGACACTCCCTTCCTAAAATCCTCTACATATGATCTGATCTGATCTACTAGAGCATTGAATGGGCACGTTAAGCCGTCGGACCCCGGGTACTGGCCTTCGGTAGTAAATAAGGGCGTCTTCTACCTCGCTTCCGTGTGACTTTCCTATCGGGCACTCTAGCCCAAATCTCCTAGCTTCCTATTTCTAAGGGTTGTTTAAGACCTGGGGTCAGACACTGCCTTCCTAAAATCCTCTACATATGATCTGATCTGATCTGATCTGTTTAAGGGGGATTGATGTTATTGATGATAGACGCGTTGTTATAGTGTGCTGGGATGTTAAATCATTGATACCGTATTGAGTACGCCAATAAACCGGATGTGAGTGTGGAGTACAAACCATGCAAGCAAAATAAACGTATTTGTAAGTACTGCAATTGACCTCTTTCTTGTAATGCGTCTGAGTGCCTTCTAATATTACATTGACTTTAGCACACATAACGTAATTACTGACGTAAGGACTAAGTTACAGCGGAAGACAAATTACGTTATAGAGGGAGAGAGAGAGAGAGAGAGAACAGAGGAGAGAAAGAGCGATTCACTACTGTGCAGAAGTTGAACGATCTTTGTACGAGCAAATAGAAGTCGACAAAATAATTTTATTGATTGAGCAGTGTCACGTATATTGTACGAAGTTTTTGACTGAAGTCTGATTCAGTGTGCTGTTACGAGCAAATGATTCACTTCTACTGAAGACGTACTTCGATGTTGATCAAAGGAATTGGACATAGTAAGTTGAATCTTGTACTTCTTTCAATCCTGGTCGTTATTTAAAAGTGAATAATATGTTTAACTTTGGCTATCAACTGCAACCAGCAAGTTTAAATAATCAGGGAGATTAGCTAAGGTAAGCTTCAAATTAAAGTTAAGCTTAAAGTCCAAGTGTACAAGTTCCAAGTTTAGAGCAAAATCAAACTAAGCGTAAAGAGAATATACAGCCGATTTAAAATATGATATTATAATTGACCGAAGCGAGGCTGAGGGCCGAGCGGAGCTCTCTTTACGAGACTCGAGACAATTAGTTGTTCGGGCATAGGTACGAGATGAGACATCCGATCACCGTAAGTTTTTGCATGCGATTGGACATCGTCCATTTTCAGGTTTTGATGCCTTCCGATTCCCGAAATTCCGTGTTATTGAGGAATAATCTTCAAAAAACTTGCAATTTGGGGTTTTTATTTCTGGTTTGGAGAAGGAGTCATTTGTTACCTATCTCCTCCAATGATCTTCAGCCGATTGCGGTGACATTTGCCATAGAAAAATGGAAGAACATGGTAAGTGACATGGGGTTGGTATCATGATGATTGGTCGTGCTGTATAAAAATAATGACCATTAAAAAACTGAACAATGTTAATAATAATTGAAAAACTCCGCTCTCTATACGAAACTCGGGACAATTAGTTGTTCAGGCATAGCTACGACATGACACATCCGATCACCGTGATTTTTGGCATGCGATTAGACATCGTCCATGGTCAGATTTTGGCGCCTTTCGATTTCCGAAATTCCGTGTAATTGAGGAATTCCAATTAAAACTAGATGATCTTTTACTTGAACAGTTTCACGAAAATCGGCTCACTAACATTAATTAAAAATATTCGTTTGAATTGAAAAACGAAGGAATGGAAAGACTCCGTCTGTTAGCTCAACTCTTGCTTAATCTATAATAATAAAAGGAAGTTTGTGCATGCGTGTGTGCGTCTGTCTTTCGCGATACAAAATGAAAAACGTGGTTCCCGACTTGAGTGTGTCTTTCCGCTTTGTTTACATGCAATCTGATCACAACCAACGTGAAGGCGTGAAGGAAAGTAGTTCATAATAAATCATTTTTGGAATTATACATACTTTTGTTCTGGAAGTCATAAATTTTACGCCTTCGTTGTTTAGCATTTGTTATACTAGACGCCTTAATGAGCTTAGATTTTGCAATAGCTTCGCTCAAAATTTGCCAACTGTACTCGAGTTATCGGTTATCGTTGGCGGCTTGTCCTAGTCTAAATTTGGTTTCTGCTGCCAGAGAGGATGGATAACCGTTCCCACAGTGCTCTAATGTTTTAAAATTATTTTGCTGTTCTTTGCTTGTGATTAAACAATCATTGTGAGCTCTACAGTATATACCACTGACTAGAAGAGAACACCAGAATGGACAGAAGTGCAAGGAAATGACTTAAACTTTTATTTGTCTTTCCTTGATGCATACGGGCGCCACTTGTCAAACACAACTTAGATATTAACTGAACTAATCCCTGACGTATCCTTTTAACACCTCGTCGTACAATTGCTGATCCCATTCATTTTACAAGAATATATTGTTGTTCTCATACTTTTCACACTGTATCGTTGTCGAACTCGTATTTTTTTTGCACAGAGAGTACCGCCTTTTACTTGCAATCTGGCTAGCTGCCAGCTGTTGCTAAAATGTGCTGAGCAACTTCTGTAGAGGTTCTTATGTAACATTTTGAATGAAAATTGAACTACACATCATCATCATTGTCAACCATTATCAATCCACTGCTGGACGAAGGTCTCCCCAAGTTTCCTCCACAACAGTCTGTCTTGTGCCAGTCTCCTCCATGTCACCCCTGCATACTTTCGAATTTCATCCACCCATCTCCCATGTGGTATTCTTCTGGGTCTTTTCCTGTCCCTTGGAATCCAATCTAAAATTTCGGCTGTCCATCGATGATCTGTCCTTCTGGCAGTATGTCCAGCCCATTGCCATTTCAGGGATTTAACTCTGATCATGATGTCTTCCACTCTTGTCATTTTTCGGATCCACGAGTTCCTCTTCTTATCTCTCCTGGTTACACCAAGTATGCACCTCTCCATGCTTCTTTGAGTTGTCTGCAGCCTTTGTATGTCTCTTTTAGCACCATACGTAAGCACTGGAAGGATGCATTGATCAAACACTTTTCTTTTAAGACACAATGGCATATTGCTCTTGAAAATTATGCTGTTTCTTCCAAAAGCTCTCCAGGCAAGTTTTGTACGCCGATTAATTTCTTCATCAATGTGACCCTCACTAGATATCTGCTGTCCAAGATAACACTACACATACCGGCTAACTATTAGACATTTTTATTCAATACCGGATTGGACCTCCTTTAGCCCAAATTACAGCAGGTATGCGATATGGTATAGATTCTTCAAGATGATTTGGTGCATCTACCACATCATACCATACGCTTACCAGAGAGCCCTTTAAATGGCTCAGATTTGACGGAAGAGGACTTAGTTCCCGAATCTGTTTTTATAACATATCCAATACGTTATCAATAGGGTTCATATCCGGACCTTGTGGTGGCCAGGGAATATGGCAAAAGTCGCTTTCATCAAGGCTGTTTGGAAAGTACAAGGCCATGTATAAAGTAATAGTCTTTTCGTACTGATTCTTTGCCGCTCTTCTTACGTTATTTTAAAAACATAACCATACGCTGAAATAATTCCTAAATTAAACCTTAACGGCCAGACGAAACATTTAAACAGAAGTCAACTTACTGTAAATGATGTTTTATTTCTCCAGCACAGATAATAGCACTTCAGCATAGTATAGAAATCACATACCACTTCTCTAGCACAAATCAACACCCCACATTTAACACCCCACACTCCACACGAGCAACTGTTGTATTCTAGTTTTTATCTATGGTTCTTATCTCATGCAGTTACACGTCACGTTCATTCTGACCTCAGTTGTGTTGGCAACAGTATTCGTTTGAGAGAGAAGATATCACGTTAAGTGTGAAGTTATACCTGAGAACAAACTCAAAATTTACATAGGGCAAGAAACTAAAAACGAAAGTTAATTTAGAATATGCGTCACACCTGACATTAGAGACATGAGTTCCCTCCGTTTGTGACGTCACTCTAATGTTACACCCCCAGATACGTCGGTATCGTGTTTGACGTCATACATGACGGCGTTGGAAACCAATCAGAAGCTTTGGTTTCCGGGTGACGTCACTAAAAGAGGGAACTCGTGTCTCTAATTTCATGACCTTGTCTTTCTAGAGGGCCTTGCTTCCATGCTGGCTGAATAGCTGATGAACACATCTGGCGCGATGGATGACATCCATGAAGCAGCGGTCACCTTCTGGATGAAAAGTCAACAGTGAACGGTGGACTTAATTGTCAACAACGCTCAGATAACTCGTGGAGGACCCTCCCACCTTACAGCAGTATCAGGAGACTCTTTCTGTACCAA
Source organism: Macrothele yani (assembly GCA_039090855.1). Taxonomy (NCBI): domain Eukaryota; kingdom Metazoa; phylum Arthropoda; class Arachnida; order Araneae; family Macrothelidae; genus Macrothele; species Macrothele yani. The sequence continues at coordinate 59,702,991 of CM077018.1, read as the reverse complement.
TAGAACGTGTCCCACACCACGACACCATTTCCAGAATCTTGAATAGTGTTTACAACTGAACCAGGGTCCAATGCTTGTGATGGGGCTTCCGCCAAAACCTCTGTCCACCGTCGGTACAGAACAAAATGTACCGTAACACGACGGACCACATGACTTTCTTCCAGTCTTCCAGTGTGCAGTCACGGTGATCCTAACACCACTGTACATAAACTTTCAGGTTCTTCGTTTCCGTATGCTATAACGAAAAATCTCCGTCATTTTTGTCCGTGCCGGGCATCGAACCCTGGTCCGCTCAGTCCGGAATAAGTCGCTCTCCCAACTGAGCTACGCGGACGTATGCTCTCGCTGCTATCTGGCTTTATCTCATGTGCTTCCTACGATGCAGGCACGTCACAATACGCATGCGACTGCCAACACCGATCTTCTTCAATTCCTTGAGCAGACTTCGCTGAGATATGGGTAGGGAACAGACTTCGCTGAGATATGGGTAGGGAACAGACTTCATTTAATGCTTCGGCCGATTACTGCATACAGGACGACCAGTTTCCCCGTAAAAGTCGTTCAGGCGACCTGACAGATTGTCTGGTGCCACAGTTATGCCTCTTAGACAAGCAATATGGGTAATTTTTTACACTGATTACAGACCCAGGATATCTCCCCTTTTGGGAAACCAGTCGGCTCTGCTGTTTTCAAAATCGTTAAATCAGCCACACTGGCACCCACAATAAGAACTTTGTCGAACTCCGACAGACCTCTTGTTTTCCCCATTGTGATCAGCACTACTGACGATCACTGACAAACATCAGTGTTAAGAAGTTGCCTATATTACGTGGTGACGCATGTGACCACGGATTCTGCATATACACTATATTGACAAAAGTCACCGGGCACCTAAAAGAGAAAAACAACACAGCATTTATTGACATACATTTGTTTAGTGTCGGTCCGCCTTAATGCATGCACTGACCCTTCGAGACATACTTCGACAAGGTTTTGGAACACAGCGACAGGCATGCGCTTCCATTCAGTACATAATGCTGCCGCAAACTGCTGCTTAGTAGTAGGCCTTGGTTTCAATCTTCTTATGCGGCGCTCTAATTCATCCCATAGGTGCTCTATAGGATTAAGATCAGGGCTCTGTGCTGGCCAGTCCACACACGATACGGAATTACACGCCGTAACAGTCCTTGCGTTATGGCTCGGTGAATTATCCTGTTGGTACCAACAAAGCTCCGTTCCATAATATTTCCACAGTACTGGTAGGGCATAATTGTCCAGAATATCGATATAGACGTGCTGGTTAACAGGTTGTCCACGATAACCAATGGGCCGGGACCATACCTACCTCGAAAAACACCCCCACGCGAGTACACTGCCAGCTCCAAAATTGACCGTAGGAACATTACACTGTGGTAAATAGCGTTCCCTCAGCTGCCGCCATACTCACACACAGCCATCAGACTGATGGATCGTGTATATGGATTCATCAGTCCGTAGCACACGTTTTCATTGATCTACGGTTCACGATAGATGTTCTTTACACCATGCTAAACGACGAGTGGAGATGAAAGCCTTATGAGCAGCCGCACGACCACGATAACCCATGGAACGAAGTTCTCTGTGAATGGTACGCGTACATACCGAGGTTTAAGCATTTTTACTCACCTGTACAATGAGGTCTAGTGCAGCACTCCGTCGATTAGCTGTAACGACTCTCTTGAGGCTTAGACGCCCTCTGTCACTGATTTGCTTCGGTCTGCCGCAACGTTTTGCTGCTTCAGGCACGTCTCGTTGACTTGGGTATGTTAAAAAGCATGTTAAAACAGTAGACTTGGGCATGTTTAAACACCTCTCGGTTTCTCATATGGGCAACCCACTAATATAATACCCAACAATATTTCCTTTCTCAAAGTCAGTTCTGCGACATTTTCACTCAACCTCTCAGTGCGAAATGATCACGGTCAGCTGCAGGCTTGTTTTTATACCGTTTGCAGCTGTTCCGCGCGTCTTAACAACGCGGTGGATCCGTTCATTTGCGTTTGTAAGGTTGTCCGGTGACTTTTGTCAATATAGTGTATGCTGCATAAGTGTCGTTTACGTACATCTGCATAAAGGTTTCTTATTCAGTGGGCGGTGTGTGTAAGAGCAACATAATTTACATAAGAAAAAGAAACTCAAAAAGGAAGGTTAAAATAATTATATTCGTCACATTGCTTGCGATTAGCCTTCTAAACACTTGTATGATCGTTCTAAGAACAGAAGCTTACATACGTAATAAATTAGACATCGACACTCAAAGAAATAATAATCCGATTTTGATCAAACTAAGTGAATCTGAAGGAAGTGATTGTAGGAATAAATGATTAAATTATCGAGCGATTGCAATAAACTCTATTTTAAATACCATAAAAAATGTTTAGTCTTATGGAAATTAATGACGAGTGTGACCCTAACAAGCTTGTATAAAACTTTATCTCTGGCTGGAATTTGGTCAAACAGGTGTCAGGTGTCTTCTACGTCATTCCATCTGCGTTCTATCTAAACTCTCTGTGTCCTATCTATACTCTCAGCTGAGAGACAGGAAGCCATTGAGCTCAAGTGCTTTTCAGTAATGTCCAAGACATTTTTAACTTGTGGAATATCTGCGGATATTGCAGGGTTTTTTACGTCTTGAAGAGCCAGCCTCTAAGGTATATTCTACTTTAACTTTCTTTTTGAACTTCTTTTTCTATGTAAATTTGAATTGGTTCTCTCAGACATTTTCAAACCTTAAAGAGCCGCTCTTTTGACGCAGTGGTCTAAGCGATGGCCTCTGATCATTCGTCCGAAAGGGGTCCGGGTTCTAATCTCGGCGTGGCATGGATGTTGTGTTGATCTTATGGCACTGGCTCTCTCCCTTCCCTGGAACCTAAATTAGGGACGGGCGACTGCTTATAGCCCATTGAGTTGCTCACGGTGGTCGTTAAACCCCCAGTCCAATCCCCCCCCCCCCAAAAAGAAAAGAAAAACCTTAGCGTTATGACTTTTCAATGAGGATAATGTTGGCAATACATTGAGGTCGGAACAAGAGTGACGTATGTATGTGATAAGAATGTTAATTAAAACGATGATGCAGAGGTTGCTTTGTATGTGGTGTCACTTTCCTATTGGGCACTCTAGCCCAAATCTCCTAGCTTCCTATTTCTAAGGGTTGTTCAAGACCTGGGGTCAGACACTCCCTTCCTAAAATCCTCTACATATGATCTGATCTCATCTACTAGAGCATCGAATGGGCACGTTAAGCCGTCGGACACCGGGTACTGGCCCCCGGTAGTAAATAAGGGCGTCTTCTACTTCACTTCTGTGTGACTTTCCTATCGGGCACTCTAGCCCAAATCTCCTAGCTTCCTATTTCTAAGGGTTGTTTAAGACCTGGGGTCAGACACTCCCTTTCTAAAATCCTCTACATATGATCTGATCTCATCTACTAGAGCATTGAATGGGCACGTTAAGCCGTCGGACCCCGGGTACTGGCCCCCGGTAGTAAACAAGGGCGTCTTCTACTTCACTTCTGTGTGACTTTCCTATCGGTCACTCTAGCCCAAATCTCCTAGCTTCCTATTTCTAAGGGTTGTTTAAGACCTGGGGTCAGACACTCCCTTTCTAAAATCCTCTACATATGATCTGATCTCATCTACTAGAGCATTGAATGGGCACGTTAAGCCGTCGGACCCCGGGTACTGGCCCCCGGTAGTAAATAAGGGCGTCTTCTACTTCACTTCCGTGTGACTTTCCTATCGGGCACTCTAGCCCAAATCTCCTAGCTTCCTATTTCTAAGGGTTTTTTAAGACCTGGGGTCAGACACTCCCTTCCTAAAATCTTCTACATATGATCTGATCTGATCTACTAGAGCATTGAATGGGCACGTTGAGCCGTCGGACCCCGGGTACTGGCCCCCGGTAGTAAATAAGGGCGTCTTCTACCTCGCTTCCGTGTGACTTTCCTATCAGGCACTCTAGCCCAAATCTCCTAGCTTCCTATTTCTAAGGGTTGTTTAAGACCTGGGGTCAGACACTCCCTTTCTAAAATCCTGTACATATGATCTGATCTCATCTACTAGAGCATTGAATGGGCACGTTAAGCCGTCGGACCCCGGGTACTGGCCCCCGGTAGTAAATAAGGGCGTCTTCTACTTCACTTCCGTGTGACTTTCCTATCGGGCACTCTAACCCAAATCTCCTAGCTTCCTATTTCTAAGGGTTGTTTAAGACCTGGGGTCAGACACTCCCTTCCTAAAATCCTCTACATATGATCTGATCTGATCTACTAGAGCATTGAATGGGCACATTGAGCCGTCGGACCCCGGTAGTAAATAAGGGCGTCTTCTACCTCGCTTCCGTGTGACTTTCCTATCAGGGACTCTAGCCCAAATCTCCTAGCTTCCTATTTCTAAGGGTTGTTTAAGACCTGGGGTCAGACACTCCCTTTCCTAAAATCCTCTACATATGATCTGATCTGATCTACTAGAGCATTGAATGGGCACGTTGAGCCGTCGGACCCCGGGTACTGGCCCCCGGTAGTAAATAAGGGCGTCTTCTACCTCGCTTCAGTGTGACTTTCCTATCGGGCACTCTAACCCAAATCTCCTAGCTTCCTATTTCTAAGGGTTATTTAAGACCTGGGGTCAGACACTCCCTTCCTAAAATCCTCTACATATGATCTGATCTGATCTACTAGAGCATTGAATGGGCACGTTGAGCCGTCGGACCCCGGGTACTGGCCCCCGGTAGTAAATAAGGGCGTCTTCTACCTCGCTTCCGTGTGACTTTCCTATCAGGCACTCTAGCCCAAATCTCCTAGCTTCCTATTTCTAAGGGTTGTTCAAGACCTGGGGTCAAACACTCCCTTCCTAAAATCCTCTACATATGATCTGATCTGATCTACTAGAGCATTGAATGGGCACGTTAAGCCGTCGGACCCCGGTAGTAAATAAGGGCGTCTTCTACCTCGCTTCAGCGTCTATTTCCCATCGGGCACTCTAGCCCAAATCTCCTAGCTTCCTATTTCTAAGGGTTGTTTAAGACCTGTGGTCAGACACTCCCTTCCTAAAATCCTGTGCATATGATCTGATCTGATCTGCTTTGTGTGTGGATATGTTAGATTGTTAATGAGTTTTGACTGTAAACTTCTTGATTATAAAGGACAGGTGAGAATCCAAAGACATTTAGTAGTATATGATACATGAAGTATTGTGTTTAGTAAAGATATATGAAGTGGTGTGTGTTGGATTTCGTCAAAGTTGCTGGACCAATAAAAATTTGACATAATTGAACTTCTGCATATGTTTCGTCTGATCTTTGTAAAACGCCTTACTCTAACGTGAGCTACCCTGCACAATAGGTGCATTGCATTTGCCCTTAGTTTAACATCTATTCAGCCGGAAATCTTACATAACGTAAAAAGGGTTACGTTATAAGACCGATAATGTTTGAGGTATGAATGATAACGAGCATTTTCGTCTTTCTGGATCGTATTACAAATATTTACCAAAAAAAGGGTTACCTACAGGGTTTATGATCTTTTCTGATAAATAATGGGCGGTCATACTTTCCTTCGTAAACTCGAGAACAACATCTTGACATATTTGATACTTTCGAAACCGTACCACTCGGATTGTTTGATGATTATTGTTCGTCTCTCTTTCATACATACGGTCTGTCCTTTTTCCCCCAATTAAATGTCTTTTGATTCTCACCTGTCCATTACTGACATTGAAGCAGAAAAGAATATGACTAAGTATTACTGAACTCCAGTCTAACTTCCAACCAGCCCATGCCCGACACAGTTGAAGGCATTCAGTAGGTTAAGTAGCATAGAAAGAGAACATTTCGATGAGACTCTTAGGTCTCAGGTATACTTCCAGGAAACATTTGTAGCCTCCCCGGTGGCGCAGTGGCCTAAGCGATGGCCTCTGATAATTCGTCCGAAATGGGTCCGGGTTCGAATCCCGGTGATACATGGATGTTGTGTTTGTCTTACGGCACTGACTCTCTCCCTTCCCTGAAACCAGCGACCCTAAATTAGGGTCGGGTGACTGCTTATAGCCTTTTGAGTTGCTCACGGTGGTCACCGAACTTCTAAATCAGCTGCCCCGGTGGCGCAGTGGTCTAAGCGATGGCCTCTGATCATTCGTCCGGAAGGGGGTCCGGGTTCGAATCGCAGTGAGGCATGGATGTTGTGTTTGTCTTACGGCACTGGCTCTCTCCCTTCCCCGAAACCAGTGGCCCTAAATTAAGGACGGGCGACTGCTTATTGCCCATTGCGTTGCTCACAGTGATCGTTGAACATCCACTCAGCCGCCCCAGTAGCGCAGTGGTCTAAGCGATGGCCTCTGATCATTCGTCCGAAAGGGGATCCGGGTTCGAATCCCAGTGAGGCATATATGTTGTGTTGGTCTTACGGCACTGGCTCTCTCCCTTCCCTGCGACCAGTGGCCCTAAATTTGTGACGGGCCTTGCTCACGGTGGTCGTTAAACCTCCAATAAAAAAAAACAACAACACAAAAACAACATTTGTAAACTCTGCGAAGGCTTACGTGATGCACAGCAGCAACACTTCTAACCCGGGCTGGAGTGGCTCACCAGTTCACTAACGCTGTCTGGAGGATACTCCAGTCCAGCGTTTCACCAGAACTCCTCGAAGTTTCCGAACCTGGTCTTTGTACATGTGTGCCTTTCCTTACCTTCTGCATCTATCGCCAAATCAATGAACTACAGGCATTTTGAGGCCATCTCGTTCAGCAGTATCTCGGAAAGATATGATATTCATCCTCTAGTAGGCCTACTATCCATCCTCTCTCACAATCTTTGCCTTTGAAGGTTCATGGAAATCTACGACTTTGAGAGACTTCGAGAGAGCAAAGTCTGTGAGATTGAAATATTTCGAGAGAGCAATGTCTATGACTTTGAAAAAATTCTAGGAAGGACGGCTTTGAGAGAGAAAAAGTCTTTTGACTTTGAGAGATTTCGAGAGAAGAAAATATATGACTTTGAGAAATTTCGAGAGAAGAAAATCTATGACTTTGTGAGGCTTCGAGAGGTGATGACTTTGAAAGAGAAAAGTCTACGACTTCGAGAGACTTCGAGAGAGGATCGAGGGTTTCTTAAACTTATAACTTTGAGAAAGGACCGCGTAAACCTACGATAGATGAATTGCAGATGGATATTAAGATCACTTTCTTCTCTGAATTGGTCTGTAAATTCAGTAAATTTTAACTAAAATTTAAACAACGTAGTAAAATCATGCAATGCATTGAATATGATACGCTACCCAACGTACCAGAAATCATTACTCAAGTTATGAGGATAATGACTGTGGAATAAATCTCGCTCCTGTGTCCTGACCTTTGACCCCATCATTTCGAGGATATTAAACAGAATTGGTTCAGTATACCTCCAAAACAACATACCAAAGTTTTGTCACAATAGAAGCATCTTTACGTAAGTTATGACGCATAAGGGCGATGGAATGCACCCCACTCCTATGTCCTGACCTTTGACCCCATTTCGCCCATTTTCAATAGGGTTTGCTCCCAGGTTGTCCCCTACCACCTACTAAAATTTCATTGGAATCGAACCTTTTTTACGCGAGTTATCGTGCGGACAGACGGACAAAGCTGGAGCATATATGCATCTTCAACCTATGGTAGGAAAGCGTAAAAAAGAATAAGACTTCTGATTTGAAAGGCAATAATTTCAACTGTAGGATTTGTTGAGAAACAACGCTTTATTTTTTTCGATACTGAATTCAATAGCCTGCCAGCATAGGCTGTTATTACTGTACCTCAATAGATTTCGTCAAAATCCCATGTGACGTACCTGCCATCAGGACGCACACGACATAAAGGCAGATAGCAGTCAGAAGGAACGTGCGCGAAGCTCAATTGGTAGAGCGACTTATTCCGGAATGAGGGGACCCGTGTTCGAGCCCCGGCGTGGACTAAAAATGACGGAGAAATTTACTTCGTTATAGTGGCGCCCGAACGTTCCGGATCACCCGGCCTTTCTAAATCTTGCAATGGTGTGATGTTCTTTCCACACCGCGAGAGAGGAAAAATAAGAGAATCCCTTCTCCAGCGCTTCGAAAAATAAATGTGTGTGACGTTGCATTCCACACACTAGATTGACTGGGAGTTCTCAAGTGCACGTTCTACAGTGGATGGCTGCCTGCAACGATTCATGGTCACGGCTGACCCGTGGGCCATGCCCCCGGCCCTCTTTCGGGGGAAGGGGTGACGTACCTGCCAGGACGCACACGACATAAAGGCAGATAGGAGTCAGAATCTCTTCTCCAGCGCTTCAAAAAATAAATGTGTGTGACGTTGCATTCCACACACCAGATTGACTGGGAGTTCTCAAGTGCACGTTCTACAGTGGATGGCTGCCTGCAACGATTCATGGTCACCGCTGACCCGTGGGCAATGCCCCGGCCCTCTTTCGGGGGGGGAGAGGTGACGTACCTGCCAGCAGGACGCACACGACATAAAGGTAGATAGCAGTCAGAACGAACGTCCGCGTAGCTCAATTGGTAGAGCGACTTATTCCGGAATGAGGGGACCCGAGTTCGAGCCCCGGCGTGGACTAAAAATGACGGAGAAATTTACTTCGTTATAGTGGCGCCCGAACTTTCCGGATGACCCGGCCGTTCAAAATCTCGCAATGGTGTGATGTTCTTTCCACACCGCGAGATAGGAAAAAATAAGAGAATCCCTTCTCCAGCGCTTCGAAAAATAAATGTGTGTGACGTTGCATTCCACACACCATATTGACTGGGAGTTCTCGCGTGCACGTTCTACAGCGGATGGCTGCCTGCAACGATTCATGGTCACGGCTGACCCGTGGGCCATGCCCCCGGCCCTCTTTCAGGGGGTGGGGGTGAGATGTAACGGGCCATCCCAGCAGGACGCACACGACAGAAAGGCACATAGCAGTCAGAACGAACGTCCGCGTTGCTCAATTGGTAGAGTGACTTATTCCGGAATGAGGGGTAGCCCCGGCGTGGACAAAAATGACGGAGAAATTTACTTCGTTATACACACTAAATTTGAAGTTCTGCTAATTTCTTTTAGTACTTTTACCCAAGACAGCTTTATTGTTGTTAAGGTGAATGGATTTTGGAAGGGTAATCTCATAACGTCAGTGCGAAGGGTGTAGGAATATTGTGCTATTAGAGAGAAAAACGTTGTGTTGCAAATAAAATGGCCTTTACATGTACATCTCAAAGTGTCCAGCAATCCCACGCTTCCTTTTGTCTCTTTAATCTAGAATACATAGCATTAACTTTGAATCCGCATTCTTACCTTCTAAAATTAGGTCTGGAGCAGATATTCTAAATTATTGTAGGAAGTTCATAAGTTACAGCTCGCCACAATACCAATAGTGCAAAATAATGCTTCGCTGAAAATCTTGCGACGATGCATCCTTGCTTGTATTCCCAGATGATGCATCGCGTTCAGTTAATAAACTGAGTCTGAGAAGACCCGGGCATTCTGCTCAGAATAATGGAATCATTACACTACAAGTGCAGGTTGCGAAGGATGAAACTGGTTCTCACGCTGAAAGCTTCTTAGTGAAAAGACAAAGCCTGATATCAATGCATGACGAGATGCGATGCAGAAACATTGCTCTACTGTCTCGTTCGCCTGTAAATGATTGTGTAGGAATAAATACCGCAATATGCAATAGCGTCCTGAACACCATTGCTGAAACCAGAGAGCCTTATGAAGAAACATATGGACTATCACGCGAATATCTCTGCATGCATCTTTGTATGCAAATACACTGGCGGAAAGTGAAAAAAGAACACCAAGAAGGAATTGGCGCACGATCATGAACTTTACATATGTCAATGGGGTCGAGTTTACGTAGGTGTGATGTTAATTTCGGGAGCAACCGGTGAGCGCTTACGCCACAGCACGGCATAATATGCAAATTAGCGTCGGTGGTATTTAAGGAGTACGGCGAAGTGAATGTAATCAGTCGTCGGCGTACGGACACGTGCGAAGACCCTGAAGAAGCTGCAATGCATGGACATGGAAGACGTGTACGATTTCAGCAGTTATCGGTTATCGGACTTTGAGCGAGGTCGTCTAGTCGGATTCCGCGAGGCCAGGTGGTCGTATCGTCGTATTGCGGAGCGAATGGGACGGGAAGTATCGGTGGTGGTACGATGGTGGCGTAGATTCCACAGAAGAAGATGTGGAACAGGGAGCCACAGACGGACTGATGAGCGGACCGATCGACGCATAAGAAGAGCGGCGTTGTCAAGCAGAGCATTCACTGCGACGCAAATCCGAGCTGCCGTTGCACCTGAGGTGACTGTGCGAACAATCCGCAACCGTCTACTGGATGCAGGACTACGTACACGTGTGCCTCTGGCATGTGTACCTCTGACTCCAGCCTATCGTCAGGAACGGCTGCAGTGGTGTCGCCAACATCTGCACTGGAGAACGCAATGGCAATGTGTCGTGCTCAGCGATGAAAGCAGATTCTGCTTGGGAGCCTCCGATGGCCGTATGCGTGTTCGCAGACGCACAGGGGAGCGTCTCCACCCTTCTTGCATCCGCCAGCGACACTCAGGGCCTACACCTGGTCTCCTGGTGTGAGGAGCTATCAGCTATCACTAACGTACACAACTAGCGTTTGTACCGGGTGCGTTAAACAGCACCTCCTACATCAACTACATCATTCAGCCCGTTGTTGTGCCATTTGTAAGGTCGGTCCATCGTGGTGTTTTCCAGCAAGATAACGCACGCCCACACACGGCACGGGCAACGCAACATGCATTTCAGGGTGTGAGACAACTTCCATGGCCTGCACGTTCACCGGATTTGTTCCCCATTGAGCACGTGTGGGATTTTATGGGACAACGACTTATCCGGTATCCACGGCCAGCCACGACCATCCCCGATTTACGCGTCCAGGTTGAGGATGCTTGGAACTCAATCCCCCAAACTTACATCCCACATCTGTACTACCGACTCCATGCCAGAATTGCACAGTGTGACGCAGTTCATGGCGGTTCAACCTCGTACTAAGCATGTTACATGGAAATTTTATTTTTCAGTTTACCCGCAAATACAGCTGTATTTTGCCATAATGTTTTGATCACGTTATCCTCTGTATTCCGTTATTATGCTGTATAAATTTCGTTGGTATCAGACGTCTCCTTCTTGGTGTTATTTTTTCACTTTCCGCCAGTGTATAAGCTAAAAATTTGCGTTAACATCATTTTGCTCATCCTTCTCTGGATATGATATCTTCGTCGAAAAGCTTTTTCCTCTATTCTATACCTGGAGCTATAACAGTGATTATTTTGGGATTTTCCCATTCTCCTGAACCTTTATTTTTCAGATCAGAGTAGATCATATGAAGAGCATTTTAAGAAGGGAGTGACTTACCCTAGGTCTTAAACAACCCTTAGAAACAGGAAGCTAGGATATTTAAACTAGAGTGCCCGATTCTTATTTTTCTGCTGTGAAGTTAATATACATTATATTGACAAAAGTCACCGGATATCCCTTCAATAGCAAATGAACGAATCCGCTGCGTTGTTAAACTGCGTGGTACAGCTGCAAACGGTATAAAAACAAGACTCCAGCTGACCGCTATCATATCGCACTATGAGGTTGAGTGAAAATGTCACGGCGGGAGAGAACTGACTTTGAGAAAGAAGAGATTGTTGGGAATTATATTAGTGGGTTGTCTATAAGAGAAACTGAGAGGCGTTTAAACATACCCAAGTCAACTGTTATGGATGTAGAGAATAAGTGAAAGAGACAAGGCGTGCCTGAAGTAGCAAAACGTACCGGCAGACCAAAGAAAATCAGTGATAGAGGACGTCGAAGACTCAGGAGAGTCGTTACAGCTAATCGACGGAGTACTGCACAAGAACTCAGTGCACAGGTGAGTAAAAATGCTGGAACCTCGGTATGTACACGTACCACTCGCAGAGAACTTCATTCCATGGGTTACCGTGGTCGTGCGGCTGCTCATAAGCCTTTCACCTCCACACAGAATGCTACTCGTAGTTTAGCATGGTGTAAAGAACATGTGTCGTGGACCGTAGATCAATGGAAACGGGCCCTATGGACTGATGAATCCAGATGCACGATCCATCAGTCTGATGGCCGTGTGTGTTCATGGCGGGGGCCGGAGGAACGCTATTTACAACAGCGTACTGTTCCTACCGTCAAGTTTGGAGCTGGCAGTGTGCTCGTGTGCGGGGGTGTTTTCGTGATATGGTCCCGGCCCATTAGTTATCGTCGACAAACCTGTTACCCAGCACGTCTACTTCGATATTCTGGACAATTATGCACTACTAACTCTGAGGCAGTACTATGGAACCGAGCCTTGTTGGTACCAGCAGGATAATGCACCGAGCCATAAAGCAAGGACTGTTACGGCGTGGTTTGACGATAAGTTCTGATCTTAATCCCGCAGAGCACCTATGGCATGAATTAGAGCGCCGCATAAGAAGCAAGGACTGTTACGGCGTGGTTTGACGATAAGTTCTGATCTTAATCCCGCAGAGCACCTATGGCATGAATTAGAGCGCCGCATAAGAAGCAAGGACTGTTACGGCGTGGTTTGACGATAAGTTCTGATCTTAATCCCGCAGAGCACCTATGGGATGAATTAGAGCGCCGCATAAGAAGTTTGGAACCAAGGCCTACTACTAAGCTACAGTTAGTGGCAGCATTATGTACTGAATGGAAGCGGATAACTATCGCTGTGTTCCAAAATTTTTCGATAGCATGTCTCGAAGGGTCAGTGCATGCATTAAGGCTAAAGGTGGACCGACACCGTACTAATGTATGTTAATAAATACTATGTTGTGTTTCTCTTTTAGATGTCTGGTGACTTTTGTGAATAGAGTGTATATCTTATTTTTGCCGATATCTGTGCTTCAAACAGACCGATTTGATTTTTTAACTTCGTGGGATAGTGTTTCGAGTGCGAAACGTTTTGCATACAATTTCAAATTTTTCTTAACACACAGGTGTGCCACTTAGAGGTCATACGTTCACGTTTCGGTTTGCAGCATATTAGCAACACCATCTGCGTCTCTATAAATCCAATTTAAGAAATCCTTTTTCCGGTTAGATACTACTAACTGGAGAAACATTTCGTGTATATATATGGCCAAAAATAGTTCAAAATGTTCCTGCTAGGGGAGCAAAAGTCTTATCGATTTTGGGTAATATTTTTGCTTTGAAAAGTCTGGTTCAAAAAACATTCTTTGAAAATCGTATACTTTGTGGAAGATTTTGCCTCTACATGAGGGATTTTGTAGTTCAGAGTTTTGGCTATAAGTGGTTATAACGAAGTAAATTTCTCCGTCATTTCTGTCCACGCCAGGATTCGAACCCGGATCCCCTCATTCCGGAATAAGTTGCTCTACCAAATGAGCTACGCGGACGTTTTATTCTGATTCCTATCTGCCTTTATGTCGTGTGCGTCCTTCTGGCAGGTACGTTACATCTCCCGGTACGTTACATCATGTCCCCCTTATTTTTTTTATTTTTTTCGAAGTGCTGGAGAACGGATTCTCTTATTTTTCTTATCTCGCGGTGTGGAAATAACATCACACCAATGCGAGATTTTGAACGGTCGGGTCATCCGGATAGTTCGGGCGCCATTATAACGAAGTAAATTTCTCCGTCATTTCTGTCCACGCCAGGATTCGAACCCGTATCCCCTCATTCCGGAATAAGTCACTCTACCAATTGAGCTACGCGGACGTTTTATTCTGATTCCTATCTGCCTTTATGTCGCGTGCGTCCTTCTGGCAGGTACGTCACATCTCCTGGTACGTTACATCATCTCCCCCTTATTATTTTTTTTTTCGAAGTGCTGGAGAAGGGATTCTCTTATTTTTCCTATCTCGCGGTGTGGAAATAACATCACACCAATGCGAGATTTTGAACGGTCAGGTCATCCGGATAGTTCGGGCGCCATTATAACGAAGTAAATTTCTCCGTCATTTCTGTCCACGCCAGGATTCGAACCCGGATCCCCTAATTCCGGAATAAGTCAGTCTACCAATTGAGCTACGCGGGCGTTTTATTCTGATTCCCATCTGCCTTTATGTCGTGTGCGTCCTTCTGGCAGGTACGTCACATCTCCTGGTACGTTACATCATCTCCCCCTTATTTTTTTTTTTTTTCGAAGTGCTGGAGAAGGGATTCTCTTATTTTCCCTATCTCGCGGTGTGGAAATAACATCACACCAATGCGAGATTTTGAACGGTCGGGTCATCCGGATAGTTCGGGCGCCATTATAACGAAGTAAATTTCTCCGTCATTTCTGTCCACGCCAGGATTCGAACCCGGATCCCTTCATTCCGGAATAAGTCACTCTACCAATTGAGCTACGCGGACGTTTTATTCTGATTCCTATCTGCCTTTATGTCGTGTGCGTCCTTCTGGCAGGTACGTCACATCTCCTGGTACGTTACATCATCTCCCCCTTTTTTTTTTTTTTTTCGAAGTGCTGGGGAAGGGATTATCTTATTTTCCCTATCTCGCGGTGTGGAAATAACATCACACTATTGCGAGATTTTGAACGGTCGGGTCATCCGAATAGTTCGGGCGCCATTATAACGAAGTAAATTTCTCCGTCATTTTTGTCCACGCCAGGATTCGAACCCGGATCCCCTCATTCCGGAATAAGTCACTCTACCAATTGAGCTACGCGGACGTTTAATTCTGATTCCTATCTGCCTTTATGTCGTGTGCGTCCTTCTGGCAGGTACGTCACATCTCCTGGTACGTTACATCATCTCCCCCTTTTTTTTTTTTTTTTTTTTTTCGAAGTGCTGGGGAAGGGATTCTCTTATTTTCCCTATCTCGCGGTGTGGAAATAACATCACACCAATGCGAGATTTTGAACGGTCTGGTCATCCGGATAGTTCGGGCGCCATTATAAAGAAGTAAATTTCTCCGTCATTTCTGTCCACACCAGGATTCGAACCCGGATCCCCTCATTCCGGAATAAGTAACTCTACCAATTGAGCTACGCGGACTTTTAATTCTGATTCCTATCTGCCTTTATGTCGTGTGCGTCCTTCTGGGAGGTACGTCACATCTCCTGGTGCGTTACATCATCTCCCCCTTATTTTTTTTTTCGAAGTGCTGGAGAAGGGATTCTCTTATTTTCCCTATCTCGCGGTGTGGAAATAACATCACACCAATGCGAGATTTTGAACGGTCGGGTCATCCGGATAGTTCGGGCGCCATTATAAAGAAGTAAATTTCTCCGTCATTTCTGTCCACACCAGGATTCGAACCCGGATCCCCTCATTCCGGAATAAGTAACTCTACCAATTGAGCTACGCGGACTTTTAATTCTGATTCCTATCTGCCTTTATGTCGTGTGCGTCCTTCTGGCAGGTACGTCACATCTCCTGGTACGTTACATGGCGTTAGTGCTTATTTCTGTTTCACAGCGTATCACCGCTTCTAACAATCCTTTTGCACATTTTCTGTTTTCACTGTGTACTGCTTGTTACAATAAAGATGGGAAATATAATTTTTTTAAATAATGCACAGTTGTTTTTACATGGTTATGCTAGGTACTCAAAGTCTCACATAACTCCGCTTTTAATTTTATGTGATTCGAATGTTTCGAATACGAAGTCTTTGGTTTTGGGGATGGTTTCTTTTGTAGTGAAAAAGGGATTTACAAAATCGAGAACCGAACTATATGATTAAACAAAGTTTTTTTTTTTTTTTTTTGATTGGAGGTTTAACGACCACCGTGAGCAACTCAAAAGGCTATAAGCAGTCACCCGACCCTAATTTAGGGTTACTGGTTCCAGGGAAGGGAGAGAGCCAGTGCCGTAAGACAAACGCAACATCCATGCCTGACCGAAATTCGAACCCGGACCCCTTACGGACGAATGATCAGAGGCCAGCGCCTTAGACCACTGCGCCACCGGGGCGGCTAAACAAAGTTGTAGTAATAAAACTGTACATAAGTAAAATATAGGCATCCGCTTTCGAAAGCGGATGCCTATATTTTACTTATGTACACTTTTATTACTACAACTATCGTAAGGCCGCCCGGTGGCGCAGTGGTCTAAGGCGATAGCCTCTGATCATTCGTCCGAAAGGGGTTCGGGTTCGAATCCCGGTGAGGCATGGATGTTGTGTTTGTCTTACGGCACTGGCTCTCTCCCTTCCCTGGAACCAGTGACCCTAAATTAGGGACGGGCGGCTGCTTATAGCCCATTGAGTTGCTCACGGTGGTCGTTAAACCTCCAATCAAAAAAAAAAAAAAAAAAAACAACCATCGTACGGCACTCAGTGGGCTATAATCAGTCACCCATCCCTGATTTAGGGACACTGGTTCCAAGTAAGGTAAGGAGCCAGTGTTGTATGGGAAACACACCACCTGCCGCCCCGGTTGCGCAGTGGTCTAAGCGGTGGACTCTGATCATTCGTCCGGAAGGGGGTCCGGGTTCGAATCCCGGTTAGGCATGGATGTTGTGTTTGTCTTACGGCACTGGTTCTCTCCCTTCCCTGGAACCAGTGAGCCTAAATTAGGGACGGGCGACTGCTTATAGCCCATTGAGTTGCTCACGGTAGTCGTTGAACCTCCAATCAAAAAAAAAAAAAAAAAAAAAAAAAACCAACCATCGTACGGCACTCAGTGGGCTATAATCAGTCACCCATCCCTGATTTAGGGACACTGGTTCCAAGTAAGGTAAGGAGCCAGTGTTGTATGGGAAACACACCACCTGCCGCCCCGGTGGCGCAGTGGTCTAAGCTGTGGCCTCTGATTATTCGTCGGGAAGGGGGTCCGGGTTAGAATTCCGGTTAGGCATGGATGTTGTGTTTGTCTTACGGCACTGGCTCTCTCTCCCTTCCATGGAACCAGTGACCCTAAATTAGGGACGGGCGACTGCTTATAGCCCATTGAGTTGCTCACGGTGGTCGTTAAACCTCCAATCAAAAAAAAAAAAAAAAAAAAAAAAAAAACAACCATCGTACGGCACTCAGTGGGCTATAATCAGTCACCCATCCCTGATTTAGGGACACTGGTTCCAAGTAAGGTAAGGAGCCAGTGTTGTATGGGAAACACACCACCTGCCGCCCCGGTGGCGCAGTGGTCTAAGCTGTGGCCTCTGATCATTCGTCCGGAAGGGGGTCCGGGTTCGAATCCCGGTTAGGCATGGATGTTGTGTTTGTCTTACGGCACTGGCTCTCTCCCTTCCATGGAACCAGTGACCCTAAATTAGGGACGGGCGGCTGCTTATAGCCCATTCAGTTGCTCACGGTGGTCGTTAAACCTCCAAACAAAAAAAAAAAACACCACCTATGACGCACTCACGTGTAGAGCAGGACGCAGTTCGGACGAATGATCAGACAGCCACTCTTCGTATCACTGGGCATCAAGGAAGGCAGAGCCATTCTTTGAACGGTGGCCAAAGCTTTTAGAAGCAATACATGTGAAGGAACACGAAATAGGGTGTTTTAAACTTCTAAATGGTTTTATTGATTTATGCAATATTTGGTATTACTTGAGAATTCCATACACCGATGAGTCATTACAATATGACAACCTACATATATAATAAGCCGTAGGACCCCCTTTAACCCGCAAAATAGGGGTCACTCGGCGAGGCATCGATTCGATGAGGTGGCGATAGGTATCCTGGGGTATCTGGTACCATAATGTCAACAGCAGGTCCCCCAGTTCCAGTATATTCCGGGGTGGTCGTGATTTAGCGTGAACCCGCTTTTCCAAGTCGAACCACAAATGTTCGATCGGGTTCATGTCAGGTGAACTTGGAGGCCAGAGCATTAACACAAAGTGACCAGCATGTTCCTCAAACCATTCCTTGATGATTCTGGCAGTGTGGCAAGGCACATTATTTTTATGGTAATGGCCATGTACACAAACACCACCTAGTGACAGAAATGTGAGCTACAAAACTCCTCTAATTCAAACCTAAAGTATTCCACAAGGTTAAAGCATATCCCGTGTTGATTTTTTCAATCGGATTTTGGTATTCCAAGGGTGTCCGAGAATTATTGGACACATTACAAAATTATATAAAACAAAACATGATAGAAAGAAACTGACTGTACTAACTTACAACGTAACTACACAAGTTAATAAATTTCGATGTGAGATACCTTGGTTGCTCGTAGTACGTCCAAGCAATACTCGATTTCATGTCATGTATTGGCAAGCATCTGAGGAGTTATGGAATTAATAGCAGCTGTGATATTTGCTTCAGCTCCTTCAAATCAGTACAAGGCGTCTGATAGACACGATCCTTCACATAACCCCATATGAAATAATCCAATGGAGTTAGATCTGGAGAGCGAGGAGGCCACAGAATGGGACCACAACAAGCAATCCATCTGTTGGGGAAATGCTGATTTAGGCACTTTCGTACACACGTTGACCAATGCGGAGGCGCGCCGTCTTGTTGGAAAGCGACGTTGTCATATCTTTTGTTCTGGGGTATAGCGACATTTTCTAGCATATCCAACAAGTAAATGTCACAATTTATGGTTTTTTCGCAGAAGAAGAAGAAAGGGTATATTTATTTGATAGAACGCACCACACATTAACTTTTGGAAAATCACGTTCCAGTTCAATAGCAGCATGAGGCGGTTCACTGCCCCATATCCTACAGTTGTGAAGATTCACAATACCTGATACATGAAATGTGGGCCGCCCCGGTGGCGCAGTGGTCTAAGGCGCTGGCCTCTGATCATTCGTCCGTAAGGGGTCCGGGTTCGAATCCCGGTGAGGCATGGATGTTGTGTTTGTCTTACGGCACTGGCTCTCTCCCTTCCCTGGAACCAGTGACCCTAAATTAGGGACGGGCGACTGCTTATAGCCCATTGAGTTGCTCACGGTGGTCGTTAAACCTTCAATCAAAAAAAAAAAAAAAAAATGAAATGTGGATTCATCACTAAAAATTACAGTACTGAGAGAGCTTTTGCCGTTTTCCACCCGATTCAGCATATCCACAGCGAAATCGTATCGCAGAGTGTGATCATTTACATGCATCTTTTGCACTATTTCAATTTTATAGGCATGAAACTTTAATTTCTTTTGCAAGATATCGTGAACTGTCCATTTCGGAATGCACAGTTCTCTGTAATTTTAAATGTATGTCGCCATCTATTGACGTGGAACTCAAATACTCAATAAATAAATGTCAATAATTTCTGTATCATACATTTTGTTTATTCCCGTCCTTATTGACGGGCTTTCATGTAGTGTGGAATAAAATGTGTTTTGTATTCGATACCTTCTTCTTTTACAAATGAGAAGCTGTGCATAGGAAAACAACCGGAATGCAAGGATCACCATTGTCGCATTTCAATCTTTCCAATGTAAAAATAATTTTTCAAATCGGACTAAAATTTTAGAGATATGGCGTCCCCCCCCCCCCCAAAAAACAGGAGGTACGGAAAAAGTGATAACATAAGCCTGATCTGTTTTTACAAAAGACGTGCTAAAAGGAAGAGAAAAAAAAAGAAAATGCAAGCCGCTTTGTTTTTGTTTTTCAAATTTGGCTGCCAACTTTTGCTATGCAAACTTTTTAAGAAATTTGTTCGCATGTGCATTTAACAAAATTCCTTTTTTTGAAGACACGTGTGAATATGTGAATCCGTTTATTGGTGTAAATATGGCTAGCGAATCCTGTGATGGTTATACGTAGTGCGATCAAAAATTTCCGAGACTAGTTACGTAGCGCGCCAACAGATGGCAGTACGCGGACGCACGAGCAGCGGTCGTGGGCAGCGACCTTCGTGAGTCATTGTGCCAAGTGGCGTCGCTCTGTGAACATCGGGAGCTGTGCTACACGATATTTGGTGACCACGTGAAGAACACAGCTGCGATTTCGGTATGGACTGCAAACTAGAGCAGCGAGCGAGCATCAAATTCTGCGTCAAACTCGGAAAATCGGGAACGGAGACGCATGAAATGTTGCGGCAGTTTTGGGGCAATGAAGTAATGTGTCGTACGAGGTGTTTTTGAGTGGCACTCGCGCTTCAAGAGCGGCAGAACGGTACTGGAAGGCAACGAGAGGTCAGGGCGACCGTCCACGAGCAAAAACCCCGAAAATGTGTACAAAATTAGAGAACTGGTGCATGAACATCATCGGAGAACAATTCAAGACATTGCTACCATTGTCAATGTGTCATACGGAACAGTGCAAGGAATTTTAACGTCTGTTTTGAACATGCATCGCATTGCCGCAAAGTTTGTGCCAAAGATTCTGAGCCCCGAACAGAAGGCGCTCCGTGGCGAACTCTGTCAAGATCTTCGTCGGCAGGTGGTGAATGGTCCAACGTTCCTGTGGCGAGTTATCACTGGGGACGAGACGGAGACCAAACAACAGTCGTCGCAGTATCACTGGGGACGATCCGGAGACCAAACAACAGTCGTCGCAGTGGAAGAGCCCGGCATCTCCATGACCGAAGAAGTCCAGACAGGTTCAGAGCGGAACTAAAAGCATGCTCATGGTGTTCTTCGACATTTGTGGGGATGTGCACAGTGAATTCGTCCGGCAGGGCCGGACCGTCACCGCCCTGTTTTTACTGCGATGTTTTGCGGCGTCTTAAGGAGGAGATTCGCCGCAAACGACCTGAAGTGTGGCGCAGGGGCGATTTCCTGCTCCATCACGACAATGCAGTAGCTCACAGAGCGTTAGCAAGACACGCCTGTTTTGCAGCAGCAACAGCATGACTACTCTTCCTCACCCGCCTTACTCGCCGGATTTTTTTTTTTTTTTGATTGGAGGTTTAACGACCACCGTGAGCAACTCAATGGGCTATAAGCAGTCGCCCGTCCCTAATTTAGGGTCACTGGTTCCAGGGAAGGGAGAGAGCAGGTGCCGTAAGACAAACACAACATCCATGCCTCACCGGGATTCGAACCCAGACCCCTGACGGGCGAATGATCAGAGGCCAGCGTCTTAGACCACTGCGCCACCGGGGCGGCCTCGCCGGATTTGGCCCCCTGCAATTTCTTTCTGTTCTCGAAGATGAAGCTGAAGCTCAAGGGTCGCCGTTTTGAAACCGTGGACGAGATCCAGCGCGAATCGCAAACGGTGCTTGACACGATTCGCGAACAGGACTTCCACGGAGCCTTTCAAGATCGCTGCCCAAGGATACTACTTTGAGAGAGATCATAGCCAGACTTAAGTAACGTAAGTACTTTGTTGTATAATCGACCTAGTCTCGGAACTTTTTGATCGGACCTCGTATTCAAATTAATCGGAAACTTGAAACTTGGTCGTTATGGGTACTGTAGTGGTTAGCATACTCGGTCGCTCTCCGGGAGACGCGGGTTCGATTTCCGCTCCAGGACAACAAAATTTTCAACTTTTCGGATATTATCTGACTTAATATCCTTGTCATATTTACACCAATAAACGGATACACGCTTTCAAATTTGTATTGTACGTCGGGGTAATCCCCTATTTTATTCATTGATATTCCCTTTATTGATTATTCGTCAAAATATTTGCATACTGTAAGGACCACTCTTGATGAGCAAACTTTTAGGCAATTATTTGTATACTAGAGATCCGGCCCGGCTTCGCATGGTAGCACTTTAGAATTTACGGCGAAAATTTTTTTCACCGAGGTGTTATAAAATTTCCTTGTGGACAACATTCGAAAAGGTTTCGTTTTGCAGTGACACGCGAAAGAGCAACGTAAAGTTGTCCATGAGTAAAAACATTCTTCACTTGGGCCAACGCCAGCCACGCTCAGTGTCTGACCCTGTGCTTTGTTTATTGTCATGGCAAAGCTGAGTGTTACCGGGAATTAGATTCGTTTGAAATAAAACGGCAAATCAGTTGGAATCATTGGGATTCTCGGTCTAAAACTGTTTCTGCAGTGCCTCAGCCAGTTAAAATGGTAGCTTCAATCAAAAAGTGTTTCAAAGTTTTTATTTGCAATCGCGTCCCATTGCACAACTTCGGTGGGTTTATATGACGTAACAATATAATAGGAGCACCCACTTTCAAAATCAGTTTCTGTGCTGGCATGCTGGAAGGATGTAAAGAATTTAGAAATTCTGTTGGGTAATGAACGGCTTCTTCAGTGTCTACTGCCGTGTCTACTGAGTAATAAACTTGAGTTTGTGCATTGAATTTGGAGAGCACCAAGCCATTAAGTTTCCAAACCTGCGCATTTGTGGGCGATAAAATTGCTCTTTCTTTAAACCATATTTGAAAGGTCGTGGATTTCGGGATACATATTAGTAATCAATTATTGAATGTTGCTGACTAAAAGACATAAATCATGATTGAGGTAAATTTTTCCTTCATTCATAGATAGAAAATCTCCATTCCCAACTTTAAGTAACATTTCAGCAAACAGACTATTATTTTCTGAAGATAAGAGTACTCTCATGTTAGTTTTGAGTGATAATTTAGTTACATCCGGCCAAATGTAAGATCTTTTTAAAGAATCGTTCACCTCGTAATCTCTCGTTCCCCTTGTCACAACTGGTAGATTTGACGAAAATCTGCGGAGAACAGAACTGTGTATTCACCCATATGTGTGTTTCTATTCCTAAAATCACGCATGGTCCTGTCTAGGGCTTCGACCGAAGCAGATAAACCAATTCTCTTTCAGCGTCCGATGTAACTACGCATTTACTCTGTGGCTTTACATGTTGTCAGACAGTCGCCCGCGCATGCACCTCGCGTCTTTTTTCCCCAACTGCCGCCGCGCATGCGCCTCGCGTCTTTTACCCACTGAGCAAAAAAGTTTCGTAAATCGGTCGCCGCACATTGTTGTTTAGGCAGTGGAAGCCACGAAAGAATGCGAACGGTGGGTTTTTCTTTGACTTGTCACTAAAATCGTTACTGTTCGGCTCCCTTTTGTCATATATTAATGTTTCATACACCTAAACCTTCAAAATGCTCTATGGAATGTTGAAAACCGCATCAAAATCCGTCCAGCGATTCTCGAGATTAGCCCGAACAAACAGACAGACGCCTACCGGGGACTTTATTTTATACTATATATAGATTTCAAATTATAATATTTGTTATAACTGCCATATTACAAAAAAATGGAGCGACAGCTTATAAAAGAAATTTTTTTTTCGTTGCTTATTACTATTTTTGCTGCTTCTAATCTTCCCTTCCTAATCCAAGGAATTTTGGCAAATGTGATGATATCTATTCGAGCATTAGACGAAACTTAACGACCTTTCACTTTTACTTCATGGTCAAAAACTTCAAAAATCTCATTTGTCTCTTGGCACCAGCAAAATAACAGGATAATTTTTAAACTTTATGGTAATTCATTTCCAAGGCACGGCACTATATATTTTTCAAATAAGATATAAAGTTAAAAAGTGAATAATCTGTGAAACAGTATGGAATTCTATTTAATAGGCTACATACGTATGAATCCTGTGAGTTTATAAAAATTAATCTTACTTACACTACAAATAATTACTAACAAAGAAAGAGATTACCTTTGTCAGAGCGTCAGGCGTACTTGTTGGATGCAAAATTAACCTGAAAAAAAAAATGTCAATCATAATATTAAAATCTGCAATTTAATGAAAAAAATATTAAAAATTTAAGATGTCAGAACACAAAAATTATTCGTACTGCATAACTTATTCACAGTGTTGGTACTGAATAATATTTCGGTATTACAAATATTTAGTGTTTGCAACTTTATACAATGAAGAGCAATTGAATTAGAGATACCTGTCTAGTAACACGTAGCACCACCTTTCTTGATGATGACGGCGGCGATTCGTCTCGGCATGGACTCGACAAGACACTGGAAGCGTTGAGAAGCCATACGGATACACAACCCCTGAACAAGCTCCCACAGTTCACGAAGATTTCATGGAGAGGGGTCAGAGCCTCGAACCTCTCCCGATGGCATCCCAGATGTGC
Source organism: Macrothele yani (assembly GCA_039090855.1). Classification (NCBI taxonomy): domain Eukaryota; kingdom Metazoa; phylum Arthropoda; class Arachnida; order Araneae; family Macrothelidae; genus Macrothele; species Macrothele yani. Next base: position 59,679,041 of record CM077018.1, on the reverse strand, counting down.
TCGATGGGATTGAGGTCAGGTGACCTAGCTGGCCAAGGAAGGGAGGTCACGTCGGTGGAGTGTTCATCCAACCATTCGGATACAATTCGGGAGCGATGGCACGGTGAATTGTCTTGTTGCAGGATGAGGTCTCCAGTGGGATGTTGCAGACGCACAAACGGGAGCAAAGGGTCGTCCAGGATATCCCGTTAACGTTGACCTATGAGGGACGATGTCACACGTACCAGGGGTCCCATTTCAGTCCACGTAAGCAGGAGTCAGACTAGGACGTCACCCCCACCAGCTTGAAGAGTACCCTGCTGGCAAGAAGGATCCATCGCTTCTTGTGGTTTGCGCCGTACTCGTATCCTGTCATCTGCATGTACCAACGTGAATCTCGACTCATCAGTCCAAGCAAAATTTTTTCACATGTCTAGGGTCCAGTGGCGATGTTCCCGCGCCCGTGCTAATCTTTGCACCCTGCGATGTGCGGTCAGCAACGGTACCCTCGTGGGACGATGGCTTCTGTACCCCATAGCGAGGAGATGGTTCTGGATGGTGTGGCTGCTTACACGTTTTTGTGCACCAGCGTCAAATTGCCGAGTGATTTCTTGCACTGTGGCCCGTCTGTCCGCTGTTACAATGCGAGCTAGCCGACGATGATCCCGCTCATCCACACGCTGTTGTCCACTGCAGTTGGCCCTTGCAGGGATAGTTTTACCGGATTCGATGTACTCACGGTGCACCTGTGACACAGTGGCTCGTGAAAATCCCAGTGTCTTCATGACTTCCGAGATGGAGAGACCCATTCGTCGGGCCCCGACAATTTGCCCACGATCAAATGCGCTTAGATCCTTCGTCTTACCCATACTGCCTCCGACTCTTACTGATTCCCGTCGCATCACTCCTTATATTGTCGGATCGCTGCATACGTCATGCCGTTTCCGTTTACAGGACCGCCCACAGCGCCACATTTACATAACGCCAGCTGTTTCTAATTCAATTGGTCTATAGTGTATGTATGCTGCGTGGAAATACTCAGACGAAAAATTAACATGTTTTATTGACTAGAGAGAAATGATGAGTTGAGTAGAGAAATAAAATAATTTGCTGTGTTGTCTCAAAAAATGTAATATTTAGTATCATGAGAATGGAAAAAAATACATGTGAGTTGATCAAACAAATTTGAAGACCGCAATTTAATTTGTTTCTGGGTTTCACGGCACCAGTGTGTACCCAGGCTATAGGGAGACGCCCTTGCCTGGTTTGGGTCAGATGCACTGAGAAAAAAACATTTGTTTAATTCAACACGAAAAAATGTTCAATCAATCAAAAGATATTGTCGATATGCAGTCAACAAAAATGTTTGTTGTATTTACAAAATTATTTTGCTGAAAATTATTGTTGATTCAACAATATTTATTGTTATCGCGACAAAACGTTTCACTCAATTAACAAAATGCTCTGGTCGATTTTTGGGAATTTGTTTGATCCAACAATAAGTATTCTTATCGTGATAAAACGTTTTATTGCTCCAACCAAACATGTTGTTATCGTGACAAAATGTAGAGTTGTGTAGCTAGGCCACTTCGTCCTTAAACTTTTTTTCCGATGGCAACACTTTGCCGGTGCAGTAATTTTAGGCGGTGGCCTTCGACCCTGGGTGTCCGCCATTTTTTATTTCGGGGGATGCCCGTGGCCAATTTTTGGGAATTTGTTTGCTCCAACAATATGTATTGTTATCGTTATAAAACGTTTTGTTGCTGCAACCAAACATATTGTTATCGTGACACAGTAATTTTTTGCTCCAACAAAATGTAGAGTTATGTAGCTGGGCCACTTTCTTCCTAAACCTTTTTTTCCGATGGCAACACTTTGCCGGTGCCCTTCGACCCTGAGTGTCCGCCATTTTTTTCTTCGGGGGATGCCCTTGGCCGATTTTTGGGACTTTGTTTGATCCAACAATATTTATTTTTATCGTGATAAAATATCTTGTTGCTGCAACCAAACATATTGTTATCGTGACACATTTTTTTGCTCCAACAAAATGTAGAGTTATATAGCTAGGCCACTATGTCCCTGAACCTTTTTTTCCGATGGCAACACTTTGCCGGTGCCCGGTGCCCTTCGACCCTGAGTGTCCGCCATTTTTTATTTCGGGGGATGCCCTTGGTAGATTTTTGGGACTTTGTTTGATCCAACAATATTTATTGTTATCGTGATAAAACGTTGCTGCAACCAAACATATTGTTATCGTGACACAGTAATTTTTTGCTCTAACAAAATGTAGAGTTATGTAGCTGGGCCACTTTGTCCCCAAACCTTTTTTTCCGATGGCAACACTTTGCTGGTGCCCTTCGACCCTGAGTGTCCGCCATTTTTTATTTCGGGGGATGCCCGTGGTCAATTTTTGGGACTTTGTTTGATCCAACTATATTTATTGTTATCGTGATAAAACGTTGCTGCAACCAAACATACTGTTATCGTGACACAGTAATTTTTTGCTCCAACAAAATGTAGAGTTATGTAGCTGGGCCACTTTGTCCCCAAACCTTTTTTTCCGATGGCAACACTTTGTCGGTGCCCTTCGACCCTGAGTGTCCGCCTTTTTTTATTTCGGGGATGCCCGTGGTCGATTTTTGGGAATTTGGTTGATCCAACAATATGTATTGTTATCGTGATAAAACGTTGCTGCAACCAAACATATTGTTATCGTGACACAGTAATTTTTTGCTCCAACAAAATGTAGAGTTATGTAGCTGGGCCACTTTCTGCCTAAACCTTTTTTTTCCGATGGCAAAACTTTGCCGGTGCCCTTCGACCCTGAGTGTCCGCCATTTTTTTTTTCGGGGGATGCCCGTAGTCGATTTTGAGGAATTTGGTTGATCCAACAATATGTATTGTTATCGTGATAAAACGTTGCTGCAACCAAACATATTGTTATCGTGACACAGTAATTTTTTGCTCCAACAAAATGTAGAGTTATGTAGCTGGGCCACTTTGTCCCCAAACCTTTTTTTCCGATGGCAACACTTTGCCGGTGCCCTTCGACCCTAAGTGTCCGCCATTTTTTATTTCGGGGGATGCCCTTGGCCGATTTTTGGGACTTTGTTTGATCCAAAAATATTTATTTTTATCGTGATAAAATATCTTGTTGCTGCAACCAAACATATTGTTATCGTGACACATTTTTTTTGCTCCAACAAAATGTAGAGTTATATAGCTGGGCCACTATGTCCCTGAACCTTTTTTTCCGATGGCAACACTTTGCCGGTGCCCTTCGACCCTGAGTGTCCGCCATTTTTTATTTCGGGGGATGCCCTTGGTCGATTTTTGGGACTTTGTTTGATCCAACAATATTTATTGTTATCGTGATAAAACGTTTTGTTGCTGCAGACCAAACATATTGTTATCGTGACACATGTTTTCTGCTTCAACAAAATGTAGAATTATGTAGCTGGGCCACTTTGCCCCTAAAACTTTTTTTTTTTCCGATGGCAAAACTTTGCCGGTGCCCTTCGACCCTGAGTGTCCGCCATTTTTTATTTCGGGGATGCCCGTGGTCGATTTTTGGGAATTTGGTTGATCCAACAATATGTATTGTTATCGTGATAAAGCGTTGCTGCAACCAAACATATTGTTATCGTGACACAGTAATTTTTTGCTCCAACAAAATGTAGAGTTATGTAGCTGGGCCACTTTGTCCCCAAACCTTTTTTTCCGATGGCAACACTTTGCTGCTGCCCTTCGACCCTGAGTGTCCGCCATTTTTTATTTCGGGGGGATGCCCGTGGTCGATTTTTGGGAATTTGGTTGATCCAACAATATGTATTGTTATCGTGATAAAATATCTTGTTGCTGCAACCAAACATATTGTTATCGTGATACAGTAATTTTTTGCTCCAACAAAATGTAGAGTTATGTAGCTGGGCCACTTTGTCCCCAAACCTTTTTTTCCGATGGCAACACTTTGCCGGTGCCCTTCGACCCTGAGTGTCCGCCATTTTTTTTTTCGGGGGATGCCCTTGGCCGATTTTTGGGACTTTGTTTGATCCAACAATATTTATTTTTATCGTGATAAAATATCTTGTTGCTGCAACCAAACATATTTTTATCGTGACACATTTTTTTTTTGCTCCAACAAAATGTAGAGTTATGTAGCTGTGCCACTTTGTCCCCAAACCTTTTTTTCCGATGGCAACACTTTGCCGGTGCCCTTCGACCCTGAGTGTCCGCCATTTTTTATTTCGGGGGTGTAGGCCTTGTTATCGTTAATTCAAGTATATGGAGTTGGAGTTAGATCTTTAATTCAACTATATGGAGGTGGAGTTGGATCGTTGATTGAACTATATGGAGGTGGAGTTGGATCGTTGATTGAACTATATGGAGGTGGAGCTAGTAATCATGTGCACTTTGGCGCAACAATACGCGACAGTCTCCGCTACCCTCTGGCTTCAATGAGCTGCTGACGACACACGACTGGACGACGGTTCGTCGTTTTGCCATCTGTGAACAACGTTTGATACGTACTCACTACAGTAGCACGTGAACAATCCACAAGCTGCGCCGTTTCCGATATCGTAGTTCCGAGGCGCCGTCCCATCCCAATTTGTCCTTTATCAAACTTCGATAAATCGGTAGCTTTTCCCATTCTGACTCCGAACACTCTACTAACCGAAAGCCGGTCCTCGATATATATATATATATATATATATATATATATATATATACTGCTCTGTGAACATCACATCCTCCACCGTTCGGTCTCCAGGTGCTCTCTTTTCTCTAGGCTGTGGGTGGGAATAATGTAACGGCTCATCGACGCATTCATCTTGTGCGTATGCTATATACATATACAATCGAATCACATCATTGTAACCACCTCCTACTTTTGACTTCAACAGTGCGTGACCAATGAATGAAGGCACGTGTCGTGAGCTGGCTTGGAGGGTATACAAGTTGTGCCCTAGACATTCTGAAAAGATATCACTCGTTGCTGTCATGGATGAAAGGAGCGATTTATCAGATTTACAAAAGGGATGTTTATCGGCTTTCGGGCCAAAGGTGGCAGTAATTCCGAAATAGCGTAGTATGTGATCTGTTCGCGTTCTGCTGTGGTTAAAGTGTCTCGTGAATGGAGAAATGGCACCATTGCAAAGAAGCGATGTGGAAACTACGGAGCACCACGTGCCATTTATGTGAGAGGTGAACATCGGCTGCGAAGGTGCGTGAGGGCCGATCGACACGCTACAGTGGAGCAACTCACTAGCCGAATGAACCATGGGGCTACCGGAAGTGTGTCTAAAACGATAGTTCAGCAAACCCTGCTGCATATGGGGCTCTGATGCAGACGGATGGTCACTGTACCTATGCTAACGAAGGTGCATCGGCAGTAAAGGCTTACATTTGCACGGCAGTATCGGAATTGGACCTCCGCTGATTGGCAAAGGATTGCCTTCTCCGATGAGTCATATTTTCTGCTTCATCGAACGGATGGACGCTGGCGTATAGGGCGAAAAACATCAGAGAACAAACACTCCTCAACCAATACTGGAAGAACGCAAACTGATGGGGGCAGCGTTATCGTCTGGGGAATGTTTTTGTGGCATTCGCTGAGCCCACTCATACTTGTGGAAGGCACAATGGACTGAATTTGTTATGAATCCATCCTTTCAGACCACGTACACCCTGTTTGTCTTCCCTGGGGCGGATGGGATTTTTTAGGACGACAATGCGAAGTGTCACAAAGCTACAAATGTCCAAGAGTGGTTGGAAGAGCACGATGAAGATTTCAAAGTACTTCCCTGGCCCCCTAATTCCCCAGACTTAAACTCAATTGAGCATCTGTGTGACCACCTCGATCGTGTTGTTCGCTCTATGGATCCTCAATCACGCACCCTCCAGCAGCCGTCAGATGCACTGCAGTCAGCATGGTTCCACATGCTTGTGGAACCATGCGGACAGCAGCCCGTCTAGCTGATGTCCGCGCTGCACACGGCGGCTACTCTGGATATTAGCTGGTGGTCACAATAATGTGACTCGACCGTGTACATATGCAATATAAGCACGCTTATGTACCTATATATACCCATACAGCACAAAACGTTTGAGATATGTATCAATAATGCCACAATCTCTCATTTTCGTTACTTTTTCAGAGATATGTTACAATTCCTTTTAGCAACGTATATTTTGGAACATAACTCTTTGTACTTTACGGTTATGTTACAAATAGCATTCACCGATACTACTGTTTTATAGTTTCCATTGTACATAATTGCAACCTTGATGTTACATTCCGGCGATATTTAAGATTTTTGGTTTGGCAGCGACGTGTATGCGCATGTGCATTTATGCCATTTCACCGAAGCACTCTGCTAGTCGTATTTCTAGGTGCTACTGGGATATTCTTTGGTGATAATGTCGTACTCGAGTTAGCTATTTAGTTGATTTAATATTTCATCCCTTTTTTGTGTGTGTGTGATTCAAGATGATCTGAACGTAAGTAATTGTTCTAATTATTATAATTTTAAAATTTTAAAAATCATTTTATGAAATTTAAGTATATGGCTTTGTTGTTGTATTAGTATGCTATGCCAGCATGTTTTTTTTACTTGAAGCTGAGCAATTTCATATTGGTAGGTATTTAGAGAAATGACGAATTTTATTTTCTTTCTTTTTTTCGCCGAAATATAGCCTATTCCACATGTAAAATAGAAATTCGACACCCTCATTTGGGACCGATTTTTATTTCTTTTGTTTTCAATATATAAACGCCGCCACTGTTCCCAATGGACAGCGGACTGCGTTGAATCTGTGAAAACGCAAACAACTCGAAATACGACTGTTGTTGCTTTTGAAAGAGCTGTCGAGTGTAATATTTTTTATTGTGATTTTACAAAGTTTATTAAAACTGTAATGTTCAACGTAGTAAATACGTAACAGTAATATGATGATGTCGCATATATCTTTGAAATACGTAACAGTAATGTAACGAAGTTACAAATATCTTTCAAATACGTAACAGTAACATGAAGTTGGTATGTCGAAGTTACAAAAACCTTTCACTGTAACGTATCGGTTATGTTTCAAAGGTATGTAACGTTTGAGGACCTTTTGACGTAACCGTAAGGTTTCTGAAACATTACTGTTACATTGCACAACGCATCTGAAAAGTCGTAATGTTTCAGTTCCACGTACTTGTAACATATACGAAATATTCTGCGCTGTGTGGCTATGTATATATATATATATATATATATATATATAAGGTCAGGTGATGCGTAACATCACAGCCTCTCCTTGACAAATGTCAACCCCGCCTTCTCGTGGTGCATCCTGTTCCCACTAAAGGGGCTCTGACGACCGCCAATAGCGGTATAACTATACCATCGGGATCAGAGGAAATGCTATCCCACACTCACCAACCCGCTTGGCCAGCGTGGTGAGTTATGGCCAAACACCTCCAAAATGACTCTACAACTTAAATCTTGGCCCTCAGTCTCCGGCAGCTGGAATGTACCTGGCCAAGGCAGCGGCCAGTGCGACATGAAGGCAGAGGGTGCTAAGAATCCCCGGAGGACCGGACTAGGCTGCCATTTGATGCTGACCTTGGCTACCTATAACGGACGCTCCCTATCTTCTGATTCAAGGCTTCTTGAATTGGAAGAGGAACTACAAAGGATCAAGTGGGACATCGTGGGGCTAAGTGAGGTAAGGAGAAAAGGAGAAGATCTCATTGAACTGAAAAGTGGACATCTCTTCTATTATCGTGGGACAGATACTGGCAGGACTAGAGGTGTTGGATTTATAATAAACAAGAAACTGAAGGATAAAGTGGTAGAAGTTGAAAGTTCCTGTGACAGAACTGCACGACTCGTTATCCAACTATCGAGAAGATACCAGGCTCAGATTATTCAAACTTATGCACCCACCACAAGTCATCCTGAAGAAGAAATTGAAGAATTTTATGAGGAAATTCGTCATCTAAATAATAAAGGTAAGCAGCACTTGAAGATAATTATGGGAGATTTCAATGCAAAAATAGGGCACCGGCAACAGAATGAAACTTCAGTAGGTAAATTCGGTCACGGCAACAGAAACCAGCGTGGAAATACTCTCGTTGAGTTTGCAGAGGCAGAAGGATTTTTCATCTTGAACTCCTTTCTCAAGAAAAAGCCACATAGGAAATGGACATGGAGACATCCAATTGGGACGACAAGTGAAATTGATTTTATTATGTGTAACAAAAAATTCGTCGTCGAAGACTGCAGTGTGCTGAACAAGTTCAACACAGGTAGTGACCATAGATTGGTGTGATGTAAGATGCACCTCAACACTAAACTGGAACGTGGCAAGCTCATAAGACAAACAAAATGTATTGACATAACCAACCTTAAAAAACACCATAATACTTTCAAGTTGGAACTGAAGAACAGATTCTCTGCTTTAGAAGGCCTAACATCGGAAGAAGTGGATATTTCGGAAGTTAACAGTAAAGTAACCAAAGCTCTTATGGAAACAGCAACAAAATTAGCTGGGTCTAAGAACAAGTTACATGTGAACAAATTATCAGGAAAAACCAAAATGTTGATGCAAAAAAGAAGAGAGTTGAGGACAACTAAAGAAGATGTGACTTCCAAAGTGGAATATATAGAGCTATGCAAGACAGCACGAAAAAGTATCACTGAAGACGTAAGGAAATTCAACTGTGAGCTAGTGAGGAAAGCAATTGAAAACAACCAAAGCCTTAAGATAGCAAAGGGACATCTCAGTAAGGGAAGAAAACAGATTATGGCTCTGAGAAAAGAAGATGGTTCTATAACAAGAAATAGAGGCGAAATTTTGACAAGAGTGAAAGATTTCTACTCCAAATTATATGAAAGGGATGATACATGTACTCCAGACATCATGAAAGGTACCAGAGTTCTTCCAGTACTCCCAGCAGAAGTTGCTCATGCAATCAAGAACATGAAGCGGGGGAAAGCTCCAGGAGAAGATGGAATTACTATAGACATCATACAAGAAGCAAGTGGAGAAATTGAAACGGTACTCGCCCAAATTTTCACTCGATGCCTTAATGAAGGGAAGATTCCTGAGGATTGGAACAATGCTACAATGATCCTGCTACATAAAAAAAGGTGACATTGAGGATCTCAGGAACTACAGACCTATCAGCCTCCTATCAGTGGTTTATAAAATCTTCACTAAAGTTCTTTCACACCGCTTGAAGGTAACACTGGACATGGCTCAACCGAGAGAACAAGCTGGATTCAGGAGTGGCTACAGCACAATAGATCATATCCACGTACTGAGAGAACTAATTGAAAGAGCGAGGGAATATGAACTTCCATTGTGCATAGCTTTTATCGATTATGAAAAAGCCTTTGATTCGGTGAAACCATCAGCAGTTACCACGGCTCTGAAAACCTGCGGTATTGAAGATGCATACATTAATATTATTAATAACATCTATGAAAATGCAAGTGCAAAGATTCGGCTGTTTGAAAATACAACACACATAAAAATTGGAAAGGGAGTGAGACAAGGTGACACCATATCTCCGAAGCTCTTTAATGCCACATTGGAAAATGTCTTTCAATCACTGAACTGGGAAAACAAAGGGATAAAGATTAATGTAGATTATCTAACCCACCTTCGTTTTGCTGATGACGTAGTCATTTTTGCAACTACCCCATCAGAGCTGCAGAGTATGATCCAGGAACTTGCTGACAAGAGTAAAGAAGTGGGATTAAAAATGAACTTTCAGAAGACAAAAGTGATGTTCAATGCTTTTACAAGAAATGAAGATTTATCGATTGATGGAGAAAAACTGGAGATAACAGACACGTACGTTTATCTTGGACAGCAGATATCAAGTGAGGGTCACATTGATGAAGAAATTAATAGGCGTACAAAACTTGCCTGGAGAGCTTTTGGAAGAAACAGCATAATTTTCAAGAGCAATATGCCATTATGTCTTAAAAGAAAAGTGTTTGATCAATGCATCCTTCCAGTGCTTACGTATGGTGCAGAGACGTGGACCTTAACTAAAAGAGACATACGAAGGCTGCAAACAACTCAAAGAAGCATGGAGAGGTGCATGCTTGGTATAACCAGGAGAGATAAGAAGAGAAACTCGTGGATCCGAAAAATGACGAGAGTGGAAGACATCATGATCAGAGTTAAATCCCTGAAATGGCAATGGGCTGGACATACTGCCAGAAGGACAGACCATAGATGGACAGCCGAAATTTTTAGATTGGATTCCAAGGGACAGGAAAAGACCCAGAAAAAGACCACATGGGAGATGGGTGGATGAAATTCGTAAATATGCGGGAGTGACATGGAGGAGACTGGCACAAGACAGACCGTTGTGGAGGAAACTTGGGCAGACCTTCGTCCAGCAGTGGATTGATAATGGTTGACAATGATGATGATATATATATATATATATATATATATATATATATATATTCTATAAAGAAGATACCTAAGCAAAAAAATACATATATAATTTTGACTCACACCTAGTACAACATAGAAAAGGTTATGTATCTACCTGTGTGAGTAAAAGGAGAAAAGATAAAAAAATAAAATAAAACAACTGAATGTAGAAGGTGTCGAGAATACTGAGCCTTGGCTTTATCAAGGACCAGCAAAAACTCTGCATTTTCTCACTTCCACAAAGACCTAGTTGGAAATGGGTTTCTGCAAGGCCATAGATGCAAGTAACATTCCCACCTAAAATAGTTTAAAAAATATATATATAAGTCATATCCTCCGTAGAGTAGCATGACCTAGCACTAGTTAACAATTTCGCTTGCATCCATTAACCTTCATGGCCCGACCCATGCTCTTCATCTGTTACTATTAAACAGAGAGAAGAAGATTAAAGAGAACTCAAGCTGTGAGAGTGACATAATAATTAGAAATGATTTTCAGCTATAACGAAATTCCAAGTTCGTTTGAGAGAGAATTTAAACCTGAAAAACAATGCAAAAGAAATCCAAATTTTACATTGCAATTAAAAAAGGAAATGTTAATTTATAACGAACAGATTTTTGAAAGAAAACTTGAGTCTAAAACCCCCTACTCTACAACTTATGACAGCACGAAAACGAGAATAAGTTAAAGATAATAATTAACTAAAGAAAACTTTGTGAAAGTTATATACCTTAAACAGTTAGTTGCAATATGTACAAAGTATTTCAGCAGTGCTTTAAGTGCATAATTAATTAGTTATTAAGAACTTAACTACTTTGAAAAAACAGCGCATAGACAGCGCATAGAAAGGAACAAGCTTAGCCATCTTCTGTTCCTAGGTACCCCAAAAGACGCTCAAAGTTACAAAGAAAAGTAAGAGTTAAAACCCGCAAAAATGTTAACAGACAAACAAATGCTTAAAAGCTGAAAAACTAAAAAACGACAGAGAAAAGGTACATGAAGTACAAACATTGAACTTATAAAACCTAGAACCCAAAAACAAGGAAGAGAGCTTACCTCTTGTGTGACAAAAACTTTTCTCCTCACAAGAGAAGAACATGGCTGACCTCTTCCGCCACTCCCTAGACGCTGGGGGCAGTGAGGGTGGGGCTGATGGCCTCCTCATACAGCAAGAAACCAACGCGCGGAGATTTTAACCAGAGAAAAAAATATATAAACTTAAGACTGTGGATCTGAATGATCAGAAAGAGCAGAATTAACTCTCCAGAATACATGAGAAATATTATAAAATACACGAGCAGTTTATTCAATAATCTTTGCATGTATTAAATCACCTTAGTGAGCTTCTATAGATTAATCAGAATCTTATTAATTTTAATGTTGGTTTTACTATTTTTAGTATAGCTATCCTAGTGATGAATAACTAGTTTTCTTTTTTATTTGTTTTTATTTTCTTTTATAAACAGATTTTTAAGCTTTTTTTGTGATTTTGTTTATATTATTTAATTTTTTGTTTTAATAGGACCGTCATATCCATAGCACTAAGGTTCCTTTAGGTAGTTAATAGGCATCCTCTAGCCAACTCCTATTAAAACAAAAAATTAAATAATATAAACAAAATCACAAAAAAAGCTTATTAAAACAAAAAATTAAATAATATAAACAAAATCACAAAAAAAGCTTAAAAATCTGTTTATAAAAGAAAATAAAAACAAATAAAAAAGAAAACTAGTTATTCATCACTAGGATAGCTATACTAAAAATAGTAAAACCAACATTAAAATTAATAAGATTCTGATTAATCTATAGAAGCTCACTAAGGTGATTTAATACATGCAAAGATTATTGAATAAACTGCTCGTGTATTTTATAATATTTCTCATGTATTCTGGAGAGTTAATTCTGCTCTTTCTGATCATTCAGATCCACAGTCTTAAGTTTATATATTTTTTTCTCTGGTTAAAATCTCCGCGCGTTGGTTTCTTGCTGTATGAGGAGGCCATCAGCCCCACCCTCACTGCCCCCCAGCGTCTAGGGAGTGGCGGAAGAGGTCAGCCATGTTCTTCTCTTGTGAGGAGAAAAGTTTTTGTCACACAAGAGGTAAGCTCTCTTCCTTGTTTTTGGGTTCTAGGTTTTATAAGTTCAATGTTTGTACTTCATGTACCTTTTTCTCTGTCGTCTTTTAGTTTTTCAGCTTTTAAGCATTTGTTTGTCTGTTAACATTTTTGCGGGTTTTAACTCTTACTTTTCTTTGTAACTTTGAGCGTCTTTTGGGGTACCTAGGAACAGAAGATGGCTAAGCTTGTTCCTTTCTATGCGCTGTCTATGCGCTGTTTTTTCAAAGTAGTTAAGTTCTTAATAACTAATTAATTATGCACTTAAAGCACTGCTGAAATACTTTGTACATATTGCAACTAACTGTTTAAGGTATTTAACTTTCACAAAGTTTTCTTTAGTTAATTATTATCTTTAACTTATTCTCGTTTTCGTGCTGTCATAAGTTGTAGAGTAGGGGGTTTTAGACTCAAGTTTTCTTTCAAAAATCTGTTCGTTATAAATTAACATTTCCTTTTTTTAATTGCAATGTAAAATTTGGATTTCTTTTGCATTGTTTTTCAGGTTTAAATTCTCTCTCAAACGAACTTGGAATTTCGTTATAGCTGAAAATCATTTCTAATTATTATGTCACTCTCACAGCTTGAGTTCTCTTTAATCTTCTTCTCTCTGTTTAATAGTAACAGATGAAGAGCATGGGTCGGGCCATGAAGGTTAATGGATGCAAGCGAAATTGTTAACTGGTGCTAGGTCATGCTACTCTACGGAGGATATGACTTATATATATATTTTTTAAACTATTTTAGGTGGGAATGTTACTTGCATCTATGGCCTTGCAGAAACCCATTTTATATAACTAGGTCTTTGTGGAAGTGAGAAAATGCAGAGTTTTTGCTGGTCCTTGATAAAGCCAAGGCTCAGTATTCTCGACACCTTCTACATTCAGTTGTTTTATTTTATTTTTTTATCTTTTCTCCTTTTACTCACACAGGTAGATACATAACCTTTTCTATGTTGTACTAGGTGTGAGTCAAAATTATATATGTATTTTTTTGCTTAGGTATCTTCTTTATAGAATGTGAATTCTGAATTTTCAAAACTGCTGCGTTGCGCGTTTTGATTTTCAGGTTATTTTGCACCCTTCGTTTTAAATTCTAAAATTTTTTCCTTAGTCTTCAGTTTTGCTCTTAAGTATATATATATATATATATATATATATATCATCATCATCATTGTCAACCATTATCAATCCACTGCTGGACGAAGGTCTCCCCAAGTTTCCTCCACAACGGTCTGTCTTGTGCCAGTCTCCTCCATGTCACCCCTGCATACTTTCGAATTTCATCCACCCATCTCCTATGTGGTCTTCTTCTGGGTCTTTTCCTGTCCCTTGGAATCCAATCTAAAATTTCGGCTGTCCATCGATGATCTGTCCTTCTGGCAGTATGTCCAGCCCATTGCCATTTCAGGGATTTAACTCTGATCATGATGTCTTCCACTCTTGTCATTTTTCGGATCCACGAGTTCCTCTTCTTATCTCTCCTGGTTACACCAAGCATGCACCTCTCCATGCTACTTTGAGTTGTCTGCAGCCTTTGTATGTCTCTTTTAGTTAAGGTCCACTTCTCTGCACCATACGTAAGCACTGGAAGGATGCATTGATCAAACACTTTTCTTTTAAGACATAATGGCATATTGCTCTTGAAAATTATGCTGTTTCTTCCAAAAGCTCTCCAGGCAAGTTGTGTACGTCGATTAATTTCGTCATCAATGTGACCATCACTTGATATCTGCTGTCCAAGATAAACGTACGTGTCTGTTATCTCCAGCTTTTCTCCATCAATCGATAAATCTTCATTTCTTGTAAAAGCACTGAACATCACTTTTGTCTTCTGAAAGTTCATTTTTAATCCCACTTCTTTACTCTTGTCAGCAAGTTCCTGGATCATACTCTGCAGCTCTGATGGGGTAGTTGCAAAAATGACTACGTCATCAGCAAAACGAAGGTGGGTTAGATAATCTCCATTAATCTTTATCCCCTTGTTTTCCCAGCTCAGCGACTGAAAAACACCCTCCAATGTGGCATTAAAGAGCTTCGGAGATATGGTGTCACCTTGTCTCACTCCCTTTCCAATTTTTACGTGTGTTGTATTTTCAAACAGCCTAATCTTTGCACTTGCATTTTCATAGATGTTATTAATAATATTAATGTATGCATCTTCAATACCGCAGGTTTTCAGAGCCATTGTAAATGCTGATGGTTTCACCGAATCAAAGGCTTTTTCATAATCGATAAAAGCCATGCACAATGGAAGTTCATATTCCCTCGCTCTTTCAATTAGATCTCTCAGCACGTGGATATGATCTATTGTGCTGTAGCCACTCCTGAATCCAGCTTGTTCTCTCGGTTGAGCCATGTCTAGTGCTACCTTCAAGCGGTGTGAAAGAACTTTAGTGAAGATTTTATAAACTACTGATAGGAGGCTGATAGGTCTGTAGTTTCCGAGATCCTCAATGTCACCTTTCTTATGTAGCAGAATCATTGTAGCGGTGTTCCAATCCTCAGGAATCTTTCCTTCATTAAGGCATCGAGTGAAAATTTGGGCGAGTACTGTTTCGATTTCTCCACTTGCTTCTTGTATGATGTCTACAGTAATTCCATCTTTTCCTGGAGCTTTTCCTCGCTTCATGTTCTTGATTGCATGTGCAACTTCTGCTGGAAGGACTGGAGGAACTCTGGTACTGGTATCTTTCATGATGTCTAGAGTGCATATATCATCCCTTTCATATAATTTGGAGTAGAAATCTTTCACTCTTGTCAAATTTTCGCCTCTATTTCTTGTTACAGAACCATCTTCTTTTCTCAGTGCCATAATCTGTTTTCTTCCCTTACTGAGATGTCCCTTTGCTATCTTTAGGCTTTGGTTGTTTTCAATTGCTTTCCTCACTAGTTCACAGTTGAATTTCCTTACGTCTTCAGTGATACTTTTTCTTACTGTCTTGCATAGCTCTATATATTCCACTTTGGAAGTCACATCTTCTTTAGTTGTCCTCATCTCTCTTCTTTTTTGCATCAACATTTTGGTTTTTCCTGATAATTTGTTCACATGCAACTTGTTCTTAGACCCAGCTAATTTTGTTGCTGTTTCCATAAGAGCTTTGGTTACGTTTCTGTTAACTTCAGAGATGTCCACTTCTTCCGATGTTAGGCCTTCTAAAGCAGAGAACCTGTTCTTCAGTTCTAACTTGAAGGTATTATGGTGTTTTTTAAGGTTGGTTATGTCAATAGATTTTGTTTGTCTTATGAGCTTGCCACGTTCAAGTTTAGTGTTGAGGTGCATCTTACATCTCACCAATCTATGGTCACTACCAGTGTTGAACTTGTTTAGCACACTGCAGTCTTCTATGACGAATTTTTTGTTACACATAATAAAATCAATTTCACTTGTCGTCCCATTTGGATGTCTCCATGTCCATTTCCTGTGTGGCTTTTTCTTGAAGAAGGAGTTCAAGATGAAAAACCCTTCTGCCTCTGCAAACTCAACGAGAGTATTTCCACGCTGGTTTCTGTTGCCGTGACCGAATTTACTTACTGAAGTTTCATTCTGCTGCCGTTGCCCTATTTTTGCATTGAAATCTCCCATAATTATTTTCAAGTGCTGCTTACCTTTATTATTTAGATGACAAATTTCCTCATAAAATTCTTCAATTTCTTCTTCAGGATGACTTGTGGTGGGTGCATAAGTTTGAATAATCTGAGCCTCGTATCTTTTCGAGAGTTGGATAACAAGTCGTGCAGCTCTGTCAGAGGAACTTTCAACTTCTACAACTTTATCCTTCAGTTTCTTGTTTATTATAAATCCAACACCACTAGTTCTGCCAGTATCTGTCTCACGATAGTAGAAGAGATGTCCACTTTTCAGTTCGATGAGATCTCCTCCTTTTCTCCTTACCTCACTTAGCCCCACGATGTCCCACTTGATCCTTTGTAGTTCCTCTTCCAATTCAAGAAGCCTTGAATCAGAAGATAGGGAGCGTCCATTGTAAGTAGCCAAGGTCAGCATCAGATGGCAGCCTAGTCCGGTCCTCCGGGGATTCTTAGCACCCTCTGCCTTCATGTCGCACTGGCCGCTGCCTTGGCCAGGTACATTCCAGCTGCCGGAGACTGAGGGCCAAGATTTAAGTTGTGGAATCATTTTGGAGGGGTTTGGCCATAACTCACCACGCTGGCCAAGCGGGTTGGTGAGTGTGGGATAGAATTTCCTCTGATCCCGATGGTATAGTTATACCGCTATGGGCGGTCGTCAGAGCCCCTTTAGTGGGAACAGGATGCACCACGAGAAGGCGGGGTTGACATTTGTCAAGGAGAGGCTGTGATGTTACGCATCACCTGACCTTACATCCCATATATATATATATATATATATATATATATATCGGGATGTAAGGTCAGGTGATGCGTAACATCACAGCCTCCTTGACAAATGTCAACCCCGCCTTCTCGTGGTGCATCCTGTTCCCACTAAAGGGGCTTTTGACGACCGCCCATAGCGGTATAACTATACCATCGGGATCAGAAGAGAAATGCTATCACACTCACCAACCCGCTTGGCCAGCGTGGTGAGTTATGGCCAAACCCCTCCAAAATGATTCCACAACTTAAATCTTGGCCCTCAGTCTCCGGCAGCTGGAATGTACCTGGCCAAGGTAGCGGCCAGTGCGACATGAAGGCAGAGGGTGCTAAAATCCCCGGAGGACCGGACTAGGCTGCCATCTGATGCTGACCTTGGCTACTTACAATGGACGCTCCCTATCTTCTGATTCAAGGCTTCTTGAATTGGAAGAGGAACTACAAAGGATCAAGTGGGACATCGTGGGGCTAAGTGAGGTAAGGAGAAAAGGAGAAGATCTCATCGAACTGAAAAGTGGACATCTCTTCTACTATCGTGGGACAGATACTGGCAGAACTAGTGGTGTTGGATTTATAATAAACAAGAAACTGAAGGATAAAGTTGTAGAAGGAAAGTTCCTCTGACAGAGCTGCACGACTTGTTATCCAACTCTCGAAAAGATACCAGGCTCAGATTATTCAAACTTATGCACCCACTACAAGTCATCCTGAAGAAGAAATTGAAGAATTTTATGAGGAAATTTGTCATCTAAATAATAAAGGTAAGCAGCACTTGAAAATAATTATGGAGATTTCAATGCAAAAATAGGGCAACGGCAACAGAATGAAACTTCGGTAGGTAAATTCGGTCATGGCAACAGAAACCAGCGTGGAAATACTCTCGTTGAGTTTGCAGAGGCAGAAGGGTTTTTCATCTTGAACTCCTTCTTCAAGAAAAAGCCACACAGGAAATGGACATGGAGACATCCAAATGGGACGACAAGTGAAATTGATTTTATTATGTGTAACAAAAAATTCGTCATAGAAGACTGCAGTGTGCTAAACAAGTTCAACACAGGTAGTGACCATAGATTGGTGAGATGTAAGATGCACCTGAACGCTAAACTTGAACGTGGCAAGCTCATAGGACAAACAAAATCTATTGACATAACCAACCTTAAAAAACACCATAATACCTTCAAGTTAGAACTGAAGAACAGGTTCTCTGCTTTAGAAGGCCTAACATCGGAAGAAGTGGACATCTCTGAAGTTAACAGAAAAGTAACCAAAGCTCTTATGGAAACAGCAACAAAATTAGCTGGGTCTAAGAACAAGTTGCATGTGAACAAATTATCAGGAAAAACCAAAATGTTGATGCAAAAAAAGAAGAGAGATGAGGACAACTAAAGAAGATGTGACTTCCAAAGTGGAATATATAGAGCTATGCAAGACAGTAAGAAAAAGTATCACTGAAGACGTAAGGAAATTCAACTGTGAACTAGTGAGGAAAGCAATTGAAAACAACCAAAGCCTAAAGATAGCAAAGGGACATCTCAGTAAGGGAAGAAAACAGATTATGGCACTGAGAAAAGAAGATGGTTCTGTAACAAGAAATAGAGGCGAAATTTTGACAAGAGTGAAAGATTTCTACTCCAAATTATATGAAAGGGATGATATATGCACTCCAGACATCATGAAAGATACCAGTACCAGAGTTCCTCCAGTCCTTCCAGCAGAAGTTGCACATGCAATCAAGAACATGAAGCGAGGAAAAGCTCCAGGAGAAGATGGAATTACTGTAGACATCATACAAGAAGCAAGTGGAGAAATCGAAACAGTACTCGCCCAAATTTTCACTCGATGCCTTAATGAAGGAAAGATTCCTGAGGATTGGAACACCGCTACAATGATCCTGCTACATAAGAAAGGTGACATTGAGGATCTCGGAAACTACAGACCTATCAGCCTCCTATCAGTAGTTTATAAAATCTTCACTAAAGTTCTTTCACACCGCTTGAAGGTAACACTGGACATGGCTCAACCGAGAGAACAAGCTGGATTCAGGAGTGGCTACAGCACAATAGATCATATCCACGTGCTGAGAGAACTAATTGAAAGAGCGAGGGAATATGAACTTCCATTGTGCATGGCTTTTATCGATTATGAAAAAGCCTTTGATTCGGTGAAACCATCAGCAGTTACAATGGCTCTGAAAACCTGCGGTATTGAAGATGCATACATTAATATTATTAATAACATCTATGAAAATGCAAGTGCAAAGATTAGGCTGTTTGAAAATACAACACACATAAAAATTGGAAAGGGAGTGAGACAAGGTGACACCATATCTCCGAAGCTCTTTAATGCCACATTGGAGGGTGTTTTTCAGTCACTGAGCTGGGAAAACAAGGGGATAAAGATTAATGGAGATTATCTAACCCACCTTCGTTTTGCTGATGACGTAGTCATTTTTGCAACTACCCCATCAGAGCTGCAGAGTATGATCCAGGAACTTGCTGACAAGAGTAAAGAAGTGGGATTAAAAATGAACTTTCAGAAGACAAAAGTGATGTTCAATGCTTTTACAAGAAATGAAGATTTATCGATTGATGGAGAAAAGCTGGAGATAACAGACACGTACGTTTATCTTGGACAGCAGATATCAAGTGAGGGTCACATTGATGAAGAAATTAATCGGCGTACAAAACTTGCCTGGAGAGCTTTTGGAAGAAACAGCATAATTTTCAAGAGCAATATGCCATTATGTCTTAAAGAAAAGTGTTTGATCAATGCATCCTTCCAGTGCTTACATGTATGGTGCGGAGACGTGGACCTTAACTAAAAGAGACATACAAAGGCTGCAGACAACTCAAAGTAGCATGGAGAGGTGCATGCTTGGTGTAACCAGGAGAGATAAGAAGAGGAACTCGTGGATCCGAAAAATGACAAGAGTGGAAGACATCATGATCAGAGTTAAATCCCTGAAATGGCAATGGGCTGGACATACTGCCAGAAGGACAGATCATCGATGGACAGCTGAAAGTTTAGATTGGATTCCAAGGGACAGGAAAAGACCCAGAAGAAGACCACATGGGAGATGGGTGGATGAAATTCGAAAAGTATGCAGGGGTGACATGGAGGAGACTGGCACAAGACAGACCGTTGTGGAGAAACTTGGGGAGACCTTCGTCAACAGTGGATTGATAATGGTTGACAATGATGATGATGATGATATATATATCATCATCATCATCATCATTGTCAACCATTATCAATCCACTGCTGGACGAAGGTCTCCCCAAGTTTCCTCCACAACGGTCTGTCTTGTGCCAGTCTCCTCCATGTCACCCCTGCATACTTTCGAATTTCATCCACCCATCTCCCATGTGGTCTTCTTCTGGGTCTTTTCCTGTCCCTTGGAATCCAATCTAAAATTTCGGCTGTCCATCGATGATCTGTCCTTCTGGCAGTATGTCCTGCCCATTGCCATTTCAGGGATTTAACTCTGATCATGATGTCTTCCACTCTTGTCATTTTTCGGATCCACGAGTTCCTCTTCTTATCTCTCCTGGTTACACCAAGCATGCACCTCTCCATGCTTCTTTGAGTTGTCTGCAGCCTTTGTATGTCTCTTTTAGTTAAGGTCCACGTCTCTGCACCATACGTAAGCACTGGAAGGATGCATTGATCAAACACTTTTCTTTTAAGACATAATGGCATATTGCTCTTGAAAATTTATGCTGTTTCTTCCAAAAGCTCTCCAGGCAAGTTTTGCACGCCGATTAATTTCTTCATCAATGTGACCCTCACTTGATATCTGCTGTCCAAGATAAACGTACGTATCTGTTATCTCCAGCTTTTCTACATCAATCGATAAATCTTCATTTCTTGTAAAAGCATTGAACATCACTTTTGTCTTCTGAAAGTTCATTTTTAATCCCACTTCTTTACTCTTGTCAGCAAGTTCCTGGATCATACTCTGCAGCTCTGATGGGCTAGTTGCAAAAATGACTACGTCATCAGCAAAACGAAGGTGGGTTAGATAATCTCCATTAATCTTTATCCCCTTGTTTTCCCAGCTCAGTGACTGAAAAACACCCTCCAATGTGGCATTAAAGAGCTTCGGAGATATGGTGTCACCTTGTCTCACTCCCTTTCCAATTTTTATGTGTGTTGTATTTTCAAACAGCCTAATCTTTGCACTTGCATTTTCATAGATGTTATTAATAATATTAATGTATGCATCTTCAATACCGCAGGTTTTCAGAGCCATTGTAACTGCTGATGGTTTCACCGAATCAAAGGCTTTTTCATAATCGATAAAAACCATGCACAATGGAAGTTCATATTCCCTCGCTCTTTCAATTAGTTCTCTCAGCACATGGATATGATCTATTGTGCTGTAGCCACTTCTGAATCCAGCTTGTTCTCTCGGTTGAGCCATGTCCAGTGTTACCTTCAAGCTGTGTGAAAGAACTTTAGTGAAGATTTTATAAACTACTGATAGGAGGCTGATAGGTCTGTAGTTTCCGAGATAATCAATGTCACCTTTCTTATGTAGCAGGATCATTGTAGCGGTGTTCCAATCCTCAGGAATCTTTCCTTCATTAAGGCATCGAGTGAAAATTTGGGCGAGTACTGTTTCGATTTCTCCACTTGCTTCTTGTATGATGTCTACAGTAATTCCATCTTCTCCTGGAGCTTTTCCCCGCTTCATGTCCTTGATTGCATGTGCAACTTCTGCTGGAAGGACTGGAGAAACTCTGGTACTGGTATCTTTCATGATGTCTGGAGTGCATGTATCATCCCTTTCATATAATTTGGAGTAGAAATCTTTCACTCTTGTCAAAATTTCACCTCTATTTCTTGTTACAGAACCATCTTCTTTTCTCAGAGCCATAATCTGTTTTCTTCCCTTACTGAGATGTCCCTTTGCTATCTTTAGGCTTTGGTTGTTTTCAATTGCTTTCCTCACTAGTTCACAGTTGAATTTTCTTACGTCTTCAGTGATACTTTTTCGTATTGTCTTGCATAGCTCTATATATTCCACTTTGGAAGGCACATCTTCTTTAGTCGTCCTCATCTCTCTTCTTTTTGCATCAACATTTTCGTTTTTCCTGATAATTTATTTACATGCAACTTGTTCTTAGACCCAGCTAATTTTGTTGCTGTTTCCATAAGAGCTTTGGTTACTTTTCTGTTAACTTCAGAGATGTCCACTTCTTCCGATGTTAGGCCTTCTAAAGCAGAGAACCTGTTCTTCAGTTCTAACTTGAAGGTATTATGGTGTTTTTTAAGGTTGGTTATGTCGATAGATTTTGTTTGTCTTATGAGCTTGCCACGTTCAAGTTTAGTGTTGAGGTGCATCTTACATCTCACCAATCTATGGTCACTACCTGTGTTGAACTTGTTTAGCACACTGCAGTCTTCTATGACGAATTTTTTGTTACACATAATAAAATCAATTTCACTTGTCGTCCCATTTGGATGTCTCCATGTCCATTTCCTGTGTGGCTTTTTCTTGAAGAAGGAGTTCAAGATGAAAAACCCTTCTGCCTCTGCAAACTCAACGAGAGTATTTCCACGCTGGTTTCTGTTGCCGTGACCGAATTTACCTACTGAAGTTTCATTCTGTTGCCGTTGCCCTATTTTTGCATTGAAATCTCCCATAATTATTTTCAAATGCTGCTTACCTTTATTATTTAGATGACAAATTTCCTCATAAAATTCTTCAATTTCTTCTTCAGGATGACTTGTGGTGGGTGCATAAGTTTGAATAATCTGAGCCTGGTATCTTCTCGAGAGTTGGATAACGAGTCGTGCAGCTCTTTCAGAGAAACTTTCAACTTCTACCACTTTATCCTTCAGTTTCTTGTTTATTATAAATCCAACACCACTAGTTCTGCCAGTATCTGTCCCACGATAGTAGAAGAGATGTCCACTTTTCAGTTCGATGAGATCTTCTCCTTTTCTCCTTACCTCACTTAGCCCCACGATGTCCCACTTGATCCTTTGTAGTTCCTCTTCCAATTCAAGAAGCCTTGAATCAGAAGATAGGGAGCGTCCGTTGTAGGTAGCCAAGGTCAGCATCAAATGGCAGCCTAGTCCGGTCCTCCGGGGATTCTTAGCACCCTCTGCCTTCATGTCGCACTGGCCGCTGCCTTGGCCAGGTACATTAAAGCTGCCGGAGACTGAGGGCCAAGATTTAAGTTGTGGAGTCATTTTGGAGGGGTTTGGCCATAACTCACCACGCTGGCCAAGCGGGTTGGTGAGTGTGGGATAGAATTTCCTCTGATCCCGATGGTATAGTTATACCGCTATTAGCGGTCGTCAGAGCCCCTTTAGTGGGAACAGGATGTACCACGAGAAGGCGGGGTTGACATTTGTCAAGGAGAGGCTGTGATGTTACGCATCACCTGACCTTATATATATATATATATATGCCCCCCCCCGAACAAGAATTCCTGGGTGCGCCGCTGATTAATGTAAGTTACTTCGATTGTAAAAATTATGATTGGCACAAAGATTTCCCTTTTGAAAGAGACCAAGTTGAATTTGCGCATTCATATTTTTCATTGTACTCTAGCAAGTGATTTATTATGTTGCAAGACAAATACTATTAGTGAATTCGTGGAGCCACCCCGGTGGCGCAGTGGTCTAAGCGATGGCCTCTGATCATTCGTCCGAACGGGGTCCGGGTTCGAATCCCGGTGAGGCATGGATGTTGCGTTTGTCTTACGGCACTGGCTCTCTCCCTTC
Organism: Macrothele yani; assembly: GCA_039090855.1. Classification (NCBI taxonomy): domain Eukaryota; kingdom Metazoa; phylum Arthropoda; class Arachnida; order Araneae; family Macrothelidae; genus Macrothele; species Macrothele yani. The sequence goes on along the minus strand of CM077018.1, from coordinate 59,655,412 downwards.
CCTGGAACCAGTGACCCTAAATTAGGGACGGGCGACTGCTTATAGCCCATTGAGTTGCTCACGGTGGTCGTTAAACCTTCACTCAAAAAAAAAGAAAAAATTCGTTGACTCTAAAGGTAGTTTTCATTAAGTGATTGAACAAAGTACTGTTCCTTTTATTTTTTCACAAATGATGCAAAATTCGACGGTTCAGTTGGCTGGATCAAAATATTTTTAAAGTAAAATTATTACATGGCTCAAAATTTAAATGAACTAAGTGCAGCTTTTTTCTTTTTTTTTTTTTTTTTTTTTGGTTGGAGGTTTAACGACCACCGTGAGCAACTCAATTGGCTATAAGCAGTCGCCCGTCCCTAAGTTAGGGTCAGTGGTTCCAGGGAAGGGAGAGAGCCAGTGCCGTAAGACAAACACAACATCCATGCCTCACCGGGATTCGAACCCGCACCCCTTTCCGACGTATGATCAGAAGCCATCGCTTAGACCACTGCGCCGGCAGCTTTTTGTCTCCCTCGTGCTTTGAGTATGCACTAACATTTCTTTTTTTCTTGTACTTTTGCTTTCCTGCTATATAATTATTTTCACGGATTTTCAAGTAAGTTTGATCCATACTTTGACACTGCCACTTATTTAGCACATTTCGGAGGAGGCGTGGAAGTTTAGTTGATATCCGAATCAGTCATTACTGTTTAAACTTATTAGCAAACATTTCTCGAATAAGATATATCTTCGCTGACCACAAACATTTTTAAACCTATAAAATATTTAACATTTTGTTTCATTCCTGCTATTGTGTACTTGACGGACCAGTGACGATTTCAGGATTAATTTATTTTTTTTTTTTTGAGGTTTAACGGTCACCGTGAGCAACTCCATGGGCTATAAGCATTGTCCCGTCCCTAATTTAGGGCCACTGGTTCCAAGGAAGGGAGAGAGCCAGTGCCGTAAGACAAACGCAACATCCATGCCTCACCGAGATTCGAACCCAGACCTCGGGTGGCGCAGTGGCCTAAGTGATGGCCTCTGATCATTCGTCCGAAAGGGGTCCGGGTTCGAATCTCGGTGAGGCATGGATGTTGCGTTAGTCTTACGGCACTGGCTCTCTCCCTTGCTTGGAACTAGTGGCCCTAAATTAGGGACGGGCGACTGTTTTAGAGCCCTTTAAGTTGCTCACGGTGGTCCTTAAACCCTCAATAAAAACAAAACAAAAAAAAACCCGGACCTCTTTCGGGTAAATGATCAGAAGCCATCGCTTAGACCACTGCGCCCCCGTGGCGGCCGAGGTTTGGGTTCGAATCTCGGTAAGGCATGGGTGTTGTTTGTCCTACGGCACTGACTCTCTCCCTTCCCTGGAAACAGTGGCCCTAAATTAGGGACGGGCGACTGCTTATAGCTCATTAAGTTGCTCACGGTGGTCGTTAAACCCTCAATAAAACAAAATTAAAAAATCCGGACCTCTTTCGGACGAATGATCAGAAGCCATCGCTTAGACCATTGCGCCACCGGGGCGAACATTTAATTTTACATTAAAAAGCTACTCCAGATTTTTTTTTTTTTGATTGGAGGTTTAACGACCAACGTGAGTAACTCAGTGGGCTATAAGCAGTCGTCCGTCCCTAAGTTAAGGCCACTGGTTCCAGGGAAGGGAGAAAGCCAGTGCCGTAAGACAAAAACAACATCCATGCCTCATCGGGCTTCGAACCCGCACCCTTCACGGACGAATGGTCATAAGCCAGCGCCTAGACCCCTGCGCCACCGGAATTCCAGATTTCCCAAAGAAAGATAAAAACAGTCTGCCAAACGAAGTTGAATTTTATCTCTGGAATTTAAGCATTATGAAATTAATTATAAGCTATTACATCGTAAAACCATTACATTCTATAGAATATAATTCAAACATCATATAAACCTCATTAAAAGCATGCATTGTATCGACGTAAAACAAGAAACAAACACGATGGAGATTAAATTTCGGATATTTTATTCATAATGGAATTTTGTTGCTTTACAACGTGTATTGAACAAAATTACGTCATTTTTTCTTTTATCCAACCGACGACTCTTTTACTTTTTCTGGATGAAAAGCCCCTATGTATGAAAATCTCTTTTACCATACAAACTAGAATGGGTGGAAAATAGTAAAATCTCCATTAAAATAATTTCCCAAAAAACAAAATGTAATTTACAATATTTTAGAAAATTAAACGTGATCAAATATTATGCTTTATTAATCTCGGTAAGCTTTTGCATGGGAGAACTGCAGTTCATTGTGACTTTATGTAAGGAATTAGCTTTTAAATTTATTTTCTTGAATAAAATGCAACTCATATTTAATTAAATATAAAAACCACCGAAAAAAAAAATTGTAACATTTGGTCGGTTTTTATATTTATATAATTAAATATAAAAACCGACCAAATTTTACAATTTTTTATTTTGCAGAAAATTCAGTTGGGAACGCTGCAGCTTGTAGATAAAGGAGGATAAATTTAATGAAGTGAGCTTTAGATTTTATGTTCAGCCATTTTTACAGAATGAAAATACAAATATATTGAAAATTGTTGTTTCACCCCAAAAATGATAACGAGATGATGTAAACAGGTTTAGTATCAAAATGAAATACATTTAAATAGATATGAAGAAGAAACAGAACAATTTTAAAGATCTAACGGAAGAACCTCACGTGTCTGCAAAACCATTAAAATTCTACAAGACCATTAAAATTCTACAAGACCATTAAAATTTTACAACCATTAAAATTCTTCATTCTGTTTATCTTGTTCAACCATTAACACTTTCACTGCCAAGTATACGTGTGAAAAATGTTATGATTAGGTCATTTATGATAAGTTGAGATTTGTGCATTAGAATTCTTTTGGATATGTGTATGATGTATGTTACATGCAGAGAGTGCATTTTGTTAAGCGCAATTAAATTTTTAAGCGTTGGTCACGTGAGAGCAACACGGCCTATTTCAGTATACGCTAGATCCCTGCATGGGCCTACCTGTAATTTAAAACTTACGAGCCGGGCCTACAATTTCGTAGGCGGGCTTGGACGGGCTTGTACTTACATGTGTACCGTGTAGTCAGGTTGTTGATAAATTTTGGTCCTTCTGTTTTTGAAGTCTCTTTGTCTTTCCCTTCCCGTGTTCATATTTCTGGTTTCTCGCAATCATTCTTCTCTCCCGCCTTGTGCTATTTTTTACGCTTTCCAACCGTAGGTTGAAGAAGCGAATATGCTCCAGCTTTTTCCGTCCGTCCGTCTGTCTGTCGGCACGATAACTCACGTAAAAATGGTTCGATTTCGATGAAATTTTAGTATGTGGTAGGGGGGCCACCAGGGGACGGACCCTATTGAAAATGGGCGAAGTGGGGTCAAAGGTCACGCCATAAGAGCAGGATCCATTCAATTGACCTTATGCGTCATAACTTTCGTAAATATGGTTCGATTTCGATGAAATTTTAGTATATGGTAAAGAACCACCTAGGGACGAACTCTATTGAAAATGGGCGAAATGGGGTCAAAGGTCAGGGCATAAAAGTGGAATCCATTCCATTGCCTTAATGCGTCATAACATGCGTAAATATAGTTCGATTTCGATGAAATTTTAGTATGTGGTAGGGAACCATCTGGGCACGAACTCTATTGAAAATGGGCAAAATGGTGTCAAAGGTCAGACAGGACATAAGAGCGGGATTTGTTCCATTGCCCTTATGCGTCATAACTTGCGTAAAAATGGTTCGATTTCGATTAAATTTTAATATGGGGTAGGGGGCCACTGGGGACGAACCCTATTGGAAATGGGGTCAAAGGTCAGGACACTGGAGTGGGATCCATTCTATTGCCCTTGTGCATCATAACTTACCAAAAAATGTTTCGATTGCGACAAAACGTTATCATGTTGTTCCGGAGGTATAGTGAACCGGTTCTGTTGAATATCAACGAAATGGGGTCAAAGGTCATTGCAGAAAAGCAAGATTTATTCCACAGCCATTATTCTCATAACTTGCGTAAAACTGCTTCTATTGCAACAAAACTTTAGTATGTTATTCTTGAGGTGCACTGAACCGGTTCTGTTGAATATCATCGAAATGGGGTCAAAGGTCAGGATACAGGAGCGAGATTTATTCCACAGCCATTATCCTCATAACTTGAGTAATAATTTCTGGTATGTTGGAAAGCATATCATAATCAATGCATTGCATGATTTTACTAACTTGTTTATTTATTTATTTTGCGCGCGTTTTTCGTCTTTGATCTTTGGAAATCGCACTCCCTTTTGAATCCATATCCCATTTATTTCGGAAGTTTACACCAGAAAAACACTTGCTCCGTACGATGATTTGCATTTATAGGAATTAGGAATCAATTAAAACTTCAATATGCGCTAGTAAACTATTCTTAGGCTCTGTCTTTATAATTTTGATTTGCTACTTGCTTTGTTTTAAATATGGATGAATATTGGGTTGGGTAAATTAGAGGTTCGAGGAGCCAAACAATCGGAAAATTGTGTTACATTTGGATTTTGGGAGTTATATCCTAAACCAAAGACGTCGGCCCAACAGAACGGAACCATATTCTGCGTACGAGAGTTTGTTGTATTAACTATATTAACCATTCAGCATGTTTTTGTGTGTGCGTGTGTATAACTGAACATCAATTTATATTATGTCCTGGGCAAAAGTGTCAAAGAAGACAGTACTTGACTTGTATAAACCGTGACCTGACCCTACGAAGGGTTCGGTTATGAAATGACTATAGCTTACTTAAGTTCACTGAATACCATTTATTGCATTTTTTTATTGGAGGTTTAACGACCACCGTGAGCAACTCAATGGGCTATAAGCAGTCGCCCGTCCCTAATTTAGGGTCACTGGCTCCAGGGAAGGGAGAGAGCCAGTGCCGTAAGACAAACACAACATCCATGCCTCACCGGGATTCGAACCCGGACCCCGTTCGGACGAATGATCAGAGGCCATCGCTTAGACCACTGCGCCACCGGGGCGGCAATTATTGCATTTGCCGTATTTCTGGTTACTGGTGGGTTAGTTAACTTACTTATGCCCTCTTTTTACACGAGTTTCGAGTTAGTCGAAAAAATTACAGTACAAATACCGTCTGTGTTAAAGCAAGTGACAGTTACGCAAATAAAACCTATGCCGGACCTGAAGGGCAGGGCCCTGAAAAAACACAGGGCCGGCTCGGGTCTTGCATTAACTTGGTGGGCTCGGGCCTAAAAATATTGCCTCTGCAGGGCTCTAGTATACGCCTTGTAGGTCTCAACTTGGCAGTGAAAGTGTTAATGAAGTCGCAAATTTGAAGTTGTTGACAGCTTGTAAAATTAGTGTCATTTAAAATATTTTGATTTCGGCATTAGGTCGCACAAAAGCTGCTATAATGGGCTTTGAGTTGATAAAAACATTCAAAAAAGTTCTGTGGCGCAGTGGTCATAAAAACATTTCATGTGGTGAAAGGTTATTTCATCTTTAGTTAGACCAAATTGAGTAAATCTATTTTTTAAGTGGGTATTTTAATTTAAAATGACGTCTTATCAATAACTTCGTAGGCTTCTCTTCGGCCGAAAAAAATTGGGTAATTCATTGTTAAATGTATTTTTAACTGATCCTTTTAATTTGTTAACATGCTGTTGGTTTAACAGGGGCTACTGTTAAACATAATGACTCAACGAAAAGGGTTATTGACGAGCCAGAGATAGACATATGTGATAAAAAAATTCGAAAAAAACCCCCCATAATGTGATTCTACATTTTGATAACTTTAAATTTCCCTGTAAATTCCTAGCTCAGAATTACGTTCCAATTAAATTAACTTATGATGTAACGGAACAGATCGAATTTTTTGTATTCTTATTTGGGTTCAGTTTCGAGTCCAAAATTAGGAATCGGTGGCGTATTTGCCCTACAGGTTCTGATTCTGTTTTTTCTCCCGGAACCAATGTTCTTCAATTAACCACGAGTGTAATTTAGGCTAAGGTTCTCATGGGGGTCGCTAAACCCTGAAAACAAAATTCTAGTGTCGCACATAAACATTCCCTTTTCAGTTTCTTAAAACAAACCTACTTTTCTTCGAATCGATTAATGATGGAAAAAACGTTCGACTTTTATGCTTGCCAATTTGTGTTCCTACAATTTTCAAAAAAAATCTTCTCAAATATAGTCTCCATCAACATAGCATACATACACTATATTGACAAAAGTCACCGGACACCCCTTCAAAAGCAAATGAACGGATCCGCTGCGTTGTTAAGATGCGCAGTACAGCTGCACACGGTATAAAAACAAGCCTGCAGCTGCCCGCGATCATATCGCATTGTGAGGTTGAGTGAAAATGTCGCTGAACTGACTTTGAGAAAGAAAAGATTGTTGGGTGTTATATTAGTGGGTTGTCCATAAGAGAAACCAAGAGGGGTTTAAACATACCCAAGTCAACTGTTTTGGATGTACTGAATAAGTGGAAGACACATGGCGTGCCTGAAGTAGCAAAACGTACCGGCAGACTAAAGAAAATCAGTGATAGAGGACATCGAATCCCGAGGAGAGTCGCTACAGCTAATCAAGGGAGTGCTGCACAAGACCTCAGTACACATGTGAGTAAAAATGCTGGAACCTCTGTATGTACACGTACCATTCGTAGAGAACTTCCTTCTGTGGGTTACCGTGGTCGTGCGGCTGCTCATAAGATTTTCATCTCCACTCGAAATGCTACTTGTCGTTTAGCATGGTGTAAAGAACATTTATCGTGGACCGTAGAACAATGGAAACGGGTCCTATGGACTGATGAATCCAGATACACGATCCATCAGTCTGATGGCCGTCTGTCGGTATGGCGGCAGCCGGAGGAACGCAATTTACCCCAGTGTACTGTTCCCGGCTGATCGGTTATCGTAGACAAACCTTTTAAGCAGCACGTCTACCTCTATATTCTGGACAATTATGCCTTACCAACTCTGTGGCAATACTATGGAAACGAGCCTTGTTGGTACCAGCAGGATAATTCACCGAGATATAAAGCAAGGACTGTTACGGCGTGTAATTCCGTATCATGTGTGGACTGGCCAGCACAGGGCCCTGATCTTAATCCCATATGGGATGAATTAGAGCGCCGCATAAGAAGTTTGGAACCAAGGCCTACTACTAAGCAACAGTTAGTGGCAGCATTATGTACTGAATGGAAGCGCATACCTATTGATTTGTTCTAAAACCATGTCGAAAGCATGTCTCGAAGGGACAGTGCTTGCATATTAAGGCCAAAGGTGGACCGACACTGTACTAATGTATGTCAATAAATGCTATATTGTGTTTCTCTTCTAGGTGCCCGGTGACTTTTGTCAATATAGTGTATGCTGCTTCATAAACTTTTCTGTAATTATTCTTTTAGTTTTTAAGCAGACCTCATTTTATATGCAAAAATGCTATATTGATTGATATTTATGGTAATCAGTTATTCACGAAACCATTACATTCTCTTGTCGGTCCCCTATTATATGTTCCTAAGTCTATGGCACACTAACCCTTTTTCTTTCCCCCAACATTTTTTTTTTCATTTCATTCATGTTTTCGTCATATCACATTTTTTACTACCATTTGATTTTGGTTTAAGATGTACAACATGCAGTTCTTTTACTAGCGGTCACAGAGTTTTAGCAACCTGAAGGGATTGAATTCTATATTTCAAACTGCAGAACCGAATTCGATTGGCTGATTACAAATGAACAAAAATTATGTAGTACATTTTATCAAGTATGTTTAATAATGCATTCCAGATATTCGAAGTGTTATCAATTCACTTTGTACTGTTCCCCAGTTGTTTAGAAATTAGAAAACCCAACTGCAGTTTGTTTGCTTCATTAACTGCATACATAGATACGTCTTAGATGTTTTAAATCACAGTTAAGAACCTCTAATTTTTCAAGTATTTTGATACAACACTAGAGTAATGGAAAATCTTTATGATTTGTCTTTTAATCAGGACCCATATTAAGGTTTTCATATTCTTTTTCTTGCTCCGAAAAGTTGAGTATATTTTTTACTTACAGCGGAACGACCGTGTTTCAATCAAGAAATGCGAATCTGTAAAAACATCACCTATAGTAATTTATGTCCTGATACTTTCGAAAATCTTAAAATTTCGAAATCAGTTTTGAATATTTTCGTGAACGCATATGAGCAAACGTTCAGTCATGGTTTGTGCATGAATTTGTGTACTGGAAAATGTATATTGCATTGTACTAGAATTCCAGATGAAGTTCTTAGTAAAATGGCGAATTATTTAATTATTTTCATACAAAGGTGTTTTGCAGCGTACTTTTCTTTACTGTACTTACGCAATATTTATATTTAGTTGTTACATGCAAGAGCATTCTTAGATGCTGTTAACGTTTATAAAATGCTATTTAATAGGGAATGCATTACACTGCTGGCCACCCAAAATGCAACACCAAGAAGGAAGCATCCGATTGGCCTGAAATTCGCAGTATGCGTCGCCCGCGAGAGCACATACAAACGATTGGCATTGCAGGGCATATCCAAATCATGTGCGCCCGGCACGCCACCGAGAAGCACTATAAGAAGGGTGCACAGAAGGCGGGGTGTAAGTAGTGGAAGAGTGTTGTGCTGCCTGACCTGTGCGTGGGAAGCTTCCTGATGCCTCGTCGCAGGATATGGCAGTCATTCCAGCACGTTTCCGAGTTCGACAGAGAACGAATAGTGGCTTATCGCTACAGCGGTTCATCGTACCGAGACATCGGCGCCCGTGGGGGACGACATCCAGCCACAGTGAGGCGAGTATGGATTCGGTGGTTGCAGGAGGAACGGACGGACCGACTTGAGCGATTGCCGCAGCCGCGGCACACCACCGAACTAGAGGACCGGCATGTTGTGCGGCGGGCATTGACGGCTCGCACCGCCACATCACGAACGTTAGCGCAGGAATTAGGGTGTGTTGCGCAACAACCTGTGTCAGCACGTACCGTTCGACGTCGTCTGCAGGAGCGGAGACTTCTCGCACGGCGCCCATTTCTCCGATTATCATTGACGTTAAACCAACGGCGAGTGTGGCGGCAGTGGGCCGTTGAACGCCGCACCTGGACTACGGGATGGCACGACATTGTCTTATCCGACGAATCACGCTTCTGCCTGCAACACCACGACGGTCGGATCCGCGTGTTGCGGCACCGCGGCGAGAGACTGTATGACGCCTGCATTATGCATCGCCATACCGGTCCGTCGCCTGGCGTTATGGTTTGGGGCGCAATTGGATATGACACCCGCCCCCTCTGGTACGCATCGCCGGTACACTCAACAGCCACCGCTACATCTCCGACGTTTTGGAGCCTGTAGTCCTCCCTTACCTGCAGGACCTGCCAGCAGCCACGTTTCAACAGGACAATGAGCGCCCGCACGTGCCATGCATCGTGCAACAATTCTTCACCGCCCACTAGATGTCACTGCTGCCGTGGCCAGCCTGTTTTACCGATATGTCGCCCATCGAACACGTCTGGTCGCTGATCGGCAACCGAGTGTCCCAGCAAGCACCACCCGTGATGAACTGTGGCAACGTGTGGAAGCAGCATGGACCGACATACCCCAAGCCCACATCAAAAGCCTCTTTCGTTCGATGCCTGGGCGTGTAGCGGCCGTTATTGCTAGCCATGGGGGCCGCACGATTTATTGATGTCTGCGTGTTCCGCAAGTCGCACAGGCCTGTAAGCGCAATCGTTTCATTTTTTGTATCTGTTGTTATGCGTCCAGTAAATCTGGCTTTGCTATCTCGTGTCCTTCTTGGTGTTGCATTTTGGGTGGCCAGCTGTGTAGTAAAGGCAAAATGCTAGTAACTTCAGCACCATAACAAGCTCCCAAAGACGAAGTTCTTTAAAACATATCGTTTGTTTTTGATTTAAAAAGAAAGATAATTACTTAAGATTCCGGACACATAACCTTACAGGCCGGTTGCCAGTTTTGAAAACTGTTGAGTTTCATTGTTACTCAGCTGACAATGAGCGTAAAGCGTGCACCCTGTGATTATGCGCGTTCACTATATTTCAATGAATCACATCATGAGAACGGTGTTACCAATTATTGCTTTGAGGAAACGAAAGAATCAATGAAATTTGTTTGAGCGTTTTGTTTGGAGTGCTATGTGTTCCTTCTCATAGTAAGAAAAGGTTCCACCTTTATATTTGAGCCAAAACTTCCTAGATGAAAACAGTGAGTTATTGTTTCGAAGACACACAGATAGAGTCAATACCTGATCAGAAGAAAAGCACCAATTGTAAACAAAGGTTAGGAAAACCGTAGTAAATTAACTGGATAAATTTTACATCAAGGAAGAATATATATAAAACTGCCACCGTTTGTTTAATGAAATAATAAAATATGCCGACTCAATTGGCGCGCAGTTTTTACTGAATAAACAGGTTTTTCTAAGTCAAAAAATCGTGAAAGAAAAATGATGACCATTTTTTCCAACTTTAGCCATTCATCATAATGGCTAAAGTTCCACGCCAGCTGCCAAACATACGTAAGGCCGTCTTGGTGGCACAGTAGTCTAGACCCTAGGTTCCAACTGGTGAGGCGCGCCTCCCAGCACCAGCAGGGAAGGCGCGAGCCGATGCGCGCAAAGTTATTCACTGTACGTGGATGAAAACGGACCCCCCTGAAACACAATGTGATAGTCCCCCGCACGCACATTGTGTTTTTTTCGTCGCTCTCGTTTGTTTTCTGTCTTTGTGCAAATAACGTTCGTTGTGACTGTCGCCATATATTCTGCTTAATATAGAACTAAACTAATCTACTTGACATTGAGAATGGAACTCTATTTGAAGAGAAGTATGAGTAGTGCAGAATATGCAGACCAAAGCGAACCTAGTAACACTGGAGGAAAGTGAAAAAAGAACAAGAAGGAATTAGCGGACTATCATGAAATTTACATATGTTAATGGGGTCGAGATTACGTAGGTGTGATGTTAATTTCGGGAGCAACCGGTGAGCGCTTACGCCACAGCACGGCATAATATGCAAATTATCGTCGGTGGTATTTAAGGAGTACGGCGAAGTGAATGTAATCAGTCGTCGGCGTACGGACACGTGCGAAGACCCTGAAGAAGATGCAATGCCTGGACATGGAAGACGTGTACGATTTCAGAAGTTATCGGATTTTGAGCGAAGTCGTCGAGTCGGACTCCGGGAGGCCGGGTGGTCGTATCGTCGTATTGCGGAGCGAATTGGACGGGAAGTATCGGTGGTGGTACGATGGTGGCGTAGATGGTCCGAGGAAAATTCCCACACGAGAAGACGTGGAACCGGGAGTCACAGACGGACTGATGAGCGGACCGATCGACGCATAAGAAGAGCGGCGTTGTCAAGCAGAACATCCACTGCGACGCAAATCCGAGCTGCCGTTGCACCTGAGGTGACTGTGCGAACAATCCGCAACCGTCTACTGAATGCAGGACTACGTGCACGTGTGCCTCTGGCATGTGTACCTCTGACTACAGACCACCGTCAGGAACGGCTGGAGCGGTGTCTCCAACGTCTGCACTGCAGAACGCAATGGCGATCTGTCGTGTTCAGCGATGAAAGCAGATTCTGCTTGGGAGCCTCCGATGGCCGTATGCATGTTCGTAGACGCACAGGGGAGCGTCTCGACCCTTCTTGCATCCTCCAGCGACACACAGGGCCTACACCTGGTCTCCTGGTCTCCATCAGCTATCATTCCCGTACACAACTAGTGTTTGTAGCGGGTACGTTAAACAGCACCTCCTACGTCAACATCATTCAGCCCGTTGTTGTGCCATTTGTAAGGTCGGTCCATCTTGGTGTTTTCCAGCAAGATAACGCACGCATGGCACGTGCAACGCAACATGCACTTAAGGGTGTGAGACAACTTCCACGGACTGCACGCTCACCGGATTTGTCCCCCATTGAGCACGTGTGGGATTTTATGGGACAACGGCTTATCCGGTCTCCACGGCAGCCACGACCATCCCTGATTTACGCGTCCAGGTTGAGGATGCTTGGAACTCAATACCCCAAACTTACATCCAACATCTGTACGACAGACTCTATGCCAGAATTGCACAGTGTGACGCAGTTCATGGCGGTTCAACCTCGTACTAACCATGTTACATGGAAATGTTATTTTTCAGTTTATCAGCAAATACAGCTGTATTTCGCCATAATGTTTTGATCACGTTATCCCCTGTATACCGTTATTATGCTGTATAAATTTCGTTGGTATCAGACGTCTCCTTCTTGGTGTTCTTTTTTCACTTTCCGCCAGTATAGTAGCAGGATTACTACTGACGACACAAGTACAGCCCCGGATAAAGGAAAGAAAAAGTGCAGGCAATATGACGCAAGTTATTTCAATTTTGGGGTGTTTCGTTTTAGTTAAAAATCCAGCATTCAACAGTTGCAGTGTGTCATTTGTTTTCAAGTTCTCTCCAATGACAGCCTTATACCGGCGAAACGTAAGACATCTGGAAACAATGCATGAAGATTGTATATACAAGGACCGTTAGTTTTTTTTTTTTTTCGAAAGGTGATGGAATTGAAACGACAGAAGACTGTTATGTCAAAAGAGACTACAGTATCGCAGAAAGCTTCTTATGTAGTGGCTATGAAAATCGCTAAATGTAAGAAATCACACAGCATTGCCGAGAAATTGTTGCTTCCGACAGCTGTTGAAATGTGTCGCATTATGAATGGAGAAGCAGCTGCGAAGGCATTAAAAACTATTCCACTGTCAAATAAAACAATTTCACTGCGAAACGATGATTTGGCTATGGATTTGAAACCGCAGTTAATCCAACAAGTAGAAAGTCAAATATTTACGTTTCAATTTGATGAATCAACTGATATTTCATCACAGGCTCAGCTTATTTAATTACGTGAGATATGTTACGGAAAGAAACATAAAAGAAGAGTTACTGTTTTGTAAAATGATCCCAACAACAAGTACAGGTGAAGACATATTGTTGCAGCGTTCGTGCACCATTTCCCTGTAGTGGAAGTTGTGAATAAATCGGAGAAGCGAAAAAGAAATGAGGTTTTAAAATTAATCAAATAAATGGGAGAGATTTTGGGGAGCTGGTGTAAGAATTAATAAATTTAGGATTTTATAAACTTCACGCTCCTCAGGTGCTCTACATTTCGCGATTTAATTTTCACCTTAGATTTTCTTACTTGGATTCGCGCCGAGGCAGGGTTCGGGATAGTACCCCTCTCTCCCCCCCGTCTCCGAGTCGAAGGAAATTTCCAGTCAGCCCGCTGGCTGCAGCGTAAGACGCGGGGCATCTCTTCTCATCGCCCCCACCCCGCCCGCGAGCCAGCAATATTGGGTAAGGTGGAGTAATTCTACAAGAGGATGAATGGCGGGTAGACATTTTGTTAGAGTCCAGCGCCAATCGTCTTGAGAATTGCTGCACCAAGTCTGGTAAAAAGAATAGCGTGGCGCCAGGCAAAGGGAAAACCATGGCAGTTTTATGGTAGGAAAATTTAAGACCCGGGAACATCCACGGGCACGAAATTCCTAGAATTCAGGGGCGGACGTAGATATTTGGACGGGACGAAGGATGGCAAGTCAGAGTATTGGCGGGAAACCCAGAGCAAATCAGATCGGGAAATGATAATTATTTGACCAATCTGTAAATTGGTGGGAGTATCCGGGGAGAACGATTTTGCGTAGTACTGGAAGAGGAGCACAAAATGAAAGATATAGCATGGTGAAAAAGTTGAGAAAGAACTAAGGAGCGAAGTAGCGGGAAGGATTGAGGAAATCGAAATAACACGGGAAGGCTGTATCCCAGCCTCGCTCTCGCTGATGATTTAGCCTAGTACCTCCGAGGACCGAGCATGTGCCCAAATTAGAAATATTCCTGCCGATTTAACAAAAAGTGGGACTCTGAGAACAGTGACCGAAAAGATCCAGGAAGGCATGTTGAGCACTAAGAAGGAATCTGCATGGAACCATCGGGAGGAGAATGGACGCCAGCCCTTATCGTGGGATAGAAGGTAGGACATTTCCGACCATAGCGGCTTCCTCTCTTTTTATACACTGACGGAAAAAAATCCCAACACCACGAAAAAATAGTTGTAGAGGAATGAAATGGCGGCAATACATTTTTATAGGTAACATATTTAATCGATTAAGGTTTCAAGATCACAGCTTACTGTAAGCGCGAGAAGAGCCATTTTAAATGTGAAATGTTGGTACATTGATAACCGGTGTAACCGCCAGAATGTTGAATGCAAGCACGCAAACGTTCATGCATTGTGTCGTACAGGTGCTGGATGTCAGTTTGTGGGATGGAGTTCCATGCATGTTGCACTTGGTCGGTCAATACAGGGACAGTTAATGCTGTTTGGGGGTGACACTGGAGTTGTCGTCCAATGATGTCCCGTACGTGCTCGATTGTTGAAAGATCTGGTGATCTAGCAGGCCACGGCAACATGTCGACACTCTGTAGAGCATGTTGGGTTACAACAGCGGTATGCGGGCGAGCGTTATCCTGTTGGAAAACACCACCTGGAATGCTGTTCATGAATGGCAACACAACAGGTTGAATCACCAGACCGACGTACAACTGTGCCGTCAGGGTGCGTGGGATAACCACGAGAGTGCTCCTGCTGTCATAGGAAATTGCTCCCCAGACTATAACTCCAGGTGTAGGTCCAGTGGGTCTCGGCCGCTGACAGGTTGTTTGCAGGCGCTCACCTGGCCTAATTCTAACCAACACACGGCCATCACTGGCACCCAGGCAGAACCGGATTTCATCAGAAAACACAACAGATCTCCACTCCGTCCTCCAATGAGCTCAAGCTTGACACCACTGACGTCGCAAACGGCAGTGGTTTGGAGTAAGAGGAATGCACGCTACAGGGCGTCTGGCTCGGAGCTGTCCTTCAAGTAACCGATTTGTAACAGTTCGTTTTGTCACTGTGGTGGCAACTGCAGCTCGAATTACTGCCGCAGACGCGGTACGATGCGCCACGGCCATACGTCGTACACGGCGGTCTTCCCTCTCAGTAGTGCCACGTGGCCGGCCGGAACCCGGTCTCCTTGAGGCAGTACCTTCCCTTGACCACCGCTGCCAACAATCATGCACAGTGGCTACATTCCTGCCAAGTCGTTCTGCAATATTGCGGAAAGAAAATCCACCTTCTCGTAGCCCTATTACACGACCTCGTTCAAACTCCGTGAGCTGTTGATAATGGCTTCTTCGTCTTCTTAAAGGCATTCTTGACTAACATCAACACACTACGTCGAATCTCAACGATAACTAACGCTCACGAACGTTACAGCGCGTATTTACAGCAAACCTGCTTTGCATGTTCCGAGGGGCGCTACTAGCGCCACACGTATGCGCCGAGCGCGAAATTTGCATAGACGTCATCTTAGAGATGTACTCTCACCGCCTACCAACTGTCGTTTATCTAACGCAACCACTTTTTGGTGTTGGGATTTTTTTGCCGTCAGTGTATGTTTCGTATGTTGAACCGAAAGTTAAAGAAGAGCATAGTAGAACCTAAGTCAGGGTTGAAAATAAAACCAGCTCTAAATTAATGCTGAGAAAAGAAGGGCGAAAATAGAAGAAATGAAATGGTTGAGTAAAGTAAATACATTGATTAGAGCAGGAATTTGGGTAGGATAATGATTCAATAGACATAATGATGTTCTAAAAATTTCAGCTATCTTAAATAAAAATAAGAGATTAAGGTTAACTTTTTTTTTTGTAAATTAATTTTGATAAAAGGGTCTTCAGGCATATTCATATGACTGAGTGTAATTTTAAATTTCAAGCCTTCAATAGGCAAATAAACATATTTTATTTACAAGTTATTATGAGTCTCCTAAACCTCATTTAGGTGTCCAATTTTGTGAAATAAGATGTTGACTATGATTGAGAGTTGGATGTGTAAGTGAGTGCTTGGGAAATGAATGTTCAGAAAATATCCTCCGGTTCAATACCGAGTAGCTTTCGTATCGGTGCTAGTAACAATACAAAATTTCTAAGTTAACTAAAGTAAAAGTGAAATAAACTAGACGATTACTTATAAACATTGCGGCACTCAGCGGACTCCGATACACGGAACGTCGGCTGGGTGAAACACAACGCCCATCCTCGAATAGCAAGCCTGTGTTTTCTCTAATACTGGGAAAACATAGTTTTTGAAATTCGAGTGATTACCTTTATTGTTAATAGTCATCGCCAGTGCACACACCAGCAGGCATCGGAGTCCGATACCAATATTAGCTGTACTTAACGAATTTGTTTGTGCTGAAGGCTTGACTTGGAGTAATTGTGTAGGTTTTTCCCCTTTCTGCGCTGCAGCTATGACAGGGAAGAATAGTGGACTTTGGACTCGAGTGAAAGCTGTAGCTCCGGCAGTAAAAATAGACTTATTGTATGATACATCGCGAAAGATTGCCTACCAAAAAAAAAAAAATGCAACCAGATATAACAGTGTTCTTATGGATACTATTAAGAATTTTAATTACATATTATCTCGACCAGTGCAGGCTCGTTGCTTTACTGAACTTTGTAAAGAAATTGGATCTGAACATAAGCATCTGCGTTTTCATAGTGAAGTTTTCTTAGTGGTGGCTGTAGCGTTGAGACGTTCTGCAACGTCTTTTCGAGTTGCGTGATGAAATTAGAATTTTTCATCTTGGGAAAATGGAATTAGCAGAACATTTACATAATGTCGAATTTTTAGTAACACTGGCCTATTTGGCAGACATCTGTGAAACACTAAAGAGTTTGAATGTATCACTGCCAGTAAAGAACTCAAGTACATAGTGCGTCAAAGAATTTTTAAGACTCGGTATGCAAAATGAAATAGAAACAAGAAATTATAATTTGTTTTGGTTTGTTATTCAAAATAAGTATCTCCGGCTTCAATACACTTGTTACAGCGATATAATAACGATTCGAATGCCTGTTCCAGTTCACTTTGCGGAATTGCCTCCAAAGCACGCGTCGAAGCTGTTTGTATGGTCGAAACATTATAAAAAACACCCTTTTAACGTCATTTTAAGTTTTGGAAACAAAGAAAATTCGCAGGGTGCTAAATCAGGAGAATACGGTGGATGATTCACCACACAGACGTTATTTTACGCCAAAAATCTACGAACAAGAAGTGAGGTGTGACTGGGTGCATTATCGTGCAACAAACACCACCTGTTTTCATCTCGATATTCTGGACGAATGCGACGAATTCTGCCCATCAAACGCCTCAAAACATTTAAATAAAACTCACCAGTAATTTTTTGTCCACTTGGAACAAATTCTTTGTGGATAATACCCTTACTATCGAAGAATGTAATGAGCATTGTTTTGGTTTTTGATGGAACTTTTCTTGATTTTTTGGCTTGTGGTGAGTTTTTTGACTTCCATTCCGAACTTTGTCGCTTTGTTTTAGGATCATATTGAAAACACCATGTTTCATCACCAGTAACAATCGATTTTAAGAAGTTTGGATTATTTTCAGCGGCTGAAATGATGTCTCTGCAATGTGCACTTCTCCTTGATTTTTGTTCATTGGTTAACGTGTGTGGAACAAATTTAGCGCAGCTTTTGTTTTGCCCAAATCTTCATGCAGGATGGTTCGAATCGTTTCTTTGTTGATGTTTAAAGACTCTTCCATCATTCTTAGTGACACACATAGATTGTTTGCCACGAAATCATGCGCTTTTTCAATTATCTCAGGTGTTCTAGATGAACTTGGTCTTCCGGTATGCTTATCATCTTCTAGCGTCTCACTTCCGTCCAAAAAACGTTTATGCCACAGGAAAACATTTGATCTACTTAAACAAAATTCACCGTAAACTTGTTTCATCATTTGGTACGTTTCCGAGGCACTTTTACCAAGTTTTGCGTTAAATTTAATAACAGCCCTTTGTTCCATCTTAATAATTCAACATGAAAAAAAGTTTACTTCTCTAATGAACGCCCGTTTCGTTTGAGTTACTTTAACAACTGCGCAGTACTTTTGGCAGAAAGCAAGCAAATGGTCACGGTTTATAACGCATTTGCGATTACACTGGTGGCGCCACCGTAGGCTGAAATCTAGTGCCAGTCTTAAAAACTCTTTGACGCACTGTGTATTCTGGATACACAGGACAAAATGAAAGGTTTCGTGAAGAAGTTGAATATTTGGAAAGGTCGTATCGACTGTGGGGTTACTGAAATGTTTCCATTGTTTCCAATTTCACAGCAGAGGAAGCTGGTGATAGTTCTACTATGAATTCCGTTGTGAAAAGAGTAGCGGTGCACCTATCAGCACTGAAAAACAACTTTGACGACTAATTTCCTCAGATCGACAGCCTCACCCACGATTGGATTCGAGATCCATTCTCCGTAACAGTTAGTGATATGCCAGAATTAAGCGTGGTTGGTCAAGAGCAATTACTTGAACTTTCGAGCGACAAGACACTTAAAAAAAGCGTTTCACAAAACCTCACTTCCAGAATGTTGGCTTTTAGTTTAAAGCGAGTATAAAGAACTTACAAAAAGTGCTCTGGAAGTACTCCTTCAATTTCTAACAAGCTACCTGTGCGAAGCTGGATTTTCAGCAATGGCTGCAGTTAAAACAAAGTACACAAATCTAATGTGGAGAACGACCTGTGTGTGGGACAGACACAGTTAGAGCCAAACATCAATCGTTTGTGCAATTCAAAACAAGCCCAAGTTTCACACTGATGTGTAGTTTGTGAAAATATGGAAAACATTTTTAATTTACATAATTATAATTTTATTCAGGAGGAATATACTCCTGGTTGTATACTATGTACAGATATTACCCACTTTATTTGCGCAAAATGCTATAGGTAGGTATATTCGTATTTTTAGTAGTGCAGTTGTAATTTTGCTTAATATTTTCAATCAAGCCTTACAGGTATCATTGAATTTATAATAAAGGAAAATAAATACTGATTATAGAGCAATGAACCCCTGTGCGTGTGCTGGGGAAGGGGGGTGGCATTGCAAGGTAGCCCCGATTGGGGAGGAATACTGTAGAAAAGGTTGGGAACCGCTGGTCTAGACAAAAGTTCAAGTAGGCCAATTCACGGACCAGCTTGAACATTCGCCCAAGCTTTCGTGAATTGGTGGTGCTCTTGTCTTAGGACACTGGCTCTCCCCCTCCTCGGAACCAATAGCACCAAATCGGAGACGGGAAATTTCTTATAAGCCTATTGAGCTTCTCATTGTGGTCGTTAAACCCCCCAAAAGGCCGCCCCGGTGGCGCAGTGGTCTAAGTGATGGCTTCTGATCATTCGTCCGAACGGGATCCGGGTTCGAATCCCGGTGAGGCATGGATGTTGTGTTTGTCTTTCGGCACTGGCTCTCTCCCTTTCCTGGAACCAGTGACCCTATATTAGGGACGGGCGACTGCTTATAGCCCATTGAGTTGCTCACGGTGGTCGTTAAACCTCCAATCGAAAAAAAAAAAAGCCCCAAGGGAAATGAAAATTCGTATGTAAGTGATACATCTATTATTTTTGGACATGTTTCCATCTAAATGACTTACTCAGTATTATCTACTGTGATAGCTTCTTATGAGCTTGATTCATATAACTCTAGGATTTCTGACTATATATCAGAGTTGGGCAAAATCGTAGTTGAATTAATCTAATGCATTACAGCATAACTGTAATGGAAACAAGAACTTAGCGTTACCATTACATGGTAATGGTGAACTGGTCATTAGAATTACATGTTAATTGTAATGACATGTAGCAGTTACCCATTATAATCGTAATGGTTAATGTTTAACTACATGTTGGTAATTAACCAATAACTTATGAGTAACAGTACAATGTGAATAAACCAGCAACCAGTACACTCTTACACGTTGTGTAGGTTATTTGACAATTGTTCCACTCCTCGGTCCTCAAATTCATGTATGTAGGTATTGGAGATTGCACGTGTATGACATGAGTAATTGCTCCGTCTTCGCCACAAGTAAAGTGATTTGAACGAAATAATACATATGAAGTAAGTACGAATGGGATGTTTATTTCGGTTAGAGATACTCATTTCGTCCATCTCTAGTGCAGTACTCTCGTCCATTGCATAAGTTTCACTGTCCAAAATAATTACCCCACTATAGCCACAAGCACATATTAGCACTACACTCACAGTTCAGCAACTCAGGATGCACTGCCAAATATTACATAAATTTGCGAACTCTTGACATTTTTGCCGTCCTTATCAAGTGTTGTTGTCCATTACTTGTCCGATTTTAACACTGGACTAGCGAGTGACTTGACTCCTTTATATATACTTCACGACAGGACCTGAACCTTCTGGAATATTCTTGATTTATATGTAGCTCACCAACTTCCAACTGCGCGATCATTTTGGAACATTCTACAAACGTCTAACCCATTCTTGCCGCTACTAGAACATTCTACACGACACTTCGGTCTCTGTCTGCTATGTCACATGGCTGACTTTTCTAGACATAGCTTTTGGCAGACGTACATTTCTATAAACTATTAGTATGTAATTATTATTTGCTAATTGTGTAATTTCATTACCAAATAATTACATTGAGTTTGATTGGCCTTATTAAATAATTGAATTGTATCCTCTTCATTGTAATGCATTACAGATTAACTCCATTGCCTTGTGCAAACCATACTTGGTATTACCTTGTAATGTATTACCTGTTACTGCATTACCTTGTAATGCATTACTCGTTAAATGTAATCTGTACTTCCATTACTTTGTAATGCATTCCTGCCCAACTCTGATATATATCATCATCATCATCATTGTCAACCATTATCAATCCACTGCTGGACGAAGGTCTCCCCAAGTTTCCTCCACAACGGTCTGTCTTGTGCCAGTCTCCTCCATGTCACCCCTGCATACTTTCGAATTTCATCCACCCATCTCCCATGTGGTCTTCTTCTGGGTCTTTTCCTGTCCCTTGGAATCCAATCTAAAATTTCGGCTGTCCATCGATGATCTGTCCTTCTGGCAGTATGTCCAGCCCATTGCCATTTCAGGGATTTAACTCTGATCATGATGTCTTCCACTCTTGTCATTTTTCGGATCCACGAGTTCCTCTTCTTATCTCTCCTGGTTACACCAAGCATGCACCTCTCCATGCTACTTTGAGTTGTCTGCAGCCTTTGTATGTCTCTTTTAGTTAAGGTCCACGTCTCTGCACCATACGTAAGCACTGGAAGGATGCATTGATCAAACACTTTTCTTTTAAGACATAATGGCATATTGCTCTTGAAAATTATGCTGTTTCTTCCAAAAGCTCTCCAGGCAAGTTTTGTACGCCGATTAATTTCTTCATCAATGTGACCCTCACTTGATATCTGTTGTCCAAGATAAACGTATGTGTCTGTTATCTCCAGCTTTTCTCCATCAATCGATAAATCTTCATTTCTTGTAAAAGCATTGAACATCACTTTTGTCTTCTGAAAGTTCATTTTTAATCCCACTTCTTTACTCTTGTCAGCAAGTTCCTGGATCATACTCTGCAGCTCTGATGGGGTAGTTGCAAAAATGACTACGTCATCAGCAAAACGAAGGTGGGTTAGATAATCTCCATTAATCTTTATCCCCTTGTTTTCCCAGCTCAGCGACTGAAAAACACCCTCCAATGTGGCATTAAAGAGCTTCGGAGATATGGTGTCACCTTGTCTCACTCCCTTTCCAATTTTTACGTGTGTTGTATTTTCAAACAGCCTAATCTTTGCACTTGCATTTTCATAGATGTTATTAATAATATTAATGTATGCATCTTCAATACCGCAGGTTTTCAGAGCCATTGTAACTGCTGACGGTTTCACCGAATCAAAGGCTTTTTCATAATCGATAAAAGCCATGCACAATGGAAGTTCATATTCCCTCGCTCTTTCAATTAGTTCTCTCAGCACGTGGATATGATCTATTGTGCTGTAGCCACTCCTGAATCCAGCTTGTTCTCTCGGTTGAGCCATGTCTAGTGCTACCTTCAAGCGGTGTGAAAGAACTTTAGTGAAGATTTTATAAACTACTGATAGGAGGCTGATAGGTCTGTAGTTTCCGAGATCCTCAATGTCACCTTTCTTATGTAGCAGGATCATTGTAGCGGTGTTCCAATCCTCAGGAATCTTTCCTTCATTAAGGCATCGAGTGAAAATTTGGGCGAGTACTGTTTCGATTTCTCCACTTGCTTCTTGTATGATGTCTACAGTAATTCCATCTTCTCCTGGAGCTTTTCCTCGCTTCATGTTCTTGATTGCATGTGCAACTTCTGCTGGAAGGACTGGAGGAACTCTGGTACTGGTATCTTTCATGATGTCTGGAGTGCATATATCATCCCTTTCATATAATTTGGAGTAGAAATCTTTCACTCTTGTCAAGATTTCGCCTCTATTTCTTGTTACAGAACCATCTTCTTTTCTCAGTGCCATAATCTGTTTTCTTCCCTTACTGAGATGTCCCTTTGCTATCTTTAGGCTTTGGTTGTTTTCAATTGCTTTCCTCACTAGTTCACAGTTGAATTTCCTTACGTCTTCAGTGATACTTTTTCTTACTGTCTTGCATAGCTCTATATATTCCACTTTGGAAGTCACATCTTCTTTATTTGTCCTCATCTCTCTTCTTTTTTGCATCAACATTTTGGTTTTCCTGATAATTTGTTCACATGCAACTTGTTCTTAGACCCAGCTAATTTTGTTGCTGTTTCCATAAGAGCTTTGGTTATTTTTCTGTTAACTTCAGAGATGTCCACTTCTTCCGATGTTAGGCCTTCTAAAGCAGAGAACCTGTTCTTCAGTTCTAACTTGAAGGTATTATGGTGTTTTTAAGGTTGGTTATGTCAATAGATTTTGTTTGTCTTATGAGCTTGCCACGTTCAAGTTTGGTGTTGAGGTGCATCTTACATCTCACCAATCTATGGTCACTACCTGTGTTGAACTTGTTTAGCACACTGCAGTCTTCTATGACGAATTTTTGTTACACATAATAAAATCAATTTCACTTGTCGTCCCATTTGGATGTCTCCATGTCCATTTCCTGTGTGGCTTTTTCTTGAAGAAGGAGTTCAAGATGAAAAACCCTTCTGCCTCTGCAAACTCTACGAGAGTATTTCCACGCTGATTTCTGTTGCCGTGACCGAATTTACCTACTGAAGTTTCATTCTGTTGCCGTTGCCCTATTTTTGCATTGAAATCTCCCATAATTATTTTCAAGTGCTGCTTACCTTTATTATTTAGATGACAAATTTCTTCATAAAATTCTTCAATTTCTTCTTCAGGATGACTTGTGGTGGGTGCATAAGTTTGAATAATCTGAGCCTGGTATCTTTTCGAGAGTTGGATAACAAGTCGTGCAGCTCTGTCAGAGGAACTTTCAACTTCTACAACTTTATCCTTCAGTTTCTTGTTTATTATAAATCCAACACCACTAGTTCTGCCAGTATCTGTCCCACGATAGTAGAAGAGATGTCCACTTTTCAGTTCGATGAGATCTTCTCCTTTTCTCCTTACCTCACTTAGCCCCACGATGTCCCACTTGATCCTTTGTAGTTCCTCTTCCAATTCAAGAAGCCTTGAATCAGAAGATAGGGAGCGTCCATTGTAAGTAGCCAAGGTCAGCATCAGATGGCAGCCTAGTCCGGTCCTCCGGGGATTCTTAGCACCCTCTGCCTTCATGTCGCACTGGCCGCTGCCTTGGCCAGGTACATTCCAGCTGCCGGAGACTGAGGGCCAAGATTTAAGTTGTGGAATCATTTTGGAGGGGTTTGGCCATAACTCACCACGCTGGCCAAGCGGGTTGGTGAGTGTGGGATAGAATTTCCTCTGATCCCGATGGTATAGTTATACCGCTATGGGCGGTCGCCAGAGCCCCTTTAGTGGGAACAGGATGCACCACGAGAAGGCGGGGTTGACATTTGTCAAGGAGAGGCTATGATGTTACGCATCACCTGACCTTACATCCCTCTGATATATATATATATATATATATATATATATATATATATATATATAAGGTACCATAATGTATGTTTAGTATGTACCATACTAACATACGTCAAACCGAAATTTAAAACAAAGAGGCTAGTGGTCAAATATATACTGTATAAGCAAAAATATAACACCTAATAAACAGAGCACCTTTAGAATTGCAAATACTAAACTTCAAACTAATCAGAACGGAACACATGGGAAAAGGTCGGAAGCCAGTCATTAGAGAAAGACTTTGCCGACCATTCCCCATAAACCTAACCAAGATTCAGGTTTCGTGTGAGTACAAAAGCTAAAGAGCCAAATAAACAAATATTTTCAAAATAATTTTATCCCCCTCAACTTATATATATATATATATATATATATATATATCATCTGATCCCGATGGTATAGTTATACCGCCAATAGCGGTATAACTATAACATCGGGATCAGAAGAAATACTATCCCACACTCACCAACCCGCTTGGCCAGCGTGGTGAGTTATGGCCAAACACCTCCAAAATGACTCTACAACTTAAATCTTGGCCCTCAGTCTCCGGCAGCTGGAATGTACCTGGCCAAGGCAGCAGCTAGTGCGACATGAAGGCAGAGGGTGCTAAGAATCCCCGGAGGACCGGACTAGGCTGCCATCTGATGCTGACCTTGGCTACGTATAATGGACGCTCCCTATCTTCTGATTCAAGGCTTCTTGAATTGGAAGAGGAACTACAAAGGATCAAATGGGACATCGTCGGGCTAAGTGAGGTAAAGGTAAGGAGAAAAGGAGAAGTTCTCATTGAACTGAAAAGTGGACATCTCTTCTACTATCGTAGGACAGATACTGGCAGAACTAGTGGTGTTGGATTTATAATAAACAAGAAACTGAAGGATAAAGTGGTAGAAGTTGAAAGTTTCTCTGACAGAGCTGCACGACTCGTTATCCAACTCTCGAGAAGATACCAGGCTCAGATTATTCAAACTTATGCACCGACCACAAGTCATCCTAAAGAAGAAATTGAAGAATTTTATGAGGAAATTCGTCATCTAAATAATAAAGGTAAGCAGCACTTGAAGATAATTATGGGAGATTTCAATGCAAAAACAGGGCAACGGCAACAGAATGAAACTTCAGTAGGTAAATTCGGTCACGGCAACAGAAACCAGCGTGGAAATACTCTTGTTGAGTTTGCAGAGGCAGAAGGGTTTTTCATCTTGAACTCCTTTTTAAAGAAAAAGCCACACAGGAAATGGACATGGAGACATCCAATTGGGACGACAAGTGAAATTGATTTTATTATGTGTAACAAATTTGTCATCCAAGACTGCAGTGTGCTGAACAAGTTCAACACAGGTAGTGACCATAGATTGGTGAGATGTAAGATGCACCTCAACACTAAACTCGAACGTGGCAAGCTCATAAGACAAACAAAATGTATTGACATAACCAACCTTAAAAAACACCATAATACTTTCAAAGTTGGAACTGAAGAACAGATTCTCTGCTTTAGAAGACCTAACATCGGAAGAAGTGGATATTTCTGAAGTTAACAGAAAAGTAACCAAAGCTCTTATGGAAACAGCAACAAAATTAGCTGGGTCTAAGAACAAGTTGCATGTGAACAAATTATCAGGAAAAACCAAAATGTTGATGCAAAAAAGAAGAGAGATGAGGACAGCTAAAGAAGATGTGACTTCCAAAGTGGAATATATAGAGCTATGCAAGACAGTACGAAAAAGTATCACTGAAGATGTAAGGAAATTCAGCTGTGAGCTAGTGAGGAAAGCAATCGAAAACAACCAAAGCCTAAAGATAGCAAAGGGACATCTCAGTAAGGGAAGAAAACAGATTATGGCACTGAGAAAAGAAGATGGTTCTGTAACAAGAAATAGAGGCGAAATTTTGACAAGAGTGAAAGATTTCTACTCCAAGTTATATGAAAGGGATGATACATGTACTCCAGACATCATGAAAGGTACCAGAGTTCTTCCAGTCCTCCCAGCAGAAGTTGCACATGCAATCAAGAATATGAAGCGGGGGAAAGCTCCAGGAGAAGATGAAATTACTGTAGACATCATACAAGAAGCAAGTGGAGAAATCCAAACAGTACTCGCCCAAATTTTCACTCGGTGCCTTAATGAAGGGAAGATTCCTGAGGATTGGAACAACCCTATAATGATCCTGCTACATAAAAACGGTGACATTGAGGATATCAGGAAATACAGACCTATCAGCCTCCTATCAGTGGTTTATAAAATCTTCACTAAAGTTCTGTTACACCGCTTGAAGGTAACACTGGACATGGCTCAACCGAGAGAACAAGCTGGATTCAGGAGTGGCTACAGCACAATAGATCATATCCAAATACTGAGTGAACTAATTGAAAGAGCGAGGGAATATGAACTTCCATTGTGCATGGCTTTTATCGATTATGAAAAAGCCTTTGATTCGGTGAAACCATCAGCAATTACAATGGCTCTGAAATCCTGCGGTATTGAAGATGCATACACTAATATTATTCATAACATCTGTGAAAATGCAAGTGCAAAGATTCGGCTGTTTGAAAATACAACACACATAAAAATTGGAAAGGGAGTGAGACAAGGTGACACCATATCTCCGAAGCTCTTTAATGCCACATTGGAAAATGTCTTTCAATCACTGAACTGGGAAAACAAAGGGATAAAGATTAATGGAGATTATCTAACCCACCTTCGTTTTGCTGATGACGTAGTCATTTTTGCAACTACCCCACCAGAGCTGCAGAGTATGATCCAGGAACTTGCTGACAAGAGTAAAGAAGTGGGATTAAGAATGAACTTTCAGAAGACAAATGTGATGTTCAGTGCTTTTACAAGAAATGAAGATTTATCGATTGATGGAGAAAAGCTGGAGATAACAGACACGTACGTTTATCTTGGACAGCAGATATCAAGTGAGGGTCACATTGGTGAAGAAATTAATCGGCGTACAAAACTTGCCTGGAGAGCTTTTGGAAGAAACAGCATAATTTTCAGGAGCAATATGCCATTATGTCTTAAAAGAAAAGTGTTTGATGAATGCATCCTTCCAGTGCTTACGTATGGCGCAGAGACGTGGACCTTAACTAAAAGAGACATACAAAGGCTGCAGACAACTCAAAGAACATGGAGAGGTGCATGCTTGGTGTAACCAGGAGAGATAAGAAGAGGAACTCGTGGATCCGAAAAATGACGAGAGTGGAAGTCATCATGATCAGAGTTAAATCCCTGAAATGGCAATGGGCTGGACATACTGCCAGAAGGACAGACCATCGATGGACAGCCGAAATCTTAGATTGGATTCCAAGGGACAGGAAAAGGCCCAGAAGAAGACCACATGGGAGATGGGTGGATGAAATTCGAAAATATGCGGGAGTGACATGGAGGAGACTGGCGCAAGACAGACCGTTGTGGAGGAAACTTGGGGAGACCTTCGTCCAGCAGTGGATTGATAATGGTTGACAATGATGATGATGATGATGATATATATGTAATCTTTATAAACACATCAAAATGATTTTACCCCTAAAGTCTTTTGCAGGCATTGAAAATTCGTACTCCAAGAACAGCTAGCTAAAGCAAGAGAGATCCTAGTAAGATTACTCGTAAAAATATAGAAACGTTTTGTATTTATTCTTGAACACAGAATTTTTTTATTGATTGGAGATTTAACGACCACCGTGAGCAATTCAATGGGCTATAAGCAGTCGCCCGTCCCTAAGTTAGGACCACTGGTTCTAGGGAAGTGAGAGAGATAGTACCTTAAGACAAACACAACATCCATGCCTCACCGGTGAAGTTGAAATGTTTTCTTATTATTATTATTGTGGGCGAATTAGTCATTTTACTTGGAGCTTATTATAAATTTTTTTAATTGAAGGTTTAACGACCACCGTGAGCAACTCGATGAGCTATAAGCAGTCGCCCGTCACCAATTTAGGGCCACTGGTTCCAGGGAAGGGAAAGGAATCGGTGCCGTATGGCAAACGCAACATCCATGCCTCACCGGGATTCGAAATCGCACATCTTTCGGACGAATGATCAGAAGCCATCGCTTAGACAACTGCGACACCGGCGCGGCCAGAACTTCTTCAACAAAGGCGGTTAATGAGCCGTTTTCAAAATAAGAGCTGCGGCTTAATGACTGAAGGAAAAACCTGAATTCTTCGAAAAAATATTGGAATTTAAATATATTTTGTCGTATTTCTTATATTGGTCCGAAAACAAAATCATACTTCTGAATTACAACCTTTATTTTTTGTTTTTCAAAATAACGTTTTGTTTAACTTCCTGAATAAAATGCCTCGCCGCTTGTTAGGTGCGAAAGATCATATCTGCAGTTGGATAGTCCAGATAATAAATTATTTATAAAAGGAATGAGCATGTGTTTTAAAGATTTCACAGTTCTTCCCGTAAAAAACGTGATATTTTACGGGTTCGGTGCATTCAGTGATGTTAATACACCGAAAACTATTTTATAAAGTCATTCCAAATATTAGTATTTTGCTGGTAAACAAGACATGGTGTAGACAACCTCAATTATATGCAGGTGGTAACGCATCATAAGGGAAACAAGAATTGCTGTGTTACAGAACACATAAAAAGAACCTGAAAAAAAAAACGTGATAGTACTCCGAGATTCATATCCAATATTATTGTATTGTTGTAGATGATATCTCGTGGTTTTTGATTTGACTTTGTAAATGCACTTATGACCAAGGTACGTATTTTTTTATCATAGGTTCGGCTGCAGAAATTTGAAACAAGAAAATATTAGACAACGCTTGCTGTACATATCTACCGTTGATTTTTAGTATAAAGATGTTTCATCATGCATGATTTAACCCCTGCTTGTCTTGTTTAGCTTTGCACGCCAGGTCAGATTCAAGTTTAAATAATTTAAATTTTACAAGTGCTGTAAGTTGGTAACTCAAAACTTCATAAAAAGCGAGTTTGTTACCTGGAAACGGCGGTAGGGTTAATGCCATCAACAGATTGATAATAAGAAGAGGGATTTCATTGTATTTCAAGTACCGCACAATTCGTTGCATGGTCGACTACCATCAGTTGAATAAGAACAGTTTAAAGGTAGGTTTTATTTTATACACAAAGTTGAAAGGCAAAAATGGCGCAGTGGTCTAAGCGATGGCTTCTAATCATACTTCCAAAAGGGGTTCGAATCCCGGTAAGGCATGGATGTTGTGTTTGTCTTACGGCACTGGCACTCTCCCTTCCCTGGAGCCAGTGACCCTAAATTAGGGACGGGCGACTGCTTATAGCCCATTGAGTTGCTCACGGTGGTCGTTAAACTTACAATAAAAAAAAAAAAAAAAAAAGAGCCCGAATCTCGTGAAATTATAAGTCAAAGCCGTGACGAGAAAATAAATTCCTTGAGAAGGCATGAAATGACTTGGACAGGAAGCGCTGGGTAATGTTTCGTTAATTTTCCAAAATATTTCCGTGCTATTCACTGTAAAAAATAAATGATGGGAATTCACGGAAAATTCCTAAAAATAATGTGAAACAAAGTTTCCGTCTTTTTTACAAAATTTCAGTTTCGAAAGTTTTTCTGATTGGAGATTTAACGACCACAATAAGCAACTGAATTGACTATAAGCAGTCGTCCGTCCCTAATTTAGGGCCACTGGTTCGAGGGAAGGGAGAGAACCAGCGCTGTAAGACAAACACAACATCCATGCCTCACCTGGATTCGAACCCGGATATCTTCCGGACGAATGCTCAGAAGCCAGCGCTTTGACCACTGCGCCTCGGTGTATTTACACTACCTTCATTTACAGTTTATATAATTTTTCAGTAGGTGTAAGTAATATGGATGATATGACTGCCATTTTTTTTATTGGAGGCTTGACGACCACCGTGAGCAACTCAATGGGCTATAAGCAGTCGCCCGTCCCTAATTTAGGGCCACTGGTTCGACGGAAGGGAGAGAACCAGCGCCGTAAGACAAACACAACATGCATGCCTCACCGGGAATTTGAACACCGACATCTTCTGGACGAATGATCAGAAGCCGTCGCTTAGACCACCGCGCCACCGGGGCTGCCGAAAGTTTCCGTCTGTAACTTCAGTATTTTGACCGATTTTCCGTTTATTTTAGAAGTCACAATTTCTGAGTTTCACTTTTTTTTTTTTTTTACAAAATTTTTGATTTTGACTTTTCCCGTCCTTTCAGTAGATATTTTTTCCTGGCGTACAAAGTGAACGAATTTTTTCCGTTTGCCGCTAATCGTACCGGGTAAGTCTTTAGCACCAGGTAAGCACTCTACCGACTGACCTAGAAAGACACTTCACACTTACCCACGTATAAGGTGGAAACGAAGATAACTCGGATCGCACGATGACGAAATGTTTTTCGCTAATAATCCTAGTAAATTAGTCATTTCATTCTTTATAGAAGCTTATTATTTTTCTGAATAAGTTTAAATTTTCATTTTTTTCAGTAGGAGGACTTACTTTCTTTTTCATCGTGATTTTTTGAAGCAGCAGAATGATTTGGAAAATATCTTTTTAAACTGACAAAGGCTTTCAGTTATGCTTAACAAAAGATAAAATGCACTGCTTGACAACATTGTTTCCCCAAACCCCCAAAAATAAAATTTACTGTTGAGAACTATAATAACGTTTGTCTTACGGGAGTCATAGACTGTTACTAAATAAATGTTCAATGTCTATACAAGTACTCAATTTCTTATGGTAAATTTAACTTTTCCAATTTGTTCATTCACTATCTACCAACAAGTAATTGGACCCTCTTGATAGTAAAGGAAAACGAAGTTTATTCACCTTCAATAGTTGGTGGAGCCTCCACGAGCGGCGATTACAGCTGCGACCCTCCGGGGCATACTCTCAACCAGGCGTTGTACGGCGGCTAGCGGTATTTTCTTCCACTTGGCTTGAAGAAGACAGGTCAGTTCCTTCACCGATTTCGGACGGTGGGGGCACCCCTTAAGTCTACGCACAAAATCGTCCCAGAGGTGCTCGATAGGGTTAAGGTCCGGGCTCTGCGCAGGCCAGTCCATTCGATTAACCCCATTGTCACCATACCAAGCCATGGTGGACCTCGCAACATGACAGGTGACATTGTCATCCTGAAAGTAACATGGGTCCACCCCGTAAAACTGCCACAACGTAGGAAGCGCATGGTCACCCAAAATGGTGCAGTAAGTCTCGGCGTTGAGTCTACCAGGAATTGCGACCAAGGGTCCCGTGCCATACCAGGAGGAACACCCCCATAGCATAATTACACCGCCACCGAACTTCACAGTTGGCACAATACATTGCGGCAGGAGGCGTTATCCAGGCAGACGCCAAACCCAGACCCTGCCATCCGAACGGTAGAGGGTAAACCTTGATTCGTCGCTCCAGAGATCCTGTTTCCACTGTTCAGCGGTCCACTGTCGACGTTCTTTGCACCACGTTAGCCGAGCAGCGCTATTGGACTTGGTGATCAAAGCCTTGTGGGCGGCCGCACGTCCATGATAACCGAGCACATGGGCTTCCTTACGGATGGTATATTCATCAAAAGAACACTCCCGGATGCCTGTTGAAACTCCTCGCGTATGTGGCCCATCGCTTTGGTGTAGTTCTTCCGAATTTCTTTGGACAGCACCCGTCGGTCTCTAACTCCCAGTTTTGTGGGTCTGGCGGGTCGGCGCACATTCCGACAGTCACCTCTCATCTTCCACTTGCCAATGACATAGGCCACTGTAGATTTTGGGTACTTCAACTTGCTGGATATGTCACGTATGGATCGGCCATTTCTGTGATACCCGACGATTACACCTTTCTCGAAATCAGAGAGCTCCGAACTGCGTGGCATCTTGCATGCGATTGGTTGCGTTGTTGTTTCCCACACGATATTTAACGGCGGCGGCCGTGACGTGTATCAGGACCGCAGATATCGTCGATTGCAGGGGTGTCCAATTACTTGTTGGTAGATAGTGTACGACAAGAGTTTCAACCGTACTCAGATGCTACGGACACTGGTGGAAAAGAATTTGGGATTAGTTTATTAGTCAGAGGGCTTCCTAGGATGCGGTTTTCTCACGATTTTACTGGAAGAACAACCTGAATACAATGGTTAACCGCCCAAATCAGTTTGTTCTGGTTTTCATTTTAGTCTTTATTTTTAATTAAATGTGACCCGGTTTCATCCTTAGCGCCAGGGTACTGAGGAGTTAAAAAAATAGGAATACTCAACGTTAAACCGTTTTTTAGATGCTCAAATAAAATATTCTACAAAACAACGAGCACATCATGAAATGATCAATATTGACTTAGGGCCACTGACCTGTTCTTTGCAGAACAATACTAGAAATTTGAAAAAACAAAACGCCACCCTGGTGGCTCAGTGGTCTAAGCGATGGCCTCTGATCATTCGTCCGAAAGGGGTCCTGGTTCGTATCTTGGTGAGGCATGGTTGTTGTGTTTATCTTACGGCACTGGCTCTCTCCCTTCCCTGGAACCAGTGACACTAAATTAGGGACGGGGGACTGCTTTATAGCCCTTTGAATTGCTCACTGTGGTCATTAAATCTTCAACCTCCCCCCCCCCCCCAAACAAAAACCGTGTGGAATATGATATTAATTGCTTTCCTAATATATCATAATAATTTTTCACTAAACTACAGCAAGAATATAAAACAGAGTTTATATTTTAATAAGAAAAATCGCGTACAAAATCTATAAAATACAAAGGCATCCCGCGCAAAAAAATAGAAGTTAAAAGCAAAATCGCACATGGAAGATATCGCAGTAAATGGTAGTGAGAATTAATATAGGCCATCCCATTGACCAAGTGGTCACGGGCGTAGCTTTCTGGCTAGTCGTTCGAGCGGAGCTCGGTTTTGAGTCCCAGAGGAACATGGATGGCGTGTTCGCACCATGGTGTTCCCAGGAACCAGTGGCCCTAAATTAGGGTCCAGCAACTTCTTACAGCCCTTGATGTGTTTTTTTGTTGTTTTTGTTTGCTCTGTTGTTTTGGCTAAATGTTTTGAGAACCACCAAGAGCAACTCAATGGGTCATCCGTCCGTAATTTAGGGTCACTGGTTCCAGGGAAGGAAGAGAGCCAGTGCCGTAAAAAAAGGGCAATATCCATGCCTCATCCCGGGTTTCGAACCCATCTTGGACGAATGGTGGGTCAGAAGACACAGCTTACACCACAGTGCCACTGGAAAGCCATTGGATTTTTTTATTGGAGGTTTAACGGCCACCGTGAGCAACTCAATGGGCTATAAGCAGTCGCCCGTCCCTAATTTAGAGTCACTGGTTCCAGGGAACGGAGAGAGCCAGTGCCTTAAGACAAACACAACATCCATGCCTCACCGGGATTCGAACCCGGACCCCTTTCGGACGAATGATCAGAAGCCATCGCTTAGACCACTAAGCCACCGGGGTGGGAATGCTACAATTCAAAAAATTTGGAACTAATTTTAGCATTAGTGAGTATCACACAGCTTTTGAAATATACACGCTGCCACAGATGAAACACGGAACATTTTACACAAACTAAATGTAATGCACATGCAATTTCAGATCACATTAACTATTATCAGTAAAAGCGAACAAAAGTTTGCTATTTAATGATTTTTCTACTTCTTGCTGATAAAACCAGGACTTGCAGATAATTTTCTTCAGTTCTTATAAAACCTTATTCTAAAATAGGTTGCCGCCCCGGTGGCGCAGTGGTCTAAGGCGCTGGCCTCTGATCATTCGTCCGTAAGGGGTCCGGGTTCAAATCCCGGTCAGGCATGGATGTTGTGTTTGTCTTATGGCACTGGCTCTCTCCCTTTCCTGGAACCAGTGACCCTAAATTAGAGACGGGCGACTGCTTATAGCCCATTGAGTTGCTCACGGTGGTCGTTAAACCTCCAATAAAAAAAAAAAATGGGTTGTGAATCATGTTACTAAGTCCAGATATTTAAAACTTTTTTTAGTAAATTTTCCAGGTACGAACGGAATTCCCATAACCATATAAAAACCTAGTTAAATACTCATGTTCACCGTTAAGTATGTTCAATCGAAGTAAGAATCCTGAAGCTTTTGCTCTGTAGTTCCATGGAGAAGGGGTTCAGCACGATTATTGTACTCACAGTGGGTTTCAAAATTTAAGCAAGGAACTTATGGTACAGCTATGCAAATTCCTGCACAAAGCTAGTGAACATAGGATAGAATCAGATGTTTATCCAATGCTAAGATAATGAGCGTCTTGGGGCAGAAGCTGTTCCTCATTAGATTTTGTTATTCCGATTGTCATTAGGACAATCGAAATTGCAATAACATATCTAAAAATTAAGAGTAGCTCTGCTGTTTGTGTGATTGAATTCGTTTAATGTTCAAATATTTGTGCATTAGAATTGGTTTCTAGAGATCAAAAAATGAAAAGTAGAAGCAATGAAGTGGAGCTTTTCTGTTACTTCTAATATTTGACAGTGCTTTCTCGCACATATCGCTCGTGTGACTGGTATTTAACATTTGTCAGTAGTACGATATCATCATACTCACAAAAGCTATACGCATAAAGGTTATACTTACAATCTTTCATATACATGTATGAAGTGAGACATGTAGAATGGTTAAGGTTGTTCCACCTAAAATCTCTGCCTTATGTTTCCAATGATAAAACTCTTTTACATATTTTATTCGCAATTAATGCATTCCCAAGGGTGAAAATTTGCACATCGGTAAAACTAGTTTTTACGTTATAGCATGGGATACTTAATACTTCATGAAAGAAGTACGAGATTACGCCATATAATACAAATTTTGAAGATGACAATCCGATTTTTGGCGTAAATGTGACAAATATGGTAAGTCAGATAATATCCGAAAACTTGAAAATTCGTTTATCGTCTTGGAGCGGGACTCGAATCCGCGTCTCCCAGAAAACGTCCGGGTAGACGCGGGTTTGAGACCCGCTCCAGGACGATGAAAAAATTTTTAAGTTTTCGGATATTATCTGACATAATTTGTCACATCCTTGTCACATTTACGCCAAAAATCGGATTGCCATTTCTGAAATTTGTACTTGCTAAAACATAACCATAATTATATTAAAAACCAATCATTTTTCTTTTAGTAGTGTTCAGACCTGTTTATAGATGGCGCGACCTGTACACTGATGAACTAGGTAGACAAACAAATGTTGGATTGCTTAATTATGGTAATGTTTTAGAAAGTATTAAATATCCCATGCTATAAGTTTGAGTTAGTTTCATCGACGTGCAAATTTTCATCCTTGGGAATACATTAATTGCGAAGAAAATATATGAAGAACATGAAATAACATATTACTTCGTCCTAAATGAACTGAAAAATATACTACCGTCTCAGCACGATTATCTAATGATAAAAGATGACACATATTTACAATTAAAACCATTAGTAATGCGGTTAAATATTTGTAATGTAATAAATGGCAAAACATGAGCAACGTTTTTGACGAAATGTACCCATAGTGCAACATGAGTATAATTGTATATAAGTGCAACCATAACGTATAACCAATCACATCTAAGGAAGGGGTGAGTGTCACCCCGAAAGTACTAATGGTTTTAATTTTAAAATTGTGTCACCTTTTATCATTAAATAATCGTGCTGAGACGGTAGTATATTTTTCCAGCATATGTAAAGAAGTTTTAACATTGAAAACATAAGGCATATATTTTAGGTGGAACCATCTTAATGGCAACATTTTATCAACACCGGAAATATTCCTTTCGAAACGCAAGAGCAGTAATTAATTACGTACTATCACTATTTTTGGAGGATGGAAATATTAACGGAAATCAGTTCTGAAAAACTGTTTTATCATTTCCTGAACTAAAATGTCTTGTTTAAAAGAATGTAAATGAAAACTTATAGATGAGAAAAAATATGAATTCGACTTTTCTCGATATGACTGGATTTACTTAGTATTCCCACAAATTTAATAATGTTGTGAGGAATCTCATTCTCACAGCAAAAGCATTTTTATCCGCATTACACAGTCACACAAATGAACAACAAAAAAAATAGCGATGATAAATAATAGCAGGACTGTCGCTCTTCAGCAATGCAAAAGTAACAAACAATCCTAAATATCAGAACATTTAAGCATGTGACTGAATTGATGCAGTCGAGTTTTGTCACGACAGTAGGCTTTTCGATGTCACGAGGCCTGTCAAAACCACAGATTGAAATAATGAATATTGCTGAACTGCTACTGAAAAGAGTGCCTGTAAGCCAGAACATATAGGAACAAGTTCGTAAAATCATGCAATGCGTTGATTATGATACGCTTTCCAACATACCAGAAATCATTACTCAAGTTATTACTCAAGTTATGAGGAAAATGGCTGTGGAATAAATCTCGCTTCTGTGTCCTGACCTTTGACCTCATTTCGATGATATTAAAGAGAATTGGTTTAGTATATCTCCGGAACACCATGCCAAAGTTTTATCGCAATAGAAGCATTTTTTGTCAAGTTATGAGATAACGGATTTGGAATAAATCTCTCTTCTGTGCCCTGACCTTTGACCCCATTTCGATGATATTCAACAAAACCGGTTCAGTATAACCTCCGGAACGACATAATAAAGTTTTGTGGCAATAGAAGCTTTTTTACATAAGTTATGACGCATAAGGGCAATGGAATTGATCCCGCTCCTATGGCCTGACCTTTGACTCCATTTTGCCTATTTTCAATAGAGTTCGTCTCCATGTGGTCCCCTAACACATACTAAAATTTCATTGAAATAGAACACGTTTTACGCAAGTTATGAGGCATAATGCATGGAATGGATCCCGCTGCTATGTCCTGACCTTTGATCCCAAATCGTCCATTTTCAATAGGGTTCGTCCCCAGGTTGTCTTCTACCACATGCTGAAATTTCATCAAAATAGAACTATTTTTACGCGAGTTATCGTGCGGAAAGACAGACAAACAGAAGGATAAAGCTGGATCATATACGCTTCTTCAACCTACGGTTGGAAAGCTTAAAAAACCATCCTTTCCTAAAACTGCCTGCCACAATTTACATTCAATACTTTCTGTCCACAAAGAACAATTTATGTAAAAAGAAATGCACGTACGAATAAATACTTGCACTTGTAGCTGAAATAACTCACTCTACCGAAAATAATCAAGCTAGCTATAGGATTACCATTGTTGAGTGTGAAGTAGAAGATGGGAAATATTCTAATGTTACATGCATTTTTAGAAGGAACGAAAGGCTCAAAAATTAACGCCACTGGAAACTTCAGAGACATTTTATAACGAATATGAAAATCTACTATAGCCAGAAAAATAATTTCTATAAGCATAGAAGTTTTCTAAAACTTAAACTATAGTGGAAGAAACTAATATCCGCCTCTAGAAGAACGAATGCATAATTGCTTACAATGCTTATTCTCATTGCAAAATGTTAAAGGATTTGGCTTCTGGTGTAGTAAGGCATTTGTGAGAAACACGAGGAGGAGTAATTTTTTGAATTCATAAAAATATAAGTGAACAGGTTTTCTTGAGTTGAAAGACACAGATCATTATACAGGGTGTCACCCTCGCTACCGAACCCGGCATTTCTTTAAAAATATTAACACCAATGAAGATATTGGAACGACGTTTGAAGTGGACTTACCTCATTTCGTGCGAAATGTGATAACATCACAACATGTGCTGGAAGTGGCCACCATTTGCGTGCATACAGCATTGAACCCGGTGCTGTCTGACAGCCAGCCGGAGTGCTCCTCAGTGGCTGACACATTCCTAAGTGTGGCGCCACTGCGGAGCAGTCCGCCAGCCAGCCGGACGCGCCTCTCTGCTGCTTTGTTATGCCATTTCGCTGAGCGTGTCTACACAATACGGTTGTTGAAAGTGAGTGTTCGAGCTCGTGGATGTTCGCGTACGTATGAAAATGTATCTGTATAATCTGGAGGAGCTAGTGTTTATTGTTCGCACTTATTGGAAAACAGAATCTATTAAGTCTTGTCAATAGCAATTCCTGGAGAGGTTTGCAGGCAGACATCCGCCGAGCAAGTCCACCATTTGGGCATTGTCGACGAAATTGGAAACCAAACCGACTTTATTAGACGATCATGCAGGACATCACACACCAGTATGGTCGAAATTAAGTTCTTTTTCGGCGACCGCGTCATTTCGAAGGGTCTACGGCCACCACGCTCGCCCGAAATGACGCATCCTGATTACTTTTTATGAGGATATCTCAAAGGGAGAGTATACCAAAAGAAACTGCGAACCATAGATGCCTTGAAAGCAAACTACACCGAAGAAATTAGGGCAGTGACGGCGGACGTACTGGCAAGGACTTTCCACAATATGATACGCTGGGTTCCATGCTGTCTGGACGCAAATAGTGGCCACTTCCAGCACATGTTGTGACGTCATCACATTTCGCACGAAATGAGGTAAGGCCACTTTAAATTCGTTGCAATATCGTCATTGGCGTTAATATTATTAAAGAAATGCCGTGTTCGATAGCGAGGGAGACACCCTATATTATAACTAAATTTGTTTGTTTTCTACCAACATTATTTTAACTTTTTAAACTGATTTTTTTTTTTTGATTGGAGGTTTAACGACCACCGTGAGTAACTCAATTGGCTATAAGCAGTCGCCCGTCCCTAATTTAGGGTTACTGGTTCCAGGGAAGGGAGAGAGCCAGTGCCGTAAGACAAACACAACATCCATGCCTCACCGGGATTCGAACCCGGACCCCGTTCGGACGAATGATCAGAGGCCATCGCTTAGACCACTGCGCCACCGGGGCGGCAAACTGATTTCATGCATGAAAAAATAGGACACACTATACACACTCGCCCGCACACTCCCACACACACTCTATTTCTTGAGTAACACCTGAATTCTGTAGACCATTTTAGTAATTACTTTGTGAAAGAATTTACCTAGATGTTTAAAACTCGCTTACGTTTAAATTGTGACCTTCGTAACTGGCTTTATCTTTTCACTGAAACGTTTGGTCAGTAGCTAGTACACTTACAGTATAGTATTCAAAATAGCGGTGAAACAGATCATAAACGATTTTTTTTTGATTGGAGGTTTAACGACCACCGTGAGCAACTCAATGGGCTATAAGCAGTCGCCCGTCCCTAATTTAGGGCACTGGTTCCAGGGAAGCCAGTGCCGTAAGACAAACACAACATCCATGCCTCACCGGGATTCGAACCCGGACCCCGTTCGGACGAATTATCTAGAGAAGTTCCAGTTCATTAACGACGGTCAGTACTAATCTAGGTGAAATTGATCAACACGTGAAATTTTAATCCATATTAAAGAATATGAATAAATTTAGTGAAAGTAAACGAAATCGAATAATGTCTACCATTGAGATGTTATCTAAATAAATACAGTCATGTGACATTTTTCCCTGTTTTTTTTTTTTTTTTTTTTTTGATTGGAGGTTTAACGACCACCGTGAGGAGCAACTCAATGGGGGCTATAAGCAGTCGCCCGTCCCTAATTTAGGGTCACTGGTACCAGGGAATGGAGAGAACCAGTGCCGTAAGACAAACACAACATCCATGCCTCACCGGGATTCGAACCCGGACCCCTTTCGGACGAATGATCAGGGGCCATCGCTTAGACCACTGCGCCACCGGGGCGGCGGCTTTCTCTGTTTGTGTCGCTACCTTTTTTGGTTTCTTTATTGTCGTATATGTGCGTTGCTACTAAAGTTTCATGCTCTGATGCAAGTTCATCAGGCCTCAAAGATCTGCCCCTTTTTGTAAAAATTCTCTTCAATACTTCATTTAAAGCGATTCGTAGATTCTCGGGTAATAATCTTCATCGCATGCTTCTGATTTTCATGCGTTCATAACAAAATTCAGGAAGCCCTCTGTACTCATATCTTTCCCGAATTCTGACACTGGGGTTATTTGAATTTACGAAAGGACAGCCCATGTAATTCTTAGTATATATGCGATGCGAATCCGTGTGTAATCTATTCTAAAGAGGAGAACACACCAAACAAGACGCAATCGCACCGTTATGATGTGGAAGCGACAATATTTCCGCTCCCTCTTTTATCATGTGTGTGTGTGTGTGTGTGTATGTGCGTGTGTGTGTGTGTGTGTGCGCGTGGCCCATTTTACTCTGTTGCTTTCAATGGATTTCCTAGGCCCGATATAATTTTGTGCATACTTTTGCATTTACTCTTGTCGACTCTATTAAGAAACAAGCAGAAAGAAATATGTTTCTATGTTAAACTTTTACATATATCTCACCTCGCATCACAGGGATAACCAAAAACAACGCGCGTTACAGCTGTTATGATCCTCGCAGTTTCCTAAAACAGCTCTAAAAATACGTGAGAGAGTTTTTTTTTTCTTTCTTGGTTTTCTTCCGATTGTGAACAATTAAAAAAAAAAAAAAAAAAAAAAGCAGGATTACTCGCGCGAGCTTGTGCTTTGTATCAATTTATGAACATTTCTTTCGTCTAAGCGAAATGTAAATGTATAACCCAATAAGTCAGAGGTTACTACAACACTAGTAACTTCTACGCTTCGGTATTACTGCATTCGAAGTATTACACTGATGTGCTATTTCACATTCATATATATTTTTGACATTTTGCTGATTTAAATACTTAGCGTAGGAGCTGATTTAATTACTTAGTTTAAATGCGTATGTTCAAACTTCAGTTAAAGACGATTTTGTACGATTGTAGCATTCAGAATGACGAAATTTCGCAATTAACGATGCATTTAACCTTGATGTATTGATGTTTGTAGACTGTGTACTATTGAATATGCAATGTCTTAATCTATGTGAACATCAAACAGAAGCCATTGCTCTTTCCACGTTTATAAGTGAGTCATGGAAAAATTCTTATCGGCCGCCAACGGGAATCAAACCCAGGGTCTTCCAGTTACGCGCCGGACATGCTACAACTGCACCACAGCGGCCTCGAATTCTCCAGAATCACATACGACAAACTGCCAAACCACATGGTAGTCATCAAATACGCTGTGGTGCAGTGGTAGCATGTCCCGCGCGTAACTGGAACACCCTGGGTTTGATTCCTGGTGGCAGCCGATGAGAATTTTTAAATGACTCACTTATAATCGTGGAAAGAGCGATGACTTCTGTTTGATGTTCCTGATCCACATCAATTGTGTGTATTAATTATTCATTCGCCTCCTAGTTATTTGTTCAGTTGCTGCTTTCTATCTTTGGTGAATCCCCAGCATTGTACGGGGCTCCTCCAAGAAGCAACCTGCCATGTAGTTTGGTAACTTGTCGTATGTGAGTCTGGATAATTCGAGGCCGCTGTGGTGCGGTGGCAGAATGTCCGGCGCGTAACTGGACGACCCTGGGTTCGATTTTCGGTGGCAGCAGATGAGAATTTTTAAATGACTCGCTTATAAACCTGGAAAGAGCGATGACTTCTTTTTGATGTTCCTAATCCACGTCAATCGTGTGTATTAATTATTCCATGTGAAGATAACTACAGATGGAAAATATTGTTACGACCCACCCCCGCCATTAATTTAGTAATTAATGGGCGTGGTTGATGTGTGAAATTAATTAAGTATTAATTATGTTCGAGGCTTGATTGGAGTTTAAAAGTGTAAACAGCAGAGAAAGTTTTATCTGGGGGTTTGGAAAGAAAAGAGGCGAAGAATTCTCTCTCTGGCTGGGTGGTCTCAGAATAGCTCTGTTAGGTCATAAATATCAGGGCGCAGCTGACGGGAAGCCTAAGCAACACGGAAAGGGAAAGAGGTACATTTCGAAGAGGGGTCCACTTGAGTAAATGAATGAAGATGGGAGACCAAAGGTTTAGCGAATAATCGTAAATTCGTCGATTGTTTGGGGCATTTTCGAGAACAATTGCTCTCTGTGTGGTCCGTGCAGAAAAATAAGATTTCGCACTTAGCGTGAAAATAAGGAAGAAAGTTCAGTTGTCTGTACGCTCTCCGATGTGAAAGGCTGGAAGCCTTGGATCTGCTATATGAATTGGGAAATGAAGAGCGAAACTCCCTGCATTTGGTAAGAAATGGAGACAACTCGAGGCGGCTGATGGAGATGCCAGTTTGCCATAAAGACAGCGGAATGCCTAAATCCGCGTGATAAAGCAGAAATTTCTAGGCTGGAGCGTAATGGAAATCAGCGACTGTTTGGCCCAATGAAAGCCAAGTTACAGGGGAATTAAGAAGTCTGCGAGTGGACAGTGGTCATTCCAATGAGAAGCGAAGCCAAGCAAAGTCGGGTTCGGATGCCAACCACTGCAGCGTGGAATCGTCACCCCCATTCATCCCCTACTGTGGAGGAAGTGAAGAGACGCGCTTATCTTACGAGGCGAAGCGAAGGCTACCTCAACAAACGCCTGGATGTGCGCGTGTGTGTGTGTATGAGTACGGTAGCGCCCAGGAGACGCAGCTCCTCCAATGAAACCTTCCATGTAAAAAGGGAGGTGTATATCTCTTTACTGGTGCAATCACAATTTGGATTTATTCTTAACAGCATCCATGTAAGTAGAAACATTTTTTTTTGTTATCATTTCTGCTACGCAAGTTAGTTGAGGAACTGAACTAATCTATTTCAATAACTGAACTGAGAAATAGTGAGACTGAACTGTGAAATTTAAGTTCATTAAAACTATCTCGAGGGAACTGATTTAGGTCAAAGTTGACCCAATACTCATGTTCAGAAGACAGCTAAATTTTATGCATATGTGTGCCATTGTTGTGTTTTTATAGCCAATTAAATATTTGTTTAGGCAGTCAGCGCAGTCATAAAACACATTATTGATGTGTACGCAGGTCATTAGTTCAAATTGTTTAAGTGTATGCCCATATATTACAGTTTTCGCGCCAAGAACTCCGTCGAACAAGATCAGTGAAGAAGTATACTTATACCAATCGGCCCGGTATCGTAACATTTGATTGACAGCGGTGGGATAATGACCCACTGTCGTAACAATTGGTGGCAGCGGCGATATTTCGTAACAATATTAATACAAGTCCTTCATTCACCATGTGTGAATTCACATCGATTGTGGTGGAAATGTTATCGCTTATGGTGCATTTATAATTCGTATTTGATAACTACAGAAGGTAAAATGTGCACTTCTATGTGCCGATCACTGAGCAGGGGAACATTTCGTTTTGTAAGGATATATCAGCCTACAAGTGAAATCTTAATTTGTTCGCAAATGTTGGATCTTTTGGAAGACGCCCATAAAATTTCAGCTGGTAAAAGAAATCGCAGATAAATATTATGCAAGTAATATAATTCCCAAGACTGTTACATACCGGATATTGCATCGATCGTGTTGTCTAAGATTCACACGAGGTATCAGGTTACACGAAAGAAAAATTATAGACATCAATCCATTATTCGTATGCATGTTACATTTATTGGACACTTTAATATTACAAATGTTGAGAATCGTTTAATGTAAAATATGGAGAAGAGAAAACTGTTGCGAACAAATACGCAGAAAATCATTCAGTGCTACTTTAAATAATAAGAAAAAAACACAAGCCTCAAGACAAACATTTAAGTTTACAAAATGAAATTGATCCAAAAAAAAAGATTAACACATACATCTATAACACAACAATACCTACGCGAATATCTCGTCACTTTTCACACATCAACAACAAATAACAAGTTAGTAAAATCATGCATTGCATTGATTATGATACGCTTTCCAACATACCAGAAATCATTACTCAAACTATTACTCACGTTATGAGGATAATGGCTGTGGAATAAATCTCGGTCCCGTGTCCTGACCTTTGACCCCATTTCGATGATATTAAACAAAATTGGTTCAGTATACCTCCGAAACAGCATACTAAAGTTTTGTCGGAATAGAAGCATTTTTAGTCAAGTTATGAGGAAAATGGCTGTGGAATAAATCTCGCTCCTGTGTCCTAACCTTCAACCCCATTTCAATTATAT
This sequence comes from Macrothele yani, assembly GCA_039090855.1. Classification (NCBI taxonomy): domain Eukaryota; kingdom Metazoa; phylum Arthropoda; class Arachnida; order Araneae; family Macrothelidae; genus Macrothele; species Macrothele yani. The sequence continues at coordinate 59,611,470 of CM077018.1, read as the reverse complement.
TCAACATGACAGGGTTAAGTGTACCCTCCGGAACAACATACTAAAGTTTTGTCGCCATAGGAGCATTTTTACGTAAGTTTTGACGCATAAGGGAAATGGAATGGATCCCGCTCCTATGTCGTGACCATTGACGCCATTTCGCCCATTTTCAATAGGATTCGTCGCCAGGGGTCCCCTACCAAGTAATAACATTTCATCGAAATCGAACCATTTTTTCGCAAGTTATGACGCATGAGGGCAATGGAATGGATATCCTTCCTATGTCGTGACCTTTGACCTCATTTCTCCCATTTTCAATTGGATTTGTCTACAGCGGTCCCCTACCACATACTAAAATTTTATCGAAATAGAAAATTTTTTACGCAAGTTATGACTCATAAGGGCACTGGAATGGATCCCGCCCCTATGTCGTGACCTTTGACCCAATTTCGTCTATTTTCAATAGGGTTCGTCCCCAGGTGATCTCCTACCAAATACTAAAATTTCATCGAAATCCAACCATTTTTACGCAAGTTATGCTGCATAAGAGTAATCGAATGGATTCTGCTTCTATGTCGTCAACTTCGACCCAATTTCGTCCATTTTCAATAGGGTTCGTCCCCAGGTGGTCCTCTACCACATACTAAAATGTCATCGAAATCGAACCATTTTTACGTGAGTTATCATGCGGACGGACAAAGCTGGAGCATATACGCTTCTTCAACCTACGATTAGAAAGCGTAAAAAACAGTTTATCTGGCTTTCATTAGCGCCCCCAAAAGGATGAATTAACTTTTCACTATAATCAGGTTCTCTTTATTGTATCGGTTAAAAAAAGTCATAATAGCTGTTTTTTAAAACTTTTAGCGTTTTCAGTTATACCGAACTTTCCACTTATTTAGAAAGGTTTAATTGTAAGACAAAAATAATTTTGTCTTGCAATTGAACTTATTCAGGGAAAGAAAGAATCTCATTCTTCACCATATACTTCTCACAGCATGAGTAATAACATGAAGACATACATCTATTTCTGAAGCAAAGAGTAAATTTACAGCATATGAAGAGCAAGAATGATACACAAAAGAACACAGCATGACCAATGGCAGTGATGATTACTTTAGCACAGTTAAATGGTTAACACACACACAAACACGCACACACAAACACACACACACACATATACAGGTAACAATAACTTCCCAAAAATACACTGGTGTGCAAAAATTAAGGACGAAGAGGAGAAATTAGCGTAACAGCGGAACGAGCAGGCAGAACGGACCGAAAAACCACTCAGAAGATAGACTAGGGTCCGGTACGGTAGGGCATGCGCATATATGCAGCATGACGCACGGGGGAAAGGGAGCGTCGGAAAGGTATAAAGCTCACGGGCGGTTTACGCTCAGCAATTCTGTGAAAGTTATTGCACGGTATACATCGATTTGAACGACGTCGAGTTGCTGCCACTGTGGGATATGGCCAACAGGCAATCCAGTACACGACATCTGGATGACTTTACCCGAGCTCGCGTCATTGGGAAGTTGGAAGAAGGTCGAAGTGTGACTAGTGTGGCCGAGGAGTTCGGGATCGTTCACAGTATCGTTTCACGAGCTTGGAAAGCATTTCAAACGACAGGATCAGCTGTCCGAGAGTTTAGCAGTGGTCGTCCACGAGCAACCACGGCGGCGGACGACCGGTGTATTGTCCTACAGGCGAGAAGAGACAGACGGCAGACAGTGGGATAAATCGCAAGGCATATGCAACAGACAACTCGACGTCCGTTATCGCGTTTTACCGTGGCCAGAAGGCTGCACAAAGGTGGTCTATTTGCACGACGAGCAGTACGGTGTGTGCCATTAACGCCTGCTCATCGGAGACGGCGGTTTCTGTGGTGCCAGGAACACAAGAACTGGACACATCAGCAATGGGGTCGAGTTCTCTTTACGAATGAGAGCCGATTTAGTCTGTCGAGCGATTCTGGACGTATACACATCTAGAGAGAGCAGGGAAGACACAATCACACCTCCAACATCATCGAAAGGGACCGGTTTGGAGGTGGCGGAGTTCTCGTTTGGGGTGGTATCATGCTTGGTAGCCGTACTGACATCCACATCTTCCAAGGAGGTTCATTCACTGGTGTCCGCTATTTTACCGAGGTTCTCCTGCCTCACGTGCGTCTGTTTAGAGGTACTGTCTGTCTTGAGTTCCTCTTCATGAACGACAACGCTACACCTCATCGTACAGTAGCTGTCACAGAGCTGTTGGGGAGTGAAGATATTCAACGCATGGATTGGCCCGCAAGGTCCCCGGACCTAAATCCAATCGAACACGTGTGGGACCTTCTCGGTAGACGCTGGGCAGCACGTCACCAGCCGCCAGCAACAATTCCGCAGCTGCGATTGGCGCTACAAGAGGAATGGGCCGCGATGCCTCAACAGCTCCTTGACAACCTAGTCCTCAGCATGGACAGACGTTGTAAATCCTGCAACGCAGTCAGGGGTGATCATATCCCCTACTAAAGACTGGATTTCTCTTGGCAGCCGCCTGTCACATGGACGTTTCTGTCTTCTGTCCAGTTGTGCTCGTAGCTACCTTCTCAATAAAGTGCCTTTGTATCCTTTGGATTCCTTATTTGGACGGTTTTGCTCACTTGTCCCATATTCTTACATCTTGAGGATCTTATGGTATGATTTGAGTCGATGTGGAGCACTTCTGCACGACGTTACATTCGAAAAACCATCTCGTCCTTAATTTTTGCACGCCAGTGTATTTCGTCTGAACAAATCAATTGTGAGATATATCGTATATCCAATGTATAGGTCAACTTTTTTGAAATAAATTTAAACAAACTGGCTTATAAAATTTTGTCGATACAGTCCCGTCAAAGTTCTATGACATATTTAAGAATAGAGTGCATTTACATTTTTATAAATGTTTCCTGTGTTTACATAATTAGAAACATTGGGTAAACATTCATGTTTTGAGGGAGGGGGATATCAGTACGAATTACTAACATGATATCGACACAACGACGGCTATGGGCAGCTAAAAGTTGCCAAGAACAGAGGGCTGTTACTTTTTATACCACTGGCAACGCAAGATTCTCATATACGTTTTTCTAAAAGTGACGTTGCACAATGCGTAGCACAGCGGATTTATTGTGCTGTTTATATAGCACAAGTAGTAGGAAGCGTTCCAAGCCCATTCCGGTATGAAATCATCCTTTTTACCATCGTAAAGGAGGGATTTTATGAGTACCATGACGTTGTATGGCGTCCACGTTATGATGAAAACTAATAGTATGAGAGACAAGGTTTTGGCAGCCTTCATATCTTGCTTTTTTCTGTTGTTTGCGTTTCTTTTTTGGTGCCACGTTTTGTGAAACATTCTTATATAGTATCTTAGTACTGAGGGGTAACCGTATCGTATCATTTGGGGAACCCGGTGGTTTCAAGGATGATCGGCTCCTTCCTGTACTTGATCTGGACTTTACATCGGCATCTGGGGATATTGTATCCTCAATAGCTTCGATAACATCTCCTTTCGAAACGCTATCATTATTTTCCATTACCATTTTTATCGATGCGGGACACTGTCCATCGCCATGAGTAGATAACGACTTCGGTGGCAAGTGAATGAATAATGTATAAATAGATTCCGTGGAGTCAGAGTCAGCAATTTTTGAAGGAAGTGATAAATGCGATGGTGACGGTTGGGCTGATTGAGGAGCAAGAAGGTTTAATACCGAAACGGTCTGAGATGAACTTGGCGGAAATTGTAGGGCCGAATGAGTTTTCGATGAATCAGAAACTCGATAAGTTATAGGTGTCATGGCCAAATGATAACTTGAAGAGCGTTGTTTGGATTCCAACATTTCCCTTTTTGGTTTCTTTGAGCCCTTTATCTCCGTCATGGGAATTGAAGTATCATCTGCTTTCTGAGATATGGAAGGAAGTGTAGGAGAGTGAGGAGAGTGAATCTGGACAACATGATCATTTCTGAAACTCGTGGGTGCTGTGTGTGTGCAAGATGGCATTCGTGTATCCAGTGATTGGGAAGTTTCTTCAGGAGAGGCTTGACTGCTGTGAATGTCATCGTCATCGTCGGGAGGATCAACGTCTGTGTCAACTTTGAAAGATTGCACCAAATCCTTGAGAAATGCCCTCGTGCTGGATTTCTTACTCCGAGAAAAATATTTCGAAGTTTTGGGTCGCACAGACGTGGGAACGAAAGTTGTTCCTTGTGTTTCGTCTGTAGCGAGCGAATCATTCCTCACACTTTCGCTACCTTCCGTTTTACGATCTCTTGGTTCTTGTAAAGTTCCACTAGAAGTTGGTATTCCGCTCTCTTCTCTTCGGCCGGCTTGGAGATATCTGAGATTCTTTTGATGCTGCATTGTTTCGAGCCATATTCTCCAATACAAGCAACACATTACAGTAACAGGGACATAGAATGCAGCAATAGCTGTCCCAAATGTTACGTACGAATTTGTTTCTAGAAACTGAATGTAGCATTCGTTCCTTCTGACAGTTCTTGCGCCTTCAATGTAAGGCCAGGAATAGATCCAAGGTGGCCACAGGACAAGGGATATAAACCATGCTGATGCAATCATTACAGCTGCTCGCTTGGTTGACCTCAATGCTCTGTAAGTCAAAGGTCTCGTTATTGAAAAGTACCTATCGAAGCTGATGATGAGAAGGTTGAGTACTGACGCGTTGCTTATGAGATAATCAAAAGCAAGCCATGAATCGCACATGAAATTACCTAGAGGCCAATAACCGAGCAAAAGATACACTGTAAAAAGTGGCATGGAAATTAATCCAATCAAAAAATCAGCAACTGACAAACTGAGAAAAAAATAATTGCCAATAGTTCGAAGTTTTTTGTTCAATTTAAATGAAATCATTACAAGAATATTTCCGGTAACCGTTAAAATAATTAATATTCCTGATAAGATGGAAAGGCAAATTTTCTGCAAAAGGGTAAACGGTTTTTCTTGAATGGCATTAGTTTCATTATTCATGGATGAATTTGCAGTAACTGCAAAATCATTGGAAGTGCTATACGACAAGGAGACCAAGACATGCTTTGTGTAAGACGTACTGATATCTGCAGGGTATAATACGGTTGGAGTCACGGAGGAAATATTAAACGCGTGCTTTGCGAATGTAACTGTTGTTCCACTCATGCTACCGAAAACGAAAGGGGAAATTTGTCCTTAGCAGAGATACGATATCTCTCAAAATGTACAAAAAAAGATACTTTCAATGTACAATAGTTAAAATCTTCCATAAGTTATTACCTGCAAAGAATACCAAAATTTGAATAAATTTTGTGCCCAGCGACTCATTATTGTGTAGATATACATAAAGGATCACATTACGAGAAGATGTTTTAGTAGAAAAGTAGAATTAAACGCATCGATTTTAACATTCATACATTCATTCCAGTCAAAAATATACCTCACACTACATTATACCCAGTCTTAGCATACATACTGTTACAAACGTTCGACAGATTGCCGCGCAACCGGTATGCAACGTCGCCGACCATACAGGAAGCATGAAGCAGCTCAAACGTTCTTTGGTGCGGGCCACACTGGAGGACATGACCTGCAGAAAGAGACACCCCAATATTGACAGTCTCAAACGTTCGTTGGTGCGGGAAGTAGCAGCTTTCACTATGGGGACCATGCGTAAATCTATTGATGAGTGGCCACAGAGACTTAAAGAACTGTGGGAAGGCAAAAGGATGCCATTTTGAAAAGTGATTGGTGCCATGTATTCACAAGTGTACTACTTACGCCGTATCACAGGTATATTAAAATATCTTTAAATTTATTTTGTTATTTCATTGAATACTTTGTAACAGTATTTATGGTAAGACTAGGTACATTTTTAAAATTTATTATAGGAAATTTTATTATAATTAATAACATGATTGATAAATGTTTCGCCAGTGAAGTGTGCCCCGATCATTTGTAGTTCCCGTTTAGATTTCGAAGATCGAAGTATGTTTACTTCGGTCATTGGCTGAAATATTTCGACAGGGATATTTCTTTTTTTCTTCATTTGGTACAGCTGCTCGACGAATTAACAGAAACTTCTAGAAATCTATATACTGTATATAAAATTCATTGTTTGTTTGTCCGCTATACAGATCTACAGTTTTTAACTTAGAATCACGAAATTTGACATACTATCTCATGGTAGACCGTAGATGGTTTTTGAAAGGAGTCGGTGCCGGGGGTCAAGGAACCGCCCAAACGAAATTTTCGTAAAATCCACATTTTTCAATTTAGAACCACCAAATTTGGTATACTATCCCATGGTGACCTAACTTAGACCGTAGATGGTTTTCGGAAAGGGTCAGAGCCCGAGGTCAAGGGGCCCCCCACACAAAATTTCCGTAAAATCTACTTTTCAATTTAGAACCAGCAAATTCGGTATACGCGGGCGACACACGGCTTGACAACGGTTCGTCGTTTGGTCATCTGCATACCACTACTGATACGTACGTACTACAACGACACGTGAAAACCCCACAAGCCGCGCTGTTTCCGAGGTCGTAGTTCCGGGGCACATTGCCATCACAATTTGACCTTTATCAAACTCCGATAAATCTGCAGTTTTTCCCATTCCGACTCCGAACACTCTACTAACTGAAAGACGGTCCGCCATCCCGGTGGCGGAGTGGTCTAAGCGATGGCGTGTAATCATTGGTCAGAAAGAGGTCCCGGTTCAAATCCCGGTGAGGCATGGATGTTGTGTTTGTCTTACGGCACTTACTGTCTTCCTTTCCTGGAACCAGTGACCCTAAATTAGGGACGGGCCACTCCTTATAGCCGATTAAGTTGCTCACGGTGGTCGTTAAACTTCCAACAAAAAAAGAAAAAGAGCCGGTCCTCGGGCTTTATACAGGGTGTTCAGATAATACGGCGACAAACTCAGAGGGTTGCTAGTAAACATTAAGAGGAACACAAATTGAAATAGAACATGGTGCCGCAAACCACGTTTAATCGGTGAAAATCGCGAAAATACGTATGCAGGCTATGACTCCAGAGGAGAGGGAATGTGGATATCCGTTGATCGCTGAATGCGTTCCTGGGTTCACTCACGATGTGTGACGTAAGCAGCGTCGCGAAACGCATGCGCTGGGGTAGGATCACGTGCTGCGGGCGACGTAAGATAGCGTCATCGCGGTGGTAGGCACGTGTAGCAGATAGCTGTGTTCTGCCCGAACGCCTGAATGGCGCAACGTACCTTGTTTTCCCTCAACACGTCCTCCCGGAATTGCTGCAGAGTATGCCAGCCGTAGTGCAGCGAGTCATGTGGTTCATGCATGATGTTGCCCCAGCAGATTTTTCCCGCGAGGTGCGCAACCACCTGAATGCTACATACCCAGGGAGGTGGATTGGACACGCCGGACCCGTTGCTTGGCCTCCAGGTTCGCCGGATATCAATCCGTTGAACTTCTTCTACTGGGGTCACCTTAAATCACTCGTTAATGAGACGCCTGTGGTCACACCGGAGGATCTCATAGCGCGGATCGTCGTCGCTGCGGCAGATATTAATAGCACACCCGGTATCTTCGAGCGCGTCCGGGAATCGTTTTTACGTCGTTGTAGACTGTGCAATGACGTCCGCGGCTGCCACTTTGAACAACACCTGTAATAATTTCGTTCACATCATTCTCAACAAATTGCGAAAAATATTGTCACTTTTATCACTCCAAAGGGGATAAAAGTGACAATATTAATAAGATGTCACAAAATTTTGAATCTGAATTTCAGAAGTACAGTCAAACCTCGATTTAACGAACTTCAAGGAATCAACAGTCTTGTATGTAAAATCGCGGAATTCGCTAAATAGAGGAAACCTTTCGAATAAAGTATTCAATTAAGCTAATGTTCATAATAGAATACGTAAGTAGCTATGCTCTCTTTCTTTCAGTCACCAAGTGTCTTTTTCTTTTAGTGACTAATTTTTCTAGTGCTACCTGTGTTCATCAAAACTTTGTCCGTAAACTAGCTGTGTTGTTTAATTTGGGTTGTAAATTTAACACTGAGAAAAAAAGTGATATTTGGCGAACAATTCCAGAGGTTTAGGAAGGGGTACGTACCATGTGTGTCCCCTGACTTCACAGAGTGCTATTGTTCTGTCTGTAGCTGAAAACAAGAATCCCAAGGGTTCTCTAGATTTTCTCCCCCATACCGCCTTTCATTTTACAGCTTCCCACCCATGCAAGAAAACGTTGCACTCCTTTGGAACTTGTAGGTCATTTGCTTCCTTCTGTAAGAAGCTTACGCTTTATAGTCCTGGCGGAAAGGCGAACTGATTTATGATCCCGTCAAGCTGTGTCGCAGATGGTGTTCTTTGAAACGCTGGTTAACTGCAAGCGTAACATTTTCTTGTTACGCAAAGCTCTCTTTTTACCCGACTTTTATCGTAAAAATGCTGGTTAACATAGTTTGGTAGTTTAAAAAAAAGAAAAATGTTCGCTAAATTGAGGAAATGTGTTCGTTATATCGGGAAGTGCCAAGCATTAATTTCAATGTGGTACCGTCCGGACCACAAAAATGTACGTAAAATCACGGAATTCGTTAAATCGCAGTCCGTTAAATAATAGGTTTGACTGTTTTACATTTATCCTTCTGCCGTAATTTTTTTATTGGGGGTTTAACGACCCTCGTGAGCAACTCGATGGGCTATAAGCAGTCGCCCGTCCCTAATGTACAGCCAGTGGTTCCAAGAAAGAGAGATATCCAGTGCCGTGAGACAAACATAACGTCCATGCCACACCGGCAATCGAACCCGGATCCATGTAGGACAAGTGTTTGTTTTTTTATCGTAGATCTCGGTGTGTTGTAATTGCCTTATAAATACACTGGCGGAAAGTGAAAAAAGAACACCAAGAAGGAATTGGCGGACGATCATGAAATTTATATATGTTAATGGGGTCGAGTTTACGTAATTGTGATGTTAATTTCGGGACCAACTGGTGAGCGCTTATAATATGCAAATTAGCGTCGGTGGTATTTAAGTAGTACGGCGAAGTGAATGTAATCAGTCGTCGGCGTACGGACACATGCGAAGACACTGAAGAAGCTGCAATGCCTGGACATGGAAGACGTGTACGATTTCAGTAGTTATCGGACTTTGAGCGAGGTTGTCTAGTCGGACTCCGCGAGGCCGGGTGGTCGTATCGTCGTATTACGGAGCGAATTGGACAGGAAGTATCGGTGGTGGCACGATGGTGGCGTAGATGGTCCGAGGAACATTCCCACACGAGAAGACGTGGAACTGGCAGTCACAGACGGACTGATGAGCGGACCGATCGACGCATAAGAAGAGCGGCGTTGTCAAGCAGAACATCCACTGCGACGCAAATCCGAGCTGCCGTTGCACCTGAGGGGACTGTGCGAACAATCCACAACCGTCTACGGGATGCAGGACTACGTGCACGTGTGCCTCTGGCATGTGTACCTCTCACTCCAGCCCACCGTCAGGAACTGCTGCAGTGGTGTCGCCAACGTCTGCACTGGAGAACTCAATGGCGATCTGTCGTGTTCAGCGATGAAAGCAGATTCTGCTTGGGAGCCTCCGATGGCCGTATGCGTGTTCGCAGACGCACAGAGGAGTGTCTCCACCCTTCTTGCATCCGCCAGCGACACACAGGGCCTACACCTGATCTCCTGGTGTGGGGAGCGATCAGCTATCACTCCCGTACACAACTAGTGTTTGTACCGGGTACGTTAAACAGCACCTCCTACGTCAACATCATTCAACCCGTTGTTGTGCCATTTGTAAGGTCGGTACATCGTGGTTTTTTCAAGCAAGATAACGCACGCCCGCACACGGCACGTGTAACGCAACATGCAATTCAGGGTGTGAGACAACTTCCATGGCCTGCACGTTCACCGGATTTGTCCCCCATTGAGCACGTGTGGGATTTTATAGGATAACGACTTATCCGGTCTCCACGGCCAGCCACGACCATCCCCGATTTACGCGTCCAGGTTGAGGATGCTTGGAACTCAATACCCCAAACTTACATCCAACATCTGTACGACAGACTCCATCCCAGAATTGCACAGTGTGACGCAGTTCATGGCGGTTCAACCTCGTACTAACCATGTTACATGGAAATGTTATTTTTCAGTTTACCAGCAAATACAGCTGTATTTTGCCATAATGTTTTGATTACGTTATCCTCGGTATTCCGTTATTATGCTGTATAAATTTCGTTGGTATCAGACGTCTCCTTCTTCGTGTTCTTTTTTCACTTTTCGCCAGTGTAGTTCCATAAGGGGTATCGCCAAAAAAAAAAAACAGTTTAAAATAAGATTAAATGAACATATAAAACGCTGGCAAAAAAGAAAAAAAAAAGCTTTAATAAGGAACTGTATTAAAAATAAAAGAAATCCGAATTTTGATAAGATAAAATTATTGAGTTCACGCAGAAATGAGCGCGAATTGATGATTTCTGAAAGCCTCGATTGAATAAAAAGATTTGTATATAACGATCGTGAGCCTACCATTCGGGTTGCTTTCATACATTCTACAGTTCAAGATCTGTACACCTATTATGCTTCTCTGGAATCTAGATTCAGCAACATTCTGCAATAGAATGCGACTTAATGTTCAGAAACTCATGTCGGACCTCACCGAAGCTGCCATGATGTATCGGGAGACCGTGTTTTGAATTTCCCTTTTTTAAGCACCCCATGGCGCAGATGTTTAAGCGTTTGCTTCTCACCATTCGTCCCAGATGGATCTGAGTTTGGATCCCGGTATGTTATGTTTGTCTTATGGCACTGGCTATCTTCCTCCCCTGGAACCAGTGATCTTAAAATAAGGACGGACGACTGCCCATTGAGGTGTACACGGTGGTCGTTAAACCACCAAACAAAAACGTCGTCCCATTTGATTTTCCATTTCAGTTTAAAAGCGTGGAGTTTCTTATTCGTCTCAGTTTCGTCTTGAATATCAGCAATGACGTACGTAGGAGTTTAGCGCGGTGTTAAGGCACTATTTTTTGGTGTTGTGCGCGAAGCGACCCTCTGGAAATTGTGCGCGAAGCGACCCTGTTATATTTTACCGTGGACGAAGCGACCCTGCTAATCGAATCATTTTACTTATATATATGTATATATATATATGTAAGGTCAGTTGATGCGTAACATCACAGCCTCTCCTTGACAAATGTCAACCCCGCCTTCTCGTGGTACATCCTGTTCCCACTAAAGGGGCTCTGACGACCGCCAATAGCGGTATAACTATACCATCGGGATTAGAGGAAATGCTATCCCACACTCACCAACCCGCTTGGCCTGCGTGGTGAGTTATGGCCAAAACCCTCCCAAATGACTCCACAACTTAAATCTTGGCCCTCAGTCTCCGGCAGCTGGAATGTACCTGGCCAAGGCAGCGGCCAGTGCGACATGAAGGCAGAGGGTGCTAAGAATCCCCGGAGGACCGGACTAGGCTGCCATCTGATGCTGACCTTGGCTACGTACAACGGACGCTCCCTATCTTCTGATTCAAGGCTTCTTGAATTGGAAGAGGAACTACAAAGGATCAAGTGGGACATCGTCGGGCTAAGTGAGGTAAGGAGAAAAAGAGAAGATCTCATTGAACTGAAAAGTGGACATCTCTTCTACTATCGTGGGACAGATACTGGCAGAACTAGTGGTGTTGGATTTATAATAAACAAGAAACTGAAGGATAAAGTTGTAGAAGTTGAAAGTTCCTCTGACAGAGCTGCACGACTCGTTATCCAACTCTCGAGAAGATACCAGGCTCAGATTATTCAAACTTATGCACCCACCACAAGTCATGCTGAAGAAGAAATTGAAGAATTTTATGAGGAAATTCGTGATCTAAATAATAAAGGTAAGCAGCACTTGAAGATAATTATGGGAGATTTCAATGCAAAAATAGGGCAACGGCAACAGAATGAAACTTCAGTAGGTAAATTCGGTCACGGCAACAGAAACCAGCGTGGAAATACTCTCGTAGAGTTTGCAGAGGCAGAAGGGTTTTTCATCTTGAACTCCTTTTTCAAGAAAAAGCCACACAGAAAATGGACATGGAGACATCCAAATGGGACGACAAGTGAAATTGATTTTATTATGTGTAACAAAAAATTCATCATAGAAGACTGCAATGTGCTAAACAAGTTCAACACAGGCAGTGACCATAGATTGGTGAGATGTAAGATGCACCTCAACACTAAACTCGAACGTAGCAAGCTCATAAGACAAACAAAATGTATTGACATAACCAACCTTAAAAAACACCATAATGCCTTCAAATTGGAACTGAAGAACAAATTATCTACGTTAGAAGGCCTAACATCGGAAGAAGTGGATATTTCAGAAGTTAACAGAAAAGTAACCAAAGCTCTTATGGAAACAGCAACAAAATTAGCTGGGTCTAAGAACAAATTGCATGTGAACAAATTATCAGGAAAAACCAAAATGTTGATGCAAAAAAGAAGAGTGATGAGGACAACTAAAGAAGATGTGACTTCCAAAGTGGAATATATAGAGCTATGCAAGACAGTACGAAAAAGTATCACTGAAGACGTAAGGAAATTCAACTGTGAACTAGTAAGGAAAGCAATTGAAAACAACCAAAGCCTAAAGATAGCAAAGGGACATCTCAGTAAGGGGAAAAAACAGATTATGGCACTGAGAAAAGAAGATGGTTCTGTAACAAGAAATAGAGGAGAAATTTTGACAAAATTGAAAGATTTCTACTCCAAATTATATGAAAGGGATGATACATGTACTCCAGACATCATGAAAGGTACCAGTACCAGAGTTCTTCCAGTCCTTCCAGCAGAAGTTGCACATGCAATCAAGAACATGAAGCGGGGAAAAGCTCCAGGAGAAGATGGAATTACTATTGACATCATACAAGAAGCAAGTGGAGAAATCGAAACAGTACTCGCCCAAATTTTCACTTGATGCCTTAATGAAGGGAAAATTCCTGAGGATTGGAACAACGCTACAATGATCTTGCTACATAAAAAAGGTGACATTGAGGATCTCAGGAACTACAGACCTATCAGCCTCCTATCAGTGGTTTATAAAATCTTCACTAAAGTTCTTTCACACCGCTTGAAGGTGACACTGGACATGGCTCAACCGAGAGAACAAGCTGGATTCAGGAATGGCTACAGCACAATAGATCATATCCACGTACTGAGAGAACTAATTGAAAGAGCGAGGGAATATGAGCTTCCATTGTGCATGGCTTTTATCGATTATGAAAAAGCCTTTGATTCGGTGAAACCATCAGCAGTTGCAATGGCTCTGAAATCCTGCGGTATTGAAGATGCATACATTAATATTATTAATAACATCTATGAAAATGCAAGTGCAAAGATTCGGCGGTTTGAAAATACAACACACATAAAAATTGGAAAAGGAGTGAGACAAGGTGACACCATATCTCCGAAGCTCTTTAATGCCACATTGGAAAATGTCTTTCAATCACTGAACTGGGAAAACAAAGGGATAAAGATTAATGGAGATTATCTAACTCACCTTCGTTTTGCTGATGACATAGTCATTTTTGCAACTACCCCATCAGAGCTACAGAGTATGATCCAGGAACTTGCTGACAAGAGTAAAGAAGTGGGATTAAAAATGAACTTTCAGAAGACAAAAGTGATGTACAATGCTTTTACAAGAAATGAAGATTTATCGATTGATGGAGAAAAGCTGGAGATAACAGACACGTACGTTTATCTTGGACAGCAGATATCAAGTGAGGGTCACATTGGTGAAGAAATTAATCGGCGTACAAAACTTGCCTGGAGAGCTTTTGGAAGAAACAGCATAATTTTCAAGAGCAATATGCCATTATGTCTTAAAAGAAAAGTGTTTGATCAATGCATCCTTCCAGTGCTTACGTATGGTGCAGAGACGTGGACCTTAACTAAAGGAGACATACAAAGGCTGCAGACAACTCAAACAGCATGGAGAGGTGCATGCTTGGTGTAACCAGGAGAGATAAGAAGAGGAACTCGTGGATCCGAAAAATGACAAGAGTGGAAGACATCATGATCAGAGTTAAATCCCTGAAATGGCAATGGGCTGGACATACTGCCAGAAGGACAGACCATCGATGGACAGCCGAAATTTTAGATTGGATTCCAAGGGACAGGAAAAGACCCAGAAGAAGACCACATGGAAGATGGGTGGATGAAATTCGAAAGTATGCGGGAGTGACATGGAGGAGACTGGCACAAGACAGACCGTTGTGGAGGAAACTTGGGGAGACCTTCGTCCAGCAGTGGATTGATAATGGTTGACAATGATGATGATGATGATATATATAGTCATTTTGAAGGTGTTTGGCCGTAACTCACCACGCTGGCCAAGAGGGTTGGTGAGTGTGGGATAGCATTTCCTCTGATCCCGATGGTATAGTTATACCGCTATTGGCGGTCGTCAGAGCCCCTTTAGTGGGAACAGGATGCACCACGAGAAGGCGGGGTTGACATTTGTCAAGGAGAGGCTGTGATGTTACGCATCACCTGACCTTATATCCATACATGGAAGGAGATTATCTAACCCACCTTCGTTTTGCTGATGACATAGTCATTTTTGCAACTACCCCATCAGAGCTACAGAGTATGATCCAGGAACTTGCTGACAAGAGTAAAGAAGTGGGATTAAAAATGAACTTTCAGAAGACAAAAGTGATGTACAATGCTTTTACAAGAAATGAAGATTTATCGATTGATGGAGAAAAGCTGGAGATAACAGACACGTACGTTTATCTTGGACAGCAGATATCAAGTGAGGGTCACATTGGTGAAGAAATTAATCGGCGTACAAAACTTGCCGGGAGAGCTTTTGGAAGAAACAGCATAATTTTCAAGAGCAATATGCCATTATGTCTTAAAAGAAAAGTGTTTGATCAATGCATCCTTCCAGTACTTACGTATGGTGCAGAGACGTGGACCTTAACTAAAGGAGACATACAAAGGCTGCAGACAACTCAAAGCAGCATGGAGAGGTGCATGCTTGGTGTAACCAGGAGAGATAAGAAGAGGAACTCGTGGATCCGAAAAATGACAAGAGTGGAAGACATCATGATCAGAGTTAAATCCCTGAAATGGCAATGGGCTGGACATACTGCCAGAAGGACAGATCATCGATGGACAGCCGAAATTTTAGATTGGATTCCAAGGGACAGGAAAAGACCCAGAAGAAGACCACATGGGAGATGGGTGGATGAAATTCGAAAGTATGCAGGGGTGACATGGAGGAGACTGGCACAAGACAGACCGTTGTGGAGGAAACTTGGGGAGACCTTCGTCCAGCAGTGGATTGATAATGGTTGACAATGATGATGATACTGTATATATATAAGTAAATTTATGCGTTTAGCAGGGTCGCTTCGTCCGCGATGGAATATAACAGGGTCGCTTCGCGCACGATTTTCCACAGGGTCGCTTGGCGCACGGTCGCTTCCCGCACGTAATCCTATTTTTCAATGCTTAGCGGCACTGAGGCACTTTTCGTAGATAGATGGAAACACAAACAGTGCAAGGGAGTTCTGTTTAAATGATCACGCATGCAATAATAAGAAATACTATATTTTATGTGACAGCGTACCCGTATCTAAACCATACTGCAAAGATGGCCACAATGGTGGATGATTGCTCTGAGGCTCCGGCTTCTGACCATTTTCCCGAGATGATCCCTGCTCGAGTCCCGACTTAGGCATGAGTTGTGTGTTGGATGGTGCAGGACCTGTCCCTTTGCTGGAACCAGTGTCCCGAAATAAGGGAGGCTCGACTGTTTATACTCTTTCTGTCTTGATAACTAAACTATCCCTTTAACGACCATAACGCCTGTTCATACAAACGGCCATAGCCACCCTAAACGCCTGTGTAGATTGAGTCAGATTTCTTACACTTGCCTGTTCTTCAAAATTTCTCGACCTGTGAGGTATCAGCAGGAGTCACACTCAGTCACTGTTTTTGTTATTAAACAAAGAAGTGAATCAACAGATAATTTGGAGCGTCATGGTATTTGGAGTGATAAAATATTTTTGGGTCATGGTCGCTAAAGGGCTATGTACCCTTTCTGTCTTGATTACCGCCATTAATTAGAAAATAGATACTTTGCTTTATGCCATCTAAGACTGTCGAATATGAATGCTGTGAGATTCTGTTACAGAGGAGAACGAAACGAAACTATACCCTTTCTGTGAATATTTAACAAGGCTCGTGATGCTGCATTCGAGAGGAAGAGAAAACATGTAAGTAATGGCTGGTGTTTCAAATATTTTATCACGTTGTTCTTAGGTTGAGGTGGCTGGAAACGTTTGTGTCCAATCTTTCCTTATAAAATTGTAGTCCAGCGGCTTAACGATGCCGCTTCTAAAGGGATATTCACGTGACATTATTTATTCTTTAAGGAATTTCAGTACCGTACAATCAATAAAAAGATTTCCATTGGCAACTCACTGCATATCTAAATAGCACGGTAAAGTGACAATTCTTCAACTGTTTAAGAAACAAGCCTCCAGAATTCTAAATAGTTAAATGGTTAACCACCATGACTTACTTGTATATTCTTTTTTGATCTGTGCATCTGCCCCGTGGTATACCGTGAAATAAAAATAATACCACTGAACTAATCCTAATTTAATTCCCCCCGGAGCATTACAGGATTATAAGTTTCCTGAACATAGAAATGAATTCGTTTTATGTCACAGTTAAAGCTCCATTCACGGACATTTCTGAACAACGGTAACCTCTCTTACTAAAACGGTAACCTTGCTTGGTACGTAGCAGTTGCCGTAGAAATAACATTAGTGATGACCTCCGAACACAGGAACGTCTTAACAGGCAAAATGTCAAAATTCTAGCATCACTTCGATCTCATAAACAAATCCTCAGTTCTGAGGCTCTAATTATTGAAAAATATAAAAGGAAATGTTGTAACAATAATTCACCTATCGGTATTCCACACGCGTGGATATACCTGTTACATTCTGAAAATTAACGTAATATTAAACGGAAGTTAAATAAACTCTGCTTGCTTGGCTTAGTTGATCCGGCGAAATCCCCACAGATGGCGCTATACAAGAGGATATAGGTGCTCATAGCTTATGCGACGAAGTTAACATACTGTCTTTTCATTCTGGCATATTATATTACATCTAGTCGATTACGGAGGACCGTGCACTTGTGTACTCTTCCACTGATGAAGGCTTAATATTGGCCGAAACATGTATGGATGCCGTAGCATGGGTAGAGTGTAAATAGGTTCCGTGATTTTGTCATTTTCAGTTTTTAACTTTGTTGGATTTACTTTTGAATCGATTTTAATGTACTCATTTCATTTGAATTTCACAATTTCGTACTCGGTTTCGTGCCGTCTCATTCATGTTTTACTCAATTTGTCGTTTTTACCGTTCGTTGTGATATGTCCTTTCGATAGCTGACATACGTTCACTAGCAGAAGAAGTTTTTACTGTTCGTTGTGATATTTGTCTTTTCGACTGCTGATACACATTCACTAGCAAAGGAAGCCGGACGACAATGGATGTAGGCCTACGTTTTGGAGTTGGGGTGAGTTCTTTTGAATATGATGTTTGTAGTTTGCTTGTAATTAATATTACCAGGAACCTATTGACTTCTGCTTAATATATTTAGTTAAACACGTGATGAACAGTATTTTGCTACTGTAAACGGTAGTTATTGATACATTTCCTTAGCCACGTAGTATCCGCTCGTGCAATCATGCACTTGGGATTTTTTGGTTGAAATTGAAAAAGGTTCCGCAAAAATCCAACAGGGGGTTCACCAGGGAAGAAACAAAAACTGTAAACAAGCCGCCATCTTGGAATCGATACTGCGCAAAACGTATTGAACAATTGGGAGAACATTTTCATTTCGTCAGATGGCTTCACTGGAAAGAGACAGTCGAACACATTTGTCGACAATTCTGACCTATAAGTTTAAACGACAAAGTCCGCCCTTCCAAAACATAACGACAGTAAAAAGAAACTCGGAAACTTCGGAATGGTGGCGGAGCAAAGTCCTTCAATAAAAATAGGACTTTGAAAAACGTTCCGAAAAAATCCAACAGGGAGCTCACCAGGAGCGAAACGAAAACTGTAAACAAACCGCCATTATGCAATCGATACAGCGCAAAAAGTATTAAAAAAATTGGGATAACATTTTCATTTCGTTGTGATATACTTGAAGATCGGGCTGTAGGGCCCGAGCGCTACTCTAACTGGAACCTGAGTGATTGGAAGAAGGTGGTCTGGTCCGATGAATCCCGCTTTCCGTTGCCCCATGTCGACGGCTGGATAGCCTGGGAAACGTTTGCCATGATATGCACTGTGGAACAAAAACAACCCGGTGGAGGAAGTGTAAAGCTTTGGGCAATGTATTGCTGGGAAAACCTGGGTCATTATGTGCAGCAAACTATGACGTCTACCACCGATCTAAACATCATTGCAGAGCATCCTTTCTTGCCAACGGTATTCCGCTCTAATAGTGCCTACTTTCATCGGATAATGTGCCATGTCACACTTCCTGGATTGTTCGAGAATGACTCACGGAACATGTGAGAGATTTCCAGATATTGCGATGGCCTCCAAATTTTCCAGATACCGATCCAGTCGAACGTCTGTGGTTTGTGTTGGAATAGCAAATACAATCTGTGGAGGATCAACCACGTAACTTTCAAAAATTAAAGGGTCTGCTGGCAACGTGTTAGTACCATATACCACAATACACCTTTAGAAATCTTGTAGCTTTCCTGCCCTGCCGGGTAAGAGCTGTTTTGGCGGCACGTGGAGGATTAACTTCGTATTAGGCACGTGGTCATAATGTTTTGCATTATGACCACATATGCCAAATAGACTATATTGACAAAAATCACCGGACACCTAGAAGAGAAACACAACATAGCATTTATTGACATACATTAGCACCGTGTCAGTCCACCTTTAGCTTTAATGCATGCACTGACCCTTCGAGACAGGCTTTTGACCAGGTTTTAGAACACAGCGATAGATAATCGCTTCCATTCAGTACATAATGTTGCCACTAACTGTTGCATAGTAGTAGGCATTGGTTCCAAACTTCTTATGGCCGCCCTGGTGGCGTAGTGGTCTAAGCGATAGCCTCTGATCATTCGTCCGAACGGGGTCCAGGTTCGAATTCCGGTGAGGCATGGATGTTGTGTTTGTCTTACGGCACTGACTCTCTCCCTTCCCTGAAACCAGTGACCCTAAATTTGGGACGGGCGACTGCTTATAGCCCATTGAGTTGCTCATGGTGGTCGTTAAACCTCCAATAAAAAAAAAACTTCTTATGCGACGCTCTAATTCATCCCATAGGTGCTCTATGGGATTAAGATCATGGGTCTGTGCTGACCAGTTCACACACGATACGGAATTACACGCCGTAACAGTCCTTGCTCTATGGCTGTTGGCCACGTCCTTTTGAGCTCTGCATTTTGTGCTCTGTTTGCCTGTTTCTAGTGCCCAGTGTCTAATTATTTTGTGTTTCTCCCGTGTAGAAAAGTGTGCGCTTTTTTCCTAGTCACTTTTCCGAGCTGGTTAGTGGATATTTCACCAATATTCAATCATTATTTCGCCTGCTGACTACGCCCTTCCGATATCTTCAGAGATATGCATTGTGCATCCTGTGTGCCTGTTCATATTGCAAGTTGCTTCTTGATTTTGTGCTCTACTCGTGTATAATGCTATGTGATATCTTTCGTGCCACTTTTCTCAGCTGGTAAGTGGATATTTTACCGATATTCCTTCGTATTTCTTCTCGTTGGGTCTGTTTACAACCTGCCCATCGTGATTCGCCTTGACTTATTGCTTTGAACCTGTCTCCTACGTTTTAAAGCTTCCTGCTGCCTGTTGCTGCATTTGTCCCTTGTCCTTGTGCTCCACCCATCGCTAGTGGTTATCTGCGCTACCTTCTCCGGTGTGCTGTTTGCCTTCCTGGTGTTCCGCCTTGTGCTTGTGGATCGGTGTGCTGATTGCCTTCCTGGTGTTCGCCTTGTGCTTGTGGATCTGTGTGCCCTCTGCTGCTGCATTTCTACACATTATCCATGGCATGTGCTTCTCCTCCTGTATATCCAACGACAGTGAGAAATTTCCTCCCCAGTCAGAAAGGCGCCAAGCGCAGATCCATTACGGACAAAGGTCATTCTCTCCCCGGACCCCCTCTCACGGACAAAAGGATACCACCATTTTTTCCCCAGCCGTCGCCAGAATCTCTAGCCGACGGGTATATACAATGGACCAAGCAATTAAGAATTTCTTCTTACGTCAAAAGCACAGAACGTGTAAGGGAATGGGACAGAGAGGAGTCTTCCTGGCGATCTCGAGGAAAAAGTAGGAATGGTTTTGCTCGAAGGCAGGGCAGGAAGACGACGAGGTAGAAAGAGATTTTCACGCGGGCTTGTAGCCACATAAGATAGGAACAGATTTGGCGGGAAAAGCGTAGAGAAGGCCATCCATAACATCCAACTCCCGCTGGAAGTATTTACTATCAGATCTGACCAACTAATATTCCAATATTTCCTCTTCCCCCATCTGATGAATAAAGATATGTGCAAAAAGAAAACATCTGTCACAATGTTCAATTTTTAACTACTTGTTTATTTGCTTCCTTGCTCCAACGACAGGAACCTGCAAACGATTCTTCTGAGAAGTTGGCGTCTACCACAATACTTAAAATAAATCAAGCCAACAGCTAACAGAACGTAACAGGGGAGCTCAGCAAAGATCCGTACGTGACATTTCAGGGGCAATGATGATATATAAATCGATGGTTTGAGATGTGATATGAAAACGGAAGCGGACTGAGGCTGATTCTACTGGGAAACGACCCGGTAAAGCTCAAAGCTAACAGAACGTGACAGGTGAGCTCGGCATAGGACTAAAAGATCAGAATACAAATCGACATTTTTTCAAATTACGCAAAGCCCAACGTCTGATATTTGGAACCGGTGTTAGCTCCAGTACAGTGTGCAGGGAATTTCAGGACATGATTAGCAAGGTCCAAGAGCCATCCACAAGCTACTAAGAAGTTCGATTGAATGTAACACGACAATTAGCATGGTGGAAGAAACGTCGATCTTGAACGGTTGAAAAGTGGAAAACTCTGCTTTGGACTGACTAGTCACGGTACATAACGTACCTGTTTATGTGACAGATGCCGAAATAAAGGCACCTTTAGTACTGTATCGTACCTACAGTGAAGTTCAGTGGAGGTAGTGTGTTGGTATGGTGCTGTTATTCGTTGTTCTGCTTGGGCCCATTACTTGTTTTAGAAAGTACCATGAAAGTTGAGTTCTACCTAGAGTTCCTGAATTATTATGAACTACCAACGTTGTGGCAGTATTTTTAGGGAAGGTCCATACCTCTATCAGCCGGACAACGCGTCATGTCTGTGACGTGCCTGGTTCGCAAGACGCACGCGACATAAAGGCATATAGCAGCGAAAACAAACTTCTGCGTAGCTCAGTTGGTAGAGCGACTTGTTCCGGAATAAGTGGACTCGAGTTCGAGCCCCGGCGTGGACCAAAATGCCGGAGAAATTTACTTCAATATAATGGCGGCCGAACTTTCCGGATGACCCGGCCGTTCAAAATCTCGCAATGGTGTGATGTTCTTTCCACACCGCGAGATAGGAAAAATAAGAGAATCCCTTCTCCAGCGCTTTGAAAAATAGATGTGTGTGACGTTGCATTCCACACACCAGATTGACTGGGAGTTCTCAAGTGCACGTTCTACAGCGGATGGCTGCCTGCAACGATTCATGGTCAAGGCTGACCCGTGGGCCATGCTCCCGGCCCTCTTTCCGGGGGGGGGATGTGACGTGCCTGCCTCGCAAGACGCACACGACATAAAGGCAGATAGCAGCGAAACAAACGTCTGCGTAGCTTAGTTGGTAGAGCGACTTGTTCCGGAATAAGTGGACTCGAGTTCGATCCCTGGCGTGGACAAAAATGACGGAGAAATTTACTTCGTTATATGTCATACGGTTCGCGTTGTCAAGCATTGGTTTGAAGACGACATGGGCGTCAAAAAATTGGACTAATTAGTCCAGTGTCGAGAACTGAGCCCTGTAGAGAATCTGTGCGACGAATCAGGTCGGCGGTTGCGTGAATGAAGAGTTCTCCCAACAAACAAAGTTAAATTAAAGTGGTCGGGAGATATTTACCAAACCAGGTGGAGAACAACGCGGTGGCAACCTCAAACTAATGTTTGACAACATTAGTTTTTAGCCAAAGGTTTCAGTTCAGAATATTAACGTTTCTGTAAATACAGGTTTATGTGCAGGTGTTCGGATATTAATAGTTGTGCAGTGTATTATAGCCCTAGATGCACATGTTCGTCTTTAACACCCCAATCTGGTGCAAGATGATTCGTGCTAAAAACGGCAGAAGTTAAAATATCGACTAAACACGATAAAACACAAATGTAGCACACATACCCTACATGTAATTAAACTTTACTACTAAAACACACACCACATGGGATCTTTCGAGGATCACAACGTCCCCATCTTCAGATGTAACAATCACGAGCAAGACCAAGATATATACTGCATAACGTACCATCGTCAGAATCCGACAATATCGCAACGCCATCTAGGATTTACGCAATGCATTTAAAATGAAACCCTAAGAATGTTCAAATAAAATAGTCCATGGTTTAGGTATGACCTTAGGGACATAATCATTACAGCAACGAGATCCGAAAGATGTAATATATAGGCTCTCCATGAATAATAAGAGCGAAAGCTTACACCTCATTCTATAATGGACACCTCATTCCACTTTGGAACATGAGAACCGGTCGCAACCAGACGAGACATGGCTGTTGTTAACTTGCCATTACGAATATCATATTTATGCTCCCGGACTCTGGTATTCAAGTTCCTTTTTGTAGAATCAATATATATAATATAGGGACAACGGCTTGTAGAGGTATGGTATATACGCCGTATCTAGTATGTGGAGGCACCATATACCGATCCTTCTTGATTAAACATCAAATATTTCTAGATGTAAGACGAAAGTCAATATTGTATTTTAACTTCTACCCCCAATCTGGTATGAGCTACCCACCCATACTGTACTGTTACTATATCAAGGAAAGAGGTAGAAGGTAGAAGATGAGCCTCAGAAGAGATAACCGGTACTGTAACCAGCCCCTGAAGTCAGAATCCTAGCAGCCCTTTCACCGGGGATCCTGTGGCAACAATTCGATTCATTTGAAGATTGCTGTCTGTACGAGTCTCATGAATTATGTTAATATACCACCTGCACAATGTACTCTGCCAACACTGCTTGTCAAGAAACTTTGAAGGACAGAGATACGAATGTCTAACAGTTATGAAAGACCGATTATCACAGGATATAACAGCAAGGTATGAATTAACCCAAACAACAAAACACAGTCATGGCTCCATAAGCCTGTCAATCTAGTTTTAGAATGAGATAAATGCAATGCTTTTGCAAATAAAACTTCGGAGCTTAACAAAAAATGTATCCCAAAACCCTCATTTTGCCCACTTGTGTTCCAAAACAAAGAATGGCGATTTAAAACAGAGCACGTGGATCAAACAACAGACCTACATTTAAGATGTGCTGGTCTACCTAAAAAGGATGGAGTGGAGATAGGAGAAGGCACATTACTTGAACGAATAACGATGGTCTATTTATAACTAAAACCCAGCATAATACCGAAAAAATATCTTAGGTGTTGCATAACTGCTCCTTCATGTAAGTTACATTTGCAGAAATACCGAAAAGTATCTTAGGTGTTTCATCCACTAATCTAGATGTAACTTACATTAGGAGAAAATACCGAAAATTATCGAATGTGCTGCATTCACTGCTCCTAGATGTAACTTACATTAGCAGAAATACATTATAGTATTTTAGGTGTTGCATTCACTACTCCTAGATGTAATGTACATCGGCAGAAATACATTATAGTATTTTAGGTGTTGCATTCACTGCTCCTAGATGTAATGTACATCGGCAGAAATACATTATAGTATTTTAGGTGTTGCAATCACTGCTCCTAGATGTAATGTACATCGGCAGAAATACATTATAGTATTTTAGGTGGTGCATTCACTGCTTCTAGATGTAACTTATATTAAGAGAAATACCGAAAAGTATCTTAGGTATTTCATTCATTGCTCCTGAATGTAATTTACATCAGCAAAGATACCGAAAAGTATCTTAGATGTTGCATTCACTGCTCCTAGATGTAATGTACATCGGCAGAAATACATTATAGTATTTTAGGTGTTGCATTCACTGCTCTTAGATGTAATGTACATCGGTAGAAATACATTATAGTATTTTAGGTGTTGCATTCACTGCTCCTAGATGTAATGTACATCGGCAGGAATACATTATAGTATTTTTAGTGTTGCAATCACTGCTCCTAGATGTAATGTACATCGGCAGAAATACATTATAGTATTTTAGGTGGTGCATTCACTGCTTCTAGATGTAACTTACATTAAGAGAAATACCGAAAAGTATCTTAGGTATTTCATTCATTGCTCCTGAATGTAATTTACATCAGCAAAGATACCGAAAAGTATCTTAGGTGTTGCATTCACTGCTCCTAGATGTAATGTACATCGGCAGAAATACATTATAGTATCTTAGGTTTTACATCCAGTGCTCCTAGATGTAATGTACATCGGCAGAAACACATTGTAGTATTTTAGGTGTTGCATTCACTGCTCCTACATGTAATGTACATCGGCAGAAATACATTATAGTTTTTTAGGTGTTGCATTCACTGCTTTTAGATGTAACTTACATTAAGAGAAATACCGAAAAGTATCTTAGGCATTTCATCCATTGCTCCTAAATGTAATTTACATCAGCAAAGATACCGAAAAGTATCTTAGATGTTGCATTCACTGCTCCTAGATGTAATGTACATCGGCAGAAATACATTATAGTATTTTAGGTGTTGCATTCACTGCTCTTAGATGTAATGTACATCGGTAGAAATACATTATAGTATTTTAGGTGTTGCATTCACTGCTCCTAGATGTAATGTACATCGGCAGGAATACATTATAGTATTTTAGGTGTTGCAATCACTGCTCCTAGATGTAATGTACATCGGCAGAAATACATTATAGTATTTTAGGTGGTGCATTCACTGCTTCTAGATGTAACTTACATTAAGAGAAATACCGAAAAGTATCTTAGGTATTTCATTCATTGCTCCTGAATGTAATTTACATCAGCAAAGATACCGAAAAGTATCTTAGGTGTTGCATTCACTGCTCCTAGATGTAATGTACATCGGCAGAAATACATTATAGTATCTTAGGTTTTGCATCCAGTGCTCCTAGATGTAATGTACATCGGCAGAAACACATTGTAGTATTTTAGGTGTTGCATTCACTGCTCCTACATGTAATGTACATCGGCAGAAATACATTATAGTTTTTTAGGTGTTGCATTCACTGCTTGTAGATGTAACTTACATTAAGAGAAATACCGAAAAGTATCTTAGGTGCTTCATCCACTATTGTAGATGTAACATACATAAAGAGAAATACCGAAAATTATCGAATGTGCTGCATTCACTGCTCCTAGATGTAACTTACATTGGCAGAAATACCGAAAAGTATCTTAGGTATTTCATTCATTGCTCCTGAATGTAATTTACATCAGCAAAGATACCGAAAAGTATCTTAGGTGTTGCATTCACTGCTCTTAGATGTAATGTACATCGGCAGAAATACATTATAATATTTTAGGTGTTGCATTCACTGCTCTTAGATGTAATGTACATCGGCAGAAATACATTATAATATTTTAGGTGTTGCATTCACTGCTCTTAGATGTAATGTACATCGGCAGAAATACATTATAATATTTTAGGTGTTGCATTCACTGCTCTTAGATGTAATGTACATCGGCAGAAATACATTATAATATTTTAGGTGTTGCATTCACTGCTCTTAGATGTAATGTACATCGGCAGAAATACATTATAATATTTTAGGTGTTGCATTCACTGCTCCTAGATGTAATGTACATCGGCAGAAATACATTGTAGTATTTTAGGTGTTGCATTCACTGCTCCTACATGTAATGTACATCGGCAGAAATACATTATAGTTTTTTAGGTGTTGCATTCACTGCTTTTAGATGTAACTTACATTAAGAGAAATACCGAAAAGTATCTTAGGCATTTCATCCATTGCTCCTGAATGTAATTTACATCAGCAAAGATACCGAAAAATATCTTAGGTTATAACGAAGTGAATTTCTCCGTCATTTTTATCCGCGCCGGGGTTCGAACCCGGGTCCACTCATTCCGGAATAAGTTGCTCTACCAATTAAGCTACGCGGACATTGATTCTAATTGCTATCTGCCTTTATGTCGTGTGCGTCCTTCTGGCAGGTACGTCACATCATCTCCCCTTATTTTTCTTTCGAAGTGTTGCTCATATTTTTCACTCTCGCGGTGTGGAAATAACATCACACCAATGCGAGATTTTGAACGGTCGGGTCATTCCGGATAGTTCGGGCGCCATTATAACGAAGTGAATTTCTCCGTCATTTTTATCCGCGCCGGGGTTCGAACCCGGGTCCACTCATTCCGGAATAAGTTGCTCTACCAATTAAGCTACGCGGACATTGATTCTAATTGCTATCTGCCTTTATGTCGTGTGCGTCCTTCTGGCAGGTACGTCACAAGGTGTTGCATTCACTTCTAGATGTAATGTACATCGGCAGAAATACATTATAGTATTTTAGGTGTTGCATCCACTGCTCCTAGATGTAATGTACATCGGCAGAAAACACATTATAGTATTTTAGGTGTTGCATTCACTGCTTCTAGATGTAATCTACATCGGCAGAAATACATTATAGTATTTTAGGTGTTGCATTCACTGCTCCTACATGTAATGTACATCGGCAGATAGATACCATTATAGTTTTTTAGGTGTTGCATTCACTGCTTCTAGATGTAACGTACATTAAGAGAAATACCGAAAAGAATCTTAGGTATTTCATTCATTGCTCCTGAATGTAATTTACATCAGTATAGATACCGAAAAGTATCTTAGGTGTTGCATTCACTGCTCCTAGATGTAATGTACATCGGCAGAAATACATTATAGTATTTTAGGTGTTGCATTCACTGCTCCTAGATGTAATGTACATCGGCAGAAATACATTATAGTATTTTAGGTGTTGCATTAACTGCTCCTAGATGTAATGTACATCGGCAGAAATACATTATAATATTTTAGGTGTTGCATTCACTGCTTCTAGATGTAACTTACATTAAGAGAAATATCGAAAAGTATCTTAGGTGCTTCATCCACTATTGTAGATGTAACTTACATAAAGAGAAATACCGAAAATTATCGAATGTGCTGCATTCACTGCTCCTAGATGTAACTTACATTAGCAGAAATACCGAAAAGTATCTTAGGTATTCCATTCAGTGCTCCTGAATGTAATTTACATCAGCAAAGATACTGAAAAGTATCTTAGGTGTTGCATTCACTGCTCCTAGATGTAATGTACATCGGCCGAAATACATTATAGTACTTTAGGTGTTGCATTCACTGCTTCTAGATGTAACTTACATTAAGAGAAATACCGAAAAGTATCTTATGTGTTTCATTCACAACTCCTAGATGTAAATTACATTAGCAGAAATACCGTAAAGTATTTTAGGTACTTCGTTCACTGCTTCTAAATGTAACTTACATCAGCAAGAATAAAGAAAAGTAATTATGTGTCTTATTCACTGCCCCTGGATGTAACTTACATTAGCAGAAGTACCGAAAAGTAATTTATAGGTGTTTAATTCACTGCTCCTAAATGTAATTTATATCAACAGAAATATTGAATATTATAATATTTTTTGCATTCATTGTTTCTAAATGGAATTTACATCAGCAAAAATATTGAAAAGCGTCTTAGGTGTAGCACTCAGTGCTGTTAGGTGCAATTTACTTTAGGAGAAGTACCTTATATACAGTCGAGTCACATTATTGTCACCACCTCCTACTTTTGACGTCAACAGCGCGTAGCTAATGAAAAAAGGCACTTGTCGTGAGCTGGCTTGGAGGGTATATAAAGTGTGCTGTAGGCATCCTGAAAATATTTGGGCCGCGGGTGGCCTAGTAATCAACATTCGTGACTGCCACGAAGAAGACCTCGGGTCCAATCCCAGGCACGTACGAACGCTCAAACCACTAAATATCCTCCGTGCGTCGCATGGGCATGTTAAGCCGTCGGACCCGGAGTACTGGCCCCCCGGTTGTAAATAAGGGCGTCTTCTACCTGGCTTCCGTGTGACTTTCCTATCGGGCACTCTAGCCCAAATCTCCTAGCTTCCAATTTCTAAGGGTTGTTTAAGACCTATGGTCAGACACTCCCTTCCTAAAATCCTCTACATATGATCTGATCTGATCTACTAGAGCATTGAATGGGCACGTTAAGCCGTCGGACCCCGGGTACTGACCCCCGGTAGTAAATAAGGGCGTCTTCTACCTCGCTTCCGTGTCACTTTCCTATCGGGCACTCTAGCCCAAATCTCCTAGCTTCCTATTTCTAAGGGTTGTTTAAGACCTGGGGTCAGACACTCCCTTCCTAAATTCCTCTATATATGATCTGATCTGATCTGAAAACATATCACTCGTTGCTGTCATAGATAAAAGGAGCGATTTATCAGATTTGCGAAAAGGGATGATTTTCGGCTTTCGGGACAAGGGTGGCAGTATTTCTGAAACAGTGCAGTTTGTGAACTGTTCGCGTGCTGCTGTGGTTAAAGAGCATCGTGATTGGAGAAATGGCGCCATTGCGAATAAGCAACGTGAAAACTGCGGAGCACCGCGTGCCACTGATGTGAGAGGTGGACGTCGGCTTCGAAGCTGCGTGAGGGCCGACCGGCACGCTACAGTTGAGCAACTCACTGGCCGAATAAACCAGAGGTTTACCGGAACTGTGTGTAAAACAACAGTTCAGCGAACCCTGCTGCGTATGGGGCTTTGATGTAGACGGATGGTCACTGCACCTATGCTAACGAAGGTTCATCTGCAGAAAAGGCTTATTTTTTGCACGGCAGTTTCGGAATTGGTCCTCCGCTGATTGGCAAAGGATTGCCTTCTCCGATGAGTCATGTTTTCTGCTTCATCGAACGGATGGACGTTGGCCAATAAGGCGAGAAACATCGGAAAATAAACACTCTTCAGCTATTGCTGGACGAACACAATGTGGTGTGGGTAGCGTTATGGTCTGGGGAATGTCTTCGTGGCATTCCCTGCGTCCACTCATACCTGTGGAAGGCACTATGGACCGAATTCGTTATGAATCCATTCTTGCAGACCACGTACACCCATACATGCTGACTGGCTTCCCTGGGACGCATGGGATCTTCCAGCATGAAAATGCCACGTGTCACACAGCTTGAAATGCCCGAAAGTGGTTGGAAGAGCACGATGAAGACTTCAAAGTACTTTCCTGCCCACCTAATTCTCCAGACTTAAACCCGATTGGGCATCTGTTGGACTACCTCGATCGTGTTGTTCGCTCTATGGATCCTCCACCACGGACCCTCCAGCAGCTGACAGATGCACTGCAGTCAGCCTGTGAACATCTTCTAGCACCTTATTGAGTCACTGCCAGCCCGTCTAGCTGCTGCCCGCGCTCCACACGGTGGTTACCCTGGATATTAGCTGGTGGTTACAATAATGTGACTCGACCGTGTAATATCTTAGGTATTTCATTCACTGCTCCTAGATGTAACTTACATTAGGAGAAATACCGAAAAGTATCTTAAGTGTTTTGTTCACTACTCGTAGATGTGCACCTTCATATGTTTATTGGTTCAATTAATCGACTATCGAATGAAGAATATTCAACATTGGCTAAAGCGAAACATTTCCAGCCACCTTTCGTAAAAGGAAAAATGAAATCAAAATTTAGTTATTATCTTGAAGTCAGCTGTCTTCACGTGCATTCGCCGGAATCAAAACAAATTTTTGACGAACGGGCATAAAGCTTTGCAGGTCGATCGTGGGAACTAAAAGTGGTTAAGTATAGGTTTCTACTTTGTTCAAACGATTTCAATTAACAGTAGCATCAAGAAAAGAGTAAATGGGGGCTAAAAACATACTTGGAGAGAAAAACGCGAATCTCAAAAGTAAACTACAATCATCACTTGAAAGGAAACTATCAAACTAGTGTGTCCTACTAGCATGAAAGGAAACTATCAAACTAGTGTGTCCTACTAGCATGAAAGGAAACTATCAAACTAGTGTGTCCTACTAGCATGAAAGGAAACTATCAAACTAGTGTGTCCCTTATGCATCAGAGTTATGGACATTATTTTTAACCCTTTAACGACCATGACCCAAAAATCGTTTATCACTCCAAATCTCATAGCGCCCGAAACTGTCTGTTCGTTCACTACTTTGTTTAATAACAACAATAGTGACTGAGGGTGACTCCTGCTGATACCTCATAGGTCAGGAAAATTTGAAGAACAGGTAAAGGTAGGAAATCTGACTCATTCTAGACTGGCGTTTCAGGCGGCAATCGCCGTTTGTATGTACGGGCGTTATGGTCTTTAACGGGTATACCATATTTTAAGAGTGTTGAAACAAGATTCGAGAGGCGCCCCCTTGAAGCAAACGCTGTAGACTGGAGAAAATAAATTAATGGTTCAGTGAGGATATACAATCATCATTTTTACGGTGTAAACTGGAATTTTATTAGGTGATTTATCTAAAAATGAACAGCACAAACACCCGAAAAAAAAAAAAACAATGAAATTACGTGGGTAGAGAAAATTCGAAAATATGCCAAAATTAAATGGGTAAACCTGAGGCATTTCTCATCTGTTCAGGTCGGGGAATGATTGATGATTCTAACTCCTTTAACCACTTCTCGTAGATGTAGGATAAAGAATGACTGTGAGTGGCATTTCCCCCTCCGCTTCTCATTGTTTTTTCCATATTTTTTGGTGTGTGCTGTACTACGGAGTTGAAAACACGTGTTAAGAAGCCAAATCTGCAGCGAGATATTCTGTCCGCGCAGCTCAGTTGGGAGAGCGACTTACTCCGGAGTGAGGGGGGACACGGATTCGATGTCCGTTCCCGACAAACTTGTGTTTTCACAGGTGTTAAATGGGAAAGGAATACGTGGTGCATGAATCATTACCATCTATATTGATCATCTTTGTCTTGTTTCGTGCGCGTACGTGTATGACAAGTTTTACATTATTGCACTTCACAGTATAAAACAACATTTCATTCATACCAGATATGTTTAGAAACACCTACAATACATCAAATATACATGGAAATAGAAACACAATATATTAAACTACGACAAAGAAATTGCACTTTATAATGCATACACATAATACAGCAGGCAGGAATAATAAAAAGAAGATAAAGCATGGCACATGGAAATACAATGATTAAACAAACATCGTGAAATAATCATAGCAAAATATATAAAGATAGAAAAATAATAAAACAAAGAGAAATGAAACGATTCCCTAATAAAGAGTTTCAGGACACAGCAGAGGCATTTGATGCAACGTGAATGAAATAAATAAAAGGAAATAAGATGAAAGCATACCACCAGGACTTTGTCTAGGCTCGAGACCTATCGCTAACGGCGCGGCAGTGTGGACATCAACGTACACTGACGGAAAAAAAATCCCAACACCAAGAAGGGGTTGTGTTAGATAAACAACAGTTAGTAGGCGGTGAGAGTACATCTGTAAGATGACGTCTATGAAAATTTCGCGCTCGGCGCATACGTGTGGCGCTAGTAGCGCCCCTCGGAACATGCAAAGCAGGTTTTCTGTAAATACGCGCTGTAACGTTCGTGAGCGTTAGTTATCGTTGAGATTCGACGTAGTGTGTTGATGTTAGTCAAGAATGTCTTTAAGAAGACGAAGAAGCCATTATCAACAGCTCACGGAGTTTGAACGAGGTCGTGTAATAGGGCAACGAGAAGGTGGATTTTCGTTCCGCAATATTGCAGAACGACTTGGCAGGAATGTAGCCACTGTGCATGATTGTTGGCAGCGGTAGTCAAGGGAAGGTACTGCCTCAAGAAGACCGGGTTCCGACCGGCCACGTGGCACTACTGAGAGGGAAGACCGCCGTGTACGGCGTATGGCCGTGGCGCATCGTACCGCGTCTGCGGCAGCAATTCGAGCTGCAGTTGCCACCACAGTGACACAACGAACTGTTACAAATCGGTTACTTGAAGGACAGCTCCTAGCCAGACGCCCTGTAGCGTGTATTCCACTTACTCCAAACCACTGCCGTTTGCGACGTCAGTGGTGTCAAGCTAGAGCTCATTGGAGGACGGAGTGGAGATCTGTTGTGTTTTCTGATGAAAGCCGGTTCTGCCTGTGTGCCAGTGATGGCCGTGTGTTGGTTAGAAGGAGGCCAGGTGAGCGCCTGCAACCAACCTGTCTGCGGCCGAGACACACTGGACCTACACCTGGAGTTATGGTCTGGGGAGCAATTTCCTATGGCAGCAGGAGCACTCTCGTGGTTATCCCACGCACCCTGATGGCACAGTTGTACGTCGGTCTGGTGATTCAACCTGTTGTGTTGCCATTCATGAACAGCATTCCAAGGGGTGTTCTCCAACAGGATAACGCTCGCCCGCATACCGCTGTTGTAACCCAACATGCTCTACAGAGTGTCAACATGTTGCCGTGGCCTGCTAGATCACCAGATCTTTCACCAATCGAGCACGCATGGGACATCATTGGACGACAACTCTAGCGTCACCTCCAACCAGCATTAACCGTCCCTGTATTGACCGACCAAGTGCAACAGGCATGGAACTCCATCCTACAAACTGACATCCAGCACCTGTACGACACAATGCATGAACGTTTGCGTGCTTGCATTCAACATTCTGGCGGTTTCACCGGTTATTAATGTACCAGCATTTCACATTTAGAATGGCTCTTCTCGCGCTTACAGTAAGCTGTGATCTTGAAACCTTAATCGATTAAATATGTTACCTATACAAATGTATTGCCGCCATTTCATTCCTCTACAACTATTTTTTCGTGGTGTTGGGATTTTCTTTTCCGTCAGTGTATTTTTCCGGTTTTCCAGTGTTTGCCCTGAATTGATTATTTACGTACTTCTGTATATCCCCCTTTCCTGTGATCCTCTGGTCACAATTCGGGCGCAGCTACTTCTCTAAGCTTCGGACACCCACGTGGATCGTAAAACTCAATAAAGATGGTGGTAAAGCATCTAGCCTTTCAAGTTTTTTAACTCCATAGCAACGATTGTTGTTCCTTGTGTATCATTTTCTGAAAGAAAAACCGCTTCCGAATAACACCGATTTCATTCTAAACTACGCACGAGTCTCAAAAATTGACATTGTTATTCCAACATGCGAGTACTTATGGAATTACATGCAACCATATGAAACAGCAATAGCACATTTTGTACTACTCGCAGCTTGTTCATCACTCTCCTTACGAAGAAAAAAATATTTTGGGATTGCAACTGATGCTTTCTTACAATGAAGACAGGAAAAAGGGAATAAAAGAATTGCAGATGTACCCCATGCTTATCTCTCCTGTCCAGTGCTTCTACCACTCCATCATCTTGCATTCACTGTGGTGCAACACTCAACCTTTCATTTAGAGCCTACAGTACCATGTATAGCTCTTATCAACCTCCTACTCCGCTACCTAAATGCTTGTGTGTTCCTCCTAACCCGTCATATCTTCATCATCAACAGCTTCGATCTGTTCCAGTAACACCCACCATCTTCCAGGCGGGGAGGGGGGATGTAATCTTTCGCAATAGCCTTCTGTCGCGATTACGCCTCGCATATGCGTCTGCCTTAACTGACTCTCAGAAACGTCGCTTTTTCCAGGTTTGGTCACCGTTTCGAAATTGGTTTACTGATCCCAACAGTTCATCTGCAACTGCTTCTTTGAGAACTGTTCTTTTAAATATTACTCTACTGACTGTCTGACCAAGCTTTCTGTACATATACAGAACAAATGCCAGTTACTGAATTTCTCCAGGTACTTTCATCCATGTCTTTGTGACGTATATATTGTATATCAACACACCCGCTCTCTGTGAAGAGCGTTTTCCCCATCGAAGTATTTTGTTACTGCCTTTGTTTACACATTGTACATTCTACTTTATTTATTGTTGCAGTACATATTTTCTTTTTTTTAACCTTTTTATGTCAGTACTGCAGTATACATAGCATTTAACTATTGTGACGTACCTGCCAGCAGGACGCACACGACATAAAGGCAGATAGCAGTCACAACGAACGTCCGCGTAGCTCAATTGGTAGAGTGACTTATTCCGGAATGAGGGAACCCGGGTTCGAGCCGCGGCGTGTACAAAAATGACGGAGAAATTTACTTCGTTATAATGGCGCCCGAACTTTCCGGATGACCCGGCCGTTCAAAATCTTGCAATCGTGTGATGTTATTTCCACACCGCGAGAGAGGAAAAATCAGGGAATCCCTTTTCCAGCGCTTCGAAAAATTAAAAAATTGACTGGGAGTTCTCAAGTGCACGTTCTCCAGCGGATAGCTGCCTGCGACAATTCATGGTCACGGCTGACCCGTGGGCCATGCCCCCGGCCCTCTTTCCGGGGGCGGGGGAGATGTGACGTACCTGCCAGCGCAGGACGCACACGACATAAAGGCAGATAGCATTCAGAACGTATGTCCGCTTAGCTCAATTGGTAGAGTGACTTATTCCGGAATCAGGGGGCCCGGGTTTGAGCCCCGGCGTGGACAAAAATGACGGAGAAATTTACTTCGTTATACTATACATTCATCTCTATTGCAACCTATTACTAAAATTGTTCATATTGATTCTTTCACTGTGTAACTCTTGTGCATTACTCATTCACCATTGTTACCGTTCACTCTGTTTGCTCAACTTTTCCATGATGTCACTTATCTCTTTTGTTTTTATTGTCATGGTATATAGCACATCTGCATCTGTAAATTTTTCATCGCCATTGTACATATGTCGTCATTTTGCTTCTGTTGGCACTGTAAATACAGGACCTCTGTTTCTTCCATTCTAGTTTTCTCAAGAAACATGTCGAAAGCTAGAGTGATATGAATCCAGAAAGAATGTCTAATCTTGTTTTTCATTTTTTTTTATTGGAGGTTTAACGACCACTGTGAGCAACTCGGTGGGCTATAAGCAGTCGCCCATCTCTAATTTAGGGCCACTTGCTCCAGGGAAGGGTGAGAGCCAGGGCCGTAAGACAAACACAACATCCATGCCTCAATGGGATTCGAACCCGGACCCATCTCGGACGACTGGTCATAAGCCAGCACTTAGTCTACTGCGCAATCGGGGCAGCAAAAGCAAAAGTGATCCAGAAGTACTGAAGATTTCATAGGCCGCCCTGGTGACGCAGTGGTCTAAGCGATGGCCTCTGATCATTCGTTCGAAAGGAGTCCGGGTTCGAATCCCGGTGAGGCATGGATGTTGTGTTTGTCTTACGGCACTGGCTCTCTCCCTTCTCTGGAACCAGTGACCTTAAATTAGAGACGGGCGACTGCTTACAGCCCATTGAGTTGTGGTTGTCGTTAAACCTCCATTCAAGAAAATTCATGGAACTATCGCATGTTTGCCAAGTTTGGTAAGTAACGAAAATATTCTAAAATTACTTTTCGATAACACAGCGCGTACTGGAAGGACTTACCAGAGAA
This sequence comes from Macrothele yani, assembly GCA_039090855.1. Taxonomy (NCBI): domain Eukaryota; kingdom Metazoa; phylum Arthropoda; class Arachnida; order Araneae; family Macrothelidae; genus Macrothele; species Macrothele yani. The sequence goes on along the minus strand of CM077018.1, from coordinate 59,575,699 downwards.
ATACTCATGTTAGAAAAAGAAATGACGAGCAAGTCTCGTTATAATATCAGGTACGGAAAAGTAAAGAAGTGTTCGAGGAAAGCCGAGGAAGTGAGAGATGTCAGATATTTCAGGAAGCTTATGAAATAAAAACAAGCAAGCATTAGTGGAATCCAACGACGTAAAGTCAAAACCGCTGAGCATAACTTGAGAGGCATAAAAAGGAAAGAAGTTTTAATACTCCCCGAAGAACTAAAATTTAAAGAAATAGTCTTTGAGCTTATTAAAGAAGAAAGAATAGCAAATATCGCAGGAGATATAGCACAGGTGATGTTAATAGCAGAAAAGTGTGGATAGTCGGAGTTTCCGCGACAAACTAAAGAGAAAAATTTGCTTTATGTGCGGATTATGCATAACTTTTTCTTCTTTCTCCGCATACTTTAATAATTTTTGAACTAAGTGTCAAGTTTCATCAGAAGTGGGAATAAAGCTTCTACACAGAATGTTAATAATCCACCAAGTACCTATGGCGATTGAGACAGTTGAGATCTCGGTGAAAACGCTGAACATCGTCTCTCGTCTCATAGCGATAAGTGGTTTTGACTGCAGCCGCAAAAGGTCTTAAAAGTTTTTCAGCAAAATTGAGTTTGTATCATGTCTCTTCAGAGAGCTGGATCGAAAGCTTTCACAACTGTTAACCAATTACTGGTGTGTAGGATATGCAGATATCTTAATACAGTTGAAACGAATAAAACACGCACGATTTTATATCTCGATGGCACTTTTCAAATGAAAACTCGTATTAACGGAAATGCAATTCTAATCCATTTCGGTCTTCAGAGCGGAACTAATTTATAGAGTAAAAGGCATTTAGCTTCAAAGCAGTCATTTTGAAATCTTGCCCATTTTTTTTTCTTATTTGATTAAGATGTCTAAAGATGCTGTAATACGCCATCACAAAATCCGGTAGATATTTCTATCCAGTTAAACTCTGATTTGTCGCTTCGGTGGCACAGTGCTCTAAGAGTTGGTTTCTGATCGTTCGTCCGAGAAGGGTCCGAGCTTGAATCCCGGTGAGGAATGGATGTTGTGTTTGTTTCTCCCTTCCTTGGAGCCAGTGACCCTAAATAAGGGACGATTGAGTTGCTCAAGGTAGTCGTTAAACCTTCAATCAAACAAATCAATAAATGTAAGCACACCGGACAACAAAATTAGTCACACCTAACGGAAATGACAGTAGGAAGTTACCGGTTGCACAGAGGGCGTAGTGATAGCATTTTTACTTAGACTGTAATATGCTCTTAATACGTGGATATGATCTATTGCGCTGTAGCCACTCCTGGCCAGCCCTGGTGGCGCAGTGGTCAAAGGCGCTGCATTCTGATCATTCGTCCATAAGGGGTCCGGGTTCGAATCCCGTCGGGCATGGATGTTGTGTTTGTCTCACGGCACCGGCTCTCTCCCTTCCCTGGAACCAGTGACCCTAAATTAGGGACGGGCGACTGCTAATAGCCCATTGAGTTGCTCACGGTGGTCGTTAAACCTCCAATCAAAAAAAAAAAAAAAAAAAAAAAAAAAGTAGCCACTCCTAAATCCAGCTTGTTCTCTCGGTTGAGTTCCCTTCAAAAACACACCGTTTGAAGGTAACACTGGACATGGCTCAACCGAGAGAACAAGCTGGATTCAGGAGTGGCAACAGCACAATAGATCATATCCACGTACTGAGAGAACTATTTGAAAGAGCGAGGAAATATGAACTTCCATTGTGCATGGCTTTTATCGATTATGAATAAGCCTTTGATTCGGTGAAACCATCAGCAGTTACCACGGCTCTGAAATCCTGCGGTATTGAAGATGCATACATTAATATTATTAATAACATCTATGAAAATGCAAGTGCAAAGATTCGGCTGTTTGAAAATACAACACACATAAAAATTGGAAAGGGAGGGAGACAAGGTGACACCATATCTCCGAAGCTCTTTAATGCCACATTGGAAAATGTCTTTCAATCACTGAACTGGGAAAACAAAGGGATAAAGATTAATGGAGATTATCTAACCCACCTTCGTTTTGCTGATGACGTAGTCATTTTTGCAACTACCCCATCAGAGCTGCAGAGTATGATCCAGGAACTTGCGGACAAGAGTAAAGAAGTGGGATTAAAAATGAACTTTCAGAAGACAAAAGTGATGTTCAATGCTTTTACAAGAAATGAAGATTTATCGATTGATGGAGAAAAGCTGGAGATAACAGACACGTACGTATATCTTGGACAGCAGATATCAAGTGAGGGTCACATTGATGAAGAAATTAATCGGCGTACAAAACTTGCATTAAGAGTTTTTGGAAGAAACGGCATAATTTTCAAGAACAATATGCCATTATGTCTTAAAAGAAAAGTGTTTGATCATTGCATCCTTCCAGTGCTTACGTATGGTGCAGAGACGTGGACCTTAACTAAAAGAGATATACAAAGGACAACTCAAAGAAGAATGGAGAGGTGCATGCTTGGTGTAACCAGGAGAGATAAGAAGAGGAACTCGTGGATCCGAAAAATGAGAAGAGTGGAAGACATCCATAATCAGAGTTAAATTCCTGAAATGGCAATGGGCTGGACATACTGCCAGAAGGACAGACCATCGATGGACAGCCGAAATTTTAGATTGGATTCCAAGGGACAGGAAAAGACCCAGAAAAAGACCACATGGGAGATGGGTGGATGAAATTCGAAAGTATGCGGGAGTGACATGGGGGAGACTGGCACAAGACAGATCGTTGTGGAGGAAACTTGGGTAGACCTTCGTCCAGCAGTGGATTGATAATGGTTGACAATGATGATGATTATGGGTCGTAATACAGACGGTACTGAGTGGATGGACACAACGTTTCCAAGGACACAAAGTAAATGAAGTCGCTCGTGTGTCGAAGCGTACTGTCAAGCGGGTCTACAAACGGTGATGTAGTTCGCAGTCCACTGCAAATCGGCGACGTAACTGTGGCCGGAAAACGATTCTCGCCAACAGGGACCGGCCGCCATGTTTCACGTATAGTAACTACAAATGGGTTTCAAACCAGGCAACAATTACTCCAAACAGTCAATGAAAGTCCATTCCAACCAATTTTCGAAAGGACATTGCGACGAGAACTGCATGCGATGGACATCTGGAGCAGAGTACCACGGAAGAGTCCCCTTTTAGCAGCAAGTCCCAAAGTTGCATGTTATCCATGGCCTCAGAAACACCAAAACTTTACTGTGGAGGATTGGAAACGAGTAATTTGGTCTGATGAGTCTCGTTTTTGTTTGTACTCCAATGATGGGAGTGCATCGCAGGCCCAATGAAGCCTTTAATCCCGATTGTGTCGAAGGTGTTGTACAAGCTCGAGAGGATTCTGTGATGTTTTGGGAATGTTTTTCGTACCAAGAAATGGGCCCTCTCGATGCAGTGACGATGAATTTGAACAAGCATGCGAACCTCCGCATTACGAATGACGAAGTGTTACCCTTTGGCCTATATCTTATTGCAGTGACGATGAATTTTAACCAGCCTGGGTACCTCCGCATTCCGAATGACGAAGTGTTACCCTTTGGCCTATATCTTGTTGCAGTGACGATGAATTTTAACCAGCCTGGGTATCTCCGCATTCCGAATGACGAAGTGTTACCCTTTGGCCTATATCTTGTTGCAGTGACGATGAATTTGAACCAGCCTGGGTACCTCCGCATTCCGAATGACGAAGTCCTACCCATTTGCCTACATCTTGTTTCAGTGACGACGAATTTGAACCAGCCTGGGTACCTCCGCATTCCGAATGACGAAGTGCTACCCTTTGGCCTACATCTTGTTGCAGTGACGATGAATTTGAACCAGCCTGGGTACCTCCGCATTCCGAATGACGAAGTGCTACCCTTTGGCCTACATCTTGTTTCAGTGACGATAAATTTGAACCAGCCTGGGTCCTCCGCATTCCGAATGACGAAGTGCTACCCTTTGGCCTACATCTTGTTTCAGTGACGATGAATTTGAACTAGCCTGGGTACCTCCGCATTCCGAATGACTATGTGTTACCCTTTGGCCTACATCTTGTTGCAGTGACGATGAATTTGAACCGGCCTGGGTACCTCCGCATTCCGAATGACGAAGTGCTACTTTTTGGCCTACATCTTGTTGCAGTGACGATGAATTTGAACCAGCCTGGGTACCTCCGCATTCCGAATGACGAAGTGTTACTTTTTGGCCTACATCTTGTTGCAGTGACGATGAATTTGAACCAGCCTGGGTACCTCCGCATTCCGAATGACGAAGTGCTACGCTTTGGCCTACATCTTGTTGCAGTGACGATGAATTTGAACCAGCCTGGGTACCTCCGCATTCCGAATGACGAAGTGCTACGCTTTGGCCTACATCTTGTTGCAGTGACGATGAATTTGAACCAGCCTGGGTACCTTCGCATTCCGAATGACGAGACGAAGTGTTACCCTTTGGCCTACATCTTGTTGCAGTGACGATGAATTTGAACCAGCCTGAGTACCTCGGCATTCCGAATGACGAAGTGTTACCCTTTGGCCTACATCTTGTTGCAGTGACGATCAATTTGAACCAGCCTGGGTACCTCCGCATTCCGAATGACGAAGTGCTACGCTTTGGCCTCTATCTTGTTGCAGTGACGATGAATTTGTACCAGCCTGGGTACCTCCGCATTCCGAATGACGAAGTGTTACCCTTTGGCCTATATCTTGTTGCAGTGACGATGAATTTGAACCAGCCTGGGTACCTCCGCATTCCGAATGACGAAGTGTTAACCTTTGGCCTATATCTTGTTGCAGTGACGACGAATTTGAACCAGCCTGGGTACCTCCGCATTCCGAATGACGAAGTGCTACCCTTTGGCCTACATCTTGTTGCAGTGACGATGAATTTAAACCAGCCTGGGTACCTCCGCATTCCGAATGACGAAGTGCTACCCTTTGGCCTACATCTTTTTTCAGTGACGATGAATTTGAACCAGCCTGGGTACCTCCGCATTCCGAATGACTAAGTGTTACCCTTTGGCCTACATCTTGTTGCAGTGACAATGAATTTGAACCAGCCTGGGTACCTCCGCATTCCGAATGACTAAGTGTTACCCTTTGGCCTACATCTTGTTGCAGTGACAATGAATTTGAACCAGCCTGGGTACCTTCGCATTCCGAATGACGAGACTAAGTGTTACCCTTTGGCCTACATCTTGTTGCAGTGACGATGAATTTGAACCAGCCTGGATACCTCCGCATTCCGAATGACAAAGTTTTACCCTTTGGCCTACATCTTGTTGCAGTGACGATGAATTTGAACCAGCCAGGGTACCTTCACATTTCGAATGACGAAGTGTTGCCCGTTGCCCTACATCTCCATGAGCAGCATCACATTGCCACTCCTGTCTTCCAAGACTATAATTGCCGTGTGCTCGGGGCTAAAACTGTGTCTAAGTTGCACGACGTACACTGAGCAACACTGCATCGCCTCGACGGGCCCGCCAAATCCCTAGATTTAAATCCCATTGAAAATATGTGGGATCATTTGGAACAGAAGGTGAAACGTCGGAATATACACCCACGTACTCTGGCGGAACTTCGGGACCAATGGACGCACAAGTGGCTGCAAATCGATGTTCAATACATCCACAACCTCGTGGAGTCTCTACCACACCGGATTCATGCTGTTATCAAGACAAGAGGCGCCGTCACCCGTTATTAGGTAAGTTCTTACAGAGGTAACTAATTTTTTGTCCAGTGTGCTTAATTTTCAAGACATTAATTTCGAACTTAAGTTTCTGTTGCTATCAAACCGACAGGATCCTCTGGGACGCATTAGGTAACAATTTTCCCTTTTAGTTTCTGTATCTATGTATATTTTACTTCGTTCTCTTTTAAGCAGATTCTAACTTAACGCTATATTTTCTCTCTCGACTGAATGTTTTGTGACAACCTGCACTGAGGTCGATGGTTAAGTGGCGCATGAGAAAAACTAAGATAAGGGAGTTTATTATATATATGCTCAGACTGTCTCCCGTTAGATGTATTCTGCTGTTTCGTCAGATCTACTGGCTAATTCAAGTCAGTTGAATTATGATACACACTGCTGCCCACCCAAAATGCAACACCAAAAAGGAAGCATCCGATTGGCATGAAATTCTCAGCATGCGTCGCCCGCGAGAGGACATGCAAACGATTAGCATTGCACGGCATATGCAAATTATGTGCGCCCGGCACGCTACCGAGAAGCACTATAAGAAGGGTGCGCAGAAGGCGGGGTGTAAGTAGTGGAAGTGTGTTGTGCTACCGGAACTGTGCGTGAGAAGCTTTCTGATGCCTCGTCCCAGAATACGGCAGTCATTCCCGCACGTTTCGGAGTTCGACAGAGGAAAAATAGTGGTTTATCGCGACAGCGGTTTATCGTACCGAGACATGGGCGCCCGTGTGGGACGACATCCAGCCACAGTGAGGCGAGTATGGATTCGGTGGATGCAGGAGGGACTGACGGACCGACGTGAGAGTTTGCCGCAGCCGTGGCACACCACCGAACGAGAGGACCTGCATGTTGTGCAGCGGGCATTGACGGCTCGCACCGCCACATCACGAATGTTAGCGCAGGAATTAGGGTGTGTTGCGCAACAACCTGTGTCAGCACGTACCGTTCGACGTCGTCTGCAGGAGCGGGGACTTGTCGCACGGTGCCCACTGCTCCGATTACCATTGACGTTACACCAACCGACGAGTGCGACGGCAGTGGGCCGTTGAACGCCGCACCTGGACTACGGAACGGCACGACATTGTCTTCTCCGGCGAATCCCGCTTCTGCCTGCAACACCACGATGGTCGGATCCGCGTGTGGCGGCACCGCGGCGAGAAACTGTATGAAGCCTGCATTATGCATCGCCATACTGGTCCGTTGCCTGGCGTTATGGTTTGCGGCGCAATTGGATATGACACCCGCACCCCTGTGGTACGCATCGCCGGTACACTCAACAGCCATCTCTACATCTCCGACGTTTTGGAGCCTGTAGTCCTCTCTTACCTGCAGGACCTGCCAGCGGCCACGTTTCAACAGGACAATGAGCGCCTGAACGTGCCATGCATCGTGCAACAATTCTTCACTGCCCACCAGGTGTCACTGCTGCCGTGGCCAGCCTGTTTTCCCGATATGTTGCCCATCGAACACGTCTGGTCGCTTATCGGCAACCGAGTGGCCCGGCAAGCCTCCCCCGCGGCTACCCCTGATGAACTGTGGCAACGTGTGGAAGCAGCATGGACCGACATATCCCAAGCCCACATCCAAAGCCTCTTTCGTTCGATGCCGCGGCGTGTAGCGGCCGTTATTGCCAGCCATGTGGGCCACACGAACTATTGATGTCTGCGTGTTCCGCAAGTCGCACGGGCCTGTAAGCTCAATCGTTTCACCTTTGTATTTATTGTTTGGTGTCCAATAAATCTGGCTTTGCTATCTCGTGTCCTTCTTGGTGTTGCATTTTGGGTAATTCTAATTTTGTTTTCATTTTCAGTTTCTTTCCCTATGTAAATTTGGAGTTCGTTCTCTTTAACCGTTTCAATAGGAACGTTATGTTTTCTCACTCACTGAATGTTATTTGGCAACAATCTTGAGGTCAGGTCTGGAAGACGTGTGCATGCTTTGACAAAATAAGAACTATCTGTATAATGTGTGGATTGAGCTGTTTCGAGAGTGGGTATATACGTGCAGCTTTGTGTTGTATGCTATACCTTCATCAAGACTATATGTATATATATATATATATACACTGAGTGATCACTGCATTATGACCATCTACCTAAAACTTCGCAGGTCCTCCTTTCGCCCTCCGTAATGCAGCTATTCAACGTGGCATCGATTTAATAAGATGCCGGAAGCAGTTGGGAGGTATGACCAAACAAACTGCGTGTAGTGCTGACTTCAAAGCAGGAATGGATGTGAATGTTTTATAGAGATAACTGATATGCCGTTCCATACAAAGTGATTGTAAACTCCTTCAGCAAAACAAGAGGGGTGATAGTACACATCAAGACGAGCAATATTTGCAGTGGAACCTACGGCCGTATTCCACTCCTAGTGCCAGAAAAGAGCACGTTCAAAAAACGTCCAGCAGGCACACGGAGTTCTCACCAGTGCATCAGAAGCACAAGATGCAAATCAGGTGCGCTGAACACGTGCGTAGACGATGAGGAGGAAACAATTCAAAACGCAGCCAAACCCGTTCAGCGATATTACCGTGCGAACATCCCATGAGAATTGACGTATACGTCTGACCGGCGGAGCGTACTGTGTCTTCCTGGAGCAAGTCTGTTGCAGGATGTTCCGCTCACCACACGGAGGGACATGTGGTTCATGCATGAAGGGGCCCCAGCACACTTTGCCACCGAGGTCCGATATTTCCTAAATGAGACATATCCCGGGTGGTGGATTGGACGCGGTGGACATGTGGCTTGGCCTCCACGCTCTCCGGACCTTAATCCACTAGACTTCTTCTTCTGGAGGCACGTGAAAATATTGGTGTACGAGACACCTGTGGACTCCCTGGAAGATCTCGTCGCGGGAATCGCTGTTGCTACCGACAAGATCAACACAACACCGGGAGTCTACGAGAGGGTGCGACAGACCTTCATTCACCGGTGTGGGCTGTGCAACGACGCCCTTGGACGGCAGTTTGATCAGCTCCTTTTAATCTTTCTCTGAGTTGTGCTACTCATAAAATTAGGTATGTCTCTTTGTTTTCTCTGTTGAAGGCTCAACGTGGATATGTAATTTTACTCTTTTCTAGCACTAGGAGTGGAATGCGGCCCTAGGTTCCATTGCAAATACTGTTCGTCTTGATGTGTACTATCATCACCCCTCTTGTTTTGTTGAAGGAGTTTACATTCACCCTGTATTGTCCCACAAGTGCTCTATGGGATTTTTATGCGGATAGTTCGGCGGCCAATCGATATGATGGATGTTTGGTCTGTGTTCCTCAAACCATTCCACCTCAACATTGCACCTGTGGGTCGGCGCGGTGCCATCTTGGTAGACACGGTCACCATTCGGGAAAAACTGCAACATCGCTCAGCAAGCAATTCATGATGGTAGGCGCCAGTTATAGTTTGTTGCACATGTACCAGAGGTCCAAGTTCCTGCCAGGTAAACATGCCTCATACCATACAACCGCCTTCATCGGCTTGCAATGTGGAGACTATGCAGGATGGATCGAGTGCCTCATGCTTTTCGCTCAAAATATTGAATACGTACACGACCATCCTCGAAGTGGAGGAAAAAAGGGGCCCGTCAGACCGGTGCACTATTTTCCAATCATCCGATATCCAACCTACCTGATTTTTACACCAGGCGAGTCTTTTGCTCCGATGAACCGCGGTTAGGATAGGATGTCGTCGGGGTCGTCTGCTGTTATAGTCCATACGTGCAACGCATGGTCATGACAGATACTGTTCCCGGTTGACCTCTGTTGTATTGGGTAGTCTGCTGTTGAAGAGTGTTCCGTCCTTTAGCCTGCACCAGTCGTCGGTCCCCGCGCTCAGCTCTCACACCAACCTTTCGCTTCCCTGTGCTATTTGCCTCGGGAGCGTTGCTTGACCATTTTCACGCCAGCCGTGATACACTTTAACCCTTTAACGACCATTACCCTAAAATCTGGTATCACTCTAAATTCCATAACGCCCGAAACTGTCCGTTGATTCACTTCTTTGTTTAATAACAGTTACAATGGTGACTGACTGTGACTCTGCTGATCCCTCATAGGTCGTGCAAATTTAAAGAACAGGTAAGGGTAGGAAATCTGACTCACTCTAGACAGGCATTTCGGGAGGCTATGATCGTTTGTACGTACGGGCGTTTTGGGCGTTATGGTCGTTAAAGGGTTAACTACTGCGGCTCGCGAAGAACTCGCCAGTTCAGCCGTTCGGGAAATCGAGGCACCAACTTTCCGAACTCCCACAATCTGTCTTTTCTCAAAGTCCGATAAATACTTCCGTTTAAACATCACGCTCCGAATATTACTACCTACTGCTTCACTCACGCCTTATACAGAGTGTCTCACTCGCTACCGAAGCCGGCATTTCTTTAATAATATTAACACCAATGAAGATATTGCAGCGAAATTTGAACTGGACTTATCTCATTTCGTGCGAAATCTGATGACATCACAACATGTGCTGGAAGTGGCAACCATTGGCGTCCAGACAGCATGGAACCTGGCGCACTATACTGTAAAAAGTCCGTGCCAGTACGTCCGCCGACACTGCCTGAATTTCTTCGGTGAAGTTTGCTTTCAAGGCATTTATGATTAGCGGTTTCTTTTGGTAAACTCTCCTTTTTAGATATTCCCATAAAAAATAATCAGGAGGAGTCAGATCGGGTGAGCGCGTTGGCTATAGACCCTTCGAAATGACGCTGTCGCAGAAAAGGGACTGAATTTCGGCCATAGTGGTGTGTGATGTTGCTCCATCATGCTGGTAATAACCAATGGAGAGTTCGTCGTCCAATTGATTTACAAAAGTGTTGAAGATTTCCGTATATGCAGCTGTTGTGATGGTTCTATCGAAGAAGGTGGGACCAATTATGCGGCGCCGGGTCATCCCACACCAAACACCAATTTTCTGTGAATGAAGGGGTTCTTCATGTATCGCGTTGGGACTTACACTGGCCTAAAATACTGGAATTTTGAGAGAAAATGCAAAATTCAAATACCGGAATTTTTTTAAAAAAATTTGAATGTTTCAAATACGGACATTTTTTGGACTGCTCCTTAGCGGACTTTTGCCACTAAGGAGCACTCTCGGCTGGCTGTCTGGACGCAAATGGTAGCCACTTCCAGCAAATGCTGTGATGACATCACATTTCGCACGAAATGAGATGTCTATTTGGTTTGGGTTCGGTAGCGAGTGGGACACCCTGAATATACTACCTCGGCCGACTAATTGCGCCCTCTCGGGAATAAGGTGGTTACCTTATTCCCGAGAGGGCGCAATTAGGGCCGCACGCACTTATCATAAGGCTCTCCAACTCGTTTCTTTCTCTCCTACCCCGCATTGTTTTTCCTGCTTAGTGTAATTGTTTAAACATCCTTTAATTACGTAAATAATTGTATTTAAGACGGAAAGCTCAGAAAAAATTTCCGGAACCGGAAGTAGGACGGAGCGACGATTTCTCTCGTAATCGTATTTTTTTTCTAGCGATGCTCCTTTTGTCCTGCTTATTGTTGTTAAATATAATTTTATTCCCTAAATCTTACTGTTTCAGCTAGAAAATCGGGGCAGGATTCTTGAATGAATTTATCTTTATCGTTTTTCAAATTTTCATCCTTGGGAAGGCATTAATTGTGAAGAAAATGGCTACAGAAGTTTGCCTATTGGAAATACAAGGCAAAGATTTTAGCTGCATGCAAATTAACTGGCTAAGATTTGACGGAAGAAGACTTTGCTCCCGAATCTGTTTTTTCTAACATGTCCCATACATTTTGAATGGGATTCGGATCCGGGATTTTGTGGTAGCCAGGAAAGATGGTGGAAGTCACAATCATGCAAGCTGGACCGCTGCTGAACATATCTTGCACACCAGACAATAGCATCGTCGTCCACGAAATAACCGTCACCTTCTGGATAAAAAATCAACACTGCAGGATGGACTTGATAGTCAACAATGCACAGATTAGAGGACACTAGATCTTCCAACAGTATCAGTTAACTCGTTCGGTACAAACCGAACGTGCTCCACATTATGGCACCAGTTCCAGAACCTTGAGTTTTGTTTGAGTCAAGATGGGTTCATTTCTTCATGGGGTTCGCGCCAAACTCTCTGCCGATCGTCGGTACAGAACAAGGTATACCGTGACTCGTCGAACCACATGACACTTTTCCAGTCTTCCAGTGTCCATTCGCGGTGTTTCCAACGCTACTGTAGACGAACGTTCCTGTTCTTCGCATAAATCAATGGTTTCCGTATAAGCATGCGACTTCCAATACCGATCCTCTTCAATTCCCTTCGCATAACTCGATGAGATATGGGTCAGGAACAGCCTTCGTTGAATGCTTCGGTCTATTGCTGCATACAGGAAGTCGTATTTCTCCGTACAAGCCTTCTCAGGCGACGACTATCTTGCTTCTGGGAGATTGTTCTCTCGTCATAGTTAAGCCTCTTAGACAAGAAATCTGGGCAATTTTTCCACCGAGAAAACAGTCAGCTCTGCTGTTTTCAAAATCATCGCTCTACCCAAACGGGCTCCAGAATGGGCCTTTTATCGAACTACAAAAGATCCTTGGCATTTTACGCTTTCCAACCGTAGGTTGAAGAAGCGTATATGCTCCAGCTTTGTCTTCTGTCTGTCCGCACGATAACTCGCGTAAAAATGGTTCGATTTCGATGAAAATTTAGTATATGGTAGGGGATAACTTGAGGACGAACCCTATTGAAAATGGACAAAATAGGGTCAAAGGTCAGGACATAGAAACGGGATCCATTCCATCGCCCTTATGCGTCATAACTTATGTAAAAATTCTTCGATTGCGACAAAACTTTATCATGGTGTTCCAGACGTATACTGAACCAGTTCTGTTGAATATCATCGCAATGGAGTCAAAGGTCAGGGCACAGGAGCGAGATTTATTTCACAGCCATTATCCTCATAACTTGAGTACAAATGCTTCTATTGCGACGAAATACAATATGTTGCTCCGTAACGACTTTGGAAGTAGTTTCGCCAAAAATGTGTTTTTGTCAGCAATTGCGGGCAGTGTGCATGATTGAGATTCGTTAGCCATTATTTTTGCATGGTAACTTCCGTGAAAATTTTCCGATTTAGATGGGATTTTTAATTATAAAACGGCTTACGTGTGGTAGCTCTTGATAATAGAAAGAGGTAACACGGGCACAAAGAGATTTAATTTGGATACACGCAAACCTCAAACGTTATACCATAGTTTAGTCCCCTCAAAACCAAGGCATTTTCCTATGATTTCTAGTACGTTGGAAAGCGTATCATAATCAATGCATTGCGAGATTTTACTAACTTCTTTTTCTCATTGTGATCAACACTACTGGCATGTAGCAGTCCTAAATATTTGCCTAGATCTTGCAGTGACGCATGTAACCACATATTTTGCATGTAAGCTGCATAAATGATGTTTACGTACATCTCCATAAAGCTTTCTAATTAAATGGCTGGTATGTGTATTTTCTACAAGTTGTCAGTACTACAGTCAGTCCTGCTTAAAACTTGTGAAGAGTACGCCACCAACAGAAAGAGGGGCTTACAGGAAGGATCAGATCTGATCACATGTAGAGGATTTTAGGAAGGGAATGTCTGACCCCAGGTCTTAAACAACCCTTAGAAACAGGTAGATTGGAGATTTGGGCTAGGGTGGGCGACAGGAAAGTCACACGAAAGCGAGGTATAAGGGGGAAGGAAGACACCCTTATTTATTACCCATGGGCCAGCACCTGGGGTCCGACGGCTTTACGTGCCCATCCCACGCACGACTGGTATTTAGAGGTTCGAGTGTTCGTACCTGCTTGGGATTGAACCTGAGGCTTCTCCGTGGCAGTCGCGAACGTTGACCACTAGGCCATCCGCGGTCTGCCTACAGGAAGGCAGTGGGCTCGACGAACGAATATGTAAATCCTCATTTACAGAAAGTTCCACTGAGTCCGTTGCGATCAAGAATTACTGCCTTCGAACCATCTCCGTTTATTCGCATAAAATCCTTTAAAGGCTTGAGTTAGGAATTTGACATTGAGTGTCGAAGATATGCTGTTTTGAATGAATTAGTCCAACCTTCATCGAAATCTGTCCGATCGTCGAAAACTGAAACACGTCAATTTTAAATATGCAGCGTTCTAGTTTTCATAAATGGCAGTATAGGCTTTAAACGTTTTTATTACGAATTTAAGTCTTTCAATTTTAGCAGTTCCTTTTCATGTCTGTCTCCGCAACAAATGAGATGCATGTTGAAACGTAATTTGTTAGCACTTACATTCTGTCACGGAAAATACTAACTTTTCAAAGTTAAACAGAACAATTCTGTTAAATCGTTTGCCGGCATGCAAATGAAAGAGGAGCGGATGGTTAAGGAAATTCTGTCAAACTGGAAGTTTGGTGTTCCAATTCTTTGCTTCGTAACTATGTTAGCATTAGTTTAGCTAACATTAACGTGAAATGTAAAGCATGGTATTCAGGCAGAAGAGGGAATTAATTGAAGTTAACGTATTAATTAAGGTGAACTACGAAAGTTTGTATTTCACAAAGGAAGTCTTCCTTCGTTGACATACTTCTTGATAAGTAAACATTTGCAAGCCTGCGCCATCGGAGAGTAGCATTTCGCGTCTTTGTAGAATAAAGCTTTCTGCATGCCTGAATCTCTATTTTTGTTTCAGCTAACAGAAAAGGAGCGACTGAGTTTTATCGCATTATTAGAAGGCAAGGGATGAGATCAGAAATACGGCGAATACTAACCTAATAATATGTTTCTCTCGCTTAACGCCAACCTTAATCGTAGTACGATTATTTCTAAATCATATTGTAAACAAATTTTCGGGGAGAATTACGAGAATGTCAAATATTTAACAGTTAAAACATTAAATATGATGTATTACAGTCTGATTTATAGTAGTTTGACTTATTGTTTACGCTTTCCAACCGTAGGTTGAAGAAGCGTATGTGCTCCAGCGTTGTCCGTCCGTATGTCTGTCCGCACGATAACTGGCGTAAAAATGGTTCGATTTCGATGAAATTTTAGTATGTGGTATGGGACCACTGGGAACGAACCCTATTGAAAATGGGACAAATGGGGTCAAAGGTCACGACGTAGGAGCAGAATCATTCCATTGCCCTTATGCGTCATAACTTGCGTAAATATGGTTCAATTTCAATTAAAGTGTACTATGTGGTAGGGGACCACATAGGGACGAACCCTGTTAAAAATGGGGCAAATGGGGTCAAAGGTCATTACGTAGGAGCGGGATCATTCCATTGCCCTAATGCGTCATAACTTGCGTAAATATGGTTCGATTTCAATGGAATTTCAGTATGTAATAGGGGACCACTTGGGAACGAACCCTATTGAAAATGGACGAAATGTGGTCAAAGGTCAGGACATAGGATTGCGATCTATTCCATTGCCCTTATCCCATATTATTAAGGTGGACGTCAAGTAATTTTGCTTCCTATACTTCCAATGGAAAAACTTTTGTACACATTTCCTTCACAATTAGTGTGTTCCCAAGGATGAAAATTCGAACATCGATTAAATTAACTTCATATTATAACTTGGAAAACTTAATATTTTCTAAAACATAACCATAATTACATTAAAAATCAAAACCTTTTCCTTTGGTGGTGTTGAAACCAGAGAAAAGATGGCGCGACCTGTACTTTGATGACGTCAGTGGACAAATAAATATTGGATTTCATAATTACGGTTATGGTTTAGAAAATATTAAGTATTCCAAGTTATGAAATGAAGCTATTTTAATCGATGTTCAAATTTTCATCCTTGGAAGCGCATTAATTGTGAAGAAAATGTGTACAAAAGTTTTTCCATTGGAAGTATAGGAAGCAAAATTACTTGATGTCCACCGTAAAGTAGCAATTCTTGTATGTATGTATGTACATTTTATTTTGAAAACGGCTCTAAGAATTTTGATGAAAGTCGTTAACGTACCATTTTCTGGTACTAGAAATCAATTTAGCTTGATCTCGACTTTAGGAGAATTCGTTTAATGGGTTAAATAACCACCCCGAATTATAACGTTTTTAGTGATGGCGTTGTTCCATTAATGTTACCAATGCTTAGAAATCTTATGACGTCACAATATCGCGTTTGAGAATGTTGGCGCGTTGTCACGCCATCTGTCGCATTACGTCACGCGTTGTGTGTGGATCCTATTAAAGTTTTATGACGTCACACTCTTGCGGCGAGCAGATGGTCGCGATTCCCATCTGCCTCATTACGTTACGCGTTTTGTGCGTATGTCTGTCCGCACGCTAACTCGCGTAACAATCGTTCGATTTTGATGAAATTTTAGTATCTGGTAGGGGATCACTTGGGAAGGAACCCTATTTAAAGTGAACGAAATGTGGTCAAAGGTCAGTACATAGGAGCGGGATCCACTCCACTGCTGTTATGCGTCATAACTAACGTAAAAAGGGTTCGATTTCGATGAAATTTTAGTATATGGTAGGGGACCACCAGGCGACAAACCCTACTGAAAATGGGGGAAATGGGGTCAAAGTCAGGACATAGGAGCGGAATCACTTCCATCGTCATTATGCGTCATAACTTACTCAAAAATGCTTCGATTTGGATGAAATGTTAGTATGATGTAGGGGCTTTCCTGGGGACGAATTCTATTGAAAATGGGCGAAATGGTGTCAAATGTCAGGACATAGAAGCGGAATCACTTCCATCGGCGTAATGCGTCATAACTTACGTAAAAATACTTCGATTGCGACGAAATTTTATCATGTTATTTCGGAGGTATACCGAACCGGTTCTGTTGAATATCATCAAAATGGGATCAGGGCACAGGACCGAGATTTATTCCACAGCCATTATTCTCATAACTGGAGTGATAACTTGAGCAATGATTTCTAGTATGTTGGAAAGCGTATTATAATCAATGCATTGCATGATTTTACTAACTTGTTTATTAGTATGGGGGCAAACTACTAAGACTAATTTATATAAGTTACAATCATTACAAAATAGGATGGTCAACATTTTAAATAATTTTAGGGGGATTAACTTGAATATGGGGGTACGGATAAATTCTTATAGATTTTTAGATATTGAGAAATTACGGCAATTTATATTATTAGGATTCATGTACAAAAGAATAAAAGAGAATAGGTATCAACATTTAATTCATCTGACCACCGTGGGTCATGACTATTAAACAAGAGACAGAAATGCATTTTTGTTACCAATGCCTAACACTTTAACACAAAAAAGATTATATGAATACCAAGGATTGATGTTATGGAATAACCTGCTTTGTCAATTAACATATATCAATATTTATAACTATTTTCAAAAGCAACTAAAAAAATATTTGCTAACAAACTAAAATATAAAATTCTATTCTAAAATTTATTAATCAGACCACATATGAGTAAATTTTATATGTGCAGGACGTTTAACTTGACTACGTACTTTAAGGAAATTGGGATTCACTAAGGTTATATATACATTATATTGACAGAAGTGACCGGACACCCCTTCAAAAACAAATGAACAGATCCGCTGCGTTGTTAAGATGCACGACACAGCTGCAAACGGTATGAAAACAAGCCTGCAGCTGACCGCGATCATATCGCACTGTGAGGTTAAGTGAAAATGTCGCGGCGGGAGAAACCTAACTTTGAAAAAGGAAACATTGTTGGGTGTTATATTAGTGGGTTGTCCATAAGAGAAACCGAGAGGCGTTTAAACATACCCAAGTCAACTGCTTTGGATGTACTGAATAAGTGGGAGACGCATGAAGCAGTACAACGTACCGACGGACCAAAGAAAATCAGTGATAGAGGAGGTCAAATGATCAAGAGAGTCGTTACAGCTAATCGACGGAGTACAGCACAAGACCTCAGTGTACAGGTGAGTAAAAAGGCTGGAACCTCAGTATGTACACGTACCATTCACAGAGAACTTCATTTATGGGTTACCGTGGTCGTGCGGCTGCTCATAAGCCTTTCATCTAAACTCAGAATGCTACTCGTCGTTTAGCATGGTGTAAAGAACATTTATCGTGGACCGTAGATCAGTGGAAACGTGTCCTACGGACTGATGAATCCAGATACACGATCCATCAGTTTGATGGCCGTGTGTGGGTATGGTGGCAGCCGGGGGAACGCTATTTACCACAGTGTACTGTTCCTACGGTCAAGTTTGTAGCTAGTAGTGTACTCTTGTGGGGGTGATTTTGGGGGTATGGTCCCGGCCCATGGGATATCGTGGATAAACCTATTAACCAGCACTGTCTCACTCGATATTCTGGATAATTATGCCCTACCAACACTGTGGCAATACTATGGAACCGAACCTTGTTGGTACCAATGCACCGAACCGGAAAGCAAGGACTGTTACGGTGTGTAATTCTGTATCGTGTGTGGAATGGCCAGCACAAAGCACTGATCTTAATCCCATCGAGCACCTATGGGATGAATTAGAGCGCCGCATAATTAGTTTGGAACCAAGGCCTGCCACTAAGCAACAGTTAGCGGCAGCATTATTTACTGAATGAAAGCGCATACCTATCGCTGTGTTCCAAAACCTTGTCGAAAGCATGTCTGGAAGGGTCAGTGCAGGTATTA
The DNA here is from genome assembly GCA_039090855.1 of Macrothele yani. NCBI lineage: Eukaryota > Metazoa > Arthropoda > Arachnida > Araneae > Macrothelidae > Macrothele > Macrothele yani. Next base: position 59,557,372 of record CM077018.1, on the reverse strand, counting down.
AGGCCATAGGTGGGCCTTCACCGTACTAATGTATGTCAATAAATTCTATGTTGTGTTTCTCTTCTAGGTGTCCGGTGACTTTTGTCAGTATAGTTTATATAGTCTTTTACTCAATTTCCTGTTCTGTGGTTACCCTGCACATAAGTATTCACATTATATATGTTGTTTTTCTTAATACTATATGTTATAAAATTAATTTTGAAATGTAACATGGTAACCCAATAACGAAATAAATGAAATGAGAGGATTGAGATTGTACTGGACAATATTCGCCTATAACATGTAGCGTTTTGCCGGTGGTGGAATTCGAATCAACGTCTTACTACTCCGGAGTGGCTGTTCTCCCAACTCAATTACGCCGGTAGGCTTATTACTGGTTCATTGCCAATTTGATTCATGCGTCACTTTAGTAGTTTGTCATTTACGCCGTGTCACGTACGTTGGATCAATCCCGTGTTGTTGTTTTTTTATTTTTTTTATTGGAGGTTTAACAACCACCGTGAGCAACTCAACGGGCTATAAGAAGTCGCCCGTCCCGAATTTAGGGTCACTGGTTCCAGGGATGGGAGAGAGCCAGTGCCGTAAGACAAACACAATAACCATGCCTCACCGGGATTCGGACCCGGACCATTTACGGACGAATGATCCGAGGCCATCGCTTAGACCACTGCGCCACCGGGGGCGGCCAATCCCGTTTGAGAAGCGGGGGATTGATGTAACGTACTACCACCTTACTACAAGCATAACGTACAATCTACTTCCAGAGGTTCGACAGACTGATGTGTTCACCACGCTTAGAGGCGTGACTTTTAATGCAGCTGCGTACGTCGCAATATGCAAAGGTACGCACCACGTTTTGGTTGTAATTGCTTCGTTAAGAACCTCAAGGTCCTATTTAAGTGCATTTAAAGTGTCTTGTTGCAATATATCTTTCAGGGTCAAGAAAAAATGAGCGACCAAACGAACTTCAAAAGAGGGCTAAGTGTGTGTGACCTCCTAGTTGATGCCTCCGTTACAACGGTCGCCAGGGTAGTGGGAGTATAGAGAGCCACTGTGTCTAGCGTCACGACAGCATACCGTTTTCGAGTCAAAACCTCGTCTGCGAAACACAAGGGCGGCCGGAAAACGACCCTTACTGATAGGGACAGGAAAGCATTCAAGAGGAATGTCACGCGTAGTAACAAAACCACGGTGTTGAAAATTAGTGCGAGCTCAATCTGCATCTCCAAACCCCAGTATAAACAATGTTGTTCCAGAGCTATACTGAACCAATTCTGTTGAATATCATCGAAATGGGGTCAAAGGTCAGGGCAGAGGAGCGAGATTTATTCCACAGCCATTATCCTCATAATTTGAGTAATAACTTGAGTAATGGCTTCTGGTATGTTAGAAAGCGTATAATAATCAATGCATTGCATGATTTTACTAACTTGTTTATTGGGAGACTGAACTGTTTGAACAAAGATACATACTACAAATTTTGAAGATGACAATCCGATTTTTGGCGTAAATGTGACAAGGATGGTAAGTCAGATAGTATTTGAAAATTTTCATCGTCCTGGAGCGGGACTCGAACCCGCGTCTCCCAGAAAACGCCTAGGTATGCTAACCACTACACCACCCAGAACGACCAAGTTTCAAGTTTCCGATCAATTTGAATTTAACCATCACAGGATTCGCTAGTCGAAGCAACCGGCATTCATGTTTAGCGAATCTGGAGGTTAATAATCCTATCCCGTGATTGCCCGGAGAAGCAGATAAATCATGAAAGAAATACGGGATTACGCCATATAATACAAATTTTGAAGATGACAATCCGATTTTTGGCGTAAATGTGACAAGGATGGAAGTCAGATAATATTATATGGCGTAATCCCGTATTTCTTTCATGATTTATCTGCTTCTCCGGGCAAACACGGGATAAGATTCTTAACCTCCAGATTCGCTAAACATGAATGCCGGTTGCTTCGACTAGCGAATCCTGTGATGTTTAAATTCAAATTGATCGGAAACTTGAAACTTGGTCGTTCTGGGTGGTGTAGTGGTTAGCATACCTAGGCGTTTTCTGGGAGACGCGGGTTCGAGTCCCGCTCCAGGACGATGAAAATTTTCAAGTTTTCAAATATTATCTGACTTACACCATCCTTGTCACATTTACGCCAAAAATCGGATTGTCATCTTCAAAATTTGTATTATATGGCGTAATCCCGTATTTCTTTCAAAGATACATACTGTTCGGTTTTTCCAGATGCATACATAACCTTGCTGCTATGGACAAAAATGCAAATGCTAAGCAATTAAAAGTATCTTTTGGTTTCAATCAATACTTCTAAAAATTCGACTGGAAAAATTAATTTTCAATTAGGCACCACTCACGACGAAAAACACTTTGTCTTTTCTTTCATGTTCTTAATCAAAAGGTTACGTACAAGGAAGGCCAATACATTAGCTGTTTAGAGAAACACGATTGTATAATCAGCGCTGTAAAACTCCCAGAAAGTATTTGTCACTCACAGATGTAGATGTGATTAATGATCGAATACAAAACACTAACGTTAAAAATTAAATTACACAAAAAGTAAAACGGGTTAACCAGACACCTGCTAACAGAGTAATAAATGCTTGAATCTATAAGAAATTAAATGGTAATCCACAAAAAAATTAATTTAGTTACATCCTGCAGATTGAATTTCAGCGATACCACTGAAATTTCATTGTTGCCAGCTATGATGAGTAGCAGTATGCACACATGACTCACATGAAGATCATGAAAACAAGTGGTTTACACTGAAGAGCAATTGAATTAGAGTTACCTGTCTAGTAACGTGTAGCACCACCTCGACAAGACATCGGAAGCGTTGGGAAGCCACACGGATCCACGCCCCCTGAACAAGCTCTTACAATTTACGAAAATTTTATGGATAGGGGTCTTAGCCTCGAACATCTATCTCGATGATATCCCAGATTTGCTAGATGGGATTGAGGTCAGGTGACCTAGCTAGCCAAGGAAGCGAGGTCACGTCAGTGGGAGCGATGGCACGGTACATTGTCTTGTTTTCAGGATGAAGTCCCCAGTGGGATGTTGAAGACGCACAAACGGGAGCAAATGGTCGTCCAGGATATCCCAGTAACGTTGACCTGTGAGGGACGATGTCACACGTACCAGGGGTCCCATTTCAGTCCACGTAAACAGTCCCCAGACAAGAATGCCACCCCCACCAGCTTGAAGAGTACCCTGCTGCTGGCAAGAAGGATCCATCGCTTCATGCGGTTTGCGCCGTACTGGCATCCTACCATTCGCATCTACCAACGTGAATCTCGACCCATCAGTCCAGACAACATTTTCGCACATGTCTAGGGTCCAGTGGCGATGTTCCCGCCCCCATGCTAATCTTTGCACCCTGTGCTGTGTGGTCAGCAGCGGTACCCTCGTGGGACGATGGCTTCTGTACCCCATAGCAAGGAGATGGTTCTGGATGGTGTGGCTCACGGTATCCGCTGTTACAATGCGAGCTAGCCAACGATGACCCCGCTCATCCACACGCTGTTGTCCACGGCAGTTGGCCCTTGCAGGGATGGTTTTACCGGATTCGATGTACTCACGGTGCACCCGTGACACAGTGGCTCGTGAAAATCCCAGTGACTGCACGACTTCCGAGATGGAGTGACCCATTCGTCGGTTCACGACAATTTGCCCACGATCAAATGAGCTTAGATCCTTCGTCTTACCCATACTGCGTCCGACTCTTACTGATTCTCGTAGCATCACTCCTTATATTGTCGGATCGCTGCATACGTCATGTCGTTTCCGTTTACAGGGCCGCCCACAGCGCCACATTTGCATAACGCCAGCTGTTTCTAATTCAATTGCTCTTCAGTGTATAATTACACTGGTTTATAAAAAAAAAGTTAGTAAAATCATGCAATGCATTGATTATGATACGCTTTCCAACAAACCAGAATGTTTTTTTCTTGATTGGAGGTTTAACGACCACCGTGAGCAACTCAATGGGCTACAAGCAGTCGCCCGTCCCTAATTTAGGGTCACTGGTTCCAGAGATAGCGGAGAGCTAGTGCTGTAAGACAAGCACAACATCCATGCTTCACCAGGATTCGAAACCGGCCCCATTTCGGGCGAATGATCAGAGGCCATGGCTTAGGCCACCGGGGCGGCATACCGGAAATCAGTACTCAAATTATTACTCAAGTTATGAAGATAATGGCTGTGGAATAAATCTCGCTCTTGTGCCCTGACCTTTGACCACATTTCGATGATATTCAACAGAACCGGTTTAGTATACCTCCGGAACAACATGAAGTTTTGTCGCAATCGAAGCATTTTTACGTATGTTATGACGCATCAGGGCGATGGAATGGATCCCACTCTTATGTCCTGAACTTTGACCCCACTTCACCCATTTTCAATAGGGGTCGTCCCCAGTTTGTCCCCTACAACATACTAAAATTTCATCGAAATCGAACCATTGTTAGTCACATTATGACGCATAAGAGCAACGGAATGGATCCCGCTCGTATGTCCTGACCTTTGACTCCACTTCACCCATTTTCAATAGGTGTCGTCCCCAGTTTGTCCCCTACAACATACTAAAATTTCATTGAAATCGAACCATTTTTACGGGAGTTATCGTCCGGACAGAAAGACAGACAGACAGACGGACAAAGCTGGAGCAGATACGCTTCTTCAAGATACGGTTGGAAAGCGTAAAAAAAAAGTAATTTCTGTCCCCGAAGAAATAATATATGATTTCAGTAGGAGTTTTTATGCAGAATTCAAATATGATATCAGTTTTTTACGCTTTCCAAACGTGGGTTGAAGAAGCGTATATGCTCCAGCTTTGTCCGTCTGTCTGCCTGCCCGTCCGCACGATAACTTGCGTAAAAATAGTTCGATTAAATTTTAGTATGTGGTAGTGGACAAACTATAGGGACGACACCTATTAAAAGTGGACGAAATGGAGTCAAAGATCAGGACATAGGAGCTGCATCCATTCCACCGCCCTTATGCTTCATAACTTACGTAAAATGCTTCGATTGCGACAAAACTTTATCATGTTGTTCTAGAGGTATACTTTACGGGTTCTGTTGAATATAATCAAAATGGGTTCAAAAGTCAGGATACAGGAGCGAGATTTATTTTACAGCCATTATCCTTATAACTTGAGCAATGATTTCTGGTATGTTGGAAAGCGTATCATAATCAATGCATTGCATGATTTTACTAACTTGTTTTTAACTTGGCTCAACTTCTCAAATTTTATTTGAGAGCCTACAGAAATTCCTCCCTTAATTTTGGCTTCACTAATTCTGTGGAATTTTTCTTTAATTATGCGAATCCAGCGCTTTCTTTGTCCTTTGCCTTGACAAAGTTTTTCATAAATCCTACTTTAATGTGTAGGGCGTAAGGGGTATAAGGTGACATTTTCGGAGGTGGCAAGTGGAGCGTTTACGACGTTTTTCTTCTCTGCCTCATTTTTTCCGTTAGCCCTTTCTCGTATAATGACTTCTTCTGTCTCTTCTGTTCCACTCACACAGGAAACAACAAAATTTTGTACATCGAAGCTGCAAACCAATGAAAAGAGCAATGACTTTCAAATCATCTCATTCCAGGTATATTTTCTTACTGGATTCATTTCTAAAAGTAGTTTCGTATTTTCATCTGACTCTTTCATGTCAGTAGCGTCGGCTAATAGCACGGACAGGAATTTATTTCCGTTGTGAAGAAGCACAGCTTCAAAGCTAACTGTAGATGAGTTGTGAAAACGGAAATTTGCAGGTGGCGGTTCGAAGCCTCATCCCTTTGCTCCGTAGCCTATTGCTCTACCAATTAAGCTACACCGATCAAATTTATCACTGCAAACTTTCCGTCTTATCGTGTGCTTCACCTCTGTAGTGCGCCATATCATCTCCCTCGCAATTTGTTTTTCTCTTATTAAATCCAGGCTATGTGTGGAACAAACCAGACATTTTTCGAAGAACGCAACAGCCAGTAGATCCATTTCACAATCGGGCGCCCACGTGAAAACACAAATTTTCCTGTGACGGATATAGAGCCAGCAACCTTCTGCTCCGGAGCCGCGTGCTCTACCAATTAAGCTAAACTGACGGAATTTATCACTACACATTTTCCGTCTTGACATGTGCTTCACCTCTGTAGTACGTCATAGAGTCAGTGCAAAAGTGCCACACTGTTGTATCACCTTTGTTACCCAGTGTTTTCATTATACAGCAAATATCATTACAAAATTCTAAATTTCTTTCTTGTAAAAAGATTTTTTTAAAATTCAAACTGACAGACAGTTTTGAAAACAAAAAAGCATTAGTATCATGGTGGAGAAGATTCTATCCTTTTAACCTGGATCCTAAAAGTAACAAGTTAGTAAAATCATGCAATGCATTGATTATAATACGCTTTCCAACATACCAGAAATCATTACTCAAGTTATCACTCAAGTTATGAGACTAATGGCTGTGGAATAAATCTCGGTCCTGTGCCCTGACCTTTGATCCCATTTCGATGATATTCAACAGAACCGGTTTGGTATACCTCCGAAATAACATGATAAAGTTTTGTCGCAATCGAAGCATTTTTACGTAAGTTATGATGCATAAGGGCTATGGAATAGATCCCGCTCCTGTGTCCTAACCTTTGACCCAATTTCGCCCATTTTCAATAGAATTTGTCCCCAGGCAAGACCATAAAACATACTAACATTTCATCTAAATCGAAGCATTTTTACGTAAGTTATGACGCATAATGGCGATGGAAGTGATTCCGCTTCTATGTCCTGACCTTTGACCCCATTTCACCCATTTTCAATAAGGTTTGTCGCCAGGTGGTCCCCTACCACATACTAAAATTTCATCGAAATCGAACCTTTTTTACGTTAGTTATGACGCATAACAGTAGTGGAATGGATCCCGCTCCTATGTACTGACCTTTGACCACATTTCGTTCACTTTAAATAGGGTTCCTTCCCGAGTGATCCCCTACCAGATACCAAAATTTCATCGAAATCGAACGATTTTTACGCGAGTTAGCGTGCGGACGGACATACGCACACAACGCGTGACGTAATGAGGCAGATGGGAATCGCGACCATCTGCTCGCCGCAAGAGTGTGACGTCATAAAACTTTTATAGGATCCACAAACAACGCGTGACGTAATGAGACAGATGGCGTGACCGCGCGCCAACATTCTCAAACGCGAGATTGTGACGTCATAAGATTTCTAAGCATTGGTAACAATAATGGAACAACGCCATCACTAAAAACGTTATAATTCGGGGTGGTTATTTAACCCACTAAACGACTTCTCCTAAAGTCGAGATCAAGCTAAATCGATTTCTAGTACCAGAAAACGGTAGGTTAACGACTTTCATCAACATTCTTAGAGCCGTTTTCAAAATAAAATGTACATACATACATACAAGAATTGCTACTTTAAGGTGGACGTCAAGTAATTTTGCTTTCTATACTTCCAAAGGAAAAATTTCTGCACACATTTTCTTCACAATTAATGCGTTCCCAAAAAAGAAAATTTGAACATTGATTAAAATATCTTCATTTTATAACTTGCAATGCTTAATATTTCTAAAACATAACCATAATTATGCAATTCAACATTTGTTTGTCTATTGACGTCATGAAAATACAAGTCGCGCCATCTTTTTTCTGGACAATTAATGCATTCACAAGGATGAAAATTTGAACATCGATTAAAATAGCTTCATTTCATAATTTGAAATACTTAATATTTTCTAAACCATAACCGTAATTATGCAATCTGACATTTCTTTGTCCACTGACATCATCAAAGTACAGGTCGCGCCCCCTTTTCTCTGGTTTCAACACCACCAAAGAAAAAGTTATTGAATTTTTAATATAATTATGGTTATGTTTTAGAAAATATTAAGTTTTCCAAGTTATGATATGAAGTTATTTTAATCGATGTTCAAATTTTCATCCTTGGGAACACATTAATTGTAGAGGAAATGTGTACAAAAGTTTTTCCATTGGAAGTATAGGACGCAAAATTACTTGACGTCCACCTTAATAATATGGGATAAGGGCAATGGAATGGATCGCAGTCCTATGTCCTGACCTTTGACCCCACTTAACCCATTTTGAATAAGATTCGTCCCCAGGTAGTCTATAACGAAGTGAATTTCTCCGTCATTTTTGTTCTACGTCGGGATTCGAACCCGGGTCCCCTCATTCCGGAATAAGTTGCTCTACCAATTAAGCTACGCGGACGTTTTATTCTGATTCCTATCTGCCTTTAGGTCGTGTGCGTCCTTCTGGCAGGTACGTCACATCTCCTGGTACGTTACATCATCTCCCCCTTATTTTTTTTTTTTTTTTTTTTTTTTTCGAAGTGCTGGAGAAGGGATTCTCTTATTTTTCCTATCTCGCGGTGTGGAAATAACATCACACCAATGCGAGATTTTGAACGGTCGGGTCATCCGGATAGTTCGGGCGCCATTATAACGAAGTGAATTTCTCCGTCATTTTTATCCGCGCCAGGATTCGAACCCGGGTCCCCTCATTCCGGAATAAGTTGCTCTACCAGTTGAGCTACGCGGACATTTGTTCTGATTCCTATCTGCCTTTATGTCGTGTACGTCCTGCTGGCAGGTACGTCACATCTCCTCTCCTGGTACGTTACAAGTCCCCTACCACATAGTAAAATTTCATTGAAATCGAACCATATTTACGCAAGTTATGAGGCATAAGGGTAATGAAATGAATCCGCTCCTACGTCGTGACCTTTGACCCCATGTGTCCCATTTTCAACAGGGTTTGTCCCCAGGTGGTTCCCTATCACATAGCAAACTTTCATTGAAATCGAACCATATTTACGCAAGTTATGACGCATAAGGGCAATGGCAGGATCGCGCTCCTACGTCGTGACTTTGACCCCATTTGTCCCATTTTCAATAGGGTGCGTCCCCAGGTGGTCCCCTACCACATACTTAATTTTCATCGAAATCGAACTATTTTTACGCCAGTTATCGTGTGGACGGACGGACAAAGCTGGAGCATATACGCTTCTTCAACCTATTGTTGGATAGCGTAAAAAACCGCGTCGGTGCATGAATCATCCCAGACTGTGGCTAAGCACATACACTAATGCCTTTAAGAACCGCGTCGGTGCAAGAACCATCCCTGACTGCTGCTGTGCAAATACACTAATGCCTTTGAAAACCGCGTCGGTACATGAATCATCCTTGACTGTGGCTACGCACATACGCATCCTTGACTGTGGCTACGCCTTTGAAAACCGCGTCGGTGCAAGAATCATCCCTGACTGTGGCTAAGCACATACACTAATGCCTTTGAAAACCGCGTCGGTACATGAATCATCCCTGACTGTGGCTAAGCACATACACTAATGCCTTTGAAAACCGCGTCGGTACATGAATCATCCCTGACTGTGGCTAAGCACATACACTAATGCCTTTGAAAACCGCGTCGGTACATGAATCATCCCTGACTGTGGCTAAGCACATACACTAATGCCTTTGAAAACCGCGTCGGTACATGAATCATCCCTGACTGTGGCTAAGCACATACACTAATGCCTTTGAAAACCGCGTCGGTACATGAATCATCCCTGACTGTGGCTAAGCACATACACTAATGCCTTTGAAAACCGCGTCGGTACATGAATCATCCCTGACTGTGGCTAAGCACATACACTAATGCCTTTGAAAACCGCGTCGGTACATGAATCATCCCTGACTGTGGCTAAGCACATACACTAATGCCTTTGAAAACCGCGTCGGTACATGAATCATCCCTGACTGTGGCTAAGCACATACACTAATGCCTTTGAAAACCGCGTCGGTACATGAATCATCCCTGACTGTGGCTAAGCACATACACTAATGCCTTTGAAAACCGCGTCGGTACATGAATCATCCCTGACTGTGGCTAAGCACATACACTAATGCCTTTGAAAACCGCGTCGGTACATGAATCATCCCTGACTGTGGCTAAGCACATACACTAATGCCTTTGAAAACCGCGTCGGTACATGAATCATCCCTGACTGTGGCTAAGCACATACACTAATGCCTTTGAAAACCGCGTCGGTTCAAGAATAATCCCTGACTGTGGATTATTCTTGAACCGACGTCTTTGAAAACAGCGTCGATATATGGATCATTCCTGACTGTGGCTAAACACATACATTAATGCCTTTATAGTGTTAGATTTTTTTTCCAACCCTGCATTCGAAATAAAATACAAAAAGCAACGATTTAAAAAACACATTTAAGGTGGTACATTATTTCTGTTGATGTAAATGCATAAAAATTCAATAACCAATTCTTAAAAAAACGTTGTCTTGCCAAAACTATGGGCGATAGAAAATTTCCGATTTCGTTTTTGAATTCAGCTAGAAAAGTTACGCTATAAACACAACAAATGTTCCATGGGACAAAAAATGTGTTTACCAGTGTTATCATATAAAATGCCTAACTTCCTAAATAACTTTTGCATTATCTGTATTTGTTAGCGATGTTATTTTAAAAGACTCAGTGACTTTATAGTCGAATAATTTCAATTCGTACAACAAAGGCTCAGCAAATTTTCTTGTAGATTCTAAAAAAATATATTTATTGCGTTGGAATGCTTTTAAGAAACGTACTCCAGCTTACTCGAGTGAAGCGAACGGCAGTGACAAAACTGCGAGAAAAGGAAGGGGTTCTCCGTTTAAAATAACTGGAAACGCAATATTCTGAATATGACTGGAAATTTGCATTCTGATATATTTTACAGAAACAAGTTCTTTCAAAATTTACAGAGTGAGGAATCAACTCATACCAAAAAAAAAAAAAAAAAAAAAAAACCTGAACTCTGATTCCATTGGCTACCTTCTCCTTTTTGCAAATCGTCAAGTTTCTGTCTTTGTGAGGAAAGTCCAAGTAAACCTAGATGTACGTATGTATATGTGATGCAGATGCTTTGAAAGAAGAATCGTCAGCTATGCGGCAGATCGTATTTTACGAAAAATAGCTTATGTTTTATTCAGGAAAGAAAGATATCTTTTGCAATATGTAAACACTTTCCTAAAGAAAAACTTACGGAAGACAAGTCCACTTCCTGTGATAAATACTAAATCGTGCGCTACGAATGAGGTGCGGTGATCATGATGCAATCAGTTATACATATTCTTTTTTTTTTTTTTTGATTGGAGGTTTAACGACCACCGTGAGCAACTCAATGGGCTATAAGCAGTCGCCCGTCCCTAATTTAGGGTCACTGGTTCCAGGGAAGGGAGAGAGCCAGTGCCGTAAGACAAACACAACATCCATGCCTCACCGGGATTCGAACCCGGACCCCTTACGGACGAATGATCAGAGGCCTGCGCCACCGGGGTGGCCACATATTCTTGCATGTACTGCGAATGCAAGCATTCATGATGAGTGTTGTTTAGTGTCTCTTTTGTAATGCAAATTTCTGGAATCCAAGGCTTTGAATGGGTGAGATATTATCGGAGTTTCTTTCTGAGAACTTGAAAACTTGTTCAAGGTGTAAACATTTATAGGACTTTAGACGAATATAATGTTGAAAAAAAGGGCATAGACTTACACATACACTGTAACATTATGACCTAAGGTTTCAAAAGAAAAAAATTGTGTAACACAGAATCAGATGAATTAAATTATCTCCAGACTGACGAATGGTTGCTGTCCTTTATTATTTTTTATTGGAGGTTTAACGACCACCGTGAGCATCTTAATGGGCTATGAGAAGTCGCCCGCACCTAATTTAGGCTTACTGGTTCCAAGGAAGGGAAAGAGCCAGTGCCGTAAGACAAACACAACATCCATTGTCCGGGCTCGAATCGGGATTTGAGCCCGGACCCCTTTCGGACGCATGATCAGAGGCCTTCGCTTAGACCACTGAGCCACCGGTGCGGCCCTTTTATTTCCAGTTTCCTTACGACGAAACAAACCTTGATAGAAAGACAACACCGAACTTCACAGATGTTAAGACTAACTCAACTTATACATGACTATAATACAATTATCTAACCCAGTGTTTCTCAACCTTTTTGTATTTGTGGCCACCCTTGATCATATCAATTTTTATTGAGCCCCCTTCCAATGCATTTACGAGGACGCTGCCCAAACACCAAACTTGTTACTAGGGTTAGTTAGCTATTGCAATCTGAACACAGTAATTGTGTAATTTCAGTATAATTTGTACATTACAAAACCTCTTTAGTATTGATCTGTTTTAAATATCTATTCAAATCTATTATATGCATAGATTGCCGTCCGCGTTGTAAAATATGCATCGTTGCCAATTTCTGATCGCCATCACCTGCCTACAGTATTTTAAATAGTTGCATGTCCAACCGAGCAACGTCTGACGAGAGCTGGGTGCGCTTAAATGCATTGCCTCCAAGTTATGGGTGGAGTAATGCTTACAGAAATACGCTATATTGAGAAAAGTCACCAGACACATAGAAGAGAAACAAAACATAGCATTTATTGACATACATTAGTACGGTGTCGGTCCACCTTTGGCCTTAATGCATGCACTGACCCTTCGAAGCTCAGTGGTTGGGTTTTAAGCTCCGTGATTTTCGTTGCTATAAGGTGTTTATTGAGTGCTTTAGTTTCTGCGGTTGCGTGTATCTTCAAGTTGAAAGTCCACGCTTTACGTTCGTGTATCTCCCAGGTTGGTGAGTGCCATATTTTTTCATTATTCACTGTTTTATTTTTCAACCGAGCTGGTCTTTTTTCGTTAAAGTCTCGCCATTGCTTCGATGGCGGAGGCAGACAAGGGTGACGCCCACATCCTTATCTTGGCAGATCAGCCAGCACCCTCTTCTTCTTCTACGGCGGCAGCTCCTGCTCAGCTAAATGAGGTGGCTCCCGAGCGTCATTGCGACGTCATGGATACCTCTTCTTCTCCAGCAATAACTTCCTCCCTTCCCACCAAGTGCGGTGGTGCCAAGTCTCCTATCTACATCTCAGCAGATGATGACGTCTCCGTGATCAGCGATACTGAGCTCATAGCTTCTACTTTTCATCAACTTTCTGATCCGCCCTCACTGCTAGGAGCCGCTTCATCGAGTTCTCGACCCGTGCCTGCCCAAGCATCCTATGCTTCTGCAACTTCTGGGGTCCTCACACCCCCAGTTTCATCTGCTATGCCTTTTCCTGAATCCTATGTCACTGTCGTCGGTTCTACTGCTACAATTGACATACCAGAGGATTCCCGAGCTGGTCACCTTTTTTCCTCCACTATGGAACGGGGCGTCTATTTTGATGCGCTTCCCGACACTAAGCTGTGGCAATATAGCCGAGCCCTCAAAACTATCTTACCAAAGGATGCAATAGACTTTGTAGCTTGAAAACCCAGATCTGTCTTGGTCTATTTTAAGGATAAAGCGCATGCTGACCAGGTCCTTATGGAAGGTCTAACCATCAATGACGTGCATCTGTTAGCACAACCGGTTGCGCACCGCCCGGTGCAGGTGACCTTCTACCCCGTACCACCAGAAGTATCCGACGCTGCACTTTGCACCTTGCTCAGCAGGTACGGCAGAGTTGTTGGCTCCATAACAACTCTCTCTGCGGCTCCCAGAGATCCTGAAGACAAATCGATTCGAGGTTTTCGCCTCACTGCTCGAGTCCTCTTTTCATCTGATGCTCAGCTGAAAGCGGTTCCGAATGTTTTGCACATCCGCTGTGGACAGCAACGCCGAAGAGTTGAGATAATCACTTCACAGTATTGCACTATATGTCAGAGCGAAAGTCACATAAGGGCTCAGTGCCCACGTGCCTCCCTGCAAACAGCTCCACACACTACATCTTCTTCTACTTTGTCCACCAACGCTTCACAGACTTCTTCCTATTCGAGAAAAGTCGCGGAATCAAGATCTTCCAAAAGTCAGCTTACTGCCATTGGTCAACAAACGACTTTGATGCCTCCACCTCCTGCTGATCCTAAGAATTTTCCCAGGCTTCCAAAATCGACTCCCCCTTGTACTTTTACAACCACTGCTGATGTACATGTTGACCACTCCTCAGCTTTTACCGTTGGCTCCATGACACGAGTCACAGGTAACGCTTCGGGTTCAGACTCTCCAGACGATCATGAAGCTTTAGTGGTTGCTGGAAAACGCAGTGGTGCTACTCGCTCCAAGACGAAGAAGTCAAAGACTCTGGCGTCCCGAAGATCATCTCGCTCTTCTACCCGCTCATCCTCTCGCTCCGTCAGCTCTCGACGACCGTTCTCCAGGTCGCCTCTACACTCTTCCTCTGAGACAGCATGTGAGGGTGCCTTTCCCTCACTAGAAGAATTCACAACTTTTCTTGCTGAAAATGCTTTCCCTGCTGAGCCTCTGCCATACGAGGACGTGCTGGATTGCCTTTTAGGGTCCTCTAGCCCTTCCTCAGCACGCACTTCCATTCAGCAGTATGAAGCAGCTCTTCCACAAGTGCTGGTTCAATTACACTCACTTGAAAACACTCTTCGGCGCACTGCGGACGAGGTCCCGTGGAGTGCTTGTTTTCTCCGTCGACTCCACTCCATCACTACAGCCAGTCAATTCCTACTGCATCCCACAACTAACCTAGACATTCAAGGTGGTGTCACTTAATTGTCGCGGTTTTGCGACACCTCTTGCGAATGCGCTGGTACGAGAGGATCTTGCTCCGCTGAATGCTGATATATTACTTCTGCAGGAAACAAACTGTACTTCCACAACTCAATTTCATCAATGGCGTCAGTGGGATCATACTTTCCATCACGCCTACAGCCAACTGTCGCGTGGTGGCATGGCAGTTGGTGTTCACTCACGTTTTCGTTCAACTCTTTCCTCCTTCTCAGTGAAAAACTTATGTCGAGACTTATTACAACGAGTCTCTTTCACCGTCGCAGCTGAAAAATTTCATGTATTCAACATTTATGTTCCTTGCACTCCTACTCACGTGCCAGAGTTGTTTGCAAAACTTCGACGGGCTCTGTCACGTATTCCCATCACCGACCGGGTACTTATCGGAGGTGACTACAATTGCACTCTACATCCCCTTAACTGATCGCTCTTCTTCTTCCAGAGAACACCTCACGGAAGTAGTACATCTCTTACAGTCTATCACTTCAGACTTCTCACTAGTAGATGTTCAACGCCATTTGTCACCAACCCAGACTACACATACATGGCGTGCACCAAGAGCCATTGATCCTCCTACAGCAAGATTGGATCGCTTTTATGCAACTTCTCTTCTTCTACCAGCAATATCAGATTCATGCTGTACACCCACAGCTTCCTCGGATCATTGCGCCATCGCCATAACAGTTTTTGCTACTTCAACACAGCCACGTACAATCCGGCCTTGGACTTTTGACGACACTCTTTTAGATGACTCAGCCTTCTGCTCATCGGTGCGAGATTTTCTTGCGGATTGGCGTACAAGGCTTCATTCTGCACCGTGCCCCCTCAACGTTTGGTTGGAAGTAAAACGCCACCTCATATTACTGGTACGAAACCTGTCATACACGATCATGACACAACGGAGGATGCGACTTGATCATACTAGGCAAATGCTTTCTTTGCTCAATCTTGCTGATCCCCTATTTCAAGTCTACCAGGCAGAATTACATTCACTTTTGGTGCCACTTGCAAAACAAGCCCTTCAACGCCTTAAACTACACCTGAAACCTGATGCTTGTTCGTACGAATTCCTTACGTCACTTGAGTCAACTCGCCGATCCTCTTCTGTTCTGCAGCACCTTCGTCTTCCAACTGGAGTAGTTTCATCCGAACCAGTTCCAATTTGTTCTATGGTACGTAATTACTACATTTCAAAATTTTGTGAAACTCCTCCTCCCTCCCCTACGGCTTCTGCTCTTCTGTTCTCTTCTTTGCCTCAGGTCCCTTCTCATCTTTCAGCCAGCCTCCTCCATCCTCCCACTTTAACTGAGCTCTCTGACACTTTCTCGTCCCTCAACCCCCGGGCTTCACCTGGCCCGGACGGTCTCCCTGTTTCTTTCTATAAGGCTTTTCTTCCTGCCCTCCTTCCATTTCTCCTCTGTGCCTTTTCTACTGCCATGCATCTTACATCTCTTCCAAGGAGTTTCACGCTCGCACATGTTGTACTTTTCCCCAAGAAGGGTGATCCGCTTGACTTGGGGAATTGGCATCCCATCTCACTCTTAAATACTGATTATAAACTCTATACTAAATTTCTGTCCCGCCGGCTTAACCCCATACTCCCTCATATTCTCTCCACTAATCAAACCTATACTGTACCCGGGCGCTCCATCTCCCATAATATTCAGCTTCTTAATGATCTAATTCACCTCGCCCGCTCTCGCTCAGGACCCCTTGCTCTTCTTTCCCTCGATCAACGCTCAGCGTTCGATAATATTTCTCATGATTACCTTCTTGCTACATTACTAAATTTCGGATTTCCTCCTTCCTTTGCTTCTCTTCTCATCTCCCTCTACCGGGACGCAGTTTTCCACGTCAAGCTGATCAACCTTCTCACAGCTCCCATACCCTTTCGTCGCGGCGTGCGTCAGGGTTGCCCCTTATCCAGGCAGCTCTTCGCCCTCGCAATAGAACCTTTTTTACGCGCAGTCCATCGATCCTTCTTTGCTTCACTACCACCGGTGGTAGCCAGCACACGTCATCATGTTGCTACCTATGTTGCCTACGCCGACGATATTACATTCTGCATTCGGCAAGACTCACAATTTCACGATCTCCACAATCTCTACAATACTTACGCCTCATGTTCCGGAGCAGCGCTAAACACAACGAAAAGCACAGGCCTATGGACCGGTTCGTGGACTAACCGCACTGACTCTCCTTGGGGAGCAGAGTGGTCCAACACCTCTCAACGATTCCTAGGAGTCCACCTTGGAAAACCAGCAACAGCTTCACTCGTCCCCTGGACGACTCTCCGGCCACGCCTACATCGCTCGGTCGCAATCTGGCGGCGCGCACAATTCTGCACCTCCGTCTTTCAAAGAGCACGTCTAACGCACACTTACCTGCTTTCAATGTGCACGTATTCCTGGTTGGCTTCGAAGCAACCAGCACTACGTCTTCTTGAACTCACCCGCTGTCAAACTCAGGTTATCTGGCCCGGCCATCACTGGGTCGGAGCACCTCAACTCAGCCTGTCTCCTTCCAACGGAGGCATTAGTCTACCCGACGTCAGATCCTATTACAAGGCTTATCGTGTGTCTACGTTTTTACGATCACTTGCGGCACCTGCTCCCTCTGCAGTTGCTGCTCGTGATGTCATAGTATCTCCGCATAACCCACGCTTTACTCTCCTTTCGTTCTTACTCATGGACCACTGTCCCCTTCTCACACTTTTCCCTCCTGTCTACAAAGAGGCTGTCTCCTTTCTTTGTTCCCTCCCTCTTTCTCGCTCTCTCCCTGCCTCCACAAATGACCTACTTTCCGAACCTCTTTTTTTTTCTTCTCTGCTACACCCTCCCCATCTCCCATGTTTTGCTTTTCCTTCATGGCTCAGAGCTGGAGTCGTTACTGTCAGCGATCTTGTTAACACCGATCTTTCCTGGCTCCCCTTCTCTTCTCTACCCTCTGCTCTCCGTTTCAATGCCAACGCTCACTTTGTTCACAACTCTCTTATTTCTACTATAATCTCCCTGTTCCCTGAGCTTGCTACTCCCTCAGGTCTCATTTCTGTTCACTCTGCCTCTCTCCTTCTCCCATTTTTTCTGTCGTCCATTGGTCCACCTCTTCCTCTTGTCTCTTTCTCAACAGCTGATCTCTACCGTTTTCTCTCTCGCTCTTCCGCACCTCTTCCCATTTCTGGTATTCCACTTTCTTCTACCTCCGCAGTGTGGTCCGCTGCGCTTTCCCCACTTTCAGCACCCCTTGAAGTCAATTCACATTGGCTTTTCTTACACAACCGCCTCCCTGTGCCGTCGATTTTACATCGCATGACCATTTTATCTTCACCCTCCTGTCCGTATTGTGGCGAGGAGGCTGACGTTCAGCATGTCTTCATGTATTGCACAGTATTATTGCCAATACTTCATCTCGCTTTCACGCTAGCGCAACGATCCTGTGAGACCGTCCTCACCTTCAGCGCCTACCGAACACTACTTCTGAACTCTTCTCGCCCTATTCACCTTCCGGCAGTCTGCTCCTACATCTTCGTGCTTGTAAAACATATAATTCACGTGTATCATCTTCAGCGTCCCCCCGAAGCTTCTACTGACATAAATAAAGTCAGTACCGCGTTACTTTGTCATTTTCGTAATCGCCTACTCTCCCGCCTTCGACTAGAACTTACCACTGCAGTTGCACGCTGCAGTGAACCACAGTTCCTATCAACTTGGTCACCAGCAACCACTTGGTTTGCAGGGTCGCCCACAACGCTTCACCTTACAGTCGGAACTTTTGTTTCACCTACCTCCTGATAGATACAATTTTTGCCATGCTGATTTGTCTTCAATCTCTGCTTCATCAGAGACTATTTTTTGTCTTTTCCGACAAATTATCATACATAAACTGTATTCTCTCACCACTATATTGAGCTTTGTGAATAGGTCGTTGCGTCAGCTACAAGCACCTGTAAATCTTCTTTTCATATGTCATTTTGAGACGATTTTTCTATACACATTTCCTGTTTTTTTTTCTTGCTTCGCAACTGAGTGCAATCTTGTTCCTCAACATTCACTGTACTATATTATTTGTACTCTCCATTTTATCAGAATTTTTTTGTTTGTCTCACTATTGTACATCACTTTTAGTAGATCAATTATTGTATAGAATCCTATGAATTGTTCGAAGCATGAGCTACTTATAATTGTCAATTTCTTTTCACGCTTTTTTTAAGACTCTGTTCTCATCCTCTTCACATGTATCATTTCGTGTATAACTCATGTGTAAATTTTTTTGTTTTTCATTACTCATCTTGCTGAATTATGTATTCTCTCTGCGATGTCAGAGACTATTTCTTTTACCACCTCTGACAAATCAATATATATAAATTGTAACTTCTCATTGTACAGAATCATGTATATAGGTCGTTTCACGAACCACAGACATCTGTAAACTTTGTGGTTTTTACAGTATATTCTTATCTTCAATTCCTGATTCAACAGTATAATTTTACTTTTCAGCTGTGTAAATTTGTGTTCTCCAATACTCACTGTGATGAGTTGTGTCTTCTCTCTGTATTTTCAGAGATTATTTTTTCTTTTGTATTCTCAGGAAAATTATTGTATATAACTATTTTTCATATCACCGTTGTATGTAACATGTAGTACCGCGAGCCACATTCATCTGTAAATTTTTCATCATTTGTCTTTCGAACTTTCGATTTCATGTTTGTCCCTTGATCACCTGCAACCTCCTGGTTTTCCAGGTCACCCACAATGTTTCACCTTTCGGTCAGAACTTTTTTTTTTTCATCAATATTGTGTAAAATTTATACTCTATAGTGCTCATCATTCTGGATTGATTTTACTCTCTGTATTACCAGAGATTCATATTGCCTCGCCAGATTTCTACTGCACTTAACTGTTGTCATGCAAACGTTGCACCGAATCCTGTAATTAACGTAGCGCAAGCTGCACATTCTGTTAATTTCTCATCACCTGTCTTTTGAATCTATGTCTGCAAGCTCGAATTCTATATTATTCCTTGCATCAATACTGTGCAAAATTAATATTGTATAACGCTCTTCTAGCTGAATTGTTCCTATTCTTTGCTTTGTCAGAGACTTTTGTTGCCTCACCAGACACTCGAGTGTAATTAACTGTTTTTTTACTATCATCAATGTACAGAACCGTGTAAATAAGCAGTAGCGTAAGCTACAAGCATCTGTAAATATTTTTTTTTGTCATACATCATTTCAGATGATTTATTCAAGCACATCTCCTGTATCTTTCTTCTAATAAATACTGTGTGAAAACTGACCCTTCGAGACATGCTTTCGACAAGGTTTTGGAAAACAGCGATAGGTATGCGCTTCCATTCAGTACATAATGCTGCCGGTGACTGTTGCTTAGTAGTAGGCCTTGGT
This sequence comes from Macrothele yani, assembly GCA_039090855.1. NCBI lineage: Eukaryota > Metazoa > Arthropoda > Arachnida > Araneae > Macrothelidae > Macrothele > Macrothele yani. The sequence goes on along the minus strand of CM077018.1, from coordinate 59,537,311 downwards.
TCCAAACTTCTTATGCGGCGCTCTAATTCATCCCATAGGTACCCTATAGGATTAACATCAGGGCTCTGTGCTGGCCAGTCCACACACGATACGGAATTATCGTCAAACCACGCCGTAACAGTTCTTGCTTCATGGCTCGGTTCATTATTCTGCTGTTACCAACTAGGCTCAGTTTCATAGTATTGCTACTGGGTTGGTAGGGAATAATTCTCCAGAATATCGAGGTAGACGTGCTGGTTAAGAGGTTTGTCCACGATAACCAATGAGCCCGGACCATTCCACGAAAACCACCCGCACACGAGTACACTGCCAGCTCCAAACTTGACCTTAGGAACAGTACATCGTGGTAAATAGCGTTCCCTCGGCTGCCGTAAGACCCACACACGGCCATCAGACTGATGGATCGTGTATCTAAATTCATCAGTCCATAGGACCATTTAGTACAGATAAATGTTCTTTACACCATGCTAAACGACGAGTAGCATTCCGAGTGGAGATGAAAGGCTTATGAGCAGCCGCACGACCACGATAACCCATGGAATGAAGTTCTCTACGAATGGTACGTGTACATACCGAGGTTCCAGCATTTTGACTCACCTGTACACTTAGTCTTGTGCTGTCCTCCGTTGAATAGCTGTAACGATTTTCCTGAGGCTTTGACGTCCTCTATCTCTGATTTTCTTTGGTCTGCCGAAACGTTTTGCTGCTTCACGCACGCCATGTGTCTATCAATTATTCAGTACATCCAAAACAATTGACTTGGGTATGTTTAAACACCTCTCTGTTTCTTTTATGGGCAACCCACTAATATAACACTTACGAATCTTTCCTTTCTCAAAGTCAGCTCTCTCCCGCCGCGGCATTTTCACTTAACCTCACAGTACGATATGATCGCGGTTTGCTGTAGGCTTGTTTTTATACCATTTGCAGCTGTACCGCGCATCTTAACAACGCAGCGGATCCGTTCATTTGCTTTAGGAGTGTCCGGTGACTTTTGTCAAAATAATGTATCTATCTATCAGTAGTTGCTATTTTTAAAAGTTTTACGCACAAGGAATTGACGACCAGGAATAGTTTAAACATTAATTCCAAATTTCTTACAGATATTGATGCATACTATTATTATACCGAACCAGTTTCAGAAATAACTGTATACTTAAAATGAAACGGAACAATTAATGATTTTTAAAATATTTACTTATCAAACACAATAGCAGGCAAAGCATTATCACCACTGTGGCCATCAACGATGCCCGCCAAAACATATATCAGGGCATTGTGACATCAAACTGCAACTGCATTCCATCTTGTTTTGCTGCCTGTTGAACATACTTGAGGGGTATAACTAGTATGCTACCTTTTCCCTGTAGCCAGCTAGCCCCCATTCCGCCTAAGGCAAATCATGAAGTTGGTAGAGTGGTCAGATGTACTTCTATCTATACTCGGGACAAGGCTAACCTGACTATGCAGTTAAAGTTACGGAGTGTGTATACTTCCACAGCATAATACACTGAAGCGCAATTGAATTAAAAACAGCTGGCGTTATGCAAATGTGGCGCTGTCGGCGGCCCTGTAAACGGAATCGCCATGACGTATGCAGCGATCCGACAATATAAGGAGTGATGCGACTGGAATTAGTAAGAGTCGGACGCAGTATGGGTAAGACGAAGGATCTAAGCGCATTTGATCGTGGGCAAATTGTCGAGGCCCGACAAATGGGTCACTCCACCTCGGAAGTCATGCAGGCACTGGGAGTTTCATGAGCCACTGTGTCACGGGTGCACCGTGAGTACATCGAATCCGGTAAAACCATCCCTGCAAGGGTTAACTGCCGTGGACAACAGCGTGTGGATGAGCGGGGTCATCGTCGGCTAGCTCGCACTATAACAGCGGATAGAAGGGCCACAGTGCAAGAAATCGCTCGGCAATTTAACGCTGGGGCACAAAAACGTGTAAGCAGCCACACCATCCAGAACCATCTCCTCACTATGGGGTACAGAAGCCATCGTCCCACGAGGGTACCGCTGCTGACCGCACATCACAGGGTGCAAAGATTAGCATGGGCACGGGAACATCGCCACTGGACCCTAGACATGTGGAAAGATGTTGCCTGGACTGATGAGTCGAGATTCACGTTGGTACATGCGGATGGCAGGATACGAGTACGGCGCAAACCACATGAAGCGATGGATCCTTCTTGCCAGCAGGGTACTCTTCAAGCTGGTGGGGGTGGCATTCTCATCTGGGGACTGTTTACGTGGACTGAAATAGGACCCCTATTACGTGTGACATCGTCCCTCACAGGTCAATGTTACCGGGATATCCTGGACGACCATTTGCTCCCGTTTGTGCGTCTTCAACATCCCAATGGGGACCTCATCCTGCAACAAGGCAATGCAGCTCCCGAATTGTATTCGAATGGTTGGATGAACACTCAACCGACGTGACCTCGCTTCCTTGGCCAGCTAGGTTACCTGACCTCAGCACATCTGGGATGCCATCGAGGGAGATGACCTCCCTCCATCAAATCTTCGTGAACTGTGGGAGCTTTTTCAAGGGTCGTGGATCCAACGCTTCCGGTGTCTTGTGGAGTCTATGCCGAGACGAATCGCCGCCGTCATCAGGGCGAAAGGTGGTGCTACACGTTACTAGACAGGTGTCTCTCATTCAGTTGCTCTTCAGTGTATAGTTCCACTTGAAAATCTCGTGTTCCAGCTAGAACTGATGCTGATGCCTAAAAAAGATATGGATGTATAGATGTTGTAAATCTCGTACGTACGCACATTAAAAAAATGAAAATCCCAGTTTCAGTCGCGTTTCTGAAGAATATAAATATTCTCCTTTCGGTGACGTCATTGTCACTTCTGTTTTGCTTCAGGAGTCTATACAATATACACGGAGGATATTTAACTACGAGCGGGAGGGAAGAATTATGTCAGCCTGAGGAAAAGTAGAGAGATAATGTCCGGGCGGCCACTAAGCTTGCTCGTATCTTCGTGGTTACTGTTTGAAAATTCTCATTCTGTTTTTAAATACTTATTCAGGAATCGTTTGTCGGGTGGTTGGCAAGGTGTAGAGTTTGAGTCGGGACATCGCGATGGAACGCCGAAAATTTCCTTTCGTCTTGCCCTAAACTACCCTTAGGGACAAGGGTCCGCGACACATGGCACTCGAATATTGCGCAGAGAAATACTGATACACAAGAGATATCTTGTCGGTCAATCGGTTTTACAACGTTTACACTGTAACCAGGTTAGCTTTGCCCCGGCTATAACTACCCGCGTTCGGCCCGGGTTCGTTTAATGCAAAGTGCTATGTTATTGGGCATCGGCGTTTTGTTTCTTCTTTTGCAGAGGATAATTGTCCGCGTTCGGCCCGCGAGTTGCTAAATTGTTATTCTAACAATTCAGCGACTGTTTCACTTCAGCTCAGGTAAAAGTATGTACAAACGAATTAAAATGAACCTTGGACATGAACTCATAGAAATTAATACTGTTACGTACCGTAATAATATTCGTAACCAAGCTTTCATAAGACTTATTACACCTAGAACACATACTACACTGGCGTGCGTGACGTATATTCTAAATTAACTTTCCTTTTTACTTTCTTTTCCTATGTAAATCTTGAGTTTCTTCTCAGTTATATACTTCACACTTAACGTATTATCTTTTCTCTCAAACGAATACTGTTGGCAACATAATTGAGGGTGAATGAACGTGACGTATGCCTGTTTAGATGAGAACGAGAGATATATACTACGAGTAAACAGTTGCTTGGAGAGCGTTGTGATGTGGAGCTGTGTGGTGTGTGGAGCGTTTAATGCAAAGTGCTATGTTATGTTACAATGTGTTGTAGAAAATCTTGAATAAAGCATCTTTTCCGTAAGTTTGGCTTCTGTTGTTTACATGTTTCGTCTGGACCTTAAGGTTTAATTTAGTAACTATTTCATCTTATGGTTATGTTTTTAAAATAACGTAGAAATAAGAAAAGACTTCTACGTTATACGTGCAAAAGCTAAGGACGAGACGGTTTTTCGAATGTAACGTCGTGCAGAAGTACTCCACATCGACTCAAATCATACCATAAGATCCCCAAGATGTAAGAATATGGGACAAGTGAGCAAACCCGTCCAAACAAGGAAACCAAAGGATACAAAGGCACTTTATTGAAAAGGTAGCTTCGAGCACAACTGGACAGAAGACAGAAACGTCCATGTGACAGGCGGATGCCAAGAAAAATCCAGTCTTTAGTAAGGGATATGATCACCCCTGACTGCGTTGCAGGATTTACAACGTCTGTCCATGCTGAGGACGAGGTTGTCAAGGAGCTGTTAAGGCATCGCAGCCCATTCCCCTTGTAGCGCCAATCGCAGGTACGGAATGGTTGTTGGCGGCTGGTGACGTGCTGCCAAGCGTCTCTCGAGAAGGTCCCACACGTGTTCGATTGGATTTAGGTCCGGGGACCTTGCGGGCCAATCCATGCGTTGAATATCTTCACTCTCCAACAACTCTGCGACAGTCACTGTATGATGAGGTGTAGCGTTGTCGTCCATGAAGAGGAACTCGGGACCCACAGCACCTCTAAACAGAAGCACGTGAGGCAGGAGAACCTCGGTACAATAGCGGACACCAGTGACTGAACCTCCTTGGAAGATGTGGAGGTCAGTACGGCTACCAAGCATGATACGGCGCCCTTTCGATGATATTGGAGGTGTGATTGCGTGTTCCCTGCTCTCTCCAGATGGGTATACGTTCAGAATCGCTCGTCAGACTAAATCGGCTCTCATCCGTAAAGAGAACTCGACCCATTGCTGATGTGTACAGTTCTTGTGTTCCTGGCATCAGAGAAACCGCCATCTCCGGTGAGCAGGCGTTAATGGCACACACCGTACTGGTCGTCGTGCAAATAAACCACCTTTGTGCAGCCTCCTGGCCATGGTAAAACGCGATAACGGACGTCCAGTTGTCTGTTGCATGTGCCTTGCGATTTCTCCCGCTGTCTCTTCTCGCCTGTAGGACAATATACCAGTCATCCGCCGCCGTGGTTGCTCGTGGACGACCACTGCTAAACTCTCGGACAGCTGTTTCTGTCGTTTGAAATGCTCTCCAAGCTCGTGAAACGATGCTGTGAGAGATCCCGAACTCCTCGGCCACACTAGTCCCACTTCGACCGTCTTCCAACTTTCCAATGACGCGACCTCGGGTAAAGTCATCCAGATGTCGTCTACTGAATTTCCTGTTGGCTATATCACACGGTGGCAGCAACTCGACGTCGTTCAAACCGATGTACACCGTGCAATAGCTTTCACCGAATTGCTAAGCGTACACCGCCCGTGTGCTTTATACCCTTCCGACACCCCCGCCCCCTACGTCATGCTGCATATATGCACATGCCTTACCGTACCGGACCCTAGTCTATCTCCTGAGTGGTCCTTCGGTCCGTTCTGCCTGCTCGTTTCGCTGTTATGCTAATTTCTCCTCTTCGTCCTTAATTTTTGCACACCAGTGTACTAAACAGAGCCTAGATTATTCTAGTCCGGAGTTTTAACTCTTTTTTCTTTTTTTTTAATTTTTGCACACCAGTGTACTAAACAGAGCCTAGATTATTCTAGTCCGGAGTTTTAACTCTTTTTTCTTTTTTTTAAATTTTTGCACACCAGTGTACTAAACAGGGCCTAGATTATTCTAGTCCGGAGTTTTAACTCTTTTTTTTTTTTTTTATTTTTAATTTTTGCACACCAGTGTACTAAACAGGGCCTAGATTATTCTAGTCCGGAGTTTTAACTCTTTTTTCTTTTTTTTTTTTTTTGATTGGAGGTTTAACGACCACCATGAGCAACTCAATGGGCTATTAGCAGTCGCCCGTCCCTAATTTAGGGTCACTGGTTCCAGGGAAGGGAAAGAACCAGTGCCGAAAGACAAACACAACATCCATGCCTCACCGGGATCCGAACCCGGACCCCGTTCGGACGAATGATCAGAGGCCATCGCTTAGACCACTGCGCCACCGGGGCGGCATTTTTTACCTCTTTGCATGGAGAATTAATATCTATTAATAACCTCAGTTTGTTTAAAAATAAATTAAAACGCTATCTACTTTATAACTGATATCCATCCATTAATGCAAGATGGGAGGTTGATTGATGTAGGGGTTATTCGACTGAGGGGGGATGTGACAGCCTTGCAAGGTGAGGATTCGGTTAGCTAGGGACAGGGGATCTATACAATGAGGACTGGGTACGGAGGAACAGCTCATGTTTTCAATTTTTTAACATTATTGTTCCCTTGATATGCTGTCAATATCATAATATTATGCTTAGATATTTAATTTTATATTGGTTTTCTTTTTTGACTTTGTCGCTGTTATATGAATGTTCTTGTCTTGACCTAAACGTAGGGAGATCAGGGCTGCCCAGGTCTCCTCGAGACGTTTTCCTTGATCTTCTCTGCTGTTATTTATATGCTTATGCTTAACTGTTCAGAATTATTAATTTTAATATGTAACAGCAAGATCAATAAATGAAATGAAAATGAAACAAGTTAGTAAAGTCATGCAATGCACTGATTATGATACGCTTTCCAACATACCAGAAATTGTTACTCAAGTTATGTGGATAATGGCTGTGGAATAAATCTCGCTCCTGTGTCCTGCCCTTTGATCCCATTTCGATGATATTTAACAGAACCGGTTCACTATACCTCAGAAATAGCATACTAAAGGTTTGTCGCAATAGAAGCAGCTTTACGCAAGTTATAAGAATAATGGCTGTGGAGTAAATCTTGCTTTTGTGCAATGACCTTCGACCCCATTTCGTTGATATTCAACAGAACTGGTTCACTGTACCTCCGAAACAACATGATAACGCTTTGTCGCAATCGAAGCATTTTTAGGTAAGTTATGATGCACAAGGGCAATGGAATGGATCCCACTCCAGTGTCCCGACCTTTAACCCCATGTCGCCCATTTTCAACAGGATTCGTATCCAGGTGATTCCTTACCACATACTAAAATTTTATCGAAATCGAACCATTTTTAAGCAAGTTATGCCGCAAAAGGGCAATGGAATAAATCCCGCTCTTATGTCCTGCCTGACCTTTGACCCCATTTTGCTCATTTTCAACAGGGCTCGTGCCCAGGTGGTTTCCTACCAAATACTAAAATTTCATCGAAATCGAACCATTTTTACGCAAGTTATGACGCATAAAGGCAATGGAATGGATCCAGCTCCTATGTCCTGACCTTTGACCCTAATTCACCCATTTTCAACAGGCTTCGTCCCCAGGTGGTTCCCTACCACATACTAAAATTTCATCGCAATAGAACCATTTTTACGCAAGTTATGACGCATAAGAGCAATGGAATAAATCCCGCTCCTATGGCGTGACCTTTGAGCCCACTTCACCCATTTTCAATAGGGTTCGTCCCCAGGTGGTCCCCTACCACATACTAAACTTTTGTCGAAATAGAACCGTTTTCACGTGAGTTATCGTGCGGAGGGACGGACGGATGAACGGACAGACAAAGCTGGAGCATATACGCTTCTTCAACCTACGGTTGGAAAGCGTAAAAAAATGAAAAGCAGAAGCTTCTCTCTCTTCAACAGGAGGCGTAAAATTAGCATGGAGACTGAGAGCTTTTTCTCTTAGCACATTTCCATCTATCGGCACATGTTCCCGATTCATATCTTCGAGATACAAGTTCAATGCCGAATCAGTCTTGACTAAAGTTTCATCTCGCACATGCCTTGTCACTTTTAATGTTACGGGAGCGCTTGGATGCAATGGTTTCGCGAATAACTTTCTCCCGAAATTTAATGGCGCTGATGCTTGACTCGTTGCGACCGTATCTGCGGGCCACATCTGCCAGAGACATACCTTTTCGCAACAAATTTAAAATGTCTACTTTTCCATTCAGTGTTAACACACGTCTCTGTTTCTTTTGCATAGCGTCAGGTGAAGCGGCTGTCTATTTCGGAGCCATGTTCTCTTTTCTGAAAGTCTTGGTAAACACGGAGAAAGGTTTGCTCTAGTAATTTACGTGAAAAAACCGAACCGTCTTTTCCGCTATCAGCGCGCTAGATTACTTCAGTGAAGCTTCCATTTCTTACGTCGTTTTTCAAGCTCCAGTTTACTTTCGTAGCTACATTTCCCGAGTGATATTAATTTTGCAGCGGGGCTGACCGCGTATAATTGAATCACCATAAAATGCGGCACCACTGTATTTTTATTTGCTGTCGTCTTTCGCAACATCTCTTATGATTTATTCTGCAATATTCAACCAAACAGAACTACACTGAAGAGCAATTGAATTAGAGACAGCTGGCGTTATGCAAATATAGCGCTGTGGGCGACCCTGTAAACGGAAACGCCTTTACGTATGCAGCGATCCGACAATATAAGGAGTGATGCGACGGGAATCAGTAAGAGTCGGACGCAGTATGGGTAAGACGAAGGACCTAAGCGCATTTGATCGTGGGCAAATTGTCGGGGCCCGACGAATGGGTGACTCCATCTCGGAAGTCGTGCAGACGCTGGGATTTTCACGAGCCACTGTGTAACGGGTACACCGCGAGTACATCGAATCCGGTAAAACAATCCTTGCAAGGGCGAACTGCCGTGGACAACAGCGTGTGTATGAGGCTGTCTCGCATTGTAACAGTGGATAGACGGGCCACAGTGCAAGAAATCACTCGGCAATTTAACGCTGGTGCACAAAAACGTGTAAGCAGCCACACCATCCAGAACCATCTCCTCACTAAGGGGTACAGAAGCCATCGTCCCACGAGGGTACCGCTGCTGACCGCATATCACAGGGTGCAAGGATTAGCATGGTCGCGTGATCATCGCCACTGGACCCTAGACATGTGGAAAAATGTTGCCTGGACTGATGAGCCGAGATTCACATTGGTACATGCGAATGGCAGGATGCCAGGACGGCGCAAACCACACGAAGCGATGGATCCTTCTTGCCAGCAGGGTACTGTTCAATCTGGTAGGGGTGACATTTTAGTCTGGGGACTGTTTACGTGGACTAAAATGGGACCCCTGGTACGCGTGACATCGGCCCTCAGAGGTCAATATTACCAGGATATCCTGGACGACTATTTGCTTCCGTTTGTGCGTCTTCAACATCCCACTGGGGACCTCATCCTGCAACAAGACAATGCAGCTTCCGAATTGTATCCGAATGGTTGAATGAACACTCCACGACGTGACCTCGCTTCCTTGGCCAGCTGGGTAACCTTACCTCAATCCCATCGAGCACATCTGGTATGCCATCGAGAGAGATGTTCGAGGCTCTGACCACCTCCATCAAATATTCGTGAACTGTGGGAGCTTGTTCAGGGGTCGTGGATCCGTATGGCTTCCCAACGCTTCCTGTGTCTTGTCGAGTCCATGCCGAGACAAATCGCCGCCGTCATCAGGGCGAAAGGTGGTGCTACACGTTACTAGATACGTATCTCTAATTCAATTGCACCTCAGTGTATACTCATGTAAAAAAGTTAAGTTGCAAATACCAACATTGTGAGAAAACGGTTAGATATATGTCACCGAAAAACGGCAGAGCAGTAACACGGACAACAAGACCTAATATTCTGCAAAATGAAGATAAAGTACTGAATGCATTTCAGATAAACCGTGTTATTCAAAGAAAAAAACCAAAACAGAAATACACATATTAATAAGCATACCAGAAGGACGTACTTTGGCCCTAATTTGGTGCGTAATCGCTTCTCATAGTTACACATGACTAACAGCATCGCCGCATGTTGTCCAAAAGAGAGTCAATAAGCTCTCAAGACAGTCTGTCGTACTGCTGTACAAGAACACTTCGTAACTCCTGTACGTTTCTTGAAACGGGTCCCAGCGCAGCCACCCATCTCTCTCAAGCGTCCCACGGGTGTTCTACGGGATTAAGATCCGGAGAACTTGCTGGCCACTCCGTGAGGGCAGCATCTTTACGTTCAAGGTATTTCAGGGCCAGTCGAGCGGTATGGATTGGGGCATTGTCCAGCATTAAAACAAATTCTGGACAGACAACAGCTGCGAACAAAAGTAGCTATGATCTTATCTTGATAGCGGGTAGCATTGATGGAACCCCTGGAAAACAGGTGCATGTCGGTTCGTCCGTTACGGATTATTCCTGCCCACACCATACAACCACCACCTCCATATGTGTCCCTCTCTCTGGTGTTTGATAAATGGTAACTCATGGAACGTTCTCTCCAGATGAAGCCGTTTGCAATGAGCAACGTGACTCATCCGTGAACAGAACGTTATACCACCCTGTCCAGTGTAGATGTTCTCCAACCACGCGTAATCGTTCTCTTTTGTAGGAAGATGTTAGCGTCACGCACACCACAGGTCTTCTGGCATGAAGGCCGCTTTCCTGAAGCCTTCTGCTCACTGTCCAGCGGGATACTGATCGTCCAGTAGCTGCTCCAGCTCTGAAGCCAGCTTACGAGATGTCATGCTCATGTAAAATAAATGCTATGTTTAGATTATAAATGTTGCTATCAGCAAGTGATGCTTATTCTTGCAGAAGTAGTCTTTAGTGAGTAAAGAAGTGACAAGTGTCCCTAGCGTATTGTGTTACGACGACTCGTTAATGCTGAATATTGGACGCATATATCCAATATTTAAAATAATCGCGTTGTTTCTGTATTTCCTTAAATTTTTGGAAACCATTGTAGTTTTATACTATAGGATGAAAGTAGGAAAAGGTGTCAAACAAAGTAAAACATTATTTATTTTATTTTGACGTAAGACTAAGTCTACTTACTTGTTCCAATGGGAGGGGGTACTAAATTGACCCAGCACCGCGACCTAAGGTCTATTGTGCATAAGACTACGTCTAACTCCGCGAGTAGTATGGGGCGACTTACGGTCTACTGCCTGTAACAAAAATAGGTCACAATTGAAATCACTATAGCGTTAAAAATACGTGCCGCACGCTAATCGTGTTAGCATATTCGTAAACAGCATGGGGTCCAATTCGGACAGTGCGCAATACATCGTGCGCACGACGCTCCCTATGCTTGGGGGAAATGACGTAATAATTCTGGGGATGCCGCCGCGTTTGACTCACAAGGGAACCTATCGGACCTGCCGACGACAATCGTCACGGAACTTTCTGTGGTGGACAAGCATGGCACCAAAGTAACATGTGTGAAGTATGGCATTTCGCAATCTCCCTCAATACCTAAAACATGGCTTATAAAAATGGGACGCCCGCATGTAATGTGTGCAGCCATAAAGTGTCAAAAAACATGTAAATGTGATGTGATTGGGTGATACTACCCATGCCTGGAAGGTGTCCTGCGTTTTGCACGTCAGTGACTGTTAAAAGTGAGTAATGTGAGACAGCGCACGGGTCTGTTCGTACGCATACAAATATTGTGTTGTGTGTTTTAAGAACATGGCTTGTAACCCTCATGCTGTAGTACAGATACTGGTGAACGAGGTGACGCAGAAATACCAAGCTGACGACAAGGCTCCAAAGTACATCGACAGGCGAATTGCAAGGCAGTTGTATAGCCTTTTGGAGCAACATGTCATTGGAGGCGCTGATATGTTTGAAGGACAGACATTGTGGCGTGATAGTTATGAAAAGTCGGACAGGTTATCTGAATATAGTGATACACCAGGTACTCCAGCACACAACGTGCCAAGCAGTTTGAGTTCCTATGAACCATCACCCCGAAACGGAAAAGCATTCACGAACTGTTTTCCGGACAAAGCATGCAGAGTGTCTATGACAATGTGAAGGTCGCAGATAAAACCGTTGTAACACTGCCTTCTCTCAACACATTACCATGACGTGGAGCGAAATATGTATACACAGTGCGTCAAATAAATTTTAAGACTGGCGCTAGATTTCGGCCTACGGTGGCGCCACCAGTCTAATCGCGAATGCGTTATAAACCGTGACCATCTGCTTGCTTTCTGCCAAAAGTACTGCGCAGTTGTTAAAGTAACTCAAACGAAACGGCCGTTTATTAGAGAAGTTAAATTTTTTTCATGTTGAATTATTAAGATGGAACAAAGGGCTGTTATTAAATTTAACGCAAAACTTGGTAAAAGTGCCTCGGAAACGTACCAAATGATGAAACAAGTTTACGGTGAGTTTTGTTTAAGTAGATCCAATGTTTCCCTGTGGCACAAACGTTTTTTGGACGGAAGAGAGACGCTAGAAGATGATAAGCCTACCGGAAGACCAAGTTCATATAGGACACCTGAGATTATTGAAAAAGTGCGTGATTTCGTGGCAAACAATCGATGTACGTCACTAAGAATGATGGAAGAGTCTTTAAACATCAACAAAGAAACGATTCGAACCATCCTGCATGAAGATTTGGGCAAAACAAAAGTCTGTGCTAAATTTGTTCCACACACGTTAACCAATGAACAAAAATCAAGGAGAAGTGCCCATTGCAGAGACATCATTTCAGCCGCTGAAAATGATCCAAACTTCTTAAAATCGATTGTTACATGTGATGAAAAATGGTGTTTTCAATATGATCCTAAAACAAAGCGACAAAGTGCGGAATGGAAGTCAAAAAACTCACCACAAGCCAAAAAAAAACAAGAAAAGTTCCATCAAAAATCAAAACAATGCTCATTACATTCTTCGATAGCAAGGGTATTATCCACAAAGAATTTGCTCCAAGTGGACAAACAATTACTGGTGAGTTTTATTTAAATGTTTTGAGGCGTTTGATGGGCAGAATTCGTCGCATTCGTCCAGAATATCGGGATGAAAACAGTTGGTGTTTGTTGCACGATAATGCACCCAGTCACACCTCACTTCTTGTTCGTAGATTTTTGGTGAAAAATAACGTCTGTGTGTTGAATCATCCACCGTATTCTCCTGATTTAGCACCCTGCGACTTTTCTTTATTCCCAGAACTTAAAATGACGTTAAAAGGGTGTTATTTTGATGATATTTCGACCACACAAACAGCTTCGACGCGTGGTTTGGAGGCAATTCCGCAAAGTGAACTGGAACAGGCATTATAATTATTATTAAATCGCTGTAACAAGTGTATTGAAGCCAGAGGGACTTATTTTGAATAACAAACCAAAACAAATTATAATTTCTTGTTTCTATTTCATTTTACAGACCCAGTCTTAAAAATTCTTTGACTCACTGTGTATGGCATTTGCAACTTAATGGTGTTGTACGTGATCTCTCTCGACATTTAGGTGCCATATATCTAACAGGTAAATGCTGTTTGACACTTTATGGCTGCATACATTACAGACAGGCGTCCCACTTTTATAAGCCATGTTCTAGGGGTTGCGGGCGATTGCGAAATGCCGTACTTCACACCTGGTATTTTGGTGTCATGCTTGTCCACCACAGAAAGTTCCGTGACGATTGTCTTCGATAGTTTCCCTTGTCAAATGAAATGAGAAAACTCACCGTCTATGTACGATATTTAATTAAAATACGAAAGATATTTACAGTTAAAATACCCCACTAGTACTTTCGGGGCAACATTTATCCCATCATCAGTTGGAACAGAGGCAATGTAGTACTCCTTTATATATTAGTGCAACAATGCATTATGGGTATAAGTCAAACGTCGCATGGGGCGTGACCGTTGCCATTATAACAGTGTGAAGAGTATAATTTCACAAGTTATTAGTTTAGCATATGAAAACAAGGATGCGTTATAAATACAAAGTTATGATCATTTTATGTATTCTTGGAATTTGTAAATATATATTACTATAATTTAAAGTTCAGGTTTGCAATACGTTCTTTCCAAATTCTTGATATGTCCACAGGAAAGTAGTCACTGCAGCATCTATCCCTTAAAGCTTCGATGTACATACTTTCAACAAAATGCAGCGAATGTATATATGCTGGAGTGTCCAGTAGCCTAATGTTTTCCCAGTCTGGTTGTAGAATGCCGTTTACCACATTCCTTGATAAAGCTGTGTTATTGCTGTTGGTTCGGATATCGTATTTGTGTTCCTGGACACGGACACCCAAACTTCTTCTTGTCGAGCCCACGTAGTGGTTAACATGTTCTCCTGTTGAGGGGTCCAGCAGTGGAAAGTTATACACACCCCATTTGTTTATAATATCTGTGTTTGCTCGATCCTTTTTAACTGATGATAGGAGGTTCTTCGAGCCCCCTTGTACGGTTGCCGAAATTCCCTTGTCAGTCAATTTCCGCAACCATGAGCGCAACACGACTGTGCCTGCTATCGTTTTAAAGCTCTAGACGAGATCTATTCGAATATACGAAGAACATCTCGCAGTGGATTGAACTGAATATTTAAATATTTGTTTTCTTGCGAACACTTTTGATAATATCGCGGTTTATGTGGACAACCGTGAGTGCAAAACGACTGGGCGTGGTATCGTTTTAAAGCTCTCGACGAGATCCAATCAAATATATAAAAAAAACATATCGCGGTCGTTTAAACTAAAATTTGTAAAAAGTGTTTTCGTGTGAACGGGTTAAACAAGATTCTTTAACACACAAGATTGTTCCCGTTAAGACCCCTGTAAAGCTTCCCCTTCGTGGGAGTGCGGAGGAGGTGGTCTGATGACGTCAGCTGTCTTACGAACTAACTACTTTAGTGCACCGTAGGTCAAAGCAGTCGCAAATGTCATTTGACTCTTGTTCAAAGAGCTGTGCCGCCCCTGTGGCGCAGTGGTCTAAACGATGGCTTCTGATCATTCGTCCGAAAGAGGTCCGGGTTCGAATCCCGGTGAGGCATTGATGTTGTGTTTGTCTTAAGGCACTAGCTCTCTCCCTTCCCTGGAACCAGTGACCCTAAATTAGGGACGGGTGACTGCTTACAGTCCATTGAGTTGCTCACGATGGTCGTTAAACCTCCAATAATAAAAAAAAAAAGAGTTGTTTTTGTTGCTGTGCAGGAAAACTCATTCGGTATTCTCGTATGAGCAAACCTAGTAGTCTACCTTGGGGTTAACATCATCCGCAGAATTCGCAGAATGAACAACAAGCAAATGTGGAGAAAATCAAAACGACAGGCAAGAGCAAGTGATGAGGAATGTAAGAAGCCCAAGAAGACAGAGCACCACGTTGGGTAATTCGTGTACCGATCTGCTTTGTGCTCGCAATGTATCCAGCATTATTTGTAAAAATTATGTAAGCTACTTTTCATATCATAGACATGTGTTGGCTATAAAAAAATTAAATAAACGCGCTTTGAAACCAAACTAAGCTAACTCATTTCAACTCTCCGATCTGCAAGTCGTAGTCGCCGCCCCGGTGGCGCAGTGGTCTAAGCGATGGCCTCTGATCATTCGTCCGAAAGAGGTCCGGGTTGGAATCCCGGTGAGGCATTGATGTTGTGTTTGTCTTACGGCACTAGCTCTCTCCCTTCCCTGGAACCAGTGACCCTAAATTAGGGACGGGTGACTGCTTATAGTCCATTGAGTTGCTCACGATGGTCGTTAAACCTCCAATAATAAAAAAAAAAGAGTTGTTTTTGTAGCTGTGCAGGAAAACTCATTCGGTATTCTCGTATGAGCAAACCTAATAGTCTACCTTGGGGTTAACATCATCCGCAGAATTCGCAGAAGGAACAACAAGCAAATGTGGAGAAAATCAAAACGACAGGCAAGAGCAAGTGATGAGGAATGTAAGAAGCCCAAGAAGACAGAGCACCACGTTGGGTAATTCGTGTACCGATCTGCTTTGTGCTCGCAATGTATCCAGCATTATTTGTAAAAATTATGTAAGCTACTTTTCATATCATAGACATGTGTTGGCTATAAAAAAATTAAATAAACGCGCTTTGAAACCAAACTAAGCTAACTCATTTCAACTCTCCGATCTGCAAGTCGTAGTCGCCGCCCCGGTGGCGCAGTGGTCTAAGCGATGGCCTCTGATCATTCGTCCGAAAGACGTCCGGGTTGGAATCCCGGTGAGGCATTGATGTTGTGTTTGTCTTACGGCACTAGCTCTCTCCCTTCCCTGGAACCAGTGACCCTAAATTAGGGACGGGTGACTGCTTATAGTCCATTGAGTTGCTCACGATGGTCGTTAAACCTCCAATAATAAAAAAAAAAAGAGTTGTTTTTGTAGCTGTGCAGGAAAACTCATTCGGTATTCTCGTATGAGCAAACCTAGTAGTCTACCTTGGGGTTAACATCATCCGCAGAATTCGCAGAAGGAACAACAAGCAAATGTGGAGAAAATCAAAACGACAGGCAAGAGCAAGTGATGGGGAATGTAAGAAGCCCAAGAAGACAGAGCACCACGTTGGGTAATTCGTGTACCGATCTGCTTTGTGCTCGCAATGTATCCAGCATTATTTGTAAAAATTATGTAAGCTACTTTTCATATCATAGACATGTGTTGGCTATAAAAAAATTAAATAAACGCGCTTTGAAACCAAACTAAGCTAACTCATTTCAACTCTCCGATCTGCAAGTCGTAGTCGCCGCCCCGGTGGCGCAGTGGTCTAAGCGATGGCCTCTGATCATTCGTCCGAAAGAGGTCCGGGTTGGAATCCCGGTGAGGCATTGATGTTGTGTTTGTCTTACGGCACTAGCTCTCTCCCTTCCCTGGAACCAGTGACCCTAAATTAGGGACGGGTGACTGCTTATAGTCCATTGAGTTGCTCACGATGGTCGTTAAACCTCCAATAATAAAAAAAAAGAGTTGTTTTTGTAGCTGTGCAGGAAAACTCATTCGGTATTCTCGTATGAGCAAACCTAGTAGTCTACCTTGGGGTTAACATCATCCGCAGAATTCGCAGAAGGAACAACAAGCAAATGTGGAGAAAATCAAAACGACAGGCAAGAGCAAGTGATGAGGAATGTAAGAAGCCCAAGAAGACAGAGCACCACGTTGGGTAATTCGTGTACCGATCTGCTTTGTGCTCGCAATGTATCCAGCATTATTTGTAAAAATTATGTAAGCTACTTTTCATATCATAGACATGTGTTGGCTATAAAAAAATTAAATAAACGCTCTGAAACCAAACTAAGCTAACTCATTTCAACTCTCCGATCTGCAAGTCGTAGTCCTATGTTCCAAACTGACGGCTCAATAAGAATTTACCCACCCGTATTTTTTTTTTATAATGGCGGCTGTTACTGCTTTGCTCTACAAACTGAATGTTGGCAATCTTTCCCAGGAGTCTGCTTGAAAACTTTTGAAAAACGTCAGCTCGAGCTTGAGAAAGGAAACTTAAATCCCCGCAGAGTCAGTAATTCTTAATTCAACAACAACCCCGCGTCTTTTATCTGGAGCTGGGTGATCGCAAAGCATTCTGAGTTCACTGCATTACTTGAGAGATAAAAAGTATAAAGAAAAAGATGTCCTTTAAAGTGTATTTCGAATTTAACGGAAATCAAATAAAGTGTGATCGAAAGAAGGCGCCGGGTAATAATCCTCAGACAGAAAATAAAACCTCAGCGATGTTTTTTTTCGTTGACGGAGCATTGAGCCAATCATGGAAGCTGCAAGAAAGAGGGTAAATACATTTCATTGAGTAGGATGGTGTCCGATTTGACACCAGGGCAGACATCGGTACGCGCTTTGTAAAAACAAATGGTGCCACTTGTCACGAGCAATGGGGGGAACAGACCTCCGTAAGATCTTAAGAAGAATTGAGTGAACCTCATTAAGAAGGAACAGACGCAGCCGATAGGATATGCGAGCAATTGTTGGGAATAATTCTCTTGATCTCTTCACTGAGTTCCTCAACGCCATGAATCGAAGAGGGAACATAAAATGGTCGAAGCCCTTAAGACATAATTCTATTAGTCTGGACAGATAATACTCCTAAGCTGAGTTTGCCATTCAATAACATTTCCTACTCATCTATCTCTCTCTATGTTCTGTTTTCCTAGCTAGAATTACTCATTGCCTTTAGAGAAACGCTGTTAATCCTCAAACCTTAAGGATAAAAAGTGAGATATTTGCTTTGCTTTATAGGAAAAATATTAATGCCTGGATCCTTGAGGAGCATTTTTTAAAGTGCGTCTCAAAAAATAAAGGAAATGACACTTTTGGTGGAAGAATAAGTAAGAAAAAACAGCGAACTATTATTTTTTAATAATATCTGAAGCCACCGATAAGGAAATGATTTCACTCAGTGTGCTTTAACACGCTAAAAAAACACGTAAAATAATGTGCTTCAGCGTTACACATAGAGCAAGAATATAATAAGCTTTTATTTTCATGAAAACGGAATTTAAATTGTCAAAGTAACTTATTCAGCATATCCAGTGGGATATATAAAAATCAATGAATTTATAGTTCCTTACCATACAGTGATGTTGTGACGTACCTGCCAGCAGGACGCACACGACATAAAGGCAGATAGGAGTCAGAATGAAAGTCTGCGTAGCTCAGTTGGTAGAGCGACTTGTTCCGGAATAAGCGGTCTCGGGTTCGAATCCCGGCGTAGACCAAAAATGACGGAGAAATTTACTTCGTTATAATGGCGCCCGAACTATCCGGATGACCCGACCGTTCAAAATCTCGCATTGGTGTGATGTCATTTCCACACCGCGAGACAGGAAAAATCAGAGAATCCCTTCTCCAGCGCTTCGAAAAATAAATGTGTGTGACGTTGCATTCCACACACCGGATTGACTGG
Source organism: Macrothele yani (assembly GCA_039090855.1). NCBI lineage: Eukaryota > Metazoa > Arthropoda > Arachnida > Araneae > Macrothelidae > Macrothele > Macrothele yani. The sequence goes on along the minus strand of CM077018.1, from coordinate 59,518,706 downwards.
GAGTCCTCAAGTGCACGTTCTACAGTGGATGGCTGCCTGCAACGATTCATGGTCACGGCTGACCCGTGGGCCATGCCCCCGGTCCTCTTTGGGGGGGGGAGGTGTGACGTACCTGCCAGCAGGACGCACACGACATAAAGGCAGATAGCAGTCAGAACGAACGCCCGCGTAGCTCAATTGGTAGAATGACTTATTCCGGAATGAGGGGACTCAGGTTCGAGCCCCGGCGTGGACAAAAATGACGGAGAAATGTACTCCGTTATAATTACCAAAGGATAATGCGCCATTCCACACCGCCAGAATCGTCAAGGAGTGGTTCGAGGAACATGCTGGAGACTTTCTGTTAATGCCCTGGCCTCCAAATTCACCTGACATGGACCCAATCGAACATTCGACTTGAAAAATCGGGTTCGTGCTAAATCATCACAACCCCGAAATGTACGGGAACTGGAGGACCTGCTGTTGACATTATGGTAACAAACACCCCAAGATATCTATCGCCACCTCATGGAATCGATGCGTTGCCGAATAGCCATTGTTTTGCAAGCTAAAGGAGGTTCTGTAGCTTATTAGGTAGGTGGTCATAATGTAATGGCTCATAGGTGTATAAGGAATTTTTTACAGTGTGACAGAAACGAAGACATGGACGAAACACAAATTTAAATTTATGCTCCCTGGTGAGAATAAATTTCATCAGAAATGGTCGAAAATGAATGAAAGATGGCTGTCTTAATTAGAGTCATTGAGCGTAACGAGAAGTTCAACAAGTTAGTAAAATCATGCAATGCAATGATTATGATACGCTTTCCAACATACCAGGAATCATTACTCAAGTTATGAAGATAATGGCTGTGGAATAAATCTCGCTCCTGTGCTCTGACCCCATTTCGATGATATTAAACAGAATTGGTTCAGTACACCTCCGGAATGACATATTATAATTTGGCCGCAATCGAAGCATTTTTAGAAATGATCCCGCTCCTATGTCTTGACCTTTGACCCCATTTCTTCCATTTTCAATAAGCTTCGTTCCCAGGTTGTCCCCTACCACATACTAAAATTTCATCGAAATCGAACCATTTTTACGCGAGTTATCGTGCGGACAGACAGACGGACAAAGTTGGAGCATATACACTACTTCTTCATCCTACGGTTAGATAGCGTAAAAAAAGTCGATTTAGTATTTTTTATGATTGGAGGTTTAACGACCACCGTAAGCAACTCAATAGGCTATAAGCAGTCGCCCGTCCCTAATTTAGGGTCACTGGTTCCAGGGAAGGGAGAGAGCCAGTGCCGTAAGACAAATACAACATCCATGCCTGACCGGGATTCGAACCCAGACCCCTTACGGACGAATGATCAGAGGCCAGAGCCTTAGACCACTGGGCCACCGGGGCGGCGATTTAGTATTGCAAAAGAGCAGAAAAAACTTACAAACTTGGTTCCAAGAATCCAAAGAAAGGTTTAGTAAAGGATTCATGATTATTGCTGGTTCGTCGTATAATGGGAAATTAAAGTTCAGAAAAGTTGAAAAGAATGTCAAAATCAATTCTATTATACATAGTCCCAACAGCATGTTTTTAGCTCCGGTATTTAAAGAGGAAATTCCTTTCCTTCATCCACAAAGCCTTCACAGAGTAGAAATCCATCAAGATAAGGGCACCATGCATACATCCAAATTCACCTCTCTATTTCTTAAAAAGTGAAAACAGGGTATCAAGTCGATATTCCTTCAAAGTTCCCTGATGTGTCACAAACGGACTATTGTGCCTTCGGACTGCTAAATAGAGGGCTTTCTAAAAGCAGATCTAAAACAAAGATTGTACTACGGAAAGCATTCGAAGAGGAGTGGAATAAAATACAATTAACAATTTTAATAAATGTCCTGTTATCTTGGAAATCTATGTGTAGGTTCATTCCAGACAAAGGGCTATCAGATAGAACATTTAAGAAAGAAATAATTTTAAACATAAATTTTGTTGCTCGAAAATCGTTCTAAAAGTGTACGAACATCCTCCATACAGGCAGGAATTTCGTGATTAGAAATCCTGAAGTATATCTTTGAAAGCTGTAGAACCACATATGCTAGCGGTGCAGCAAAACAAATATTACACATAGTTGAAATTTTGTATTATGAGGATGAAGATGTAGATTCCCTCAACAAATTGCGGTTACTTTATTTTTGTGTCCCTATATAAATTTGCGGCTCAATTTCTTACATTAAGCATGCGATTAAAGCGTAGTTTTCTTGATCTGTGTTTCATCGAAATGTCTTCGTCGACATGTTAACAATGGGGAACATCAAAAACAAGTCTTATTTCAAATCGCCGTTAGACGGCAGAACTTCTTTGAGAAAGGCCATCAGGCAGGGCTTTGAGAAAGATATTTTCATCATCTATTATCCTTAAAAGGCAATTACATCTTACCATTGCGCTAATGTTTTCTTTGCGCAGAGGCAGCAGCAGACAAAAAGAATCGGGCAAATGTTTAAATATCAAATCGGAGTTTCGTAAGGAGGAAATAATACTTAGCTATCCACTGAAACAAACTATATTTAACCGGGAAAGTTTTGAAATATTTAAATTAATTTTTGAGCGGTGCACTCAAATTTTCCCTTTTTTTTTCTTTGGAATTTAATTCAAGCTGTTCCTCATGTTTTCTCTTTCCTTCTGCAGTTTCAACAGTTTTGGTTAACAATAGGTTTAACGATGGACACCGACCATATTTGTTTAATAAGATTTCTCAATTACTTTTTCCTCTTCTTGCAGAATTTTGAATGCTCATGACGTATTCAAAGATTTATAGATTTCAGCCTTTACCGGCTCATTATAAATATTTAAAAAGTTAGCTTTGCCAGTTCGGAAATACATAAAAATATCTAATTGTCTCGTGGTACAGGACCATTGAGTAAAAGTGCAAATTATTTATGATCCAGTTCAAAATCCTTTTGAGTTTTGCATTCAAATTTTCAGAATACTTTCAGGTGGGCGTCTGGTAATTTTTCGCACCATACTTCCAGTAGAAAAAAATTCGACCCTATTTCTTCGGCGAAGAAATATTTCCTGTACATCAAAATGGGCCCACTGATAAAAAAAACATCCTTATTTAGATTGAACAGTCTGTGATTTTTTCAAAAAACCTTCTTGAGCTATATAAAAATCAATAACTTTACTTCGATGTAGTTATGACACTTGCTTACAGATGGCGCCACTCTTCCTTACCACTACATCAAGCAAAGTCATTAATCTATACATAGTGTAAAATAAAGTCCCCGGTAGACGTCAGTCTGTTTGTTCGGGCTAATCTCGAGAATCACTGGACGGATTTTGATGCGGTTTTCATTATCCCATAGAGCATTTGTCGAGGAAGGTTTAGGTGTATGAAACATTAATCTATGACAAAAGGGAGCCTAGCAGTACCGATTTTAGTGACAAGTCAAAGAAAAACCGCCATTTGCATTGTTTCGTAGTTTCCACTGCCTATGAGGATGCAGCAGACACGTGACTTTCTTCATGGCAACGAGCATTAGTAACGTAAGTGAAGGACAACCAGTCCCCGTTGAAATGATGGTGTCTTACTTTGAAAGTTTAACTTTCGAGTACAAAATGCGGTATTCGGAAAAAATATAATGAGATTGAAGGAAAAGATCCCTATGTGCTGAATGTAAGTATCTTCGAAGGTGACGCGAAAAGTTTTCCAGAAGTACAAATAGTAAATATTTTCCTTTACTTTGTCTTTGGTCGAAGGGCCATTATCATACAGCAGTTAGAGGCATTAGAATCATATAACATTCTCGAAGCATATAACAATTTCTCATCGGGCCTAATTCTTTTACATGGTAATTTAGTAATATCACCTAATTAGTGAGAAATTACTAACTCTTCAAAAAAAAGTGTTTTGCTATGCTCTGGGAAGCGATTTTCAAGACTTAGAAAAATTGAGAGAAAAATCTGGTAATCTATATACAGTATATGAAAGTGAAAGTTTGTATATTTGTTTGTTTGTTTGTTTGTTTGTATGTTTGTTAATTTGTCCGCTATACAAATCTACAGTTCTCAACTTAGAACTACCAAACTTGGTGTACTGTCATGGTACTCTAACTTAGACCGTAGATGGGTTTTGGAAGGGATCGGAGCCCGGGGTGGGGGGAGGTGTGTCAAGGGGCCCCCATACAAAATATTCGTTATTTTAGTTAAAATTTCATTTCTACAGTTTTAAATTTAGGACCACCAAATTTGGTATAGATTCTCATGGTACTCTGACTTGGACCATACACGGTTTTGAGAAGGGGTCGGAGCCCGGGGTCAAAGGGCCCCCATACAATATTTCCGTAAAAATTTCTACAGTTTTCAATTTACAACCACCAAATTTGGTATATTATCTCATGATAATCTGACTTAGACCTTAGACAGTTTTTGGAAGGGGACCGAGCGGGGAAGGGCCCATATACAAAATTTTCATAAAAAAAGTTCTAGTTTTCAATTTAGAACAAGCAAAGTTGGTATATTTATCTCATAGTATTCTAACTTAGACCGTACATGGTTTTTGGAAGGTGTCAAAGTGTGCTCATACAACATTTTCGTAAAACGTTCTACAGCTTTCAATTTACAACCACCAAATTTGGTATATTATCTCATAATACTCTGACTTAGACCGTAGACAGTTTTTGGAGGGGGTCGCAGCCGGGGGATCAAGGCCCCCCTACAAAATTTCCGAAAAAAGGTTCTACAGTTTTTAATTTAGAACCACCAAATTTGGTATTAACAAGAAAATTACAGGAATATATATTTCATTCATAAAATTTCACCCGCTGAATTTAGTGATTCCACGAATATTTACCCGCGAAATACCGGGTACCCCTGCTAGTTTTTAATATAGTTCAGGAAAGCTTTTTACACAAAGACATGTAAGATACATAGACTGGAAGTTCTTGTGTAAATGAGTGGCAGCAGTTGGCGATATTTTGATCGCACAGCTTGTACGGCAAAACGACATGTTTCCTATGTAAACAACGTTAATTAAGTTCTTTTACCTACGAAAAAGAAGGAATTTTACGTTGTTATAATATTGAGTAATGTTTTTTCAATGGGAGATAAATTGGACGTTGCAACTTACGATTAAAAAAAAACATTTTCGCAATTTTGGGGGATATGAAATAACTGAAGGAAAACATCGCTTGTCCTACGTGTAAAATATATTTCCTCTTCTATTTCTCGCAAACTGCGTGATCTAGTTGCATGAAATTCGTATATTACAATCTAAGTAATGTCAAAAATCATTTTAATGTGGCCATTTGCTTATTCTTAAGAGAAGTTGTAGAGAACAAAACTTTTAATTGGAGTTTTTTTCCCGCAGTATTATGAGTTCGTAATAGCCACTCAACGAAAGAAAAATGAATAAAATTAAATATGATAGAAAGAAATGCCCTCTTCACCTATTTTTAGAGTTTAGAGAATTTCAAATCTCGGGGATTTAAAAGTCTCGGAAGAGAGAATTGTTTAAATTGAAAAATTTGTAGTTCATTAAAAAGTTTTGTTTAATTGAAAATTTGTTTAGCTCATTAAATCGGGCTATATTATTTTATAAAATACTTTACAATATATCATCATCATCATCATTGTCAACCATTATCAATCCACTGCTGGACGAAGGTCTCCCCAAGTTTCCTCCACAACGGTCTGTCTTGTGCCAGTCTCCTCCATGTCACCCCTGCATACTTTCGAATTTCATCCACCCATCTCCCATGTGGTCTTCTTCTGGGTCTTTTCCTGTCCCTGGGAATCCAATCTAAAATTTCGGCTGTCCATCGATGATCTGTCCTTCTGGCAGTATGTCCAGCCCATTGCCATTTCAGGGATTTAACTCTGATCATGATGTCTTCCACTCTTGTCATTTTTCGGATCCACGAGTTCCTCTTCTTATCTCTCCTGGTTACACCAAGTATGCACCTCTCCATGCTTCTTTGAGTTGTCTGCAGCCTTTGTATGTCTCTTTTAGTTAAGGTCCACGTCTCTGCACCATACGTGAGCACTGGAAGGATGCATTGATCAAACACTTTTCTTTTAAGACATAATGGCATATTGCTCTTGAAAATTATGCTGTTTCTTCCAAAAGCTCTCCAGGCAAGTTTTGTACGCCGATTAATTTCTTCATCAATGTGACCCTCACTTGATATCTGCTGTCCAAGATAAACGCACGTATCTGTTATCTCCAGCTTTTCTCCATCAATCGACAAATCTTTATTTCTTGTAAAAGCATTGAACATCACTTTTGTCTTCTGAAAGTTCATTTTTAATCCCACTTCTTTACTCTTGTCAGCAAGTTCCTGGATCATACTCTGCAGCTCTGATGGGCTAGTTGCAAAAATTCTTACGTCATCAGCAAAACGAAGGTGGGTTAGATAATCTCCATTAATCTTTATCCCCTTGTTTTCCCAGCTCAGTGACTGAAAAACACCCTCCAATGTGGCATTAAAGAGCTTCGGAGATATGGTGTCACCTTGTCTCACTCCCTTTCCAATTTTTATGTGTGTTGTATTTTCAAACAGCCTAATCTTTGCACTTGCATTTTCATAGATGTTATTAATAATATTAATGTATGCATCTTCAATACCGCAGGTTTTCAGAGCCATTGTAACTGCTGATGGTTTCACCGAATCAAAGGCTTTTTCATAATCGATAAAAGCCATGCACAATGGAAGTTCATATTCCCTCGCTCTTTCAATTAGTTCTCTCAGCACATGGATATGATCTATTGTGCTGTAGCCACTCCTGAATCCAGCTTGTTCTCTCGGTTGAGCCATGTCCAGTGTTACCTTCAAGCGGTGTGAAAGAACTTTAGTGAAGATTTTATAAACTACTGATAGGAGGCTGATAGGTCTGTAGTTTCCGTGATCCTCAATGTCACCTTTCTTATGTAGCAGGATCATTGTAGCGGTGTTCCAATCCTCAGGAATCTTTCCTTCATTAAGGCATAGAGTGAAAATTTGGGCGAGTACTGTTTCGATTTCTCCACTTGCTTCTTGTATGATGTCTACAGTAATTCCATCTTCTCCTGGAGCTTTTCCCCGCTTCATGTTCTTGATTGCATGTGCAACTTCTGCTGGAAAGACTGGAGGAACTCTGGTACTGGTATCTTTCATGATGTCTGGAGTGCATGTATCATCCCTTTCATATAATTTGGAGTAGAAATCTTTCACTCTTGTCAAAATTTCGCCTCTATTTCTTGTTACAGAACCATCTTCTTTTCTCAGTGCCATAATCTGTTTTCTTCCCTTACTGAGATGTCCCTTTGCTATCTTTAGGCTTTGGTTGTTTTCAATTGCTTTCCTCACTAGTTCACAGTTGAATTTTCTTACGTCTTCAGTAATACTTTTTCGTACTGTCTTGCATAGCTCTATATATTCCACTTTGGAAGTCACATCTTCTTTAGTTGTCCTAATCTCTCTTCTTTTTTGCATCAACATTTTCGTTTTTCCTGATAATTTATTTACATGCAACTTGTTCTTAGACCCAGCTAATTTTGTTGCTGTTTCCATAAGAGCTTTGGTTACTTTTCTGTTAACTTCAGAGAAGTCCACTTCTTCCGATGTTAGGCCTTCTAAAGCAGAGAACCTGTTCTTCAGTTCCAACTTGAAGGTATTATGGTGTTTTTTAAGGTTGGTTATGTCAATACATTTTGTTTGTCTTATGAGCTTGCCACGTTCAAGTTTAGTGTTGAGGTGCATCTTACATCTCACCAATCTATGGTCACTACCTGTGTTGAACTTGTTTAGCACACTGCAGTCTTCTATGACGAATTTTTTGTTACACATAATAAAATCCATTTTTTTACAATATATACATGCTATTATAAAAACAAGAAATAATAAAATTTTACTGGTTATATATATGTTACCGCTAAAGCTCGAAAGCCGTTATTGTGCACATTACCTAGCTAATCTGCAGATTAACTGATTTGCTCCGTTAACGTGCAGAATCAAGAGTTTTCCGCATTTTACCTAGGTAATATGCACATTAACGGCTTCCGTATCGTTAAAGTTCAAAAGTTTGTTTCTCTCATTTCCTTTCCCTACACCTTCCCCCTCTCTCTCCACTTTTAGTTTGGTTTCGCCTGTTTCTATCATTTCCATTCCCTACACCTTCCCACTCTCCCTCCACTTTTAGTTTGGTTTCGCCTGTTTCTCTCATTTTCTTTCCCTACACCTTCCCCCTCTCCTTCCACTTTTAGTTTCGTTTCGCCAGCGTTTAGTCGTCGCCGGTTGTTTTTATTTCTCATAATTGGCGTCGGCTGCCAGTGCGTAGCATAGCTAATTCTGTTTTCAAATTCGTGATGAAGCCAAGAAAGGTTTAGAAAAGCAAGCAAAGAAAATGTTAGCAGTTTCTAATGCAAAGCACCCAAATGTCGATGAAGGTGTCACTGTGAGAATTAAAGTACCCGAAGTAGACAGAGCAAAAGCTGATGCCCACTCGATTTTAGCGTGGTTCTTAGTAAAACAGAGGACGGCTTTTATATACTTGGTACTAAAACGGGTATTTTAAAACAATTGTATGCAAAATCTGAATTCAGTGTTTGCAAAGAGAGATTTTTAACGAAAGAAGATGTCCCTGCTGTAGAAATATCTTTACGTCAAACAGCAATAAAACAATCCCTTGGTACTGGGCAGGGTTTCAGAAAATGTGACTGCAAATCTAAATGTAACACAAATAGGTGTGCTTGTCGGAAAAACCAATTGCTATGTAATTCAAAGTGTCACCAATCTTTAGATTGCACTAATAAGTAAGCATAATTTTATCATATGTTTTGCAAATTCATTTCCTTAATTATAATAATATTTTAAACCATTTGATTCTTTCTATTATAGTTTTTTAATTGTTTGATGATTGATTCTATCAAATAATTTGTTGATTGTTTGATTGTATTAACTTGATTCTTTATATATCGAAAAATAAATAAATAACATTATGTTAATTTAAGCGTACAGAAACGTTGCTGTTGTTCCAGCAAAGATCTTATTTTCACTTTAACGAGTGCCTAGTAGGTAATGTGCAGATTATCTAGGTAATTTGCAGATTACCTAGGTAATTTGAGCAATGAAACAATTTTCGGCACTTTAACGGGTCACCCTAGTTAATCTGCACATTACCTAGATAATCTGTAGAATAACTGATTTCTGCACTTTAGCGGTAACATATATACTAAAGTGACAGAAAAACTGGTACACCAGTTTAATACTTGGTAGGTCCCCAACGGGAGCGTAGCACTGCAGAAATACGACGGGGCATGGACTCCACTAGCTTCTGGAATTATGCTGTAGTCAATGCACACCATACTTCCTGCAGAGCGTTCCACAATTCGGGTGTATTCCGAGGTCTCGGATTCCTGTGTTCGATAGCGCTTTGCATGGCATCCCAAATGTGTTCTATCACGTTCAGGTCTGGGAACATGGGTGGGAATGGCAGCACCCCAAACTCAGATGAATGCTCTTCTAACCCTAATGTGGCGTCCCGATACTTGTGTGGAGGTGCATTGTCCTGTTGGAACAGGCCCAACCCATCAGCATGAATTCAGGACATGAACGGGTGTACCTCGTCAGAAAGGATGCGCACATAGCGTTGGCCGGTCACAGACGTTTGTAGACGTACAAGGGGTCCCATAGAAGTCCATCTAAACACACCCCATACCATTACGAACCCCCCCACCAGCCGGTATAGTTCCCTGTTGACAGGCGGGAACGATGGCTGCATGGGGTTTGTGCCACACACGAATCCTTCCATCTGTCCGATACAGTTGGAAACGCGACTCGTCAGACCAGGCTACTTGTTTCCAGTCATCAAGTGTCCAGTGGCGGTGTTATCGTGCCTAAGCGAGGCGCATAGCTCTGTGTCGTGCACCCATCAAGGGGACTGGGGTTGGGCGTCGGCTCCCAAAGCCCGTATCGTGCAGGATACGTTGCAGAGTCCGGACGCGGATGCTTGTTGAGGCTCAAGCATTGAATTCCGATGCTACCTGTAAGAGTGTCGCGTGAAACGATTCTTGACAGCCGACGATGGTTACGTTCACCACATGTTTTTTTCCGCCACATTGTTATCGTAGGTTGGAGGTTTTGCCAGAATTCTTGTAGTCACGGTACACCCTTGCAATGGTCGTCCGTGAAAATCCGAACTTTGTTTCTACCTCCGAAATACTATGGCCCATCACCCGAGCGCCAACTATGACACCGCGTTGAAAATCGCTTAAATCGTTATTACTTGTCATTCTCATGCCGAAAACAGCTCTGACAGCTGGCAAGGATGTCTATCGCTTTATATACGCACTGGCGGACGCAACCGAGTACGTGCATAGGTGACGTTGCTATGTATTATGCATAAGCTCGTTAGTACCAGTTTTTCTGGCACTTCAGTGTATGTAATAATCGATGTAACTGATATAAACACGCGAAATCCTTCAGTATAAAACGAGATGTGACAGATTCTTGCCGTACAACGGTGGACTTCAAATGTAGCACGGTTAACTTACTGTTTTGCAGTCTCTGTATCTTAAAGGTCTTTGTTTCTGCAAAAAACACCAGTTGTACAATCTAAATTAGGATGTTTGTTCGTCCGTGGGCAAACTGTGATGTGTGGGAAATCCTTCTTCGCTAGGGAAAACAGTGTCGAAATTTTTTACAGTGGAATTATAGAGAGCAAAATCACTAGACCTTAATGTTTCCTCAAGGAGATTGAAGGTAAGGTGCGTCGCATAAATATAAAGGCAGTCTACTTTGCGCCGTGAACGTAATGCGAATATAGGTAGGACGCTGAAGTGGTACCTAATTAGACATAACCCTACAACAAACGTTTCGATCTGTCGAGATGACCGGATTGTATGAAAAGAACACCATAAAGTGAAACAGTGTAATTTTAGGTGTCTCATAAATATAAAGACAACTATGTAAAGTAGTGAGATGTACAAATTAGCATGTTGTACGCACGCGCATTGGCCGTAATTCGGTCCAGCCTACAAAAGACAGCGGACCTGCCGTCAGACATTCATTTGCCGAAATGCCACGCAACAGTCGACTTGCTGGTGAGGCGGTGCAGAAGATTTGGAGACTGAGAGCAAATGGATTGCCTGTAGCGAAAATTTGTAATGCCATGGGGAGAAGTAGGGCAGTCATTTATAAGACTTTATCGAAACGCGGTGCGTTAACTGCAAGAAAACGGCTTGAAAGGCCTTGAATAACACAAACGAAATGATCGTTCCATCATGCGTTTAGTTTCATCCCAAAGGTAATCACTACGTCAAGTTTCTCGGGCTGTTGGTGTCACCGTCTCAAAGGACACAGCTCATCGACGAATCAAGGAAAGTCGCAACATTGTGCTCCGTAAAATGCGCCGTCTGCCACACCTCACGCGGCGCCAGAAGGAAGCTAGATTGTTATGGGCAAGCAGCCACATGCACTGGACGGACGAGTGGATCACAACTATTTTCTCCGATGAGAAAAAAGTTCAACCTGGACGGCCCTGGCGGTTGGAACTGCTATTGGCATGACTTACGACGCGAGCCACGCACCTTCTTCAGCAGACAGAAAGGAGGGGGATCTGTGATGGTCTGGGGAGCTTTTGCGTTCAATGGGACAGCGGGTAATCGCTTTCCTGCAAAGCAGGCAAAACTCGGAAACGTATCAGGACATACTCAGCAGCCACCTTCTACCGTTTGCCGAAACTCTAGCCGGTGTTGATTATCTGTTCCAGCAAGACAATACTTCTATCAATCGGTCTGCATCAACGAAAAGCTGGTTTAACACTCATCATGTGACCGTAATGGATTGGCCAGCACTCAGTCGAGATCTGAACCCTATCGAGAACCTCTGGGGTATCCTAGCTCGTGATGTGTATGCGAATGGACGGCAGTTCTCAAGTGTGGTGGCATTAAAAGAGCAGATTGAACGAAGCTGGTACGCACTCCGTCCAGAACACTTACATCACTTGGTGGACAGCATGCCTAATCGGATTTTCAGTGTTATTGGGAACAACGGCTCCACTATTCGTACCGGAGGTGCTCATAACTAGTAAGTCTTTATAATTTTGAGACAGAGTATTTCTGTTTTTTTTTCTTGTACTTGGCGTTGGAATTGTTATGTTTCCGTCAAACTATTGTGCAGCTGCGTGTCCTATGCTATTTTTGCTATAAATATGAGGTGTACATTTCAGCTCGTTGTTGTTTCTTTTTTATTCGAGAATTTGTTCTGTCTCTATATTTATGCGACGCACTATAGGAAGGTTGACGAAGTGATAGAGTTCGCAGAAACGAAAAGAGAGTTAGCAATAGAAAGAGAGTTAGTGATAGGAGCCAGAACATCAGATATTAGTTGATATCAGAATTTATACTGAAGCAATAAAACGTTAGGTAAACCTACCTAAAAACGTGTTGGGCCACCCTTGTAAATCAAAACAGCCTCGATTTGATGAGGCTTGGATTCATCCAGGTTCTGATATCATTGTACAGGGATGTTCAGGCAAGCGGATGTGATGGCGTCCGTCAGTTGACGAATGTTTGCTGGATATCTGTTACGAATAGCTCTCTCAATTTCATCCCGCAGCGGTTCAATTGCCTATGGCGGTAATTTTAGTACTGGGACTATGGAGGGAATTTTAGTACTTTGAAGTCACTGTCGTTGTGCTCCTGAAAACCATGTGTAATGATCCGAGCGTTTTAGCCTGGAACATTATCTTTCTCTTTCATTTGACGCCGTCAGCTAACTCTCGATAACTCTCCACCAGGAAACACCATGTACAGAAAATTTTGACACATTTTTAGAACGTTTTATATAAAAAAATGCAGAAAATAAAACAAGCTCAAAGAACTGAACCTGGCAACAGCGTGTTAGATGAACACGAAAGAAACATCTGCTGCACGTAAACAAGCTATGCATAAAAGGTTATGCTTATATGCTCTTTACGAATAGAAATATGTATTCGTATTCTGTAATTAAACAAGTTAGTAAAATCATGCAATACATTGATTATAATACGCTTTCCAACATACCAGAAATCATTCCTCAAGTTATGAAGATAATGGCTGTAGAATTAATCTCGCTCCTGTGTCCTGACCTTTGACCCCATTTCAATAATATTCAACAGAACCAGTTCAGTATACCTCCGCAACAACTTACTAAAGTTTTGTCGAAACAGAAGCATTGTTAGTCAAGTTATGCGGATAATGGCTGTGAATAAATCTCACCCCTGTGTTCTGACCTTTGACCCCATTTCGATTATATCAAACAGAACAGGTTCAGTACATCTCCGGAAAGTTTTGTCGCGATCGAAGCATTTTTACGCGACGCATAAAGGCAATGGAATGGATCCCGCTCCTATGTCCTGATCTGTTACCCCATTACACCAGTTTTCAAAAGCGGGCGTTTCCAGGTGGTCCCCTACCACATACTAATATTTCATCGAAATCGAAACATTTTTGCGTTAGTTATAATGCATAAGGGCAACGGAATGGATCCCGCTTCTATGTCCTGACCTTTGACCACATCAATCCTACTTTCAATAGGGCTCGTCCCTAGGTAATCCCCTACCACATACTGAAATTTCATCGAAATCGAACCATTTTTACGCGCGTTATCGTGCGAACAGACAGACATATGGAAAAAGCTGGAGCATATACGCTTCTTAAACCTACGGTTGGAGAGCGTAAAAAACGGTGTGAAAATCATGGAATTGGCATTTGTAAATGTAAAATACGGTATATTATTAATAATGAAGTATAAAATAGTCAAGCATTGCTTTTAACAGGAAAAAGACCACCAAACGAAAATCCGAAGAAGTTACGTACTTTTACGACTATTTCAAAAGTAAGGTCTGTGGTCTTAAAAGGAAATCCACCGACTCGACGTCGTTAAAAACCGCTGTACAACTGTAAACAAGGTAATAAACAAATATATGAATCTGAAAAAGAAATGTAATCTCCTCCGTCTTTTGGCTGGGAACGTGGTTGAGCACAGAACACGTTATAGAGTTCTTTAAGTTCTTTATGAAAAACGTATTGTGACTATTGATGAAGCATGGACCTACCTAAACGACTGTCACGAAAACAAGTTAGTGAAATCATGCAATGCATTGATTATGATACGCTTTCCAACATACCAGAAATCGTTACTCAAGTTATGAGGAGAATGGCTGCGAAATAAATCTCGCTCCTAAGCCCTGTCCTTTGACCCCATTTCGATGATATTCAACAGAACCGGTAAAGAGTACTTCCGGAACAACATGATAAAGTTCTGTCTCAATCGAAGCATTTTTACGTAAGTTAAAACGCATAAGGACGATGGAATGGATCCCGATCCTATGTATTGACCTTTGACCCCACTTCATCCATTTTCAATAGGGTCCTTCCCAAGCTGGTCCCCTACCACATACTGAAATTTCATCGAAATCGAACCATTTTTACGTGAGTTATCGTATGGACGGACAGACGGACAAAGCTGGAGCATACATACACAGTGCGTCAGAGTTTTTAAGACTGGGTGTGTAAAATGAAACAGAAAGAAGAAATTATACTTTGTTTTAGTTTGTTATTCAAAATAAGTCGCTCCGGCTTCAATACACTTGTTACAGCGATTTAATAATGATTCGAATGCCTGTTCCAATTCACTTTGCGGAATTGCCTCCAAAGCACGCGTCGAAGCTGTTTGTATGGTCGAAATATCATCAAAAACACACCCTTTTAACACCATTTTAAGTTTTGCGAACAAAGAAAATTCGCAGGGTGCTAAATCAGGCGAATACGGTGGATGATTCAGCACACAGACGTTATTTTTCGCCAAACATCTACGAACAAGAAGTGAGGTGTGACTAGGTGCATTATCGTGCAACAAACACCAGCTGTTTTCATCTCGATATTCTGGACGAATGCGACAAATTCTGCCCATCAAACACCTCAAAACATTTAAATGAAACTCACCAGTAATTGTTTGTCCACTTGGAACAAATTCTTTGTGGATAATGCCCTTACTATCGAAGAATGTAATGAGCATTGTTTTGTTTTTCGATGGAACTTTTCTTGTTTTTTTGGCTTGTAGTGAGTTTTTGACTTCCATTCCACACTTTGTCGCTTTGTTTTAGGATCATATTGAAAACACCATGTTTCATCACCTGTAACAATCTATTTTAAGAAGTTTGGATCATTTTCAGCGGCTGAAATGATGTCTCTGCAATGTGCACTTCTCCTTGATTTTTGTTCATTGGTTAACGTGTGTGGAACAAATTTAGCACAGACTTTTGTTTTGCCCAAATCTTCATGCAGGATGGTTCGAATCGTTTCGTTGTTGATGTTTAAAGACTCTCCCATCATTCTTAGTGACACACATCGATTGTTTGCCACGAAATCACGCACTTTTTCAATAATCTCAGGTATCCTAGATGAACTTGGTCTTCCGGTATGCTTATCATCTTCTAGCGTATCTCTTCCGTCCAAAAAACGTTTGTGCCACAGGAAAAAAATTGATCTACTTAAACAAAACTCACCGTAAACTTGTTTCATCACTTGTTACGTTTCCGAGGCACTTTTACCAAGTTTTGCGTCAAATTTAATAACAGCCCTTTGTTTCATCTTAATAATTCAACATGAAAAAAATTTTACTTCTCTAATGAACGCCCGTTTTGTTTGAGTTACTTTAACAACTGCGCAGTACTTTTGGCAGAAAGCAAGCAGGCAGATGGTCACGGTTTATAACGCATTCGCGATTACACTGGTGGTGCCACCGTAGGCTGAAATCTAGTGCCAGTCTTAAAAATTCTTTGACGCACTGTGTATACGCTTCTTCAAACTACGATTGGAAAGCGTAAAAAAGGGTCGGTCGATTTACTATCGCTAAAGAGAAGAAAAGACTTAAGAACTTGGTTCCAAGAATCCAAAGAAAGTTTCTGTACAGGATTCATGATTATTGCCGGTTTCTCGTACAATGGGGAACTGAAGTTAAGAAAATTTGAAAAGAATGTTAAAATCAATTCCAGATATTACGAAAGTAATGTTTCAACTCCTATATTTAAAGAAGAAATTCCATTGCTTTATCCACAGAGCCTTCAAAGGGTGGAACTCCATCAGATAAGGTTACCAGTCACACATCCAAATCTACCACCCTATTTCTTGAAAAAAAAATGAATAAAGAAACGGGTATCAAGTCCATACATTTTCCCTTCAAAGTCCCCTGATGTGTCACCAATGGATTTTTGTGTCGCCGGACTGCTAAAAAGAGCGCTTTCTAAACGCGGACCTAAAACACTGATTTGACTGCGGAAAGCAGTGGAAAAGGGTGGAATAAAATACTACTTCCAATTTTAAGAAATGCCCTATTATCTTGGAAATCTAGATGGGGGTTCATGCAGAGGAAGGGCAATCAGATTAAACATTTAAGAAATGATTTTCTTTTAAACTTTAATTATATTGCTAGAAAATCGTTCTAAAAATGTTTGAATATCCTCAGTACATGCACGGATGTATCTGATTGTCCGTGATGTTAAGATAACTTGTGGCAACCCAATGCTGTTCCAGACCTATAAAGAATGCCATTCATTTAGATCCCAAAACATTAACCCTTTAACGACCATGGCCCCAAAATCTTGTATCACCCTAAATAGCATAACGCCCGAAACTCTCTATTAGTTCACTTTTTTATTAACAACAATAGTGACTGAGGGTGATTGCAGCTGATCCGTCATATGTCGTGAATATTTGAAGAACGCGTGACGGTAGGAAATCTGACTCACTTTAGACAGGCGTTTTGGGCGGCAATGGTCGTTTGTATGTACGGGCGTTATGATCGTTAAAGGGTTATACCGCATCCACCAGCTTATACACTGAGTGGCCACTTTATTATGACCACCTGACAGTTTTAAGCAAATGAGCTATGGCTGCACACTATTGTCCCCAAAGAGCGAGGCTAATATAAAAAGGGAAAGCTTAGTGCTTGCGACAGTAGTAGAAGTGATTTTTGGGTGATGAGATGGGTAAAAAATGCGATTTGACGGACTTTCAATGTGGGATGATTGTAGGAGCTTGGAGCCATGGAGCGAGTATCACTGAAACTGCCGCATTTGTAAAATGTTCCAGAGCAGCTGTTGTTTAAGTGTTCAAAGACTGGACTGTCAGCCAAAAAACTGGGTCTCTACGTGCAACGTGTGGTTGTCATCGACTAGTGACTGCTCGGGCGTAACGGAGAGTGTCCAGACTGGTAACAGACAACAGAAGGGCAACAGTGCAGCAAATTACAGACCATCTTAATCAAGGATGCCCTCAAATGATCTCTGCACGCATTGTTCACAATACACTGCATCGGATGGGATATGGCAGCCGAAGGCCTGTTCGAACACCTTTGCTGTCTGCAGTTAACAAGAGAAAACTTCTCCAGTTCGCATAGGAGCACTAGGATTGGACAGTCGATAATTGGAAACAAATTATGTGGTCCGAGGAATCACGTTTTTAGTTGCACCATGCCAATGGCCGAGTGAGAATTTGGTGGAAACAGCACGAAAGCATGGACCCCAAATGCATTGATACAACCCTTCAAGATGGTGGAAGCGACGTTATGGTTTGGGGAATGTTTTCTTGGCAGGCTTTGGGCCCTTTAATTCGTGTTGATCAACGTCCGACTGGCACATCATATCTAAACATCGTTGCGGACCAAGTGCATCTTGTCATGTGGATGGCTTATCCTAATGGCGATGGCTACTTTCAACAAGATAATGCGTGTTGCTATAGTGCTCGTATTGTACAGGATTGGTTTCAGGAACATGCCGGTGAGTTTACTTTGCTTAGGTGTCCCCCACAATAACCATTGAGAATTTGTGGGATGAAGTTGAACGAGCCATCAGACAGCTGGAATCCACAACCCTGCAATCTCACACTCATGGAAAGTGCTATTCATCAAGCATGGTCTCAGATTCCACAAACCACCTATCAACATCTCGTGGAGTCCATGCCACGAAGAATCGACGCAGTATTAAAAGCAAAAGGTGGCCCAACGAAGTACTGAGGTGGTGGTCATGAAAAAGTGGCCACTCAGTGTGTAGGTAACGCTCGGGAGCTGGAATTGCCGTCTCAGTGACGCAGTGATCAATACCATGATTTTTCTGCTCCTGAAGAACGCTCCAGGCACAGTGACTGGTTGCGTTATTATAAAAAAATGGAGAACATGTCCAATAGCAGCATGAAACAGTGTCACAATTGCCATAATGATCTTGTTTTGGTACACTGAGGCGTTCATATTACATTGACAAACATACAAAGAAGTACAGCCATTAAAACACACTCCTGCCCAGATCAGAACTGACTGTCGCTGGTAAGGGTGGATGGTCTGCACATAGTACGATTGCATTCGTGTGCCGGATCCCCTCCACAGTGTCCTCGTCGAGTATCAGGATGAAGAGCGAAACGGAATTCGTCTACGAAAAGTATATGGTGCCACTCTGTATTTCATGGCATGAACTGATGGACTCATCTTGTCTCCGGGTGGTTATCCTCGGGCGACTACTCCTGGCTCGATCTACAACATTTTTTATGCCATAGAGTTCTTGTGTATAGCCGAATTACTACTCTTGGCGAAACTCCTAAAGCAGTAACCACATCGATCTGTCGTACACCTGCTTGTAACATAGTAACAGCCCTATTTCTGTTGTCAAGCGTCGTCTGGACATAATTTCAGGTAAATCCCACACTGAAGGCTATGCATTCAGCAAGATTCCAGACCAAGCGCTGAAACAACCCGTTTTCATTTTTTCACAGGATACTTTTTATCGGAGCTCGCACGCCACGCGCTGTGTAGAGATGACGCTAATTTACAAATGAGGTAGCTACCCACGATAAAAAAATACAGTAGATGACAGTAGTCGCTAAATTTGCATAGCACCAGGTTTGTTTCTTCGAAACAGTAATATCCCCAACTTTTTATGACCAGTGTATATGCCCATTCTCTCAAATGGGTAGATAATTTGTTAAAAAAGACTTGTATATTTCTGAGGAAATCTTGATTTCTTTTATGTCATAATTGCAATACACTGAAGAGCAATTGAATTAGAGATACCTGTCTAGTAACGTGTAGCACCACCTTTCGTCCTGGTGACGGCGGCGATTCGTCTCGACATGGACTCGACAAGACACCGGAAACGTTGGGAAGCCATACGGATCCACGACCCCTGAACAAGCTCCCACAGTTCACGAAGATTTCATGGACTGGGTCATCTCTCTCGATGGCATCACAGATGTGCTCAGGTCAGGTGACCTAGCTGGCCAAGGAAGCGAGGTCACGTCGGTGGAGTGTTCATCCAACCATTCGTATACAATTCGGGAGATGCATTGTCTTGTTGCAGGATGAGGTCCCCAGTGGGATGTTTAAGACGCACAAAAGGGAGCAAATGGTCGTCCAGGATATCTCGGTAACGTTGACCTGTGAGGGACGCGATGTCAGACGTACCAGGGGTCCCATTTCAGTCCACGTAAACAGTCCCAAGACGAGAATACCACTCCCACCAACTTGAACAGTACCCTGCTGGCAAGAAGAATCCATCGCTCCATGTGGTTTGCGCCGTACTCGTATCCTGCCATCCACATGTACCAACGTGAATCTCGACTCATCAGTCCAGGCAACATTTTTCCACATGCCTAGGAACCAGTTGCCATGTTCCCGCGCCCATGCTAATCTTTGCACCCTGTGATGTGCGGTCAGCAGCGGTACCCTCGTAGGACAATGGCTTCTGTACCCCATAGCGAGGAGATGGTTCTGGATGGTGTGGCTGCTTACACGTTTTTGTGCACTAGCGTTAAATTGTCGAGTGATTTCTTGCACTATGGCCCGTCTATCCGCTGTTACAATGCGAGCTAGCCGACGATGACCCCGCTCATTCACACGCTGTTGTCCACGGCAGTTGGCCCTTGCAGGGATGGTGTTACCGGATTCGATGTACTCACGGTGCACCCGTGACACATTGGCTCGTGAAAATCCCAGTGCCTGCACGACTTCTCAGATGGATTGACCCATTCGTCGGGCCCCGACAATTTGCCCACGATCAAATGCGCTTTGATCCTTCGTCTTACCTTACTGATACTGATTCCCGTCGCATCACTCTTTATATTGTTGGATTGCTGCATACGTCATGTCGTTTCTGTTTACATGGCCGCCCACAGCTTCACATTTGCATAACGCCAGCTGTCTCTAATTCAATTGCTGTTCAATGTATTGCGCTTCCTAACAAATTTGTAAAGAAACAAGAATAAGTTGCAATTTTATGAAAGGCTGAATGTGCTTCTTGAAATCTTACCTGCTATTACGCCAGGGTGTGAGATAGAAGTTAGTTCTTTCATTAAACCTACACATGAGAAAAATAGCTTTCGTTGTTAGGAGAAAGAGTTATTAAGCATTTAAGACGTCTTTTTTCACATTTATCTTTTGAGTCCCCAAAGTGTAGTTTGGGGAACTTGGATTAGATTTATCCGTGACAAATGGCTTATATTTCTGTTCGTTCGTTATTTCATTTCGAGCCGTTTTCACAACTCTGTAATTTACAGTGAGCAGTTAGTTACTCTTGCACTTTTTTGTCTTTATTTTCGTCCAGTTTTTGTTATATTCTGTTCCGGGAATCCTAGGCACACTTGGATATTAACGACTGCTACTGAGTCTCACCACGGATGAACAAACCTATTCGGGGAGTACAACTTTCTCAATCGCGTAGGAACTAAGTTATGCAAAAGAAAGTGAGTGATTTCATTCAAAGAAATTGAAACTTCTTGAATTCAATGCTAAGGTGTTTTGATATTCAATCTTAGGCATGTGTGCTGTTTCTGCAACCTGTGGCAGAATGAACTAGAGTTGTAATTTATAAACGACCTTATTATTTTAGAGTTAAAAGGTCATTCATATGCCCCAGAAACACGAAGCGCCAGAAACTTTCTCTATACACCACCCTATCAACGGGAAACCTAGACAATACTCTATCGTACAATATGACACACAGTGAGGTCAGAAAATCAAGCAATCAGCTACGGTTCTCTTCATTTGCAAATCTAAACTTACTTGTTAATCCCATCTTTTATTTTTGGTCGTCTACGGTAAAGGTAAACTATTTTTACAATATCTCGACGGACGCTTCTATTTTTCGTGAATACCATTCTTACCTCCTTAAAATCAATAGGCCGCCCCGGTGGCGCAGTGGTCTAAGCGATGGCCTCTGATCATTCGTACGAACGGGGTCCGGGTTCGAATCCCGGTAAGGCATGGATGTTGTGTTTGTCTTACGGCACTGGCTCTCTCCCTTCCCTGGAACTAGTGACCCTAAATTAGGGACGGGCGACTGCTTATAGCCAATTGAGTTGCTCACGGTGGTCGTTAAACCTCCAATCAAAAAAAAAATCAATAGTAACAGCAAAATCGTTTGAGTTCAGCATCTCTTCACCTCCGTACGTTTCCTTTAACTAGTCAAAAAGAAAAACAATTGAATTGTTTTTCAACTTCATAAAAAAATTATATTGAGATTTTGGTGTACGCTTGTGTTTACCACAACAGTTATTTCACGGCTGTATTGAAGGCTTTGAAGCACACGTATTGCAAGTTTAAGCAAGCTCTGGCATGCACGCACTTATCATGAATGTTCTTTTCCTACTTCCACCACTACATGCAAAAATCAGTACTATTATTCAACAGTTTCACCATGTTGACAACTGGGCATTCGAATGGCAGTTAGAGTGTACAATATCTGCATGCGTAACTTCAACGGCTTCATGTTTGAAATGTCTAACGAAATAAAAAATGTATTGTCTTACTAGTAATATTTTTAATATTTGTTAAAGAAATTACAAATAATTTTAGGATCAAATTCCTTTATCACTACGGAAGCAGCAAGAACATGAAATCTACAAGATGAACTCTCACCTCAATTTCTGTGGTCTGAACTTCCCTGAAACTCGCCATTGTCGATGATATCTTATAAACACTGATGCATAAATTAAAGCAACGACCACATAAACCAAGTTATCAGAGGAATCCGGATCCCTGTCCCGAAATGTCACCAAAATGGTGCACAAGGAGCCTGTTATGTGAAACAGCAAATGCTGTTGCTTCTGATCTTTCATCAGATAGTGGTCTGGGTTCGAATTCCGGGAAGGCATAGATGTTCTGCTTGTCTTACGGCACTGGCGCTCTCCCTTCCCTAGAATCAGAGGCCCTAATTTAGGGACCAACAACTGCTTTATAGCCCATCGAGTTGCCCACAGCGGTCGTTAACCCCCAAACGAACAGCAATTGTGGTGGGGCCAATAAGCGAACAACGGCGTTATGGAAAGTCACAGGATGGCAAACTTTGCATGGCCGCCCCGGTGGCGCAGTGGTCTAAGGCGTGGGCCTCTGATCATTCGTCCGTGAGGGGTCCGGGTTCGAATCCCGGTCAGGCATGGATGTTGTGTTTGTCTTATGGCACTGGCTCTCTCCCATCCCTGGAACCAGTGACCCTAAATTAGGGACGGGCGACTGCTTATAGCCCATTGAGTTGCTCACGGCGGTCGTTAAACCTCCAATCAAAAAAAAAAAAAAAAAAAAAAAAACTTTGCATGTGCCACACAGAAATGGATTCCGTACATAAGCGATTGGAGTCGAATAACTAGGTAGTCTTGGGATTTGAGCTGTCAAATGCAGTGATAAGACGGCATTATGCCCCAGAGAGTTCGCTTAGATGATTCATTGTGGTGGAGAGCTATATGGAGATTAGACGCAAGGCAGTTTTAAATTGAAGTGACCAGATGGTTAAATTTGGATAGCTCCGTTGTCTGCCACTTCTGGAAACGACTTCAGGAATCTGAAAACATCTTCACAAGACCTAAGCAAGGACATCTGAGGGTTGCTTCTGCTCGATAAGACCGATTATTGGAGTTAGGTGAAATCTTAGCAAAAGGACACGTCAACTGGCACAGATGCTAACTGCTGGAACTGGAATAATTGTATCACGACATATGGCGTACCGAATATTGCATATCAATAGTCTGTATACAAACGGCCTGCTGTGTGCTTCCTTCATCATTCTAGAGAAGATCTCGCTTCGGATGGTGTCATCAACGTTTCACTGGACCCACCAAGAAGCATGCGTACTCTTTGCCGATGAGAGCCAATCCTGTTTGCAACCATATTCATCGGCTTATGTCGTGGTACACGATATCAGACGATTAACGTTCCGGAAAAAAATTGTAGGTGGTGGATTAATGATTTGCGCCTCAATCTGTATCAACGGTCTTTCACCTCTCAACGTAATAACCTGGAAAAACCGACGAGGTTTTACATCTGTCCGATATCGCAACGAGATTCTATGTCTCTATGTTCTTCTTTTTAGAGGTAAAGCGCGTCCGGATTTCCTGTTGATGTACGACACGCTGGACCTCATAGGGCTTTGCTGGTCAGTACATATCTTTAAAGCAAAGAAATTGCACGTATGGATTGGCGGGTATGGTCTTGGATTGAGAATGTTTGGGACACTTTAGGTCGACGAGTGGCTGTTTACTCCTCTCCTCCTGTAACTCTACAGGATTTACAGTGTGATTTTCTGGAAGAATGAGACTTAATCCCACAATGTCTTCTAGACAGACTCGTTTAAAGAACCGTTCGACGCTGAAAAGTTTGCTTTGCTGTACGTGGTGATCATATTCCTTACTGAAGACTGTGGTACTATTTCTTTTTGCTGACTTATGTGATATCGTTCCATGCCTTATTTCACTGTTTTTGGCAGACCCATAATTTTGGCACATTTTCATGTATTTTAGTTATTTTGTGCTCACACGTGTAAAACACAGTACCACACGGCATACGTAAATTTCCTTTCTTGTGTTCATTACTTTGCCAGTTACTATCTCTTAGCTAGGTTTTGTGATTGTTGCTTTAATTTTGAACACCAATGTAATTTATTTACCGCAAAAAATACCTTGTGCCTTTAGCCAAAGCCGTCTAGAAAGGACATTAGAGAGATATTTCCTCCTTAATGACGTCACTTTCACGTTGCACGGACTGACACGTCGCTTCGGTGTCATATTTGATGTAGCATACGAGAGCGTTGGAAACCAATCGGAAGCCTTGGTTTCCGAGTGACGTCAATTAAGAGGGAACCCATCACTCTAATACACTGCCGGACAATTGCTAAGGACGGATGACAATAGCAACGATAGCAACCATAAAATGGAAGGCAGGAAAATGTGGAAATTAGCATAAGTGCGGGATACAGTAAGACGTGTTGTGCGTATGCAAATTTTGGATTGCCGAACTTGTTCGTGACGTCATAGCGCTGATAAGAGATATAAAGGATTTGACGCGTATTGACCGTTGTTGTTCAAACGCAAAGTTGAACGGGAAAGTATCAATTGACGAACTTGCAATTTTCAGTATGTCTTCCCGACATCACCTAGATGATTTTACGCGTGGCCGTATTATTGGCAAGATGGAAGACGGGCGGAAAATAACAGATGTTGCCAGGGAGTTCGACGTCAGCCACAGTGTTGTTTCAAGACTTTGGAAATCATTTCAAACAAATGGAGAGTGTAGCAAACGTCACGAGGGAGGTCGTGTTCGCAGTACGACACCTGCAGAAGATCGGTACGTAGTGCTATCAACAAAAAGACACCAGCGCTACCCTGCTAGTGAAGTAGCAAATCAGTTTATGGCTGCTACGGGCAAGCGGATCTCCCGAAAAACTGTCGCCTGACGTTTGCATGAAGGACTATACGCCCGCCGTCCTGTTGTGTGCATCCCAGTGTCCAGACGTCACCGTACCGCCCGTTTGCCAGGGTGCCATCAACATCGCAATTGGACTGATAACGACTGGTCTGCTGTCCTCTTCTCAGATGAGAGTAGATACAGTCTATCGTCTGATTGTCGACGACAACTGATCTGGCGTGAAAGTGGTACTGCATATTGTCCAGCAAACATACAGGAAAGGGACCGATATCCGACATGTAGTGTCATGGTATGGGCTGGCATCATGATCAATGATCTATGTGCTTCCAACTGGGACTAGGACTGGCCAACGATACATTAATGATGTTCTGCTACCTCATGTTCGCATGTTCCGTGGTGCTGTCGGTGATAGATTCATTTTCATGGACGACAACGCAACATGTCATCGAACAGTCGCTGTCCAGCAGTGTCTTGAGAGCGAGGATATTCAACGCCTCGTATGGCCAGCACGTTCTCGAGATCTGAATCCCATTGAAAATGTGTGGAATGCTTTGGGGAAGAGTCTTGCTGGTCGCCAATGCCCTCCAATAAACAAGGACACCCTCATCCGTGCACTGACAGAGGAATGAGATAAATTACCCCAACAGCTGCTTGATAATGTTGTGCAAAGCATGACACGACGTGTGGAATCTTGCATCGCCCTCCATGGTGGCCATATCGCGTATTGACATCTTACGCCGGAACGCCTGCGGACGGTAATTGCATTTTTTTCACGTTTACGTATTTTGCACAAAATGGCCTGTTTGTCCCTTGAACACGTTCCAAAGCCTTCTGGATTTCAGAGCACAATAAATTGTCTTTCTTGTAATGTCCTGGCATTCTGACATTATTTTATTTCACTTGGCACCCAACCACACTTACTTTTTTATGCGCTATATAGCCGTTTATGATCCGTCCTTAGCAATTGTCCAGCAGTGTATTATGGCATTGTATTTTCTAGAAGATCTTGCTTCAGCTGTGTTGCAGGTGACATCAAGGACGCCAGTGCCAAGAGAGAAATGCCCTAAAAAAGGCCCTAACGGGAAAAATAGTGCAACGTAAATCTTTACACTGACATTTTTGACATCTGCTTTGAAATTTAAAAGCCACGTGTCGGACTAAATATCCTCTAATGCTGAATAATCAATTTAAGGTGTAGGAATTTGGAAAACTTTTATACCGGTTTTTTTGCAGCACGTGAACCATAAAATCTTATTTTCTATCCTTTCACTCAATGTTTTCATTGTTTTAAAAAGAACAATGCACCAATTCACGTAGAATTTGAAAATAAAGGGGGGAACGCATTCAGTTAGATCAGTTTTATTAGCTTTCGAGACTTAAAAGAATTTAATTGGAAGCCGTAATAAATTTCTACAAGTTTCTTTGACGGTCACTGGTATCACCCCTGATTTTTTAGCACGTCCTTTGTAAAAAAAAAATTCGTGCTTCTGTTATCCGTTTGTCCGTCCGTCCGTCCGTCTGTACCCACGATATCTCTGCAACTAATAGTCCGATTTGAAAAATTCGCTTTGCGTTGGGAAGCTTGAAATATGCAAATGATGATCTTTTGTTTCGTTTTTTTTTTACGATGTACAATTTTGCCGCTAGAGGGCGTAAATGATATAATGTCGAACTCAAAAATACGTTTTATTCCACATATTTGCTTCTAAACATCCGATTGAAAAATTATTTTATCTTTCGATTTCATTTATGTCGAAGAGTATTTTAGATGTAGCTACTTTTCCAAATTACGCATAGATATTCCGCTAGGGGGCGTAAAAGTAAATTACATTTTCCCCGATAACGTTTCTTCTAAAACTCCGATTTGAAAAATGTTTTCTTCAGCGGATACATTTCCTGATGGAAAATCTTTTGCATATAATTTAAAATTTTTGGTAAAGAATACTTTGGCCACCAGGGGGCGTAAGTGTAAATTTTTGCTTTTGATGTATTGGCCACAAAATCTAAGCTTCTAAAATATCGATTGAAAAAATTCTTTTGTGGACTGATGCCACTCACATCGATAAACCTTTTCAGAATACTTTCTTCTTAAAATATTACACAGTTTCTCCGCCTAGGGGCGTAGATGTACATCTTATTTTTGTCAATATCTCTACTTCTAGGAGTCCGATTTGAAAAATTCCTTCTTTGTTGGATAATGTTTTCCGTGTGACATGTTTTTCATATAATTTCAAAATTTTCAAGTAATTCATAGACTTTCCGCTAGGGGGCGTAGCATTAAATTGCGTTTCCCCCTATATCTCTGCTTCTAAATCTCCGATAGAAACAAATCTTTCTGAACCGGATACAGCTCCTGATGATAAATCGTTTGCACATAATTTCTATTCTTTGTAAAAAAATAGTTTGGCCACCAGGGGGCGTAAATCTTAATTTCCGCTTCTGATGTATTTGCAGCAAAATATGAGCTTCTACATTCTCGATTGAAAAAAACATCGTTTGTTGTCCGATACTTAATATGTCAACAAACCTTTTAAAAACATTTTCTTCTTAAAATAGTGCATGGTTTCTACGCCAGGGGGCGTAGATGTATATCTATTTTTTGTCAATATCTCTACTTCTAAGTGTCTGATTTGAAAAATTCCTTCTTTGTTGAATAGCGTTTCCAGTGTGACATGTGTTTCATATAATTTCGTAATTTTCAAGTAATTCATAGACTTTCCGCTAGGGGCGTAATATATCTCTGCTTCTAAATCTCCGATTTGAAAACTTCTTTCAGCACCGCATACAGCTCCTGGTGGGAAATCGTTTGCACATAATTTCTAATTTTTGTAAAAGTATCGCTTGGTCACCAGGGGCGTAAGTCTTAATTTCTGCTTCTGATGTATTTGCAGCAAAATATGAGCTACTAAAATCTCGATTGAAAAAAAAGTAGTTTGTTGACCGATACTACTCATGTCGATAAACCTTTTAGGAACATTTTCTTCTTGAAATAATGCATGGTTTCTACGCCAGGGGACGTAGATGTATATCTTATTTTTGTCAATATCTCTACTTCTAAGCGTCCGATTTGAAAAATTCCTTCTTTGTTGGATAGTGTTTCCGATGCGAAATGTTTTCCCTATAAATTCAAAATTTTCAAGTAAATCATAGACTTTCCGCTAGGGGGCACAAAGGTAAATTGCGTTTTCTGCGTTATTTCTGCTCCTAAAGCTCCGATTTGGAAACTTCTTTCTGTATCGCATACAAGACCTGATGGAAAATATTTTTCACATAATTTCTAATGTTTGGTAAAGAATGGTTTGGCCACCAGGGGCCATAAGTGTTAATTTCGGCTTCTGAAGTATTTGTAGCAAAATCTGGGCTCCTGAAAACTCCACTATTTTTTTTTTTTGTTTGTTGGACCGATACCGCGTATATGGATAAACCTTTTGAGAATACTTTCTTCCTAAAATAATGCATGGTTATCCCACCAGGGGACGTAAAGTCACGTCTTATTTTTGTCGATATTTCTGTTTCTAAGAGTTCGTAAGCTCACGATTCCGTTTACAGCAATATCTGAGGGATTAAAAACCCGATTGAAAATCTTCTTTCTTTCGTCAGATCTATTGTTTTCCATACCGGTTCCATTGACTTTGAATAGCTTTGATAAGTTTAATTTGCTTCAGAACGGATTCAAAAGACGTGCTTATTACACCCGAAAATTTGGTGTCATCTTTCTTGTTATTAACTGTGACTTAAAGATACTTTATCAGTACATATATCGTACTCTACGTTACGCATGACAAGTGTCATTACAAGCAGAAGAAGCAAGGTCATTTATTAAAAGTGATCAAAGCGAAGCAATTAGATTCTCACTCTTTAAAAGCTTTCCAAGGTAAAGTGAATTATTTAAACGGTATAGTTCTAATGGTATTAGTCTTTACGTAAAGCATAAATAATAGGCTGGCCATCAGAAAACATAATTTTCTCTCATAAATAAACCATAAAACTGTGCAAGGGTAACTTAATATCCTATTAATGGAAAGTTTATTTACAAATGTCTGTTTGCGAACAAAGAATTCAGAACTGGAAGATGGGTGCAAAAATAATTTAAGCAGTGAGGACGAAAAGAGATAAAAATTTCCTCCTTCAAACTAACGAAATAAAACAAACAATTAGCTTTGAACGATTTTTGATAACATTAATAGACTCTTTTCTAAAAGTACGAGTATTTGGACACGCGCATGTAATAATTTGGTAGTCTAACGGTACCGCCAGCAGAAACAGTTGAACCAAATTTGCTGTAATCTTCATGTCTCGTAAAGAAGAGTTGTGTGATCACGTGACGGGTGTCACTTTGCTAGCTGGTCGCTTATTTTGTGCACTGGCGTCATAAACTTAAACATATTTAAAAAGAGACATTTTAGAGCAAACGAAAGCGAAAAGAAGGGCAATAAAGTACAGAGTACGTGGGAATATGCAAATGTGGAAATAACGAGGAAATACCATGTGATGAACGATAATTGGCATAAAAGGCAAAGCAGTACATTTGCGGAGTTCAGAAAGATCTACAAAAGTGGTTTCTTGTCGTCATCGCTCCTTGCTACTAGCAGAATTTATTTTTTATTAAACAAAAGTGATAAGTAATTTCTTTTTTGAGTTGGCAATGCGAAGGGAAAAATAAACACGCAGACGACTAACTGAAAAGGGGCATGACAACAGTCATTAGCCGTGGCAGACGATTCTAGTTTTGTTATTGCGCAATTGTTGAAGGTGCGCCTGCAATCGCCATACAGCTATGGAGGTGAGTGATTCAGAATTAAGAAGTGAAATGCATTGTGCGATGAAATTTTGCTATCGTTGGGGTAAAACAGCTCCAGAAAAAGTTGGTTTAATGAAAAAAGTTTCCAACGATAAATGTTTAGGTGAGTCAACGATTTTTAGATGGTACCATGATTTCAAGAAAGGGCATTAAAGGCTAACCAAGGATGACCTCGGTATATTTCAACTACGCACCAAAAACTGCCACAAGGTGAGGATAATTACCGTCGAGGCACGTTGACACATTTTATTCATTGAAAAATATTAAAACACCCAAATACTTTCGGGAAACTCAACTCGTTCCCATCATCAGGTGTAAAAATGAGGTGGTTAAAAGCTGCATGATATTTCTAAGTTAAAACCACACGACATGTAAGAGACAGATGTCACGTCTACTTGAAGGACAACATAACATACACAGACGCCATAACAAACTTACAGTTAAGGATGAAAAAAGACAGGTACGGTTAACAAGCTAGACGTCAGGTGATCTCATGAAATTAAATGCTGTGTAAATGACGTCAGATTACGCTGGCGATGTTCAATAGAGTTTATGAGCTATAACCAAAGTCTGGGTACGCTAACAGGGTACTCATCGTCGCAGCAAGTATTCGTCAATTTGTTAATAACGAGTTTTCCCGCATCTCAACAACCATTCGTTTCCATCCCCGAAAAAATTTAACATCAGACCAGATGGGTGTTAGATTCTTGTTTAGGCAAGTTCTCGTGAGTGTTGTGGTACGAATTTTTATTTCTCAAAGAGCGTTGGTGTTCAGAGAGTCTATGTTTCAGTCTTCTTTTAGTACTACCTACATAGTACACTGTTAAAAATTTGTCGTAGGTTTCACCAAAAATAGGTGCAACTCCAGTTGCACCACTTTCTGAGAAAAGATACACCACTGTTTGGTGCAAACAAAACCCAACAATGTGGTGCAACCTTGCATCATAATGTAGTGCAGACTTGTACAATATCGTGGTGCAAAGTTTCAGCATATTTTTGGGTTTTGTTTGCACCACACAGTGGTGTATCTTTTCTCAGAAAATGGTGCAGCTGGTGTAGCACCACTTTTTGGTGCAACCTACCACAAAATGTTTAACAGTGTAGGTTACATGTGATACAGGGGAACCAGAGTTAGTTATTACTCAATGGAATGAGATAGACCCTGGCAGAAGTTAAAATATTGCTACGTTTTTTGTTACTCCTAACAAAAGCAAAAATATTTTCTGTACAAAGACCTATGTATATTCATAGCGTGTTTTGAACATGAACGTTGTATTACATTAGTCAAGGTTGGTATGTACGGAAGAGAGCCAATACAAGTGCATGTTTTCTTGGTTCGAATTAAAGCTGGACGAAATGGATGAGAAAAGGTAGAAAAAAGGTCATCATACAGAAAGGGTGAGAAACCATTTTGAAGAGCAAGGTTTTTAACTAAACAAGTTAGTAAAATCATGCAATGCATTGATTATGATACGCTTTCCAATATACCAGAAATCATTACTCAAGTTATTCCTCAAATTATGAGGATAATGGCTGTAGAATAAATCTCGCTCCTATGACCCGACCTTTGACACTATTTCGATGTTATTCTACAGAACCGGTAAAGTATATTTCCGGAACAACATGAAAAGTGTTGTCTCAATCGAAGCATTTTTACGTAAGTTATAACGCATAAGGGCAATGGAATGGATCCCGATCCTTTGTCCTGACCTTTAACCCAATTTCACCCATTTTCAATAGGGTTCGTCACCAGATGGTTCCCTACTACATACTAAAATTTCATCGAAATCGAACCATATTCACACAAGTTATGATGCATAAGAGCAATGGAATGCATCCCGCTCCTATGTCCTGACCTTTGATTCCCGTTCACCCATTTTCAATAGGGTTCAGCCCCAGTGGTCCCCTACTACATGCTAAAATTTCATCGAAATCGAACCATTTTTACGCGAGTTATCGTGCGGACAGACGGACATAGCTGGAGCATATACGCTTCTTCAACCTACGGTTGGAAAGCATAAAAAAAGGTCAACAAAAGGGTGTTTATCGGTAGAACCGTGACCCCCGGAAAGAGAAGGCCATCGCACAGGTTTGTGACGTTACTAGCGGTGGATCGTCGAGCCCATTAGATGCCTGGGCGCATCGGAGCCTATTTCCGATAGTCACGATCGTTGTTTTAGAATTTCGGTATTACAGTGAAAATTAATTTTTTTGGATTGGAGGTTTAACGACCACCGTGAGCAACTCAATGGGCTATAAGCAGTCCCCTGTCCTTAATTTAGGGTCACTGGTTCCAGGGAAGGGAGAGAGCCAGTGCCGTAAGACAAATACAACATCCATGCCTCACCGGGATTCGAACCCGGACCCCTTTCGGACGAATCATCAGAGGCTATCGCTTAGACCACTGAGCCACCGGGGAGGCCAGTGAAAAATTGTGTCACGTATGTAACATATCGATGCAAATGCTTAACGTGTTTACGATGTTGTGGCTTCCGTTTTTTAAATCTGAAAATCAATTTGCGGATTCTGTATGTTTTTTTGGTTGTTGTTGTCAATCAATAACTTTAGTAACAGGAATGAACGATCGTGGGAGAATGTTTTCAAAGAGTACGTCATTGATTTTAGCTGTTATAAAAAATATCTGAACTAATTGTAATGAAAACTATATATATATATATATATATATATATACACTGCTGGATAATTGCTAAGGACGGATCATAAACGGCTATATAGCGCATAAAAAAGTAAGTGTGGTTGGATGCCAAGTGAAATGAATAATGTCAGAATGCCAGGACATTACAAGAAAAACAATTTATTGTGCTCTGAAATCCAGAAGGCTTTGGAACGTGTTCAAGGGACAAACAGGCCATTTTGTGCAGAATACGTAAACGTGAAAGAAATGCAATTACCGTCCGCAGGCGTTCCGGCGTAAGATGTCAATACGGGATATGGCCACCAAGCAGGGCGATGCAAGATTCCACACGTCGTGTCATGCTTTGCACAACATTATCAAGCAGCTGTTGGTATTATTTATCCAATTCCTCTGTCAGTGCACGGATGAGGGTGTCCTTGTTTATTGGAGGGAACTGGCGACCAGCAAGACTCCTTCTCAAAGCATCCCACACATTTTCAATGGGATTCAGATCTGGAGAACGTGCTGGCCATACGAGGCGTTGAATATCCTCGCTCTCAAGACACTCCTGGACAGCGACTGTTCGATGACATGTTGCGTTGTCGTCCATGAAAATGAATCTATCACCGATATCACCACGGAACATGCGAACATGAGGTAGCAGAACATCATTAATGTATCGTTGGCCAGTCATAGTCCCAGTTGGAAGCACATAGAGGGACGTACGGCCATTGATCACGATGCCAGCCCATACCATGACACTACATGTCGGATATAGGTCCCTTTCCTGTATGTTTGCTGGACAATATGCAGTAATACTATCACGCCAGATCAGTTGTCGTCGACAATCAGACGATAGACTGTATCTACTCTCATCTGAGGACAGGACTGCAGACCAGTCGTTATCAGTCCAATTGCGATGTTACTGGCACCATTGCAAACGGGCGGTACGGTGACGTCTGGACAATGGGATGCACACAACAGGATGGCAGGCGTATAGTCCTCCTTTGCCGCCCCGGTGGCGCAGTGGTCTAAGCGATGGCCTCTGATAATTCGTCCGAACGGGGTCCGGGTTCGAATCCCGGTGAGGCATGGATGTTGTGTTTGTCTTACGGCACTGGCTCTCTACCTTACCTGGAACCAGTGACCCTAAATTAGGGACGGGCGACTGCTTATAGCCCATTGAGTTGCTCACGGTGGTCGTTAAACCTCCAATCAAAAAAAAAAAAAATAGTCCTCCATGCAAACGTCTGGCGACAGTTTTTCGGGAGATCCGCTTGCCAGTAGCAGCCATAAACTGATTTGCTACCTCACTAGCTGTGCTGCGCCGGTGTCTTTTTGTTGATAGCACTATGTACCGATCTTCTGCAGGTGTCGTACTGCGAACACGACCTCCCCGTGACGTTTGCTACACTCTCCATTTGTTTGAAATGATTTCCAAAGCCTTGAAACAACACTGTGGCTGACGTCGAACTCCCTGGCAACATCTGTTATTTTTCGCCCTTCAATCTTGCCAATAATACGGCCACGCGTAAAATCATGTAGGTGATGTCGGGAAGACATACTGAAAATTGCAAGTGCGTCAATTGATTCTTTCCCTTTCAACTTTGCGTTTGAACAACAACGGTCAATACGCGTCAAATCCTTTATATCTCTTATCAGCACTATGACGTCACGAACAAGTTCGGCAATCCAAAATTTGCATACGCACAACACGTCTTACTGTATCCCGCACTTATGCTAATTTCGACATTTTTCTGCCTCCCATTTTATGGTTGCTATCGTTGCTATTGTCATCCGTCCTTAGCAATTGTCCGGCAGTGTATTATTCCTCCAGAAAATGAATATGAAACAGGAAGTGTTCACTGTTGCCATATTATAAAGTAGACCTCACCAATATCCACTTGCTGAAATGCTTTTTTTCCAAATGCTTGACCAAATTTATTAACTATGTTTTGTGTTATTAACTAAGGTCTTGTATTTAAATTCGATTAAAAATGTTCTACTGCATGCCTCACTACGTGGTGTAACTGTGAATTTATCCCTTTTAATGGCACGAATCCACTTAGAACAGAAATCTTGGTCTTTTGGAAATCCATACACACGAACTTTGGGTCATGTTTTATAATTTCCACAGCAGCCGGGAACACAACACGGATGTGGCATAATCAAATACCTATCTCATTCAATTACAACTGTAATTAAAATGTTAGTTGAAGCAAACTACAGGAAAGGAACACTATTAATTTCACGCAAGCATGGACAACCATAAGAATCACAAGTCACACGGTTAGGCGTAGCGTGGTAATTCAGACACGGACTATTTGCTCAGTAGATCCACGAGGTGTGACGTCACTGAAAATGACGTCACGACTTCATAGGCCTTCAAGATCTCGGAAGTAATGGCAGAACTCGTTCCTAGGCCTGGTCGACCTGAAAGTGTTGCTACGGAGCGTATTGTTAACACTGTTCAGGCAATCCTGAAAGAAGATCAATGAATGACGTATGAAGACATAACGGCGTCAACAAATATTTCAAAAACGTCGGCATTCTACGCGACAAATTACAGCTGCATCGTGTGTGTTCCAGATGGGTACCTCATCACCTGACGAGAGAGCAATTGTTAGCCAGAGTTCAGGTGTGCCATGAGTGGAAACAAGTGATTGCAAAAGATCTAAACTTTCTAAACGCAGTAATAACTGCCGATGAAACATGGGTTCACTATTTCGATCTCGCTCAGCTGCTCGAATTGTGCATAGATCCGACGTCGAGGCATCCTCACAGTCCTTGGACACTAATGCAACCGCAATCCGTTCCACAATCGTCCCTTCGTGGGAGCTTTGCTTTCGATATGTCCTCCTCGATGCGCGTTTCCCATGAGCTGCAGAGGGCCACCATTTTATCATTCGTCGTTATTTTTTATTCATTTACATATCCTGCCCTGCAATACTTGCATGCGGCACTTCTTTTTTCTATTGGAGATTTAACTACCACCGTGAGCAATTCAGTGAGCTATAAGCAGTCGCCCGTCCCTAATTTAGGGCCACTGGTTCCAGGGAAGGGAGAGAGCCAGTGCCGTAAGACAAACACAACAGTTCCGTAAGAGTCTCACCGGGGTTCGAACCCGGACCCCTTTCGGACGAATGATCAGAGGCCACCGCTTAGACCACTGCACCTACGGGACTGCGGAGTTTCATCGGGAGCGAACGACTTTCTCGGGGCCCTTCCTTTTTTTTTGCCAACAGTCTGTTTTAAAATGTTCCAAAATAATGGATTTGTTTCACATTGGGAATACCTAGTGAATCTTAACTGTGTGAAAAGGACTTTTTCCCCTTGGAATCATTTAGAAATTGTTTCTTTTCCTATATACACGGTCGAGTCACATTATTGTGACCACCAGCTAATATCCAGAGTAACCGCCGTGTACAGCGCGGACAGCAGCTAGAAGGGCTGGGAGTGACTCAATAAGGAGCTGGAAGGTGTTCACAGACATGCGGAGCCATTCTGACTGCAGTGCATCTGACAGATGCAGGAGGGTGCGTGGTGGAGGATCCATAGAGCGAGCAACACGATCGAGATGATCCCACAGATGCTCAATTGGGTTTACGTCTGGGTAATTAGGGCTGCCAGGGAAGTACTTTTAAGTCTTCATCGTGCTCTTCCAACCACTCTCAGACATTTTTAGCTGTTTGACACGTCGCATTGCCATGCTGGAAGACTCCATTCTCCCTAGGGAGGACAATCAGCATGTATGGGTGTACGTGGTCTGCAAGAATGAATTCATAACGAATTCGGTCTATAGTGCCTTCCACAGGTAGGAGTAGACCCAGAGAATGCCACGAAAACATTCCCCAGACCATAACGCTGCCCCCACCAGCTTGTGTTGTGCCAGCAATGGTTGAAGAATGTTTGTTCTTCGATGTTTCTCGATTTATAAGCCAACGTCCATCCGTTTGATGAAACAGAAAACGTGGCTCATCGGAGAAGGCAATCCTTTACCAATCAGCGGAAGTCCAATTCCGATAGTGTCGTGCAAATGTAAGCCTTTTCTGCCGATGTACCTTCGTTAGCATAGACCATCCGACTGCACTGGAGCCCCACACGCAGCAGGGTTCGCCTAACTGTCGTTTGAGACACACTTCCGGTAGCCTCCCCCTGGATCATTCGGCTAGTCAGTTGCTCCACTGTAGCGCGTCGATCAGCCCTCACGCACCTTCGAAGCAGACGTTCACCTCTCACATCAATGGCACGTGGTGCTCCGCAGTTTCCACATCACTTATTCGCAATGGTGCCATTTCTCCAATCACGATACAGTTTAACCACAGCAGCACGCGAACAGTTCACGAACTGCGCTGTTTCAGAAATACTTCCACCCTCAGCCCCAATGCAGATAATCATCCCTTTTTACAAATCTGATAAATAGCTTTTTTTTATCCATGACAGCAACGAGTGATATGTTTTCAGAATGCCGCCAGCTCACGACACGTGTCATCTCTCATTGGATACGCGCTGTTGACGTCAAAAGTAGGAGGTGATCACAATAATGTGACTTGACTGTGTACAATACTTATAGGAATTAATGCTTTGATGCACAACAGCTCATGAGAACGGAAATATGACTAGATAAATAGAATTTAGGAAATCTAAATGAACTAAAAGATGTTGGATAGCCGTTTCATCTTGCTTAACTTTCCTTGTGCCTATACTTTTCTTCAAAAGAATTCTGATGCGAAAAAGATATTCTTCGTAAATGAAATTTCAAATAAGAACGAATACAAAACCCGTTCTTATCCGAAAAAAAAAACCCCAACTAAATAAGAGAAAGGAAATAACAGATTGTCCCGACCTTCTGGAAGTATTGAAGCGAGTCTGTTGTTCACACGTAGCTGGCGGCGTGAAAGAGTTCGTCTACCTCAGCGGAATATTTTTCTAGAGTAGGCTTTGGGTAAATAGTGTATGGCTCTATTGGCCTTGTTGACTTGCCGAGGCAATTCCCTCTCTTAGCTATTGCTTTGCTTCCTCAATCCCTAAGACCACAGTTATGAGTCTCTGGTTTCGCAATGTTAGCAGAACAGACGGAACTTCTGAAATGAGGATC
This sequence comes from Macrothele yani, assembly GCA_039090855.1. Taxonomy (NCBI): domain Eukaryota; kingdom Metazoa; phylum Arthropoda; class Arachnida; order Araneae; family Macrothelidae; genus Macrothele; species Macrothele yani. Next base: position 59,481,484 of record CM077018.1, on the reverse strand, counting down.
TCTCACGTTGTTCCTTCTGCTAACAAATCCAACTTTCCAATGCTCGGCTTCTTTTTTGACAGTGGTCTTAGGAACGTGTAAATAAAATTGACCTTTCCTACTTCTCACGGAGCACACACTATTCCAATGCACAGGTTTAAAGCAGTCGTTTTAGAGCTTGTTGATAACAATTGTTACAGTGTGATAAAGCATTAATATCGTGTTGTGTGATGAGCTACCATTACACACACACATACGCGTTTTAGGAAGCAAGGTCTGTAATATCACGCAGAGATATTTAATCTGTAACGCCGCCCATATGGCGCAGTGGCCTAAGAGATGGCTTATTACCATCTGTCCGAGTTGGGTCTGGGTTCGAATCTCGGTGAGGCATGGATGTTGTGTTGGTCTTACGGTGTTGGCTGTCTCCTTTCCCTGGAACCAGTGAACCCAAATTAGGGACGGGCAACTGTTTTAGCCCATTGAGTTGCTCAGGGAGGTCGTTAAACCTTCCTCCTGGACGGTATTCAAATCCGCGTCTCCCGGCTAGCGCCCGAGTATGCTAACCACTATACCACCCAGAACCACTAAGTTTCAACTTGAGACTTGGTCGACAAGTCTAAGTTTCTCTTGTTCTGGTGTTTTTTTTTTTTTCTGGTTTTTGGTTCTTCCGAGTCTCAAGTTTCTCTTGCTCTGATAAGAGAAACTTGAGACCTGGTCGACGAGTCTAAGTTTCTCTTGTCAGAACGACAAAGTCTCCAATTTCCGATTAATTTATCAGAAACTTGCGACTTAGTCAACAAGTCTAAAGTTTCTCTTGTCATGTTTACTTGAGACTTGGTCAGTCAAGTTTCTCCTGCTCTTGTGTTCAGGTTTCTTGTTTTCTGGTTTTTGGTTCTTCCGAGTCTCAAGAGTCTCTTGTTCTGACAAGAGAAACTTGAGACTTGGTCGACAAATATAAGTTTCTCTTGTCAGAACGACCAAGTCTCAAGCTGTGCCCCCCTCCCCCGGTTGAGCAGTGGTCTAAGCGATGGCTTATTATCATTCGTACGAAAGGAGTCCGGGTTCGAATCCCGGTGAGGCATGGATGGAAAGGGGTCCGGGTTCGAATCCAGTGAGGCATGGATGTTGTGTTTGTCTTACGGCACTGGCTCTCTCCATTCCCTGGAGCCAGTAACCCTAAATTAGGGACGGGTGACTGCATATAGCCCATTGAGTTGCTCACGGTGGTCGTTAAACCTCCAATAAAAAAAACAAAAAAAAAACATAACATTGCTTTTTAGGGTCTTTGGATTACAACCGAAATTAAGGCATAATATTTTTGTGTTCTTACTGAGAAATTTCAATATTAGTCAAGGACTGGAATTCTGAACAAAAAGGACTCGACCTATACGCCTAAAAGTACTGTAATTACAGTATCAATGTACTAATTGAAGTAAAAAAACAAATGCATTCCTTTATAAATTTCAGATGCATATTTCCCCCTCAGTTTAGAACTAATCCCTATTCTACCCATGCTAAAATCACTTTACTTTACACGATGGTTTCTGTAACCAATTACTCGTATAAACCAAAGGATACCTGCGCAATAAAAAAACTGTGTACATGTGTTGCATAAGAATCAGGCTTAATAAACTGAGGTAATGCAAAAACGAAGCCAAGAGCCAGGATGGACGAGTTTTTAAGAAGTAAGCTCCTTTGCAAAGAGTGTATTCTAGGTTCTTGGTGTAACAAAAGTATTACTTACGCTTATCTCCTCGACCAGGAGTCAGCAACTCTAAAGTAACGAAAGCTTATCTCAGCAGTCGGCGCTCATCGCGGTCGTTAAGTAAAAGCATAAAAAGAACAGGGAAAACTATTAATGTATTATCCTCCCTACACTTCAAAGTTCTATTTAAGCACTTCTGCTAGATAATGAGGTGAGGATTTTGCCAGAATGGTTGCCCATTTTTCTTTGTAGAAGGAGATATTCAAGATGAGTTTTATACAGTGTTACAAGGAAAGTACTTAATGCCGCCCCGGAGGTCAAGTGGTCTAAGCGATGGCTTCTGATCATTCGTTCGTGATAGGTCCGGGTTAGAATCCCGGTGATGGGTGTTGTGTTTGTCTTCACGGTCTTAGCTCTCTCCTTTCCCTGGAACCAATGGCTCTAAATTAGGGACGGGTGACTACTTGTAGCCCACTGAGTTGCTCACGGTGGTCGTTAAACCTCCAATAAAGAAAAAAGAAAAAGAAAGTCTTCGATCTGGCCAATATCTCACGAACTATGGCAGTTAGCGATTTACTTCTTGTGCAGTTGTATTGGAAACCCCTACACCGCACACAATAACACCACGAGGGATCCCCTCGCCCCCTTTTGGGGGTTGAGGGGGCTATCTCCCCTCTCTTTACAGATAGGGCAAGACAAATAAGTTCCTGAATCAAGTACTCAGTGGCCATGGCATCAGCCCTGAATACCTAGGCAGATTTGCCATCAGGAACTGCACTTGTCCCTGTGGAAAGAGAACGGCAAGCATAGAACACTGCGTACTTGAATGCAGTGGCTTCGCCGAATGGAGAAACACACAGATCCCAGGTGTGCAAAGAACGCGAAGATTGGATCTGCTCATCCAATCTTCCGTTAACAGGAGGGGGATAATAGCCTTTGTAGAAAGGCTAACCCTCCAGCAACATACCATCTTCCCCAATCAAACGGGGACCGAAACGCAGGAGGTGAACGTGCACACCGAAAGCGAATCGGAAGATGAATGAGGGTAAAAGTCTGTGGGAAAGCAGACGAAGAGACCACCAATGTAAATATTCTGTAAATAAATTTTGCTATCTCTTGATGTTGTAAGTCCTAAGCATGAGGACAGTGTATACATGTGTGTAGGTGTTTGAAAATAAAATAAAGGGAAATTATTCCCCAAAAAAAGTTCGAGGGCAAGGAATCTTCCAGTCAGCGAAAAAGTAAGAAACGACCTATCCCGCCAGACAGAGCGGGAACCCAGACAAGGTATTCTAGGTCGCCTGCCAGCACGTCACCACGGGCTGCTCTCTGGGCCATTGGGGTGGCCAGGGTCCGAACCGCGTCTCAAGGCAGGATAATTGTCGCAACATTTCAAAATAACATCCAAGGTGCTCAACAAGTCCCCGTGGAGCCAAGACAGATTGGCGGAACGGGACAATGAAATCAGTATATTACAGATAGGGCAAAAAAGTTAATTACAAACCTGTTCAGCGAGGCAAAAATTGTAAATAAATGTTTTTCCCATAAAAAAAAATGGAAGAGGACCGGAAATGTGGCCCCAAGAAAATCCCAACATCCGGAAGCAACGGTAGAGTATTTAGACAAGATCTTATTCCTTAGAACTAATCTAAACTGGTAAGTTCTAAGTAAATGAAAGCACAAAGGAAATGTTTTCCTACAAACCTTATCAGCAGTTCTTGTTCTTAAATAAAACGCAGTTCCTTGACATATTCGATATCAGACTCTGATGTCCAATACAGTAAAAAATACACTGAGACAAAGGGAAATAGCATAAAGTGGCGAAACACTCATCCAATAGGAAAACTGTATGCACATCTAATCGACTTGCGTACGTGGCAAAGCTTTCGACTTCCCGTCACTGGTTAACGAAGTGTTGGCATACCGACAACGCATATCATTTTTGTATTCTGACGACGGAACAGAAAGCACATTTGAAATCCATGCAAATACACTGACGGAAAAAAAAATCCCAACACCAAGAAGGGGTTGTGTTAGATAAACGACATTTGGTAGGCAGTGAGAGTACATCTGTAAGATGACGTCTATGTAAATTTCGCGCTCGGCGCATACGTGTGGTGCTAGTAGCGCCCCTCGGAACATGCAAAGCAGGTTTGCTGTAAATACTCGCTGTAACGTTCGTGAGCGTTAGTTATCGTTGAGATTCGACGTAGTGTGTTGATGTTAGTTAAAAATGCCTTTAAGAAGACGAAGAAGCCATTATCAACAGCTCACGAAGTTTGAACGAGGTCGTGTAATAGGGCTACGAGAAGGTGGATTTTCTTTCCGCAATATTGCAGAACGACTTGGCAGGAATGTAGCCACTGTGCATGATTGTTGGCAGCGGTGGTCAAGGGAAGGTACTGCCTCAAGAAGACCGGATTCCGGCCGGCCACGTGGCACTACTGAGAGGGAAGACCGCCGTGTACGGCGTATGGCCGTGGCGCATCGTACCGTGTCTGCGGCAGCAATTCGAGCTGTAGTTGCCACCACAGTGACACAACGAACTGTTACAAATCGGTTACTTGAAGGACAGCTCCTAGTCAGACGACCTGTAGTGTGCATTCCACTTACTCCAAACCACTGCCGTTTGCGACGTCAGTGGTGTCCAGCTAGAGCTCATTGGAGGACGGAGTGGAGATCTGTTGTGTTTTCTGATGAAAGCCGGTTCTGCCTGGAGGCCAGTGATGGCCGTGTGATGGTTAGAAGGAGGCCAGGTGAGCGCCTGCAACCAACCTGTCTGCTGCCGAGACACACTGGATCTACACCTGAAGTTATGGTCTGGGGAGCAATTTCCTATGACATCAGGAGCACTCTCGTGGTTATCCCACGCACCCTGACGGCACAGTTGTACGTCGGTCTGGTGATTCAACCTGTTGTGCTTCCATTCATGAACAGCATTCCAGGGGTGTTTTCCAACAGGATAACGCTCGCCCGCATACCTCTGTTGCAACCCAAAATGCTCTACAGAGTGTCGACATGTTGCCGTGACCTGCTAGATCACCAGATCTTTCACCAATCGAGCACGCATGGGACATCATTGGACGACAACTCCAGCGTCACCCCTAACCAGCATTAACCGTCCCTGTATTGACCGACCAAGTGCAACAGGCATGGAACTCCATCCCACAAACTGACATCCAGCACCTGTACGACACAATGCATGAACGTTTGCGTGCTTGCATTCATCATTCTGGCGGTTACACCGGTTAGTAATGTACCAACCTTTTACATTTAAAATGGTTCTTCTCGCGCTCACATTAAGCTGTAATTTTGAAACCTTAATCGATTAAATATGTTACCTATACAAATGTATTGCCGCCATTTCATTTCTCTACAACTATTTTTTCGTGGTGTTGGGATTTTTTTCCCGTCATTGTATGTTTCGGACACAGCGACTGAGCTAGCTTTCCCCTTTTATCGCATTTGGAGAGTCCCTTTCCGTCTTTTGTTATGGGACAAAAACATTTATGTACTATTTTTGCCTCACTTAAAAAGTTTGTAATTGACTTTTTTGCCCTATCCGCAAAGGCTGGCGCGTTAGCCCCCTCAACCCACCCAAAAAAGGGGGCGAGAGGATCCTTCGTGGTGTTACTGTGTGCGCCATAGGGGGTTTCCTATACAACTGCACAAGAAGTAAATGGCTAACGGCCATAGTTCGTGAGATATTAAACTGATCACGGACTTTCCTCGTAACCCTGTATACACTGAGTGGCCACTTTATTTTGACCACCCCTCAGTACTTCGTTAGGCCACCTTTTGCCTTTAATACTGCGTCGATTCTTCGTGGCATGGACTCCACGAGATGTTGATTGGTGGTTTGTGGGATCTGAGACCATGTTTGATTAATAGCACTTTCCAGGGGTGTGAGATTGCAGGGTTGTGGATCCAGCTGTCTGATGGCTCGTTCAACTTCATCCCACAAATTCTCAATGGGGTTGGGATCTGGAGATTGTGGGGGCCACCTAAGCAAAGTAAACCCACCGGTATGTTCCTGAAACCAATCCTGTACAATACGAGCGCTATGGCAAGACGCATTATTTTGTTGAAAGTAGCCATCGCCATTTGGAAAAACCATCCACATGACAGGACGCACTTGGTCCGCAACGATGTTTAGATATGATGTGCCAGTCAGACGTTGATCAACACGAATTAAAGTGCCCAAAGCATGCCAGGAAAACATTCCCCAAACCATAACGTTACCTCCACCAGCTTGAAGGGCTGTAGCAATGCATTTGGGGTCCATGCTTTTGTGCTGTTTTCGCCAAATTCTCACTCGGCCATCGGCATGGTGCAACTGAAAACGTCGGACCACATAATTTGTTTCCAATTATCGACTGTCCAATCCTTGCGCTCCTGTTTGAACTGGAGACGTTTTCTCTTGTAAACTGCAGACAGACAGCAAAGGCGTTCGAACGGGCCTTCGGCTGCCATATCCCATTCGATGCAGTGTACGGCGAACATTGCGTGCAGAGATCGTTTGAGGGGATCTTTGATTTAGATGGTCTGTAATTTGCTGCACTGTTGTCCTTCTGTTGTCTGTTATCAGTCTGGACACTCTCCGTTTCGCCCGAGCAGTCACTAGTCGATGACGACCACACGTTGCACGCAGAGACCCAGTTTTTGGCTGACAGTCCAGTCTTTAAACACTTTAACAGCAGCTGCTCTGGAACATTTCACGAATGCGGCGGTTTCAGTGATCCTCGCTCCATGGCTCCGAGTTCCTACAATCGTCATACGTTGAAAGTCTGTCAAATCGCATTTGCTCCCATTTCGTCACCCCAAAATCATTACTACTACTGTCGCATGCACTAAGCTTTCCCTTTTTATACTAGCCTCGCCCTCTCGCGGCAACAACATGCAGGCATTGCTCATTTGCATAAAACTGTCAGGTGGTCATAATAAAGTGGCCACTCAGGGTATATTGTACGTCGCACCCGGTATTTTTTGAACAAAAATAATTCTGCGTTGTTTTGTATTAAAGTATTTCAATACTTAGGAAAACACCGGGATTTTTAAATACATTGCATCAGTTATACTAGTTAAGGATATTTCAAATATTTCAAAGATACACGGCACCACCGTCAGTGTATCAGCATGATAACGCACGAAGATAGTAAGAAAATGTACTAGAAAATAAAAGTATTTATAAACTATGTATCCTGAAAAGAGCTAGACTGTCGTTTTTTTAACATGTTTGATCCGGCATATAGGAAACAAGAAAGATGACACCGAATTTTCGGGTGTAATAAGTACGTCTTTTGAATCCGTTCTGACGCAAATTAAATTTATCAAAGCTATTCAAAGTCAATGGAACCGGTATGGAAAACGATAGTATCTGACGGAAGAAAAAGTTTTTCAATCGGGTTTTTAATCCCTCAGATATTGCTGTAAACGAAATCGTCAGTTTGCGCCCTTTGGTTGCAGACTTGTGCGTTAAGAAAAACATGAATTTATATGAGAAACATTTCGCACCGGAAACGCTCTCCAACATAGAAAGAATTTTTCAAATCGGACTCTTAGAAACAGAGATATCGACAAAAATAAGATGTGCCTTTACGTCCCCTGGTGGGAAAATCATGCATTATTTTAGGAAATTGTATTCTCAAAAGTTTTTTCCATATAAGCACTATCGGTCCAAGAAAAAAAAATTTAGGCTAGTTTTCAGGAGCCCAGATTTTGCTACAAAAACTTTAGAAGCCGAAATTAACACTTATGGCCCCTCGTGGCCAAACCATGATTTACCAAACATTAGAAATTATGTGAAAAATATTTTCCATCAGGTCTTGTATGTGATACAGGAAGAGTTTTTCAAATCAGAGCTTTAGAAGCGGAAAAAACGAAGAAAACGCAATTTACCTTTGTGCCCCCTAGCGGAAAGTCTATGAATTACTTGAAAATTTTGAATTTATAGGAAAAACATTTCGCATCGGAAACACTATCCAACAAAGAAGTAATTTTTCAAATCGGACTCCTAGAAGTAGAGATATTGACAAAAATAAGATATACATATACGCCCCCTGGCGTAGAAACCATGCATTATTTCAAGAAGAAAATGTTCCTAAAAGGTTTTTCGACATGAGTAGTATCGGTCAACAAACCACTTTTTTTCAATCGAGATTTTAGAAGCTCATATTTTGCTGCAAATACATCAGAAGCGGAAATTAAGATTTACGTCACCTGGTGGCCAAACTATTTTTTACAAAATTTAGAAATTATGTGCAAAAGATTTCCCATCAGGAGCTGTATCCGGTGCAGAAAGAATTTTTCAAATCGGATATTCAGAAGTAGAGATATACGGGGGAAAGCAATTTACCTCTACGCCCATAGTGGAAAGTCTATGAAGTACTTTAAAATTTTGAAATTATTTGAAAAAAAAGTCACACTGGAAACACTATCCAACAAAGGAGTTTTTCAAATCTGACTCCTAGAAATAAAAATATTGACAAAAATAAGATATACATCTACGCCCCCTGGCGAAGAAACTGGAATATTTTAAGAAGAAAATATTCCGAAAATGTTTATCTATGTGAGTGGCATTAGTCCACGAAAGAATTTTTTCAATCGATATTTTAGAAGCTCAGATTTTATGGCAAATACATCAGAAGCAAAAATTAACACTTACGCCCCCTGGTGGCCAAAGTATTCTTTACCAAAAATTTGAAATTATATGCAAAAGATTTTCCATCAGGAGGTGTATCCGCTGAAGAAATTATTTTTAAAATCGGAGTTTTAGAAGAACAATTATCGGGAAAAATGTAATTTTCTTTTACGCGCCCTAGCGGAAAATCTATGGGTAATTTAAAAACGTAACTATATCTAAAATACTCTTCGACATAAATGGAATCGAAACATAAAATAATTTTTTCAATCGGATGTTTAGAAGCAAATATGTGGAATAAAACGTATTTTTGAGTTCGACATCATCTGCATTTATGCCCCCTAGTGGCAAAATCGTACATTTAAAAAAAAAAAAAACGAAATAAAGGATCATCAATCGCATATTTCAAGCTTCCCAAAGCAAAAAGTTTTTTTCATATTGACCAATATTCGCAGAGATATCGTGGGTACAGTCGGACGGACGGACGGACAAACCGGTAACATAAGCACGATCTTTTTTTACAAAAGACGTGCTAAAAATGTATGCCAAGACAGAATTTTTTCATACCTGGATATGTAATTTTCGAGGCCTGACACCACCCTTACCTGACACCGGGACCTGCACCCAGGCGTCAGCACCTTAACTCCTTAACTCTGGGGAACGAATTAACTCGGGGTCACCAAAATTAACTCTAACGAACGTATAAGACGTGGGCCAAATGTAGCTGGCACGAGTTAATTATTATTTTTTTTTGGTTATATAGGTTCAACGACCAACTTGAGCAACGCAGTCGCCTATAAGCAGTCGCCCGTCCCTAATTCAGGACCTCTGATTCCAAGGAAGGGAGAGAGCCAGTGCCGTAAGACAAAAGCAACACCCATGCCTCAACGGGATCCAAACCGGGACCCATCTCGGACGATAAGCCAGCGCTTAGACCACTGCGCCACCAGGGCGGCATCTGTTATTCAAAGTGGACATTTAGTTGGATGATTGGCACAAACCCCTTCTGATTAGCTGCTGAAAGTTCAGCACCGTCGTTGAACCTAAGAAAAGACAGATGTTCGGGTCATTTGTTGCTCATCAGTGGCAGAACATTCCCCGTCATGCCTTGAGTCATGGAGCACACAGAATAAAGGACTAGAAGGGAGCATTTGTCACTTCTGCCAGGATTACGGTAGGTACTTCTGAGATGAGAGGAACGTGGGAGGAATTATTTTGCCCTAGCTTTTGTAAAAATGCGGTCTCTCTATGTGGATGTTTCGGGGTACAATGTTTGAAACATTGGGTGCACCTGGTCCTCCAGAAGTGTCCGTCAGTCCTTGGCAGTGATGTGGCCCTCAAGAACAATCAGTGGGCCGACAGACTGCCACGATATTGCGGCCCAAAGCATCCCCGATCCACCTCCGTGCTGCACTCTGGGCAATAAATAGTCTGGGGTTTAGCCTGTGAGGGATGTCTCCACACGTAAACTCTCCCGCTTGTGGGGAAGACAGTGAAGGACGATTCATCGGAGAACAATACACAATTCAAGTTGTCCACGATTTGCGCTGTTGGCACTATTGCAACCTACGCTTGGCATTGTCACTGGTGATTCAGGGTTTGGCGATAACAGCACGACAGTGAATGTTGACCCAGTAAAACTCCCGACGAACAGTTTTGATGGAAACAGGTGAGTGGCGGTGCGTATTCAACTCTGCGGTGAAATGGGCTGCTGTGGTGTTATGTTTTTTTGGCTACCATCCGTGTTAGCACCGGGACGTTCCTGTCAGACAGCTTCCTCTTACCTCGACAGTTACTCTTATCGGATGTGGTTCTTTCCTCTTGCTGGTATGCCGACATGAACCTGGATACCGCGGCTCGCGATACACCACAAAAACTTGCTGTCTTGCACAGAGGTGCACCGGCGAGACGCGCGCAAACAATCTGTCCTCTTTGAAACTCGCACTTTTTGACGTCACTCTGTGCTACTGCTCTGCTAATGCGACCTTCACTCTCCGCTCGCGTTGATAGACTGTGAAATAGATGCAGGCTGGCCACCGCGTACAGCGGTGTGACACGTGGGGTGCGTGACATGCCTGCCATGCAGGATGCACACGACATAAAGGCAGATAGCAGCGAGAACGAACGTCTGCGTAGCTCAGTTGGTAGAGAGACTTGTTCCGGAATAAGTGGACTCGGGTTCGATCCCCGGCGTGGACCAAAAATGACGGAGAAATTTACTTCGTTATAATGGCGGCCGAACTTTCCGGATGACCCGGCCGTTAAAGATCTCGCAATGGTGTGGTGTTCTTTCCACACCGCGAGATAGGAAAAATAAGAGAATTCCCTCTTCAGCACTTCGAAAAATAAATGTGTGACGTTGCATTCCACTCACCAGACTGACTGGGAGTTCTCAAGTGCACGTTCCACAGCGGATGGCTGCCTGCAATAATTCATGGTCACGGCTGACCCGTGGGCCATGCTCCCCCCGGTCCTCTTTCGAGAACGAAAGTCTGCGTAGCTCAGTTGGTAGAGCGACTTGTTCCGGAATATGTGACGCGGGTTCTATCCCTGGCGTGGACAAAAAATGACGGAGAAATTTACTTCGTTATAGGTGCTATTTGCGCAGGTGTTTCAGTTTTGTTGTCCACCCCCTGTAGAATTGTGATAGTCGACTCTTCCTGTTTTTGGCGTTTTCTACACTACTCTCGTGTGAGCAAATAAGATTAAAAGGAATGTCTCGTTCCTAATAAATAAAATCATACGATTAATCCCCAATGTCTCAGGCACTCTTGAAATTTAAGACCTGGTTTTTACACATGCCGGACACTGAATTAGGAGATGTTATTCAATTTGACCTCCTTTAGCCACAATTACAGCACGTATGCACATATCTCCACAAGGGGAAAGTGCATCTATGTCTACAGCATACCAGGCGATCACCAGACGAGCAGTTAAGTGGCTCAGGTTTGACGGAAGAGGACTTTGATCCTGGATTTGTTTTTTTAACATGTGATACACATTCTCAACGGGATTCAGGTCCTGGCTTTGTGGTGGCTAAAGAAGACGGCGGAAGCAGTTTTCATGCACGCTAAGCCACTGCTGAACACATCTTATGCGAAGAACAGTACCACTGTCGTCCATGAAACAGCAGCCACCTGCTGGATAAAAAGGCAACATTTCAGAATGAACTTGATCGACAGCAATGTTCGGACCATCCTTCGGAGACACCCAAATTTCCAGCAACATAAGGGGACCCGTTTCGTACCAGCAGAATCTACCTCACACTATCACACCACCCCAAGAACCTTGGTTGTGTTTACAAGATAAACTGGGTCCATTGCTTCATAGGCTCACGGCAAAATTTCTGCCTACCGTCGGTACAGATCAAGGTGTACTGCGACTTGTCCGACGACATGGCGTACTTCCCAGTTTTCCGGTATCTGGTCGCGGTGTTCCTGACGTCACTGTAGACTAACTTTCCGGCTCTTAGTAGAAATCAGTGGTTTCCATATAGGACTCGTCGGACCACATGACTCTTTTCCAGTCTTCCAGTGTCCAGTCACGGTGTTCCTAAGACAACTGTAGACGAATTTTCCTGTTCTTTGCAGAAATCAGTGGTTTCCGTATAGCGGCTGCCAATACCGATCCTCTTCAATTCCCTGCGCATAGTTTGATGAGATAGGGGTCAGGAACAGCCATCAATGAATACTTCGGTCAATTGCTACACCCAGGAAGTCCCGTTTCTACGTACCAGCCTTCTCAGACGACGGCGATCTCGTTCCTGACATATTGTCGTCGCCGCGCCAGAGTTACGCCTCTTAGGCAAATAATGTGGGTTATTTCTCCTCTGATTGAAGACCCGGGATATCTCACCTTTGGAGAAACCAGACAGTATTCAAAATCGTTGCTTTTGCCAGACGAGCACTCACAATAAGCTTTTAATCGAACTCCGAAAGATTCTTTGCTTTTCGCATTGTGATCAACACTACTGACCAGTAGCAGTCTTAAATAGTTGCCTAAATCACGTGGTGAAGCACGTAGCCACGTATTTAGCATATACGCTGCGTAAGTGACGCTTACGTACATCTGCATAAAGGTTTCTAATTAAGTGGCCGGTGTGGATGGAAGCTACCACTGTAATCGCACTGATGTGCACCTTTTAATATTTCTAGGAAAGCGGGAAGAAAATGTTCAGCGATATCTCGGTGCATTACTTTTTCATCCCTATTGCCGTTTTTAGCAATAGATTCACCGTCGTCTGGAAGAGTCCAAAGCACAAGCCCACCATAACGACCAATCAGTGAATGGTTTGAACTCCAAGAGATTTCTAAGCCAAGGGGATACATGGGAGCAAAGTCATTTCCCTTGCTTCTGGGAGGGACTATCAAACGAAACTGCAGCCAACGGAACGGACTTGGCAAAATCAGCGGGCTAATAAAGAGTACCAGATGATACGGTCTGTGTGTCACACTGGATTCGAACCCAAACAGTTTGGTTGGGCCTGTGTTAAAATCTTGCCGAGACATGTGATCTGTTGTTGTGACGTAGCTGAGATTACATTGAATAAACAAAGACATCGCTCATTCCACGTTTAGCAACGCATAGCAGCCGAAATTGTTTATCCCGGATCTCTCGATAGCTAGCCGGGCCATATATCGAGAGATTTGGGGAATTGAACCACGGATCTCTCGATATATAGCTAGTGCCGTTAATGCCCACCAGATGGAGACGTCTCAGTAGCTGAGCCCATCTTACCGATTTATAATATCAGATGCTGACAGAAAAACGCACATAGCTCCGTGGATTGTTGGTCACCGTGGTGTAAAGCTAACGCGCTCGGCTAGATATCGGGAGATTTGGGATTCAATTCCCTGGCGGCGGCCGAATAACAATTTTTCGGCTGTTGTGCTTTGCTAAACGTGGAAAGAGCGATGTCTTTGTTTATTTACTGACGCCACGTATATAGAGGATTTTCACTGAGATTAGATTATCAAATAAACGGGACCACGTCAAGTCGTACTTTAGGGCAGAATACGTTACCTAAGATATAATGGGAAAGCGAGGGGATTTAACAGGCGTTGCGGTAGTCTAGTTGCAAGAGCAGTTGACTGCCGGTCCGTTGGGCGCAGGTTCGATCCCAGCGGTACCGCTCCAACCACTAAAGACAAGCCGTGATTCGCAGGGCACGTTAAACAGGCACCCTCGAGTCATTGAACCACACTTAAAAGTACGGTCCTTTTCTCCTTTGCACTCGAAGTGCACCCTCTGCTCTGGTATCATCTGGCATTCTCCCACGATGTCATTTCTCTATTATCTGTGCGGCACTCTTAACAAACTCACCCTATCTACCCACTTTCCAATCAGAGCCTTAAGGAACGCCGTCCCTTTCGTTTCTAGTACGTGGCGTATTACCTCGAGCGGCAAGGTAGCTGCGTCTAAACACTCCATGGGTGCAAACCCTACGAGAAATTGTTCTCAATTCGTAGTTGTATTCCACACATTTAGCGCAAAATCGTCGTTGGTAGGACTCACGCACTAAATACTTTACGTAATTTAATGTAGTTTCCATGTTTAGCAACTAAGTCCTGAAGGATCCAACAACTGTGCAGTTTCTTTGCCACAAGAGAACTTTCTCTTTCCCTGCGCGCACGAGCCTTGCGTCGTACAAGGTCTACTGACGGAACTCGTGTGGGAATAATCATTAGTATTTCCCACTTGATCATGGGCGACTTCTGCTTGCCAACTGTGAACATATGACTTGTGGCAATAAACGGTTGGGTGACAGCAGAAGTGAGCGTACATCTTTCAGTTACATGCAGAGAAAAGATCAGATCATACTGTATGAAGAAGATTTTAGGATGGGAGTGTCTGACCCCAGGTCTTAAACAACCCTTAGAAATAGGAAGCTAGGAGATTTGGACTAGAGTGTCCGATAGGAAAGTGACACGGAAGCGAGGTAGAAGACGCCCTTATTTACTACCGGGGGCCAGTACCCGGGGTCCGACGGCTTAACGTGCCCATTCAATGCTCTAGTAGATCAGATCAGATCATATGTAGAGGATTTTAGGAAGGGATTGTCAGACCCCAGGTCTTAAACAACCCTTAGAAATAGGAAGCTAGGCGATTTGGGCTAGAGTGCCCGATAGGAAAGTCACACGGAAGCGAGGTAGAAGACGCCCTTATTTACTACCGGGGGCCAGTACCCGGGGTCCGACGGCTTAACGTGCCCATTCAATGCTCTAGTAGATCAGATCAGATCATATGTAGAGGATTTTAGGAAGGGATTGTCAGACCCCAGGTCTTAAACAACCCTTAGAAATAGGAAGCTAGGAGATTTGGGCTAGAGTGCCCGATAGGAAAGTGACACGGAAGCGAGGTAGAAGACGCCCTTATTTACTACCGGGGGCCAGTACCCGGGGTCCGACGGCTTAACGTGCCCATTCAATGCTCTTGTAGAACAGATCAGATCATATGTAGAGGATTTTAGGAAGGGAGTGTCTGACCCCAGGTCTTAAACAACCCTTAGAAATAGGAAGCTAGGAGATTTGGGCTAGAGTGCCCGATAGGAAAGTGACACGGAAGCGAGGTAGGAGACGCCCTTATTTACTACCGGGGGCCAGTACCCGGGGTCCGACGGCTTAACGTGCCCATTCAATGCTATTGTAGAACAGATCAGATCATATGTAGAGGATTTTAGGAAGGGAGTGTCTGACCCCAGGTCTTAAACAACCCTTAGAAATAGGAAGCTAGGAGATTTGGGCTAGAGTGCCCGATAGGAAAGTGACACGGAAGCGAGGTAGAAGACGCCCTTATTTACTACCGGGGGCCAGTACCCGGGGTCCGACGGCTTAACGTGCCCATTCAATGCTCTAGTAGATCAGATCAGATCATATGTAGAGGATTTTAGGAAGGGATTGTCAGACCCCAGGTCTTAAACAACCCTTAGAAATAGGAAGCTAGGAGATTTGGGCTAGAGTGCCCGATAGGAAAGTGACACGGAAGCGAGGTAGGAGACGCCCTTATTTACTACCGGGGGCCAGTACCCGGGGTCCGACGGCTTAACGTGCCCATCAGATCTGATCAGATCATATGTAGAGGATTTTAGGAAGGGAGTGTCTGACCCCAGGTCTTAAACAACCCTTAGAAATAGGAAGCTAGGAGATTTGGGCTACACTGACCGATAGGAAAGTCACACGGAAGCGAGGTAGAAGACGCCCTTATTTTCTACCGGGGGCCAGTACCCGTGGTCCGACGGCTTAACGTGCCCATTCACTGCTCTAGTAGATCAGATCAGATCATATGTAGAGGATTTTAGGAAGGGATTGTCAGACCCCAGGTCTTAAACAACCCTTAGAAATAGGAAGCTAGGAGATTTGGGCTAGAGTGCCCGATAGGAAAGTGACACGGAAGCGAGGTAGGAGACGCCCTTATTTACTACCGGGGGCCAGTACCCGGGGTCCGACGGCTTAACGTGCCCATTCAATGCTCTAGTAGATCTGATCAGATCATATGTAGAGGATTTTAGGAAGGGAGTGTCTGACCCAAGGTCTTAAACAACCGTTAGAAATAGGAAGCTAGGAGATTTGGGCTAGAGTGCCCGATAGGAAAGTGACACGGCAGCGAGGTAGGAGACGCCCTTATTTACTACCGGGGGCCAGTACCCGGGGTCCGACGGCTTAACGTGCCCATCAGATCTGATCAGATCATATGTAGAGGATTTTAGGAAGGGAGTGTCTGACCCTAGGTCTTAAACAACCCTTAGAAATAGGAAGCTAGGAGATTTGGGCTAGAGTGCCCGATAGGAAAGTGACACGGAAGCGAGGTAGGAGACGCCCTTATTTACTACCGGGGGCCAGTACCCGGGGTCCGACGGCTTAACGTGCCCATTCAATGCTCTAGTAGATCAGATCAGATCATATGTAGAGGATTTTAGGAAGGGATTGTCAGACCCCAGGTCTTAAACAACCCTTAGAAATAGGAAGCTAGGAGATTTGGGCTAGAGTGCCCGATAGGAAAGTGACACGGAAGCGAGGTAGGAGACGCCCTTATTTACTACCGGGGGCCAGTACCCGGGGTCCGACGGCTTAACGTGCCCATTCAATGCTCTAGTATATCAGATCAGATCATATGTAGAGGATTTTAGGAAGGGAGTGTCAGACCCCAGGTCTTAAACAACCCTTAGAAATAGGAAGCTAGGAGATTTGGGCTACACTGACCGACAGGAAAGTCACACGGAAGCGAGGTAGAAGACGCCCTTATTTACTACCGGGGGCCAGTACCCGGGGTCCGACGGCTTAACGTGCCCATTCAATGCTCTAGTAGATCAGATCAGATCATATGTAGAGGATTTTAGGAAGGGATTGTCAGACCCCAGGTCTTAAACAACCCTTAGAAATAGGAAGCTAGGAGATTTGGGCTAGAGTGCCCGATAGGAAAGTGACACGGAAGCGAGGTAGGAGACGCCCTTATTTACTACCGGGGGCCAGTACCCGGGGTCCGACGGCTTAACGTGCCCATTCAATGCTCTAGTATATCAGATCAGATCATATGTAGAGGATTTTAGGAAGGGAGTGTCAGACCCCAGGTCTTAAACAACCCTTAGAAATAGGAAGCTAGGAGATTTGGGCTAGAGTGCCCGATAGGAAAGTGACACGGAAGCGAGGTAGGAGACGCCCTTATTTACTACCGGGGGCCAGTACCCGGGGTCCGACGGCTTAACGTGCCCATTCAATGCTCTAGTAGATCTGATCAAATCATATGTAGAGGATTTTAGGAAGGGAGTGTCAGACCCCAGGTCTTAAACAACCCTGAGAAATAGGAAGCTAGGAGATTTGGGCTAGAGTGCCCGATAGGAAAGTGCCACGGAAGCGAGGTAGGAGACGCCCTTATTTACTACCGGGGGCCAGTACCCGGGGTCCGACGGCTTAACGTGCCCATTCAATGCTCTAGTAGATCAGATCAGATCATATGTAGAGGATTTTAGGAAGGGATTGTCAGACCCCAGGTCTTAAACAACCCTTAGAAATAGGAAGCTAGGAGATTTGGGCTAGAGTGCCCGATAGGAAAGTGACACGGAAGCGAGGTAGGAGACGCCCTTATTTACTACCGGGGGCCAGTACCCGGGGTCCGACGGCTTAACGTGCCCATTCAATGCTCTAGTAGATCAGATCAGATCATATGTAGAGGATTTTAGGAAGGGATTGTCAGACCCCAGGTCTTAAACAACCCTTAGAAATAGGAAGCTAGGAGATTTGGGCTAGAGTGCCCGATAGGAAAGTCACACGGAAGAGAGGTAGGAGACGCCCTTATTTACTACCGGGGGCCAGTACCCGGGGTCCGACGGCTTAACGTGCCCATTCAATGCTCTAGTAGATCAGATCAGATCATATGTAGAGGATTTTAGGTAGGGATTGTCAGACCCCAGGTCTTAAACAACCCTTAGAAATAGGAAGCTAGGAGATTTGGGCTAGACTGCCCGATAGGAAAGTCACACTGAAGCGAGGTAGGAGACGCCCTTATTTACTACCGGGGGCCAGTACCCGGGTTCCGACGGCTTAACGTGCCCATTCAATGCTCTAGTAGATCAGATCAGATCATATGTAGAGGATTTTAGGAAGGGATTTTCAGACCCCAGGTCTTAAACAACCCTTAGAAATAGGAAGCTAGGAGATTTGGGCTAGAGTGCCCGATAGGAAAGTGACACGGAAGCGAGGTTGGAGACGCCCTTATTTACTACCGGGGGCCAGTACCCGGCGTCCAGTACCCGGGGTCCGACGGCTTAACGTGCCCATTTAATGCTCTAGTATATCAGATCAGATCATATGTAGAGGATTTTAGGAAGGGAGCGTCAGACCCCAGGTCTTAAACAACCCTTAGAAATAGGAAGCTAGGAGATTTGGGCTAGAGTGCCCGATAGGAAAGTGACACGGAAGCGAGGTAGGAGACGCCCTTATTTACTACCGGGGGCCAGTACCCGAGGTCCGACGGCTTAACGTGCCCATTCAATGCTCTAGTAGATCAGATCAGATCATATGTAGAGGATTTTAGGAAGGGATTGTCAGACCCCAGGTCTTAAACAACCCTTAGAAATAGGAAGCTAGGAGATTTGGGCTAGAGTGCCCGATAGGAAAGTGACACGGAAGCGAATTAGGAGACGCCCTTATTTACTACCGGGGGCCAGTACCCGGGGTCCGACGGCTTAACGTGCCCATTCAATACTCTAGTAGATCAGATCAGATCATATGTAGAGGATTTTAGGAAGGGAGTGTCAGACCCCAGGTCTTAAACAACCCTTAGAAATAGGAAACTAGGAGATTTGTGCTAGAATGCCCGATAGGAAAGTCACACGAAAGCGAGGTAGAAGACGCCCTTATTTACTACCGGGGGCCAGTACCCGGGGTCCGACGGCTTAACGTGCCCATCAGATCTGATCAGATCATATGTAGAGGATTTTAGGAAGGGAGTGTCTGATTCCAGGTCTTAAACAACCCTTAGAAATAGGAAGCAAGGAGATTTGGGCTAGAGTGCCCGATAGGAAAGTGACACGGAAGCGAGGTAGGAGACGCCCTTATTTACTACCGGGGGCCAGTACCCGGGGTCCGACGGCTTAACGTGCCCATTCAATGCTCTAGTAGATCAGATCAGATCATATGTAGAGGATTTTAGGAAGGGAGTGTCTGACCCCAGGTTTTAAACAACCATTAGAAATAGGAAACTAGGAGATTTGGGCTAGGACACCCGATAGGAAAGTGACACGGAAGCGATCCGGAGAAAGGAGATTGGTTGGTGCTTAAATAAACCTCTACGCGCACAAACAAACTATGAATATGCCAAGTTCATTTAAGCACCACAAACTCCTCGCATGCATTTTTTACGCTTTCCAACCGTACGTTGAAGAAGCGTATATGCTCCAGCTTTGTACGTCCGTCCGCACGATAACTTGCGTAAAAATGTTTCGATTTCGATGAAATTCTAGTATGTGGTAGGGGACCACCTGGGCACGAACCCTATTGAAAATGGACGAAATGGTGTCAAAGCTGAGGACATAGAAACGCGATTTATTCCATTGCCCTTATGCGTCAAAACTTGCGTAAAAATATTTCGATTTTGATTAAATTTTAGTATGTGGTAGGGGACCATCTAGGGGCAAACCCTGTTGAAAATGGACGAAATGGAGTCAAAGGTCAGGACATAGGTGCGGGATCCACTCCATTGCCCTTATGCGTCATAACTTGCGTAAAAATGGGTCGATTTCGATTAAATTTTAGTATGTGGTAGGGGATCACCTATGGGGAAACCTTGTTGAAAATGGACGAAATGGAGTCAAAGGTCAGGACATAGGATCTGGATCCATTCCATTGCCCTTATGCGTCATAACTTAGGTAAAAATGGTTCGATTTCGATGAAATTTTGGTATGTGGTAGGGGATAACGTGGGGACGAACTGTATTGGAGATGGCCGAAATGGGATCAAAGCTCAGGACATAGGAGTGAGATCCATTCCATTGCCCTTATGCGTCATAACGTACGACGTAAAAATGATGCTTCGATTGCGACAAAACTTTGTTATGTTGTTCCGGAGATGTACTGAACCGGTTCAGTTTATTATCATCGAAATGGGGTCAAAGTACAGGACACAGGAGGGAGATTTATTCCACAGCCTTTATCCTCATAAATAACTTGCGTAATGAATTTTGGTATGTTGGAAAGCGTATCATAATCAATGCATGGCATGATTTTACTAACTTGTTACGTGAGTGCGCGCTCTCTCTTTGCCGTAGTCTGTGTCTGACAACGGTTACTCTTCAAGTAAATAAAAATGAAGACACTCAAATACCGAGGTATGTACGGTGAGAGCGCGAAAGAGAGAGAGAAGGGAGTATTGTGTTTTAAGTTGTATAAACCAATACAAAAAAGACATTTTCTATTTCAGTTACCGAAAGAGCTTTACAAAATTCGAGGACACCAGGTTTAAAAAACCCTTCCAACCTACATTTTGCCCCCGGTTTTTCCTAGGATTCTCGCTGATGCGAACATCAGCATGAAGGAGGTATCTTTGTAGACAAGGTAATAGAATCCACTTTAACAGTTTTATCTCATTCTCTGAGACTACAGTATAGATTAATAACAGGAACTGGTTAGTAACATTCTTTGATAAAAACAACTCAGATAGTAGGATCAAGCTCATATTGATCTTTCGGAAACCTATAAGTTTCTGTCCTTTTTATAGACATTCTCTCGAATGGAAATTGATTGGATACTATTGGGAGAGACCATTGCTCGATTATTATCAACTAATGGTGATATGCAGTAGCTAACAGTTTATTGAAAACTCCAGCTTATTGAACCAAAAGCGTTACTTTACTGCAAAACGGAATTCGATGATTCTAAAAACAATCGATACATTCACTGTTCATGCGAAATATTTCGAGAAAAGGCAAAGTTTCAAAGGCAATATCTTAGCAGCACAAAGAAACAAGTACAGACAATTTTCTATACACAGTGCGTCAAAGAATTTTTAAGACTGGCGCTAGATTTCAGCCTACGGTGGCGTTACCAGTGTAATGGCGGATGCGTTATAAACCGTGACCATCTGCTTGCTTTCTGCCAAAAGTACTGCGCAGTTGTTAAAGTAACTCAAACGAAACGGGCGTTCATTAAAGAAGTAAAATTTTTTTCATGTAGAATTATTAAGAGGGAACAAAGGGCTGTTATTAAATTTAACGGAAAACTTGGTAAAGGTGCCTCGGAAACGTACCAAATGATGAAACAAGTTTACGGTGAGTTTTGTTTAAGTAGATCAAATGTTTTCCTGTGGCACAAACGTTTTTTGGACGAAAGAGATACGCTAGAAGATGATAAGCGCACCGGAAGACCAAGTTCATCTAGGACACCTGAGACTATTAAAAAAGTGCGTGATTTCGTGACAAACAATGTGCGTCACTAAGAATGATGAAAGAGTCTTTAAACATCAACAAAGAAACGATTCGAACCATCCTGCATGAAGATTTGGGCAAAACAAAAGTCTGTGCTAAATTTGTTCCACGCACGTTAACCAATGAACAAAAATCAAGGAGAAGTGCACATTGCAGAGACATCATTTCAGCAGCTGAAAATGATCCAAACTTCGTAAAATCGATTGTTACAGGTGATGAAACATGGTGTTTTCAATATGATCCTAAAACAAAGTGACAAAGTGCGGAATGGAAGTAAAAAAACTCACCACAAGCCAAAAAAACAAGAAAAGTTCCATCGAAAATCAAAACAATGCTCGTTACATTCTTCGACAGTAAGGGTATTATCCACAAAGAATTTGTCCCAAGTGGATAAACAATTACTGGTGAGTTTTGTTTAAATGTTTTGAGGCGTTTGATGGGCAGAATTCGTCGCATTCGTCCAGAATATCGGGATGAAAACAGTTGGTGTTTGTTGCACGATAATGCACCCAGTCACACCTCACTTCTTGTTCGTAGATTTATGGCGAAAAATAACGTCTGTGTGTTGAATCATCCATCGTATTCTCCTGATTTAGCACCCTGCGACTTTTCTTTGTTCCCAAAACTTAAAATGACGTTAAAAGGGTGTTATTTTGATGATATTTCGACCATACAAACAGCTTCGACGCGTGCTTTGGAAGCAATTCTGCAAAGTGAACTGGAACAGGCATTCGAATCATTATTAAATCGCTGTAACAAGTGTATTGAAGCCGGAGGGACTTATTTTGAATAACAAACCGAAACAAATTATAATTTCTTGTTTTCATCCGAAACGTCGGTCCAGGATCCATGGATCTGATGTTTCCAGCCATTCCTGTTACAACATTGCCCACAACTTCACCCGAGTCGTCGCTCTAGGATCCATGGATCTGATGTTCCGAGCCATGGCTGTTACAGCATTTCTCACAACTTCATCCGAAACGTCGGTCCAGGATCCATGGATCTGATGTTTCCAGCCATTCGTGTTACAGCATTGCCCACAACTTCACCCGAGTCGTCGCTCTAGGATCCATGGTTCTGATGTTCCGAGACATGCCTGTTACAGCATTGCTCACAACTTCATCCGAAACGTCGGTCCAGGATCCATGGATCTGATGTTTCCAGCCATTCCTGTCACAGCATTGCCCACAACTTCACCCGAGTCGTCGCTCTAGGATCCATGGATCTGATGTTTCCAGCCATGCCTGTTACAGCAATGCCCACACCTTCACCCGAGACGTCGGTCCAGGATCCATGGATCTGATGTTTCCAGCCATTCCTGTTACAGCATTGCCCACAACTTCACCCGAGTCGTCGCTCTAGGATCCATGGATCTGATGTTCCGAGCCATGGCTGTTACAGCATTTCTCACAACTTCATCCGAAACGTCGGTCCAGGATCCATGGGTCTGATGTTTCCAGCCATTCCTGTTACAGCATTGCCCACAACTTCACCCGAGTCGTCGCTCTAGGATCCATGGATCTGATGTTCCGAGCCATGGCTGTTACAGCATTGCTCAGAACTTCATCCGAAACGTCGGTCCAGGATCCATGGATCTGATGTTTCCAGCCATTCCTGTCACAGCATTGCCCACAACTTCCCCCGAGTCGTCGCTCTAGGATCCATGGATCTGATGTTTCCAGCCATGCCTGTTACAGCAGTGCCCACACCTTCACCCGAGACGTCGGTCCAGGATCCATGGATCTGATGTTTCCAGCCATTCCTGTTACAGCATTGCCCACAACTTCACCCGAGTCGTCGCTCTAGGATCCATGGATCTGATGTTCCGAGCCATGGCTGTTACAGCATTTCTCACAACTTCATCCGAAACGTCGGTCCAGGATCCATGGGTCTGATGTTTCCAGCCATTCCTGTTACAGCATTGCCCACAACTTCACCCGAGTCGTCGCTCTAGGATCCATGGATCTGATGTTCCAAGCCATGGCTGTTACAGCATTGCTCACAACTTCATCCGAAACGTCGGTCCAGGATCCATGGATCTGATGTTTCCAGCCATTCCTGTCACAGCATTGCCCACAACTTCACCCGAGTCGTCGCTCTAGGATCCATGGATCTGATGTTTCCAGCCATGCCTGTTACAGCAATGCCCACACCTTCACCCGAGACGTCGGTCCAGGATCCATGGATCTGATGTTTCCAGCCATTCCTGTTACAGCATTGCCCACAACTTCACCCGAGTCGTCGCTCTAGGATCCATGGATCTGATGTTCCGAGCCATGGCTGTTACAGCATTTCTCATAACTTCATCCGAAACGTCGATCCAGGATCCATGGGTCTGATGTTTCCAGCCATTCCTGTTACAGCATTGCCCACAACTTCACCCGAGTCGTCGCTCTAGGATCTATGGATCTGATGTTCCGAGCCATGGCTATTACAGCATTTCTCACAACTTCATCCGAAACGTCGGTCCAGGATCCATGGGTCTGATGTTTCCAGCCATTCCTGTTACAGCATTGCCCACAACTTCACCCGAGTCGTCGCTCTAGGATCTATGGATCTGATGTTCCGAGCCATGGCTGTTACAGCATTGCTCACAACTTCATCCGAAACGTCGGTCCAGGATCCATAGATCTGATGCTTCCCTCCACGGAATCCCAGAGAGCATCCGCAGGGTTTAATGGGGAACTGTTAGAAGAACGATATGAGCATTATACTGTAATATGAACTGTTATAATGGGGAACTGTTTTAAGCACAAATACACATGGCGTACTGACATCGGGTGAATCATTACTAGAAAAGAGCTCAGGGATTTTAATACGAAGATGAGACATATGTGGTCATATCACCTTAAGGTTCGAATGTGTTTTAAGCTGATTATTAACCAGTTTTGTAGCATGATAGTAAAACAAGGGCGCTTATCATTTACTCTAATGCTTGAAGCATTTGACATTGAATTACTAGTATGAATTCAAAACCAGAGATCTTGTGCTTAGAAATATGACAGATTCTAAACTGTACTCAGAAGGAATGATTTCCGGAAGCTCATATAAAGCAGTTAAATATCCTTTCGGTGTCTCTTTAGTCAGCATTATGACAAATGACACGTAAATGATTATTAAGCAATATCCTCATGCTGTTATCTTTATTTATTTTACTCGCTTTGCAATTCCTATTAAGAATTCTAAAATTAATTTCAATCGCTTCTGTTAGTTTTTGAAGAGGGAAAGGGATCATCAGTATCCGCGTCGTCAACACAATTTAATTTCAGTGTGCTGCATTTTTGCAACACATTCCTCAAAGCATTTGCGTAGTATTTGAATTACCAGAGCGCAGAAATATTTCACTTCGGCAGCTAGAACTATGCATTACGTAATGATTTCGCTTGGAGGCTTATTGGATTCTGTCCATGAATTTAATAATGCTGGTGTCCCAAATAACTTTGCGACTAATGCTGGGTGGTATTGATATTCAGGATGCAATGAATGCAGGTAACGGAGGCAAATTTTGAATGATATGGATGTAAATTTTGGATGTTCATCAAGAACATGCAGGAATTATTACACTATAAGTACCGGTCTTGAATTATCCCCAAACAGTTGATCTGTCAGTGCAGCTCGCGTTGTCCTGCATTATACGAACGACGTTTTCTTAACTAAATATGCGGTCGCATTCACAAAACACCTCATATATACAATTTAATTCAAATATTTCGAAAATGGAAATAAATAAATCCGATACTTCTAGCAGACCTCTGCTTTATGTAAATGTGGGACGTCGACGGTTCATTAAATATTTCATAGCAAAATAAATCACATAATTTTCACGATTCCACATTTAAGTGTCGAAAGAGCAGAAATTATAAAGTTGGCATAATGGTCTGACTCAGTTTCCGTAGCACACACATTCGTATTTTTTCACAATCTACACAATTGTTCAAATCTCAGAAGCTTTTTTTTTTTTTTTCATCTGGTTGGGTGTTTAACAGCCACCGTGAGCAACTCAACGGGCTATAAGCAGTCGTCCGTCCCTAATTTAGGGCATCTGGTTCCATGGAACGTAGAAAGCTAGCGCCGTAAGACAAACAAAACATCCATGCCTCGCAGGGATTTCAACCTGGACCCATCTTGGACGAATGGTGAGAATCCATCGCTTAGACCACTATGCCACCGAGGTGGAGTCACAAACTGTATTGTCCAGTTGTCCGCATGCTATCTTATTGCGTGTAGCGTTTGAGTTTGGGTCTTTACCGAAATGTTGTGTCCTTTAATATTCTCTGGTAACACAAACTACGAAAATGGGAAGTATGGAAGTACACTATCTACAACGAACTTGCATAAACGCGAAAGAATAGAATTAAGAAGCTGTGAATGGAAGCTGTACAGTCTAAAAGATTAAGACAATCAAGAATACCGATTTCTATGTTTTGACAGTCTCATATTCTCAGTGAAGAGCACTGATTCAGGCCAACGCTGTCCCAAAGCATCCTGTTTCTGCTGCCTAATCATCAAGTCAGTTTTTACTGACTATGAACACAGCTGCGCATTTCCATTATGACCACCCCCAGCCTACAGAAATGAGCGCACCTGGATACCGAACGGTGGCGCAGGTGAAGATCACAGAGCAATATACACTGAGTGGCCACTTTATTATGACCACCTGACAGTTTTAAGCAAATGAGCTATGGTTACACGCTGTGGCAGCAAGAGGGCGAGCCTAGTATAAAAAGGCAAAGCTTAGTGCATGCGATAGTAGTAGAAATGATTTTTGGGTGACGAGATGGGTAAAAAATGCGATTTGACGGACTTTCAACGTGGGATGATTGTAGGAGCTCGGAGCCATGGAGCGAGTATCACCGAAACCGCCGCATTTGTGAAATGTTCCAGAGCAGCTGTAGTTAAAGTGTTTAAAAACTGGACTGTCAGCCAAAAAACTGGGTCTCTACGTGCAATGTGTGGTCGTCATCGACTAGTGACTGCTCGGGCGGAACGGAGAGTGTCCAAACTGGTAACAGACAACAGAAGGGCAACAGTGCAGCAAATTACAGACCATCTTAATCAAGGATACCCTCAAATGATCTCTGCACGCACTGTTCGCCGTACACTGTTCGAACACCTTTGCTGTCTGCATTTAACAAGAGAAAACATCTCCAGTTCGTACAGGAGCACAAGGATTGGACAGTCGATAATTGGAAACAAATTATGTCGTCCGATGAATAACGTTTTCAGTTGCACCATGCCGATGGCCGAGTGAGAATTTGGCGGAAACAGCATGAAAGCATGGACCCCAAATGCATTGCTACAACCCTTCAAGCTGGTGGAGGCAACGTTATGGTTTGTGGAATGTTTTCCAGGCATGCTTTGGGCCCTTTAATTCGTGTTGATCAACGTCTGACTGGCACATCATATCTAAACATCGTTGCGGACCAAGTGCATCCTGTCATGTGGATGGCTTATCCCAATGGCGATGGCTACTTTCAACAAGATAATGCGTGTTGCTATAGTGCTCGTATTGTGAAGGATTGGTTTCAGGAACATGCCGGTGAGTTTACTTTGCTTAGATGTCCCCCATAATCGCCATTGAGAATTTGTGGTATGAAGTTGAACGAGCCATCAGACAGCTGGCATCTCACACTCCTGGAAAGTGCTCCATAACCCTGCCATCTCACACTCCTGGAAAGTGCTATTCATCAAGCATGGTCTCAGATTCCACAAACCACCTATCAACATCTCGTGGAGTCCATGCCACGAAGAATCGACGCAGTATTTTTCTTTTTTTTTTTTTTTTGATTGGAGGTTTAACGACCACCGTGAGCAACTCAATGGGCTATAAGCAGTCGCCCGTCCCTAATTTAGGGTCACTGGTTCCAGGGAAGGGAGAGAGCCAGTGCCGTAAGACAAACACAACATCCATGCCTCACCGGGATTCGAACCCGGACCCCTTCGGACGAATGATCAGAGGCCAACGCCTTAGACCACTGCGCCACCAGGGCGGCTCGACGCAGTATTAAAGGCAGAAGGTAGTCATAATAAAGTGGCCGCTCAGTGTATAACAATCATTGGAATAGCAGGCAAGCTTATAGTTGAACTTTATTGTTTTTAAACAAGCTTTCGACAGCATAAACATATCTTCCCAATGGAAACTCCTTAGGCATTAAGGAATTCCAGAAAAAAAACTGAGAATAATTTTTAAAAATGTACGAAGATTTTGATATTAAAGTAATACATGGAAAATTGGAAATGCCCTCTCAGAAACTTTCAAAACAAAGACGGGAATAAGAAAAGGTTGTATACTCTGCTGTGTTCTTAATCACCATAGATTGGGTGATAAAGATCCAGACTCACATTCGCCAGGTCGCTACTGGCGATAAACTTCATCGTCGTGGCGACTAAAAATGTTTGTTTAAATCGCCAATTCTGGCGACCTGTACGGGGAAAACATTTATTTTATTTAACTTGTATTGTACGGAATTTTTTTTAACTTGTACGGAACTCCACGTTTTTGAAATTTTTTACTCCAAATGTACGGAAAATTGCACGAAATGGCACAAAATTTGAGTTGTACGGAAGTCGGCCATCACCTTTTTTCATTCTGCTTGAACAGCAGAAAAGAAAACAAAAAAAGTTTATAAAAAAGGCGATGGCGTCGGTTTTTGATCACAAAGAATGCGCCAAGGCTGATGGTTCATCGTAGGGGAACGAGGTTGCGGTGGGGATGAAAGCCGGTGGTGGACAGCTCAACTGTTTGCCTCCGAAAAGTCCAACTGGGAGAAATTTTTATTTGAAAAAAATTCTCCAATTTTTTTAAATAACTGAATGCAAATTTAACAGTAGCCAAGACACGTCAAAATAAACTCCCATGTGAAATTTCGTCAAAATCCGATGAAAACTTCAGAAGTTAGGCATTTTCTTTTTATTATTTTTAGTGAATGTTCGCTGAAAGCCATCATATTCCATAGGAAAATTCTAAAATCCGGAATCGGCATAGTTCGGATTTCCGGACGAATCCGGATTTTCGAGGTTGTACTGTAATATTTCCATATTTGCGAACTACTACGGAATGTCCGTAGTTTCTACGGATTTAGTTGGCTGACTACGGACATCGCTGTCGAAACTACGGATTCTACGAATTTTCACTTTTTTTTTTTTTAATTTTATTGTTTTATGATATGCACGAGATTCTTAAGCGGACTCGCGGAATTCCCGTTTTTTTTTTTTTTTTTTTTTTTTGCCATCATTTAGATGGTTCTCAGGATCAGCGTAAAACTGAAGACAATTTGCGGGTGGGTGGGTGGAGTTCCGTCCGGAGACGGTATTTCGTGTCTCAAAACTTTCGAAAACGGTAGTTGAATGGATTTAGGGTAATCGTAATTTTTTTTTTCTCCCGATGTTGCCTTAGTGTAAAGTTTTATTGTTAAATATGATTTTATTGCATAAAAGTATTTCAGCTTGAAACTGTAGGCAACAAATGTGCGAAAACGGAGGTTAGACGCCGCAAAATTTCCCTGTAATCTCAGACATCAGATTCTTCCGCGAAATCGAGGAACTCCGTCTTTTCCGTTATTATTTTGGTCATTCGCGAGATCAATGAACCAGTGAACACAATTTGAGTGAGGGGGGGGGGGGGGATGTTCGTCGGAGGACGGAATTCCATCTTTACAAAAATTTCGAATACGGAAGGTATACGGAGTTCAGATTTTTTTCCGCAATTGTAATTCCTTTTTTCTCGCGATGTTGCCTCTGCCCAGTATTATTGTTAAGTAATATTTAACTGCATAAATATTTGTATTTCAGCTTGAAAATAGCGGGAAAATTTCCAAAACCGGAAGTCGGACGGTGCGAAGATTTCTCTTGTAAGCCCACTCCCCTCACCGCGCGATATTCCCCTCTCCTGCATTGTTTTATTACTTCAGTTTCAACTTTTAAGAATACTATAACTGAAATATGCAAAATAAAACATACTGATATTATACTAAGTAATTTTATAAAAATAATTTAATATGAAATATACAATTTGATTATTTTTTTTCAAAGTTTGGCCACTGAGCTTTTTTTTTTTATGGCCACTAACAATTTTGGTCTTGGTGGCCAATCTCTACTAGCAAAATTTGTAAGTCTGGATCTTTACTAGGTGATGAGAAGACTAACCCATGGAAATACAGGAATACAACGGCTACTCCGAAACCAACTCCACGGTTTAGATTTTGCAGATGATATTTGCTTACTTTCACGGAAGCTTACTTTCTCAAGGCAGGCAGTTGTGGAAGGGACTTACTTTCTCAAGGCAGCCAGCTGTGCACGGGACTTAGGTGTCTATCCAGAAGTGGATTGAGATGGTTGCGGTGTGTAAGCCAAATGGACAATGAAGCAACGATAAGCCTGATGGCTTAGTTCGATTTGGGAAACAGCCGCTGCAGAATAGGAAGATGTTTGTTTGAATCCCGCAGTCGCCAAAAGGGACTTGGGGTCTGCTTCATCAAGAAATGGTTTGAGAAGGTTGCGATGTATCAGTAAAATCGACAATGAAGCAACGAAAATCCTGCTGGCGTAGCTCAGTAGGAAGAACAGCCGCTGAAGAGGAGGAGGATGTGGCTTCGAATCCCGCTGTCGGCAAAAGAAAGGTTATGTTGGCGTCCGATTGACAAACGATTTCCAGGACGTGACGACTAGAAAAAATATTGTGTGATAGTTCTTCCGCACAGCGTATGTAAATCATAAATAAATGCCTCTGCATTGAAATTGTCGTCGAGTTTTGGTTGACCAGAAGCCTGTCGAGAGATTTCTTATCCCCAACAATTCTCAAGTAGTGAGAGGCTGTCACATACACTATATTGACAAAAGTCACCGGACACTCCTTCAAAGCAAATGAACGGAACCGCTGCGTTGTTAAGATGCGCGGTACAGCTGCAAACGGTGTAAAAACTAGCCTGCAGCTGACGGCGATCACATCGCACTGTGAGGTTAAGTGAAAATGTCGCAGAACTGACTTTGAGAAAGGAAAGATTGTTGGGTGTTCAATTAGTAGGCTGTCCATGAGAGAAACCGAAAGGCATTTAACATACCCAAGTCAACTGTTTGGATATACTGAATAAGTGGAAGACACGTGGCTTGCCTGAAACAGCAAAACGTACCGGCTGACCAAAGAAAATCACTGATAGAAGACGTCGATGCCTCAGGAGAGTCGTTACAGCTAATCGACGGAGTACTGCACAAAACATCAGTACCCAGGTGAGTAAAAATGCTGGAACCTCGGTATGTACACGTACCATTAGCAGAGAACTTCATTCCATGGGTTACCGTGGTCGTGCGGCTACACATAAGCCTTTAATTTTCACTCGGAATGCTACTCGTCGTTTAGCATAGTGTAAAGAACATTTATCGTGGACCGTAGATTAAGAAAAACGGGTCCTATGGACCGATCCATCAGTCTCATGGCCGTGTGTGGGTATGGAGGTAGCCGGGGGAAAGCTATTTACCACAGTGTACCGTTCCTACGGTCAAGTTTGGACCGGGCAGTGTACTCTTGTGGGGGTGATTTTCGTGGTATGGTTCCCGCCCATTGGTTATCGTGGAAAAACCTGTTAATCAGCACGTCTACCTCGATATTGTGGACAGTTATGCCCTACGAACTCTGTGCCAATACCACGGAACCGAGCCTTGTTGGTACCAGCAGGATAATGCACCGAGTCATAAAGCACGGACTGTTACGGCATGGTTCACCGTGGTCGCGCGGCTGGTCATAAGCATTTCATCTGCACTCGGAATGCTACTCGTCGTTTAGCATGGTGTAAAGAACATTTATCGGGGACCGTAGATCAATGGAAATGGGTCCTGTGGACTGATGAATCTAGATACACGATCCATCAGTCTGATGGCCGTGTGTGGTTATGGCGGCAGCCGGGGAATGCTGTGTTCCTTAGTGTAAAGTTCCTACGGTCAAGTTTGGAGCTGGCAGTGTATTCGTATGGGGGTGTTTTTCGTAGTATGGTCCCGGCTCATTGGTTACCGTGGACAAACCTGTTAACCAGCACGTCTACCTCGATATTCTGAACAATTATATCCTACCAACTCTGTGGCAATACTATGGAACCGAGACCAGCAGGATAATGCACCGAGCCATAAAGCAAGGACTGTTACTGCGTGGTTTGACGATAATTCCGTATCGTGTGTGCACTGGCCAGAACAGAGCCCTGATCTTAATCCCATAGAGCACCTATGGAATGAATTAGAGCGCCGCATGAGAAGTTTGGAACCAAGGCCTACTACTGAGCAACAGTTAGTGGCAGCATTATGTACTGAATGGAAGCGCATACCTATTGCTGTGTTCCAAAACCTTGTAGAAAGCATGTCTGGAAGGGTTAGTGGATGCATTAAGGCCAAAAGTGGACCGGCAACGTACTAATGTATGTCAATAAACGCTATGTTGTGTTTCTCTTCTGAGTGCCCCGGTGACTTTTGTCAACATAGTGTATGTGTCAAATTGACAATGATGCAGCGAAAAGCCTGCAGCCGCTCCTGTATAGGAAGGTGCGAGTTCGAATCCCTCTGTCGGAAGAAGAAACGTTATAATGTTTAAACATGATGATGACAGATAAATTCGGGGATACAATGCCTGTAAGCAAATGGTAAGATACTGATTTCATTGTCCCGTTCCGCCAATCTGTCTTGGCTCCACGGGGACTTATTGAGCACCTTGAATGTTATTTTGACATGTTGCGACAATTATCCTGCCTTGAGACGCTGGTTCGGACCCTGGCCACCCCAATGGCCCAGAGACCAGCCCGCGGTGACGTGCTGGCAGGCGACCTAGTATACCTTGTCTGGGTTCCCGCTCTGTCTGGCGGGATAGGTCGTTCTTAGAGCGATCCCGTAATCAAGTAATTTTTCCGAAAGACCTGCTAAGAGGGAAAACTGTAGTGAACTTGTATTGCAAACATTATTCGAGAATTTTTTATAAACGGTAATTGGCTTTGTTTACCTTACGAAAGTCAGAAGAAAGGTGATTCTAAAGAAACAGAAAAGGGTACAATGTCTATCTGGCTGTTAATTCTTGAGTAAGTTTAATACGTCATAAAATAGCTAAATGATGTCCGAGTTAATTTTGCATCTGACAGACAAATAATATATGGACCTAGACAATATCTGGAAAGGGAAAAGCCCGCAGCGTTTTTGTGCTTGAACATCGGATGCTTTCCATTGGCCGGCCAACGTAAGAAATCCGAGACAGATTCGGAAGAAAAGCTTCTTTGCAACAACAACAACCTGGAGCTCAATGAGTCTGCCCGTGCGGACACGAAAGAGAACCTAGTAGCATTATCGAATCTCCATTAAGATCTGGCGCCGGTGTATAGGAGGAGGAACCAGGACAAGGACCTGATTCATCCATCAATGTCCTAGGATCTTCTGAGCATGGGTGTCCTTTAGCGGAGAAGAATCCTTTGTCAAGTTCTTTCCTCCCTCCCAGCACAGACAGTCAACTTCAGACTTGAAAAGAACACAGTTTTTTCCCTTTCGATCGAAGCGACAGTTGCAGTTTAATCATCAACAACGGATCCATGCCTGAATTAAAAGAGCTTGCTGTAAGAAGGTAAACAAACTGTATTTAATTTTCACTAGAGCGCAAATCGTTTACAACAGAATAAAGGTAAGAGAAGTATGTAGTCATTTCATTCAAATGTTTTATTTTGAAATATTTCTGGGGAGGTTCCAATATCCATATACAGTATTTACGTTGCATTGTTTGAAATGGCGAAATTTCGATAACCGAATTCTTGCATCAACTCGATGGTGACTCACCCGGTTGATTCTACGCGAATGTCATTTCCGATTTTCAGTTTCCGAAATTTCACTTTTTCGATTTGAAAAATGTTGCGTGTATATTCCGGATAGAGTGCATTAGACAACCATTAAACCAGATTCAAAATTGCTTGTTTCGTTCAAGATACCTAGAAAGCAAAGTTGGGCAGAATCGTAATTGAATTAATCGGTAATGCACTGCAGCGTAATAGTAATGGGAACAACAACTTAGCGTTACCATTACATGGTAATGGTGAACTGGTCATTAGAATTACATGGTAATTGTAATGACATGTAGCAGTTACCCATTGTAATGTTTAATGCTTAACTATATGTTGGTAATAAACCAATAACTTATGGGTAACAATACAACGTGAATAATCCAGCAACCAGTGCACCCTTACACTTTGTGTAGGTTATTTGATAATTGTTCCACCCCTCGGACTCAAATACGTGTATGTATTGTGACGTACCTGCCAGCAGGACGAACACGACATAAAGGCAGATAGGAATCAGAATAAACGTCTGCGTAGCTCAGTTGGTAGAGCGACTTGTTCCGGAATAAGCGGCCTCGGGTTCGAATCCCGGCGTAGAACAAAAATGACAGAGAAATTTACTTCGTTATAGTATGTACTGGAGATTGTATGTCATGAGTAAGTTTCCCCGTCTTCGCCGCAAGTAAAGTGATATGAACGAAATAATACATATGAAGTAAGAACGAATATGTTTATTTCGGTTAGAGATACTCATTTCGTCCATCTCCAGTACAGTATTCTCGGCCAATACATACGTTTCACTGTCCAAAATAATTAGCCCACTATGGCCAAAAGCACATATTAGCCCTACACTCACAGTTCAGCAACTCAGAGTGCACTGCCGAATATTGCAGAAATTTGCGAACTCTTGACACTTTTGCCGTACTTCTCAAGTGTTGTTGTCCATTACTTGTCCGATACGAAAACTGGACTAGCGAGCGACTGACTCCTTTATATATACTTCAAGACAGGACCTGAACCTTCTGGAATATTCTTGATTTACATAAAGCTCTCCAACTTCCCATCATTCTGGAACATTCTACAAACGTCTAAGTCTTTCTTGCCGCTACTAGAACATTCTACACGACACTTCGGTCTCTGTCTGCTATGTTACATGGCCGACTTTTCTAGACATAGCTTTTGGCACACGCACATTTCTATAAACTATTAGTATGCAATTATTATTTGCAAATGGTATAATTTCATTGCCAAATAATTATATTGCGTTTGAATGGCATTATTAGAAAATTGAATTTTCATTGTAATGCATTACAGATTAATTCCATTACCTTGTGCAAACAATACTTGGGATTACCTTGTAATGCATTACAGATTAATTCCATTACTTTGTGCAAACAATACTTGGGATTACCTTGTAATGCATTACCTGTTATTGCATTATATTGCAATGCATTACACGTTAATTGTAATCTGTACTTCCATTACTTTGTAATGCATTCTTGCCCAACTCTGCTAGAAATATGCCTGAAAGCAAACTAATTATGGCAAGCATGAAAACAGATCCTTGAGGAACGTTGAATAAATGAGTAGGTTTTAGTGCTCAGCATAACCAGTATTCTCCGGGTCGTTTAAATTGTAAGGATTAAATTTTCAGTGACGTCTAGTACCAATGCTAAATCGCTTGGTTAATTAATGTATAAGCGAACGCTTCAAGCTTTGCGATTTTAAATGAAAGTTAACTGAACGAAACTGCTTTTTCTATGCCGTGGCTTTGTCTTATAGAGACAGTGGAAGAATTGTTGGTGCACCGTTAAAATTATTGCGACCCATTTGAATTCAGTGCATCATTTTTTGTCATATCAAGTTTTCACATATCTTCCAGGAGGGGAAATTTCCCACCTATTTTAAACAAAATCTCACCTAAGTTCTGGCTTTGTTCTAATTGTGCACTAAGCATGTAGGAAAATTTTTAAATTCACACAAATTTAGAAAAAATATTGAACTTATTTTGTAACGTTCCACGTGACGTGGCATACTACTGAGGTGAGTAGTGAGAATATACCAATTCTGAGACAAAGGATGTTCCGCACGTGGTTCGCTCCTGTCCTACCGATGTGGATGTGGTCGATTCCTGGTCAATCATGACCTCAGTCGCCCCCATTTTTTTTCCAGCTGATATCACCGCCAGGTTTTGTCCGCCATTTTATTTTCACCACGCGATCGTTTTGTACATCACGTGTTTTGGGTGAGTCGACATTTTGGCTTTGTGTTCAACCATGCCATTTTCTGTGCCACGTTTTTTGAGTGAGTCGCCATTTTCTCTTTGTGGCCAACCATGGCATTTCGTGTGCCGCGTGGTCTTACCGAACATCTCTTGTCTCCGACGTTTTCACAAATAACCACCATTTTTCTTTTTTTGTGCAACCGATTCTGTAACAAAGGAAACGGTCCAGTGTTTAACATGGAAGTCTATGGGAGAGCTACCCAAGAACCTGTCCTGCCAATGTGGGTGTGACTCCATACGTCAGGGTGGATAATATCAACGCCATTTTGTGTGTCATGGGTGAGTGAGCTTGCATGTTGGATGACATCACATGGTCAATCAAGATGTCAGTCAACGCCATTTTGCACTATACGTTACCTGGTCACCGCCATTTTCTTCCCCACGTGGTGTTAAGTTTTTCTTGTGAACAAATGGAAGTAATTAAAAATGGAGTAGGAGGGGAAGTTGGCATCATTTGAAGTTCTGTTAGACATATTAAGCCCCAAGACAGATCTTTTTTCAGTGACTTGATCATTTTGCAACAAATTTATTCCTTATTTTTTATCATAATTTCCCATTTATATACATATTTTTTCAACGTAACGATTTTTTTTATTTTCTTTGAGGAGGCTTCACGCATTTTCAACGGACATACCAACATAAAGACGTTTTGCGCTGTAGACGTTATCTTAAAACACGATTGCTTATTAATGTATTTATGTGTTCACGGCAATTTCTGTTATATTTTTAACGTTGTACCTTTTTATCCACCGTCCAAAGCAGAAATTTTTTATACATAGTTAAAATGTTTTTCTTTATTTCTTCGTATTTTTATTCCTTTATAATTAATCAACGAAATGTACCTTTTAATGTACATCTTAATCTATTTCTTTCTAAATGCTTGCGTAGTCGTTAAACTTCTCAATATATCAACATTATTTTTTTCTAACTTTACAAACTAACGACTACTTTTATTGAGACTTTATTTTTTCTGATTCAAACCAGCAAATGTTTCTTCAATATTATTTCTTTTTCCTGTGTAAACTACTTTTCTTACTTGCTTTTTATGTATGACTTAATCTGTTTTTCTATATGGCTGTTTCGTGTTTGTACAAGAAATATACAATAAGGGTGCCGGCGTAGTTCATTTGGTAGAACAGCCGCCTTGGAGTAGGAAGACACGCTTCGAATTAATCACCGTAAAAAAAAGATTATATGTTACATTGGCGCCAAAACGAAATTGAATCTCCTGTCCGTTAGGTTTCAGATATTTGCATGATGAGTCTTGCACACAACGAATTTAAATAATAAAATTAATTTTACTACAGTGAGATGGTCTTTCGAGCACGGTTGTCGACTGACCTACGGTTTCGGGCATCCACCTTCCTAAAGGAGGAGGAGGAGAGAATAATGTAACGTATCGCGTAACATGGCCTACTACGGAGTTGACGCATGAGTGAGATCGACAATGCAGCACCAATATGTCCACCGGCGTAGTTCACTTGCAAGAACAGCCACTCTGCAGTAGAAAGACATGGTTTTGAAACTCACCACCGGCGAAAATCAATATTATAATTTCTATTACGAAGTGGTGACCAGAACATGCTGATTACAAACGTGGAAAATGTGCATGACAACACTGGAGAATCTAGCATTTAATTTTGAGGGTGGATCGGCGAATTAAGGTGGACGTCAAGTATTTTTGCTTGCTATACTTCCAATGGAAAAAACTTCTGCACACATTTTGTTCACAATTAATGCGTTCCCAAGGATGAAAATTTGACCATCGATTAAAATAACTTCATTTTATAACTTGGAATACTTAATTATTTCTAAAGCATAACCATAATTATATTAAAAATCAATAACTTTTCCTTTGGTGGTGTTGAAACCAGAAACAAGATGGCGTGACCTGTACTTTGATGACGTCAGTAGACAAACAAATGTTGGATTGCATAATTATGGTTATGGTTTAGAAAATATTAAGTATTCCAAGTTATAAAATGAAGCTACATTAATCGATGTTTACATTTTCATCCTTGGGAAGGCATTAATTGTCCAGAAAAAAGATGGCGCAACCTCTACTTTTATGACATCAGTAGACAAACAAATGTTGGATTGCATAAGTATGGTTCTGTTTTAGAAAATATTAAGTATTCCAAGTTATAAAATGAAGCTACATTAATCGATGTTTACATTTTCATCCTTGGGAAGGCATTAATTGTCCAGAAAAAAGATGGCGCAACCTCTACTTTTATGACATCAGTAGACAAACAAATGTTGGATTGCATAAGTATGGTTCTGTTTTAGAAAATATTAAGTATTCCAAGTTATAAAATGAAGCTACATTAATCAATGTTTACATTTTCATCCTTGGGAAGGCATTAATTGTCCAGAAAAAAGATGGCGCAACCTCTACTTTTATGACATCAGTAGACAAACAAATGTTGGATTGCATAAGTATGGTTCTGTTTTAGAAAATATTAAGTATTCCAAGTTATAAAATGAAGCTACATTAATCGATGTTTACATTTTCATCCTTGGGAAGGCATTAATTGTCCAGAAAAAGATGGCGCAACCTCTACTTTTATGACATCAGTAGACAAACAAATGTTGGATTGCATAAGTATGGTTCTGTTTTAGAAAATATTAAGTATTCCAAGTTATAAAATGAAGCTACATTAATCGATGTTTACATTTTCATCCTTGGGAAGGCATTAATTGTCCAGAAAAAAGATGGCGCAACCTCTACTTTTATGACATCAGTAGACAAACAAATGTTGGATTGCATAAGTATGGTTCTGTTTTAGAAAATATTAAGTATTCCAAGTTATAAAATGAAGCTACATTAATCAATGTTTACATTTTCATCCTTGGGAAGGCATTAATTGTCCAGAAAAAAGATGGCGCAACCTCTACTTTTATGACATCAGTAGACAAACAAATGTTGGATTGCATAATTATGGTTCTGTTTTAGAAAATATTAAGTATTCCAAGTTATAAAATGAAGCTATTTTAATCGATGTCCAAATTTTCATTAGCCGCCCCCGGTGGCGCAGTGGTCTAAGCGATGGCCTCTGATCATTCGTCCGAAAGGGGTCTGGGTTCGAATCCCGGTGAGGCATGGATGTTGTGTTTGTCTTACGGCACTGGCTCTCTCCCTTCCCTGGAACCAGTGACCCTAAATTAGGGACGGGCGACTGCTTATAGCCCATTGAGTTGCTCACGGTTGTCGTTAAACCTCCAATCAAAAAAAAAAAAAAAAATCATCCTTGGGAACGCATTAATTGTCCAAAAAAAAAAAAATGGCACGACCTGTACTTTGATGACGTCAGTGGACAAACAAATGTTGGATTACATAATTATGGTTATGGTTTAGAAAATATTAAGTATTCCAAGTTATAAAATGAAGCTACAT
Source organism: Macrothele yani (assembly GCA_039090855.1). NCBI lineage: Eukaryota > Metazoa > Arthropoda > Arachnida > Araneae > Macrothelidae > Macrothele > Macrothele yani. The sequence continues at coordinate 59,442,771 of CM077018.1, read as the reverse complement.
TAATCGATGTTTACATTTTCATCCTTGGGAAGGCATTAATTGTCCAGAAAAAAGATGGCGCAACCTCTACTTTTATGACATCAGTAGACAAACAAATGTTGGATTGCATAATTATGGTTCTGTTTTAGAAAATATTAAGTATTCCAAGTTATAAAATGAAGCTATTTTAATCGATGTCCAAATTTTCATTAGCCGCCCCCGGTGGCGCAGTGGTCTAAGCGATGGCCTCTGATCATTCGTCCGAAAGGGGTCTGGGTTCGAATCCCGGTGAGGCATGGATGTTGTGTTTGTCTTACGGCACTGGCTCTCTCCCTTCCCTGGAACCAGTGACTCTAAATTAGGGACGGGCGACTGCTTATAGCCCATTGAGTTGCTCACGGTGGTCGTTAAACCTCCAATCAAAAAAAAAAATCATCCTTGGGAACGCATTAATTGTCCAAAAAAAAAAAAAAATGGCACGACCTGTACTTTGATGACGTCAGTGGACAAACAAATGTTGGATTACATAATTATGGTTCTGTTTTAGAAAATATTAAGTATTCCAAGTTATAAAATGAAGCTACATTAATCAATGTTTACATTTTCATCCTTGGGAAGGCATTAATTGTCCAGAAAAAGATGGCGCAACCTCTACTTTTATGACATCAGTAGACAAACAAATGTTGGATTGCATAAGTATGGTTCTGTTTTAGAAAATATTAAGTATTCCAAGTTATAAAATGAAGCTACATTAATCGATGTTTACATTTTCATCCTTGGGAAGGCATTAATTGTCCAGAAAAAAGATGGCGCAACCTCTACTTTTATGACATCAGTAGACAAACAAATGTTGGATTGCATAAGTATGGTTCTGTTTTAGAAAATATTAAGTATTCCAAGTTATAAAATGAAGCTACATTAATCAATGTTTACATTTTCATCCTTGGGAAGGCATTAATTGTCCAGAAAAAAGATGGCGCAACCTCTACTTTTATGACATCAGTAGACAAACAAATGTTGGATTGCATAATTATGGTTCTGTTTTAGAAAATATTAAGTATTCCAAGTTATAAAATGAAGCTATTTTAATCGATGTCCAAATTTTAATTTGCCGCCCCCGGTGGCGCAGTGGTCTAAGCGATGGCCTCTGATCATTCGTCCGAAAGGGGTCTGGGTTCGAATCCCGGTGAGGCATGGATGTTGTGTTTGTCTTACGGCACTGGCTCTCTCCCTTCCCTGGAACCAGTGACCCTAAATTAGGGACGGGCGACTGCTTATAGCCCATTGAGTTGCTCACGGTGGTTGTTAAACCTCCAATCAAAAAAAAAAAAAAAATCATCCTTGGGAACGCATTAATTGTCCAAAAAAAAAAAAAAAAATGGCACGACCTGTACTTTGATGACGTCAGTGGACAAACAAATGTTGGATTACATAATTATGGTTATGGTTTAGAAAATATTAAGTATTCCAAGTTATAAAATGAAGCTACATTAATCGATGTTTACATTTTCATCCTTGGGAAGGCATTAATTGTCCAGAAAAAAGATGGCGCAACCTCTACTTTTATGACATCAGTAGACAAACAAATGTTGGATTGCATAAGTATGGTTATGGTTTAGAAAATATTAAGTATTCCAAGTTATAAAATGAAGCTACATTAATCGATGTTTACATTTTCATCCTTGGGAAGGCATTAATTGTCCAGAAAAAAGATGGCGCAACCTCTACTTTTATGACATCAGTAGACAAACAAATGTTGGATTGCATAATTATGGTTCTGTTTTAGAAAATATTAAGTATTCCAAGTTATAAAATGAAGCTATTTTAATCGATGTCCAAATTTTCATTAGCCGCCCCCGGTGGCGCAGTGGTCTAAGCGATGACCTCTGATCATTCGTCCGAAAGGGGTCTGGGTTCGAATCCCGGTGAGGCATGGATGTTGTGTTTGTCTTACGGCACTGGCTCTCTCCCTTCCCTGGAACCAGTGACTCTAAATTAGGGACGGGCAACTGCTTATAGCCCATTGAGTTGCTCACGGTGGTCGTTAAACCTCCAATCAAAAAAAAAATCATCCTTGGGAACGCATTAATTGTCCAAAAAAAAAAATGGCACGACCTGTACTTTGATGACGTCAGTGGACAAACAAATGTTGGATTACATAATTATGGTTCTGTTTTAGAAAATATTAAGTATTCCAAGTTATAAAATGAAGCTACATTAATCGATGTTTACATTTTCATCCTTGGGAAGGCATTAATTGTCCAGAAAAAAGATGGCGCAACCTCTACTTTTATGACGTCAGTAGACAAACAAATGTTGGATTGCATAAGTATGGTTCTGTTTTAGAAAATATTAAGTATTCCAAGTTATAAAATGAAGCTATTTTAATCGATGTTCAAATTTTCATCCTTGGGGACGCATTAATTGTCCAGAAAAAAGATGGCGCGACCTCTACTTTTATGACGTCAGTAGACAAACAAATGTTGGATTTCGTAATTATGGTTATGTTTTAGAAAACATTCAGTATTCTAAGTTATAAAATGAAGCTATTTTAATCGATGTTCAAATTTTCATCCTTGGGAACGCATTAATTGTGAAGAAAATGTGTACAGACGTTTTTCCATTGGAAGTATAGGAAGCAAAATTACTTGACGTTCACCTTAAAGGTTCCATACGTAAATTTAATGGCAAAAATATTTATCTCCTGACGAAATAGTGTAAAAGAATAATGTGGGCATACTTCATAATTACGAAATGAAAGATTTTCTCCATTTGAAACACTTGTAAGAAAAGTAAAAGCGGGTATCACATGCTCTGCTGCTAGCCGCGTAAGCATGTCTCCTGCTCCGAGGATAAGTAAGCAAAATACAGTTTGTTACTGGCAATTGGCTAACATCGTGTTACCGTTCTACGTTTTGAAAGATTATTATTTTACAAGTTAATTAAGAACGGGAAACACTAAATTGAGATATTGCCAGATCTCAAATCGAAGGCTTTTGTTGAAATCCAGCAGAATTACGGACTGGCCAAACGCCAGTCCGTAATAACAGTGTTTAGTTGTGAAAGCAATCATTCTGGTGGTGGTGCTCCTATTGCATGTGACGCAAGGATCGAAATTGTAAAATTTTTATTATGTCCGACATGCACGATATGAAGAATCGCAAAACGAATTCCCTCGAAATACTGTAGAACGCTGCCTTAGGCAGGTACTAACTCCGGCCGGAAGCCACATTTAATCCATTAGACCTCATCGGACTTCCGAGAGATTGGTATCTCCATCGGGTATCATTTCATCTTTTGCTTGTTTTAGATATTAATGAACCCTGTGTGCAATTCCAAGGCCTAAAAACAATCGTACGTTCCCTAATCTACGGCCACTAGCTCCAAGGAAGGGAGAGAGCCAGTGCCTTAAGAATATACACTATAATGACAAAAGTCACCGGACACCCCTTCAAAAGCAAGTGAACGGATCCGCATCGTTGTTAAGATGCGCGGTACGGCTGCAAACGGTATAAAAACAAACCTGCAGCTGACCGCGATCATATCGCACTGGGAAGTTGAGTGAAAATGCCGCAGAACTGACATTAAGAAAGGAAATATTGCTGGGTGTTATACACTGAAGAGCAGTTGAATTAGAGACAGCTGGCGTTATGCAAATGTGGTGCTGTGGGCGGGCTTGTAAACGGAAAATACATGACTTATGCAGCGATCCGACAATATAAGGAGTGATGCGACGAGAATCAGTAACAGTCTGACGCAATATGGGTAAGACGAAGGAACTAAGCGCATTTGATCGTGGGCAAATTGTCGGGGCCCGAAGAATGGGTCACTCCATCTCGGAAGTCGTGCAGGCACTGGGATTTTCACGAGCCACTGGGTCACGGGTGCACCGTGAGTATATCGAATACGGTAAAACCATCCCTGCAAAGGCCAACTGCCGTGGACAACAGCGTGTGGATGAGCAGGGTCATCGTCGGCTAGCTCGCATTCTAACAGCGGATAGACGGGCCACAGTGCAAAAAATCTCTCGGCAATTTAACGCTGGTGCACAAAAATGTGTAAGCAGCCACACCATCCAGAACCATCTCCTCGCTATGGGGTACAGAAGCCATCGTCCCACGATGGTACCGCTGCTGACCGCACATCACATGGTGCAAAGATTAACATGGGCGCAGTAACATCGCCACTGGACCCTAGACATGTGGGAAAATGTTGCCTGGACTGATGAGTCGAGATTCACGTTGGTACATGCGGATGGCAGGATACGAGTTCGGCGCATACCACATGAAGCGATGGATCCTTCTTGCCAGCAGGGTACTCTTCAAGCTGGTGGGGGTGGCATTGTCGTCTGGGGTCTGTTTACGTGAGCTGAAATGGGACCTCTGGTACATGTGACATCGTCCCTCACAGGTCAACGTTACCGGGATATCCTGGACGACCATTTGCTCCCGTTGGTGCGTCTTCAACATCCCACTGGGGACCTCATCCTGCAACAAGACAATGCACCGTGGCATCGCTCCCGAATTGTATCCGAATGGTTGGAAGAATACTCCACCGACGTGACCTCGCTTCCTTGGCCAGCTAGGTCACCCGACCTCACTCCCATCGAGCACATCTGGGATACCATCGAGAGAGATGTTCGAGGCTCTGACCCCAATCCATCAAATCTTCGTGAACTGTGGGAGCTTGTTCAGGGGTTGTGGATCCGTATGGGTTCACAACGCTTCCGGTGTCTTGTCGAGCCCTTGCTGAGACGAATAGCCGCGGTCATCAGGGAGAAAGGTGGTGCTACACATTACTAGACAGGTATCTGTATTTCAATTGCTCTTCAGTGTCATCATCATCATCATTGTCAACCATTATCAATCCACTGCTGGATGAAGGTCTCCCCAAGTTTCTTCCACAACGGTCTGTCTTGTGCCAGTCTCCATCATGTTACTCCCGCATACTTTCGAATTTCATCCACCCATCTCCCATGTGGTCTTCTTCTGGGTCTTTCCCTGTCCCTTGGAATCCAATCTAAAATTTCGGCTGTGCATCGATGGTCTGTCCTTCTGGCAGTATGTCCAGCCCATTGCCATTTCAGGGATTTAACTCTGATCATGATGTCTTCCACTCCTGTCATTTTTCGGATCCACGAGTTTCTCTTCTTATCTCTCCTGGTTACAACAAGCATGCACCTCTCCATGCATCTTTGAGTTGTCTACATTCTTTGTATGTCTCTTTTAGTTAAGGTCCACGTCTCTGCACCATACGTAAGCACTGGAAGGATGCATTGATCAAACACTATTTTTTAAAGACATAATGGCATATTGCTCTTGAAAATTATGCTGTTTCTTCCAAAAGCTCTCCAGGCAAGTTTTGTACGCCAATTAATTTTTTCATCAATGTGACCCTCACTTGGTATCTGCTGTCCAAGATAAACGTACGTGTCTGTTATCTCCAGCTTTTCTCCATCAATCGATAAATCTTCATTTCTTGTAAAAGCATTGAACATCACTTTTGTCTTCTGAAAGTTCATTTTTAATCCCACTTCTTTACTCTTGTCAGCAAGTTCCTGGATCATACTCTGCAGCTCTGATGGGGTAGTTGCAAAAATCACTACGTCATCAGCAAAACGAAGGTGGGTTAGATAATCTCTATTAATCTTTATTCCTTTGTTTTCCCAGTTCAGTGATTGAAAGACATTTTCCAATTTGGCATTAAAGAGCTTCGGAGATATGGTGTCACCTTGTCTCACTCCCTTTCCAATTTTTATGTGTGTTGTATTTTCAAACAGCAGAATCTTTTCACTTGTATTTTCATAGATGTTATTAATAATATTAATGTGTGCATCTTCAATACCACAGGATTTCAGGGCCATTGTAACTGCTGATGGTTTCACCGAATCAAAGGCTTTTTCATAATGGATAAAAGCCATGCACAGTGGAAGTTCATATTCCCTTGCTCTTTCAATTAGTTCGCTCAGTACGTGGATATGATCTATTGTGCTGTAGCCACTCCTGAATCCAGCTTGTTCTCTCGGTTGAGCCATGTCCAGTGTCACTTTTAAGCGGTGTGAAAGAACTTTAGTGAAGATTTTATAAACCACTGATAGGAGGCTGATAGGTCTGTAGTTCCTGAGATCCTCAATGTCACCTTTTTTATGTACCAGAATCATTGTAGCATTGTTCCAATCCTCAGGAATCTTCCCTTCATTAAGGCATCAAGTGAAAATTTGGGCGAGTACTGTTTCGATTTCTCCACTTGCTTCTTGTATGATGTCTACAGTAATTCCATCTTCTCCTGGAGCTTTTCCACGCTTCATGTTCTTGATTGCATGTGCAACTTCTGCTGGGAGGACTGGAAGAACTCTGGTACTGGTACCTTTCATGATGTCTGGAGTACATGTATCATCCCTTTCATATAATGTGGAGTAGAAATCTTTCACTCTTGTCAAAATTTCGCCTCTATTCTTTTCTCAGTGCCATAATCTGTTTTCTTCCCTTACTGAGATGTCCCTCTGCTGTCTTTAGGCTTTGGTTATTTTCAATTGTTTTCCTCACTAGTTCAGTATCATCATCATCATCATCATTGTCAACCATTATCAATCCACTGCTGGACGAAGGTCTCCCCAAGTTTCCTCTACAACGGTCTGTCTTGTGCCAATCTCCTCCATGTCACTCCTGCATACTTTCGAATTTCATCCACCCATCTCCCATGTGGTCTTCTTCTGTGTCTTTTTCTGTCCCTTGGAATCCAATCTAAAATTTGGTTTCTGTCAGAGGAACTTTCAACTTCTACAACTTTATCCTTCAGTTTCTCGTTTATTATAAATCCAACACTACTAGTTCTGCCAGTATCTGTCCCACGATAGTAGAAGAGATGTCCAGTTTTCAGTTCAATGAGATCTTTTCCTTTTCTTCTTACCTCACTAAGCCCGATGATGTCCCACTTGATCCTTTGTAGTTCCTCTTCCAATTCAAGAAGCCTTGAATCAGAAGATAGGGAGCGTCCATTATACGTAGCCACGGTCAGCATCAGATGGCAGCCTAGTCCGGTTCTCCGGAGATTCTTAGTACCCTCTGCCTTCATGTCACACTGGCCGCTGCCTTGGCCAGGTACATTCCAGCTGCCGGAGACTGAGGGCCAAAATTTAAGTTGTGGAGTCATTATGGAGGGGTTTGGCCATAACTCAGCACGCTGGCCAAGCGGGTTGGTGAGTGTGGGATAGCATTTCCTCAAATCCCGATGGTATAGTTATACCGCTATTGGCGGTCGTCAGAGCCCTTTTAGTGGGAACAGGATGCACCACGAGAAGGCGGGGTTGACATTTGTCAAGGAGACGCTGTGATGTTACGCATCACCTGACCTTACATCCTTAGTTCAGTATATATATATATATATAGTCGGTACCACCATTTTTGAGCATCAATACAACCAATACAAATTTGTCCTTGTTAAAATTTCTTATAAAAGAATAAGTAGCTCAAAAAATGGGAGCGTGATTTAATTTGAAGCAGTAATTTACTGTGAAAATGTTTCCCCAGTATAGATTTCTGTTACGTTTGTAAATACATGCAAACATTTCTGTAATATCAAAAAGAATAATAATAATTATAAAAATATATAAAATAATGGATATCCAAAATATTGCTATTAAATTATTTAAGACAACTTTTTCCAAATTTTCATACTAACATATTTCGGATTGAAAGAATCACCAACAATAACTTCCCTGACCACTCCAACATTTAACATTTCTAAATTAGGCATTTACCACCATTTTGTCTTGCGAAGTTACTTTCCCTCTGTTATTAAAATAATCCAAATACATATTACGGCTTTGTTTAGCTGCGTCGGTAGAATTTTTAGTTTATTTTTGCAAGTCACAGAGGTACGATGTACTTTTTGAGTTTCGTCGTAGAAAGTTGTGCAGTATGCATGTCCCAAGCACAGTGTAGTCTAAGGTTTTCAGAGAAACATTTGTCTCTGTGTGGAAAATCCTGAACGTCGAAGCCAAAAATCCAAACGCATTTTCCGACACCCTTCTCGCCTTCGACAACCTGTAGTTGAAAATTCGTTTATATATATTTGCCGAAATTATTAGTGCTAACGCTTTGCCCTTTTGTGCGGAAAAGAAAAACGACGTTTTGTAGATTTCTGCTGGGAACGAAGATTGACTGAGATTCTTGGGAATGAAAAGCGCGAAGTTTTTAAGTTTGTGTCTGTGGGCAATACTAGTGAGGGGGACGATCTCTCTAGGGACCACAGGTGGTCAACCGAAATCCGCGCGAAGGTAAATGTCTGTGTGTGTAGGGGGGGGCTTAAGATCTATAAGCAGTTTCCAGTCTTTTAAGGCTATTGGTTCCAGAAAAGGGACAGGAGCCGTCTCACAGACACCTCCCATTTCGCATCCTGACCCGAACCAAGCCAATATCGGACAAATGGCCAGAAAACCAGGCCAATATCGGACCAAATGACCGGGATTCGAACCCGGACCCCTTTCGGACACATGAAGGGAGATAAAGTTTCTATTATTTATTTATTTATTTATCTATTTATTTATGCTATGCCGCTTTCGAATGGTATGCGTGGTTTTGTGACGGGCAAGAATCCTTAGATGGTGATCCGAGATCTGGCCGTCTCACCAGTTTGCGGACAGCGGTAAATATCGAGAAGGTGCGGATATCAGTTGAAGAAAGATCGCCGAATTACAGCGAGACTTTTTGTCTGAGTCAGTGGGCATCGGTAAGTCTATCTATCATGAGATTCCACGCCAGGATCTGACAAAACGAAAACTTGATTGGTACCCCGCATTCAGAACGATGACCAAAAGGAAACTCGTCCATTCAGCCGTTACGAGCTGCAGCTGAGGACCCTGATTTTTGCTCCAGAATTATTGCAGGAGATGAAACATGGTGATTGCAGTATGATCCACAAAACAAGCCAGAAAGAATGATACTGACTAAAAAGACAGTATCATGCAGACATTGCATTTATCAAAGCAGCCGTGAATAAAAAAACTGGCTGACATTCCAGGAAGTTGATGTACCCCCGCTCCCAGATCCTACTGTTGTTGATGACGTCATAACCTCTATTAAGACGTTTCCTGTCTCAGAACTTGGTTTAGGCCGCCCTGGTGGTGCAGTGGTCTAAGCGATGGCCTCTTATCATTCGTCCGAAAGAGGTCCGGGTTCGAATCCCGTTAAGGCATGAATGTTGTGTTTGTCTTACAGCACTGGCTCTCTCCCTTCCCTGAAACCAGTGACCCTAAATTAGAGACAGGCGACTGCTTATAGCCCATTGAGTTGCTCACGGTGGTCGTTTAACCTCTAATAAAAAAAACTTGGTTTAGACGTGCTACCTCTTTCTGAGACTACTGTGCCTTCCTCTTCTGTGCCTACCGTTGCACAGTTGCCTGAGTGCGGCTTTCTTCACCTGTCAAGCTGTTGGAGCATGCATCATTCTTGACTGCTTTTCAACGCGGTTCAACTCCATCATCTGCCTCGTTCTCTTCAAAAGCGTTGTCACGTGGTCTCCTGATTGAACAGATAGCCAACAAAACTGTTACCGCTGGAATTGATTATCAGTCAAAGGTAGGCAGAGAGTTTGCCATCTTTTTAGATTGAGGTGCACTCATTCATGCCCTACCCAACATTCCTCTACCTCGTTACATGGAGGCTCTACTATCCATATTCCTGCAACTACCATTATCGGAATCGCCAGAACACCTCAAAGAATCTCTGTGTTATTTGATCGTACAACTGATGCCGAGTTCTTGGCCAACGGCTTGAACATTGTTTCACACCACCACATTCCATCTCCACTCTCGAAACGGCATTTTGCAGTCACTTTCTACCCCGTTCCTCAGGCGATTCCTGATGACTTACTTCCCTTGCTGGTTGGCAAGTCTGCCGCCTTTCGGATGACCCTCTAGCCACCCGTTTTGCCCACGTCTCTGACCTTCGAAGACAGTTGTTGGTTGTCTTCCCGACCGACCAAGCCTTGTAAGATTGTCCGACCTTCTTTTGTGCCTCCCTAGAGCCATCTGAAAGACTTCAGCCATTTTCCACCGTTGTTTCCAGTATAAGGTACCGCATCCTTCTCCACGCCTCTTGGAGACTGTCTCGAATACTGACATCTCCACGACTGAACTTTCCGACTCTGATGAGCCAAGTGTTCCTCCCGTGATTCCCATTGGAGAATCCTCACTGCTAGCATCCGAGCTGGAAATTCCAAATGTGGCTCCACCGCTCTCCTTTCTCCAGAAACACACTCCCGTCGTCGCATGTTGTCGTGCCTTGTCCCTTTCAGGCGAGTCCAACTCTCACGCTGATGACTCATCTTAGCAATCCTTTCTCCCTCCCTCCGAATCTGAGACCAACTCTGATCAGCAGATGGATGTGTCGACTGCTGCTTCCTCTTTTAAGAGGTCTCTTTCCTCAAAGAAATCTACCAAACATAAGAAGGTGCGTCCATTATTCCGTTCTCCTCCTACGGACACCTCTGCAAGTTCGACTCTCCCTGATACATCTTCGGTCCCAGCCGAACAACGTACTGTGTATCTGTGCTCTTGCTCCAGCACAACGTCCGAGATTACGGCCATCACTGGTGCCAATATTGCACATACGGTAGACTCAATTTCTCTGATTTCCGGGCCGTTGTCCCGTAAACAAATTCTTCACCTTCTTTCTCCTGGCACGCATACGCCTATTTTTTCAACTAAGTTTTGCCAGTCTTTTAACTTGGACATTTAAGCTGCTAAAATGCTTCAATATCCAAGTTAAAAGACCGGCAAAACTAGAAGTTCGAACAACTCTAGTTTGGAAACACTGGTTGAAAACTAAAGGTTTTCAACTAGTGTTGAAAACTTCTAGTTTTAAACATAACTAGAAGCTTTTTTTAGTTTTTTTCAAACTAGCTTCTAGTTTGAACAACATATCCATCATTTTCAATCTCACTGCCGTTCTGATCAACGATACGCTACGCTTGTTCACACCTTTCTTTCACGCTTGAGACGTCTCAAAGAAATCGCTGAGGCGTCTCTGTGTGACACTCTTCCATTTGATTCTGTTGAGTTTTAGTTTTCTGAATAGAACGGGGTTTGCGAATCCGTTTGCCAACTTCTTGGTATTCGGAGATCTTGCGACTCTTGATGGTCTCCCACGGCCAGGAACTCCTGACTTTAAGGTAGAGCTGCTTTATATTATGCAGTTCTGGGTTAGGGTCCTTCCCGCTTCATTCTGCGTGATTTTGTTTTGCTATCTGCTTGCATATTTGATGTTGTTGTTATGTGTCGCTCTTTACTGCACGTTTGCTGTTATTTCAGGTTGTACCGTGCATTGTAAGTTTTCTCAGAGTCTTTTTCCACGTTTTATCAATATAGAGGTATACTGTGACCCCATAACACTTGTCTATTTATCACACTGTTCACATTTATGCATCTATCATTTTAGTTTCCCAACGTACGTATGTTATTTTGGTCACTTGATATTGCTGACACAAAAGCAGCTGCGTGTTGCCGGACGTTATCATGGTGTAGGATCCACTTGCCCACAAGTTCCGGTCGCTTAATCGATATGTGTCGTCGCAGACGCTTCAAGACTGAAATATAATACTCACCATTGACAGTAATTTGTGGAGGAACCGCATACTGTGGTCTACACCATAATGATCAAAGAAAATTATCATCATTACCTTACCAGCTGATTTGGTTTCGCGGAATTTTTTCGGAGAAAGCAAGCCTGTGTGTTTCCAGACATTCGTTGTGCGCTTGGTGAGGGGGGGGGGTCGAAATAGTGAACCCATGTTTCATCGACAGTTACTACTGCGTTTAGAAAGTTTGGATCCTTTGCAATCATTTGTTTCCACTCATGACACACCTAAACTCTGGCTAACAATTGTTCTCTCGTCAGGTGATGAGGTATCCATCTGGAACACACACACGATGCAGCGGTAATTTGTCGCCTAGAATGCGGAAAACCGACTTTTTTAAAATATTATTTGACGTCGCTATGTTTTCACACGTCATTCGTCGATCTTCTTGCAGGATTGCCCAAACACCGTTTTTTTTTTTTTTTTTTGATTGGAGGTTTAAAGACCACCGTAAGCAACTGAACGGGCTATAAACAGTAGCCCGTCCCTAATATAGGGTCACTGGTTCCAGGGAAGGGAGAGAACCAGTGCCGTAAGACGAACACAACATCCGTGCCTCACCGGGATTCGAACCCGGACCCCTTTCGGACGAATGATCAGAGGCCATCGCTTAGACCACTGCGCCAGCGGGGCGGCCGAAACAGTGTTAACAATACACTCCGTAACAACACCTTCCTTGTAGACCAGGCCTAAGTACGAGTTCTGCCCCGACAAACGCCCTTTGTTTTTACAAATCATGGTGCCACCTAAAAATCGTTTTCTCACCCAAACATTTATCTTTGCAAACTTTTTTTATTAAATCAACTGTTTCTGGAGCCGTTTTACTGAAACGATAGCAAAATGTCATTGCACAACGCATTTCACCCTTTAACTCTGAATCACTCGCTTCCATAGCTGTATGACGAAATGCAGACTCACCATAAACAACAGCGCAATAACAAAACCAGTATCATCTGCCACGGCTAATAAATGTGTAAGTCGTCTGCGTGGTTGTTTTGTACTCTAAACTCAAAAAGAAAAAAAAATACTCTCAGTTTTTATGAAACGGCCTATGTATATTGCTTTCAAAGCACAAAAGCATTATGAGCTGACATTTGTCACATTCTAGGGAAATGCTTAAACACCGGGTGATCACAATTAAAGTATCCCTATTTAACGCTCTCTGGAAAGATATCTAGCAGTCCAAACGCAACCAAATTAGGAATGCTGACTATTCAAAATATGCGGAGGGAAAAAAAAAAAGTTCCAAAAGTCACCACCAGGGGATTTCGGGCGCTGTAAGCTGCAATAATATTGACAATTTTCGGCTCTACGAGGGAAATGAGTCTTTGTGGCGCTACGAGTGACAAGAAAGCTTTACATTTGCATAAGGCACACGCGCCACGGACGACTCCAGGGTATAAAACTGTCCTAGGCATGGTAAATGCCATTCGTGCTCCATCAACCCTAGTGGTGACTTTTGGAACTTTTTTTCGGAAATCTCTTCTGCATGTTCTCAATTGTCAGCATACCAAATTTGGTTGCGTTCGGACTGCTAGATATCTCTCCACAGAGTGTTGACTAGGGATACTTTAGTTATGATCACCCTGTATATATAGCCTTTCGACCCTGAGAAATTAAAGTATTTTCGTAATGTCGTAACGATATCCTATCGATTCTGCAAGAACGTCGATGAGTGCGAAGTTAAATGTAGTGAATTTCCGAGAATGATCGGAAATTAATAACGGTGAACCTAAGCGGTTTTCTTCAAAAGGTAATTGTCATTATTACCATGAAGACTTACGAAAATAATTCTCTCTGTAAGAGCGTGCTCCTCATTATGGAACATCTACTGCATGGTACATTGCCCCTAACATCGTTGAGAAATCGTATCCGAAATTTATTCTATAAAGCCACTGTAAGAACGTATGAATTCTCTAGACAAAGTCATGGATTTGGCAGAAGAAACCATTGTAAGAAATAATAATAATAATAAATAAGCAAAATACATTGACAGACGAACAGATATTTAAAACATTATCTCACCCTCAAATGAATGTCAGATTTCTGTCGCTTCAAAGTTCAGTTACAGTCTATTGCACTGACAATTACAAAACGGAACGTGGTCCGTTTGATACTTGAACACCTATAAAACAATAAGAAGGTTAATGTATTAATTTCATAAAATAGTAAACGCTTCGTTTCAAACAATAACACTTATACATAACACTTTTTACTCCACTATTTACGTATTTAGGAAATTGAAGCTCATGGCACACAGTAATAATCCTCAACAATTAGAGCAGAAATTCCCAATTGAAGAATAGGAACGTAGGTTTACACTTAAGAGCAATTGAATTAGAGATCTCTGTCTAGTAACGTGTAGCCCCACCTTTCACCCTGATGACGGCGGCGATTCGTCTCGGCATGGACTCGACAAGACACCGGAAGCGTTGGGAAGCCATACGGATCCACGACCCCTGGACAAGCTCCCACAGCTCACGAAGATTTGATGGAGGGGGTTCAAAGCCTCGAAAATATCTCTCGATGGCATCCCAGATGTGCTCGATGGGATTGAGGTCAGGTGACCTAGCTGGCCAAGGAAGCGAGGTCACGTCGGTGGAGTGTTCATCCAACCTTTCGGATACAATTCGGGAGGTGCATTGTCTTGTTGCAGGATAAGGTCCCCAGTGGGATGTTCAAGACGCACCAACGGGAGCAAATAGTCGTCCAGGATATCCCGGTAACGTTGACCTGTGAGAGACGTTGTCACACGTACCAGGAGTCCCATTTCAGTCCATGTAAACAGTCCCCAGACGAGAATGCCAACTCCACCAGCTTGAAGAGTACCCTGCTGGCAAGAAGGATCCATCTCTTCATGTGGTTTGCGCCGTACTCGTATCCTGCCATCCGCATGTACCAACGTGAATCTCGACTTATCAGTCCAGGCAACATTTTTTCACATGTCTAGGGTTCAGTGGCGATGTTCCCGCGCCCATGGTAATCTTTGCATCCTGTGATGTGCGGTCAGCAGCGGTACCCTCGTGGGACGACGGCCTCTGTACCCCACAGGGAAAAGATGGTTCTGGATGGTGTGGCTGCTTACACGTTTTTGTGCACCAGCGTTAAATTGCCGAGTGATTTCTTGCACTGTGGCCCGTCTATCCGCTGTTACAATGCGAGCTAGCCGACGATGACCCTGCTCATCCACACGCTGTTGTCCACGGTAGTTGGCTCTGCCGTGGACAACAGCGGATTTGATGGATTCGATGTACTCACGGTGCACCCGTGACACAGTGACTCGTCAAAATCCCAGTGCCTGCACGATTTCCGAGATGGAGTGACCCATTCGTCGGGCCCCGAAATTTTCCCACGATCAAATGCGCTTAGATCCTTCGACTTCCCCATACTGCTTCCGATTCTTACTGATTCCCGTCGTATCACTCCTTATATTGTCAGATCGCTGCATACGTCATGTCGTTTCCGTTTGCAGGGCCGCCCACAGCGCCCACAGCGCCCACATTTGCATAACGCCAGCTGTCTCTAATTCAATTGCTCTTCAGTGTATAATTTAAGACTACACATTTGCGATGATGAGATAGAATAAATTATCAACGTTTATTCACAATTAAATGTTTTAATAATATCCACTATAGTTTCTCAAAGCGTTTGACTCAGGACGAATCGAGCATGAACATTCAAATCATTGTGACATCATCAGAGTTCTGACGGTCACGGTTTTGATGAGTAGTTTTCACGAGCTTGAAAGGAATGGTTCATTTCGTTGACAAGACAAACTTGATAGTCGAATCAAGTTTGTCAAACCTCATTCGACTAGCGAGCTTAATATATTAGAAACTTTCCACATATACCGGAACTTTCTTTTTTTTTTTTTTTTTTTTTTGATTGGAGGTTTAACGACCACCGTGAGCAACTCAATGGGCTATAAGCAGTCGCCCGTCCCTAATTTAGGGTCACTGGTTCGAGGGAAGGGAGAGAGGCAGTGCCGTAAGACAAACACAACATCCATGCCTCACCGGGATTCGAACCCAGACCCCTTTCGGACGAATGATCAGAGGCCATCGCTTAGACCACTGCGCCACCGGGGCGGCATATCGGAACTCTTCACGGCTGGTAAGAGACATGACGTCGACTCCATTTTTTTCAAGCGATTGGAAACAACTCACCGAAATCGGTGACCGTCAGAACTCTGTTTTTTTTTTATTATTGGAGGTTTAGCGGCCACCATGAGCAACTAAATGGGCTATAAGCAGTCGCTCGTCCCTAATTTAGAGTCACTGGTTCCAGGGAAGGGACAGAGTCAGTGCCGTAAGATAAACACAAAATTCATGCCTCACGGGATTCGAACCCGGCCCCGTTTCAGACAAATGATCAGAAGCCCTCACTTAGACCACAGCGCCACCGTTGCGGCCAGAACTCTGTTGAAGTCACAATAATTTGAATGTTTAAGCTCTATTCGTTCTAATGTGGCCGAGCCAAACGCTCTGCGAAACTACAGTCGATGTTAATGAAACATTTAATTGTGAATAAACGTTGATAATTTATTCTAGGAACGTAGGTTATGAATGAATGAGGTTTTCTTCATCACCTTTTGCATCGTATATTTTAGGCCGCTTATTCTATAAAGTTTAGCATCTCTGGGAAATGAAAATGACTAAGGATAAAAGGCATATTACCAGAGTTGGGCAGGAATGCATTACAAAGTAATGAAAGTACAGATTACAATTAACGTGTAATGCATTACAAAGTAATGCAGTAACAGGTAAGGCATTACAAGGTAATCCCAAGTATGGTTTGCACAAAGTAATGGAAATAATCTGTAATTCAATTATTTAATAATGCCATTCAAACGCAATGGAATTATTTGGTAATAAAATTACACAATTTGCAAATAATAATTACATACTAATAGTTTATAGAAATGTACGTGTGCCAAAAGCTATGTCTAGAAAATTCGGCCATGTAACATAGAAGACAAAGACCGAAGTGTCGTGTAGAATGTTCTAGAAGCGGCAAGAATGGGTGAGACGTTTGTTGAATGTTCCAGAATGACGGGAAATTGGAGAGCTTTATGTAAATCAAGAATATTCCAGAAGGTTCAGGTCCTGTCGTGAAGTATATATAAAGGAGTCAGTCGCTCGCTAGTCCAGGTTCGTATTGCACAAGTAATAGACAACAACACTTGAAAAGTACGGCAAAAATGTCAAGAGTTCGCAAATTTCTGTAATATTTGGCAGTGCAGCCTAAGTTCCTGAACTGCGAGTGTAGTGCTAATATGTGCATTTGGCTATAGTGGGGTAATTATTTTGGACAGTGAAACGTATGTAATGGACGAGAATACTGTACTGGAGATGGACGAAATGAGTATCTCTAACCGAAATAAATATCCCATTCGTACTTACTGCATATGTATTATTTCTTTCAAATACTTGCGGCGAAGACGGGGCAACTACTCATGTCATACAATCTCCATTACATATATACACGCATTTGAGATCCGAGAGGTAGAACAACTGTCAAATAATCTACACAACGTGTAAGGGTGTGCTGGTTTATTCACGTTGTATTGTTACCCATAAGCTAATAGTTAATTACCAACATATAGTTATCCATTAACTGTTACGTTTATAATGGGTAACTGCTATACTTGTCACTACAATTACAGTGTAATTCTAATGACCAGTTCACCATTACCATGTAATGGTAACGCTAAGTTCTTGTTCCCATTACCATTACGCTGTAATGCATTGCCGATCAATTCAATTACAATTTTGCCCAACTCTGCATATTACAAATGTGCAATATTCAAAGGCATTGAATTTTCTGGGCTTCTTGGCGTTTTTAATTAACACGCAGAGTTAAAATTTGGTGACCCATGACTAAACTGCTTTGACTTATGAGGAGGTACAATAAGGTTTGTGAAAATTGCAGCACCGTGAAGGACGCTGGTAATAGCTTTGAACTTTTAGGATGTGCGCAACATGTTGGGACGTTCAAATGATTAAAATGTCAGTGAAATGTCGTACACGATTTCGGAGCAGCACCCTCGGAGCTGTCCTGTATTGGGTATAAAAAGCTGGCTCAAACAAGAAGTTACAATCCTGCCACGGAGAAGACCTCTGGTTCGATTCCAGGCAGGTACGAAACCTCGGAAAACTAAATATCCGCCGTGTGTCGGATGGACACGTTAAGCCGTCGGACCCCGGGTACTGGCCCCCGGTAGTAAATAAGGGAGTCTTCTACCTCGCTTCCGTGTGACTTTCCTATCGGGCACTCTAGCCCAAATCTCCTAGCTTCCTATTTCTAAAGGTTGTTTAAGACCTGGTGTCAGACATTCCCTCCTAAAATCCTCTGCATATGATCTGATCTGATCTACCAGAGCATTGAATGGGCACGTTAAGCCGTCGGACCCCGGGTACTGGCCCCCGGGTAGTAAATAAGGGCGTCTTCTACCTCGCTTCCGTGTGACTTTCCTATGGGGCACTCTAACCTAAATCTCCCAGCTTCCTATTTCTAAGGGTTGTTTAAGACCTGGGGTCAGACACTCCCTTCCTAAAATCCTCTACATATGATCTGATCTGATGGGCACATTAAGCCGTCGGACCCCGGGTACTGGCCCCCAGTAGTAAATACGGGCGTCTTCTACCTCGCTTCCGTGTGACTTTCCTATGGGGCACTCTAGCCCAAATCTCCTAGCTTCCCATTTCTAAGGGTTGTTTAAGACCTGGGGTCAGACACTCCCTTCCCAAAATCCTCTACATATGATCTGATCTGATCTATTAGAGCATTGAATGGGCACGTTAAGCCGTCGGACCCCGGGTACTGGCCCCCGGTAGTAAATAAGGGCGTCTTCTACCTCGCTTCCGTGTGACTTTCCTATGGGGCACTCTAGCCCAAATCTCCTAGCTTCCTATTTCTAAGGGTTGTTTAAGACCTGGGGTCAGACACTCCCTTCCTAAAATTCTCTACATATGATCTGATCTACTAGAGCATTGAATGGGCACGTTAAGCCGTCGGACCCCGGGTACTGACCTCCGGTAGTAAATAAGGACGTCTTCTACCTCGCTTCCGTGTGACTTTCCTATCGGGCACTCTAGCCCAAATCTCCTAGCTTCCTATTTCTAAGGGTTGTTTAAGACCTGGGGCCAGACACTCCCTTCCTAAAATCCTCCACATATGATCTGATCTGATCTACTAGAGCATTAAATGGTCACGTTAAGCCGTCTGACCCCGGGTACTGACCCCCGGTAGTAAATAAGGACGTCTTCTACCTCGCTTCCGTGTGACTTTCCTATCGGGCACTCTAGCCCAAATCTCCCAGCTTCCTATTTCTAAGGGCTGTTTAAGACCTGGGGTCAGACACTCCCTTCCTAAAATCCTCTACATATGATCTGATCTGATCTACTAGAGCATTGAATGGGCACGTTAAGCCGTCGGACCCCAGGTACTGACCCCCGGTAGTAAATAAGGACGTCTTCTACCTCGCTTCCGTGTGACTTCCCTATCGGGCACTCTAGCCCAAATCTCCTAGCTTCCTATTTCTAAGGGTTGTTTAAGACCTGGGGTCAGACACTCCTTTCCTAAAATCCTCTACATATGATCTGATCTGATCTACTAGAGCATTGAATGGGCACGTTAAGACGTCGGACGCCGGGTACTGACCCCCGGTAGTGAATAAGGGCGTCTTCTACCTCGCTTCCGTGTGACTTTCCTATCGGGCACTCTAGCCCAAATCTCCTAGCTTCCTATTTCTAAGGGTTGTTTAAGACCTGGGGTCAGGCACTCCTTTCCTAAAATCATCTACATATGATCTGATCTGATCTGATCTGATGGGCACATTAAGCCGTCAAACCCCGGGTACTGGCCCCCGGTAGTAAATAAGGGCGTCTTCTACCTCGCTTCCGTGTGACTTTCCTATCGGGCACTCTAGACCAAACTCCTAGCTTCCTATTTCTAAAGGTTGTTTAAGACGTGGGGTCAGACACTCCCTTCCTAAAATCCTCTACATATGATCTGATCTGATGGGCACATTAAACCGTCGGACCCCGGGTACTGGCCCCCGGTAGTAAATACGGGCGTCTTCTACCTCGCTTCCGTGTGACTTTCCTATCGGGCATTCTGGCCCAATTCTCCTAGCTTCCTATTTCTAAGGGTTGTTTAAGACCTGGGGTCAGACACTCCCTTCCTAAAATCCTCTACATATGATCTGATCTGATCTACTAGAGCATTTAATGGGCACGTTAAGCCGTCGGACCCCGGGTACTGGCCCCCGGGTAGTAAATAAGGGCGTCTTCTACCTCGCTTCCGTGTGACTTTCCTATCGGGCACTCTAGCCTAAATCTCCCAGCTTCCTATTTCTAAGGGTTGTTTAAGACCTGGGGTCAGACACTCCCTTCCTAAAATCCTCTACATATGATCTGATCTGATGGGCACATTAAGCCGTCGGACCCCGGGTACTGGCCCCCGGTAGTAAATACGGACGTCTTCTACCTCGCTTCCGTGTGACTTTCCTATCGGGCACTCTAGCCCAAATCTCCTAGCTTCCTATTTCTAAGGGTTGTTTAAGACCTGGGGTCAGACACTCCCTTCCTAAAATTCTCTACATATGATCTGATCTACTAGAGCATTGAATGGGCACGTTAAGCCGTCGGACCCCGGGTACTGACCCCCGGTAGTAAATAAGGACGTCTTCTACCTCGCTTCCGTGTGACTTTCCTATCGGGCACTCTAGCCCAAATCTCCTAGCTTCCTATTTCTAAGGGTTGTTTAAGACCTGGGGCCAGACACTCCCTTCCTAAAATCCTCCACATATGATCTGATCTGATCTACTAGAGCATTAAATGGTCACGTTAAGCCGTCTGACCCCGGGTACTGACCCCGGTAGTAAATAAGGACGTCTTCTACCTCGCTTCCGTGTGACTTTCCTATCGGGCACTCTAGCACAAATCTCCTAGCTTCCTATTTCTAAGGGCTGTTTAAGACCTGGGGTCAGACACTCCCTTCCTAAAATCCTCTACATATGATCTGATCTGATCTACTAGAGCATTGAATGGGCACGTTAAGCCGTCGGACCCCAGGTACTGACCCCCGGTAGTAAATAAGGACGTCTTCTACCTCGCTTCCGTGTGACTTCCCTATCGGGCACTCTAGCCCAAATCTCCTAGCTTCCTATTTCTAAGGGTTGTTTAAGACCTGGGGTCAGACACTCCCTTCCTAAAATCCTCTACATATGATCTGATCTGATCTACTAGAGCATTGAATGGGCACGTTAAGACGTCGGACGCCGGGTACTGACCCCCGGTAGTAAATAAGGGCGTCTTCTACCTCGCTTCCGTGTGACTTTCCTATCGGGCACTCTAGCCCAAACTCCTAGCTTCCTATTTCTAAAGGTTGTTTAAGACGTGGGGTCAGACACTCCCTTCCTAAAATCCTCTACATATGATCTGATCTGATGGGCACATTAAGCCGTCGGACCCCGGGTACTGGCCCCCGGTAGTAAATACGGGCGTCTTCTACCTCGCTTCCGTGTGACTTTCCTATCGGGCATTCTGGCCCAATTCTCCTAGCTTCCTATTTCTAACGGTTGTTTAAGACCTGGGGTCAGACACTCCCTTCCTAAAATCCTCTACATATGATCTGATCTGATCTACTAGAGCATTTAATGGGCACGTTAAGCCGTCGGACCCCGGGTACTGGCCCCAGGGTAGTAAATAAGGGCGTCTTCTACCTCGCTTCCGTGTGACTTTCCTATCGGGCACTCTAGCCTAAATCTCCCAGCTTTCCTATTTCTAAGGGTTGTTTAAGACCTGGGGTCAGACACTCCCTTCCTAAAATCCTCTACATATGATCTGATCTGATGGGCACATTAAGCCGTCGGACCCCGGGTACTGGCCCCCGGTAGTAAATACGGACGTCTTCTACCTCGCTTCCGTGTGACTTTCCTATCGGGCATTCTGGCCCAATTCTCCTAGCTTCCTATTTCTAAGGGTTGTTTAAGACCTGGGGTCAGACACTCCCTTTCCAAAATCCTCTACATATGATCTGATCTGATCTACTAGAGCATTGAATGGGCACGTTAAGCCGTCGGACCCCGGGTACTGACCCCCGGTAGTAAATAAGGACGTGTTCTACCTCGCATCCGTGTGACTTTCCTATCGGGCACTCTAGCTCAAATCTCCTAGCTTCCTATTTCTAAGGGTTGTTTAAGACCTGGGGTCAGACACTCCTTTCCTAAAATCATCTACATATGATATGATCTGATCTGATGGGCACATTAAGCCGTCAGACCCCGGGTAGTGGCCCCCGGTAGTAAATAAGGGCTCTTCTACCTCGCTTCCGTGTTACTTTCCTATCGGGCACTCTAGCCCAAATCTCCTAGCTTCCTATTTCTAAGGGTTGTGTAATACCTGGGGCCAGACACTCCCTTCCTAAAACCCTCTACATATGATCTGATCTGATGGGCACATTAAGCCGTCGGACCCCGGGTACTGGCCCCCGGTAGTAAATAAGGGCGTCTTCTACCTCGCTTCCGTGTGACTTTCCTATCGGGCATTCTGGCCCAAATCTCCTAGCTTCCTATTTCTAAGGGTTGTTTAAGACCTGGGGTCAGACACTCCCTTCCTAAAACCCTCTACATGAGATCTGATGTTAAAATCAGTGAAGGGCCGACATTGAGTCGAAATTGTGTTTCTGGTGTCTCATTAAGACCCGTCGCTGAAGATTGTCACATTGGAAACACCTGACGGACTTTGAGCGAGGAAGGATGTTGGGATGAAAGAAGCTGGATTTTCCTGCCACGAAATCGTCCCTCGTACGAGACAAAACGCCAGTACAGAGATGATGCGAACAAGGCGTCGGTTGGCATATGAGCCGCGGACGCACGGATTAGAGGTCTGCACGAGGCGGGCTGGACCCACATGCCCGAGCGTGACCCGGGCCGCGGGCCGTGTCTGGCTCGGGATTGGGGGCCAGAATGCAACGAGCCGGGTTAGGATTTTTCCGAGACACTTGCGACCGGGACGGGCGAAGTCGACCCATTCCTTTTATCGCAATGGTAAAGAAAGGAAAAATGTCGTATTCCTCGAATTCCTGTTGTGTTTAACTGTTCCTATTCACCGTCTTCATTTGGTTTTACTTACTTCCATGTCATAGCCCAGGGCGTAATTAGAAAGGCGTCGGGCCACTTTCCAAGGCCCCATTGCGTCCATGCCACGCCATCTCGCCACTGCCAAGGGTGGTGATTCCCATTATTAGGTAAGTGGCCATATTTATCTGATGTTACCCCCAAGAATTGGGGTAACAGTGTACGCCGTGGGCAGCAACAGCTGTCATGACTAGTACGATCCAACAGACGGGCCACAAGGGAACAACTAGCCATGTAATTTAATGCAGGCACGTCGAGGGGTGTGTAGCAGACCACAGTCAACAAACTCTGCTCTCTATGGCTCTCAAGCTACCCAGGCTGACGGCCAGACATTGATGATTACAGCGTGAATTTGTATCTGAGAGCAGGCATTGGACCACCTAACAATGAAAAAAGTCGCCTTTTGCGACGAATCCCTTTTTTTCTTGCTTTATCTTGTGGATGTTGGTTGATGGTGAGTACGACGAAGCAATGAAAAGTTCCACACGAAGAACCGAAGCAGATCCACACACACTTGCGATGAAGAGTTCCACAGAAGCGCCGAAGCAGATTCTGATAAAGCTTCAGTGCTTCTGAAGAGTTCCACAGAAGCACCGAAGCAGATCCACACGAAGCTTTATCTTGTGGATCTTGGTCGATGGAGAGTACGGCGAAGTACTAAAGAATTCCACACGAAGCACCGAAGTAGATCCACACACACTTGCGATGCAGAGTTCCACACACACTTGCGATGCAGAGTTCCACAGAAGCACCGAAGCACATTCTAATAAAGTTTCGGTGCTTCTCAAGAGTTCCACAGAAGCACCGAAGGCCGCCCCGGTGGCGCAGTGGTCTAAGCGATGGCCTCTGATCATTCGTCCGAAAGGGGTCCGGGTTCGAATCCCGGTGAGGCATGGATGTTGTGTTTGTCTCACGGCACAGGCTCTCTCCCTCCCTGGAACCAGTGAGCCTAAATTAGGGACGGGCGACTGCTTATAGCCCGTTGAGTTGCTCACGGTGGTCGTTAAACCTCCAATCAAATAAAAAAAAAAGGAAGCACAGAAGCAGAAAAAAAGAAGCACAGAAGTCACTTATCACAAGAAGCAGATCCACACGAAGCTTTATCGTGTGGAAGCATTGCTAACAGAAATCATCGCGACACGATACTTGAGAAGGAACCGGCAGGAGGTGGCAGTGTCCTCGTGTGCGGCATGTTTTCCTGAGAATAATCGGGATAAATCGTCCCCCTTGATCGTACGATGAACGCTTGAGGTTACCTATCCATTGCGACGAATCAGGTGATCCCATTCATGATGACTATCTACCCTGATGGCATGGGTTGCTTTCAGTAGGATACACTGTTAAAAAAATCTGCTTAAAAATGAGAACCTGAACCTGCTCGTTTTTTTTAAGTACAATCGTATCGTAAACGAGTACATGACATGCTCAAATATAAGTAACCATACGTTCTTACAAAGAACTGCGTCAATAAATATAAATACAATCTCATATTACTTCATTTTAGATATAATAGATTTCAAGAGAAATTGTGTAATAAATGTGTAAAGTGACACATAAATAATTAGTAAAACAAAGTCACTTATCACAAGAAATTTAATTACACATAATGTATAACGAAGTAAATTTCTCCGTCATTTTTGGTCTACGCCGGGATTCGAACCCGAGGCCGCTTATTCCGGAACAAGTCGCTCTACCAACTGAGCTACGCAGACGATTATTCTGATTCCTATCTGCCTTTTATGTCGTGTGCGTCCTGCTGGCAGGTACGGCACATCCCCCCCCGAAAGAGGGCCGGGGGCATGGCCCACGGGTCAGCCGTGACCATGAATCGTTGCAGGCAGCCATCCACTGTAGAACGTGCACTCGAGAACTCCCACTCAATCTGCTGTGTGGAATGCAACATCACACATTTTATTTTTCGAAGCGCTGGAGAAGGGATTCTCTGATTTTTCCTATCTCGCGGTGTGGAAAGAACATCACACCAATGCGAGATTTTGAACGGTCGGGTCATCCGGATAGTTCGGGCGCCATTATAACGAAGTAAATTTCTCCGTCATTATTGGTCTACGCCGGGATTCGAACCCGAGGCCGCTTATTCCGGAACATGTCGCTCTACCAACTGAGCTACCCAGACGATTATTCTGATTCCTATCTGCCTTTTATGTCGTGTGCGTCCTGCTGGCAGGTACGTCACATCTCCCCGCCCCCCCCCCCGAAAGAGGGCCGGGGGCATGGCCCACGGGTCAGCCGCGACCATGAATCGTTGCAGGCAGCCATCCACTGTAGAGCGTGCACTCGAGAACTCCCAGTCAATCTGCTGTGTGGAATGCAACATCACACATTTTTATTTTTCGAAGCGCTGGAGAAGGGATTCTCTGATTTTTCCTATCTCGCGGTGTGGAAAGAACATCACACCAATGCGAGATTTTGAACGGTCGGGTCATCCGGATAGTTCGGGCGCCATTATAACGAAGTAAATTTCTCCGTCATTTTTGGTCTACGCCGGGATTCGAACCCGAGGCCGCTTATTCCGGAACAAGTCGCTCTACCAACTGAGCTACGCAGACATTTGTTCTGATTCCTATCTGCCTTTATGTCGTGTGCGTCCTGCTGGCAGGTACGTCACAAATGTATCTTTGTGTACGTTTTTACATTAAGTGTGAACCTCATAAATAATATATTGTCGCTTCATCACAATAATTGTCATAAAATTGTGCGGTCTCTTTTCCCAGCATGTGGCAACGAGTATATCTATTATCCCAGATGTGACATCGAATAATATATTTCCAGTTGATTTTATGAATAAATGAGTATGTATGCAGTACACGTATTCCAAATTTGAAATCGAGCCGGGAAGGGCTTAGTGTTTAGAGATTCAGACTACTGATAGAGGGACTACAGGTTCAAACCTAGCCTGATAAGCTTGAATCTGAGAGCTCTCCGTGAATTTTTAACGATCGCTGAATATACGCCGTGCATGGGAAGAGCACGTTAAGTGACGGCCTCCTGGTAGGAATCCCTCGGTTACACATAAGGTGTTCATTCCTAAGCCCCCTCCCCCAAATTTCTGTCTGCCTTCTATGTGCGAAATCGTACGGTGGAGCCATCTAATGTGCTCTCTCTCACTTACCAACTATCCTATAAGAATCGCTAGATTAGCTCTAACCTCTTTCAGTTTCTGTACCCTGCTCGAAAGGGCACATAAACTGAATGAAGTTAGAGCACATATATTTGAAATATATGAACTTTTTTTAATACATATATTTGAAATATATGTACTGAAAAATGAGTACATATGTTTCAAATTAGAAATACCAGGTATACTCACAATTAGTTCACTGTATGCACTCAAAAATGAGTATGTGTCTATTCCAAAAATGAGACACAAGTACTCGGAGCTATTATAAGCCCAGAATGTACTCAAAAACGAGTATATTTCGCTTATTTCTAAGTACCAATTTTTAACTGTGTACGGTAATTTCCCGCTGCCATGTTCCTATGCATGTTCAAGAATGGTTTGAGGAGCATTCCATTGAGTTTAGCTTCTGGCAACAGTAGTCGCTGGGCATCAATACCACTGAACATCGCAGGGTCTACGTCGACCACAGGTTCGACGTATGGATCCATCTTCGGTGACTGTTGATGATCTGCGAGAATTTCTAGTATCTGCTTGATATAGTATCCCTACAGAAATCTTCAGATTAATCTGACTTTAGCTTCTGGCCACCGTACTCGCCGGACATCAATGCGACTGAACATCTCTGGGATATTTTGACCACAGGTTCGACGTATGGATCCACCATCGGTGACTTTTGATGATCTGCGAAAATTTCTAGTATCTGTTTGGTATAGCATCACTACAGAAACCTTCAGATTAATCTGACTTTAGCTTCTTGCCACCGTACTCGCCGGACATCAATACCACTGAACATCTCTGGGACTATGTTGACCGCAGGTTCGAGGTATGGATCCACCATCGGTGACCCTTGATGATCTGCGGGATGCTCTAGTATCTGCATGGTATAGCATCCCTACAGAAACCTTCAGATTAATCTGACTTTAGCTTCTAGCTTCCATATTCTCCGGACATCAATACCACTGAACATTTCTCGGATATGTTGACCACAGGCTCGACGTATAAATCCACCATCGGTTACTCTTAATGATCTGCGGGAATCTCTAGTATCTGCATGGTATAGCATCCCTACAGAAACCTTCAGATTAATCTGACTTTACCTTCTTGTCACCGTACTCCCCGTACATCAGTACCAGTGAACATATCTGGGACTACGTTGTCCACAGGTTCGACGTATGGATCTACCATCGACGACTCTTGATGATTTGCGGGAATTTCTAGTATCTGCTAGGTATAGCATTACTACAGAAACCTTCAGATCAATCTGACTTTAGCTTCTTGCTACCGTACTCTCCGGACATCAATACCACTGAACATCTCTGGGACTATGTTGACCACAGGCTTGACGTATGGATCCAACATCGGTGACTCTTGATTATCTGCGGGAATCTCTAGTATCTACAGGGAATTGCATCCCTACAGAAACCTTCAGATTAATCTGACTTTAGCTTCTTGCCACAGTACTCGCCGGACGTCAATGCCACTGAACATCTCAGGGACTAGGTTGACCACAGGTTCGACGTATGGATCCACAATCGGTGACTCTTGATGAACTGCGGGAATCTCTAGTATCTGCATGGTATAGCATCCCTACAGAAACATTCAGATTAATCTGACTTTAGCTTCTTGCCACCGTACTCGCCGGACCACTGAACATCCCAGGGACTACGTTGACCACAGATTAGACGTATGGATCCACCATCGGTGACTCTTGAAGATCTGCGGGAATCTCTAGTATCTGCATGGTATAGCATCCCTACAGAAACCTTTAGATTAATCTGACTTTAGCTTCTTGTCACTGTACTCGCCGGACATCAGTACCAGTGAACATCTCTGGGACTACGTTGACCACAGGTTCGACTATGGATCTACTATCGATGACTCTTGATGATTTGCGAAAATTTCTAGTATCTGCTAGGTATAGCATTACTACAGAAACCTTCAGATTAATCTGACTTTAGCTTCTTGCTACCGTACTCTCCGGACATCAATACCACTGAACATCTCTGGGACTAGGTTGACCACAGGCTCGACGTATGGATCCAACATCGGTGACTCTTGATGAGCTGTGAGAATCTCTAGTATCTGCATGGTATAGCATCCCTACAGAAACCTTCAGATTAATTTGAATTTAGCTTCTTGCTACTGTACTCTCCGGACATCAATACCACTGAACATCTCTGGGATATGTTGACCACAGGCTCGACGTATGGATCCAACATCGGTGACTCTTGAAGATCAGCGGGAATCTGTAGTATCTGCATGGTATAGCATCCCTATAGAAACCTTCAATTAATCTGACTTTAGCTTCTTGCCACTGTACTCGCCGGACGTCAGTACCACTGTACATCTCTGGGACTACGTAGACCACAGGTTCGACGTATGGTTCTACCATCGATGACTCTTGGTGATTTGCGAGAGTTTCTGGTATCTGCTTGGTATAGCATCACTACAGAAACCTTCAGATTAATCTGACTTCAGATTCTCGCTAACCTACTCTCCGGACATCAATACAACGGAACAACTCTGGGATATGTTGACCACAGGCTCGACGTATGGATCCAACATCGGTGACTCTTGATGATCTGCGAGAATCTCTAGTATCTGCATGGTATAACATCCCTACAGAAACCTTCAGAAGCCTCATTGAACCAATGCTACTCCCTATAATTGTGCGGCACGAGGACTTCATATCTCGTACTAACATGTGTTCATAAATTTTTGGCTGGACTGTATACATCTTGTATAAAGTTCTGGTATTTTAAGAATTTCTTTTAGGATTTTCGAGGCGTGAGTAATACCATAATAGACAAATGTAGGAAAAAAACAATATCTGTAGTCCATATCCTAGAAAGAAGACCGTTATTTTTCTGTCTTCCTACTTCTTTCGGGTCGTTTCGAGCGAAGGAGGCAAAAGGATTTCTCCTTCTAGAGGAAATATTTAAGGATCCCTCAGCAATTTTTATTTTTATATTCGTGCTGAGGGAAAGAGAAAAATAATAATAAGTGAACGCGTTGAAAATGGATCGAATTCGCCGCGTAACTTTCTCTCCGCTTAAGAAGCGTTGCGGATTCCTCGTGTTTGACAGTTACCTTGGATTTCAGATTCTTCCCGTTAAAAGTTTATCGGTTTTACGTGAGAGTCGGAGTGTCTCTGTCAGGAAGAGTTATGGTTGTGTCTGAAGTTGTTGGGCGTATCTTACGGCTTTGCTGCCATATGCTTTGGTGTGAGTGTGTGTGGTAAGTGGAATATCTGGTCAAGATAAGGCACTTTCTAACTCCTACAGTGAAAGACTTGGATAAATTCGCTGTCGGCGTTCTGAAGGCTTTAGATTGATTGATTTTTTTTGTACATATGACTTACAGAAAATACTGAAACATTTCTTATCCCCATATTGAGTTATTGCCACATTTTCAAATGTACTTGTGTAATACTGCAATATCTTACTCTGAACAAAACCTCTCCTTTTGCACATAAGGTTTAAAACGCATAATTCAATTTTATCATATTTTCGATTCTTAATCTTCATCTAAACAGCAAAACATTTTTGCAAAACTAAATAAAACGCCTATGAACTAATTTCGTTGACACACCCCGATGAGCTATTACATTATGATCACCCTCCAGCCAAGAGAAATGACCACGCGTGGAGACCGAACGGTGGCGCAGGTGAAGCTCACAGAGCAGTATACATACAACCCGAGGACCGGCTTTCGGCTAGCAGAGGGTTAGGAGTCAAAATGGGAAAAGCTGCCGATTTATCGGAGTTTGATAAAGGACAAATTATGATGGCATGCCGTCAAAAAACTACGATCTAGAAAACGCCGCGGCTTGTGGGTTGTTCACCTGCCGCTGCGGTGAGTACGTATCAAAAGTGGTGCACAGATGGCCAAACGTCAAACTGTCATAAAGCCATGTGTCGTCCTCAGTTCATTGATGCCATAGGGAAGCAAGGGCTGTCGCGCATTGTTCACAGCCACCGCAGGGCCACAGTGCGACAAATCCCCCGCAGCTACAACAGTGGTGATCAGGGCAATGCGTCACAACACACAGTTCATCGCAGCCTTCTGCGCATGGTCCTGCGTAGCCGAAAACCCAGCCTGGTCCCCATGCTCACTACACGTCATCGCCAACAGCGCATGAAACGGGCCCAATATCATCGAGATTGGTCCACAGATGATTGCATGAAAGTGGCTTGGACAGACGAATCAAGATTTCTGGTGCATCACGTAGACGGCCGAGCGCGGATACGCCGATTGCCAACGGCCGCCTGGATGCACTGTTGGGAGGAAACAGGCCGGCGGTGGCGGTTTTATGCTGTGGGCGATGTTTTATTTGGATATTTTAGGCCCCATTATCCCAATAGCACAATCCCTGACAGCTGTCAGGTATCTGAATATCGTTGCGGACCAAGTGCACCCATTCATCGCAACTGTGTTCCCAGCTGGTGATGGCCATTACCAACAGGATAATGCGCCATGCCACACTGCCAGAATGGTCAAGAAGTGGTTTGAGGAACATGCTGGTGTCTTTCTGTTAATGCCCTGGCCTCTAAATTCACCTGACATGAACCCAATCGAACACTTGTGGTTCGACTTGGAAAAGGGGGTTCGCGCTAAATCACCACCACCCCGAAATGTACAGGAACTGGTGGACCTGCTGTTGACATTATGGTACCAGATACCCCAGGATACCTATCGCCACCTCACTGAATCGATGCTTTGCCGATTGGCCTCTGTTTTGCGGGCTAAAGGGGGTCCTACAGCTTATTAGGTAGGTGGTCATAATGTAATGGCTCATTGGTTATTACATTAAAAAGAAATTTTTCTAAAGAATGTATATGACACTGGTGAGAATCCTCGGGAAATTCCCGAAAATAACATATGCAACAAAGTTACCAATAGCAGCCTGTATTTTAACGAAATTTCCATTTTTAAAAGTTCCCGTTTCTTTCAACCGGTTGTAAAACCATATAAGACGATAAAACCATTAAAACCTAGAAGCTGAGATTTTGTTGCAAATAATTACGAAGCAGAAATTTAACGCTTACGCCCTCTGGTGGCCAAACTGCATTTTATAAAAAATAGAAACTACAATAAAAACATTTCCCACCGGGAGCTGTATCCGGGTGCTGGAAGAATTTTTCCAAATCGGGGGTTTAGAAGCAGATATATCGGGCAAAGCGCAATTTAGCTTTACTCCCCCTAGCGGAAAAACAATGATTTATTTGAAAATTTTGAAATTATATTAGAAACATGTCATACCGGAAACTCTTCCCAACAAAGAAGAAATTTTTCAAATCGGACCGTTAGAAGCAGAGAT
This sequence comes from Macrothele yani, assembly GCA_039090855.1. Taxonomy (NCBI): domain Eukaryota; kingdom Metazoa; phylum Arthropoda; class Arachnida; order Araneae; family Macrothelidae; genus Macrothele; species Macrothele yani. The sequence continues at coordinate 59,411,553 of CM077018.1, read as the reverse complement.
ATTGACAAAAACTAGATATACACCTACGCCCCTGGCGGAGAAATCATACATTATTTTAAGAAGAAAATATACCGTAAAGGTTTGTCTACGTGAGTAGCATCGGTCTACGAAAGAATTTTTTCAATCGTGATTTTAGAAACTCAGATTTTGCTGCAAATACATTAGAAGCAGAAATCCACACTTACGCCCCCTGGTGTCCAAACCATTTTATACCAGAAATTAGAAATTATATGCAAAATATATCCCATCACGAGCTGTATCCACTGAAGGAAACATTTTTCAAATCGGAGTTTTAGAAGTTGAGATATCTGGGGAAAAGTAATTGAATTTTACCCCCATTAGCGGAGAATAGATGCGTAACTTTGAAAAAAAGTGACTATGCCTAAAATGATCTTCGACTTGAATGGAATTCAAAAGTAAGAGATTTTTTTCAATTTTTATGTTTAGAGGCAAATATGTGGATTAAAATGTGCTTTGAATTCGATGTCATCTGCATTTACGCCCTCCAATGGAAAACTTTTGCATCGTTAAAGAAAAACGAAATAAAGGATCACCATTCGTACATTTCAAGCTTTCTAATGCAGAAAGAATTTTTCAAATCGGACTATTAGTTGCAGAGATATCCTGTCTACAGGCAAATAGACTGACAGGACAAACCAATAACATGAGCACGATCTTTTTTTTACAAAAGACGTGCTAAAAACGGATTCACATCTTAAAAATTTGTAATAATTTTATCTTTTCTATAAGAGGATTTCGAAGCAAAAGAATGCTTTTGAATTTGAAATCCTCAAGCGATGGCCTCAGATCATTCGTCCGAAAGGGGTACGTGTTCGAATCCCGGTGAGGCATGGATGTTGTATTTTTCTTACGGCGCTGGCTCTCTCCCTTCCCTGGAACCAGTGACCTCAAATTAGGGACGGGCGACTGCTTTTAGCCCATTGAGTTGCTCACCGTGGTCGTTAAACCTCCAATAAAAAAAAATCTTAAGATCTTTTTAAACGATTGAAATTTAGCAATTAATCAAACCTTAAGTATGAGGGCCATCTAGAAAGTAAGTACCGTTCGCGCATCACTCCTACGCAGGTATTATCTTCAAAGTCGCTCATGCGCAGTTGTGTTGTCTCATACATTAGTCACGCCCTGACGCCATTTTGTTAGGTTTTTGCTAATCTTAAGAGTTTGTGTCGTGCGTTTATAAAGTTGAAGTTAATAGAACGTCCCACCGAGTGAGAAGTCCGGTCTGTGATAAGGTTTCTGAATGCAAGAAACGTCAGACCAAGTGAGATTTATCGGCGAATTTGCGAAATTTACGGACAAAACGAAATGAGAGGGGTGGAAGTGGGTTCGAATGTTTAATGAAGGACGACAGAACGTTTATGCCGAATTGCGCAGTGTTAGGCCTTCTCTGGTCACGGAAGATTTATTGGAGAGAGTGATTGAAACATTAGGGAGAACCGACGCTTCACAATTTCTGCTCTTTCAGAGCATTTCCTTGAAGTTTCAAAATCATTGCTGCACAAAAAAAATCGTTACAGAAAACTATAGTACCGTAAAGCGTGTGCATGATGGGTGCCAAAGATGTTGACAGAAGAGCACAAACTGGAGCGCATGTGATCTGCTTTGGATTGGTTGGGACGGTACTCGGAGAAAAAGCGATGATGTTTTAAGCGGGTACCGTTCACTTGATCGAAAGGTCACTTGACCGAAAATCACTTGATCGAAAGGTACATTTCACCGAAGGGTCTCTTGTCCGAAAAGTTCATTTCACAGAAAGGTCACTTCACCTAAAAGTTCATTTCATCGAAATGACATTGGATCGAAAAGTTCATTTCACCGAAGGATTACTTTACCTAAAAGTTCATTACATTGAAAGATCATTTCACCGAAAGATCACTTGACCGAAAAGTTCATTTCTCCGAGAGGTCACTTCACCTAAAAGTTCATTTCACCGAAGGATTACTTTGCCTAAAAGTTCATTACATCGAAAGATCATTTCACCGAAAGTCACTTGACCGAAAAGTTCATTTCTCCGAAAGGTCACTTGACCGAAACGTTCATTTCACCGAAAAGTCACTTCACCTAAAAGTTCATTTCACCGAAGGATTACTTTACCTAAAAGTTCATTACATCGAAAGATCATTTCACCGAAGGGTCACTTGACCAAAAAGTTCATTTCACCGAAAGGTCACTTCACCTAAAAGTTCATTTCATCGAAAAGACATTGGATCGAAAAGTTCATTTCACCGAAGATTACGTTACCTACAAGTTCATTATATCAAAAGATCGTTTCATCGAAGGGTCACTTGACCGAAAAGTTCATTTCACCCAAAGGTCACTTCACCTGAAAGTTTATTTCACCCAAAGGTCACTTCACCTAAAAGTTCATTTTATCGGAAGGACATTGGTTCGAAAAGTTTATTTCATCGAAAGGACATTGGATCGAAAAGTTCATTTCATCCGAAGGATTACTTTACCTAAAAGTTCAATATATCGAAATATTATTTCACCGAAGGGTCTCATGACCGAAAAGTTCATTTCCCCGAAAGGTCACTTCACCTAAAAGTTCATTTCATCGAAAGGACATTGGATCGAAAAGTCCATTTCACCGAAGGGTCTCATGACCGAAAAGTTCATTTCCCCGAAAGGTCACTTCACCTAAAAGTCCATTTCATCGAAAGGACATTGGATCGAAAAGTTCATTTCACCGAATGGTCAGTTTATCGAAAACTTAGAATTTTGTTGTTAGAGATCTGTTGGAGTGTGGTGCGGGTTTTTGAAAAACTGGCCACCTAAACATTATCGGATTGTATAAAAAATACACTTTTGATTTCTATGAAACATGTCCCCATGAGTAGGTTTTTCGAAATATAACATTAATTATAAGGCCTAGATCTGTGCCCTTTTGTCAAATTTTAATCCTCCGAGCTCATATTTATAAAGGTTGCATAGCAAATCAAGTAAACAATGTTCCGCTTTTACTCAACCACAAAACATTAATTTTTTGACCGTAGACCTAAATACAGGCTATTCCAACAGATTTTAACCCTACCCATATTCATAAGCCTTACATAAAATGTAAAGTAACCTTTTATGTAAAACTTATGAACATGACCACACGCATTTAAAATTTGCTAAAAAGGCCTCAGCCGAGGCCTAAAGCCCTAAACTTGCTTCTCGTTGCCTGAAAAATGTGTAACATCATTAACTTGACTTTTTATGTAAACCTTATGAACATGAGTTCGCACGATTAAAATTGGGTAAAAAGGCCGAAGGACCTAAAATTGATTCTTTTTGCCTGACAAAATGTGCAATATTATTAATTTTACTTTTTATGTAAACCTTATAAACATGAGCACTGAACACTGTAACGTATACTCTAGATTCACTTTTCTTTTGATTTTACTATTTCTGGTTATTTTATTTTTCGATGTAAATTATCTTCTTACTGAACGAGATGTTATTTCTCCCGCTGAATGAGATTTGGCAATGAGTGTAAGTCATGACGTGGTGGTAGCCTGTATAAATAGGCGTGTTCAACGATACTAGAGAGAGCTTTTGTTTATATGGAGAGAGCTTTTTTTTTCATGGGTAAAGAGATCTTCGTTTATGTGAGTAGAGCTTCGTTCATGTGCAAGGAGCTACGTTTTATTGAGTAGCTGTGTGTCCGGTGAAGTGTATGTTGGATCATATCAAGAGTTTCCCTAATAAAAAGTTGTTCTAGTAAGTACGTTTTTCTCAGTTCATAGTTTTGTCAGAACTCTGTCTGGCTGTTAGGTTTATTTCATTAGTTGTTATTATTAACAACCAGCATTAAGACTTTATTCCTCTTAATTACTACTACAACATTACTAGCAGTTAAAAACTTGTTCATTATTATTACTACACTACTAGCAGGAAAGTTTATTCATGATATAATTAATAACACAACAACCATTAGACACGACTTTTATGTAAACCTTATGAACACGCTAAAAAGACTTAAGCAGTGGCCTAGGGCCTTAAACTAAATCTTTGAGTTCTATGTGACACGGAGAAATCTCAAGTGCAATTTGAGTATGATCCACTTAACATTTCGGTGGTCTGTCTGCCGAACTTGCACCATGCTTCAACAGATCCTGTAATGAAATCCAAAGTTTTCAATAAACTGACCCTTCGGTGAAATGTTCGGTCAAGTGACCCTTCGGTGAAGTAAAAGTAGAGCCAATGAGCCAGACCCGTTTTAAGCTGTATAGTGACGGGAGATGAGCCTTGGGTCTTTCACATCACACTTGTATTGAAACAGCATTCCCTGCAATGGAAACACACGGGATCGCCTACGGCCAAAATATGCAGACAGACCATGTGAACAAGGAAGGTCATGAGCACTGTCTTTTTTTTTTTTATAAGAAAAGGAAATTCCTTGGTGGAAAATAAAGCACGGCAGTAAACGCGTCGGCTTGTGGCGAGACACTGAGAAAGTTGCGTCGTGCAATTCAAAACAAACGGCGCGGCGTGCTGAGCAAAGGGAGTTGTTCTTCTCTATGACAACGCAAGCCCTCATGCCAAGAATGTAACTGGTCACTAAATTTGGATAGGAGCCGGTGGTCCACATTACCTACAGACCACACTTAACGTCCAGTGGCTATCATTTGTTTCTTTACTTGAAACGGTTTCTTGCCTGCCAGCGGTTCGATGACCTGAAGACGACGGTTGAGGAGTGTCTATCATTTGTTTCTTTACTTGAAACGGTTTCTCGCCTGCCAGCGGTTCGATGACCTGAAGACGACGGTTGAGGAGTGTCTATCATTTGTTTCTTTACTTGAAACGGTTTCTCGCCTGCCAGCGGTTCGATGACCTGAAAACGACGGTTGAGCAGTGGCTATCATTTGTTTCTTTACTTGAAACGGTTTCTCGCCTGCCAGCGGTTCGATGACCGTGAAAACGACGGTTGAGCAGTGGCTATCATTTGTTTCATTACTTGAAACCGTTTCTCGCCTGCTAGCGGTTCGATGACCTGAAGACGACGGTTGATGAGTGTCTATGATTTGTTTCTTTACTTGAAACGGTTTCTCGCCTGCCAGCGGTTCGATGACCTGAAGACGACGGTTGAGGAGTGTCTATCATTTGTTTCTTTACTTGAAACGGTTTCTTGCCTGCCAGCGGTTCGATGACCTGAAAACGACGGTTGAGCAGTGGCTATCATTTGTTTCTTTACTTGAAACGGTTTCTCGCCTGCCAGCGGTTCGATGACGTGAAAACGACGGTTGAGCAGTGGCTATCATTTGTTTCTTTACTTGAAACCGTTTCTCGCCTGCTAGCGGTTCGATGACCTGAAGACGACGGTTGAGGAGTGTCTATCATTTGTTTCTTTACTTGAAACGGTTTCTCGCCTGCCAGCGGTTCGATGACCTGAAGACGACGGTTGAGGAGTGTCTATCATTTGTTTCTTTACTTGAAACGGTTTCTTGCCTGCCAGCGGTTCGATGACCTGAAAACGACGGTTGAGCAGTGGCTATCATTTGTTTCTTTACTTGAAACGGTTTCTCGCCTGCCAGCGGTTCGATGACGTGAAAACGACGGTTGAGCAGTGGCTATCATTTGTTTCTTTACTTGAAACCGTTTCTCGTCTGCTAGCTGTTCGATGACCTGAAGACGACGGTTGAGGAGTGTCTATCATTTGTTTCTTTACTTGAAACGGTTTCTCGCCTGCTGGCGGTTCGATGACCTGAAGACGACGGTTGAGCAGTGGCTATCATTTGTTTCTTTACTTGAAACGGTTTCTCGCCTGCCAGCGGTTCGATGACCTGAAAACGACGGTTGAGCAGTGACTATCATTTGTTTCTTTACTTGAAACGGTTTCTCGCCTGCTAGCGGTTCGATGACCTGAAGACGACGGTTGAGCAGTGGCTCAAAACCCAGGCGGCAGATTTCTATGAGGAGAGTATCCAGAAACCTGTGCTACGATATGACAAATGCCTTTACATCCACGATGAATATGTTGAAAATTAGATTAAGGTCTGTAGAACCCAGGCGGCAGAATTCTATGAGGAGGGTATCCAGAAACGTGTGCCACTATAAAACAAATGCCTTAACATCCACGGTGAATATGTTGAAAAGTAGATTAAGGTATGTAGAACCCAGCGGCAGACTTCTATGAGGAGGATTTCCAGAAACTTGTGCCATTATATGACAAAATCCATAACATCCACGACGAATATGTTGAAAAGTAGATTAAGGTATTTAGAACCCAGCGGCAGACTTCTATGAGGAGGGTATCCAGAAACTTGTGCCAGTATATGAAAAATGCCCTAACATCCACGAGGAATATGTTGAAAAGTAGATTAAGGTGCGTAGAGTTCATTGCACATTGAAACTAGGTACCAATGTTTTATGTTGAAATGGTACTTACTTTCTGAATCATCATCATCAACAACAACCATGGGCACAAATCCCGTAGGAGCCGAATCGACACTCATCTGGTAAACCCAGGCAGCCCGGGGGATGGGAGGTCCAAACACAAAGCGCTTCCGAGGCCGAATTCCAAGGGAATCATCTACGCATTCGCGTCATCCAGCACGTGGAATCTGCGGGAAACCCCGGAAAAACCGCAGACTAGAGGGCCGTCAGGAACGAGGTTCGAACACCCGTGGGAAACGTCCGCCTCCTACACAGCGAATAGCGACTTAACCAACTGCGTTATACTGGTGGTACTTTCTGGATGATCCTCGTATATTCCACCTAATCGCTTCTATTACCGGAAAGTTTACGTCATGTGGATACGGAAAAGTGAGAACAGATTTTTTTCCGTTAATGTGCGAAAGGAATTATGGAAAGGTTTCTGAAAGTTCAGAATTTTTCGTTAGCCCCTCTTTAAAAAGGGAAATTTACCGTCAATACAAGATAGGAATTGCGGAAAGGTTTCTGAAAATTCAGATTTTTTTTTGTTTTTGTTTTGGCGTACGAATAATCTGTCAAATTCAGATTTTTTTTTTTTTTTTTGGCGTACGAAGAATCTGTCAAATTCAGATTTTTTTTTTGTTTTTGTTTTGGCGTACGAATAATCTGTCAAATTCAGATTTTTTTTTGTTTTTGTTTTGGCGTACGAAGAATCTGTCAAATTCAGATTTTTTTTTGTTTTTGTTTTGGCGTACGAAGAATCTGTCAAATTCAGATTTTTGTTTGTTTTTGTTTTGGCGTACGAAGAATCTGTCAAACTCAGATTTTTTTTTTTTTTTTTTTTGGCGTACGAAGAATCTGTCAAATTCAGATTTTTTTTTTGTTTTGGCGTACGAAGAATCTGTCAAATTCAGATTTTTTTTTGTTTTTGTTTTGGCGTACGAAGAATCTGTCAAATTCAGATTTTTTTTTGTTTTTGTTTTGGCGTACGAAGAATCTGTCAAATTCAGATTTTTTTTTTGTTTTTGTTTTGGCGTACGAATAATCTGTCAAATTCAGATTTTTTTTTGTTTTTGTTTTGGCGTACGAAGAATCTGTCAAATTCAGATTTTCTTTTTGTTTTGGCGTACGAATAATCTGTCAAATTCAGATTTTTTTTTTTTTTTGTTTTGGCGTACGAAGAATCTGTCAAATTCAGATTTTTTTTTGTTTTTGTTTTGGCGTACGAAGAATCTGTCAAATTCAGATTTTTTTTTTTTTTTTTGTTTTGGCGTACGAAGAATCTGTCAAATTCAGATTTTTTTTTGTTTTTGTTTTGGCGTACGAAGAATCTGTCAAATTCAGATTTTTTTTTGTTTTTGTTTTGGCGTACGAAGAATCTGTCAAATTCAGATTTTTTTTTTTTTTGTTTTGGCGTACGAAGAATCTGTCAAATTCAGATTTTTTTTTTGTTTTTGTTTTGGCGTACGAAGAATCTGTCAAATTCAGATTTTTTTTTGTTTTTGTTTTGGCGTACGAAGAATCTGTCAAATTCAGATTTTTTTTTTGTTTTTGTTTTGGCGTACGAAGAATCTGTCAAATTCAGATTTTTTTTTGTTTTTGTTTTGGCGTACGAAGAATCTGTCAAATTCAGATTTTTTTTTTTTGTTTTTGTTTTGGCGTACGAAGAATCTGTCAAATTCAGATCTTTTTCTGTCACTTCACGGAAAAAAAAGTTGTGTCAGGAACGGGCTTCCTTAAATCACGAAATGAATCATGGGAAGTGGCTAGCAAATGGGGTTTTTTGTTCTTTTTTTCTTTTTTGGATGGAGGTTTAACGAGCACCGTGAGCAACTCATTGGGCAATAAGCAGTAGCCCATCGCTAATTTAGGGCCATTTGGTTCTAGGGAAGGGAGACAGCCAATGCCGTAAGACAAACACAACATCCATGCCTCACTGGGATTCGAAACCGGAACCATCTCGGAAGAATGGTCAGAAGCCATCGCTTAGACCACTGCGCCTCGTAAATTTCAGAATTTTCTTAGTGTATGTGCCCAGGCATTAAAAGTGAATGCATCAGATATAAGTAATGCCTGTAGTTAACATTAAGGGAATCAACGTAGTGCTGTGTTTAAAACCAAACATGCAACATAGAGAGAAGTCCTGTAGTCATAATGTTATGAGCAAAAGTCTGCACTCTCATCGCTACACCTTCTTTGACTACAAACAAAAACGAGATTCATCAGACCAAATTAGTCGTTTCGAATCCTCTACAGTAAAGTTGCGGTCCTTCTGAGCCCATTGATAACGCGAGACTTTGTGACTTGCTGTTAAGACAGGCCTCTTCCGCGGTAGTACTCTGCTCCAGATGTCAATCACACGCAGTTCTTGTCGCAATGTCCTTTCGGAAATTGGTTGGAGTGGACTTTCGTTGACTGTTTTCGGCAACTGTTGCCTGGTTTGAAACCGATTCGCAGTTACTAGGCGTGAAAGATGGCGGCGGTCCCTGTTGGTGTGAATCGTTTTCCGGCCACAGTTACGTTACCGAGTTTCAGAGAGTGCGAACTACATCACTGTTTGTAGACCCGTTGGACAGTGCGCTTCGACATACCAACAAATTGGGCAACTTCATTCACTTTGTGTCCGTGGGCACGGCCAAGCAAGATGACTCCTTTTTTGCCACTCAGTAACGTCTGTCTTACGACCCGTATTGCAGACTAAATTTAACACACATGCTGCTCTTCAACTCTGCACGACACAGAAATGATCCTGCAGATCAGATGAGATGTAGAGGATTTTAGGAAGGGAGTGTCTGACCCCAGGTCTTAAACAACCCTTAGAAATAGGAAGCTAGGGGATTTCGGCTACAGTGCCCGATAGGAAAGTCACACGGAAGCGAGGTAGAAGACGCCCTTATTTACTACCGGGGGCCAGTACCCGGGGTCCGACGGCGTAACGTGCCCATTCAATGCTCTAGCAGATCAGATCATATGTAGAGGATTTTAGGAAGGGAGTGTCTGACCCCAGGTCTTAAACAACCCTTAGAAATAGGAAGCTAGGAGATTTGGGCTAGAGTGCCCGATAGGAAAGTCACACGGAACCGAGGTAGAAGACGCCCTTATTTACTACCGGGGGCCAGTACCCCGGGTCCGACGGCTTAACGTGCCCATTCAATGCTCTAGCAGATCAGATCATATGTAGAGGATTTTAGGAAGGAAGTGTCTGACTCCAGGTCTTAAACAACCCTTAGAAATAGGAAGCTAGGAGATTTGGGGTAGAGTGCCCGATAGGAAAGTGACACGGAAGCGAGGTAGAAGACGCCCTTATTTACTACCGTTGGCAAGTACCCGGGGTCCGACGGCTTAACGTACCCATTCAATGCTCTAGTAGATCAGATCATATGTAGAGGATTTTAGGAAGGGAGTGTCTGACCCGAGGTCTTGAACAACCCTTAGAAATAGGAAGCTAGGAGATTTCGGCTACAGTGCCCGATAGGAAAGTCACACGGAAGCGAGGTAGAAGACGCCCTTATTTACTACCGGGGGCCAGTACCCGGGGTCCGACGGCGTAACGTGCCCATTCAATGCTCTAGCAGATCAGATCATATGTAGAGGATTTTAGGAAGGGAGTGTCTGACCCCAGGTCTTAAACAACCCTTAGAAATAGGAAGTTAGGAGATTTGGGCTAGAGTACCCGATAGGAAAGTGACACGGAAGCGAGGTAGAAGACGCCCTTATTTACTACCGTTGGCAAGTACCCGGGGTCCGACGGCTTAACGTACCCATTCAATGCTCTAGTAGATCAGATCATATGTAGAGGATTTTAGGAAGGGAGTGTCTGACCCGAGGTCTTGAACAACCCTTAGAAATAGGAAGCTAGGAGATTTCGGCTACAGTGCCCGATAGGAAAGTCACACGGAAGCGAGGTAGAAGACGCCCTTATTTACTACCGGGGGCCAGTACCCGGGGTCCGACGGCGTAACGTGCCCATTCAATGCTCTAGCAGATCAGATCATATGTAGAGGATTTTAGGAAGGGAGTGTCTGACCCCAGGTCTTAAACAACCCTTAGAAATAGGAAGTTAGGAGATTTGGGCTAGAGTACCCGATAGGAAAGTGACACGGAAGCGAGGTAGAAGACGCCCTTATTTACTACCGTTGGCAAGTACCCGGGGTCCGACGGCTTAACGTACCCATTCAATGCTCTAGTAGATCAGATCATATGTAGAGGATTTTAGGAAGGGAGTGTCTGACCCGAGGTCTTGAACAACCCTTAGAAATAGGAAGCTAGGAGATTTCGGCTACAGTGCCCGATAGGAAAGTCACACGGAAGCGAGGTAGAAGACGCCCTTATTTACTACCGGGGGCCAGTACCCGGGGTCCGACGGCGTAACGTGCCCATTCAATGCTCTAGCAGATCAGATCATATGTAGAGGATTTTAGGAAGGGAGTGTCTGACCCCAGGTCTTAAACAACCCTTAGAAATAGGAAGTTAGGAGATTTGGGCTAGAGTACCCGATAGGAAAGTGACACGGAAGCGAGGTAGAAGACGCCCTTATTTACTACCGGGGGCAAGTACCCGGGGTCCGACGGCTTAACGTACCCATTCAATGCTCTAGTAGATCAGATCAGATCATATGTAGAGGATTTTAGGAAGGGAGTGTCTGACCCCAGGTCTTGAACAACCCTTAGAAATAGGAAGCTAGGAGATTTGGGCTAGAGTGCCCGATAGGAAAGTCACACGGAAGCAAAGTAGAAGACGCCCTTATTTACTACCGGGGGCCAGTACCCGGGGTCCGACGGCTTAACGTACCCATTCAATGCTCTAGTAGATCAGATCAGATCATATGTAGAGGATTTTAGGAAGGGAGTGTCTGACCCCAGGTCTTGAACAACCCTTAGAAATAGGAAGCTAGGAGATTTCGGCTATAGTGCCCGATAGGAAAGTCACACGGAAGCAAAGTAGAAGACGCCCTTATTTACTACCGGGGGCCAGTACCCGGGGTCCGACGGCTTAACGTACCCATTCAATGCTCTAGTAGATCAGATCAGATCATATGTAGAGGATTTTAGGAAGGGAGTGTCTGACCCCAGGTCTTGAACAACCCTTAGAAATAGGAAGCTAGGAGATTTCGGCTACAGTGCCCGATAGGAAAGTCACACGGAAGCGAAGTAGAAGACGCCCTTATTTACTACCGGGGGCCAGTACCCGGGGTCCGACGGCTTAACGTACCCATTCAATGCTCTAGTAGATCAGATCAGATCATATGTAGAGGATTTTAGGAAGGGAGTGTCTGACCCGAGGTCTTGAACAACCCTTAGAAATAGGAAGCTAGGAGATTTCGGCTATAGTGCCCGATAGGAAAGTCACACGGAAGCAAAGTAGAAGACGCCCTTATTTACTACCGGGGGCCAGTACCCGGGGTCCGACGGCTTAACGTACCCATTCAATGCTCTAGTAGATCAGATCAGATCATATGTAGAGGATTTTAGGAACGGAGTGTCTGACCCCAGGTCTTGAACAACCCTTAGAAATAGGAAGCTAGGAGATTTCGGCTATAGTGCCCGATAGGAAAGTCACACGGAAGCAAAGTAGAAGACGCCCTTATTTACTACCGGGGGCCAGTACCCGGGGTCCGACGGCTTAACGTACCCATTCAATGCTCTAGTAGATCAGATCAGATCATATGTAGAGGATTTTAGGAAGGGAGTGTCTGACCCCAGGTCTTGAACAACCCTTAGAAATAGGAAGCTAGGAGATTTCGGCTACAGTGCCCGATAGGAAAGTCACACGGAAGCAAGGTAGAAGACGCCCTTATTTACTACCGGGGGCCAGTACCCGGGGTCCGACGGCTTTACGTGCCCATTCAATGCTCTAGTAGATAAGATCAGATCATATGTAGAGGATTTTAGGAAGGGAGTGTCTGACCCCAGGTCTTGAACAACCCTTAGAAATAGGAAGCTAGGAGATTTCGGCTACAGTGCCCGATAGGAAAATCACACGGATGCAAGGTAGAAGACGCCCTTATTTACTACCGGGGGCCAGTACCCGGGGTCCGACGGCTTTACGTGCCCATTCAATGCTCTAGTAGATCAGATCAGATCATATGTAGAGGATTTTAGGAAGGGAGTGTCTGACCCCAGGTCTTAAACAACCCTTAGAAATAGGAAGCTAGGAGATTTGGGCTAGAGTGCCAGATAGGAAAGTCACACGGAAGCGAGGTAGAAGAAGACGCCCTTATTTACTACCGGAGGGCCAGTACCCGGGGTCCGACGGCTTAACGTGCCCATTCAATGCTGTAGTAGATCAGATCAGATCATATGTAGAGGATTTTAGGAAGGGAGTGTCTGACCCCAGGTCTTAAACAACCCTTAGAAATAGGAAGCTAGGAGATTTGGGCTACAGTACCCGATAGGAAAGCGACACGGAAGCGAGGTAGAAGACGGCCTTATTTACTACCGGAGGGCCAGTACCCGGGGTCCGACGGCTTAAGGTGCCCATCAGATCAGATCATATCATATGTAGAGGAGTTTAGGAAGGGAGTGTCTGACCCCAGGTCTTAAACAACCCTTAGAAATAGGAAGCTAGGAGATTTGGGCTAGAGTACCCGATAGGAAAGTGACACGGAAACGAGGTAGAAGACGCCCTTATTTACTACCGGAGGGATAGTACCTGGGGTCCGAAGGCTTAACGTGCCCATCAGATCAGATCAGATCATATGTAGAGGGTTTTAGAAAGGGAGTGTCTGACCCCGGGTCTTAAACAACCCTTAGAAATATGAAGCTAGGAGATTTGGGCTAGAGTGCTCGAAAGGAAAGTCAGCCAGGTAGAAGACGCCCTTATTTACTACCGGAGTGCCAGTACTCGAAGGCTTAACGTGCCCATCCGACGCACGGCGGGTATGTAGTGGTTGGAACGTTTGTACCCGCCCGAGATCGAAACTGAGGTCATCTCCACGGCAGTCACGATCGCTGACCACTAGACTACCCGTGGCCCAGATATGATCGTCTAGACCACGTCAGTGCTATTTATCTCCAAATAATGCTATTATGGCGCTCTCTGTGCAACCCGTAACTTCCTACTTTGATTTCTCTTAGGGGTGACTCATTTTTTGTCCGCTGTGTTTAACTACTATTGATGTAACTGAAGTTCATACCCCAAATTTCAGCAATTTATATGAACTATTCGCGCTTTGGTGGCGAAACGTCTTCTGAATTCCTGAAGTTTGGATTTAAGGGGGATTCTCATTTTTTGCGCTGAATTTACCGCATTTTGTTTGGAGTTTGTATTGACGAAACTATGCAATTAATTGATTCCCAAGTAGGTACATCTATGTATTATCATTTCAGGTATTTACAAAACAATTTTTACAAAGTTTTACGAAGAATCACGCCCGCCATTCCCCCTCGACCATGACACTGCGCAAAGATCCGCTGTTCCTAGTTGGCATGATTTCTCCACTTTAGATGATCTAAAACAAAAACTTCGAACGGCGTTTTACTCTCTACACAAGTAGTTATCGTTTGGTGAACCAGAAAAAATATATATACATATTTGAGGAAATGGTGACTTGTCAAATTCAAATTATCAATTTAGCTCAAAAAATTGACGATGTTTTTTGCTATTAAAAATATGCATAACGTATCGCGTTTCTGGTTCATCAAACGATAATAGGATGTTTGCTGAACATGCAGTTTTACGTTTGAAGTCGATCGGTCTTCAAACGTAAAACTGGTTTTGAAATATCATGCCAACCATTCGAGAAAAAGCTGTTTCGAGAAAAACGCATTTGAAGTTTCAAGTAGAGTTTACGGAGGCATAATGAGTACTTACCGTATTTTTCTGCTAATCTGCTATGCCAGGGTCATACAGTTTCCTTCCTCTGCTTTGTAGAACTCGTTTAGAGACATTTCATCGCTTCTACGCCTTGTACGAGCCTCTTTTGTAGTCTCGACGATCTCTGCAGACGGTCTTAGTTCCGCGCGTTGGCAAATATCTTCGTTTGCTCGCCAGTAACAATTCTTATCATTTTCATCATTTTCAGGACGGCAGAAAAATCTTTTTAAAAAATGCCTGCTTCTACATAAGCTGCCATTTCGATGGTTTTTGTGCCACAGTGAAGACGTTTGGGAGCGAACCGCCAAGCAGTACTATACTGTGCAAATTAATTGGGACAAAGTAAAAAATCACTCTTGTTTCCAAAACCATACCTTTATATCATTCTATGCCTTAATATACACTGATAAATACCTGTATTAGTATGAAGTATGTCCTCCTTTAGCAGAAATGACCTCTTGAATTCGTTTTGGCATTGACTCCACTAATTGAGTGCACATATTTTTGACTTCATATCCGTGGAACCACACTTTTATAGCATTCGTTATCATGCGTTCTTTGGTTGTACAGTCCTGTTTACCTAAACGTCTCTTCAAAATATTCCACAAGTTTTCTATGGGATTTAAGTCTGGTGAATTTCCAGACCAATCAAGCAAATGAATTTGATTTTCCAGCTTAACCAATTTCGAATTGTGACATGCGGCCAAGTGATGTTGAAATGTATCGTCCAAAGTTTGCAAGAAAGGAACAATCCAACGTTGTAATGTTTCTACTTACTTGGCTAAATTCATCATACCTTGAACAGGAACTAAGCTTCCAGTACCATTCGATGTGAAAAAAACTCAAAACATCTGTTTCAGAGGGTATTTTACAGTTTGTTTGACATGCTCAGGTTTTAAGGGCTCAAAGTTGCTTCGTGTAACGACATTTTCTTGCTAACCTTGCACAAATAAATGAGTTTCATCACTGAAAATTACCTTTTTCCAGTCGTCAGCCGACCATGATTTATATTTTTTGGCCCATGCTAAACGTTTTATCTTCATTTTCGCATTCCGATATTGTTTTTTCGTTGGTCTTCTTGCCTTCCGGCCAATTTCCAGGAGCCTACGGCGTACAGTTGAATCACTAACATCACAACCACTAGCCAATAAATCTCTTTGAAGGTCGGTGCTTGTTTGTTTTTTTGATTCATTTTACTATCTCTGATTAGATATTTATCGTTTCGTGGAGTTGTTTTTCGTTTTCTTCCACATTTACCTCTCCTTTTTGGAGATGATGATCCAGATGCATTGTATCGCGTAAGCAGTCTTGATACACTTGATTTGCCTACACCAACTGCAGAAGCGATATCTCTCACTGTCATAGAAGTGTGATCCTTCAGAGCAATTATTTTTGCACGCTTCCTTGGGGAAATATCCATTTTTCAATACACGAAAGCAACACGTACTCACAAAGAGCAAAAACTAACATCCACCTGTCACACGCGAAAGCTCACAACTGAAGCCGAAGTGCCTGTTTCCTGTTTCACACCGGTCAAACCACATTCTTACTATCGAGTTTTAACAGTCACAACACCTCACAGCTGATAAAACCGGTTTACGTGGGTTTCTCACATCAACTGGCGATCACATTACAATTCTGAGAATAAAATAGCTTGTCATAATTAATTTGCACGGTATAGTAGAATTGAAACTTTTGTTGTTTTGAGTGTCACCACCCAAACACCTTTCTAGCAACTCTCTTGATGACAAACCGTTGCAAATTGCCTTCATAGCATTTTCGACATCTTTATGAAGTGGCGGTTCGTGATTGAATTCTTCCAGAGTTTTCCCTCTGTGACCCCGCTGGACTTTAATAGATTATAACTTGGCCAATTTTGCGAATTTCTACTTGCAATTTAGTACACATATCCTTAAGACCTGAAATAACAAAATAACGTAAAAAAAAAAAAAAAAAAAAAAAATGAGATTCCCCCTTAACAAGCTTTTGGAAACCTTAAAAAAATTTGGTTCGCTAAACTGACCAATTTTCGCGATATAATTCCGTGCTTATTTTTTTCTTTTTCACAAAAATGCAACTTCTCTTAACTCATAAGCTTAAGTGAATTCTTTTAACAGCAATGAATTCAAGTTTTACAGAATTTATTTGCAATTTATTATCGCTCACAGAAACCGCCGTGTCGAGTGAACAGCGTTATGACTTTTTAATAGGGTTCTCTTAGGAAACTTGGAAGCATAACTGTTGACCAAAGAAAGAAGATAACGTTGATTCTTACTAACATGTAATGGAACATCCGCGAAATGAACATAAGTTCGTTAATGCCTCTGCATTACTCTCCAGAGAACGCTTTTAATAAAAACGCCATCAAAAGAACTAATTACCAAGACAGATGACTTCTCAGCAGGGTTTCAAAAATAATTGAGAAGATGAGAGATAAGGGCACGGCGTAATGAAAAAAGAAAATAGTTTAGAGTGCATTCTTTGGAATTTCTCCACTGAGTGTAATGTTTCCGTTTTGCAATTTTGAACAAAACGGAAAATTGGAATCCACGTATTTATCTTCAGCATAGTCTTCGTAAAGGCAACTGAGCATCTCAACATTGATGCATTTCCATTTTTAATTTTACCATTAATTTTATCGCTTTCATTAATAAACTGCGTAGGAGAGACTCCTATCTCCACGAGGATCTTAGCTGTAGAGTCGGCAATCCTTAACTAAGGATTATGGGGCTTAACAACATGAAAAGGATTAAAACCAGATAGACAAATGAAATATCACCGAGTTATTCAGACATAAAGGCAAGTCTCCAACGCTTGATTTACGCTGCAATAAGTGTGCAAAATTATTAGCTGGAGCGCCTGACTTTAATTTTAACTGTAAGACCAATATAAGGATCATGCCTTATTGAGACTTAATGTCAAGATACTGCATAATATACACGTCATATTCTGCTTTAATGAGTGTCCCTTTGGAGAGGAACGGCTAAATTTCGTCGTCTAAATGCTCGGCCAGAAGATTACTTTCATAATAAGCTGCAAAGATTATGGGAAATATGTCCCTGGAATTCTAGATCTTTACCGTGCTTCGTTCTATTGAGGAAATGGGAACATCTGTGTAAGCGTTGCAAAACTATCCTTATCTATAAGGTGTACTATAACGAAGTAAATTTCTCCGTCATTTTTATCCGCGCCGGGGTTCGAACCCGGATCCCCTCATTCCGGAATAAGTTGCTCTACCGATTGAGCTACGCGGACGTTTTATTCTGATTCCTATCTGCCTTTATGTCGTGTGCGTCCTGCTGGCAGGTACGTCACATCTCCTGGTACGTTACATCATCTCCCCCTTATTATTATTATTTTTTTTTCGAAGTGCTGGAGAAGGGATTCTCTTATTTTTCCTATCTCGCGGTGTGGAAAGAACATCACACCAATGCGAGATTTTGAACGGTCGGGTCATCCGGATAGTTCGGGCGCCATTATAACGAAGTAAATTTCTCCGTCATTTTTATCCGCGCCGGGGATCGAACCCGGATCCCCTCATTCCGAAATAAGTTGCTCTACCAATTGAGCTACGCGGACGTTTTATTCTGATTCCTGTCTGCCTTTATGTCGTGTGCGTCCTTCTGGCAGGTACGTCACATCTCCTGGTACGTTACAGTACAAATAAGTTTTAAAGCGTTTTAAGACAACGCAACATGCAATTTGAGGTAAAACAACAATACCTTTACGAATCAAAATATGCGCCGTCATTATCTATCACCTTCCGCCATTGGTTGGGCAGCTGACGGATTCCAGCCGTGAAGAATACTTCGTCGTGTGACGAAAATCACCCATTTTTGCACTTCGTCACATGCCCGGAACCGTACAGCAGCCAAACCATGTTGCATAGATCGGAACCTATCATAGTCTGAAGGGGCTATGTCGGGACTATACGCCGGGTGCTCCAAAACTTCCCAGCCAAACGTTTCCTTGACAGATTTCGCGACATGCGGCCTAGCGTTGTCATGCAGTAATTTCACGGGACGCAATCCTTTGCCTGTGAATGGACATTTCCGACAGATTTCCTTGTTCAATCGCGGCAATTGTTGCTTGAAGCGATCAGCAGTAACAGTTTGACCCTGTTCCAATAATTGAAAACAGATCACACCCTTCATATCCCACCAGATGCACAGCAGAACTTTCTTGGAGTGAATATTGCGTTTCGGTGTCAAAGTGGTTGCTTCAACGGGTTTTATCCAGTGTTTCTTGCGTTTGGGATTGTCGTACCATATCCACTTTTCATCACCCGTAACGATTTTCCACAGGAAAGACTTTCTGTGTTTTTTATTTAACAGATTCAAACACTTCATGACACGCTCATCTTTGTTCCTCTGACTCAGATCATGTGGCACCCATTTTCACTCCTGAATCTTTCCCATTGCGCGTAAACATTTAGAAATGGTTTGTTGAGTTACCCAAAGTTGCTCAGGTAGTTCTTTTGGCGTTTGAGACGAATCGTCACCCATCAATGCTTGCAGTCCCGCATGTGCAACCTTCTTCGGACCGCCGCTACGTTCTCGAGCGCTAACATCAAAATAACCTGCTTTAAACCGTCTAAACCAAACCTCACACGTGCTTTTCGATACAATATTCTCCCCTAGAACAGAAGAGATCGATGCACATGCCTTTGCGGCACTATTTCCTTGATGAAATTCGTAACGAATGCAGTGTCGAATAAATGCAGTATCGCTTGCCATCTTTCACCTACCGATGTGCAAGTCCGTTTGACTGTTGGGCAAAGTTCTGTGTCACATTTTATACTCTAGACCAGTTACGGTCACATGACAACAACGTGGGCGAATATTGGATATGTAAATTAGCGTTATACGTCACACAAAAAACGCTTTAAAACTTATTTGTACACCTAATACATAAAACAACCGCTAACGCACATTCCAGTTCAACTGGATTTCATATTTTATCGGAGTTTCTAAGGCGTACCTGCTTAAGAAGAGTGGATAATTATTTAAATCAGGAAACTTAAGTAATTATCCACTCTTCTTAAGTCGAACTATATTGGCGCAATATCACAGTTCTTAACTGAAATCTCAAGGACGGAGGTAAGCTCCATTCATCGTGCGCAACTGCATCCCTAACAAGAGTCATCATACTTCGTTTTATTAAGAAAAGGGGAAGATCTGTACCGTAGGGTGTCATCTACTTAAAACAACCGCTAACGTTCGTTCGAGTTCAACTGGATTGCATATTTTATCTGCGTTGGTAAGGCCTAGTTGCTTAAGAAGATTAGATAGTTACTTAAGCCAGAAACTGTAAGTAGAAGGCAGACGGCAAACGAGATTTAATGCCCTTTAAATCGGACTATATTGGCGCGAAATTCCAGTTATTAACCGAAATCTCAAGGACAAGATAAAATCCATTGATTTTGCGCAAGTGTATCCCACATAACTTTCTTTAAGGCAGTATAACGTAATTGTCTTTCCGCTGTAATTTAGTCCTTACGTCAGTAAATACGATATGTGTACTAAAGTCAGTGTAATATTAGAAGGTACTCATACGCATTACAAGAAAGCGCTCAATTGTAGTACTTACAAATACGTTCATTTTGCTTGCATGGTTTGTCTCCACACTCACATCCGGGTTATTGGCGCACTCAATACAGTATCAGTGATTTAACATCCAATCGCAGTATAACAGCACGTCCATCATCAATAACATCAATCCCCTTAAACAGATCAGATCAGATCATATGTAAAGGATTTTAGGAAGAGGTGTCTGACCCCAGGTCTTAAACAACCCTCAGAAATAGGAAGCTAGGAGATTTAGACTGGAGTGCCCGATAGGAAAGTGAAACGGAAGCGAAGTAGAAAGGGGGAAGAAGGCGCCCTTATTTATTACCGGGAGACCAGTACCCGGGGTCCGACGGCTTAACGTGCCCATCCGACGCACGGCGGATATTTAGTGGATAGAGCGTTCGTACCTGCCCAGGATCGAACCTGAGGTTATCTCCATGGCTGTCACGAACGCTGACCACTAGGCCACCTGCGGCCCATCGAATACTCTTCATTCTCTCTTGTCTGAGACATATAGTTGCGACCCATTAATCGCCAACGCCTTCCAGTAAGGCTCTTACGTTTTATATTATTTTTGTTTTCTGCGGGAGAGACATTCTGTTAAGGGTAAGTATGCAATAAAGTATTTACTTACTTTAGGACACCATTCAACTATTTTTTTGGGAGAGCCGTGCCGTGTGTGGCTGAGCACCATCCTATTGAAATATTGCTCGGTGATGGTGCGAGAGGAATGGAATCGCAACAGGTCGTAGAATGTCGTCGATGTACCGTTTAGCCGTGAGGGTTGTACAGAAGACTACCAACGGTGTCCTGCTGCCGTAGGAAATGGCTCCTTAGGCAATCACTCCCGAAGTGCGACCACTATGCAGTTTCACAGTAAAGGCAGGAACCGTGGGACACAGCGCCTCCCCTGGTCTCCAGACCATTGTAATTGGACCCTGGAAGACTGGCAACATGTGGCGTGGTCCGATGAGTCCGGCTTCCGGTTGTTACGAGCTGATGGTAGGGTTCGGGTGTGGCGCAGACCACATGCGGCCATGAACCCAAGCTGGAAACAAGGCAATGTGCAACCTGGTGGTTGTTGTATACATGTGTGGAGTGTCTTTACATGGCACGGTTTGGGTCATCTGGTCCTCGTAAACACGTCATTAACCGGTAATCCCTTTGTTGCACTACTGGGTGACCATTTGCAGCCCTTCATGGACTTGATGTACCCCAACAACGATGGGATATTCCAGGAGGACAATACACCATGTCATCGGGCCCAAGTTGACCGAAATTGGTTCGAGGAGCATTCTGGACAGTTTCGACGGATGGCCACCACATTCGCCCGACATGAACCCAATACGAGCACTTATGGGACGTGGTGGAAAGGTCCATTCGCAATCAAGATCCTGCACCTACAAATACCAGGGAAACCTTCAGACAGCATGGCTCAACATCTCTCCAGAAGTCTTTTGTCCACTTGTGGAATCGATGCCACGTCGAGTTGCTGCATTTCGCCAGACTACAGGAAGTACTACACGATGCTAAGTACATATATACCATGAGGTTTGGCACTTCAGTGTATACGGCTAATGCTGGAAGCTACGCGGTATATTAAGACTTTTTAAAGTGGTTTTTTAGCAGAGGTAGTTACAGAAATAGAGTATACATTTACGGCCCCAAATGGAAAACTGCCCTCAATTTGAAGGGGGAAACATAGCGAATGGAGTATTTAAAGGATTTGTAGAAGTAGAGATGTAGACTCTAATGCAAATATGAAGTCAACAGATGCGATACTGGGGCGCAACTCACCGGTAATTTGATGACGGAGGAAATGAGTCATAACACACAATACATCGACCCTGTGGAAAACGAGGCTGCGTTGCTCATGCAGCTTCGAGTGCCCATGCTAACCTCGGCTCATCGTCGAACGCGCCTGCAACAGGCATGCAAGTATCAAAACTGGACGTTGAATGATTTAAAGGTGGTCGTCTTGTCCGAAGGATCTTGCTTTCTGTTGTACTTTGCGGACGGTAGTGTACGTTCGCGTCGTTTAGCTGGGGTAATGTTAACACCAGGATGTACCGTGGGGCAAAAACAAGCGGGTGGTGGAAGTGCAATGCTTTGGACAACGTTCTGCTGGAAACCCTGGATCCCAGCATTCATGTGTGGGAAACTACACTATATTGACAAAAGTCACCGGGCACCCCTTCAAAAGCAAATGAACAGAACCTCTGAATTGTTAAGATGCGCGGTACAGCTGCAGACGGTATGAAAAGAAGCCAGCAGCTGACCGCGATCACATCGCACTGTGAGGTTGAGTGAAAATGGGACAGAACTGACTTTGAGAAAGCAAAGATTGTTGGGTGTTCTATTAGTGGGTTGTCCATAAGAGAAACCGAGAGGCGTTTAAACATACCTAAGTCAACTGTTTTGGATGTACTGAATAAGTGGAAGACACTTGGCGTGCCTAAAACAGCAAAATGTACCGGCAGGCAAACGAAAATCAGTGATAGAGGACGTCGAAGCCTCAGCAGAGTCGTTACAGCTAATCGACGAAGTACTGCACAAGACCTCAGCGTACAGGTAAGTAAAAATGCTGGAACCTCGGTATGTGCACTTACCATTCGCAGGAAACTTCATTCCATGAGTTGCCGTGGTTATTCGGCTGCTCATAAGCCTTTCATCTCCACTCGGAATGCTACTCGTCGTTTAGCACGGTGTAAAGAACATTTATCGTGGACCGTAGATCAATGGAAACGGGTCCTATGGACTGATGAATCCAGATACACGATCCATCAGTCTGATGGCCGTGTGTGGGTATGGCGGCAGCCGGGGGAACGCTATTTACTACAGTTCCTACAGTCAAGTTTGGAGCTGGGAGTGTACTCGTGTGGGGTTTTTTTTTTCGTGGTATTGTCCCAGCCCATTGGTTATCGTGGACAAACCTGTTAACCAGCACGTCTACCTCGATATTCTGGACCATTATGCTCTACCAACTCTGTGAAAAAGCTGTGAAACAGAGCCTTGTTGGTACCAGCAGAATAATGCACCGAGCCATAAAGCAAGGACTGTTACGGCGTGTAATTCTGTATCGTGTGTGGACTGGCCAGCACAGAGCCCTGATCTTAATCCCATAGAACATCTATGGGATTAATTAGAGACCTGCATAAGAGGTTTGGAACCAAGGCCTACTACTAAACAACAGTTAGCGGCAACATTATGTACTGAATGGAAGCGCATACCTATCGCTGTGTTCCAAAACCTTGTCGAAAGCATGTCTCGAAGGGTCAGTGTATGCATTAAGGCCAAAGGTGGAGCGACACCGTACTAATGTATGTCCATAAATGCTCTGTTGTGTTTCTCTTCTAGGTGTCTGGTGACCTTTGTCAATATAGTGTATGTTCTGTTGTAGCCTTTTGTGATCCCATGAAACTTTGATTCCATCGGCCAAAAAGACGAACAAAAATACAAAAAAACAGACGATACTTTCTACGCGATGTTCATTGCTTATTCTTTCCTATCGGCGGAAGCTACATGACAGAAATGTTCTGACGTGGCCAACACATTTACCACATCGACCATGAAAAAAAAAAAAACAGGAAAGGAAAAAGCAGACTGTGCTTACTGCACGATACTCGTTTTCTCTTATGGGCAGAAGCTATAGGGCACAAATGTTCTATTGTGGTCAGCAGATTTGTCCCATCGTCCATTTGTGGGGAAAACGTTGAAAATGTGTCATTTAGATTGAGCGGGCTGCATCACGTCCTGCGAAGATCTTAGAATGATGCAGTTCTCATTGGCAGTGAAAGAAAAGGAGAAATCAAAAGTTCGAAATCATCTGGATAGCGATAGCAAAAAGATAACTGCAAAATGAAGCAAACACAGAAGATTACGTTAGCTCCAACAGTGGCAGGAATGCAAAGGATTAAAATCCCCGCTAAAAGATTCAGTCGATCTGTATACCGGATTAGCCGTCGAACGACGTGTTGTGTATTTAATTGTAGGATAAAGAAATTGTATCGTATTTGGATGGTTGATGAGTTTTTTCTGGGGCATCGGCCCCAATGGGCCAAAGACAGCCATAAATTGTATTTCAGAGACAGATAAATAAACGCCTGTTAAAATTTAATTTTGAGGGACCAAGACAGCCATAAATTGTATAAAGAAACAGATAAATAAAAGCTTGTTAAATTTAATTTTGCAATTGAGATGAAAAATCCAAGGTTTAAAGCATACATAAACTTCAAACAAAAAATTCTTTTGTTAGCCTTATAATTCATTGCCTCAATTGAGCTCATACACATTCCAAAAGCATCAAGTTCTCTATACTTGTGGTAAAAACATAAAATAGTTTGCTACCTACGAACAACCATTTATCTTGATAAACCACTTACTATTTTTTCTAAGGAAAATGTCTTCTTTCTTATTTTGCCAAACATTAAGAATCGTTTGTATCAGATATTTTGGAAGGAAAATTAATCCATTAAATAAAAGTTGTCATTTTATCTATAAATGCAATGCAATCTAGGTAATTAGCGAAGTATTACCCGGTCCAATGCCCAGGCATTCCTCTTTTTTGCTCCGTATGTGTCAGTTACGAATTATTTTGGTGCAATTAGAGAAATAAATTTCATATCAGAAAAAAAAAATGTTATTCCTTTATGTCATAAATGGAAAGCACATTTAATTAAATAATAAAGCCACATTTCAGCGGAATAATATCTTGAATTCTCTTTCATTCTTTGAAAACGTAGTGAGACTTTATCTGGCTCTCTGATGACATGTCTGCCTTTATTAAACCACAAATAATATTCTAGAATATTTCCTTTTTATTAAATTACTCGTAATCTTTGAGTGGACTTTTGTGTAATTATCTGAAGAATACTCTAGTGTAACTAAACATAAAAAATAATTTGGAGAAGAGAAAAATCTTTTCCTGTATGGAGATACTGAAAAGAGGAGCATGAATAATCGCATCATTATTTCGGATTTCTAAGAATAATAACGAACAACGAGGAAGATGAATCAATATAATTTTGGCTTTGTTACAAAAAATAAAGCTGTTTCGTACGTTGTAGCATCCATTGGACTTTTAAATTTCTCAAACTACTGTATTATATATACACTATCTACCAACAAGTAATTGTACACCCCTGCAATCGACGATATCTGTGATCCTGATACACGTCACAGTTGCCGCCGTTAAATATCGTGTGGGAAACAACAACACAACCAGTCGCATGCAAGATGTCACGCAGTTCGGAGCTCTCTGATTTCGAGAAAGGTGTAATCGTCGGGTATCACAGAAATGGCCGATCCATACGTGACATATCCAGCGAGTTGAAGTACCCAAAATCGACAGTGGCCTACGTTATTGGTAAGTGGAAGATGAGAGGTGACTGTCGGAATGTGCCCCGACCCGACAGACCTACAAAACTGGGAGTTGGAGACCGACGGGTGCTGGTCAGAGAAATTTGGAAGAACCGCACCAAATCGATGGGCCACATCCGCGAGGAGTTTCAACAGGCATTCGGGAGTGTTCTTCCAATGAATAACATCAGTAAGGAAGCCCATCTACTCGGTTATCATGGACGTGCTGCCGCCCACAAGCCTTTGATCACCAAGTCCAATAGCGCTGCTCGGCTAACGTGGTGCAAAGAACGTCGACAGTGGACCGTTGAACAGTGGAAACAGGTTCTCTGGAGCGAGGAATCAAGGTTCACCCTCTACCGTTCGGATGGCAGGGTCTGGGTTTGGCGTCTGCCTGGAGAACGCCTCCTGCCGGAATGTATTGTGCCAAATGTGAAGTTCATAGGCGGTGGAATTATGCTATGGGGGTGTTTCTCCTGGTATGGCACGGGACCCTTGGTCGCAATTCCTGGTAGACTCAACGCCGAGACCTGCTGCACCATTTTGGATGACTATGCGCTTCCTACGTTGTGGCAGTTTTACGGGGTGGACCCATGTTACTTTCAGGATGACAATGCCACCTGTCATGTTGCGAGGTTCACCATGGCTTGGTATGGTGACAATGGGGTTAATCGAATGGACTGACCTGCATAGAGCCCGGACCTTAACCCTATCGAGCACCTCTGGGACGAGTTAGAGCGTCGACTTAAGGGGTGCCCCCACCGTCCGAAATCGGTGAAGCAACTGACCTGTCTTCTCCAAGCCGAGTGGAAGAAAATACTGCTAGCCGTCGTACAACGCCTGGTTGAGAGTATGCCCCGGAGGGTCGTAGCTGTAATCGCCGCTCGTGGAGGCTCCACCAACTATTGAAGGTGAATAAACTTCGTTTTTCTTTGCTATCACAGGTGTTCAATTACTTGTTGGTAGATAGTGTATAATATATTTGGATAGCACAACATCGTTTGTCACAATTATTTAATTTTGCAAGCCGACCATGATCAGGACGAATGGCACGTAAATTATTCATCCTGATTAAGCTAGATCAATATACCCAACGAAACCATGGTCGGTTCGAAAAAATAAATAATTGTCACAAACGACGTTGTGTTATCTTAATATACACTGATGTGCAAAATTAAGAGAATTTGAACATTTTGTCGAATTTTTGAAAAACTAATGGACACATTTTAATGAAATTTGGTATGGATACACAATTATATAAGAGAAAAAAGTATACCATACAACAGTCAAGGTACGCACTCATGATCGTCAGTAAGGCTCATCAGCGCAGGAATGTTCAAAATCCACGTCGCAAGATCGAACATAAAATGACTCTAATATGGGGTATGGTCCCCTCTCACAGTCATACAGCTCTCACTGTCATACAGCTCTCACAGCGTGACCTCATACTGGAAACGAGGCAGTTGATGAGTCCCTGTTGCAGTCGGTCCCACTCCTGCAGCAACGCAGTTTTGAGCTCCTGGATGGTTCTCGGAGGGGGATGGCGAGCTGCAATTGCCTTCCCAAGAGCGTCCCAGACATGTTCGATAGCATTTAGGTCTGGCGATCTGGCTGGCCAATCCATCCGGCGAATATCCTCACTTTCAAGATAATCGTCAACCAATTGAGCTGTATGTGGACGAGCGTTTTCGTCTATAAAAATTAACCGAGGGCCAACTGCGCCCCTGAAAAGTCGAACATAGGGCTGTAAGATCTCATCCCTATGCCTCTCAGCAGTCACGGAGCCTCTGTCAAGCACATGGAGAGGTGTGTGGCCGTCCAACATGATGCCTGCACAGCCCATGACGCCTGTGTTGCCATAGAGGTCCATTTCTCGTATGTTAGAGGAAAGGTATCGGGTCTCAGGTTCTCTCCAGATGAAGGTACTTCGAGAATTAGTGTCCAGGCTGAATCGCGACTCGTCTGTGAAGAGAACGTTACCCCACTGGAGTCTGGTCCAAGGCTGATGTTGTCTACACCAAGCTAAACGCGCTCCTTGTGTGCTGAAGTGAGCGGGACGCAAACAGCGGGTCTTCTGGTAAAACGCCCCCTCTCATGAAACCTTCGGGAAACAGTAACCCTTGACTCCAGTGGCGGCATGCAGCTCACGAGATAGCTGTGCAGCTGTAGCAGTCCTGTGGTGCCCTGCTGAAAGTGCCGAATAACGATCTTCATTGGCCGTCGTGGCTCTTGGGCGACCTTGCCCAGGCCTTCTCGATATGGATCTTGTGTCCTTAAACTGTTTCCAAAAATTGCAGGTGACACTGGGCGTTACATTGAGCTCTGTAGCAATCAGCACTTGCGATTGCCCTGCCTCCGATCTCCCGACGATTCTCCACCTCATTCCGTCATCAATACGTTCGTGGCAACTCATTTTACCTGATTACTTATGAAATTGAACCAACTCCTGGAAGAAACACAACGAATGTCGCCGAGGAGTACGAGCGAACTAATCGCGGAAAAAGCCACGTGTGCTTTTTACACGCACGTGTACGCTAACGTATTCGACATTGCAGATTTGCATTCTTATTAGGCGGCATAATTTGTACCTTTGGTTCCGTACTTTTTGTGAAAATCGACATAATGTGCAAATTCTCTTAATTTTGAACACCAGTGTAAATATAAGTGTCACAAGACTGTAGTCTTTGAGATCAAGAGTCTTTACTGTGTTTTACTCTAGCTTTTTGCATTCATATCCGGATTTACAACACTACTTTACCTATAAGGGTGAGTGTTAACAGAAGTCGTCGCAATATGAAGAATTTATTCCCATAAAGGTAAACAGGAATAGAAACATATTTCAGAAACACCTTACACCTTCGATATTAAGTCGATTTTGCCACATTAAAATCACTGGAGTTTATAGACTCCCACGAGAGTCTATGTACAGCTGTACCCGGTTTCGCTGAATACTTTAAGGACGTAGAACTAGTGAGACAATGCCATGAAATAGTGACAGTTGACGAAGTTTTGCGTTGTAGGTTGTGGCACTATATTGACAAAAGTCATCTGACACCTAGAAGAGAAACACAACATAGCTTTTATTGACATACATTAGAACGGTGTCGGTCCATCTTTGGCTTTAATGCATGCACTGACACATCGAGACATGCTTAGGAAGGACAAGGTTTTGGAACACAGCGATAGGTATGCGCTTCCATTCAGTACATAATGTTGCCGATAACTGTTGCTTAGTAGTAGGCCTTGGTTCCAAACCTCTTATGCAGCGCTCTAATTCATCGCATAGGTGCTCTATGGGATTAAGATCAGGGCTCTGTGCTGGCCAGTCCACACACTATACGAAATTACACGCCGTAACTGTCCTTGCTTTATGGCTCGGTGCATTATCTTGCTGGTACCATCAAGGCCCGGTTCCATAGTATTGCCACAGGGTGGGTAGGGCATAATTGTCCAGAATATCGAGGTAGACGTGCTGGTTAACAGTTTTGTCCACGATAACCAATGGACCGGAACCATACCCCAAAAAACACACCCACATGAGTATACTGCCAGCTCTAAACTTGACCGCAGGAACAGTACACTGTGGTAAAAAGCTTTCCTCGCCTGCCGCCATACTCCACATACGGCCATCAAACTGATGGATCCTGTATCTGGATTCACTAATCCATAGGATCCGTTTCCATTGACCTACGATCCACGATAAATGTTCTTTACACCATGCTGAAAGACGAGTAGCATTCCGAGGGGATATGAAAGGCTTATGAGTAGCCGCACGACCACAATAACCCATGGAATGAAGTTCTCTGCAAATGGTGCGTGTACATACCGAGGTTCCAACATCTTTTCTCACCTGTACGCTGTGGTCTTGTGCAGTACTCCGTCGATTAACTGTAACGACTCTCCTGAGGCTTCGACGTCCTCTATCACTGATTTTCTTTGGTCTGCAGGTATGTTTTGCTGCTTCAGGCACGCCATGTGTCTTCCACTTATTCAGTACATCCTGATGTTTAAACGCATCTCTGTTTCTCTTAGGACAACCCACTAATATAACACCCAACAACCTTTCCTTTCTCAAAGTCAGTTCAGCGACATTTACCCTCAACCTCACAGTGCAATATGATCGCGGTCAGCTGCAGGCTTATTTTTATACCGTTTGCAGCTGTATCGCGCATTTTAACAACGCAGCGGATCCGTTCATTTGCTTTTGAAGGGTGTGTCCGGTGACTTTTGTCAATATAGTGTATACTGCTCTAACCGGAACGATGAGATCGCAATGAGTATGTTCACGAGTACCGGAAGTTGCACATGGTTTAGACTTGCAGAAACTTGTCCAAATGAGCACTGGGTTATCACCGCGTTGCAGGTTCAAAACTCTTTCTGTAATAAAGGTATGGTACAGCATAATGCGTCATATATCAGCTATATATCACTTATAGCGGCTAATGTAAAAAGGAGTTTCGTAAATAGGGACTCGTACATCTGGGCATGAATGTATTTATGTAAGTTTCGGGCAAAGTTTTGACAATGGAGTTTTACAGGAAAATAGCACTCAAAGTTCAGTTTCGACATTGGATTATTTTTCAACAGAATTCTGTATTTCAGTCATGAATGCGAAACGCGTTATTCATTTTATCAATTACGAAACTCAAGAGCAAAGTGGCAGGAATTTTCTGGTGTTTAATTTAGTTTTCAAAGTTTAAAAGTAAGAGAAATCTCAGACATAAAATCTAGCTCTTCATATACTGTTCTACTATTAATATCCTGACACCTGTAAGTATACAAATCTTTATTCATGCAAAATTTAATATTGTGTGTTGAATCTTTGGCCTCTCTAATTTTCGTGGAATTCTCTCCACTAGTTTTTATCAGGTCTTTTGTGAAAGAAAGACCGTGCTTATGCTATCGGTTTGTCTGTCCGTCCGCCCGTAGACGCCATATCTCTGTAACTATTAGTCCGATTTGAAAACTTTATTTTTACATTTGGAAGCTTGAAGTATGCGAATGATAAACCTATATTTCCTTTTCTTCTTACGAAGTGCAATTTCGCCACTAGAAGGTGTAAATGCAGATGATGTCGAATTCAAAATATATTTTTATTCCATATATTTGCTTCTAAACAGCCGACTGAATAAATTCTCTTATGTTTCGATTCGATTTATGTCGAAGAGTATTTTAGGTATAATTACTTTTTCAAGTTACGCATAGATTTTCTGCTAGGGGGCGTAAAAGTAAATTATGTCTTGCCCGATATCTCTTCTTCTAAAACTCCGATTTGAAAAAAAAAAATTCTCCAGCGGATACAGTTCCCGAAGGAAAATCTTTTGCATATATTTTAATTTTTGGTAAAGAATACTTTGGCCACCAGTCGGCGTAAGTGTTAATTTTTCCTTCTGATGTATTTATTTGCCATAAAATCTGAGCTTCTAAAATCTCGATTGAAAAAAGTCGTTCGTGGACTGATGCCCCTCGCATCGATAAATCTCTTCGGAATACTTTCTTCTTAAAATATTGCATGGTTTCTCCGCCAGGGGCGTAGATGTATATCGTATTTTTGTTAATATCTCTGTTTCTAATGGTCCTATTTGAAAATTTCTTTCTTTATTGGATAGTTTCCGATGTGACATGTTTTTCATATAATTTCAAAATTTTCAAGTGATACGTAGACTTTGCGTTAGGGGGCGTGTAGGTAAATCGCGTTTCCCCCGATATCTTTGCTTCTAAAACTCCGTTTTAAAATTTTTTTTCTGCACCAAATACAGCTCCTGATGGGGAAATAGTTTGCATATAATTTCTGATTTTTGGTAAAAAATGGGTTTGCCACCAGGGGGCGTAAGTCTTGATTTCCGCTTCTGATGAATTTGCAGAAAAATCTGAGCTTCTAAAATCTCAATTGAAAAAATTCGTTTGTGGACCGGTACTACTCACGTCGACAAACCTTTTAGGAATATTTTCGTCTCAAAATAATGCATGGTTTCTACGTCAGGGGGCGTAGATATGTATCTTATTTTTGTCAATATCTCTCCTTCTATGAGTCCGATTTGAAAAATTCTTTTTTTGTGGGATGACGTTTCTTATGCAAAATGTTTTCCATATAAATTCAAAATTTTCAAGTAAATCGTAGCCTTTGCGCAAGAGGGCGCAATGGAAAATTGCGTTTTCCCTGATATTTCTCCTTCTAAAACTCCGATTTCAAAACTTCTTCCTGTATTGCATACAGCTCTTGATGGAAAATGTTTTTCACATATTTTCTAATAATTGATAAAGAATGGTTTAAGCCACCATGGAGATAAGTTTTAATTTCTGCTTCTGATGTACTTGCAGCAAAATCTGAGCTACTGAAGCTCAAGTAATTTTTTCTTGGACCGATACCGCTCATGTCGAAAAACCTTTTGAGAATACTTTCTTCCTAAAATAATGCATGGTTTTCCCGCCAGGGGGCGTAGATGCATATCTTATATTTGTCCATATCTCTGCTTCGAAAAGTCCGATTTGAAAAATTCTTTCTTTGTTGGAGAGCATTTCTGCTGCGAAATGTTTCTCATATAAGTTAAAAATTTTCTTAACGCACAAGTCTGCCACCAGATGGCGTAAGCTCACGATTCCGTTTACAGCAATATATGCGGGACTGAAAACCCTATTTAAAAACTTCTTTCTTCGGTCAGATACTATTACTTTCCATAGCGGTTACACTGACTTTGGATAGCCTTGATAAATTTAATTTGCGTCAGAACGCATTCAAAACACGTGCTCAATACACCCGAACATTCGGTGTCATCTTTCTTGTTTACAAATGTCCGCCGCAATGATCCGTCATTAGGTTTTCCAAGCTGTGGCCAATTCAGCCTTGTTCTTTGGGCGATCTGTTCTTAAACGCATCTGGCAATCCAATTCGTCCCAGACATTTTCTATAGGGTTCAGGTCAGAAATCTGGGTTGGTTAGTTCGCATTCTCGAAACCCATATGCGCAAATCAATCCGTAACGACGCGAGCCGTATGACATGGTGCGTTGTCTGCTGATAGAGGAACAGGCCATTCCCAAAGTACTGCCACAACGTTGCAACAGTATTTGATTGCACTACTAGACGAAACCCGTCGGAATCGACGGTTAGGTTTTTTTTTTTTTTTAAAGAGAATAAACTCATATGAAACAACAAATGTAAACTTTATTTGATTGACAAATTCATTCTACCACTTCAGGTTCGTGATTTTCTTTTTGACTGAAGGTTTAACGACCACCGTGAGCAACTCAATGGGCTATAAGCAGTCGCCCGTCCCTAATTTAGGGTCACTGGTTCCAGGGAAGGGAGGGAGCCAGTGCCGTAAGACAAACACAACATCCATGCCTCAGGGGATTCGAACCCTTACCCTTCACGAACGGTTCATCATGAACCAGCGCTTAGACCACTGCGCCGCAGGGACCAGGTTCGTGATGAGCACCACGACTGCACCCTTTTTCAGTCGTAAAATGTGAGGAGGAAGTCCACTCATCTCGATCGTGTGTAAAACTTCATTTTCAGTCACAACTGTGTTTCTAGATTTTGTTGGAATAAGATTCGCGTTGCGAATACTCTTCATTCTCTCTTGTCCGTGACATATAGTTGCGACCCATTAATCGCTCACGCCTTCCAGTAAGGCTCTTACGTATTATTTTATATTTTGTTATGAGGGAGAGAAATTCTGATAAGAGTAAGTATGCAATAAAGTATTTACTTACTTTAGGACTGATCATAGAACACCATGCACACACCAAGTCTGACACGGAACTGAGCGCCTGATGTAGACGAGGGCCGCGCGCTTCTCCCGTAGACTTTACATGGGAACTTTGCCGCTCCGCCACGCCCAAACCTTTGCCCCAATCTCAGTTTTCTCTTCGACTGGCACATCTACATGGTAAGACCTTTATTTTGATACCTGAAACATATTTTTACGTTCAGCCGTTCTCCCAAAATAGGTATCACAGAAAAAAAAACACGAACCTGGACTATTGTGTTTAATGAAGTGTTTGAATGAATTTGTGAATCAAATAAAGTTTACATTTGTTGTTTCATAGGAGTGTACCCTTTTCAAAAAAAAAAAAAAAACTAACCGACGATTCCGACAGGTTTGGTCTAGTGTTTATTTTTTACATCTTTACATAATGGGAAACGTCTTATCTACGTGAATAAACTGGATCGAATGAATATTAAATTGTGTATATACATCACACGGTTCAAATAGCATAACGCAATCAGGTCTTTGAGAGTGTTCGCTGTTCCGATGAGAAGAACTTTGATGCGAATGCCTGCTGGCGTTGCTTTGCACAACGATTCACCCAGAAAAGAAAAGACTTCGGACTATCTCAGTCCTTCCATGCTTCCACCTTCAACAGCGCGTGAGGCAACCGCAGGCGATCGAATGTCAACCGCACGCTTCTCCCATAGACTTTACATGGGAATTGTGTCTCCCCACAACGCCCGAACCGTTGCACACCAATCTCATTTTTCTCTTCGACTGGCACATATACATGGTAAGACCTTTATTTTGATACCTCAGCCATTTATTTACGTCCAGCCGTTCTCTCAAATCAAGACTCGCCGTGAAAAACCTTATTCAATTATTATATAGATAATTGTTCAGGAGATCTAGGAAGAGCTCAAAATACATGGTATAACGAAGTAAATTTCTTCGTCACTTTTGTCCACGCAGGGGCTCGAACCCGGGTCCCCTCATTCCGGAATAAGTCTCTCTACCAATTGAGCTACGCGGACATTCGTTCTGACTGCTATCTGCCTTTATGTCGTGTGCGTCCTGTTGGCAGGAACGTCACAATGGTTTTGTCCAAAATGAGTATCCCATGCCGAACTAAGAAAGATAGCTCCATTTTACAAGGTTGCCTCCACCAAATGTAATTGTCAGGACGATACAGCCCGAAAGGGACCTTTCCCCCAGATTCCTCTACACCCAGGAACGACCATCACTTGTCGACTATTGTACCACGACTTCTCAACCCAAATCATAGTTTTCCATAATTCTATAGTCCAAGATCAACGTTTCGCACACCACCTAATCTGATTGTGGCATTGGTCGAAGTAATTAGAGGTTTCTGAATAGCTGTTTGATCGTGGTAATCCATGTCGTGTAGCTTTCTGCGCATTGTGCCTGTGTGAACATCAGTCAAAAGAGTCCCGCATAGGCTTTCCGTGATTTGAGACAATGGCTATTTCCTTTCTGGGCGGACAGCGCTTTGCAGAGCTCTCCTGCTGCGTTCCGTTAGCTTCGGAGCTTTACGGGATAGGTTCTTGGCTGATTCAGCCTCAGTTTTCAGCAGAGCTGGACAGGAATGCATTACAAAGTAATGGAAGTACAGATTACAATTAGCGTGTAATGCATTACAAGGTAATGCAGTAATAGGTAATTCATTACAAGGTAATCTCAAGTATGGTTTCAACAAGAAATGGGATTAATCTGTAATGCATTACAATGAAGAGGATATAATTCAATTATTTAATAATGCCATTCAAACGCAATGGAATTATTTGGTAATGGAATTACACCATTTGCAAGTAATAATTTCATACTAACAGTTTATAGAAATGTACGTGTGCCAAAAGCTATGTCTAGAAAAGTCGGCCATGTATCATAGCAGACAGAGACCGAAGTGTCGTGTAGAACGTCCTAGAAGCGGCAAAAATGGGTTAGGCGTTTGGAGAATGTTCCAGAATGATGGGAAGTTGGAGAGCTTTATGTAAATCAAGAATATTCCAGAAGGTTCAGGCCCTGTCGTGAAGTATATATAAAGGAGTCAGTCGCTTGCTAGTCCAGTGTTCGTATCGGACAAGTAATGGACAACAAGACTTGAGAAGTACGGCAAAAATGTCAAGAGTTCGCAAATTTTTGTAATATTCGGCAGTGCACCCTAAGTATCTGAACTGTGAGTGTAGTGCTAATCTGTGCTTGTGGCTATAGTAGGGCAATTATTTTGGACAGTGAAACGTATGCAATGGACGAGAGTACTGTACTGGAGATGGAAGAAATGAGTATCTCTAACCGAAATGAACATCCCATTCGTACTTACTTCATAAGTATTATTTCGTTCACATTCCTTTACTTGCGGCGAAGACGGGGCAACTACTCATGTCATATGCGTACAATATCAATGCCTACAAACACGAATTTGAGGTCCGGGAGCTGAAACAATTGTCAAATAACCTACAAAACGTGTAAGGGTGTACTGGTTGCTGGTTTATTCGCGTTGTATTGTTACCCATAAGTTAAAGGTTAATTACCAACATGTAGTTAACCATTAATCATTACGATTATAATGGATAACTGCTACATGCCATTACAATTACAGTGTAATTCTAATGACCAGTTCCCCATTACCATGCAATGGTAACGCTAAGTTCTTGTTCCCATTACCATTGCGCTGTAATGCATTGTCGATTAATTCAATTACGATTTTGCCCAACTCTGGTTTTTACCACCAACCGTTGATCTTTGGATCTTCTTTGCCACTGAAAAATCACGTGCACAGTGATTGCTTATATGGCACCCTGGTATCAATCGTGCTGGAAACTCTATCGATGCAGGCATTTCGCATTCACAGTTGTGCTATTGTCTCATCATAGCCTTACGAGCATATACATAGTTGTGTCTGTGACACGGTGCTTGCGTAGGATCGAGTCCACTATCAATAGAGGGGTGTCCAGATGTTAATGGTATGGAAGTGAATTTTCAGATGTCAGTTATGTGTTTGTCTTAGCAGTACAAAACGATGTCTTATAAGAAGGAAGTACAACGAAACCAGCGCCATTTTATGGGAGGGTATGTTCAGAAACCGTTAGGAAGAAACAATCACCAGAAGTATAACGCAGTTCTGAAAAATTTCTGATAATAAAAAGATTTATCCAAACAAACGTGACAGACATAAATGAGTAAACAAGGAAAACTCGCCGCCCCGGTGGCGCAGTGGTCTAAGCGATGGCCTCTGATCATTCGTCCGAAAGGGGTCCGGGTTCGAATCCCGGTGAGGCATGGATGTTGTGTTTGTCTTACGGCACTGGCTCTCTCCCTTTCCTGGAACCAGTGACCCTAAATTAGGGACGGGCGACTGCTTATAGCCCATTGAGTTGCTCACGGTGGTCGTTAAACCTCCAACCAAAAAAAAAAAAAAAAAAAAAAAAAAGGAAAACTCGCGGTGAGGTATGCATTCAAAAATCAATACAACCCCGAAGTAATTCAGGTGGAACATTGAGTTTGGGAGCACCTGACACATTGCAAGATAGAGAGGAAAAAGCAGTCCACTTTTTTAATGTTGCTAAAAATACTGGACTTTCACCGAATCACTCTTCATTAATTTTTGGAACTGTGAGGTTTAAATGATTGATGGACCTATTCCAGAACGCAACAGAAGACGGAAATCACGTTTTGGGGAAAATGTAAAAGGATTGGTCTCCCTTAAGGTTATTTCAAGGCTTATATTTCGGGAGAGCTTATCCTTTCAATGTATTAGTGAGTGTTAAGAAGAAAGGAAATAAACGCAACCCATGCAAGCGATTTCAATAGCTTTTGAGGCGAACTCTGATGGATAAAATGCCTTTTTTGCGCTTTCCAACCGTAGGATGAAGAAGCGTATATGCTCCAGCTTTGTCCGTCT
The DNA here is from genome assembly GCA_039090855.1 of Macrothele yani. Taxonomy (NCBI): domain Eukaryota; kingdom Metazoa; phylum Arthropoda; class Arachnida; order Araneae; family Macrothelidae; genus Macrothele; species Macrothele yani. Next base: position 59,374,797 of record CM077018.1, on the reverse strand, counting down.
GTCTGCCCGTCCGTCCGCATGTCCGTCCGCACGATAACTCGCGTAAAAATGGTTCGATTTCGATGAAATTTTAGCATATGATAGGGGATCACCTGGGAACAAACCCGATTGAAAATGGGACTAATTGGGTCAAAGGTCAGGACATAAGAGTGGGATGAATTCCATTGACCTTATACGTCATAACTTGCGTAAATATGGTTCGATTTGATGAAATTTTAGTGTGTGGTAGGGGACCATCTGGGGATGAACCCTATTGAAAATGGGTGAAATGGGGTCAAAGGTCAGGACATAGGATCGGGATCCATTCCATTGCCCTTATGCGTTATAACTTACGTAAAAATGCTTCGATTGAGACAAAACTTTCCATGTTGTTCCGGAAGTATACTTTACCGGTTCTGCTGAATATCATCGAAATGGGGTCAAAGGTCGGGTCATAGGAGCGAGATTTATTCTACAGCCATTATCCTCATAACTTGAGTAATAACTTGAGTAATGATTTCTGGTATTTTGGAAAGCATATCATAATCAATGCATTGCATGATTTTACTAACTTGTTTACGCTTTCCAACCGTAGGTTGAAGAAGCGTATATGATCCAGCTTTGTCCATCTGCCTGTCCGTCCGCACGATAACTCGCGTAAAAATGGTTCGATTTCGATGAAATTTTAGTATGTGGTAGGGGACCACCTGGGGACGAAGCCTATTGAAAATGGGCGAAATGGGGTCAAAGGTCAGGACATAAGAGCGGGATCTATTCCATTGCCCTTATGCATAATAACTTGCGTACAAAATGCTTCGATTTCGATTAAAGTTTAGTATGTGGTAGTGGACCATCTGGGGACGAACCCTATTGAAAATGGAAGAAATGGGGTCAAAGTTCAGGACATAGAAGCGGGATCCATTCAATTTCCCATTATGCGTCATAACTTAGGTAAAAATGCTTCGATTGCGACAAAACTTTGTCATGTTGTTGCGAAGGTATACTGAACCAATTCTGTTTAATATCGTCGAAAAGGGGTGAAAGGTCAGGGCACAGGAGCGAGATTTATTCCACAACCATTAATTATCCTCATAACTTGAGTAATAACTTGAATAATGATTTCTGGTATGTTGGAAAGCGTATCATAATAATCAATGCATTGCATGATTTTACTAACTTGTTTAAAGATGAACAAGCTAAAAGTGTAATATAACAACCATCGTCACTGCTACACTACACGATAAAATCTCTGCCATGAAGAGAAATGCTGGAATATAGCTACAGTAGTTCAAATAGACGTATAAAAACGAACAGACGTTGGGATGCTGTGAAAACATATTTTACAGTGACGGAGTTCGAAATCGCGCCCTCTCACTCCGGAGTTAGTTGTTCTCCCAACTAAGCTACACGGACGGAATGTTTCACTGCAGATTTGTCGTCTTGTTGCGTGCTTTACCTCTGCAGTACGTCGCATCATCAGCCTCTTATTTTTTATTTTTTTCGAAGTGAAGAACGAATTTTTCATTAATTCCAGACGATATGTGGAACAAACATCAAACATTTTTCGAAAAACTGAACGGCCAGTTCTTTTTTTTTTTTTTTTTTTTGAGGTTTAACGACCACCGTGAGCAACTCAATGGGCTATAAGCAGTCGCCCGTCCCTAATTTAGAGCTACTGGTTCCAGGGAAGGGAGAGAGCCAGTGCCGTAAGACAAACACAACATCCATGCCTCACCGGGATTCGAACCCGTACCCCGTTCGGACGAATGATCAGAAGCCATCGCTCAGACCACTGCGCCACCGGGGCGGCAACGGCCAGTTCACACATTTTTACGTTCGGCAGCCAATGTAAACGCACAAATTTGTCCGTGACGGGATCAAAGCCCCCCCCCCCCATTCCGGAGTAAGTTGCTCTCTCAACTAAGTGAAAAAGACGGAATGTATCGCTCCAGATGCTTTGCCGCTGTAGTACGTCACAATGAATACACCTTTCAAGTTCAACAGAAATATTTAAGAATTCGTTTTAAAAAGTTTATATCAAAAGATATTTTAGTTCTATATCTAATGCGCGATTTACACGGGGCAAGTAGACTTGAACAAGTAGTATTATGTTGCCGTACTTGAACGTAGCAACGTTTCCTTCAAGCAGACTGAACAAGTAGTCGTCGTATTTAGGTAAGTAGGAGCGGTTCCAAACTTGAAGCAGGCTAGAATTGAGAAGATACTGTCTGCTTCGTTCTAATTCGAAACCATCTGCTTCGTTCTAATTCGAAACCATCTGCTTCGTTCTAATTCGAAACCATCTGCTTCGTTCTAATTCGAAACCATCTGCTTCGTTCTAATTCGAAACCATCTGCTTCGTTCTAATCGAAACCATCTGCTTCGTTCTAATTCGAAACCATGTGCTTCGTTCCAATTCGAAACCATCTGCTTCGTTCTAATTCGAAACCATATGCTTCGTTTTAATTTAAAACCATCTCTGATTCAAAACCGTCTGCTTCGTTCTGATTCAAATCTGTGTGCTATGTTTACATACGTTTGCAACAGTAGCTCTGGGTAATACACAGTGCGTTTCGTAATGACATAACCTTTCAGTATTTTGAAGAAAACACTGCAAAAAACAACGCTAATTTCGAAACAGCAAAATCCCCCATAACAGTCTATATGTGATAGTGAATAAATGATATAACAAGTTAGTAAAATCATGCAATGCATTGATTATGATACGCTTTCCAACATACCAGAAATCATTACACAAGTTATTACTCAAGTTATGAGGATAATGGCTGTGGAATAAACGTCGCTCCTGAGCTCTGACCTTTGACCCCATTTCGATGATGTTCAACAGAACCGGTTCAGTATACCTCCGGAACAACATGATAAAGTTTTGTTGTAATCGAAGCATGTTTACGTAAGTTATGATGCATAAGAGCAATCGAATGGATCCCGCTCCTATGTCCTGACCTTTGATCCCATTTCGCCCATTTTCAATAGGTTCTGTTCCCAGGTGGTCCCCTACCACATACTAAAATTTCATCGAAGTCGAACCATTGTTAGTCAAGTTATGACGCATAAGGCCAATGTAATGGATCCCAATCCTATGTCCTGAACTTTGAACCCATTTCGCCCATTTTCAATAGGGTTCGTTCCCAGTTGTCTCCTACCACATACTAAAATTTAATTGAAATCGAACATTTTTTACGCGAGTTATCGTGCGGGCGGACAGACAGACAGACAGATGGACAAAGCTGGAGCATATACGATTCTTCAGCCTACGTTTGGAAAGCGTAAAAAATGATTTATAAAGTCCTAACTGCAGGTATAATGCAATTTTATTATAAATGCTGTGTTGCAAAATCATATTACTCCCTTTAGTCGAAATGTGAGAATCGCGATTTATGTTCCGCATGGAGGAAACACTGCATGTTATCATAAGCGTACAAAACTGCTGAAGTATGCAAATCACGCCGGTTATATAAATGCGTCGTTCTAGTGGATTTGGTTGCATTAGCAGCTCGCATGCTGAAGGTCGGAAGCATGAGTTGAGCAAAGGTATTGAATGAGTTTCAGAAAGAGCGAATTGCAGAATTAGGCCGGCCGCATGCAACAATACTAAAGTATCTAAAGTCACGCGAAGCTTACGGTCAGAAGAAATATCCAGGGTGACCAGAAAAACTGGCAAAAAGGCAAAAAAAGAATGGTTATGAGGAAACTACAAAGTGGAATGTGTCTCTGGGTTGGTTGTCGAAGGACCGAATGCTATCAGTTTTCAAATCGACTTTTAATTCACACAATTGACGTGGACTAGGAACATCAAACAGAAGCCTTCGCTCTTTCCACGTTTATAAGTGAGTCACGGAAAAAATTTCCATCGGCCGCCACTGGGAATCGAACCCAGGTTCTTCCAGTTACGCGCCGGACATGATACCAGTGCACCACAGCGGCCTCGAATTCTCCAGACTAACATATGGTTTGCCAGTTAGTCGTATGTGAGTCTGGAGAATTCGATGTCGCTGTGATGCAGTGGTAACATGTCCGGCGCGTAACTGGAAGACGCTGGGTTCGATTCCCGGTGGCGGTCGATGAAAATTTTTCCGTGACTCACTTATAAACGTAGGAAGAGCAATGGCTTCTGTTTGAAAAATCGACTTTGTTCAGGTTTACCAGGAGCTGGGAAAACTTAGCCCATGTGAAACGAAAATCACAACCAGGGATAACTGATCGGCACTGTATGAAAAAGTAAATTTCTCCATCATTTTTGTCAGGGGCGGGATTCGAACCCACAACTCTCGGCTCCGGAGCTCTGATGGCTATCCACTATACTACACTGGCATGTGCTCTCACTGCTATCTGCCTTTATCTCATGTGCGTCCTGCGGTGCAGGTACGTCACAACTGTGCAAATCGACTGAAGTAGGCAAGATACCACATGTCCTGAAGACAAGAATTTGGAAGAGTCATCTTTAATGATAACGGCCAGGATGGATGGAGCTAATACTTCCACGATCTTCGTAAACAGCCAGAGATTTTTTCTAAAAGACAACAAGGCAGTGGGTCCGTTAATGTTTAGGCTGGCTTCAGATTTTAAGGTTAAATTGCCGTAGCTTTTGCACTAGGTAGAATGAAGACTATTGATTACCAAGAGAGTCTTGGGTACAATCTGTTGCCCTGTGCTGATGAAATTTGCTGGATCTATATGGATTCTGCAACAAGATAACGCACCGATTCATACAGCAAAGTGCACATGGGAGTGGGCTTTGGACAATGGCGTGCATGTGATGGAACGGCCATCTATGTTGCCTAATCTTAATCCCATAGAAAATGCGTGGATTATTCTAGCAAGGGAGATGTACGGAAACGAAAGGCGGTGGCCCAGTGGCGATGGCTTTTTACCATTCGTCAGAGATGAATCCGGGTTCGAATCCCGAAGAGGTATGGATGTTGTGTTTGTCTTAAGGCACTGGCTCTCTACCTTCCCTGGAACCAGTGGCCCTAAATAAGTAACGGGAGGCTGCTCATAGCCCATCGAGTTGCTCCCGATGGTCGTTAAACCTTCAATAAAAAAAAAACACGAAAGGCAGTGTACGAATATTAACGAACAAAGTTTCTGAATGGGCGGAAACAGAGCAGAAAGTATTACAAGGTTTAATACATTCTGCGTCTGATAGAATTTTTGCATCAATCAGCCTCTAAACAAACTCCTCCAGGGACATTTTCAATTCGCTCTTCTAAAATACTGCAGCAGCCCCGGTGGCGCAGTGGCCTAAGCGATGGCTTCTGACCATTCGTCCGAGATGGGTCCGGGTTCGAATCCCGTGAGGCATTTTTTTTGATTGGAGGTTTAACGACCACCGTGAGCAACTCAATGGGCTATAAGCAGTCGCCCGTCCCTAATTTAGGGTCACTGGTTCCAGGAAAGGGAGAGAGCCAGTGCCGTAAGACAAACACAACATCCATGCCTGACCGGGATTCGAACCCGGACCCCTTACGGACGAATGATCATAGGCCAGCGCCTTAGACCACTGCGCCACCGGGGCGGCCCCCGTGAGGCATGGATGTTGTGTTTGTCTTACGGCGCTGGTTCTTTCCCTTCCCTGGAACCAGTGACCCTAAATTAGGGACGGGCGACTGCTTATAGCCCATTGAGTCGCTCACGGTGGTCGTTAAAAATCCAATAAAAAAACCCGAATAAAAAAAACAAAAAACAAAAAAACAATACTACTTTAAACGACAAACCTAATTAATGTCCGGCGCCCCGGTGGCGCAGTGGTATAAGCAATGGCCTCTGATCATTCGTCCGAAAGGGGTTCGTGCTCGGATCTCAATGAGGCATGTATGTTGTGTTTGTCTTGCGGCACTCGATCTCTCTGTTCCCTGGAAACAGTGGCCCTAAATTAGGGACGGGCGACTGCTTATAGCCCATTGAGTTGCTCACGGTGGTCGCTAAACCTCCAACCAAAAAAAAAAAAAAAAAAAATACTGCGTCTCACTCTCCCGGATACTCGGAATGAAACGCAACACATTCGTGGAGTTGGATAAATCTGTTTTTTTTTTTTTAAACTTCAATCAAATAAACAAAACCCCGAAACAAAATAAATGAAAAAACACAACAAAAAAACAGTTTGCTTTTCCTTGAATAAAACGTGTAATTACAAAGAACTAGTTTGTATTCGCTTTAAATATCTCGTGACTGCGATGCTCTGTCAAATTGTAAGTAATAAGTAAGAAATACCAGAGTGTGTTCCGATACAGCAGTTATGATCGTCGGCATTCCTTTAAATCAAAAATTTAATAAAACTGGTCTACTGCAAATTTTAATTTAGATAAATATTGTTCAAAGTGCAAAATAACAATTTAAAATCTTGTAAAGTGTTTTATGACGTAATGAACTCATACGGAATTAATTGCACCTTTAGGCGATCTTACTTTACGGAGATACAAAAAACTCATTTCACGGTTTTAGATTTTGTTATCAGATACAAAGACTTTTGCCTTACAGGCAGAAATTCGTAATTAATCTTCGACTTCAAATATAATTAAAAAATATCAAAGAAACAAGACAAGCAGACCTATGAACCTAGTGAGAACAGCGATAAACACAAAACCACTGAGAAGCATTAAAACGTTATGCAGAGTAAAATTTCATAGAGAAAAATCGAGAATGAAAAAACAGAATTGAAACAAACGCAATAAATAAAACATCTCTTTCGTAGAAAATGGGAAATTAAAAATATTTTAACCTACTCAACAAAATGTATCAACTATATTTGTGCGTCAGAAATCTGATGCTCGCTCTGAATTTTTTTTATGGTATTTGTTTCCTTAAAAGCACGAAGCTACTCGGGTTTCTTGATATTTTCACTTCATGTTTAGCGAATACACCTAATACTGAAGTTCATATATCCCAAATTCCTTGAGTTTTTATATTTTCAACCTTAGTAGTTTTCCAGCATCAGCTAAATTATCTTTGCATCATTACGCTGCACTGTACTATGGGTTTTTTTAACGGTTTAACTGCCACCGCTTGCAACTCAAACCTATAGTTAATTGCCTGTCTCTAATTAACACTTTAACCCTTTAACGACGATAACGCCCGAAACGCCCTTCATCCAGTCAACCACGACGGCTCCAATACGCCCGTCCAGAGTGAGTAGGATTTCCTACTCCCACCTATTTTAGAATTTACACGGTCTCTACTGGTTAGCTGTACACGGTCTCTACAGGTTACATTTACACGCTCTCTACAGGTAACCTGTAGAGACCGTGCAAATTCTAAAACAGGTGGGGGTAAAAAAAAATCCTATTCACTATGGGCGGACATATTCGGGCGGTCATGGTACTACCAGATTAGCAGACCCAAGTGCGTCTAGAAAACACAAGTCCATGCCATTAGAGAGATGAGTTCCCTCTTTTTGTGACGTCACGCAGAAATCAAGGCTTTCGATTACCGTGCAACGCTGTCGCGTGTAACACCAAACACGACACCAACGTATCAGGCCTTGTAACATGAGAGTGACGTCACAAATGGGGGGGGCTCATTTCTCTAATGTCATGGCCTTGTGTTTTGTAGATGGCCTTGGCAGAAGTCCCCCTCAGTCACCATCGTTGTCTCTAAACAAATAAGTGAAGCATATCTCCCGGGGCGATATTATTTACTCTCATGTCGTCACATATCTTCTCCGTTAATAATGCAGTGATCGCCCCTGGGAAACGGCTGAAAGTCACTGCACACCAAGACTACAGATTAGAAGTTTCGTGTGGTGACAGAGCACTAATCCTTCTCTTGCAAACTTGTAAAAGGGAGAGTTGAAATTCTGAACGAAACAACAGAGAGTTTCGGGCGTTATGGTATTTTGAGCGGTACAAGATTTCAGGAACCTGGCCGTTAAAGGGTTAAAGGGGCGAAATACCTCAGCCAAATTGAGACCAAAATTGTCTGCTCTCGTCAAACAGAAATGTTCACATAGCGGCCGGGTAATGAGAAAGCTAGGACGACACAATTCCTTTCCCAACCTCATCTCGGCAGTACCGGCCATAAACCTGTCACAGTCGCGCTCCCTTCTAGTGCTTTATTCTCTGCTCCATAATCCAAGGAAGGGCTTGTCTCCTAACACGGACATCATGCCAATGGATAGTAACAAACAACTCAAACATCTTCTCTCTCTCTCCTTTCTTAGGTTCGTCGCCATTGTTATAGCCCCTTCAGCTGGTACTCAGTCAGAAAGGATTATTTTCCTTCATCTCCCCAAATGACCACTTTGAATAACACAGCTAAAAGAAAAACAACGCATTCTGATGTTCATTCGTTCCAGCCGCCTTTGGTCCACTTCTTAGACAGCGAATATATTCGTTCGAGATGATTTCAGCCCACTTTGGCAACACCGAGTTAATCGGTTCCAGCCATTAAAAAGTTTAAGGGTCACTGCTTCCAAGGAGGAGACATAGCCAGTGCCGTAAGACAGGAGACCCGCCCGTGCCTCATCCGGGGTCGAGCCCGGGCCCACTTGGACGAACGGTTAGAAGCCGGTACTAAGATTACTGCGCCACCCGGAAGGCAATTACATTATTCCTTATTCTAATGCAAAATTAATATCATGGCTAAAATCTGTGACATGGTGATGGGTGAAACTTTTGTGAGCTTTTAGACAATTATGACACAAAAGTGATTTTTCAGACTCGTACGCAGGCTTGATTTTTTTTTTTTTTTTTTTTTTGGTTGGAGGTTTAACGACCACCGTGAGCAACTCAATCGGCTATAAGCAGTCGCCCGTCCCTAATTTAGGGCACTGGTTCCAGGGAAGGGAGAGAGCCAGTGCCGTAAGACAAACACAACATCCATGCCTCACCGGGATTCGAACCCGGACCCCGTTCAGACGAATGATCAGAGGCCATCGCTTAGACCACTGCGCCACCGGGGCGGCAGGCTTGATTTGCCATGAAGAAGACAGGATAATAAGAAAAACAGAACATTCGCAACATACAATTTGCAAAAGGATTGTGTGTAGATATATTTTATTTATGTCATAGTGTACATGATTTAAAACATTGGGAAGTGTATCACTTATTAATGTTTAATACTTTAAGAAGGCACTTGCATTCTGCAACCTTAATGTTAGATCTTCTTCTAAATCAACTCTTGTGATTTAATTTGGAGCACTTTATATTCTGAGTTCAGCGATAGATTTAGCTGATGTGCTATTCACCCATTTAAATTACAAAGAGCTCGTTAGAAATCGACAAGAGGGGTGTGCCAAAGCACTGCAACATCGGTCCTCTCTTCTGGAAGATTAATGGCTGTCGTCCTGACGCAACCCGAGTCTGCTGAATTTAGATTCCCCTAGGTGGCGCTATATTCGTTGTTCCGTCACTTAATGCAGTAAGTACTAAGAAGAACCGAATCAGATACTAGAGATCGCTTTGTGACTGCCATCTGCTGTCGCAGACCAGCTCGCTGAGAAATTACATATTGCGGCCATTTGTTCTAATAACTCCACTTGCTAATTAACTAATTGTTTCCAGAACATCAAAGCAATGATGCCACAGAGCTAAATTAGCGTAACAGGCAAGATCACCGGTTTATGGAAGTTGTTGATAAAGTCCTGCTCGACATAACTTTTCCATTGGCGGTCATAAAATGTTGAACCTTTATTTTAACACCCAACTGAATTGGTAAAAAGTAAATCAGCAATGAAAGGAATTTATGGTGTTCTGAATTCAATGGATGCCCTTTTTTTAATGCATAACAGTACGAAACATTACTTGAAGTACCGTACTTAACTGCACTCAAACGTGTTAGCGGTGTAAAATAACTGTTATCAGTATTCTTTCTTTCCATAGTGCATTTCTGTTCCGTGTACTTGGATATTTCGGTATTCTTCCGCAGCCGTGAGTTTAAAATCTCTTCGACTGCACCTCGTAATTTGAAAGTGAAGTTAACAACAAAACAGGATGTTTCGTGTTGCGAAAGACGAGTAAAACATTTGTACTTCAAAACAAACAAAAATTAACAACAATAATCTCTAATAATAATAATCTGCTAGAGCCCTCTTCCTCGTCCGTGCCACTTTTTAAGTAGTCATAGCAACAACCGAGAAACAAATGTTTCTGACGTCACGCTTAGCTATTCGTGTAATGGCGTCATCCCCTACACGCGTACAATCCACGCGTATACCACTCTGTTTAGTTGTCATAACAACAAAGAACACGTTGCTGGTGGGACGTCATCTAATCATCTAATCCAAATCCTTCTCACATGCCGTAAGAGATGCGTTACGTCACACGGTCAACTATAAACATAAGAAAACGTTTTGTTTTTTTTTGGTTGGAGGTTTAACGACCACCGTGAGTAACTCAGTGGGCTATAAGCAGTCGCCCGTCCCTAATCGAGGGTCATTGGTTCCAGGGAAGGGGGAGAGCCAGTGCCGTAAGACAAACACAATATCCATGCCTCACCGGGATTCGAACCCGTACCCCTTTCGGACGAATGATCAGAGGTTTTTGCTTAGACCACTGCGCCACCGGGGCGGCTACGAAAAACTTTACATCACGAATTTTGGTTCACTATCTGAACCGGTGTTTAGCCATCTGTATGTGGCAACGTCAAGAGTGCGACGATCTGACGACGTCAAGATAAAAAATAGTTCACGGAAAGGAACAGGGGGAATTGATACAGGGTTCACAGTCAGTGTATACGAAAAATATTGTGTACAAGGAAGTGTTGACGAAATAGGGACTAAAGGTTTTACAAAACACTTAACAAACAGACTGCCCGTCGTATCAAATTCCATAACCGACTGCTCGGGAAATTTTCAGAAAGCTGTGAGCCAACGTCGCCATCTATTGACGTGGAACTCAAAAACTCATAAATGTTAATAATTTCTGTATCATAAATTTTATTTTTCCCCGTCATTATTAACGGGGAAAAATAAAATTTATGACAATGGACTGCTTATAGCCCATTGAGTTGCTGACGGTAGTCATTAAACTTTCAATAAAAAAAAAAGAAAAAATCAGTAAAATATGGTACCTTTTGATTTCTAACACAGAAATTTATTATTGCCGCCTGTTTTTATCCCGTTCAAAATCAATTCGATAAACCAATGAAAATGTGCTAACAATCTAGTGCTTTCCGTTTGTTAACGGAAACATCAACTCCTTTTATAAAATTCAAATCCGCAAGCTTGCCTTGGGCAAGATGAACACACCTAAGGCTACTTCGCGTTATGTTTCTTGGGTAAGTCAAAATGAACATAAATAATTTGTTTAGGGTATATTCACGTATGCATTAACAACAGAGAACAATGGTAGGACATTGAATGTGTTGGCTTGATCAACGAGTCCCTATTGGTGTTTATCTGGGAATGTTTCGCAGCTGTCGAAGCGTAATCAAAAGAATGGTCTATACATCTTCAAGTGCTATGCTAGTTTGAATTATATTGGCCTAATCTATCTTTGGTAGTGCCGTTGTAGAACTTCTGCAATGCACCCCGGCAATTAAAAGCAGCATTCTAATATCTGAGGGCCAAGAAAATTACGCTACAACAGAATTCCCTTGAGTTCCTTTGTACTGATCATAATTACCTGCAAGATCACGATGGAAACCCTCAATGTTATCTCAGTAAGTGATTGCGACAGATCGTCATTGCACGTGCAAAGTTTGGGAAAGGTATCTTATAAATCGTTCAATGTCAGATAAACAAAATCATTAATCTCACAGCTATAAGTGTGCTGTGTTAACATTTTATGGCCCCGAAATATTTTTTCTGTCCTACCATATTTTTTATTTAATACCACCTCTTCATTGGTTACCTGTATCTTACTGTTCTGGTAAAAATTAAGAACCACTAGGCTTTGAACAATTTTATAGAAGGAAGTCTGTTTAAAAAAAGCCTTGCGTCACTTTACATAAAACATAGTACAGGTAAAATTGTTGAGTAATTACTGAAAACTGTGATTTAAAACAACTTCAGTTCGTTTTGTAATAATCCATATGTTACTTGTAAGTGATGGTTCTTAAAGGCCGCAGGCACCAGAACAAAGTTCTGAGAAATTCCGAAGGCCTAGACAAATGATCATAAAACTGCGAATGTATGTGGCAAAAAACGAATGTTTCATATGGTGCATTTGCCAAACACATATGAGTAAGTCATATTTAAAACTAGCGGATATAGGTAGAAAATAAATTTACTTCACCACAGAGTTGGGTAAAATTGTAATTGAGTTAATCGGCGATGAATTACAGCGTAATGGTAATGGGAAGAAGAACTTAGCGTTAGCTTTACATTGTAATGATGAAGTGGTCATTAGAATTACATGTTAATTGTAATGACATGTAGCAGTTACCCATTATAATCGTAATGGTTAATGTTTAACTACATGTTGGTAATTAACCAATAACTTATGAGTAACAATACAATGTGAGTAAACCAGCAACCAGTACACTCTTACACGTTGTGTAGGTTATTTGACAATTGTTCCACTCCTCGGTCCTCAAATTCATGTATTTAGGTATTGGAGATTGTACGTGTATGACATGAGTAGTTGCCCCGTCTTCGCCGCAAGTAAAGGGATTTGAACGAAATAATGCATATGAAGTAAGTAGGAATGGGATGTTTGTTTCGGTTAGAGATACTCATTTCGTTCATCTCCAGTACAGTACTCTCATCCATTGCATACGTTTCACTGTCCAAAATAATTACCCCACTATAGCCACAAGCACATATTAGCACCGCACTCACAGTTCAGCAACTCAGGATGCACTGCCGAATATTACAGAAATTTGCGAACTCTTGATATTCTTGCCGTACTTCTCAAGTGTTGTCGTCCATTACTTTTCCGATACAAACACTGGACTAGCGAGCGACCGACTCCTTTATATACACTTCACGACAGGACCTGAACCTTCTGGGATATTCTTGATTTACATAAAGCTCTTACAACTTCCCATCATTCTGGAACATTCTACAAACGTCTAAACCATTCTTGCCGCTTCTAGAACATTCTACGCGACATTTCGGTCTCTGTCTGCTATGATACATGGCCGACTTTTCTAGACATAGCTTTTGGCACACGCACATTTCTATAAACTATTAGTATGTAATTATTATTTGCAAATTGTGTAATTTCATTACCAAATAATTCTATTGCATTTGAATGGCATTATTAAATAATTGAATTTTCATTATAATGCGTTACAGAAGAATTCCATTACTTTGTGCAAACCATACTTAGGTGTACCTTGTAATGCATTACCTGTTACTGCATTACCTTGTAATGCATTACACGCTAATTGTAATCTGTCGTTCCATTACTTTGTAATGCATTCCTGTCCAACTCTGCTTCACCACTGGCATAGCGTAGTTGACTAAGTCGCTGTGCACTCTGTGGGAGGCAGATGTTCGAACCCTGTTCCTGCCCGCGATCTAGGCTGTAGTTTTTCCGGGGTTTTTCCGCTGACTACCCGCGTTTGGGGACGCGAGAGTGTAGTTGATATATTCTGAAGTCGGCCCAGAACGCTCTTTGTCTTTGGAACCCGATTCATTAGGATGCCTGGGTTTACCAGGTAAATATCGATGCGCTGGTAGTAAAACAATGAAAGTTCTGATCATTCGTTCGTGAAGAGTCCGGGTTCGAATCCCGGTAAGGCATGGATGTTGTGTTTGTCTTACGGCACTGGCTCTCTCCCTTCCCTGGAACCAGTGACCCTAAATTAGGGACGGGCGACTGCTTCTAGCCCATTGAAGTGCTCACGGTGGTCGTTAAACCTTCAATAAAAAAGAAAAAAGAAAGGCGAATGCAATCTGAGGCCTCATGGTATCAGACACCTACGGAATTACCTATGGTTGTTGACTGTAATGAAATTTACTTCCGGAAAAGAGATAGCCGGGTGGCGCAGTGGTCTAAGCGATGGCCCCTGATAATTCGTCCGAACGGGGTCCGGGTTCGAATCCCGGTGAGGCATGGATGTTGTGTTTGTCTTACGGCACTGGCTCTCTCCCTTCCCTGGAACCAGTGACCCTAAATTAGGGACGGGCGACTGCTTATAGCCCATTGAGGTGCTCAGGTGGTCGTTAAACCTCCAATTAAAAAAAAAAAAAAAGAAAAAAAGAAAAAGATTATTTCAGGTATTTATTCAGAAGCAAATTATTGAACAGTCGGTTTTAAATATCTAACACCGAATCGAAAGGCCGTTACTCAATTTAATCAAATCGATCTCTGTACAAATATGAAAAGAGTGCATTAGTCAGCATGCCTGCATTATGGACAGCAATGATTCTCTGAAACTTAACCAGTTCAATAATATATTTTCAACCAAAATAATGTTATCCACTTTTTGTTTGTAAAGAAGGTAGAAAATGTCTCACATCTTGTTCATCAAAGATATTTAAAAAACTTTCTAAAAGTCTGCAGTCTCAATAGTTTCCTAAGAACTGATTATTCCCTAGCTCTTTCCACGTTTATAAGTGAGTCACGGAAAAATTCTCATCTGCCGCCGCCACCGGGAATCGAAACCAGGGTCTTCCAGTTACGCGCCGGACATGCTACCGCTGCACCAGAGCAGCCTCGAATTTTCCAGACTCACATGTATGTGTATTGTGTATTAATTTCCTAGCTAGCACACGTGGATAAACTTATTTATGTCAACTTACGCACAGTCGTTTATTTTTATCATGTTCTGTAAAAGGTAAAGGGGATTTCTTTATTGCGTATTCAAGTAGAATAGATACCTTCAAGTCCATTACAGAGAGCTGACGTATCTCGTGAGGTTTCCATGCCTTATGGTGCTTATACGCAGCAGGTTGGCATTGTTGGGGGTGGGAGTTGGCATTGTGCCAAGTAATGTGATGCATCGGGTGGCCTTGAGAGAGGATAACCGTGCTTTTGCACAAACCCCTGGAGAGAAAGCCCCAGCGCGCGAAATGCGAAGGGTTGTGACGTCACCGTCAGAGGGCCATCGCAATCCCTCTCTCCAGAGGGGTCAAAGGGCAAACGTAAGGGAAGTGCCGATATTAGCTTCGCGTTCATGCGGCATTGGTCAGCGTTGAGTTTTCGGTTGTCGTGCACGTGAATTAGCGTTTTTAGACCACATTCGTGGAAAATATCGGGTGCTTTTATGTAGATCTAATTACAAACACGTCTAAAAGCCACTGTTTTCAGCTTTTCTAAAGATGAAAGCCTTCAAAGAAGATGGATTTCTTTCATACCGATAAAGGATTTTGAACCCACCGTGAATTCAAAGGTTAGTTAAGCCTAATTGTTCTCACGATAGAATGTTCTGCGTACAATTTAAGTTAAAGTAAGTTTAACTTGAAATTGCCTTTATTCTTCAGTAAAATAACATTTCTATGTACATGACAATGGAATTCTGCCAATAAATACAGCGGTATATACATCAGCTGGAAAGTTCCAGTGAAACGTAAAACAAAATATTGTTAAAATCATAAAAAAAATTGTTGAAAATTTAAAAAAAAAAGTTTGATTTATAATGAATATACTGCTAGAGAAAATTAATACCTTTTGTGTAATTTTGTGTAAAATGTTTTTACAAAGTTGGGGGAAAAAAGGATGTGACCTTCTGATTTCCCAGCATAAAATGTGCAATGTTATGTGCATAAATTCGAAAATATCCAAATTAATACCTTCCATATTCATCTAACAAAGTATTTTTTCCTCAGGGATTTTAATTTATATATATTTATTAATAACATCTATGAAAATGCAAGTGCAAAGATTCGGCTGTTTGAAAATACAACTTTCAATCACTGAACTGGGAAAACAAAGGGATAAAGATTAATGGAGATTATCTAACCCACCTTCGTTTTGCTGATGACATAATCATTTTTGCAACTACCCCATCAGAGCTACAGAGTATGATCCAGGAACTTGCTGACAAGAGTAAAGAAGTGGGATTAAAAATGAACTTTCAGAAGACAAAAGTGATGTTCAATGTTTTTACAAGAAATGAAGATTTATCGGTTGATGGAGAAAAGCTGGAGATAACAGACACGTACGTTTATCTTGGACAGCAGATATCAAGTGAGGGTCACATTGGTGAAGAAATTAATCGGCGTACAAAACTTGCCTGGAGAGCTTTTGGAAGAAACAGCATAATTTTCAAGAGCAATATGCCATTATGTCTTAAAAGAAAAGTGTTTGATCAATGCATTCTTCCAGTGCTTACGTATGGTGCAGAGACGTGGACCTTAGCTAAAAGAGACATACAAAGGCTGCAGACAACTCAAAGCAGCATGGAGAGGTGCATGCTTGGTGTAACCAGGAGAGATAAGAAGAGGAACACGTGGATCCGAAAAATGACAAGAGTGGAAGACATCATGATCAGAGTTAAATCCCTGAAATGGCAATGGGCTGGACATACTGCCAGAAGAACAGACCATCGATGGACAGCCGAAATTTTAGATTGGATTCCAAGGGACAGGAAAAGACCCAGAAGAAGACCACATGGAAGATGGGTGGATGAAATTCGAAAGTATGCGGGAGTGACATGGAGGAGACTGGCACAAGACAGACCGTTGTGGAGGAAACTTGGGGAGACCTTCGTCCAGCAGTGGATTGATAATGGTTGACAATGATGATGATGATGATATATTTTTTTACTTTCTAGAAGTAGTTTTAAGATCTGAGCACACGTCTTACCGTATTTTCAGGAAATATACTCACTAAATCAGAAATTTTGCTTTCGCGTTCGTTACGTAATTAGAGAACGTCTTTCTTTTTTAATAAATCGAACGCGAAGAGAATTTCTAAAAGTTTTAAATGAAGTGATTATGTTCATAAAGTCCTACAAAGTCGCCATTCACGCACTTAAAAAAATTCATAGTTGCAAAAATGCTTAACGTAAAATGTTGGGGTTTTCAAGTTATGCGTGAAAAAAACTATTATGTTTGTGTTTCTTTAGCCAAATTGCAAAAAAAAAAAAAAAAAAATAAGAAAAAATTTCCTGAAATATTTAGTTTTAAGACCCGTACATGAAATCATTTCCCAGCATAAGAGCAAAACTTTGGATCCTTGCTGTAAACTGAGAAAATAAAAAAAAGAAAGCTAAAGATACAATCTTTCGACGTTATCTAAGGATAAAAGTTACAGAGAAAAAAAAAAAAACATGGTTGATTTATTGCTGTGTGCGCAAATTGTCTAGTATCTCACTCGAGAAATTATTTCTCTGCGTAAACACCGCAGTACGTCTTTGGCGTTTCCAGGAATGGAGAGCTCGAGGCTCGAGTCGGTCAGCCCACTAGCTCTGACTTCACAGACCAGTTCGGAGGCTTTCTTAATCTTCAGGGGGTTTTGGCTTTTGGCGGGAGATTCAGGACCTCACGGCCGCCATCTTTGCGTTGCATCCGAGTCACGGCGGGGTTATCGAGGCAGTCGCGCTGGAATGGAGCTTTTGACAAACTAAACAGTACCCGGCTGCTCTAACCACTGAGCATTAGCGAGCTGAAAAGGTATCGCGATAAATGCAGAGACCAAGTGCTCCTGGATAGTGCAACATATGTATAGGCTCTAACCACACGCTCTTGAACATTACTAACATACTCCAATGAGCCATTATATTATGACCACCTACCTAATAAGCCGTAGGACCCCGTTTAGCCCGCAGAACTCTAGCCACTCGGCGAGGAATCGATTCGATGAGGTGGCGATAGGTATCCTGGGTTATCTGATACCATAATGTTAACAGCAGGTCTTCCAATTCCCGTACATTTCGGGGTGGTGGTGATTTAGCGCGAACCCGCTTTTCCAAGTCGAACCACAAATGTTCGATTGGGTTCATGTCAGGTGAATTTGGAGGCCTGTGTATTAGCAGAAATTCACCAGCATGTTCCTCGAACCACTCCTTGACGATTCTGGCAGTGGCGCATTATCTTGTTGCTAATGGCCATCACCAGCAGAGAACACAGTGACCATGGATGGGTGAACTTCGTCCCCAAAGATGTTAAGATACCTGACAGCTGTCAGGGATTCTGCTATTGGAATAATGGGGCCTAAAGTGCCCCCCCCCAAAAAAAAAACATCGCTTACAACATAACACCGCAGCAGCCGGCCTGTTTCCGCCCAACAGTGCATCCAGGTGCTCCGTTGGTAATCGGAGTGCCCATCTACGTGATGCACCAGGAATCCTGATTCTTCAGAGCACGACACTTTCTTCCAATCATCCACGGTCGAATCACGATGATATTGGGCCCATTCATGCGATGTTGGCGATGACGTGCAGTGAGCATGGGGACCTGGCTGGGCCTTCGGCTATGCAGGTCCATGCGCAGGAGGCTGCGATGAACTGTGTGCTGTGACACATTGCCCTGAACACCACTGTTGTAGCTGCCGTCGTTTGGGCCGTGTGTGTACCACTTTTGATACGTACTCACTACGGCGGCAAGCGAACAACCCACAAACTGCGGCGTTTCCGAGATCGTAGTTCCAAGGCTCCGTGCCATCAGAATTTGTCTTTTATAAAACTGCGATAAATGGGCAGCTTTTCCCATTCTGACTCCGAACATTCTACTAAATGAAGGGCAGTCCTCGTGTTGTATATATAATGCTCTGTGAACTTGACATGCGCCACCGTTCGGTCTCCAGGAGCACTCATTCCTCAAGGCTGGGAGTGGTCACAATGTAAGGGCTCATCGGTGTAGGTCTATATAATTCCCATGCCTTTCACTGTGGCTGCCTGAAGCACTTTGCTCGTCGTCTGCCTTTAAAAACGTTTTCCACGGTTTCGGTACTTACGATAAAGAGATCCAGAATGGCATGGACTGTTTTTTTTTTTTTTGTTTTTTTTTACTGGGAGTTTAACGTCCTCGTGAGCAACTCGATGTCCCTAACTTAGGTAATTTGGTTCCAGAGAAGGAGAGAGAGAGCCAGTACCGTAAAACAAACATAACATCAATGTTTCCCCGCCGCCCCGGTGGCGCAGTGGTCTAAGGCGCTGGCCTCTGATCATTCGTCCGTCTGGGGTCCGGGTTCGAATCCCGGTGAGGCATGGATGTTGTGTTTGTCTTACGGCACTGGCTCTCTCCCTTCCCTAGAACCAGTGACCCTAAATTAGGGACGGGCGACTGCTTATAGCCCATTGAGTTGCTCACGGTGGTCGTTAAACCTCCAATCAAAAAAAAAAAAAAAAAATGTTTCCCCGGGATTCGAACCCGGACCCATCTCCGACAAATGGTCTGAAGCAGAACTGGGTTCGGGCTCGGTTTTAAGAGCCCGAGCACGAAGTATATCATCCTGAGCCCGCCCGAGCCCTAATTTTATATTGCAAGATAGAGCCCGGGCCCGAACGAGCCCGAAAATTGTGATTAACCTGTTTAGGCATTAAAAAAAAAAAAAAAAAGTCTTCTTTCCAGACTTCCACTCTTTCCTACTTAAGCGATGTATTTCTCAACTGCGGAGTGGGATGTGTATCTATGTATATAGTTTCTTTGACCATTCAGTTCTTCCTGAAATGTTTCTAGGAGGTTTGGGGGGAGGGATCGGGAAATCAAGAAAAATTGGGAGGCATAACAATCTACGTCGTACGTTGCTCATTAGAATTAACAGGGAGCTTCCCCTTTGAGGTAGGGAGCAAAATTTCGTCAGCTTTCTATCTACCGTACCGTGCAATTTAATTGTGACAAGCTATTTTATTCTCAGAATTGTAATGTGATCGCCAGTTGATGTGGGAAACCCACGTAAACCGGTTTTATCAGCTGTGAGGTGGTGTGACTGTTAGAACTTGATAGTAAGAATGTGGTTTGACCGGTTTAAAGCAGGAAATAGGCACTTCAGCTTCAGTTGTGAGCTTTCGTGGGTGACAGATGGATATTAGTTTTCTTTTTTTTTTTTTTTTTTTTTTTTTTTTTGGTTGGAGGTTTTAACGACCACCGTGAGCAACTCAATGGGCTATAAGCAGTCGCCCGTCCCTAATTTAGGGTCACTGGTTCCAGGGAAGGGAGAGAGCCAGTGCCGTAAGACAAACACAACATCCATGCCTGACCGGGATTCGAACCCGGACCCCTTACGGACGAATGATCAGAGGCCAACGCCTTAGACCACTGCGCCACCGGGGCGGCGATATTTGTTTTCCTCTCTGTGTGTACGTGTTGCTTTCGTGTATTGAAAAATGGATATTTCCCCAAGGAAGCGTGCAAAAATAATTGCTCTGAAGAATCACACTTCTATGACAATGAGAGATATCGCTACTGCGGTTGGTGTAGGCAAATCAAGTGTATCAAGACTGCTTATGCGATACAATGCATCTGGATCATCGTCTCCAAAAAGGAGAGGTAAATGTGGAAGAAAACGAATAACAACTCCACGAACCGATAAATATCTAATCAGAAATAGTAAAATGAATAAAACAAAAACAAGCACCGACCTTTAAAGACATTTATTGGCTAGTGGTTGTGATGTTAGTGATTCAACTGTACGCCGTAGGCTTCTGAAAGTTGGCCGGAAGGCAAGAAGACCAACGAAAAAACAATATTTGAATGCGAAAATGAAGATAAAACGTTTAGCATGGGCCAAAAAATATAAATCATGGACTGCTGACGACTGGCAAAAGGTAGTTTTCAGTGATGAAACTCATTTATTTGTACAGGGTTACCAAGCAAATGTCGTTAGACGAAGCAACTTAAGACCTGAGCATATCAAACAAACTGTAAAACACCCTCTGAAACAGATGTTTTGGGGTTTTTTCACATCAAATGGTACTGGAAGCTTAGTTCGTAGAGAAATATTACAACGTAGGATTGTTCCATTCTTGCAAACTTTTGACGGGACATTTCAACATGGCTTGGCCCCATGTTACAATTCGAAATTGGTCAAGAATTTCATGCTGGAAAATCAAATTCATTTGCTTGATTGGCCTGGAAATTCACCAGACTTAAATCCCATAGAAAACCCGTGTAATATTTTGAAGAGACGCTTAGGTAAAATGGACTGTACAACCAAAGAACGCATGATAACGAATGCTATAAAAGTGTGGTTCCACGAATATGAAGTCAAAAATATGTGCAATCAATTAGTGGAGTCAATGCCAAAACGAATTTAAGAAGTTATTTCTGCTAAAGGACGACATACTTCATATTAATACAGGTATTTATCAGTGTATATCAAGGCATAGAATGATATAAAGGCATAGTTTTGGAAAACAGAGTGTTTTTTTTTACTTTGTCCCAATTAATTTGCTCAGTATAATACTGTCTACAATTCTTTTAGAAACTTATCCTTCGCAGAAATCCTGTAATTCATGGCCTATGGAATTTTGTTACCCAAGCCCGGAATGGATAGCCCTGCCGAATTCTTACTCCCCATCTAGACCCAGTTGCCGAAGAATTCTCTTTAACAACTCTAAAGCGTAAAAAAGTCTCGTGTGATAAATCATGTGAAATTGCATTAAAAGAAAATTCTCTCCCTCTCTCACAGCCCGAACTCCAATAAGTATTCACACAGCCGGAGACCACCCGAGCCCGGTTCGGGCTCAGCCCGTCTCTGCACTGGTCTGAAGTCAGCGCTTAGACCACTGCGCCAGCGGACCGACCCCAGCACATTGCACACAGTACATATAAACTCTAACATGCGTCCGTGAATACTGGTTGATGCGAATTTTCCTTTCCTTAAAAGTTCAGTCCTACGAAAAGTGCTCAGTATTTGCAATTTTCCTCAAAATTACTCCTTAAGCGGGCTTGAAAGTCATTCGTGGCGATTTTCGTATGTTTTAAGTGCATAAAACTGATGTTTGAATTATTATGGAGAACACGCACTTTTGAACCTCCTTAGACAACCAGTGATGCGCGCAGTGCGACGTCGGGGTTATTACTGGCTCCACAAGTTCAGTAATGAACGTTTTTACTTAAACAACTGTTATAGGGTGCAGCCTAACTTGTGGAAAATTTTTATATTTCATTTATACGGTAATTGATCCTCTAATTTGTTCATCACTGCCATTGTTAAAATTTGTTCAGTATTTGATAAGTGCATAATTCGTAGCCTTCAGGCAAACGAGAATTGTGAAAGGCCACATGGCAACAGACCATCTCTATTTCGGACTCATAGCAACAGTCGTGTGCATTTTCAACTAACGAAAGACTGCAAAACTCACCCCCAAAAAGTCCCTCTGCAAGCCGAGAGACATTCGGTGGTTGCAGTTTTTCTCCGAACTGAACGGGATAAGGGAAAACCGACTACCACCCACAGTTGAAAAGAAGGTGATAAATCCCTTTTCAAGTGGCTAAGAGAAGCCCTGTGACAGGACAAAGAGGAGAGAAACGAGCAGAAGAGAAAAACAAGCGGCGGGGCATTCTCAGGACGGTGGCAAAGCCAGACACACGCACGAGAACAGCACCAGCGAGCTGCATGGAACCTAGGCCTGAGAGCTGACTGCTGGGAGAGCTCGGAAAAAGAAGCAGAGAAGCACGTAAGGAGGGCTATGAATGATCCCCTCTTAAAAGAGGACATCTCAGTCCTTTGGACTTCTCGACCGATACTAGGTCGACATTAGTGCACTTTTGCCTAGGCTGTCTATATACCAAAAAGGCAGGACATTTCGTGCCACTTCTCTGCGCTGAGGACCTCAGACAACGGTTGCCAAGGTATGTTATCTTTACATGAACATTTGCTCACGACTTACAAGTGCCGTCGGACAGTGAACAGCATATAGAACTCTGTCCCCTGTAAAAATGAATACGCACGACAGCGGAGGCCTCCAACACATTTTATTCGTGATTTTTATTTGTGTTATGGCCATAAGTTTAAGAGCTCTTCCCTGCTAATTTGGCATCAAGCCTATGCAGGTGTGTGTAATGGTATAGTTATATATAGCTTATAATTAAACTGCGGCAGTCATGATAATTACGGTATCATTTTAATTGCTGGTACCCACGCTCGTACTCAATTATAGTTTTCTAAAGTGTGTATTTAAATGTTTTGGGTAATCTCTCACATATGTTTCCTTCGCTCTATTTGTTTATTGTGCATACTAGAATTTCATCAGTGAACCGTGTTTGAATAAGTGTTAATTGTTAAATCAGAGTTAGTTAAATCAGTGTTATCGTTTAATCAGTGATAAAGTGTTTAAATCATTGTGCATAATTAAGCTGCCGATAGAGCAGCCCACCATACATTCATCTCAGCAGATTTTTGTGCCACTTCATGGATAAAGGTGGCAGTGTATATAATATAACGTTGGATATTAAATGTCAAGCGTACGTGAAATGAGCGTTGGGTATCTTTTCGAGTGTGTGTGTGCGTTGCTGTGATTTTCGGTAGATTGGGACGTGCTGGAGTTAAATCCAGGCATCCACGTCCAATCGCGGTACGGGTTTTGCGGGAAGTTAATAATTAATTTGTTATAATTAATTATGGGAGGTCATTATTAATTATTGGAATCTGATAATTAATTTGTTGTTGCAGAATTTTCGGTTGTCAACGCAAGTAGGAAAACTCCTTGCTAGCCCCTAGCAGCAGAGGAGGAGAGCAAAATTTTTGACAAAATTTTCTTTAGTGTTTTTATTTTTATTTAGATGTTTATTTTTTTTCGGTGGAGATATCGAGTGCTTCACTGCAGGCGATACTTCACCTGGTGCCGCGGCCACATCAGCCTGTAAAGGTAAGATCCAACACAACCATAATGTAAAACATCCCACAAGAAAAAAAAACAAACTCGATTTTGCTTGCTGATTTTTCACTTACACTAAGCATCATGGTATTAACCTTAACCTTTTTTTATTATTTTTGAAATTCATATTTTCCTCTGCAAAGAATCATTTGAAAGAATCCATTTTATCTTTCGTGACGTGAATGTATAAAATTACAGCTTTCGTGAAGGAAACAGAAGTAATGAAAGCACAACTCTAACACACAAAATAGATTCCCGTTTCCGTTTCACAAACTCGGAAGGTAAACATTTCTCCTCTTTACCCGCTTGATTTTTGGAAGCGAAGCACAAGCTGCCAAAAGCGCGAGTGGCAAGTGATTGCCAGCAAGAACGACCATATTTAGAGTAGGGATAAAGAACTTGGTACTTTCACTGTGTTCAAGAGACCTTTGGGTGGCAGGAAGCCCCATTGGGATACCGAGAAAAAAAAAGAGTTTTGATACGAAAAAATGTGATAGTGTGTACAAGTAAAAGAGAGAGAGAGAGAGAGAGGCTTGGAAAAATCGATAAATGTTACCCGCCACCGACTGACGATCTTTGCCTTTTTTGATGCTATTATTCGATTTTTTTTCTCTTATCGCAGGTTTCTTTTCTTCTTTTGATTTCCTAGCCTCGGGGCCTCAGCTCTAAATGGTATTCTTTTCAATCACTCATAGCCAACAAGGTGATATCTTTTATCACACGCATAAAAGTTTCATACAAAAAAAAAAATTAATTAAATCTGCCGTTTGAAGTTATTTTACTTTCTTTCTTTCATCACGCTATTACGAATGCACATTAAATCATAAACTATTTGAGATGTCTTACCAACGAATTATATTTTTTCGGTTTGTGCAGTTTTACGCTCCACTTCTGTGATTTTCTACTTCCTTAACACACTCTGGGGAAGAAACCACCTGAAAGAAACAAGATCGGAGTTGAGTGTAAGCGCCTAAAGAATAGAACAGGTGAAGACAAATTTTTAAAGCCACGAGAAATAATTACAAACTTGAATTTAACACTTCTGGGAAGAAAAACAGAAACATTAATACAGACATTTAAACGTGGACCAGGAACATCAAACAAAGATCTTCGCTCTTTCCACGTTTATAAGTGAGTCATGGAAAAATTATCATTGGCCGCCACCGGGAGTCGAACCCAGGGTCTTCCAGTTACGCGCCGGATATGCTTCCGCTACACCACAGCGGCTTCGAATTCCTCCAGACTCACAACGCTAACTGCCAAGCCAATTTGGCAGGTTGCTTCTTGGAGCCCCGCACAATGCTGGGGATTGACCATAGATGGTAAGCAACAACTGAAGAAATAATTAGAAGGCGAATGAATAATTAATACAGACATTTAACGTGGACCAGGAACATCAAACAAAGATCTTCGCTCTTTCCACGTTTATAAGTGAGTCATGGAAAAAATTCTCATTTGCCGCCACCGGCAATCGAACCCAGGTCTTCCAGTTACGCGCCGGATATGCTTCCGCTACACCACAGCGTAACTGGAAGACCCTGGGTTTGACTCCAGGTGGCGGCTAATGAGAATTTTTCCATGACTCACTTATAAACGTGGAAAGAGCGAAGATCTTTGTTTGATAACAGAAACAGTTAAATTAATAGCGAACATTAATGAAATTTAGACTTCTGCTGGTGGTGACTTTCGAAACCACGACTCATTACTCTGGAGTGCCTGTTCTCCAAGCTAAACTATGCCGGCAGTTTATTGTCGATTTAACTCACGCGTCACCTCAGTAGTACGTCATCTACATCATGTCACGTGCACATACCGGCGACTGAATTATAAACTTTTATTCAATACCAGGTTGGACCTCCTTTAGTCCGAATTACAGCACGTATGCAGCTTGGTTTTCTTTATAAAACGTGTTGGAGTGCGTCTACGTTTACATCATACCAGGCGTTCATTAGACGGTTCTTAAACTGACTCAGATTTCACGGAAGAGAACTTTGCTCCCGGATCTGTTTTTTTTAATATGTTCCCCATGCATTCTCAGTGGCGTTTAGATCCGGGCTTTGTGTATCCAGGGAAGATAGTGGAAGTCGCTGTCATACTCGCTGAACCACTTCGGCACACATGTCGTGATCTACCTGGTATACACCGAGCTAACACGTCTAACCAAATGCACAGCGGTTGCTCCAGCCCTATATTCCACTACAACACGACGAATCATTTTTCATCTACCTTCAAGTTGACGTTGTATCAACTTACCCCCGGCATTGTCAACTAAATCTGGAATAGTTCCGACCTGTACCTTACAGCAAGGAATCTGAAGTGACCTGTACCTTACAGTAAGGTATCTCAAGTGTCCTGTACCTTACAGCAAAGAATCTCAAGTGCCCTGTACCTTACAGCAAGGAATCTCAAGTGCCCTGTACCGTAAAACAAGGAATCTCAAGTGTCCTGTACCTTACAGCAAGGAATCTCAAGTGCCCTGTACCGTACAACAAGGAATCTCAAGTGTCCTGTACCTTACAGCAAGGAATCTCAAGTGTCGTGTACCTTACAGCAAGGAATCTCAAGTGCCCTGTACCTTACAGCAAGGAATCTCAAGTGTCCTGTACTTTACAGCAATGAATCTCAAGTGTACTCAACCTTACAGAAAGGAATCCCAGTTTTGTTTAGGAACTCATGCTGATCGCATACAGATGTGGAGATGACAGGATCCATTTTACTATAAAACACACGGCACGAGCAGCAGGTGTTATACACACAAGGGGCACTGAATCCGAAATCTGTATAGATGCACATAAACGGCACTTACGCAGCAGCGTATATGGAAAATACGTGATCACGTGCGTCTCCACGCGAACTAGTCACCTATTCAAGACTAACGCTCATCAGAAGTGCTGATCACAATCTGAAAAACAAAGGATCTCTTAGAGTTGGATAAAGGGCTCTTTGAGGGTGCAAATCTGGCGGGAGCGACGGTTTTGGAAACAGTAGAGCTGACTGGTTTCGCAAAAGGTAAGACATCCCGAGTCTTTAATCAGTGTAAAAACAACCGACATTGCTTGTCTAAGAGGCGTTACTATGATGTGCCGATAATATGTGAGGAACGAGATCATCTCAGAAGACTTGTACACGGATAAACAGGACTTCTTGTGTGCAGCTATTGACCGGGGCATTCGATGAAGGCTGTTTCAAACCCATATCTTTAAGAACTGTGCGCAGGGTATCAAAGAAAGTCGGCATTGACAGATCGCATGCCTATACAGAAACCACTAATTTCTGTTAATAACCAGAAAGTTAATCTCCAGAGATGTCAGGAATACTGTGACGGGAAACTGGAAGACTGGAAAAAAGTCATGTGGTCCGACGAGCCTCGGTACATCTCGTTCTGTACAAACGGTAGGCAGAGAACTTAGCGAGAGCCCCATGAAGCAAATGGCCCAGCTTGCCTTATAAATACAACTCGAACTTCTGAAGTTGGTATCATGGTGTGCGGAAAGTTCTGTTGGTAAGGCGTGAGTCCCCTGATATTACTTGAAGGTTGGGCGTCCTCCGAGGATTATCTGAACATTGCTACTGATCAGGTCTAACCTGCAATACTGACATTTTATCTAGAAGGTGACGGCTGTTGCATGGACGACAATGGGACTCTCCATCGCGCAAGATGTGTTTAGCAGTGGTTTAGCGAGCATAACAGCGACTTCCACCATCTTCTCTGTCAACCAAAAAGCCCGGACCTGAATCCCATTAAGAGTGCATGGAACATGTTAGAAAAACAGATCCGTGAGGAAAGTCCTCTTCGGTAAAATCTGAGCCAGTTAAAGGGGTGCCTGGTAAAAGCCTGGTATGGTGTAGACGTAGGTGCACTCCAACATCTCATGGAATCTTTGCTAAATCGCATACGTGCTGTAATTTGGGATAAAGGTGGTCCGACATGGTGTTTAAAAATTTTCTAATTCAGTTGCCAGTATGTGTATATGCGTAGTACCTTTAAAGGTTACTGAATGTTTAGCGGAAGAACAAGTGTGAGGATTAGCAGTCAAGTTTGGCGAATTAGAATCCATAAAGGTTCTGTTCCATTATAAACAGCACAACTAGCTTCAGAGACAGACTATGAACAATAAGCTTCAGGAAGCTATAGAGGGAGGTGTAGACATGATAAGGATTTCGATTATGTATATTCACGGGCGTATGCTTAAAGTTCTTGGAAATTGGCCACCGTTCGATGCCATTTTAGAAATCTTCACCCGAAAGGGGAAACACTTTTTGGCGATACGTAATTAAGAAGAAGGTTTGGGAAGCCTAAGAGAGGGATGACCACAGCAGAGCTGGAACGTCTGGCGCATATTACTAATCACCGCGAGCGGTATGTCGCTTGACATTATCATTCTGGATTGTCGCGTTTGCATATTCTGAAGGAATGGTAAGACCCCCATGGCGGAAAATGGTGCACACATACCCCTCGAAGCATGAACTATTCTTTATCACTGAAGAAAATTACCCACTATCCTAACTGATGGCTCTTCACTCTAGTATCCCAGTAGTGTGCTATTTATTCTTCTTTCTTGAATAACTCTTCTGATTAACTTTCTATTTCTTTTTTGCCGCTACGTTGTATCACTCGAGTGCGTCCATTATTCTCTCCCAGACAGATGGGAATCTCATCTCTGAGAACGACGTTTTCAGCTCATTCAATGTGGTATACGTGTGGCTTTGGGTGAAAGGAATGGAGAAGCCTTTCTCGAATACCACCTTCCTGAAGTCGTCCATGAATACTATTGACAAAAACTGGAGGAACGGCATCAGTCATTCTATCTATTATATACACTTGCTGTCTTAAAGCACGATAAAAACCACAATAGGCTCCCTAAAAACACTCAATAAAATCACATTTATTAAAAATTTTAAAAGCCCATTTACGTTTACACCGACGAGCGCTTTCGAGATCTCAAGACCTCATTATCAAGTCACTGATTAAAGCCCCGAAACACTCGGAAGCAGCAAGAATATATAGACATAGGTTCGTTATCTCAATTACACGTCACAAGTTTATACATAGGTTGCCATTCTGAAACAGAAAATTAAATTCCAATATCCAGGTAGCCACAGGACAAAACACAAAATTGATTAAAGTTGGTCAAGTGGCCTCAGCTTCTTGTTGATCCAGAGCGGGATCCACGAGTCGCCTCCAAGGGGTTGGGATGAAGGCTGGAAAATCCGTATTACAACAGGTGTCTCAAAATTTTTGGATGTAGAGACTTTCTGCCAGAAATATGTTATATTTGTTTATTGAGGAGTTCAAGATTTTTGCATTTGTCCAATCTGGTACGAAGCCGTCATTAATAACTGCTTCGGTTAAAGCCGTGGAGATGTTCCCAGATCGCAGTGCATACTGATGTTCTTTAAGACGGATCTTCAAAGTCCTCAGGGTCGAGCCAATGTAGAACTTAGGTTCGCAATCAGGATCCTGGTGGAGAAGAGGTATGGAATATATTCCCGGCTTATTACCAACTTTGATGGTATCTCGGTCGTGGCGAACCAAGGAGAAGACATTTCGAGTGTTTATGCCAAATGAGAGAGAGTGTTTATGGCATATCCCTTTCAATGTATTGACCAGAGGAGGAAGGTAGTCCAGTTTCCCTACATATTTATTCGCAGGTCTGGTCGATATTAATGACGAAAAGCGGAGTCTAGATTGCTCTCGAAGTAAACGGTGAAAGTGAAATGTGGAGAAACCGAAAGCCTGTACAAGAGATTGAAAAACGCCCTTTTTATCAGAAACCGAATAGCAGAGGATTTTATTCGGTTTCTGATAAAAAGGGCGTTCACCCATTCTTCCTCTCTAAACCTCCGTGTTCAAGAACTCAAGTACATTCAATCTCTTGTACAGACTTTCGGTTTCTCCTCATTTCACTTTCACCGTTTACTTCGAGAGCATTCTAGACTCCGCTTTTCATCATTAATATCGACCAGACCTCCGAATAAATATGTAGGGAAACTGGACTACGGATCTGATGTTCCCAGCCATGCCTGTTACAGCATTGCCCACAACTTCACCCGAGACGTCGGTCTAGGATCCATGGATCTGATATTCCCAGCCATGCATGTTACAGCGTTGCCCACAACGTCACCCGAGACGTCGGTTTAGGATCCATGGATCTGATGTTACCAGCCATTCCTGTTACAGCATTACCCAAAACTTCACTCGAAACGTCGGTCTAGGATCCATGGATCTGATGTTCCCAGCCATGCCTGTTAAAGCATTGCCCACAATTTCACCCGAGACTCTAGGATCCATGGATCTGATGTTACCAGCCATGCCTGTTACAGCATTACCCACAACTTCACTCGAGACGTCGGTCTAGGATCCATGGATCTGATGTTCCCAGCCATGCGTGTTACAGCATTGCCCACAACTTCACCCGAGACGTCGGTCTAGGATCCATGGATCTGATATTCCCAGCCATGCATGTTACAGCGTTGCCCACAACTTCACCCGAGACGTCGGTTTAGGATCCATGGATCTGATGTTACCAGCCATGCCTGTTACAGCATTACCCACAACTTCACTCGAAACGTCGGTCTAAGATCCATGGATCTGATGTTCCCAGCCATGCCTGTTAAAGCATTGTCCACAATTTCACCCGAGACTCTAGGATCCATGGATCTGATGTTACCAGCCATGCCTGTTATAGCATTACCCACAACTTCACTCGAGACGTCGGTCTAGGATCCATGGATCTGATGTTCCCAGCCATGCCTGTTAAAGCACTGCCCACAATTTCACCCGAGACGTCGGTCTAGGATCCATGGATCTAATTTTCCCAGCCATGCCTGTTACAGCATTGCCCACAACTTCACCCGAGACGTCGGTCTAGGATCCATGGATCTGATGTTTCCAGCCATGCATGTTACAGCATTGCCCACAACTTCACCAGAGACGTCGGTCTAGGATCCATGGATCTGATGTTCCCAGCCATGCCTGTTACAGCATTGCCCACAACTTCACCCGAGACGTCGGTCTGGGATCCATGGATCTGATGTTCCCAGCCATGCATGGTACAGCATTGCCCACAACTTCAACAGAGACGGCGGTCTAGGATCCATGGATCTGATGTTCCCAGCCATGCCTGTTAAAGCATTACCCTAAACATCGCCCAAGACGTCGGTCTAGGATCCATGGATCTGATGTTCCGCTTCACGACATCCTAGAGAGTTTCAACATGGTTTAAATCCTGGGACATAGGGGGCCACTGGATTGATCCAAACTCTGATGAGTGTTCCTAGAGCCATGCCTTGCGGCCCGATCCGCGCATTGTTCTGCTAAAACGGACCATAGGCCGCAGAATACGCGAAGGTCACGAAAGAGTGTAGGTGATATCTGGGTACATGCTGATAGCGCACAGAGGTTACGAAACTGCTCGAGACACACAAAGTGGCCTAATATATATTATGAGAAGGCTCCCCAACCCATCACAAAGCCACCGCTACCTGGAACGGAGCCGATATAATTGGATGGGGCTATGGCATCATCATGTCGCCGCTACACTAGCACCTTCCCGTCAGCTCGGTACATTGAAAATGGGATTTATCTTACCACAAGAGGCGGCGCCACTCTGCAGACCTCCAGTTTGGATATTCCCGGCACCAGACGAGACGTAATGTCCTATGATGAGCAGTCAACAGTGACACACGGGTAGAACGTCGGCCCCCGTAGCCCAGGGTATAGATCGTGCACGATAATGATGATATCGTTCCCTCCTTGACGTTGCTCGTGAGGGAATGGATTTGGGCGTTTGCGCCACCATTGCCAAGGATGGAATTTGCGCCACCGTTGCCAAGCGGTCAGTCTGTACCAGCCTAGATAGTCTACGTCAACCCTGATCATCTGTGGTCGGGCACCAATTGTTCTATGGACACTGGTACGTCCGTCGATGGTATACTCGCCGTACACCCTTAATACGGTCGTCCTCGAGAACCCTAGAGTTATTACCACTTAGGCGTTAGAATGACCCATCTGTCTTGCGCCGACAATGCAGCCATGATAAAAGTCACTCAGATCACCACGTTTACCCATGTTCGTCGATTGCAATACACTGCCCACACAGCACAGAATATTTTGTATATGTTACAAGTACGTAGCACTGAAACATTGAGACTTTTCAGATACGTTGCGCAATGTAACAGATAATGTTTCAGAAACCTTACGGTTACGTCAAAATGTCCTCAAACGTTACATAACTTTGAAACATAACCGATACGTTACAGTAAAAGGTCTTTGTAACTTCAAGATACCAACTTCATGTTACTCTTACGTATTTGAAAGATATTTTTAACTTCAAGATACCAACTTCATGTTACTCTTACTTATTTGAAACATATTTGTAACTTCAAGATACCAACTTCATGTTACTCTTACGTATTTGAAAGATATTTGTAACTTCAAGATACCAACTTCATGTTACTCTTACGTATTTGAAAGATATTTTTAACTTCAAGATACCAACTTCATGTTACTCTTACTTATTTGAAACATATTTGTAACTTCAAGATACCAACTTCATGTTACTCTTACGTATTTGAAAGATATTTGTAACTTCAAGATACCAACTTCATGTTACTCTTACGTATTTGAAAGATATTTGTAACTTCCTTACATTACTGTTACGTACTGTATTTGAAAGATATTTGTGACATCATCATATCACTGTTACGTATTTACTACGTTGAATATTTTATAGTTTTTATAAACTTTGTAAATTCACAATAAAAAATGTTTCAATCGACAGCTGTTTCAAAAGCAACAACAGTCGTATTACGAGTTGTTTACGTTTTCGCAGGTTCAACGCAGTCCGCTGTCCATTGGGAACAGTGGCGGCGTTTATATATTGAAAACAAAAGAAATAAAAATCGGTCCCAAATGAGGATGTCGAATTTCTATTATACATGTGGAAGAGACTATATTTCGGCGAAAAAAAGAAAGAAAATAAAATTCGTCATTTCTCTAAATACCTACCAATATGAAATTTCTCAGCTTCAAGTAGAAAAAACATGCTGGCATAGCATACTAATACAACAACACAGCCATATACTTAAATTTTATAAAATGATTTTTGAAATTTTAAAATTATAATAATTAAAACAATTATTTACGTTCAGATCATCTTGAACCACCCACAAAAAAAAAGGGATGAAATATTAAATCAACTAACTAGCTAACTCGAGTACGACATTGTCACCAAAGAATATCCCAGTAGCACCTAGAAATACGACTAGCAGAGTGCTTTGGTGAAATGGCATAAATGCACATGCGCATACACGCCGTTTCCAAACCAAAAATCTTAAATATCGCCGGAATGTCACATTGTACAATGGAAACCGTAGTGTACAAAGAGTTATATTCCAAAATAGATATTGCTGAAACGTAATTATAAGATATCTCTGAAAGTGTAACGAAATGAGAGATTGTAATACTGTATTATTGACACATATCAGAAACATTTTGTGCTGCATGGGTGTTGGGAAGCCCTGCCTTCCGTCTATTTATCGTCAGTGTTCGGTTTGCGTCTGTTGCATTTTGCGCGGAGGATGCTCATGTCAACTGCACATCTGCCCAACAGTAATGTTTTGTCTGCTGAGTGTACTTACTTGTGTACTTCTTGGAGCTCGATGTTTAGCAGCCGTGTGGGCCATTGCCCTGTGGAGAAGATGGTTTCCATCTTCGGTGGTATTCAACTACAGTGTATATCTTTCCAAAAACCAGCTGAAACATTACAATGATCTATTTTTATATTAGTGGTTTCATTCTTCTTTTACCGACAAGAAATCGCTAGACAATTATTGAGGAAGCACTGCAATATGATAAAAAAATTACGAGTGACGTCGATCAAGCTGTTACGATGGTAATCATTAGATTATATAGCCGCTATGTTCGAGTAATCGGCGAAACTTGGGCACTGTTTTGCTTCACAGGTTTAGTTTTCAAGCTCCCTGAAGACTAATGAATAGAGTTTTTGATGATACTTGGGAATCATTTTTTTTATTGAGGGTTTAACGACCACCGTGAGCAACGCAATGGGTTATAAGCAATCGTCCGACCCTAATTTAGGGCCACTGACTCCAGGAAAGGAAGAGAGCCAGTGCCGTAAGGCAAACACAACATCCATGCCTCACGGGGATTCGAACCCGGATCCATCTCGGACAAATAATCAGAAGCCATCGCTTAGACCACTGCAACACCGAGGTGGCTGGAAATCATTAAGCATCTAAAAATAACAACAGCCGCGTTGAGAAATTGAAAAGCAACACGACAACCTTCTTTTAACATCCTTGTTTGTATTGATTTTCTTCCGCTGCCCGCATCTCCTGATGAACCTCTGTAACGTGTATCTCTATTCTGACCTTTCTTTTTGAGTTTTTTTTTCTAATGCAAATTATGTAACCACTTAGTTGCATTTTCAATCTGAACCTCCAAGTTTCTCCGTACCATTTGGCAACGACTAGCCCGAAATCAAAGATAAATTAATGCTGATGCCCTCACTGTGACGATGAGTCGACAAACATGTAGTCTGTAGAAAATATAACTACGAGAAGACAACATTGTCGTCTGTGAAAGGTGTGACGAGGAGTCTACAACGATACAGTCTGTAAAAAGTACGACTAGGATTCGGAAAAGATAAGGTCTCTAAAACGTGACGACGCCATTATAGTTTTGTAAAAGCAACGTTACCTGAAGAACGACATAGTCTATAAGAGATGGGACAACGAGTTGAGATCGATACAGTGTGTAAAACGTGCGACGAGTTAACAACGATGTAGTCTGTAAAAAGTGTGACGACAATTCGAAAACGATGTAGTCTGTAAAAGTTTGACTACACGTTGGTAACGACATAGCCTGGAAAAAGTGTCACTACTAGTCGACAACGATATAGTCTATAAAGTACGCGTATGTGACGACGACAGTATAGTTTTGTAAAAGCAACGTTATCTGAAGAACGATATACTCTGTAAAACAACGATACAGCCTGTAAAAGGTGTGACTGCTAGTCGGCAACGATATACACTGAAGTTCCAGGAAAACTGGTACACCAATCTAATACTTGGTCGGTCCCCCACGGGAGCGTAGGACTGTAGAAATACGACGGGGCATGGACTGCACTAGCTTCTGGAAATATGCTGTAGGCAATGCATACCATACTTTCTGCAGAGCGTTCCACAATTCGGGTGTATTCCGAGGTCCCGGATTCCTGTGTTCGATGGCATCCCAAATGTGTTCTATCACGTTCAGATCTGGGGACTTGGGTGGGAATGGCAACACCCCAAACTCAGATGAATGCTCCTCTAACCATAATGTAGCGTACCGACACTTGTGTGGAGGTGCATTGTCCTGTTGGAACAGGCCCAAACCATCAGCATAAATGCAGGACATGAACGGGTGTACCTCGACAGAAAGGATGCACACATAGCGTTGGCGGGTCACAGACGTTTGTAGACGTTACAAGGGTCCCAGTGAAGTCCAGCTAAACGCACCCCATACCATTACGGACCCCCTTCCCCAGCCGGTACAGTTCCCTGTTGACAGGCGGGATCCATGGGTTCATGGGGTTTCTCGTCAGACCAGGCTACTTGTTTCCAGTCATCACGTGTCCAGTGGCGGTGTTGCCGTGCCCAAGCGAGGCTCATAGCTCTGTGTCGTGCACCCATCAAGGGGTCCCGAGTTGGGCGTCGGCTCCCAAAGCCCATATCGTGGAGGGTGCGTTGCACAGTCTGGACGCCGATGCTTGTTAAGGCTCCAGCATTGAATTACGATTATACCTGCGAGAGTGTTGCACGCCGATCGCGTGAAACGATTCTTCACAGCCGGCGATGGTCACGTTCACCCAATGTCTTTTTACGGCCACACTGGTATCGTAGTTTGGAGGTTTTGCCGGAATTCATGTAGTCACGGTACACCCTTGCAATGGTCGTCCGTGAAAATCCTTACTTCGTTTCTACCTCCGAAATACTATGGCCCATCTCACGAGCGCCAAGTATGACACCGCGTTGAAAACCGCTTAAATCGTTATTACTTGTCATTCTCATGCCGAAAACAGCTCGGACAGCTGGCAAGGATGTCTATCGATTTATATACGGACTGGCGGACGCAGTCGAGTACGCGCATAGGTGACGTTGCTATGTATTTTGCATAAGCTCGTCGGTACCAGTTTTCTGGCACTTCAGTGTAGTCTGTAAAATATGTGACGACGACATTACACTTTTGTAAAAGCAACGTTATCTGAAGAACGATATAGTCTGTAAAACAACGATGCAGCTTATAAAAGGTGAGGTGTGACTGTTAGTCGGATAGTCTATAAAATATGTGACGACGACATTATAGTTTTGTAAACGCAGGGTTATCTGATGTACGATATAGTCTGTAAAATAACGATACAATCTGTAAAAGGTGTGACTGTGCGAGTTGACAGCGATATACTTGTAGCCTGTGAAACGTGTGGAGACACCATAGTTTTGTAAAAGCAATGTTACCTTCTATAGTGTGACGAATGAATAAGCCCAATTGTTATAAGGATACACATGTGAATAATCGAAATATATTAATATTTCAAGTTGTGTCATATGAGAAGCATATTGCAAAGCCAGAACGAAGAACGGAATAAAAGCTGTTAGGTAAGCAATTTCTTTATCCTGTTTGTTATCCAGCCGTTAGCTTTCTCTTCCAAGTATTGGCATATAGAGTTTAGTGACTGCTTAACAACAACAGAAACAACAACATAATAACTTTAAAACTTTATACTGCATTTTAGGCTTTGTAATAGCATCAATTATTTCATTTCGTCTCTACGTGTGTATGGTTACTCCATTTATTTTTATATAACATTTAACACAGTGCGGCAATTAAGTATTAAGACTGAATTTTTTAAAACAAGTTAGTAAAATCACGCAATGCATTGATTATGATACGCTTTCCAACATACCATAGGAAAATACCTTGGTTTCGAGGGGACTAAACTATGGTATAACGTTTGAGGTTCACATATTATAATATTCTAACAATTCAGCAACTGTTTCACTTTAACTTAGAGAAAATGATATACAAACGAATTAAAATGAACTTTGGACCGGAGCTCATAGAAATTAATATTGCAATGTACCGATATAATATTTGAAACCAAGCTTTGAGACTTGCTACACCTAGAACACAAACTACTAAACAAAGCCTAGATTATTCTGGTCCAGAGTTCTGGAAATCATTGCCTGCAGAATTAATATCTATTAATAATTTCAGTTTATTTAAAAAAAATTAAAACACTGCCTACTTAATAACTAATACTCATTCAAAAATGCAATGTAGGAGTTGACTGATACAGGGATTATTCGACTGAGGGGGGAAGGCAGGGGGACTTACCAGATGAGGATTTGGTGAGCAGGGGAAGGGGGATTTATTTAATGAGGATTGGGAAGGGGGGACAATTCACAATTTTTATTACTTTAACATTATATTTCCCTCGATATGCTGTCAACTAAATATCATGCTAGATATTAAATTTAGTTAACATGTTATATCTTAGATATGTTACTCTATCTTACTTTTTACTTTTCCATTCTTTCTTCGTTCTCTTTTTATTTCTGTGTTTTCTTTTTGGACTTTTTTTGCTGTTATATGAATGCTCTTGACTTGACTTAAACCTAGGGAGATCAAGGATAAGTCAGGTCTCTTCGAGGCCTTTTCCTTGTTCTTCCCTGCTGTTATTTACATGCTTGCGCACAACTGTTCAGAATTATTAACTTTAAAATGTAACCAATAAATGAAATGAAAGGAAATGAAATATCAGAACTAAATCTTTTTGTGCCGGTGTTACCCATTTCTATTATCAAGAGCTACCACACATAAGCCGTTTTACAATTAAAAAATCTCATCTACATCGGGCAATTTTTGCGGAAGTTATAGTGCGAAAATAACGGCTACCGAATCTCACGCATGCGCACTGCCCGCAATTGCTGACAAAAAACATTTTTGGCAGTACTGCTTCCAAAGTCGTTACGGAACAACGTATTTATGTCGTCACAATTGAAGCATTTTTATGCAAGTTATTACTCAGATAATGGCTGTGGAATAAATCCCGCTCCTGTGCCCTGACCTTTGACCCCATTTCAATTATATTAAACAGAATTGGTTCAGTATACCTCCGGAACAACATACTAAAGTTTTGTCGCAATAGGAGCATGTTTAGTCAAGTTATGGGAATAATGGTGTGGAATAAATTTCGCTCCTGTGCCCTGATATTTGACCCCATTTCCACGATATTCAACAGAACCGGTTCAGTATATCACCGGGACAACATAATGAAGTTTTGTCGCAATCGAAGCATTTTTACGTACGTTATGATGCATAAAGGCGATGGATTGGATCCGGTTCCTGTATCCTGGCCTTTGATCGCATTTCGTCCATTTTCAATAGGGTTCGTCCCCAGGTTGTCCCCTACCACAGACAAACACAGACAGGCAGGCAGACGAACAAAGCTGGAGCATATACGCTTCTTCAACTTACGGTTGGAAAGCGTAAGAAAACAGTTTCATTACTTAATCGCCACTGTGTGTATACTGCAACCTAATTTTAAAGCATTTTGAGCCATCATCTCATCACGTCTGTGCAAAATTCGCATTTCTTTTATTTTCTATCATTTTTGGTTTTGCTTTATTCATGTCTCACGTCAATATGTAATGACAGTTATTCATAGCACGCAAAATGATCATGTGGCAAATAATTATGTCCATTAACAGGAGATCTCTTGCTTTTCTTATAATTTCGGAAAGGCGGTGTAATAGCAAATCGCATATGTGACAAGTATTAAGAAATCGATCTAGAGGTGTTCGTTTTTCTTGAGACAGATTTTTCTGTCAAGTAGCCAACCTTCTAACACAAACCTGTGACAGCTTTCAATACAATGGGAATTCTCTTTTTTTTTTTTTTTCCGTTGAAATTCCTTTCGGTTTTAGGAAAGCGGAGCGTGTTAAGCGGGCTTTGTCCTGATATCGATCCCAAAAAAGCGAAACTAGCAATTTGGCTGTCAATAAAATACTTACGCGTCAGACTACCGTACCATGGAACACATATTGAATTTCGACTCATATCTCAAGATACAAATCACAGTTTTGGAAAACGCGCTTCAAACGTTAAACATGCATTTATCCTGAATTAGGAAGGCACGTAAGAACAAAAACATACTCTAAATGTTGTTTTTGAAACTGTAATTTTCCTCAAATGTTTCGAAAGGTTTTTCATGAATGAAGGAAAAAACAGATAAAAATAAACTGTCATAACTTTATGCGCACTTCATTTAGAACCCATGCCAAAATATCCAGAAAATGCATCAGCATGGTGAATGTTTTAGTATAATTCAATACGCAGAGGAGAAGATCCAAATATGGACTAGAGCGTTTGATTGTTGCTGTAACCTGGTGGAAATAATGTGAAACGGTGGCTCACGAACATACGACGTGTACGTGGTTATTTGGTTGTCAGCAGGCGAGCTATCGAGAAGCAGTATTTGATAAAGTGTCATTTTGCCTATTGCATCACAGCGGAAGTTTCGACAGGTATGTATATTCTGTTTTACGTACAACACTCAATTAACCTTAAAGCTATTTTAGTATGAGCACAACATTAAAGATATCTTGAGCTTGTTTTAGCATAGATAGTTCACTCAATAGTAATGTATGGTACTGGCTGGCAACCCTCAAATAGTCCGTATGCAATTGGTCTAAATACGGGCTACCCGGTTGGTCTAAATACGGGCTACCCGGTGGTGTCTAAATATGGGCTAGCCTATGTTTGGACCACTTGTAGGATAACGTGAAACAAAACCTTTGCTAGCTTTAAAAAGTTTTAACTAGCTTTAAACAAAATTATTTCTTAAAGGAGAACTAATATTCTGTACATTTAACAGTTTCTGACATGTTTGTTCATCTGTTGTTTTATGAACAATTTTCATTTCATTTTATTTATTTATTCCTTCAGTTGCCACACTTAATGCTTTATATGTAAACAACATTTGTACTGCAGCAACGAGGAAGAGGCCGTAGGCCTTACATAGCCCTCCTCTCCTTAAATTATAAAAAACATGAAGCTTAATAAAAAAAAAAAAAAAGAAAAAAAAGCGACAAACCAACACATATATGGCCGGTTGATATGTAAATAAAACAGAAACTACCTCATAGCTAACACATATAACCTTCATTATAGTTAAATAAACAACAAATATCGTTTGCACCTCACTCTATAATTACATTATCCCAATTAATCTTGGCAACTATACCTGTATCCTTTCACTTTATATTATACACTGCTGGACAATTGCTAAGGACGGAACATAAACGGCTATATAGCCCATAAAAAAGCAAGTGTGGTTGGATGCCAAGTGAAATAAAATAATGTCAGTATGCCAGGACATTAAAAGAAAGACAATTTATTGTGCTCTGAAATCCAGAAGGCTTTGGAACGTGTTCAAGAAACAAACAGGCCATTTTGTGCAGAATACGTAAACGTGAAAAAAATGCAATTACCGTCCGCAGGCGTTCCGGCGTAAGATGTCAATACGGGATATGGCCACCATGGAGGGCGATGCAAGATTCCACACGTCGTGTCTTGCTTTGCACAACATTATCAAGCAGCTGTTGGGGTAATTTATCCCATTCCTCTGTCAGTGCACGGATGAGGGTGTCCTTGTTTATTGGACTCCTCTCCAAAGAATCCCACACATTTTCAATGCGATTCAGATCTGGAGAACGTTCTGGCCATACGAGGCGTTGAATATCCTCGCTCTCAAGACACTCCTGGACAGCGACTGTTCGATGACATGTTGCGTTGTCGTCCATGAAAATGAATCTATCACCGACAGCACCACGGAACATGCAAACATGAGGTAGCGGAACATCATTAATGTATCGTTGGCCAGTCATAGTCCCAGTTGGAAGCACATAGAGGGACGTACGGCCATTGATCATGATGCCAGCCCATAACCATGACACTACATGTCGGATATTGGTCCCTTTCCTGTATGTTTGCTGGACAATATGCAGTACCACTATCACGCCAGATCAGTTGTTGTCGACAATCAGACGATAGACTGTATCTACTCTCATCTGAGAAGAGGACAGCAGACCAGTCGTTATCAGTCCAATTGCGATGTTGATGGCACCATTGCAAACGGGCGGTACGGTGACGTCTGCACAATGGGATGTACACAACAGGACGGCGGGCGTATAGTCCTCCTTCATGCAAACGTCTGGTGATAGTTTTTCGGGAGATCCGCTTGCCAGTAGCAGCCATAAACTGATTTGCTACCTCACTAGCTGTTCTGCGCCGGTGTCTTTTTGTTGATAGCACTATGTACCGATCTTCTGCAGGTGTCGTACTGTGAACACGACCTCCCCCGTGACGTTTGCTACACTCTCCATTTACTTGAAATGATTTCCAAAGCCTTGAAACAACACTGTGGCTGACGTCAAATTCCCCGGCAACATCTGTTATTTTAAGCCCTTCTTCAATCTTGCCAATAATACGGCCACGCGTAAAATCATCTAGGTGATGTCGGGAAGACATACTGGAAATTGCAAATTCGTCAATTGATTCTTTCCCTTTCAACTTTGCGTTTGAAAAACAACGGTCAATACGCGTCAAATCCTTTATATCTCTTATCAGCGCTATGACGTCACGAACAAGTTCGGCAATCCAAAATTTGCATACGCACAACACGTCTTACTGTATCCCGCACTTATGCTAATTTCCACATTTTCCTGCCTTCCATTTTATGGTTGCTATCGTTGCTATTGTCATCCGTCCTTAGCAATTGTCTGGCAGTGTATTTTGTGTATGTAATAATGCTATTTTGGTTAATTTATTTGGTACAAATCCGAAATGTCTTTCATGAAATGTATTGTATCTTTGATTGTACGAAAACAGTCTGGTATGGATTCATTTCTCAAGTATTTTTGCAAAAATTGGTAGATGTACGATTGGAATTTAGGAAACA
Organism: Macrothele yani; assembly: GCA_039090855.1. Taxonomy (NCBI): domain Eukaryota; kingdom Metazoa; phylum Arthropoda; class Arachnida; order Araneae; family Macrothelidae; genus Macrothele; species Macrothele yani. The sequence continues at coordinate 59,333,182 of CM077018.1, read as the reverse complement.
AAACGTAGCTGTGCATATTCGTTTCTTTTCTTAAAGCTAGTTATAGCTTATGTTCATTCATAAATTCTGTCATCAACAGAAACGAAAAAAGCTAGCTGAATTTAAAAAAAGAGGAATATGTAAAAACACTGCATTTGTTCAAAGCAGGAGTAGCACGAAAAGGTACGTTACATCATTCGTATTGCATCTCTGTTTCCTTTCCTTATGATTGCTTGCTACGAACGTAATAAATAAAATATGAGTTAACTTCAAAACTCCCTATTGCGTAGAAGCAGGGTACTTGGATTTCTTATGATGGATAAGGAAGGCAACTTGGGGAAAAGCAATGGATTGCGTGAAAACCAGATGCCTTTTTGGCACATTTGTATGCGAAGTAAATATGCTCCCTCTGTGAGATGACAGATTTTGGTGTTTCCCGTGACGTTTCTCTCGTGTTTACATTACTGCGGCTGTTCAGGAGCGCATAGATAATCGGCGACAGCTTTTCGACAGCTTAAATAGAATTTGTAAAATATGGAACCAAGACTGAAACATTAATTTTAAGTTCCGAATTCATGCCGGTGTCAAATTTAATGCGAAACACCTGACTACGTATGTCTGCCGGTAATTATACGAGAACAGCATGTAATTAGCACTTTGGCACGTAAAGATGATCACCGAAATAAATGTGCTGGAGAAATTTTGTCAGCTAAGCTATTCGGGGAAGTGCATGCCTCATGACTTTCAGCACCGTAGCCTATCACGTGCCGCTAAATAAAAAAAAATTCCGATTGGAACTTAATCACGAAATACAATTCCGTGTAGGAACAGTTTTAAATCTCAAGCCTCTCATCCGATCATACAGGGTGTGCCATATAAAAGAGGTCCGAGTACAATGAACGACAACAGTCAGGCAATGTTATAGTTAATACAGACACTTAGCGTGGACCAGGAACATCAAACAAAGATTCTCGCTCTTTCCACGTTTTATAAGTGAGTCACGGAAAAATTCTCATTGGCCGTCACCGGGAGTCGAACCCAGGGTCTTCCAGTTACTCGCCGGATATGCTTCCGCTACACCACAGCTGCCTCGAATTCCTACAGACTCACACACGCTAACTGCCAAGCCAATTTGGCAGGTTGATTCTTGGAGACCCGCACAATGCCGGGGATTCACCAAAGATGGTGAGCAGCAACTGAAGAAATAATTAGAAGGCGAATGAATAATTAATACAGACACTTAACGTGGACCAGGAACATCAAACAAAGATCCTCGCTCTTTCCACGTTTATAAGTGAGTCACGGAAAAATTCTCATTGGCCGCCACCGGGAGTCAAACCCAGGGTCATCCAGTTACGCGCCGGATATGCTTCCGCTACCCCACAGCGGTCTCGAGTTCCTACAGACTCACACACGCTAACTGCCAAGCCAATTTGGCTGGTTGCTTCTTGGAGCCCTGCACAATGCTGGGGATTCACCAAAGATGGTAAGCAGCAACTGAAGAAATAGTTAGAAGGCGAATGAATACTTAATACAGATATTTAACGTGGACCAGGAACATCAAACAAAGATCTTCGCTCTTTCCACGTTTTATAAGTGAGTCACGGAAAAATTCTCATTGGCCGTCACCGGGAGTCGAACCCAGGGTCTTCCAGTTACTCGCCGGATATGCTTCCGCTACACTACAGCGGCCTCAAATTCCTACAGACTCACACACGCTAAATGCCAAACCAATTTGGTAGGTTGCCCCTTGGAGCCCCGCACAATGCCGGGGATTCACCAAAGATGGTGAGCAGCAACTGAAGAAATAATTAGAAGGCGAATGAATAATTAATACAGACACTTAACGTGGACCAGGAATATCAAACGAAGATCCTCGCTCTTTCCACGTTTTATAAGTGAGTCACGGAAATATTCTCATTGGCAGCCACCGGGAGTCGAATCCAGGGTCATACAGTTACGCGCCGGATATGCTTCCGCTACACCACAGCGGCCTCGAATGCCTACAGACTCGCACACGCTAACTGCCAAGCCAATTTGGCAGGTTGCCCCTTGGAGCCCCGCACAATGCTGGGGATTCACCAAAGATGGTAAGCAGCAAGTGAAGAAATAATTAGAAGGCGAATGAATAATTAATGCAGACATTTAACGTGGACCAGGAACGTCAAACAAAGATCTTCGCTCTTTCCACGTTTATATGTGAGTCACGGAAAAATTCTCATTGGCCGCCACCGGGAGTCGAACCCAGGGTCATCCAGTTACGCGCCGGATATGCTTCCGCTACACCACAGCGGCCTCGAATTCCTCCAGACTCACACACGCTAACATTCAAGCCAATTTGGCAGGTTGCTTCTTGGAGCCCCGCACAATGCTGGGGATTCACCAAAGATGGTAAGCAGCAACTGAAGAAATCATTAGAAGGCGAATGTATAATTAATAAAGACACTTAACGTGGACCAGGAACGTCAAACAAAGATCTTCGCTCTTTCCACGTTTATATGTGAGTCACGGAAAAATTCTCATTGGCCGCCACCGGGAGTCGAACCCAGGGTCATCCAGTTACGCGCCGGATATGCTTCCGCTACCCCATAGCGGCCTCGAATTCCTAAACACTCACACACGCTAACTGCCAAGCCAATTTTGCAGGTTGCTCCTTGGAGCCCCGCGCAATGCCGGGGATTCACCAAAGATGGTAAGCAGCAACTGAAGAAATAATTAGATGGCGAATGAATAATTAATACAGTACAAAAAATTGGCTTGGCATTTAGCGTGTGTGAGTCTGGAGGAATTCGAGGCCGCTGTGGTGTAGCGGAAGCATATCCGGCGCGTAACTGGATGACCCTGGGTTCGACTCCCGGTGGCGGCCAATGAGAATTTTACCGTGACTTACTTATAAACGTGGAAAGAGCGATTATCTTTGTTTGATGATGAAGTCAGGCAATGCTACTACACGTGGTAAAGAATAGTTGCAATGACAGAAAACAGGAGTAATTCACCTACGTTTACAACAATTGCTGAAAGTCCTGTCCTCCGACATCAAGACACAGCTGCACACAACGGAACATGTTGCTCGTAACGCACCACAACTCATCGGCAGTAATATGGGCTATGGCATCCGTAATATTCACTTTTAATTCATCAAGTATGTGCGGATTAGTTGTGTACACTTTCCATTTCAATGCTCCCCACAGATAAAAGTCACAGGTGGGGAGATCGGGTGATCTGGGTGGCCATAGTCCCTTTGATACAGTTCTGTCCTCCCCAAATACTTCATACACAGCACGTAGACTGTTCCGCGCATTATGCGAAGTTGCACCATCCTGCTGAAAGCTGTTCGCTCTTCTTCTGTAAGTGCTGCAACAAATGCGTTGAACAGTTGCTGAACATAGCGCTCCGAGTTGATGGTGTCAGTGAAAAGGAATGGACCGACTATCCTCTTCGCATGCACAGTACACCAAACGCCTATCTTTTGGTCGTACAGAGGAGTCTCTATTGTCCATGTGGGATTCGTGTCAGTCCAAATCGTGCTGTTTTGTGCACTGACATACCCGGACAAACGAAACCATGCTTCATCTGTCATGTAATAAAGTGTTGGGTCCATTTTACCGCTGACAATGGTCTCCTGAAACCACTTATAATATTGTATAATCAGGAGTTTTAAATTCTTGGAGCTCCATAACTTTGTACGGCCGAAAATGCAAATCCACCTTAAGTGTGTGTCGGCATGACGTGGCAGATATTCACGTTGCAGACGATAATCGGCGAATCGACTTCCGAGGGCCTTGTAACATCATTGTGCACACATCCTTGATATTGTCCACAGTGCGAGTTGTCTCGGGTTTGTTTCTTTTCCTGTTGCACACCGTGCCGGTTTCCCGAAATTTCCGCACTAACTTCTGTACCACTGATTTCACCGGTGCTGCAGAATGTGGACATTTTTCTGTAAAGAACTCATTTAAAACCTTGTATGAGTTATTTCTGAAATACTGTTTTACAATAAAAATCCTCTGTTCCGTACTTATAACCATTTCCGTTGCCGTTGTTCTCTCAGCTACCCTCTGAGGAAATGCAACGGCAGTCTTGGAGCTTTTTCGCAACTCTAGGAACGCCGCCCCGGTGGCGCAGTGGTCTAAGCGATGGCCTCTGATCATTCGTCCGAACGGGGTCCGGGTTCGAATCCCGGTGAGGCATGGATGTTGTGTTTGTCTTACGGCACTGGTTCTCTCCCTTCCCTGGAACCAGTGACCCTAAATTAGGGACGGGCGACTGCTTATAGCCCATTGAGTTGCTCACGGTGGTCGTTAAACCTCCAATCAAAAAAAAAAAAAAAAAAAAAAAAATCAACTCTAGGAACACTACCAGGCACTTTGGAAAGGCAAGCGTAACAACTCGTTGGAAGTTCCAGCAGTTGACTTTGAAGTCACGGAACCTTCGCGGTCAGTAATGAATCTAACTGGGCTGGTGTTGAGAAAGAGATACCTGGAGTACTCGAACCAAGATACTGTCTTCAGTGATAAATCTCAGTCGCTCTTGGATACCAACTATCATCTCATTTAGTTCTGGAGGACAGATCCATCCGCCTTTTGAGATTGCCGTAACCCTCGCTCAGCGGATATTCTTGAACTAAGTAACCGTTAGTTATGGAATCAGCTTTGCTGTTGTTTGTGTAACGGTAGCTCTGGAAGCTGGGACAGCCATCCAACGGCATACGGCGCATTGTATTTCTGGCAAGTATACTGCAATTCATCTTTTCCTAAAGATAATGCTCGATGTCACTTGGTTACCACCTCCAGGGTGTGTGTGTGTGTGTGGAAAATGTCCATAGTACACCGCGATATACATACAGTATAACTCTCATAAAACTAGCCAGTATTTAGCGAGATCTCAGATTTAACGAGCAAAACAGGAACCTTTGTTTGGTATCATTTTAATTTAAAGCTAATTTGATCATTTTTAATGAACAAAATTTAATGAAGTTCCCGAATTTAATGAGAGAGAGAGAGAGAGAGAGAGAGATGTTAAGATAATCACATTTAACAAGCAAAGTAAGAAAATTCCATATTTAACGCGTCCGAGAAAATCGGCCGTGCACTGACGGAGGAATAGAAATGGTGCCACACAGGAAGAAATTGTAACAGCTTAGATGAATCCTTGTGTGCTAGAGGAAGAATGTTGATAGAAAAGCAATGGGAAGGGAGTATATCGAATGCTCAACTAGTGAGCTGTGCAAGAGTTTATCTCCGCCACCCACTCCAAGGAGCTATTCCTTGGGTGCATTGCGTCAGAAGAATAGAAAACAGGCCACCTATTTCTTAGGTAAAATGAGGATGGGTGGGGCTCGGGTACGTGCAAGAGGATGATTAAGCGAGGGCTGCAATGAGGGATAGGGAAGCAATGTAATGGAGATGTTGCTGGAGGGGAAACAGGAGATGACAATTCCCGGAGTTGTACGAATTGAATCTTTATTCTTCTGCTCCGGAGCCGAATTCTTTCCCAGTTAAGCCAGACCAATGAAGTTGATCGCTGTAACTTTGCCGTTTTGACATATGCATCACTTCTGAGGTAAGTACATCACATATATCCACCTCCCCCTTCCTCCTTGAGAAAGAGGTGGGATGGAATCGTAGGTTTCCGGGTCAGTTGTCAAACCACATTTGAAGGAGAGCTCATTGTAGAAGAAGGAATTCAAACCACATTAACAGCTCATTGTAGAAGAAGGAATTCTGACTAATCAAGAGCTCATTGTAGAAGAAGGAATTCTGACTAATTAAGAGATCATTGTAGAAGAAGGAATTCTGACTAATTCCAGGCATTGTGGGAACGAACATCACACGTTTTTCAAAGAACACAATGGCCGATTAATTAATTCTACGTTCCAGAGCCAATACGTCCTTTCCAGTAATGCCGCCCTAGTGGCGCAGTGGTCTAAGCGCTGGTCATTCGTCCGAGAAGGGTCCGCGTTCGAGTCCCGGTGAGGCATGGGTGTTGTGTTTGTCTTACGGCACTGCCTCAGGGCCACTGACTCCAGGGAAGGGAGAGAACCAGTGCCGTAAGACAAACACAAGAGGATTTTTATATCTGTGTTTTTAATATAGCATATAATGCGATTTTTTTTGGGGCGTTGTTTAGGTGATTTTTTGGGGCGTTGTTTATTTCTGGTTTATCAAGGATCTGACGCTCTTAACTGCACGTAACACGGCAAATAAATAAATAAATTACAGCGTAAAAGCCATTTGCTGGTAGCGAAAGCGAATCCCCATGTTTCTTCTTTGTAGGCAAATGCTTCCCTAATTAAGCTACACTGCCTAAATTTATCGCTGCAACTTCGCCGTCTTGACATGTCCGCCACCTCTGAGGTAGGTATACTTCACAACGTGCTTTATATGCGCAAATCATCTGATCAGGGATTTTTTTTTTTTATTGGAGGTTTAACGACCACCATGAGCAACTCAATGGGCTATAAGCAGTCGCCCGTCCCTAATTTAGGGTCACTGGTTCCAGGGAAGGGAGAGAGCCAGGGCCGTAAGACAAACACAACAACCATGCCTGACCGGGATTCGAACCCGGACCCCGTTGAGACGAATGATCATAGGCCAGCGCCTTAGACCACTGCGCCACCGGGGCGGCATCAGGGATTCTACCCAGAAAAAAAGAGTGCCTTTTTGTGTGAAAGGCGGTTTAAATTAGAATTGTTTCACATTTCATTTGGGAACCTCTCTGAAAAGTACGAATGCTTTTTCCAAGGTTTTGTAAAAGAAAGCAGAAAAACTTGTTAGATACATTTTTAGTTCGGGCTTTTAAGACAATCCTTCCACAAGAAATAATTATTAGTGATGACATCCTTCTGCAAACAACAGAACACTGACAAGTCGACCGTACAGTGACATAAGCACAGAGGCTCGTTTCTGGAAAAAGAAACGTAAGTATCTAAGTTCACAGTCATCGGGTAAGTCTTACGTCAATAGACACAGTGTTCAGGGTGAGCGATTGTGCAGCACCCATTTTTTTTTTTTTTCCCCCAAACCTTAGTATTAGCTTCTGCTCCATCAGTGTCATGCGACAACGAAAAACACCTTGTCACCCACACGCATTAAGGAAATGGGAATTCTTTTATCTGGTACAGTGAGAGAATGCCTTTCTTTTGATTATTAGATTTCTGTACAATGCATTGACTAACTTAAGAAGAGTCATATAGCATAGCCTTGTTATGTTTGGTGCTTACACTTTAATAGTGATTTGGAAATTATTAATTGGCAAGAACTCGTTAAAGATTAAATGAGTTTAACGTGGATGCGTCTTTAAAATCGCTACCATGGGAGTACCATCTAGGAAAACCAGACCGACATAATTTCTTACGATTGATCAAATGCTTATGGTTTCTAAATTATAACAAATAGCTAAAATCTAATAACTGACATGAAAAGAGTAATAACCAATGTTTTTAAAAATATCAACTTCAAGGTCATGCGCATGCGCGGGGAGAGAGAAGGGCGTCCCCCATTTTGGGGTCGAAATAGGGTTGATGTCAGTCTGAAAAACTTTCACCAACGGTTTGACACACACACGTTATGAGAAAACGTATTGCTTACCAAATTTGAATAATGCGATTTTGCTTCAGCGGCGGACCACCGGGCGATCGCGAAAGCGCGCGACTGGCCAATCCAACCCTGATGTGTGGGACCAGTTGAAACGCTAGCTGCCGCCGTGCCGCACTATCAGGGATTTGGAGCACACAGTCCAACACGTGTGAGCCAGTCCGCCGCAAGACAACATCAGGCGTAGAGGTCTGCACGGGTCTTAATTTGGAAGGCCAGTCTGCCGCAAGACAACATATGGCGAAGAGGTCTGCACGGGCCTTAATTTGGAATGCCAGTCTGCCGCAAGACAACATCAGGCGTAGAGGTCTGCACGGGCCTTAATTTGGAAGGCCAGTCTGCCGCAAGACAACATATCGCGAAGAGGTCTGCACGGGCCTTAATTTGGAATGCCAGTCTGCCGCAAGACAACATCAGGCGTAGAGGTCTGCACGGGCCTTAATTTGGAAGGCCAGTCTGCCGCAAGACAACATATGGCGAAGAGGTCTGCACGGGCCTTAATTTGGAATGCCAGTCTGCCGCAAGACAACATCAGGCGTAGAGGTCTGCACGGGCCTTAATTTGGAAGGCCAGTCTGCCGCAAGACAACATATGGCGAAGAGGTCTGCACGAGCCTTAATTTGGAATGCCAGTCTGCCGCAAGACAACATCAGGCGTAGAGGTCTGCACGGGCCTTAATTTGGAAGGCCAGTCTGCCGCAAGACAACATATGGCAAAGAGGTCTGCACGGGCCTTAATTTGGAATGCCAGTCTGCCGCAAGACAACATCAGGCGTAGAGGTCTGCACGGGCCTTAATTTGGAAGGCCAGTCTGCCGCAAGACAACATATGGCGAAGAGGTCTGCACGGGCCTTAATTTGGAATGCCAGTCTGCCGCAAGACAACATCAGGCGTAGAGGTCTGCACGGGCCTTAATTTGGAAGGCCAGTCTGCCGCAAGACAACATATGGCGAAGAGGTCTGCACGAGCCTTAATTTGGAATGCCAGTCTGCCGCAAGACAACATCAGGCGTAGAGGTCTGCACGGGCCTTAATTTGGAAGGCCAGTCTGCCGCAAGACAACATATGGCAAAGAGGTCTGCACGGGCCTTAATTTGGAATGCCAGTCTGCCGCAAGACAACATCAGGCGTAGAGGTCTGCACGGGCCTTAATTTGGAAGGCCAGTCTGCCGCAAGACAACATCAGGCGAAGAGGTCTGCACGGGCCTTAATTTGGAAGGCCAGTCTGCCGCAAGGCAACATCAGGAGTAGAGGTCTGCACGGGCCTTAATTTGGAAGGCCCGGCCTGTTTCAAATTTCATAATTAAAGCACGGCCCGGGCAGGCCCGTAAAATTTCAACAATTACCAAAACACGAATTTGACACCGGGTGCACTCGGTCATTCGACTCCTGAAGAGTTTTCGTTTTCTTGATCGCTACACGTATTCTATTACAATAAACGTTAATTCAGAATATTTCTGAAACTCTGTATAAGTCACGTGACGTCCGAGGAGGGGCGGCTTGTATACTCAAAAATATTGCATGAAAAGTACAATTTCCATGACTTTCAAATTTTCTGGGTTTTCAAAGTTTCATTCCCTACCGCCAGACCCGGAAGTATCATTGGGGATAAGGAGGGAAGAGGTATTCAAAAAGTACAAAATATCCAGAATTATGAGTCCCATCGTTCTACTGGGAGAAGATTTTATGGCTTTATAAACTGCACCTATCTCTACTGGCATATCGCATCGCTGGAACCCAATATGTCTCTCGTGTGTGTGTGGGGGGGGGGACACATTTGTTGCGCTTAAGATGCGATGTTCCATTCCAGATTTTGTGCTATTGTAACTCAAAACGTTTTTGCGTTTAGAGCACTGAACAACGTTTTCCGGCCGACTAGTTTGAGAACGGGACAGTAATTTAAAATCCACTGCTGGCCACCCAAAATGCAACACAAAGAAGAACACGAGATAGCAAAGCCAGATTTACATATCGGGAGAACAGGCGGGCCACGGCAGCAGTGACACCTGGTGGGCCGTGAAGAATTTTTGCACGATGCGTACCACGTGCGGGCGCGCATTGTCCTTTTGAAGCGTGGCCGCTGGCAGGTCCTGCAGGTAAGGGAGGACTACAGGCTTTAAAACGTCGGAGATGTAGCGGTGGCTGATAAGTGTACCGGCGATGTGTACCAGAGAAGTGCGGGTGTCATATCCAATTGCGCCCCAAACCATAACGCCAGGCGACGGACCGGTATGGCGATGCATAATGCAGGCGTCATACAGTCTCTCGCCGCGGTGCCACCACACGCGGATCCGACCATCGTGGTGATGCAGGCAGAAGCGGGATTCGTCTAGGAATAACTACTACAAAAGACATTAACGCCACTCAATTTAACGATAACCCAAAAACTGAAACTGGGTCAAATACAGAAAACATTCTTATTATTCGTCAGAGAAAACAATGCCGTGCCATTCCGTAGTCCAGGTGCGGCTCTCAACGGCCCACTGCCGCCGCACTCGCCGGTGGTGAAACGTCAATGGTAATCGGAGCAATGGGCGCCGTGCGACAAGTCCCCGCTCCTGCAGACGACGTCGAACGGTACGTGCTGCCACAGGTTGTTGCGCAACACACCCTCAATCCTGCGCTAACGTTCGTGATGTGGCGGTGCGAGCCGCCAAAACGTGCTGGAATGATTGCCGTATTCTGCGACGAGGCATCAGGAATCTTCCCACGCACAGGTCCAGCAGCACAACACACTTCCACTACTTACACCCCACCTTCTGTGCACCATTCTTATAGTGCTTCTCGGTGGCGTGCCGGGCGCACATGATTTGCATATGCCCTGCAATGCTAATCGTTTACATGTCCTCTCGCGGGCGACGCATGCTGCAAATTTCAGGCCAACCCGATGCTTCCTTCTTGGTGTTGCATTTTGGGTGGCCAGCAGTGTATTTCCAAATACCACTTTCCCCCTTTACATTGTTTATAAGCACATATTTTCCGGAAGAGATTTGTTCGCGAAAATCTTTCGCTTTCTTAAACTCCTTAATAAGTATGGAAGAGTGTTTATCAGCAACACTAAACTGAGCATATGTTAAGAGAAAACAACGACAGACTGTGCAGCTAACCAGTGTCACAGAAGTTTTGAAAACGGCAGCCTGAGAGTACAAATGGGGAAAATACGGCACAGATTTATGCACAGAAGTAAGTTTCTCCCAGTCCATTTCTCCCGTTGCATTTAAGACAACTTAAAAGCTTTTTACACATCTAGAGAACAAAGTGCCGCCTACCAGAACAATGAAAAACATCGTGTGCGATAGCTCTGGTCTGCAAGCGGGTGGCTCAGTTTAGAAATGCTGCAGTAAATAGCTTGCCCTGAGGCATGTGAGGAGGGTGCCGCGGGTGGCCTAGTGGGCAACGTTCGTGACTGCCACGGAAAGGACCTCAGGTTCGAACCCAGGCAGGTACGAACGCTCGATTCACTAAATATCCGCCGTGCGTTGGGTGGGCATGTTAAGCCGTCGGTCACCGGGTACTACCCCTCCCCCGGTAGTAAATAAGGGCGTCTTCTACCTCGCTTCCGTGTGACTTTCGTATCAGGCACTCTAGCCCAAATCTCCTAGCTTCCTATTTCTAAGGGTTGTTTAAGACCTGGAGTCAGACACTCCTTCCTAAAATCCTCTACATATGATCTGATCTGATCTACTAGAGCATTGAATGGGCACGTTCAGCCGTCGGACCCCGGGTACTGGTCCACGGTAGTAAATAAGGGCGTCTTCTACCTCGTTTTCGTGTGACTTTCCTATCGGGCACTCTAGCCCAAATCTCCTAGCTTCCTATTTCTAAGGGTTGTTTAAGACCTGGGGTCAGACACTCCCTTCCTAAAATCCTCTACATATGATCTGATCTGATCTACTAGAGCATTGAATGGGCACGTTAAGCCGTCGGACCCCGGGTACTGGTCCACGGTAGTAAATAAGGGCGTCTTCTACCTCGTTTTCGTGTGACTTTCCTATCGGGCACTGTAGCCCAAATCTCCTAGCTTCCTATTTCTAAGGGTTGTTTAAGACTGGGGTCAGACACTCCCTTCCTAAAATCCTCTACATATGATCTGATCTGATCTACTAGAGCATTGAATGGGCACGTTAAGCCGTCGGACCCCGGGTACTGGCCCCCGGTAGTAAATAAGGGCGTCTTCTACCTCGCTTCCGTGTGACTTTCGTATCGGGCACTCTAGCCCAAATCTCCTAGCTTCCTATTTCTAAGGGTTGTTTAAGACCTGGGGTCAGACACTCCCTTCCTAAAATCCTCTACATATGATCTGATCTGATCTACTAGAGCATTGAATGGGCACGTTAAGCCGTCGGACCCCGGGTACTGGCCCCCGGTAGTAAATAAGGGCGTCTTCTACCTCGTTTCCGTGTGACTTTCCTATCGGGCACTCTAGCCCAAATCTCCTAGCTTCCTATTTCTAAGGGTTGTTTAAGACCTGTGGTCAGACACTCCCTTCCTAAAATCCTCTACATATGATCTGATCTGATCTACTAGAGCATTGAATGGGCACGTTAAGCCGTCGGACCCCGGGTACTGGCCCCCGGTAGTAAATAAGGGCGTCTTCTACCTCGCTTCCGTGTGACTTTCGTATCGGGCACTCTAGCCCAAATCTCCTAGCTTCCTATTTCTAAGGGTTGTTTCAGACCTGGGGTCAGACACTCCTTCCTAAAATCCTCTACATATGATCTGATCTGATCTACTAGAGCATTGAATGGGCACGTTAAGCCGTCGGACCCCGGGTACTGGCCCCCGGTAGTAAATAAGGGCGTCTTCTACCTCGTTTCCGTGTGACTTTCCTATCGGGCACTCTAGCCCAAATCTCCTAGCTTCCTATTTCTAAGGGTTGTTTAAGACCTGTGGTCAGACACTCCCTTCCTAAAATCCTCTACATATGATCTGATCTGATCTACTAGAGCATTGAATGGGCACGTTAAGCCGTCGGACCCCGGGTACTGGCCCCCGGTAGTAAATAAGGGCGTCTTCTACCTCGCTTCCGTGTGACTTTCGTATCGGGCACTCTAGCCCAAATCTCCTAGCTTCCTATTTCTAAGGGTTGTTTCAGACCTGGGGACAGACACTCCCTTCCTAAAATCCTCTACATATGATCTGATCTGATCTACTAGAGCATTGAATGGGCACGTTAAGCCGTCGGACCCCGGGTACTGGCCCCCGGTAGTAAATAAGGGCGTCTTCTACCTCGCTTCCGTGTGACTTTCGTATCGGGCACTCTAGCCCAAATCTCCTAGCTTCCTATTTCTAAGGGTTGTTTAAGACCTGGGGTCAGACACTCCCTTCCTAAAATCCTCTACATATGATCTGATCTGATCTACTAGAGCATTGAATGGGCACGTTAAGCCGTCGGACCCCGGGTACTGGCCCCCGGTAGTAAATAAGGGCGTCTTCTACCTCGCTTCCGTGTGACTTTCGTATCGGGCACTCTAGCCCAAATCTCCTAGCTTCCTATTTCTAAGGGTTGTTTCAGACCTGGGGACAGACACTCCCTTCCTAAAATCCTCTACACATGAACATGAACATGTGAGGAGGGTGAAAGTTTAGAGAGAGAGAGAGAGAGGACCACATTGACATTGAAAAACTAAGGGAGCTCATCCACTCCAATTGTTTTGTAGGAGGGGAGGATGTCGTAGAACTTCTATTTTTTCCATCAGCGGAAATTATTTAATCTTATTCTGCTGCTGTATGTTGCGAGTTTTCCAAACGAGAAAGGCACCGTACAACGATTGTTTTGCTCATAAAAAACAAAACAACCCTGCTCGGGCCGTGTCTTGTTTACATTAAATATTGAAGGCCCGGCCCGGCCCGTTCTCCCAACTTAGAAATGAGCAAAGGCCCGATCCGACCCGACCCGACCCGATCCAACCCGACCCCGTGCAGACCTCTAATCATACGTCTGTTCGCCTCCATGCCGGACAGAATTGCAGCATGTATCACCGCACGATTGAAGATGATCGGACTGCGTGCCACAGATCCCTCTGTAATTGTCCTGTAGCTCTGTTTTTGCCATCATGTGTTACATTCATCTGTATCAATACGTCAATAAAATTTCAGTTCAATCCGATGCTTCCTTCTTGGTGCACACATTTCATTGTCCGTGAGTGTAAGGCTGCTGAAACAAAAACCCTCAGTTTGAAACCGCTTCAAAAAATTTAGACATAATATTGTAGTTTGCTGCCGATATTTGGGTAAATATAAGTTCGGAACAAATATTAAAAAAAAAAGAATATTTAAACGAGACGGAGTTTAAAAAATAAAATTAGAATATTTCAAAATAAGAAATTCGCTCCCTCTCTCATTGACTTCCTTGTCCTCATTTTTGCGCTTTTTAACATTAGGCTGAAGAAGCGTATATGCTATAGCTATGTCCGTCTGTCCGCACGATAACTCGCGTAAAAATGATTCGATTTCGCTGAAATTTTAGTATGTGGTAGGGGACCACCTGGGAAGGAACTCTAATGAAAATGGACGAAATGGGAGTAAAGATCGGGACATAGAAGCGGAATCCATTCCATTGCCTTTATTCACCAGAACTTGTGTAAAAATAGTTCGATTTCGATAACATTTTGGTGTGTGGTAGGGAACCACCTGGAGACAAATCCTATTGAAAATGGGCGAAATAGGGTCAAAGGTCAGGACACAGGAGCGGGATCCAATCCATTGCTCTTATGCGCCGTAACTTACGTAAACATGGTTCGATTTCGAAGAAATTTTAGTATCTGGTAGAGGACGGACCCTATTGAAAATGGAGGAAACGGCGTCAAAGGTCAGGACATATGAGCGGGATCCATGCCATTGCCCTTATGCGTCATAACTTACCTAAAAATGCTTATTCCGCAGCCATTATCCTAATAACTTGAGTAATGATTTCTGGTATGTTGGAAAGCGTATCACAATCAATACATTGCATGATTTTACTAACTTGTTTTCTCTGGGTGTGAGGGCGGGGCTTTCCCTAAGCGCGAAGAAGCCCTGTGCGATCGACCTTTCCCACACCATTAAGGGCGGCTCTGTTTTCACAGCTGCATCGAAAATTTCCACCTATACTATCGATGCTTTAGAAATGAGTAACTACCGATATCCAACATCGCTGTTTACCCCCGATGTGTCCATCCCTACATTGGAGTAGCTTAAACTGGCAAACGTAATGCCAGCGGTTCTGAATCGACGGAGACCCATTGAACGTGCAGCGCCATCTATGAATGGGAGGAGTTGGCAGTGAACAGACGCCTATTGGAAAGCAAGAATGTTTGTTTCCATTCATAATGTACTGCAGACATTACGTAGAAAGAATGTTCACATACAACCCAAGAACTTTCTAGATCCTTACTCATCAGCAATTGAACAAGGAAACATAAATATTCTTTCGCTGCATATTAATATTTTAAAAAATAAAATTCAGCCAGGGATTTTTATAAAAATATCCAGAGAGGTTTTATTTCCATTTGTTTTTGTAATTCTTAATTTTTTTACATACAATTTTCATTAATAGATGGCGCCAGATGCGCAACGCACTGCAGACTCTCCGTGTAGAACGCAACAGCGTGACTCCTGGATTTGCCTAGGTAGAGAGAGGTTGTGGTAAAATGTGTAGCGAAGAGCTACACATTAAAAAAAAAGATAAATTATTATTTATTAATTATTAAATTAATAAATAATTAAATTATGAACAAATTGCTCTGTTTTCTAATGTGATTGTAATAAGTATTTCAAAGTGGAGTAGTGCTTTGGTTATATCACAGCAAATTAGAAATAATACAATTTAATCAACCGATCCGTCCCTCCAACATACCACTGCGTAACCAAACAACCATAAAAAAAAAAGAGAAATTAGCTGAGTTACTCAAACAAAGAAGAAGAATCGCAAAAAATAAATTGTTCAATAAATGCGCTAGATTATATGTTTCTGTATTTTATTTATGATAAAATTGTTTTAATCATTTACCACATATCACGAGAACATGTTAAACACTATAAATATTGGCCTGACAATACACTTTCTTATCAAATGAGCAATGCTGAGAATGGGAAAAATGTTTTTATTTGTTTTGATATTTATTAATATTTTGGAAATAACCCCAAAATATTTGGTGGGCACTCCCCCCCCCCCAATAAAATTACTGGAGGGGCAAGATTCACCTTGCCCCCTGTAGTCGGCGCCTATGGCGTCACATGCTGTACACTTAAATCTTAAAGATATAACAAAATCCTAAAGATTTAAAACTGAAATACTCTCGGAAACACGCTAGGCGCCGCCCCGGTGTCGCAGTGGTCTAAGCGATGGCCTCTGATCATTCGTCCGAAAGGGGTCCGGGTTCGGATCCCAGTCAGGTATGGATTTTGTGTTTGTCTTACGGCACTGGATCTCTCCCTTCCCTGGAACCAGTGACCCTAAATTAGGGACGGGCGACTGCTTATAGCCCATTGAGTGGCTCACGGTGGTCGTTAAACCTCCAATCAAAAAAAAAAAAAAAAAAAGAAAAGAAACACGCTAGGGCCGGGTGGCGCAGTGGTCTAAGCGATGGCCACTGATCATTCGTCCGAAAGGGGTCCGGGTTCGGATCCCAGTCAGGCATGGATGTTGTGTTTGTCTTACGGCACTGGCTCTCACCCTTCCCTGGAACCATTGACCCTAAATTAGGGACGGGCGACTGCTTATAGCCCATTGAGTTGCTCACGGTGGTCGTTAAACCTCCAATCAAAAAAAAAAAAAAAAAAAAAGAAACACGCTAGGGCAGTGGTCTAAGTGATGGCCACTGATCATTCGTCCGAAAGGGGTCCGGGTTCGGATCCCAGTCAGGCATGGATGTTGTGTTTGTCTTACGGCACTGGCTCTCTCCCTTTCCTGGAACCAGTGACCCTAAATTAGGGACGGGCGACTGCTTATATCCCATTGAGTTGCTCACGGTGGTCGTTAAACACCCAATCAAAAAAAAAAAAAAAAAAAAAAAAAAAAAAAAAAAAGAAACACGCTAGTTATTCCCTATTATTCCCTACAATGGCAGCTTTTAATATATGCCGGAAGTAGCATAGTTCTTGCCATTCTAGCGGAGGGATCCCCATACCATTAGCATGCTGGGGCACAGTATGATACTCACGGATGATAGCAGGATCAGCCCGCTGACCACGTCGTCTTCAGACTCTCAATCAGCGATCTTCGGCGTGGGACAAAAGCGAGACTCTTCGTTGAATGCGATACGGTTCCATTCGTTTTGCCACGCATGTCTGGCACGGCACGACTGCAATCTTGCACGACGATGTGGTGCGGTGAGTAGTAGTAGTCGCACTAGCTGGAGAAAGCGCAAACCTGCTTCAGCAAATATGAGATTCTGAGTCGATGTTGATACGCTGATGTCAATAACTGTCTGTACACTTTGTCGAATGTCGTCCGCTGTGGATCGTGGGTCTGCTATGGCTTGCCGTCTAATGAGGCGTTCGGATGTCCGCCTACGTGCACCAGTCCCACTACAGAGACACTGATTACCTTCTTCTAACCACTGTCATCACATTCGGCCAACAGTTTTTGCATCCAGGTGCATTTCCGATGCCATACGACACAGGGACCAACCCTTACGTAACCCTATGATAAAGGTGTCTCTGTCATGGTAAGGGTCCGCATGACGTCACCATAACTCTTTACCAGTGCTTTCGCCACCGAGATCACTCCAATGCAGTGCTGCACACTCCCAGGTGAAGACGACCACTCACCTAAGCTACTATAACGTAGAAGTCTTTTCGTACTTCTACGTTATTAAAAAAAACATAACCATAAGATGAAATAGTTCCTAAATTAAACCTTAACTGCCAGACGAAACATGTAAACAACTGAAGTCAAACTTACGGAAAAGATGCTTTATTCAGGATGTAGCACTTCCATAACATCACATAGCATATTGCATTAAACGCTCCACACACCACACAGTTCCACAACGCTCCACACACCACACAGTTCCACAACGCTCTACAACACAACGCTTTTCAAGCAACGCTATCCAAACAACGCTCGCCAGCAACGCTCTCTTTAACAACGCTCGCCAAGCAACAGTTTAGTCGTCGTTTTTATCTCTCGTTCTTATCTTATGTCAGGCATACGTCACGTTCATTCAACCTCAATTATGTTGTCAACAGTATTCGTTTGAGAGAAAAGATATTACGTTAAGAGTGAAGTTTAACTGAGAATAAACTCAAGATTTACATAGGGAAGGGAACTAAAAAGGAAAGTTAATTTGGAATATACGTCACACTACTATTGTTACTTTTATTAATTTAAATGATTGCGAGTAAATACCTAGATGGTTTCACTGTTTGAAAATTGAAAAGAAGAGTGTGAGAGCCAAGATGTACACCACGGAAAGTCAGAATGAGAAAGAAAGGTGCGTCAGGTATTCAGCTTTTAAGCTGAGAATTTCATACGCATCGACGAGTCTTTTGTTACGCTTTTCAAACTCAGGTTGAAGAAGCGTATATGCTCCAGCTTCGTCTGTCTGTCTGTCCGCACGATACCTCGCGTAAAAATGATTTGATTTCGATGAAATTTTAGTAGGTGGTAGGGGACAACCTATGAACGAACCCCATTGAAAATGGACGAAATGAGGTCAAAGGTCAGGACATAGGAGCGGGGGTAGGGAAGCACCTGGGGACAAACCTCATTGAAAATGGGGTCAAGGATCAGGACATAGGAGCGGGATTCATTCCATTGCCCTTATGCGTCATCACTTACGTGAAAATGCTTCGTTTGCGATAAAACATCATCATGTTGTTCTGGAGATACACTGAACCGTTTCTCTTGAATATCATCGAGATGGGGTCAAAGGAGAGGGCACAGGAGCGAGATTTATCCTACATCCATTATTCTCATAACATGAGTAATGATTTCTGGTATGTTGGAAAGCGTATCATAATCAATGCATTGCATGATTATACTAACTTATTTCTTTTATCTGGTGTTTGGTTCGCC
Organism: Macrothele yani; assembly: GCA_039090855.1. Lineage (NCBI taxonomy): Eukaryota > Metazoa > Arthropoda > Arachnida > Araneae > Macrothelidae > Macrothele > Macrothele yani. The sequence goes on along the minus strand of CM077018.1, from coordinate 59,314,608 downwards.
ACCATTTACATAACCCAACTTTAGGCATACACTCTAACTTGCATGACGCTCTGGGAAATACTTCCTGGTGTGATATTTTCTTTTGTCGCGCAGCGTATACATATTTGCAAACACCTATTAGTGTACTCTTTTTTAAGATTTCATTCGATAGGAAGTTAAAATATTCGTTTACGACTTCAAAGGCGATTATTTAAATATTGCCAAGCGGTTGAGACAAGTGGTAAAAATATTTTTTCTATTTGTCTCTTTGTATAAAATGTTGTGTGTGTGCATTATAAATCGGAGTACTTGTCCTGCGTGGAGGACAATTTGAAAGGCAAATGCTCCGTTGCTAGATAACGAAAACACCACTTATCTATTTTTTTTTTTTTTTTTTATAGGAATCCGTTCCGTCTCCTGCTTCCGTTTTGTGTTTTCGCTTCCTGTGGGGCAGGATGACGTGACCTTCTAGAGACTCATTTGTAAAAGGTCTCCTACTGTACAAGTCGTCCGGCATCGAGTTTTCCCGCAGGAAATCATGAGATGTAAACTGAGATGGTCTCGAGTTTCCTTTCTGACACAGAAGAATTTTTCCAAGTTTGTGAGACACACACACACATATACATATATATGTAATCCTGTGGTTAACCTAAAAGAACCTTTAATAATTGCAGTATCTTTTCTGCATCCTTTTTTTTTTTTTGTAAATAGTTTCTGCCTTGTGCATTTAAAGCTTGTACTATCAATTATCTGCCTGAATTTATTTTCACTTAATCATTATACTATTGCGTCCTTTTAAAAGGAGGAACATTTACAAAAATTACACGCGGAAAATATTATCTTGAACCAGGTGCTTCTACAGAAGGAGCGGAGCGCACATGAAGTTCAGAAACTTATCATAATCTTATTTTACAATCTTGTTTATACTTTGATGGTGGGAACAGTTTTTCAAGTAAAAAATTCTGAAGCACCAAATTTTCAGTTTCTTCTTTTGTAAAACGTAAATCATTGTTTACTGAATAATCACCGTCCATCATAAGTGCATTCCTGGTACATGAATACTGGCTTTGCGTAATCTTCGGTATACATTTACATTAGACTTCCTGTGATCATTTACATGAAGGCTTTGGATCCCCATAATCTTCAGAGTACTGCCTTGAACTAAATGATTGTTTATTTTAATGCTTCCGATGGGAGTAAACCCCGTTGGCTTAATATTAAGTCGAAAAGTTTAAAGCTTATCTACACTGGCGGAAAGTGAAAAAAGAACACCAAGAAGGAGACGTCTGATACCAACGAAATTTATACAGCATAATAACGGAATACAGAGGATAACCTGATCAAAACATTATGGCAAAATACCGCTGTATTTGCTGGTAAACTGAAAAATAACATTTCCATGTAACATGGTTAGTACGAGGTTGAACCGCCATGAACTGCGTCACACTGTGCAATTCTGGCATGGAGTCTGTCGTACAGATGTTGGATGTAAGTTTCGGGTATTGAGTTTCAAGCATCCTCAACCTGGACGCGTAAATCAGGGGATGGTCGTGGCTGGCCGTGGAAACCGGACAAGTCGTTGCCCCATAAAATCCCACGCGTGCTCAATGGGGGACAAATCCGGTGAATGTGCAGGCCATGGGAGTTGTCTCACACCCTTAAGTGCATGTTGCGTTGCACGTGCGTTATCTTGCTGGACAACACCACGATGGGCCGATCTTACAAATGACACAATAACGGGCTGAATCATGTTGTTGATGTAGGAGGTGCTGTTTAACGTACCCGGTACAAACACTAGTTGTGTACGGGAGTGATAGCTGATCACTCCCCACACCAGGAGACCAGGTGTAGGCCCTGTGTGTCGCTGGCGGATGCAAGAAGGGTGGAGACGCTCCCCTGTGAGTCTGCGAACACGCATACGGCCATCGGAGGCTCCCAAGCAGAATCTGCTTTCGTCGCTGAACACGACAGATTGTCATTGCGTTCTCCAGTGCAGACGTTGGTGACACCACTGCAGCCGTTCCTGACGGTGGGCTGGAGTCAGAGGTACACATGCCAGAGGCACACGTGCACGTAGTCCAGCATCCAGTAGACGGTTGCGGATTGTTCGCACAGTCACCTCAGGGGCAACGGCAGCTCGGATTTGCGTCGCAGTAAATGCTCTGCTTGACAACGCCGCTCTTCTTATGCGTCGATCGGTCCGCTCATCAGTCCGTCTGTGACTCCCGGTTCCACGTCTTCTCGTGTGGGAATGTTCCTCGGACCATCTACGCCACCATCGTACCACCACCGATACTTCCCGTCCAATTGGCTCCGCAATACGACCACTCGGCCTCGCGGAGTCCGACTAAACGACCTCTCTCAAAGTCCGATAACTGCTGAAATCATACACGTCTTCCATGTCCAGGCATTGCAGCTTCTTCAGGGTCTTCGCACGTGTCCGTACGCCGACGACTGATTACATTCACTTCGCCGTACTCCTTAAATACCACCGACGATAATTTGCATATTATGCCGTGCTGTGGCGTAAGCGCTCACCGGTTGGTCCCGAAATTAACATCACACCTACGTAAACTCGACCCCTTAACATATGTAAATTTCATGATCGTCCGCCAATTCCTTCTTGGTGTTATTTTTTCACTTTCCGCCAGTGTATATTCATCAAACAAACGAACGAATAAAGCATTTATTGTATACCTATGATCGGTGACGTATACCTACCAGATAAATTGTCTTCAACTCTAATAAAGATTTTTGTTCCTTCTTGCAAAGTTTCTGTTGTGAAAGCCACATCGAACCAGTAGGAGCTTTACTGTTTTTGCCCTTTTGGAAATGCCTGGCAGCCAATCAAGTAGCAACTAGATTCAGAACAAAACACAATTGTGTTACCTTTGACGCATGAGTAGTTAGGGAATTGTATCGTTTTTTGCATGAGCGTAGCTAGTGTTGATGTCTGTGAAGTTCAGTGTTAGTTTTATTACGTAAGGAAATATTCTCATTTATTTATTTATTTTTTTTGTGAAAAAACATCGATTGTATTTTTTACGTTATTTTATTATATCAGGTCTTAAGAATATGTGTACCAAATCTCAAGTCGAAATCCGCTAATTTGGCCAAGTTATAATCTATTATTGTCCAGTGAGGTGGATAAAAGAGTTGGTGCAACTGTAGCAAAGCCGAAGCTGAGAAAACTCTGGACGAATTCAATCACGAACCTCCACTTCATATAGACATCGAAAATGTTATAAAGCCGATTTATAACGATTTGTCATCAAGAGAGTTGCTGGAAAGGTGTTTGGGTAGTGACACTCAAAACAACAACGAAAGTTTCAATTCTACTGTTTGGGGGTCCAAAACCATCGAAATGGCAGCTTATGTAGAAGCAGACATTTTTAATAAAGGTTTTTCTGCCGTCCTGGAAATGATGAAAATTATAAGAATTGTTACTGGCGAGCAAACGAAGATATTTGCCAAAGCGCGGGACCAACAGCGTCTGCAGAGTTCGTCGAGACGAAGCCTCGAGGCTACAAAAGAGGCTCGTACAAGGCGTAGAAGCGAGAAAATGTCCCTAAATGAGTTCTACGAAGCAGAGCAAGGAACACTGTATGGCCCTGGTATAGCAGATTAGCAGAAAATACTGTAAGTACTCGATATACCTCCGTAAACTCTACTTGAAACTTTAAATGCGCTTTTCTCGAAACAGCTTTTCCGCGAATGTTGGGACTGATATTTCAAAAACTATTGGAACGATCGACTTCAAGTGTAAAACCGCGTGTTCAGCAAACATTCTTTTATTGTTTGATGAACCAGAAACGCGATACGTTATGTATATTTCTTTAATGGCAAAAAACATTGTCAATTTTTTGAGCTAAATTGATAATTTCATTTTGACAAGTCACCATTTCCTCAAATATATTTATATATTTTACTGGTTCATCAAACGATAACTACTTGTGTATAGAGTAAAACGCCGTTCTATAACGAAGTAAATTTCTCCGTCATTTTTGGTCTACGCCGGGATTCGAACCCGGATCCCCTTATTCCGGAATAAGTCACTCTACCAATTGAGCTACGCGGACGTTTTATTCTGATTCCTATCTGCCTTTATGTCGTGTGCGTCCTTCTGGCAGGTACGTCACATCTCCTGGTACGTTACATCATCTCCCCCTTATTTTTTTTTTTTTTTTTTTTTTTGTCGAAGTGCTGAAGAAGGGATTCTCTTATTTTTCCTATCTCGCGGTGTGTAAATACCATCACACCAATGCGAGATTTTGAACGGTCGGGTCATCCGGATAGTTCGGGCGCCATTATAATGAAGTAAATTTCTCCGCCATTTTTGGTCTACGCCGGGATTCGAACCCGGATCCCCTTATTCCGGAATATGACACTCTACCAAGTGAGCTACGCGGATGTTTTATTCTGATTCTTATCTGCCTTTATGTCGTGTGCGTCCTTCTGGCAGGTACGTCACATCTCCTGGTACGTTACAGTTCAAGTGTTTTGTTTCAGACCACCTGGAGTGGAGAAATCATGCCAACCAGTAACCCCCGATCTTCGAGCAGTGTCATGGTCGAGGGGGATTTGCTGGCGTATTTCTTCATTAAACTTATTAAAAATTGTTTTGTAAATATCTTAAACGATGATAAATAGATGTACCTACTTTGGAATCGATTAATTGCATTATTTCGTTAAAAAACACTCCAAAAAAAAGCGGTAATTTTAGCGTACGAAATGAGAATCCCCCCTTAAAGTGTCTCGTGAAAACGAAAAATCTTAAATACAGGATTTCAAATCGATCAGCTGTCTCATAGTAATTTATCAGGTAACCACAAATATATTTGCCTTTTTTGAGACAACGTATGACACATGCGTAATAGAAAAGCAATTTATTCATCAAAATAATTACCATAGGCATCAACAACGTTCTGCCAACATCTTAACAACTTATACACTATCTACCAACAAGTAATTGGACACCCCTGCAATCGATGATATCTGAGTTCCTGATACACGTCACGGCCGCCGCCGTTAAATATTGTGTAGGAAACAACAACGCAACCAGTCGCATGCAAGATGCCACGCAGTTCGGAGCTCTCTGATATCGAGAAAGGTGTAATCGCCGGGTATCACAGAAATGGCCGATCCATACGTGACATATCCAGCGAGTTGAAGTACCCAAAATCGACAGTGGCCTACGTGATTGGCAAGTGGAAGATGAGAGGTGACTGTCGGAATGTGCCCCGACCCGGCAGACCCACAAAACTGGGAGTTAGAGACCGACGGGTGCTGGCCAGAGAAATTCGGAAGAACCGCACCAAATCGATGGGGCACATCCACGAGGAGGTTCAACAGGCATCCGGGAGTGTTCTTTCGATGAATACCATCCGTAAGGAAGCCCATCTGCTCGGTTATCATGGACGTGCTGCCGCCCACAAGCCTTTGATCACCAAGTCCAATAGCGCTGCTCGGCTAACGTGGTGCAAAGAACGTCAACAGTGGACCGCTGAACAGTGGAAACAGGTTCTCTGGAGAGACGAATCAAGGTTCACCCTCTACCGTTCGGATGGCAGGGTCTGGGTTTGGCGTCTACCTGGAGAACGCCTCCTGCCGGAATGTATTGTGCCAACTGTGAAGTTCGGCGGCCGTGGTATTATGCTATGGGGGTATTTCTCCTGGTATGGCACGGGACCCTTGGTCGCAATTACTGGTAGACTCAACGCCGAGACTTACTGCACCATTTTGGATGACCATGCGCTTCCTACGTTGTGGCAGTTTTACGGGGTGGACCCATGCAACTTTCTGGATGACAATGCCACCTGTCATGTTGCGAAGTCCACCATGGCTCGGTATGGTAACAATGGGGTTAATCGAATGGACTGGCCTGCGCAGATCCCGGACCTTAACCCTATCGAGCACCTCTGGGACTAGTTGGAGCGTCGACTTAAGGGGTACCCCCACCGTCCGAAATCGGTGAAGGAACTGGCCTGTCTTCTCCAAGCCGAATGGAAGAAAATACCGCTAGCCGTCGTACAACGCCTGGTTGAGAGTATGCCTCGCAGGGCCGCAGCTGTAATGGCCGCTCGTGGAGGCTCCACCAACTATTGAAGGAGAATAAACTTCGTTTTCCTTTGCTATCACAGGTGTCCAATTACTTGTTGGCAGATAGTGTATAAAAATGCCAACGACAGGATTTTTTTTTTTTTATTGGAGGTTTAACGACTACCGTGAGCAACTCAATGAGATGTAAGCAATCGCCCGTCCCAAATTCAGGTCACTGGTTCCAAGGAAGGGAGAGAGCCAGTGCCATAAGACAAACACAACATCCATGCCTCGCCGGGATTCGAACCCGGACCACTTCGGACGAATGATCAGCGGCCATCGGTTAGACCTCTGCGCTACCGGGGCTGCCGAGAGCAATTGGGCATAGTGATGTCTAAATAAAGAGGACTAAAAAGATACAAAAGCAGAAAAAACCTCCTACGGAAATTCAATCCTTTTTACTTTCGGTGTATTAGAGATTTCCTCTCTTATCTACAATCTCTTCATTTCCGTATCTTCATCCAAATAGAGGAAACGACCATCTGTTAGAGCTTGATTTATTTTGATCTTTGAGTTGCACAATTAATTCAACATTTTCTACTGAGCGCGTATTAGAGGTGTTCTGATGTTTCATTGGCGTATTACAATCAAGCAACATACAACTTTGCTATGGATATACACAGTGCGTCAAAGAATTTTTAAGACTGGCGCTAGATTTCAGCCTACGGTGGCGCCACCAGTGTAATCGCGAATGCGTTATAACCCGTGACCATCTGCTTGCTTTTTGCGAAAAGTACTGCGCAGTTGTTAAAGTAACTCAAACGAAACTGCTGTTCCTTAAAGAAGTAAAAATATTTTCATGTTTAATTATTAAGATGGAACAACGGGCTGTTATTAAATTTAACGCAAAACTTGGCGAAAGTGCCTCGGAAAAGTGCCAAATGATGAAGCAAGTTTACGGTGAGTTTTGTTTAAGTAGATCAAATGTTTTTCTGTGGCACAAACGTTTTTTGGACGGAAGAGAAACGCTAGAAGATGATAAGCATAACAGAAGACCAAGTTCATCTAGGACACCTGAGATTATTGAAAAAGTGCGTGATTTCGTGGCAAACAATCGATGTGCGTCACTAAGAATGATGGAAGAGTCTTTAAACATCAACAAAGAAACTATTCGAACCATCCTGCATGAAGATTTGGGCAAAACAAAAGTCTGTGCTAAATTTGTTCCACACACGTTAACCAATGAACAAAAATCAAGGAGAAGTGCACATTGCAGATACGTCATTTCAGCCGTTGAAAACGATCCAAACTTCGTAAAATCGATAGTTACAGGTGTAGAAACATGGTGTTTTCAATATGATCCTAAAACAAAGCGACAAAGTGCGGAATGGAAGTCAAAAAACTCACCACAAGCCAAAAAAAAAAAACAAGAAAAAATCCATCAAAAATCAAAACTACTCATTACATTCTTCGATAGTAAGGGTATTATCCACAAAGAATTTGTTCCAAGTGGACAAACAATTACTGGTGAGTTTTATTTAAATGTTTTGAGGCGTTTGATGGGCAGAATTCGTCGCATTCGTCCAGAATATCGGGATGAAAACAGTAGGTGTTTGTTGCACGATAATGCACAGAGTCACACCTCACTTCTTGTTCGTAGATTTTCGGCGAAAAATAACGTCTGTGTGTTAAATTATCAACCGTATTCTCCTGATTTAGCACCCTGCGACTTTTCCTTATTCACGAAACTTAAAATGATGTTAAAAAGGTGTTATTTTGATGATATTTCGACCATACAAACAGCTTCGACGCGTGCTTTGGAGGCAATTCCGCAAAGTGAACTGGAACAGGCATTAGAATCATTACTAAATCGATGTAACAAGTGTATTGAAGCCGGAGGGACCTATTTTGAATAACAAACCAAGACAAATTACAATTTCTTGTTTCTATTTCATTTTACAGATCCAGTCTTAATTTTTTTTTTGCCACACTGTGTACATTGGAATGCAACTGATACTCATCGCTGAGAGAACAGAGCAACTTAATCATCAGGTATTTATTTACCTTTGAAAAAAAAAAAACGAACTCCTTTGCAAATCATGAAAGACGAAGAGCCCCTTAAAGTACAAAATGTTGTTCGAACAAACAAAATAAAACTTTAAATTTAATAATTTATAAGGATAAATTTCCTTTAGTAATTTCGGTGCTGCTCCTATATCCTCGCACGATGTGGCAAAGTTTCTATTCAAGGGAATGTTTAAACAAATAGGATTCTAAGAAAAATAATTCTTCTTCCTCGAGGAACCTCTGCATTTTTGTTTTTAAACTTTTACCGAAGGAGATCGCTGTAAAGATTTCCTCCCCGATATTTGTTTTACGCTACATTTTCCGAGCTTTTTGCGAACTTTCCCATTATACCTGTCTCTCCTTTCAACAATGCTCGGTGAAACAGCTTTTTTATGCTATTTGTGCAGAAAAGCAAAGGCTCTCCGCTGCAATTTTGAAGTTTTTGTCTTTCTTCCTTATAAAACCAGCCACTTACGGGATTATGACATAATTTAAAAGAAAACAGCGGAAGTTTAAGAAGTTAATTTTTTACGCAAAAGCAGGCATAGATTTGAGCTTAAAGCATTGTATGTTATGTGAATATTATCTGAATTTCTTATCTCAACTTCTTGATGCTGATATCTAAAATCTCGATATTTTGTGGCAGTTCTGAAATTCGAGACAGCAGATAAAAGTATAATTTCTTTTCATGGTTCAAGAGACAGTTATTGATGTTGTGAAAATGTAAGGCGATCTGCTTAATGTAACGCTTTATCTTTACTCCGATTTTATTACAAACAATTGTGAAGATAAAGGACAGCTCACATATTACAACCCCTTTTCAAGAGCATTGTTCGCAACTACACTGCCGGACAATTGCTAAAGACGGATGACAATAGCAACGATAGCAACCATAAAATGGAAGGCAGGAAAATGTGGAAATTAGCATAAATGCGGGATACAGTGAAACGTGTTGTGCGTATGCAAATTTTGGATTGTCGAACTTGTTCGTGATGTCATAGCGCTGATAAGAGATATAAAGGATTTGACGCGTATTGACCGTTGTTGTTGAAACGCAAAGTTGAAAAATGAAAGAATGAATTGACGAACTTGCAATTTTCAGTATGTCTTCCCGACATCACCTAGATCATTTTACGCGTGGCCGTATTATTGGCAAGATTAAAGAAGGGCGAAAAATAACAGATGTTGCCAGGGAGTTCGACGTCAGCCACAGTGTTGTTTCAAGGCTTTGGAAATCATTTCAAACAAATGGAGTGTGTAGCAAACGTCACGGGGGAGGTCGAGTTTGCAGTACGACACCTGCAGAAGATCGGTACATAGTGCTATCAACAAAAAGACACCGGCGCAGCACAGCTAGTGAGGTAGCAAATCAGTTTATGGCTGCTACTGGCCAGCGGATCTCCCGAAAAACTGTCGCCAGACGTTTGCATGAAGGAGGACTATTCGCCCGCAGTCCTGTTGTGTGCATCCCATTGTCCAGACGTCACCGTACCGCCCGTTTGCAATGGTGCCATCAGCATCGCAATTGGACTGATAACGACTGGTCTGCTGTCCTCTTCTCAGATGAGAGTAGATACAGTCTATCGTCCGATTGTCGACGACAACTGATCTGGCGTGATAGTGGTACTGCATATTGTCCAGCAAACACACAGGAAAAGGACCGATATCCGACATGTAGTGTCATGGTATGGGCTGGCATCATGATCAATGGCCGTACGTCTCTCTATGTGCTTCCAACTGGGACTATGACTGGCCAACGATACATTAATGATGTTCTGCTACCTCATGTTCGCATGTTCCGTGGTGCTATCGGTGATAGATTCATTTTCATGGACGACAACGCTACATGTCGTCGAACAGTCGCTGTCCAGGAGTGTCTTGAGAGCGAGGATATTCAACGCCTCGTATGGCCAGCACGTTCTCCAGATCTGAATCCCATTGAAAATGTGTGGGATGCTTTGGGGAGGAGTCTTGCTGGTCGCCAATGCCCTCCAATAAAAAAGGACACCCTCATCCGTGCACTGACAGAGGAATGGGATAAATTACCCCAACAGCTGATTGATAATGTTGTGCAAAGCATGACACGACGTGTGGAATCTTGCATCGCCCTCCATGGTGGCCATATCCCGTATTGACATCTTACGCCGGAACGCCTGCGGACGGTAATTGCATTTTTTCACGTTTACGTATTCTGCACAAAATGGCCTGTTTGTCCCTTGAACACATTCCAGAGCCTTCTGGGATTTCAGAGCAAAATAAATTGTCTTTCTTGTAATGTCCTGGCATTCTGACATTATTTTATTTCACTTGGCATCCAACCACACTTACTTTTTTATGCGCTATATAGCCGTTTATGATCCGTCCTTAGCAATTGTCCAGCAGTGTATAATTAAAGAAATGCCTAAAATTCGAACGGAACTTTAAAAAAAATGCGACTATTATGTAAAATATCGGGATGATGCGAACTTTTTCTCATTGCTGTAATAATGGTAAGCACTTCTAAACGCGATTAAAAGAGTCAACGATTGTACAACTTCCGTTTCATGGTATATAGATTAACACAGTATGAATGAGCGAGCTTTTACCACTCACGGGTGGATTCTTTGGGCTACATATATATGTAGACTGAAGAAGCCACCATATATGCTGTATGTAGGCGTGGTGGATAGATTAATACAGTATGAATGATATGCAACCATATTAATGCACGGAAATGATGTTGAGACACTGGTGCGACAACTACAAGTCCGTTTTATATCTATCACTAATTGGTTAACAAATAATGATCTGGCTATTAATATTAACAAAACAAAAGTAATGCGTTTTTCAAGTACGTCAACCCCTATTTCCTTAATTCAGAATACTAGTTTTCTCGGATCATCTATAGAAGTGGTTCAAAATCATATTATCTTAGTGTCATTATTCAGCATGATTTAAAATCGAATTCACATGTTGACTACTTATCTAATAAGATCTCAAGAAATATAAGGGTTATTAATGGTGCAGTGGCCAATTTAACCTCAAAACTAATGATTTTATTATACTATACTTTAATTCAGTCTTATCTAATCTATTGTATATCTGTATGGGGATCGACTACCTTATATAATATGAAAAAACTTCAGTCGTTACAAAATAGATTCATGAGACTATTACAATTTAAATTATAATATACTCAATTTTCAAATACGTCGTCTTTCAGGCTAGACTCAGTCCAAATGAGTTTACTATACTCACTATTCAAGGCCGCCCCGGTGGCGCAGTGGTCTCAGCGATGGCCTCTGATCACTCGTCCGAACGGGGTTCGAATCCCGGTGAGGCATGGATGCCATGTTTGTCTTACGGGACTGGCTCTCTCCCTTCCCTGGAACAAGTGACCCTAAATTAGGGACGGGCGACTGCTTATAGCCCATTGAGTTGCTCACGGTGGTCGTTAAACCTCCAATAACAAAAAAAAACTATTCAACAATTGCATATCTATAGTATAGGTAAACTAATGTTTTTGAGAATTAAAAATGGTTATTACCAAGATTTAATTTCAATAAGTACTCGTGGTCATGATTATTCCACGAGACAAAAAACAACACTAATCCCCATGTTTCCACTAACAGAACGATTTAGATCATTTGTTAATTATACTGGTCCGGCATTATGGAATTAATAATATTAATATATTTAAACGAAAACTCAGGTATTTCTTACTTACAAAAAGCTCATAATGTATTATTACCTTTATTAATTTATAGTACCACCCTAGCTGTGTTTGATATTGTGTGGACTTGACTTGTTTATGTTTTTTTTTTATTTTTTTTATTTTCATGAAAATTTTGATGCTTTGGGAAAAAAGGGCACGTATCAGGAATTTTCCCTCCTCATTCCCTGTTGTTACAAAAATATAATGTGTGCTATATATTTATGATTACGTAATATCATGTCTGTAACAACTAAAATGTAATAAATGAAATGAAATGAAATAATGGCTAACAATATTAAGTTCACCAAAAGAAGTTTTTTTTTCTTCTGTCAGGGAAAAGTTCGATATGAAAATCCCTTTTGAGTCTAATATCTTCGGCTATGAGAGATGTTTTGTACACTGTTTGTGAATTTTCCTAACACACTTTTACGCCCATGGTGGTAATTAGCAGCTATTTCCGTTTCTGAATGTTTCATAGACTGTGGAAACTCGGTAGATTTTTCTGTTACTGGTTCAATTCACTATGAACAATCCAGATCACATTACGTATTTTAAATTGTGCAGAGTTTTCCAAACTTTCTGTTTTTGCTGGATTTTTATATTTCATAAAAATCTGCCTTGAAATATATTTTAGCACGTCTTTTGTGAAAAAAAAAATAAAAAAAAATTAATTAGGTGCTTATTGTATAACTTCGTTCGTTCGCATGTGGACATTAACCCTCCGCAACTATTTAGTCCGATTTACAAAATTCCTTTTGCAATGGAAAGCTTGAAATGTGAGAACTGTGGCTCTTGCTTTCCGGTGTTTCCGATGCAGAACTTCGCCGCCAGAGGGCGTAAATGCAGATGCTATTGAATTCAAATACATTTTATTCTATATACTTGTTTCTAAATATCCGATTGAAAAACTTATTTCCTCCGTTCGATGCCATTTACACTATATTGACAAAAGTCACCGGTTAGTCCTTCAAAAGCAAATGAACGGATCCGCTGCGTTGTTAAGATGCGCGGTACAGCTGCAAACGTTATAAAAAGAAGCCTAGAGCTAATCGCGATCATATGGCACTGTGAAATTGGGTGAAAATATCGCCGCGGGACAGAACTTACTTTGAGAAAGGAAAGATTGTTGGGTATTATATTAGTGGGTTGTCCATAAGAGAAACAGAGAGGCGTTCAAACATACCCAAGTCAACTGTTTTGGATATACTGAATACGTGGAAGACACATGAAGCAGGAAAACATACCAGCAGACCAAAGAAAATCAGTGATAGAGGACGTCGAAGCCTTAGGAAAGTCGTTACAGCTAATCAGAGTACTTGCACAAGACCTAAAGTGTACAGGTGAGTAAAAATGCTGGAAGCTCGGTATGTTCACGTAACATTCGCAGAGAACTTCATTCCATGGGTTACCGTGGTCGTACGGATGCTCATAAGCCTTTCACCTCCACTTGGAATGCTACTGGAAACGTGTACTATAAACTGATGAATCCAGACACACGATCTATCAGTCTGATAGCCGTGTATGGGTATGGCGGCAGCTAGGGGAACGCTATTTACCACAGTGTACTGTTCCCCCGGTCAAGTTTGAAGCTGGCAGTGTACTCGTGTGGGGGTGTTTTTCGTGGTATGGTCCCGGCCCATTGGTTATCGTTAACTGTTAACCAGCACGTCTACCTCGATATTCTGGACAATTATGCTCTACCAACTCTGTGGCAATACTATGGAACCGAGCCTTGTTGGTACCAGCATGATAATGCACTGAGCCACAAAGCAAGGATTGTTACGGCGTGTAATTCCGTATCGTGTGTGGACTGGCCAGCACAGAGCTCTGATCCCAATCCCATATGGGATGAATTAGAGCGCCGCATAAGAAGTTTGAGAGCAAGGCCTACTACTACGCAAGAGTCAGCGGCAGCATTATGTACTGAATGGAAGAACGTACCTATCGCTGTGTTCCAAAACTTTGTCGAAAGCATGTCTAGAAGGGTCAGTGCATTCGTTAAGGCCAAAGGTGGACCGACACCGTACTAATGTATGCCAATAAATACTATGTTGTTTTTCTCTTCTAGGTGTCTGGTGACTTTTGTCAATATAGTGTATGTCTCTGGTTTTTTTTTTTTTTTTTTTTGATAATTATTTCTAGCATTTATAACATATCATGAGAACATATCAAACACAATATGGGGTTGACAATCCAGTTTCTTTACAAATAAGCAAAGTTGAATACGAGAAAAAAGTTCACTTATTTTGTTATTTATTAATGTTTTGGAAAAAAATTGGCTAAAGCAATTATTTAATTTAACAGGACGAAAAATACTGAGTTCATAGGGGCCTCCGTAGTCGGCCCCTATGAATTTTTGTTACATACTCTTCAACCGATGGTGGGAATAAGTAGTTGTTTTTATTTCTGGATTTTTTTTTTGTCGATTACAGGATTCCAGTTGATTTTATTCTCTAACCGGTTTTTTTTTTTTTTTTTTTGATTGGAGGTTTAACGACCACCGTGAGCAACTCAATGGGCTATAAGCAGTCGCCCGTCCCTAATTTAGGGTCACTGGTTCCAGGGAAGGGAGAGAGAGCCAGTGCCGTAAGACAAACACAACATCCATGCCTCACCGGGATTCGAACCCGGACCCCTTACGGACGAATGATCAGAGGCCAGCGCCTTAGACCACTGCGCCACCGGGGCGGCCTAACCGGTTGCATTGACTATGAATAACACAAGAGTTTTATTTGCTTTGGAAAGGATTGAAAAAAAGTGATTATTGCAACCGAAACTTTGGTGTAAACTTTAATGCTTTGCTTGTTTCAATTTGATTACTAAAAAAGATGAATGAACCATCTTTTTGGTGTGATACGTACCCACGGTTATAACTCATACATTCTTTTTGAAAAAATCTCTGAAACATTTTGTACTATCATGGTATACCGTTAGGAAACCCGCAGTATTTTCCGTAAAACAATATTTTTTGCACCATTGTTATGAAAATTATTTAACTTTTTGAGCCCCCTCCGCCGGCAAGAAAAGGAAATAAAGAACCTAAACTTTCAAGCTCTAAATATCGCCATTGTTGTCTAAAATATTAATCTCATAGGTACTGAGCTTTAATTTATTCCTACTAAGGAAAGTGGGATTACCGGAATTCATTGCTTCATAGTACGAGTACAATACAGCTATTCTTCTGATGAAGAAAAATAAAGGCTAGCATGTATTACATTCTTGAACTCAGAGACTACAGTCTTCTGACGATGATATTTATTAAGATAATTCAAAGTTTGTCACAAATATTTATTTTTTCAAGTCGACCGTAGTTTCGCCAAGACAAATGGCACGTAAATATTCATTTATATGATATCATGAATGGTGTTTGCAGTCACGGGTTTTGGTTAGTTGTTTCCATGCGCTTGATAGAAATGCTGAGAGACCGATTTCGCGACATGCGACCTAGAGATGTCATGCAGTAATTTCATGGGACGCAATCCTTTGCCTGTGAATGGACGTTTTCGACAGATTTCCTTGTTCAATCGCAGCAATTGTTGCTTGTAGCGATCAGCATTAACAGCTGGACCCTGTTCCAATAGTTCATAAGAGAGCACACCCTTTATATCCCACCAGATGCAAAACAGAACTTTCTTGGAATGAATATTGCGTTTAGGTGTCGATGTCGTTGCTTCACAGGGGTCTACCCAATGTGTTTTGCGTTTAGGATTGTCGTACTATATCCACGTTTCAACACCCGTAACGATTTTTTTATAGGAAAGACTTTCTGTGTTGTTTATTCAACAGATTCAAACACTTCATGACACGGTCATCCTTGTTCCTCTGGCTCAGGTCATGTGGCACCCATTTTCCTTCCTTCTGAATCTTTCCCATTGCGCGTAAACGATTGGAAATGGTTTGTTGAGTTACCCTCAGTTGTTCAGCTAGTTCTTTTTGCGTTTGAGACGAATCTTCATTCAGCAATGCTTGCAATTCCTCATATGCAACCTTCCGCTACGTTCTCGATCGCTAACATCAAAATCACTAGCTTTAAACCGTCTAAACCAAAACTCACACGTGCTTTTTCGATACAATATTATCTCCTAAAACAGAACAGGTCGATGCACATGCTTTTGCAGCACTTTTTCCTTGATGAAATTCGTAGCGAATGTAGTGTCGAATAAATGCAGTATCACATGCCATCTTTCACCTACCGGTGTGCAAGTACGTTTGACTGTTGGGCAAACTTCTGTGTCACATTTTGTACTCTAGACTAGTTACGGTCACATGACAACAACGCGGGGGAATGCCTGATATGCAAATTATCGGTATGCGTCACACAAAAAAAGAACTCTTTAAAACTTATCTGTACACCTAATAAATCATCGTGTGAATCTCTTTCAGCAAGAATTAATGCTGTGATTTCTGCACGTGGTGATGTAACTAACTATTATAAGTAAATTTATGGAGATGACCAATTTTTTGTCTGGTGTCTGTATATTTGGTTTCGGTTGTTGGACATAGAATCGGTTTTATCAGATTCTTTACTTTATACTACTTTTAGTAAGGCGACTTAGTAGAAAATGAATTTCGTAAGCTCAAAATGAATCCATCGATATGGCTAGCAACGTGTGTGTTTTCTTTACTGAAAGAATAAACTGCTTCGAAAAACTCAATGATCTCTGTAAAGAAATTTCTTTAACAAAAAGATATTTGTTGAAAACAAATGGTATCCTAAACATTACCTCCACGAGACCTGAGTTTTTAGCTCTCATTGTTTGAAAAAGATATCTCTCTGTTTATGATCTCTTCTTCCTCTCTCATTGACATAATCACCATGCTGAAAGAATCGAGGTCATCAGTATAATAAAACACTTTGTAGAATACCTTGAAGAATAGAGAAATGGCGACCAACAAGCAAGTCATCAAAAAGGATGAAATACTTTCAAGCAGAAGAAGATAAGAACGAAAGAATTCTCATTCTTCGAATTCTTTACTTCGCCAAGCACCACTGCAATCCGGACAAATGACGAGAGCAATTTCCGATGGCCAAAGTTTTTTTTTTTTTTTGAATCTGATGTGTGTGTGTGAGCAGTAATCCCTCTTTTTTATGAATTGGCATCAGTGTTCCTCCTCAGACTTAATCAATTTTCTCAAAATAACAACACATACTTGATTACTTCAACAAACAAAAGCGCCAAATCACCTATGCTCCACTAAAGACACTAATTAAAACAGTTCACTTAGAAAAATCCTTCCTTTTTTTTTTTTTTGGCGCCTCAGTTCCATAATATGCAATTAATTGCAAAAACTCATGAATAAAGCGTAATTAAAATACTGAAACTTCTTTTCGGATTTGATTGCGGTGGACTCATATATTTATTCAAATTATAATATTACTACGCCAATTCTTATTGCAAGTCTCATCAAAATTGACTCCAACTGCTTATGATGTTTTAATCTATGTCAGAGTATATGAACTTCAGGACCCTCTTTTACGCTTTCCAACCGTAGGTTGAAGAAGCGTATATGCTCCAGCTTTGTCCGTCTGTCTGTCTGTCCGTCCGCACGATAACTCGCGTAAAAATGGTTCGATTTTGATGAAATTTTCGTATGAGGTAGGGGACCACCTGGCAATGAACCCTATTTAAAATGTACGAAATGGGGTCAAAGGTCAGGACATAGAAGCGGGATCCATTCCATTGCCCTTATGCCTCACAACTTGCGTAAAAATGTTTCGATTGTGACAAAACTTTTAATTCTTGTCGGACACGCCCAATTCCAGCTCCGGATTTTCTGCTTCATACTGATGGAATAGGGTCTCATTACCTCGTGTGAGTGCTTTTCTCCAGCTTATAAAGCTCGTGTGTATCATTTCTGCGACTTGTTTTGCCCAGTAAGGGCCAACATATTTCATATTTAACGTAGTTTTCTTATCTTGTACTTAACCCTCGTCGTTTACTCCGGAAAACATCGTCACTTGCCTTGACTATCTCCAGTTTCTTTAACTGCGTTCCTATACACTGCCTTCTACGCTTCTATTCTTGTGCTTATCTCTGCACCTCCCATATCACGTCTCCTTCTGCTAGTGGTCCTCCAGTGACGTCATCTACTCTTCAATTGTGCACCACCCTTCTCTAGCGGCACTTCTTGTGACGCCATCGCTCGACTTTCTGCCTTTGTTCACCTGTTCATCGTGTCTTCCCCACTTTCAACGTCTACCATTTTAGTAATTGTGCTTTTCAACTCAACTGCTCATGGCCTGTGCTACATCTTCTGATTATTTTTCGCCGATGACGCTTTCTCCTGATGTTCTGCTTCAAAATCATCTTCATCTCTCTTCGCCTACCGCCACTTCCATACACTTTACTCTTTTGCGGTCCTGCTTGGACTTCATTGTTTCTAGTCATGATACAGCTCTCACCGCTCACATCCCTGAGGCTTTACCTCGAGGTAAGTCCTTACTTGCCTCTTTAGCCTTGGGGATGAAATATATTGCTCTCCCTGATACTAAACTCACTGTGTATACAACAGCTCTTCATGAGCTTGTTCACCCTGATGCAATTACCCATATCGAACGAAACCCCACTCTGTGCTTGTTTATTTTCCCTCTCCCGCTCAGGTAGCGCGGGCCATTTCTTCCCCATTTCCGTAGGCGATCGAAGTCTGTTCGCCATTCCTTTAGCACAGTGTCTCATTCTTGTCGGCATGTCGCCTGTTCCTCCGAAAATCCCTGATGATATACTACATAGTTTTCTCTCCCGTTGTGGCCTTGTAATTGGCCCCATTCGCACGTTACCAGCAGCGTCGGACGAGCAAGGTGCTAGTTCTTATCCGACGACAGACTCTCGTCGTATTTCCAGACGAAACCTTCATTACTTCCTATCCCACCACATTCCAAGTAGTCTGTGGCCGTCATATTCGCACTATTCATGTCTATACTGCTCTTCATTGTTTTATTTGCAAATCGCCTACTCATTTATGTGCTGCCTGCCCAGATAAAGGTATTGTTCATGCTTCGGCTTCATCCTTTGGTACTCCTACTTCGGCCTCACTGCCTGTCAGACCCTCCCAGTTAGTGTTTGCGCCCTGTTCGGGTGGATTGTTCCCGGCCACTGATTTTTCTTCATCCCTCGTCCCTGAGGACACCATATTACCTACTCATCTGCTCCGGTCTTCTCTCCTGGATGTTACTTCTTCAGCCACCACCACGCCACCTTGCTCGCTTCCATCAAGCCCATCTTCCACCAAGACTTTATTAAAACGCCCAATGTCTTCTTCCTTGTTGCATTCTTCTCCTGCCACTCTATGTCTTCTGCCTTTACCAATGGACACTGTCTCTACACCTGAGGTCCAGCTCTACGGTGTTACGGAGACCGTTCTATCCAGTTGTCCCTTGTCTGCTGCCTCCACCAGCTCACCTTACCTGTTACTGTGTCCATAGACTCTGCTTCGTCATCTGATGTCATACCCTCTAATGTTTCTTCATCACCGCCCGGAAATACTCCTGATTCCTTGCTCGTCTCTATTCCTGTTTCGTCGTCTGCGCTACTCGGTTCTCCTTCATCAGCAGCCACTTCACTGCCCGATACTTCCGATGCTCCCCCGGACCCGTTTGCTCATCTCTCCACCTCTCAGAGCCGCCTCCTTGCAACAGTGTCTCACAGAGAGGTTGAAGAAATGGGGACTGACACGGTTCTCATGCATCTTGAACTTCTCAATTTTCCCAAACCCCCTAGGAGACATTTTCGCTCCACGAGCGCTTATAAGGCTGCTCGTATCGAGGGAGGAAATGCTCTCTAATTCTTCGAAATTGAGCCTTCTGATTTCTGCCTCTCACAATCACCTTCGCCACTTCACACAATCCCTCTGCCAGATACTCCTTCTACTTCTCCTGTGTCTACTTCAGCCTCACAGTGCGCCCGTTCTACTGTTTCATTGTCAGGGCCTCCTGTTGCTCAAATTTCGCCATGTTCTCCTGCAGTAGCTCCACTTAGCTCAACCGTGCACGTCAGCTCTGCTTGTTCTCCGCTTGACCCGTCTGTCACTCCGCCAATGGAGTTCGCCACCTCCAGCCTCCAGTGTGATTCTCAGTCTCACACCATGTCATCTTCCGCCGCCACACTCTCAGTTGTCTCCTCAGCATCTCCTCCACCTCCTCCTGCTTCATCGTCTGCAACTTCTAGTGATCCCTTGTCCGAGCCCATTGATCCATTGTCTCCTCGTCAGCCTTCCTGTGATAGTTCTTCTCAGAAACGCTGCCGTGCTCCACTCTCCAATGAGTCTCTTTTGCCAAGTGACTTTGTAACGTACCAGGAGATGTGACGTACCTGCCAGAAGGACGCACACGACATAAAGGCAGATAGGAATCAGAATAAAACGTCCGCGTAGCTTAATTGGTAGAGCAACTTATTCCGGAATGAGTGGACCCGGGTTCGAATCCTGGCGCGGATAAAAATGACGGAGAAATTCACTTCGTTATAACTTTGCCTCTCATGATTTCCTGCGTGCCCGTGACAGTTGGAATAAGCGTCACGCATTTCGTGAATTATATTATAAATATGGTATCTCCATGTAATTTTTATTTTTATCTTCATTTTCTTGTATTTCTGCTCACGAAAATATTTGTGTCGCCCAGTGTATAAGTTTCACCATTTCTTGATGACTGCCCTGCATTAATCCATGTACTTTGCTCACGATTTTATCTGTTTCTCTTCATTGTATGTGGCCGACTTCCGAGTACCATTTAGTTTCCCCAATAAAGCGATTTTGAAAGACAAAACTTTAGTATGTTGTTGCGGAAGTATACCGAACCAGTTCTGTTGAATATAATCGAAATGGTGTCAAAGGTCAGAACACAGGAGCGAAATTTATTCCACAGCCATTATCCTTATAATTTGAGTAATTACTTGTGTAACGATTTCTGGTATGTTGGAAAGCGTATCATAATCAATGCATTGCATGATTTTACTAACTTGTTTTTTATAATTGCCAGTTCTTTAGAGATTACATTCTTTGTACCAATTTATAAGACTAATAAACGTCCAAAATAATGGAAATTAGCCCGTGTAAAATGTCTTGCAACAAAGACTTAAGTGCTAAACAATTTCTTATTTATTACAATATATTTAATTGTCAACTTAAATAACCTTTATATCTTGAAGAGTCGTACAGTTTCAGAGTTGTTTATTTTTAATGACATGCTGACTTTTTGTAAAATATTTTTTTCTGGATTATTACTAATTAAATTTAATAGGCTTTGTTAAAAATTCACAACATAAAGTGAGAAGGAAGTTATCTACACATAATTAAATTGAGGGTTCTCGCTAAACGTCGACCATTATATTTGAAAGAAAGAATGGTTTAAAGAGAAAGGCAGAAATATGTTATGAGTTTAGAAATCATTCAGTTTACAACTTGAATGCTGGTTTCGTTTATTACGCTTTCCAACCGCAGGTTGAAGAAGCGTGATCCCTTGCCCGAGCCCATTGATCCAGGTTTGTTCGTCTGTCTGTCCGCACAATAACTAGCGTAAAAATGGTTCGATTTCGATGAACTTTTAGTATGTGGTAGGGGACAACCTGAAGACGAACCCAATTGAAAACGGGCGACATGGGGTCAAAGTTCAGGACATAGGAGCGGGATCCATTCCATCGCTCTTATGTGTCATAACTTACGTAAAAAGGCTTCTTTTGTGACAAAACATTAGTATGTTGTTCCGGAGATATACTGAACCGGTTCTGTTGAATATCATCGAAATGGAGTCAAGGGTCAGGGCACAGGAGTGAGATTTATTCCACATCCATTATCCTCATAACTTGAATAAAAATGCTTCTATTGCGACAAAACTTTAATATGTTGTTCCGAACGTATACTGAACCAATTTTGTTTGATATCATTAAAATGGGGTCAAAGGTCAGGGCACAGGAGGTTGATTTATTCCACAGCCATTACCCTCATAACTTGAGTAAGGATTTCTGGTATGTTGCAAAGCGTATCACAATCAATGCATTGCATGATTATACTAACTTGCTTACAGAGCTTTTGTTCACAAGAGGCATTTACGTTAAACCAGTACTGTTTAACTTCTATAGAGCCGCGGGCCAAGGTTTTCAAAGAATTACATGGGGGGGGGGGAGTTTTTAAACGAACTGGGTTTATAGAAGATGATGTTAATTTATTATACATTTACGATGATGTAACGTATATTCTATTTTAACTTTTCTTTTGAGTTTCTGTTTCTATGTAAATTTGAGTTCGTGCTCTCAGACATTTTCAAAGCTTAACGTTATGTCTTTTCCCTTAAACGAGAATAATGTTGGCAACACTGAGGTTGGAACAACTGACGTATGTGTGGCCGGATAAGAACGACAGATAAAAAGGCAATGCAGCGGTTGTTTAAGGGGATTGATGTTATTGATGATAGACGTGCTGTTATACTGAGATTGGATGTTAAATCACTGACACAGTATTGAGTATGCCAATAAACCGGACGTGAGGGTGGAGTACAAACCATGCAAGCAAAATAAATGTATTTGTAAGTACTACAATTGACCTCTTTCTTGTAATGTGCATGAGTACCTTCTAATATTACATTGACTTTAGCACACATAGCGTAATTACTGACGTAAGAACTAGGTAACAGCGGAAAGACAATTACGTTATACTCTTTTAATTAATATTAGAACAGTTGAAATTAAAAATTCAAGAGTAGAGTCATTCATACTGTCACTGTGTTTTGATTTTATGTATTTCATGACAGAGAATGCCCTCTTGTATATGTAAGTACCTCCAAATGTTTAAATAACTTTTAATGCTAATATTGTCGGATCGTTGCATACGTCATGTCGTTTTCGTTTACAGGGCCGCGCACAGCGCCACAGTTTTAAAACGCCAGCTGTGTATGTACATTGTGTGGGTATAGCATACGTACATAGTGTGTGTGTATAGTATACGTACATAGGTATGTGCATATACGAATTTTATGTATATGTATAGCATGCGTACATAGCTTGTGGATATATGTATATATATACACTGCTGGACAATTGCTAAGGACGGATCATAGACGGCTATACAGCGCATAAAAAAGTAAGTGTGGTTGGATGCCAAATGAAATAAAATAATGTCAGAATGCCAGGACATTACAAGAAAAACAATTTATTGTGCTCTGAAATCCAGAAGGCTTTGGAACGTGTTCAAGGGACAAACAGGCCATTTTGTGCAGAATACGTAAACGTGAAAAAAATGCAATTACCGTCCGCAGGCGTTCCGGCGTAAGATGTCAATACGGGATATGGCCACCATGGAGGGCGATGCAAGATTCCACACGTCGTGTCATGCTTTGCACAACATTATCAAGCAGCTGTTGGGGTAATTTATCCCATTCCTCTGTCAGTGCACGGATGAGGGTGACCTTGTTTATTGGAGGGCATTGGCGACCAGCAAGACTCCTCCCTAAAGCATCCCACACATTTTCAATGGGATTCAGATCTGGAGAACGTGCTGGCCATACGAAGCGTTGAATATCCTCGCTCTCAAGACACTCCTGGACAGCGACTGTTCGACGACATGTTGCGTTGTCGTCCATGAAAATGAATCTATCACCGACAGCACCACAGAACATGCGAACATGAGGTAGCAGAACATCATTAATGTATCGTTGGCCGGTCATAGTCCCAGTTGGAAGCACATAGAGGGACGTACGGCCATTGATCATGATGCCAGCCCATACCATGACACTGCATGTCGGATATCGGTCCCTTTCCTGTATGTTTGCTGGACAACATGCAGTACCACTATCACGCCAGATCAGTTGTCGTCGACAATTAGATGATAGACTGTATCTACTCTCATCTGAGAAGAGGACAGCAGACCAGTCGCTATCAGTCCAATTGCGATGTTGATGGCACCATTGCAAACGGGCAGTACGGTGACGTCTGGACAATGGGGTGCACACAACAGGACGGCGGGCGTATAGTCCTCCTTCATGCAAACGTCTGGTGAGAGTTTTTCGGGAGATCCGCTTGCCAGTAGCAGCCATAAACTGATTTGCTACCTCACTAGCTGTGCTGCGCCGGTGTCTTTTTGTTGATAGCACTATGAACCGATCTTCTGCAGGTGTCGTACTGCGAACACGACCTCCCCCGTGACGTTTGCTACAATCTCCATTTGTTTGAAATGATTTCCAAAGCCTTGAAACAACACTGTGGCTGACGTCGAACTCCCTGGCAACATCTGTTATTTTTCGCCCTTCTTCAATCTTGCCAATAATACAGCCACGCGTAAAATGATCTAGGTGATGTCGGGAAGACATACTGAAAATTGCAAGTTCGTCAATTGATTCTTTCCCTTTCAACTTTGCGTTTGAACAACAACGGTCAATACGCGTCAAATCCTTTATATCTCTTATCAGCGCTATGACGTCACGAACAAGTTCGGCAGTCCAAAATTTGCATACGCAAAACACGTCTTACTGAATCCCGCACTTATGCTAATTTACACATTTTCCTGCCTTCCATTTTATGGTTGCTATCGTTGCTATTGTCATCCGTACTTAGCAATTGTCCGGCAGTGTATTATAGTATACGCACATCAGAGTATATATAATGTACGCTCATAGTATATTTATATAGTACGCGTACATAGCGTGCAGATATGTGCAGTGGCACACCCAGGAATTCTTGTTGGAGGGGCTATATATACATGTCAGACATATAAATATATATATATATATAAACACTTTTCTTTTAACACATAATGGCATATTGCTCTTGAAAATTATGCTGTTTCTTCCAAAAGCTCTCCAGGCAAGTTTCGTACGTCGATTAATTTCTTCATCAAAGGGTCACATTAATGAAGAAATTAATCGGCGTACAAAACTTGCCTGGAGAGCTTTTGGAAGAAACATCATAATTTTCAAGAGCAATATGCCATTATGTCTTAAAAGAAAAGTGTTTGATCAATGCATCCTTCCAGTGCTTATACACTGCTGGACTATTGCTAAGGACGGATCATAAACGGCTATATAGCGCATAAAAAAGTAAGTGTGGTTGGATGCCAAGTGAAATAAAATAATGTCAGAATGCCAGGACATTACAAGAAAGACAATTTATTGTGCTCTGAAATCCAGAAGGCTTTGGAACGTGTTCAAGGGACAAACAGGCCACTTTGTGCAGAATACGTAAACGTGAAAAAAATGCAATTACCGTCCACAGTCGTTCCGGCGTAAGATGTCAATACGGGATATGGCCACCATGGAGGGCGATGCAAGATTCCACACGTCGTGTCATGCTTTGCACAACATTATCAAGCAGCTGTTGGGGTAATTTATCCCATTCCTCTGTCAGTGCACGGATGAGGGTGTCCTTGTTTATTGGAGGGCATTGGCGACCAGCAAGACTCCTCCCCAAAGCATCCCACACATTTTCAATGGGATTCAGATCTGGAGAACATGCTGGCCATACGAGGCGTTGAATATCCTCGCTCTCAAGACACTCCTGGACAGCGACTGTTCGATGACATGTTGCGTTGTCGTCCATGAAAATGAATCTATCACCGACAGCACCACGGAACATGCGAACATGAGGTAGCAGAACATCATTAATGTATCGTTGGCCAGTCATAGTCCCAGTTGGAAGCACATAGAGGGACGTACGGCCATTGATCATGATGCCAGCCCATACCATGACAATACATGTCGGATATCGGTCCCTTTCCTGTATGTTTGCTGGACAATATGCAGTACCACTATCACGCTAGATCAGTTGTCGTCGACAATCAGACGATAGACTGTATCTACTCTCATCTGAGAAGAGGACAGCAGACCAGTCGTTATAAGTCTAATTGCGATGTTGATGGCACCATTGCAAACGGGCGGTACGGTGACGTGTGGACAATGGGATGCGCACTACAGGACGGCGGGCGTATAGTCCTCCTTCATGCAAACGTCTGGCGACAGTTTTTCGGGAGATCCGCTTGCCAGTAGCAGCCATAAACTGATTTGCTACCTCACTAGCTGTGCTGCGCCGGTGTCTTTTTGTTGATAGCACTATGTACCGATCTTCTGCAGGTGTCGTACTGCGAACACGACCTCCCCCGTGACGTTTGCTACACTCTCCATTTGTTTGAAATGATTTCCAAAGCCTTGAAACAACACTGTGGCTGACGTCGAACTCCCTGGCAACATCTGTTATTTTTCGCCCTTCTTCAATCTTGCCAATAATACGGCCACGCGTAAAATCATCTAGGTGATGTCGGGAAGACATACTGAAAATTGCAAGTTCGTCAATTGATTCTTTCCCTTTCAACTTTGCGTTTGAACAACAACGGTCAATACGCGTCAAATCCTTTATATCTCTTATCAGCGCTATGACGTCACGAACAAGTTCGGCAATCCAAAATTTGCATACGCACAACACGTCTTACTGTATCCCACACTTATGCTAATTTACACATTTTCCTGCCTTCCATTTTATGGTTGCTATCGTTGCTATTGTCATCCGTCCTTAGCAATTGTCCGGCAGTGTATATGGTGCAGAAAAGTGGGCCTTACCTAAAAGAGACATACAAAGGCTGCAGACAACTCAAAGCAGCATGGAGAGGTGCATGCTTGGTGTAACCAGGAGAGATAAGAAAAGGAACACGTGGATCCGAAAAATGACAAGAGTGGAAGACATTATGATCAGAGTTAAATCTCTGAAATGGCAATGGGCTGGACATACTGTCAGAAGGACAGACCATCGATGGACAGCCGAAATTTTAGATTGGATTCTCAAGGGACAGAAAAAGACCCAGAAGAAGACCACATGGGAGATGGGTATATGAAATTCGAAAGTATGCGGGAGTGACATGGAGGAGACTGGCACAAGACAGACCGTTGTGGAGGAAACTTGGGGAGACCTTCGTCCAGCAGTGGATCGATAATGGTTGACAATGATGATGATGATGATATATATATATATATATATATATATATATATAGTCATATATATAGAGGCGAAATTTTGACAAGAGTGAAAGATTTCTACTCCAAATTATATGAAAGGGATGATATATGCACGTCAGACATCATGAAAGATACCAGTACCAGAGTTCCTCCAGTCCTTCCAGCAGAAGTTGCACATGCAATCAAGAACATGAAGCGAGGAAAAGCTCCAGGAGAAGATGGAATTACTGTAGACATCATACAAGAAGCAAGTGGAGAAATCGAAACAGTACTCGCCTAAATTTTCACTCGATGCCTTAATGAAGGAAAGATTCCTGAGGATTGGAACACCGCTACAATGATCCTGCTACATAAGAAAGGGGACATTGAGGATCTCGGAAACTACAGACCTATCAGCCTCCTATCAGTAGTTTATAAAATCTTCACTAAAGTTCTTTCACACCGCTTGAAGGTAACACTGGACATGGCTCAACCGAGAGAACAAGCTGGATTCAGGAGTGGCTACAGCACAATAGATCATATCCACGTGCTGAGAGAACTAATTGAAAGAGCGAGGGAATATGAACTTCCATTGTGCATGGCTTTTATCGATTATGAAAAAGCCTTTGATTCGGTGAAACCATCAGCAGTTACAATGGCTCTGAAAACCTGCGGTATTGAAGATGCATACATTAATATTATTAATAACATCTATGAAAATGCAAGTGCAAAGATTAGGCTGTTTGAAAATACAACACACGTAAAAATTGGGAAGGGAGTGAGACAAGGTGACACCATATCTCCGAAGCTCTTTAATGCCACATTGGAGGGTGTTTTTCAGTCACTGAGCTGGGAAAACAAGGGGATAAAGATTAATGGAGATTATCTAACATACCTTCGTTTTGCTGATGACGTAGTCATTTTTGCAACTACCCCATCAGAGCTGCAGAGTATGATCCAGGAACTTGCTGACAAGAGTAAAGAAGTGGGATTAAAAATGAACTTTCAGAAGACAAAAGTGATGTTCAATGCTTTTACAAGAAATGAAGATTTATCGATTGATGGAGAAAAGCTGGAGATAACAGACACGTACGTTTATCTTGGACAGCAGATATCAAGTGAGGGTCACATTGATGAAGAAATTAATCGGCGTACAAAACTTGCCTGGAGAGCTTTTGGAAGAAACAGCATAATTTTCAAGAGCAATATGCCATTATGTCTTAAAAGAAAAGTGTTTGATCAATGCATCCTTCCAGTGCTTACGTATGGTGCGGAGACGTGGACCTTAACTAAAAGAGACATACAAAGGCTGCAGACAACTCAAAGCAGCATGGAGAGGTGCATGCTTGGTGTAACCAGGAGAGATAAGAAGAGGAACTCGTGGATCCGAAAAATGACAAGAGTGGAAGACATCATGATCAGAGTTAAATCCCTGAAATGGCAATGGGCTGGACATACTGCCAGAAGGACAGACCATCGATGGACAGCCGAAATTTTAGATTGGATTCCAAGGGACAGGAAAAGACCCAGAAGAAGACCACATGGGAGATGGGTGGATGAAATTCGAAAGTATGCAGGGGTGACATGGAGGAGACTGGCACAAGACAGACCGTTGTGGAGGAAACTTGGGGAGACCTTCGTCCAGCAGTGGATTGATAATGGTTGACAATGATGATGATGATGATGATATATATAGTATACGTACGCAATGTGTGCACATATATGTAGTGTTAGTGTACGCCTGTAGTTTATACAGGGTGCATATGCACCCTGTATAAACTGTAGATTTTACGGTTTTAAACCGTTTTCCAGGGTTCCAACACAAAACCGTAATATCTACAGTTTCATGCCGTGTTGGAGCAAAGATATAGCTTTGCTCTAACACAATCAACACGTTCGTTCCAGCCAAATTTTTGTGTTTTCGTGATTATTTGGACTGTGACTCTCTCCAGCCAAATTCTGTGCTGTTTTCTTCATTAAATGCGGTGTTGAAACAAAGCTATAGCTTTGCTCCAACACGGCATAAAACTGTAGATTTTACGGTTTTGTGTTGGCACCCTGGAAAACGGTTTAAAACCGTAAAATCTACAAATTTTTTTTTACAGTGTAGGAAAGTCCCTTTTGCCTGAAATAACTTGCAAACGGAGAGAGGTACAGTTATGCAAGTGAGATAACGGTATAGTAAAGCGACTACGTCCAATCGAATGCAACCAATATCAGCGCCCCTAGTGGCGAACTGCGGAAGTTAGCCACTGCAAATCGAAAACGAAAAGAGATAGAGCAAAATTTCCAAATACAAAGTTGTAGAACATCAATTACTTAG
The DNA here is from genome assembly GCA_039090855.1 of Macrothele yani. Classification (NCBI taxonomy): domain Eukaryota; kingdom Metazoa; phylum Arthropoda; class Arachnida; order Araneae; family Macrothelidae; genus Macrothele; species Macrothele yani. The sequence goes on along the minus strand of CM077018.1, from coordinate 59,285,601 downwards.
TACAAAACAACATTTGTTTCACACGGATAAGGTACATTGTCGCCTGATTACCCTAAAATGTCCGAAATCGATGCGCGACCTTTTGTGTGAACGCTTGAAGGGAACAGGCATAGGTATGAGCAAACGCACACAATTTATTGCATAAATGCATACTTATGTCAATACAGTTTGATGACGTCAGACAAAACAAAAACAAAAAAGGCAAACTGGCGCACAGTGATAAAAAGTTAATGTCGAGTATGTTCGAAGAGTTCGCCATTGCCCACGATACACATTTGTTTGGGTACTTCTCAATGAACAACAGTTTAGAAAGCTCTTTTTCAGTCTATGATCTAGGTCTAATATAAATGCTCTGCATCTGCTTGAAGTTTGTATAATTCCACTTCATAAATGAGTTTTGTGCTTTCAAAGCCAACATTCAACGGACTGTTGAACAGACGTATATTTGTTTTGAGTTCGTCAGATTGTTTAAACTTGTCATCAGAATTGATAAAGAGTGTCTATTTAATTGAGGAGAGAGAGAGAGAGAGAGAGAGAGAGAGATAGCTAATATTTCAAAATGTTCAGTTTCACCACGTATTATCATTTCATCAAAAAGGTCCTTGCAGGATTCGAAGTGAGTCAAACTGTTTCTTTCTAGAATTGATTTCAACAGTGAGAGCTTGTTAGGAAAACCAAGACTATAATGATAACAGATATTTTGGTTTTTAGCATTAAACGCATTCAAATGCTGCACAGTGTACTGTTCCTATCGTCAAGTTTGTAGCTAGCAGTGTACTCGTGTAGGGGTGTATTTAGTGGTATGGTTTCGGTCCATTGGTTATCGTGGACAAACTTGTCAACCAGCACGTCTATCTCGATATTCTGGACAATTATGCTCTACCAACTCTGTGGCAATACTATGGAACCGAACCTTGCTGGTACCAGTAGGATAATGCAGCGAGCCATAAAGCAAAGACTGTTACGGCGTGTAATTCCGTATCGTGTGTGGACTGGCCAGCACAGAGTCCTGATCTTAATTCCATAGAGCACCTATGGGATGAATTAGAGCGTCGCATAAGAAGTTTGGAACCAAGGCCTACTACTAAGCAGCAGTTTGCCGCAGCATTATGTACTGAATGGAAGCGCATACCTGTCGCTTTGTTCCAAAACCTTGTCGAAGCATGTCTCGAAGGGTCAGTGCATGCATTAAGGCCAAAGGTGGACCGACATCGTACTAATGTAAATGCTATGTTGTGTTTCTCTTCTAGGTGTACGGTGACTTTTGTCAATATAGTGTATTATTTTGACAGCCATTTAAATTCTTGACAGTCAGTTTCAGAGATATACCGGGGAAACATTTGTCTTTCATCTGCCAATATGCTACTTACGTATCAGATTTTCATCATGCATGAAAGATCTTTCCAACAGACCTACTTAGGAATCAGCTTCGGGTGAATTTTCTTCTCAGAGGAGATTTGGTAAAGAAAAAAAAGATTTCTGAGCAATAATAGAATAAAGTGACCCTAAAATATACATTATTGTCACAATTACTACTTCTGCCTGCGAAGAGGAAACAAGACTTCAGAAAGTATGAAAAAAGTTTTCCCTCCAACACACTTACGGATGAAGTGATTGACAAAGATGGGAGCTGAAGCATCCTATGATTGACATAACCAACTACTACCACGCTTGCTTCAAATTAGTGATATGTCGGAAGTTAGAATGGAATTGCAACTTAGCAATTCGAAAACCACGGAAATGGGAACAGCTAGGAAAATGATGTCGGGAAAGGTTAGATTGAAGTAAAGAAAAATGAAGTCCTGTTGCTGTTAGAGCGTTTGTATCTGGCATTACGCCAACACATCAGCGCCACATGCTCCAAGAAGCGGAAATAAAATAAAAAATCCTTTGGGAAATCCATAAAATATTTCATTTCTTTCGATGACATTAAACGTCTCGATTGAAGTAGATGACATCCTCTTATTGCCTTCCTGAAGACCAGCCCGGGGTCTTTTATTTAATGAAGTCCCTAAGAGCTATTTACAAGAGGACAACTGAAATATTGCAAATGGTCTATCGTGGAGATACTGCATTTAGAAATTGGTACTTCCTACATGTCATAGAAAGAGCCAGAGAGAGAAAGAAAATTCCAATTCAGAAATAAAATGTTACTAAACAATTTCGAATCACCTATATATGAGTAACCGCGATTAACTTAGGAATTTAATAAACGTTATTTAATTTTCCTCGCCGTGATCATATTTACGGGAACGTAAACATTCAATGATTGACATAACCAACTACAACGCTAATATTACTAAACATCTTCGAATCACCTTCGTATGAATTACCGAAATTTACATAGAAATTTCATAAATGTTATTTAATTTACTTCACCGTTATCATTTTACGGATAAACTGATCGACGGAGATAGGAACGGAAGCATCCAATGACTGACCTAACCAACTACTCACGCTAATGCTACTAAACATCTCCTAATCGCCTTTATATGAGTAACGGAAACTAATTTAGAAATTTCAGAAATGTTATTCAATTTTCGTCACCGTTATTATTTTTACGGATGAATCGATCGATGGAGAATGGGGCAAAAGCATTCAATGATTGAAATAACCAACTACTATGGCTGATATTGCAGAGGGTGAATCGAAAGTTTTGCAATATTTGGATCATTTTATGTCTTCATGCGTTCCTTTACGATGAAAGCTGACTAGCATTCAAAGTATTAGACATCGTGTTGTACCGCCTTTAGACATATGTCTGCCAGTTCTTCGATTCAGTGGCGGTAACAGTTCTTTTCCTTTGAGGAGAAGAACTCCTTCACCCAAGCTGCCACCTCCTACTGGTTCCTGAAGTGCCACCCGCGGAAGAAGTGTGCCATGGACTGGAGCAAGTAATAATCCGACGGGGCAAGGTCCGGATTATATCTTGGGTGTGGCATCAGTTCGATGCCCTCAAATTCCTGGAGTTTTCCTCTGGTTGTTCGCGCGGTTTGAGGCCGAGCGTTGTCCTGCCGTAGGAGAGCGCGCTTTCTGTTCACCAATGCCGGGTACTTCTCCCCCCAAACGGCATACATCCGCTCCAACTGTCCAGAGTAGAGATTGGCGTTAATGGTCCGACCATCTCGAACAAATTCGTAATGGATTATCCCCTCGAAATTCAACCAGACGCAGAGCTTCACCTTGTGGTCGAAGCACCCACGTTTGGCAACAGGCTCAACCACTGCAATTATGTGTTAGGATTATGGAAATAGATCCACTTTTCATCGCACGTAAACATTCTCTTGATCAAACATACATCGCGCGGGTTTTCTAGACGTTTCGTACACACTTCCACTCGGTGGCATGCTTTAGCTACCGTCAGTTTTTGAGGAACAATGCGGCAGCTCCTGTAGACCTTGCCGAGGTCTTGAAGGTGACGAACCACGGTGGTCTGAGACGTGCCCAGCTCGCCTGATAATCTCCGAGTGCTGGTTGTCGGATTTGTCTCTACGGCCTGACGCATGGCCTCCTAATGCACGGTTCGCGGCCACCCTGACCCTGGCTTACTGTCGAGGTTTCTGTCACATGAGCGAAATTTCCTGAACCATTTGGTTGCGGTGCTGTGTTCCACGGAAACTTCCCTTTTCGCATGACAAATGTTTCGTGTTGCTTCAGCAGCCTTATGGACGAATTGAAACTCCTAAAGCAAAAGTTTCGTAATTAGCGGGTTGTGGCTGTTTATCTTTTAGGCTTCCCAACCACTGAGAGAACGACGACATGCAAAGCTGTTCAGATCAGATCAGATCATATGTAGAGGATTTTAGGAAGGGAGTGTCTGACCCCAGGTCTTAAACAACCCTTAGAAATAGGAAGCTAGGAGATTTGGGCTAGAGTGCCCGATAGGAAAGTGACACGGAAGCGAGGTAGAAGACGCCCTTATTTACTACCGGGGGCCAGTACCCGGGTCCGACGGCTTAACGTGCCCATTCAATGCTCTAGTAGATCAGATCGGATCATATGTAGAGGATTTTAGGAAGGGAGTGTCTGACCCCAGGTCTTAAACAACCCTTAGAAATAGGAAGCTAGGAGATTTGGGCTAGAGTGCCCGATAGTAAAGTGACACGGAAGCGAGGTAGAAGACGCCCTTATTTACTACCGGGGGCCAGTACCCGGGTCCGACGGCTTAACGTGCCCATTCAATGCTCTAGTAGATCAGATCAGATCATATGTAGAGGATTTTAGAAAGGGAGTGTCTGACCCCAGGTCTTAAACAACCCTTAGAAATAGGAAGCTAGGAGATTTGGGCTAGAGTGCCCGATAGGAAAGTCACACGGAAGCGAGGTAGAAGACGCCCTTATTTACTACCAGGGTTCGACGGCCCAACGTGCCCATCCGACGCACGGCGGGTATTTAGTGGTTCGAGCGTTCGTACCTGCCTGGGATCGAACCCGAGGACTCCTCCGTGGCAGTCACGAACGTTGACTACTAGGCCACCCGCTGCCCAAAGGTGTTCACCGCAACGACTGTCACTTTATATCCCTTTCGATTGAATGCAGTGCGCGACTTGAACTAGTTTAAACACGTGACATACCCGTCGTAGCTCATACGTTTATGCAAATATTGCAAAACTTTCCACTCACCCTCTGTATCTAACGTCTCCAAATCACCTTTAAATGTGTAACCACAATTTATTCAGAAATTTGGTAAATGTTATTTAATTTATTTCTCTCTGCTCATTTTACGGGTGAACTGATTGACGTGCATAGTAGCAGAAGCATTCAGTGATTGATATAACCAACTAATGTCGCTAATGTTACTAAGCAACTTAGAATTACCCTGATATGAGTAACCGCAATTTATTTAGAAAATTCATAAATGTTATTTAATTTATCTCGCCGTGATCACTTTTACAGATGAACTGATCGAAGGAAATAGGAGCGGAAACATCCAATGATAGACATAAACTTCGGAATGGCAAACGATAAATTCCTTCATTTGTACAGAGTGAGGGATTTGACTGAGGATATCAAGACAGCTTGGATGGTAGTTGCTTTCATTTTTACCGGAGAACAGGGGCGCCAACTTCACCAAGTTATTGAGGGGGCAGACGGGAAGAGATCAGACGTGGGAGGAGCACGTCTGTTCCTTTGTCCGGAGGGAAATTAAAATTAAGATGGGGAGAGGCAAAAAGATAAACTACGGGATTCGACGTATATTTTGATACTCACTTGTAATTGCTCATCAGCAAATAAATAAGGAAATAGAAATATTCTTTTGCTGAATATTAATATGCCGCCCCGGTGGCACAGTGGTCTAAGCGATGACCTCTGATCATTCGTCCGAACGGGGTCCGATTTTGAATCCCGGTGAGGCATGGATGTTGTGTTTGTCTTATGGCACTGGCTCTCTCCCTTCCCTGGAACCAGTGACCCTAAATTAGGGACGGGCGACTGCTTATAGCCCATTTGAGTTGCTCACGGTGGTCGTTAAACCTTCAATCAAAAAAAAATATATTAATATTTTTCAAAATGTAATTCAGCGTGCTATTTTATAAAAATATCCCGTGAGATTTTGTTCCCAAACGTTTATCAAAAATATGAAAAATTAGCGCTGTTACTCAAACAAACAACGAGAAGTGCAAAGGATAAATAGATACATAAAAGCGCTAGAGATTATACGTTTTAATATTTCTATTTATTTTATTTTTCATAATTGTTTTAAACATCACGAGAATATGTCGAACGAAATACGGGGCTTAAAGTCAAATTTCTTATCAAACAAGCAATGCTTTATATGGGGAAAAAAAGTTTACTTTCTTTGCTATTTATAAATTTTTCGGAAATAAATCGCTTTGGCCTCAAAAGATGGAGCTTGGTCCACTTTATGAGGTATAACGAAGTAAATTTATCCGTCATTTTTGTCCTCGCCGGGGTCGAGCCCGGGTCTCCTCGTTCCGGAATAAGTCACTCTACCAATTGAGCTACGCGGACGTTCGTTATCGCAGCTATCTGCCTTTATGTCGTGTGCGTCCTGCTGGGCAGGCACGTCACAGAGGTCAAAACGATTATTTAATTAAACAAGACGAAAAACATTGGGTAGGGCCTGCCCCTAATAAAATTATTAGGGGGACAAGATTGACTACTAGGCCACCCGCTGCCCAAAGGTTTATAAGATCTTGGAACACCGCAAATTTCGAATGTGTAAGATGACAAAACAATTCCCACTATTACGGGCAATCTGATAGCAGTAGTGGATCTAGTGTGTGTGTGGAGAGGAGGTTCGGTAACCAGGGCGATAGCCCCATCTAAAACACATTTTTCCTCTTTAACAATATCGTAAATAATTAAAATATTTATTTCTGTGAAAGCATATTAATAAATATAAGTTTTTATAACTAGTAAAATTTGCTATGAATTTGGAGATAAAATGTTCTGTCCTAGGTTCAGAGAGAGGGAGAGAGGGAGAGAGAGAGAGAGAGAACAGAATAATAAAAAAAACAAACCCTGGAGTTTCAGATCTCTTTATCTGATATTCATTCAACATCTCTTTTCATGACCTTAGATTTTGACTGATCATGAAAATCAATGAGTGCGTTTTTTAGGCTTTCTAACCGTAGGTTGAAGTCCGTCTACCGTCTGCACGATAACTCGCGTAAAATGGTTCGATTTCGATGAAATTTTAATATGTGGTAGGGGACCACCTGGGGACGAACCCTGTTGAAAATGGACGAAATGGGGTTAAAGGTCACGACATAGGAGCGGGATCCATTCCACTGCACTTATACGTTATAACTTGCGTAGAAATGGCTCGATTGCTGTGAAAAGTTAGCATGTGGTAGGGGACTACCTGGGGACGAACCCTATTGAAAATGCACGAAATGGTTTCAAAGGTCAGGACATAGGAGCGGGATCCGTTCCATCGCCCTTATGCGTCACAACTTAGGGAAAAATGCTTCTATTGCAACAAAACTTTGGTATGTTGTTCCGGAGGTATACAAAACCGGTTTTATTTAATATAATCGAAATGGGGTCAAAGGTCAGGGCACAGGAGCGAGATTCATTCTACAGCCGTCATCCTCAAAACTTGATTAAAAATGCTTCTGTGGCGACAAAACTTTAGCATGTTGTTCCTGAGGTACACTGAATCATTTCTGTTTAATATTAATTAACACTTACGCCCCCTGGTGTCCAAATTATTCCTTACCAAAGTTTTTAAATCATATGCAAAAGATTTTGCATCAGGAGGTGTATCCGCTGAAGAAAACATAATCGGAGTTTTAGAAGAAGAGTTATCGGGAAAAATGTAATTTACTTTTACGCCCCCTACCAGAAAATCTATGCGTAGTTTGAAAAAGTAACTATATCTAAAATACTCTTCGACATAAATGGAATTGAAAGATAAAATAATATTTTCAATGGGATGTTTGTATAGCATTGATATGTGGGATAAAACGTATTTTTGAATTCGACATCATCTGCATTTACGCCCTCTAGCGGCGAAATTATACATCGTAAAAAAAAAACGAAATAAAGGATCATCATTCTCATATTTCAAGCTTCCCAATGCAAAAATAATTTTTGAAATCGGACTAATAGTTGCAGAGATATCGTGGGTACAGACGGAAAAAACGTCCAGACGACGTTTAAGCATTGATAACAATGTAGGGCTGCTGGCATGTTACTGGCAGGTGTACGGCAAATCGATCTGGCTGCTGATTTTGGAGTTTCACAAAGTGCAGTAAGTCTTATATACACAATATTTCTACGTCATGGGAATGTTGCAGATCAATCCAGAAGTGGTCGCCCGAGGATAACCACCAGCAGGCAAGACCTCTACCTGACAGTAAGTAGTCCGAGAAGGCCTAGTATTATCAGTAGACAATACCGATAATCACTTTGAGCTGTAACCTATCTTCACGAGTACAGACTCAGAGCAAGGAGGCCTCCGAGATGTATAGCATTGATATTAGCTCACCGTCGTTAAAGATGTACCTGGGTACAACAGTACATGTCATAGAACACAGATTGGCACCATGTACTTTTCACTGACGAATCCCGTTTCGCTCTTTATCCTGATACTCGACGAGGACACGTTGGAGAAGATTCGCCACCCGAATGCAACCACACTGGGCGCAGTTTATCCACACTTGCCAGCGACAGTCAGTTCTGGTCAGGGCAAGTGTTTATTTTAATGGCCATACTTCCTTGTATGTTTGTCAAGGCAATATGGATGCCTCAGTGTATCGAAACGGGATCATTGAGGTTGTTTCACGCTGTTATTGGGCATTCATTCGGTTTTCTTGATGAGAATGCAACCAGTTTCCAACTCCTAAAGCACGCCCAGCTCCTGAAGAATCCAATGTCATGGTTTCTTCAGGAGCTGGGAAATCATGGGATTGAATCGTTACAGGTTTCAACAAGTTAGTAAAATCATGCAATGCATTGATTATGGTACGCTTTCCAACATACCAGAAATCATTATTCAAGTTATTTATGAGGACAATGGCTGTGGAATAAATCTCGCTCCTGTGTCCTGACCTTTGACCCCGTTTCGATGATATTCAACAGAATTGGTTCAGTATACCTCCGGAACAACATACTAAAGTTTTGTCGCAATAGAAACGCTTTTATTCAAGTTATGAGGATAATGGCTGTGGAATAAATCTGATTCCTGTGTCTTGACCGTTGACCCCATTTCGATGATATTCAACAGGACCGGTTCAGTATACCTCCGGAAGAACATACTAACGTTTTGTCGTAATAGATGCATTTTTACGTAGCTTATGACGCATAAGGGCGATGAAATGGTCCTGACCTTTGACCCCATCTCGCCGATTTTCAGTACGGTTCGTTCCCAGATGGTCCCCTACCGCTTATTAAAATGTCATGAAAATCGAACCGTTTTTACGTAAATTATGGCGCATAATGGCAGTGGAATGGATCCCGCTCCTACGTCGTGACCTTTGCCTCCATTTCGTCCATGTTCAATAGGGTTCATTGCCAGGTGGTCTCCTAGCACATACTAAAATTTCATCGCAAGCGGACTAGTTTTACGCGAGTTATCGTGCAGACGGGCAGACAGACTGACGGACAAAGCTGGAGTATATACGCTTCTTCAACTTACGGTTGGAAAGCGTAAAAAAGGCATCCAAGTCTACTGACCTTAATACTATTGAAAAGATTTGGGAAGCTGAAAAGCGACGTCTGGATAACCACGTTCCATAACCATAGTACAGTGGCAGACTTCCGTCACGTGTTGCCTGTAATATGGAACGAGCTCGCCCAGACACTCATCAATAATGTCATTCCAAATATGCCTCGTAGGTGTCAAGACGTTCTTCGACAATGAGGTGGTGTTACCGGGTATTGAAATCCAGAGGTATGGACATTCTCCGACTTTACCATTTTGTCTGTATTGCAGTGCTACTTTGTTGAGTGCAGAAATTGCACAATAAATAGTTTTCTTTCTGTAAACGCACACTTTATCGTTTGTGTAACGTAGCCTTACTGATGCTGTTTCAATGCGCGTTACTTGTATCAGATACGTACATCCTTCATTCCATTCAACATCCCTAACTTTTTATGACCGGTGTATAAAGTCTACGTTGCAAAATCCACAAATGCAAAAAGGAAACAGAAAGAAAATCATATGAGAACCACACAAAATGTTTGTTTTGGCGGTTTAGATACACCAGGCCATGTAAAAAAGTAACAATACTGCATGATAACAAAGAACAATACACTGAAGTGCCAAAAAAACTGATACATCAGTCTAATACTTGGTAGGTCCCCCACGGGAGCGCAGGACTGCAGAAATACGACGGGGCATGGACTCCACTAGCTTCTGAAAATAGGCAATGCACACCATACTTCCTGCAGAGCGTTCCACAATTCGGGTGAATTCCGAGATCTCGGATTCCTGTGTTCGATAGCGCGTTGCATCTCATCCCAAATGTGTTCATTGACGTTCAGATCTGGGGACTTGAGTGGGAATGGCACCACCCCAAACTCAGATGAATGCTCCTTTAGCCATAATGTGGTGGTGCATTGTCCTGTTGTAACAGGCCCAACCCATTGGCATGAATGCAGGACATGAACGGGTGTACCTCGTCAGAAAGGATGCACACATAGCGTTGGCCGGTCACAGATGTTTGTAGACGTACCAGGGGTCCCAGTGAAGTCCAGCTAAACGCACCCCATACCATTACGGACACCCCACCAGCTGGTACAGTTCCCTGTTGACAGGCGGGATCCATGGCTTCATGGGGTTTGCGCCACACACGAGTCCCTCCATCTGCCCGATACAGTTGGAAACGCGACTCGTCAGAACAGGCTACTTGTTTCCAGTCATCAAGTGTCCAGTGGCGGTGTTGCCGTGCCTAAGCGAGGCGCATAGCTCTGTGTCGTGCACCCATCAAGAGGACTCGATGTGGGCGTCGGCTCTCAAAGCCCATATCGTGCAGGGTACGTTTCACAGTCCGGACGCTGATGCTTGTTGAGGCTCCAGCATCGAATTCCAATGCTACCTGCGAGAGTGTCACGTGAAACGATTCTTGACAGCCGACGATGGTCACGTTCATCCAGTGTCTTTTAACGGCTACACTGGTATCGTAGGATGTAGGTTTTGCCGGAATTCTTGTAGTCACGGTACACCCTTGCAATGGTCGTCCGTGAAAATCCGAACTTCGTTTCTACCTCCAAAATACTATGGCCCATCTCACGAGCGCCAACTATGACACCGCGTTGAAAATCGCTTAAATCGTTGTTACTTGTCATTTCATGCCGAAAACAGCTCTGACAGCTGCCAAGGATCTCTATCGCTTCATATACGCACTGGCGGACGCAACCGAGTACGCGCATAGGTGACGTTGCTATGTATTTTGCATAAGCTCGTCTGTACCAGTTTTTCTGGCACTTCGGTGCACACCAACGGTACTTAAATAATATAACTATACTAGTGATCCAAAACTTCTTGGCGTAGAATAGAAATCAAAGTTGCCAAGCTTTCGCACATCAACCAGATGGCTTTTTCAAGGAAGGTAGACAGCAAACTTCAAACTGAATAATAGAACGATTCAACAATTTGAACGTGGTGACTTGACTTGACAATAATAAATAGATGTTCTTCAAACAGTGATTGCCTCTTGCGTTTTTTCTATGATTACGCTCGCATCTATTCGTTATTGTCAAGTCAGGTCACCACGTTTAAATTGTTGAACCGTTCTATTATTCAGTTTGCAGTTTGTTGTCTACCTTCCTTGACAAAGCCATCTAGTTGATGTGCGAAAGCTCGGAAACTCTGATTTCTATTCTACGCCAAGAAATTTCGGATCGCTAGTATAGCTGTAATATTTAAGTAATAATACTACAATTGAATAATTGCATATTTAGTAGAATGCAGCAGAAAATGTTAGTTTAACAAGATGAAACATGCTGAAGTGACACCTTGTTAACGGTGAAATCACAAGAACTTTGATCATCATCACCTGCAAACATTCATCGATCAGAAATGAGACTAGAAAGTCATTAACATAAATATGGATCATTTCCATATAATGGACGTTTTGTCAGCAGGCCACGATGCTAAATTTAATCAAAAGTTTTTGAGGCATCAAGAACTTCATCAGCAGTCATCATAGAATGATTTCAGATGTGGGTGACGCAGACTAAAATGCTGCTGAGTGATCGATTTTGCCAAGAACCATAATTACCGCCATTGATGAGTTTCAGTTCACGCACGATGTAACGTTTAAGCATCAGTCGCCTTTTCCATTATCTCGCACCAAACAAAAACAAAATCTTTGGCGAAATGATTCTTTGAGCTGAACAAGAGGTAAATTCTTTATTAATAGTTCTCGTAGGAACATTGTCAATGAAGGAGGAAGTGTCCCAAAACAGAATTTTAGCTCAAACGGACAGAATGAAAGGTATGTACGTATTGCAATTCACTGTTGTAGTAGACAAATCCAAGTGTCATACAACCAAGAAGTCAAGATGAAAAAGTGCCACGCTACTTAATCATTGCTTCACTGGCTTTATTCATGGGCTGACGGACAATGGTAAAGCCCCATCAACTAGAAAAACACCATGAGTGGCAGGAGTTTAAACAAGAATAATCTCCATTCTTGTCTTCGACGATTAGAAAGTGGTTGCCTAATAGTTTAACGACTACCGTGAGCAACTCGGTGAGCTATAAGCCGTTACTTGTCCCTAATTTTGGGTCACTGGCTCCAGTGAAGGAAGAGAGCCTGTGCCGTAAGACAAACACAACATCCCTTTCTTACCCGGATTCGAACCATAACATACGTAATCCGTCTCAGAAGTTGACACTCCCCACGAAAGCAGGTGGCGCTACAGGTTGTTGCTTGGGTATCTCAGGTAAACGGCCGGACCATCCTCAGTTGAAGCCGAGCCTTTCGAAGCATCGGAACGTTAAAAAAGTGCACCCTTGTGTTTCACATTCGTTACGGACGAAAATGCAAAGGAGCGTCGAGCAGCATTACGCAATCACATTTTTCGTTAAACTGGGAAAAACAGCCGCAGAAGTCTTAGAGATGCGAAAGACAGCGTATGGGGACGCAGCTTTGTCATCAGCCCAAGTTTTCAGGTGGCACAAAGTCCAACAAGGATGGAAGGAAAGCTGTTGAGGATGAACAGCACTGAGGGAGACGTTCAACGTCAAGAACCGATGACAATGTGACCGTTATCAAGGCTACTCTGGAACGGGACCGACGTTTAAATGTCCGACTAACTGCAGATGTGGTTGGAGTTCTAAAAACGGTGGTGTATCGAATCATTACGGAAAATCTCAACATGAAGATTTGCGCAAAACTCGTCCCAAAACGTTTGTCCGATGAGCAGAAGAAGAATCGTCTGCTCATTTCCCAAGAACTGTTTGTCGTGTGACAAATGAGCTTGAATTTTTGTTTGCGTAGAGTGATTACTGGAGATAAAACATGGATGTTTGCGTACGATATTGAAACGAAAGTTCAGAGTTCAGAATGACACACTTCCTCTTCACCTCTACCGAAGGAACCTCGCGTGAGCAAATCGAAAGTGAAATCAATTCTCATCGGGTTTTTTTTTTCTTTGGCTGTCGAGGAGTGGTGCACAAAGAATTTGTACCACCAGGACAGACAGTCAATCAGACTTTTTACCTACAGGTCCTGGAGCGTTTGAGGAAAAGGGTTCTGCGAGTGCGTCGTGACATTGTGGAAACGTGGATCCTCCACCATGACAGTGAGCCGAGTCACACATCATTAGCTGTGAGGGAGTTTCTGGGGCTGGAAAAACATTCCTACCGTTCATCACAACCCCCCCTCCCTCTACAGCTCTGACTTGGCACCATGTGACTTTTTTTTTGTTCCCGAAAATCAAAACGCACCTGAAAGGACACCATTGTGGTACTGTGGCAAACGTCCAATCAGCCGCGACGAGTGCTCTGTAGAGCCTCTGACATGAACACTTCCAGCACTGCTACGACGAATGGCAGCGTCGCTGGAATAAGTGTGTTCAGTCCCACGGGCCTAACGGTAATGCATTTTGATTAAATGCATTTGTTTTGTAATCATTCTCATTACTTTGGGGACGGACCTCGTATTTCTGGCGTATGACCATCAGCCAGCGCTTAGATCACTGAGCCACCGGGCGGCAGTACCACAAGCTCTTGTACTTTATGGACACGTAGAACCCAGGTGAGGGTTTTGGATGGAATTAAAACTTTTATTTAGGATTCATCCCGTAAAGGTAACATGAATGAAAAAATTGTCATCGCGCTACAGGAAATCATCGACAAGCTGAACCCTGTGTAGGTGAATGTTTTCATCCATTAAAAGAAACTGAGAGCCAACACCTCCACGAAAAGGTAGGGCTCTAGGATCACGTCCCTATAGACCCCAACATTCTTATTGCCTCCAGAGAGCACGTGGAGTGGTGTGCGGCCGTTGAACATAATGTCATCCCATACGAGCAAACTACCGCCTCCGAAGAAGCGTTTGCAGGATCATAACGCCGCCCCGGTGGCGCAGTGGTCTAAGGCGCTGGCCTCTGATCATTCGTCCGTGAGGGGTCCGGGTTCGAATCCCGGTGAGGCATGGATGTTGTGTTTGTCTTACGGCACTGGCTCTCTCCCTTCCCTGGAACCAGTGACCCTAAATTAGGGACGGGCGACTGCTTATAGCCCATTGAGTTGCTCACGGTGGTCGTTAAACCTCCAATCAAAAAAAAAAAAAAAAGACGGATCATTACCCTGTTTTCTCCTCCAGATATAATGCCGACCAGAATCCGTTTCTAGACTGAATCTAGACTCGTCTGTGAAAAGAACATCGTTCCACTCGTCTGGGCTCCAGGAACGATGTTGCCTGCAGCAGTTCAAGTTAGCGGTGTACAGACTCTAGGTCTCCTGGCATAGAGACCAATTGCATTAAGCCTTCGATATATTCTATGCCTTGAAAACGTAGTCCCAGTGGCAGCTATGAGCTCCGAAGACAATTGCCAGGCTGTGTGGGACCTATGCCGCCTTCGGTTAAGGCGACATAACTGTATTCACGAAGTGTCGTACGGCCTTGGACGACCTTGGACAGGCCTCCAGGCCTTCGCGACACCCCACCGATTTTATTGAATTGTTGGCATAACAGTGAAACCAACAAGGGTTCATATTTCCCAGCTTGGAAGGAGGCTTCCGTCGTTACAACACCACGGAACAAAACCTCGTTACTTTTTTGCAGAGAGCTTGTGAATTTTCATCAAGGGCAATCAATGTTGTAACGACTATATACCTATGTACATTCCCAATTCTTGGAAAAATTTCTTGCCAAGGGACTCAAATAACGTTCAAAGTGACGACACCTTGAATGCCTTAACACCAGATGACACAATCACCCATTCAGCGATTCGGAATTTCCCGTGAACAATCCCAGATATGCGCAGTGAACGCACTGTTTGATTCATGACACTTCCCCCTTCTGGGTCGGAATCACTAATTTGAGAGCACATCTGAGGATGATCCCAAGAGGGATTGAAAGATCTCATGTTTGTTTTAACCTGTCATTCATATCACCTTCACCACATTTGGTGTGTACAGGAGCATCAGTTCTTTCAACTTTGAGTTATTCTAATCGTGCATAAGACGGCAACCTTATTTTATGACAGTTAAACCACTCTGGGGTAGATATTCAAGTTCCTCGCGACGTGTGCCTGAGAATGGTCTGTTTCTAGTCGCCTTATCGCTGACGACCGCACAGCGTCCGATAGGCGTGCATAAGACATAAGGGGACCATTTGCAGCCTTTATTACGCGCGCTGTCAACGATATATACTACTTCCGTTCCCCATTGGCTTTACCTATGTGACTCAATTTGCATGTTGGACAGCCATTGGCTCACTGATATGCAAATTTCACTGCGGTATTTGTTTTTCGTGTCCTTTTTGCAAATGTCGTGTGAGCATTTTATTATCACACTGAGCGCTTCGGATGATTTGCCCACTATTGCCTTTCAGGCTTTAAACTTAGACACCAGCATAGAAAAAGAGGAAGACAGAAAGTAAAAGAAATAGAGATTAAGCACTGAAGGGCCAAATGCCAGAAATCAAAAAGTATGTACCAGTGGACATAATATAGGGAAGGCAACAAATGAATACACATTTTTCAAAGCAAATTCCTGGAACGATGAATTAACCACACCAAATAAATGCGCAAAATGCCGCCCCAGTCACTTACGTGTCTAAGCGCTGGTTTATGGCGATTCGTCCGAGAAGTGTCCGGGTTCGAATTCTGGTGGCCCACATAGCACATAATAGTTCGTATATGTGACAAGTACGTAGCAGTAAAACATTGAGACTTTTCAGATACGTTGTGCAATGTAACAGTAATGTTTCAGAAACCTTACGGTTACGAAAAAATGTCTTCAAACGTTACATAACTTTGAAACATAACCCGCCGCCCCGGTGGCGCAGTGGTCTAAGGCGCTGGCCTCTGATCATTCGTCCGTAAGAGGTCCGGGTTCGAATCCCGGTCAGGCATGGATGTTGTGTTTGTCTTACGGCACTGGCTCTCTCCCTTCCCTGGAACCAGTGACCCTAAATTAGGGACGGGCGACTGCTTATAGCCCATTGAGTTGCTCACGGTGGTCGTTAAACCTCCAATCAAAAAAAAAAAAAAAAAACATAACCCATACGTTACAGTGAAAGGTCTTTGTAGTTTCAACATACCAACTTCATGTCACTGTTACGTAATTGAAAAATATTTGTGACATCATCATATTACTGTTACGTACTTACTACGTTCAGCATTACAGTTTTAATAAATTTTGTAAAATTACAATAAAAAATATTACACTCGACAACTGTTTCGGAAGCAACAACAGCCGTATTGCGAGTTGTTTACGTTTTCACAGGTTCAACGCATTCCGCTGTTCATTGGGAACAGTGGCGGCGTTTATATATTGATATATTTATAACAAAAGAAATAAAAATCGGTCCCAAATGAGGGTGTCGACTTTCTATTATACATACACTATCTACCAACAAGTAATTGGACACCTGTAATAGCAAAGGAAAACGTAGTTTATTCACCTTCAATAGTTGGTGGAGCCTCCACGAGCGGTGATTACAGCTGCGACCCTCCGGGGCATACTCTCAACCAGGCGTTGTACGACGGCTAGCGGTATTTTCTTCCACTCGGCTTGGAGAAGACAGGTCAGTTCCTTCACCGATTTCGGACGGTGAGGGCACCCCTTAAGTCGACGCTCCAACTCGTCCCAGAGGTGCTCTATAGGGTTAAGGTACGGGCTCTGCGCAGGCCAGTCCATTCGATTAACCCCATTGTCATCATACCAAGCCATGGTGGACCTCGCAGCATGACAGGTGGCATTGTCATCCTGAAAGTAACATGGGTCCACCCCGTAAAACTGCCACAACGTAGGAAGCGCATGGTCATCCAAAATGGTGCAGTAGGTCTCGGCGTTGAGTCTACCAGGAATTGCGACCAAGGGTCCTGTGTCATACCAGGAGAAACACCCCCATAGCATAATTCCACCGCCGCTGAACTTCACAGTTGGTACAATACATTCCGGCAGGAGGCGTTCTTCAGGCAGGCGCCAAACCCAGACCCTGCCATCCAAACGGTAGAGGGTGAACCTTGATTCGTCTCTCCAGAGAACCTGTTTCCACTGTTCAACGGTCCACGGTCGACGTTCTTTACACCACGTTAGCCGAGCAGCGCTATTGGTCTTGGTGATCAATGGCTTGTGGGTGGCAGCACGTCCATGATAACCGAGCAGATGGGCTTCCTTACGGATGGTATTCATCGAAAGAACACTCCCGGATGCCTGTTGAAACTCCTCGCGGATGTGGCCCATCGATTTGGTGCGGTTCTTCCAATTTCTCTGGCCAGCAACCGTCGGTCTCTAACTCCCTGTTTCGTGGGTCTGTCGGGTCGGGGAACATTTCGACAGTCACCTTTCATCTTCCACTTGCCAATCACGTAGGCCACTGTCGATTTTGGGTACTTCAACTCGCTGGATATGCCACGTATGGATCGGCCATTTCTGTGATACCCGACGATTACAGCTTTCTGAAAATCAGAGAGCTCCGAACTATGTGGCATCTTGTATGCGACTGGTTGTGTTGTTGTTTCCCACACAATATTTAACGGCGGCGGCCGTGACGTGTATCAGGACCGCAGATATCGTCGATTGCAGGGGGTCTAATTACTTGTTGGTAGATAGTGTATATTTCAGCGAAAAAAAGAAAGAAAATCAAATTCGCCATTTCTCTAAATACCTGCCAATATGAAATTTCTGAGTTTCAAGTAAAAGAAAACATGCTGGTATAGTATACTAATACAACAACACAGCCATCTACTTAGATTTTATAAAATGTTTTTCAGAATTTAAAAATTATACTAATCAAAACAATTATTTACTTTCGAATGATCTTGAATCACAAAAAAATGATGAAATATTAAACCAATTAATTAGCTAACTCGAGTACGACAGTATCACCAAAGAATATCGCAGTAGCACTTGGAAATACGACTACGAGAGTGCTTCGGTGAAATGGCATAAATGCGCATGTGAATTTACGCCGTTGCCAAACCAAAATTCTTAAATATCGCTGGAATGTAACATCAGTTTAGCAATTATGTACAATGGAAACTATATAACAGTAGTATCGGTGAATACTATTTTTAACGTAACCATAATGTACAAAGAATTATGTTCCAAAATAGATGTTACTGAAACGTAATTGTAAGATATCTCTGAAAGTGTAACTAAAATGAGAGACTGTAGCATTATTGATACATATCTGAAACGTTTTGTGCTGTATAGGGAGTGGGGGGGGGGCATGGATAGTTGTGTTTGTCTTATGGCCCTGGCTTTCTCCTTTCCCTGGAACCAGTGGCCCTAAATTAGGGAAAGGCGAGTGCTTATACCTCATTGAGTTTCTCACAGCGGTCGTTAAACCTTCAATCAAAAAATGAAAATCTACAAATTGCGATCATGGGCGCAGTTTATCTGGTCATCTTAACAGAAACATAAGGCTTAATACAAATGCTGCTAACTGATGTCACAATCTGAACAGGATATTATGGCGAGCGATCAGAGAACACAATTCGGTTCTGTATTTTGCGTCACTGGGAACTGGAACAAAGCCACTTCATGGAGGTGAACTTCATTGTTTTGAAATTTATGTTCAAATGTATTATATAAGATCCCTGTTAATTAAATGCAGGATGAACATAAATCCAGGATATGGACATGCATTGCTATATAAAGAGTCAGATCTTTTTGTTCTCTTAACGTAGTGTCAAAAATAAAGCTTTAAAACTGAAAACTGAGTTTACAGGAAAGTCCTTGAATGAGAAAACTAGGATCTAAAGCTTAATATCTTACGGTTCTGTTAAGAAACTTTGAACACATTGTTAGATCGTTTAATGTTAATGAAATACATATTTTTGTAATTTCATTTATTTATATTCTGGCAGTTGCTTATAGAAGACTTCAATGCAACCAACTGCTTCAGTCTAAAATGCGTTGCACATCGCTGACTGAGAACTTTGAGATGTGCATTCTTCACTCACTCATCGATAGTTCTAAAACAATCTCTTCAATATCCACGATGTAACTAGAATGAATTTGAATAACGCAAAGACGGTGTGTAGAGATGATAATAATCCTTGGAAATCAATCCGACACGAAATGTATCACTGAAGATGCTAACAGAGACAATCCTAGAAATATTTTTCAATACAGCTGAGAGATTTATGATTTCATCCTGTAGAAGCACGAAAAGCATAAATAAAAAGTATGAATAATCATACTTGAAAAGTTTCATTCAAGGTTTTCTTCTTTGAAATATAAAACGGCAGCTAACCACTGTCAGAAGACATAACTAGTTTTCCATTTGCAACAATAACGGAAATGAGCAATTTCTTCTTATCTACCTGCTGCTGCTTTGTCCTGTAAATGCCTTGACGTGCATGATCAGGTTGGAAAACACAGAATCGGTTGTTGTAATCGGTATTAGCTTTAAACGAAAGAATAATTTTTCTTTCTGTCATTTTTGAAAAGAAATCGCTGTATGTAGCACAAAACTTTACATCTTTACAAACACTTCTGGCACACACACACACACACACACACTCTCTCTCTTTCTCTCAAAGCAGTGCGCTTTGGGCGATTTACGATCCAGTGAGAAATATATCTTACTAGTCTCTTAAAGCGTGAAGCGGTTCTATACTTTACCTGACATACAGACTTAGTGTTTTATTGCCTACAGTCTTGCGATAAATTATTTTCGTGGATAAAGAGAAAGTACTTGAAACTTTTTTCCAGTATAAATTCGAAAATAAGCCATTTATGTATATATACGAGTGTTCTATACTGCGATTTGTGTGATAGATGATCAGGGATATATAAGAGGAAAATGTACGATTGCGCAAGGAATCTCGTAAGTAACCGTATTACCTCAAAAGAGAGTTATCACTATTTCCATCCTCTTTCTTTTGTATCAAAGATAAAGGGAAATATATTTTAAAATGGCCAGTAAGTAAGCCAATGCCCTAGAAGTATCATTTCAAATAATTCCCTGCTTGTGGTATATAACGCTTCATTGCCTCATTCGTTTTATTCATTTTTTTTTTTTTGGTTCCTGCATCTCTTTTTGCAATAAATGTAAACACTTTTCAAATGGAAATTAGCAAAGATACGTTCAATCCGAAAATTCTTCAAATACGTGGCGTCAGTGAATAAAGAAAGACATCGCTCTTACACACTAATCACTTTGGATTTAACTGCTATAATTATTATATAGCCAGTGCCGTTAATGCCCACCAGATGGAGACATCGCAGTAACTGAGCCCATCTTACAGATTTATGATGTCAGAAGCTGACAGAAAAACACACATAGCGCCGTGGATTGTTGGCCACCGTAGTGTAAGGCTAACAAGCTCGGCTAAATATCTAGAGATCTGTGGTTCGAAGCTACGAAATTACAGCTGATAAATCCAAAGGGCGAAAGAAATGGTGAAGAAATTAGAAAGACGTGGAGATAATGCAAATAGACGATGACATCACTCTCTCCACGTTACAATAACCCGCGCATAGCAACTGAAAAATTGTTCATCCGACACCGCTCGAATCGAACCCCAGAACTCTCGCTAACTAGCCGAGTGTGTTCGCTTTACACTACAGTGCCAACAATTCAGAGTGCTATGCGTGGTTTATCACAACGTATTATAACGTGGACAGAGCGATGTCATCGTCTACTTGCATTATCTCCACGTCTTTCTAATTTCTTCATCATTTCTTTCGCCCTTTGGATTTATCAGCTGCAATTTCGTAGCTTGCACCGTTGAATGCCACCAGGTGGCGACACATCAGTTGCTGAGCCCATCAATATGAACATTCTTTGAACTTTGGCTTGAACACTAAGAAGATCTTCTCGCATATCAGAAAGGATAGGGGGACCAACCCAATATTTTCACCTCAACTGGTGTTTACTCGATCCCTCTGGTTAAAAAAAGCTTCCCCCTTCATGGATGATATTCAGAGCAGGTATATCGGAAGCACACACACACACACACACACACACACACACACAAAGATTACGTTGCAGAATTACTGAACACCAAAGAACTATTAAAAACGGAAGTACCTCAACAGCTTTAGCCAGAACCTGCTTGAGTGACCGATTCACACAGCTTTGGGGTCAGATAACCCTAATAACAGGTTATCCTAGTGAATGGCACCTGAGACATAGTAAAACAATTGTTATATACTGTGTAAGCACTTTAATATCTGTTGTAACGACGAAAAACCCGTTACATTAACTCACCTTTGGAAGTTTCTTATCAAGGCAGAAACTAACTTTCATCAACCACCTTCGGCATCCCCCTCAAAGTCACCTACAAGTACATCTTTAACTTAACTTATTTGTAACTGCAACCAGTTACTTACTTTTTGTGACTTATATTAAAACTTTAACAGACACTCAAATTCAATTCTTTACACTGAAATTTAAATTCTGCCATATTAGAGGAGAAGGTGGGAATATGAAACAGGGTGGTAATGTGAAATGGGGCTTATTTCTTAAGCAAGTGCTGCCATTTGTCGATAACTTAAATAAACATAACCATTACCGACCGTATGACAACGTGACACCAGAGGGGTGTCACGTTGTGTAAATGGGACCGAGGAGATGCGTTGTTTTCTTCTGGGTCAACAATTTTCGTAAGGTAAGATTCCAGAATTTTTTTGCTGTCTTTATTGATAAATCTATTAATAGCATATTAGCTATAGTGTGTCGATTAGTCAGAAGATGTAACTTTAAAACGGCAGGGTTAGTTATTTAAAAATATTTTTTCTACGTTGAGATTTGTTGGGTCGTTTGGAATGGGTGGTAATATGGAACTAGGTGTTCAATATTACAACTGCTTTTCTTTTTCTTTCTGTTTCTTAGGTGTCGCTACGCCAAGAAGAAAAAAAGGGACTAAGAGAGATATGGAGAGTGGAAGACATGTTAAATGCTAAATAAGGGCAGTTCGTAACAAAACTAAAACGTTGAATGAAGCTGCACAGCGCTGCAGTATTTCTCCTCAAACCTTCAACAACCTGTTGGAGGTGTGTACCTGGCAAAGATGATGCGCAGTGTATACAGTATTTTGTTGCTAGACATTCAGTACGTCCAAATCTGGAGAACTGTGGGTTCAATGTATAGCGTACCAGGAATAAGCTCACATCTTATGCAGTGGATGTGAAAGTGACGTTTTTATTTGTGACTTCTGTTCATCAGATTGAAGGACTCATACTTTCTATAGGAATTTATTTTATTTTCATTTTTAAAGTATTATTAATTGTTTCACAATATAAGCGGCATTCAAGAAAAAAGTTGTTGTAATATCAATAGCTTTATAATCAAAACACCTAGGGTTTTTGTTTTATTTTCATGCTGTTTCATATCACATTTTCCAAGGCTCACTTTTTGCAATGTGTTTAAAAAATTGTGTGCTATTTAAACAGTGATATTTATTTTCCTAAAAACTATACATACATTATGAGCAATATACACTGACGGAAAAAAATCCCAACACCACTAAAAAATAGTTGTAGAGGAATGAAATGGCGGCAATACATTTGTATAGGTAACATATTTAATCGATTAAAGTTTCAAGATCACAGCTTATTGTAAGCGCGAGAAGAGCCATTTTAAATGTGAAATGTTGGTACATTAATAATCGGTGTAACCGCCAGAATGTTGAATGGAAGCACGCAAACGTTCATGCATTGTGTCGTACAGGTGCTGGATGTCAGTTTGTGGAATGGAGTTCCATGCCTGTTGCACTTGGTCGGTCAATACAGGGACGGTAAATGCTGGTTAGGGGTGACGCTGGAGTTGTCGTCCAATGATGTCCCATACGTGCTTGATTGGTGAAAGATCCGGTGATCTAGCAGACCACGGCAACATGTCGACACTCTGTAGAGCATGTTGGGTTAAAACAGCGGTATGCGGGCGAGCGTTATCCTGTTGGAAAACACCCCTTGGAATGCTGTTCATGAATGGCAGCACAACAGGTTGAATCACCAGACCAACGTACAACTGTGCCGTCAGGGTGCGTGGGATAACCACGAGAGTGCTCCTATTGTCATAGGAAATTGCTCCCTAGACCATAACTCCAGGTGTAGGTCCAGTGTGTCTCGGCCGCAGACAGGTTGGTTGCAGGCGCTCACCTGGCCTCCTTCTAACCAACACACGGCCATCACTGGCACCCAGGCAGAACCGGCTTTCATCAGACAACACAATAGATCTCCACTCCGTCCTCCAATGAGCTCTAGCTTGACACCACTGACGTCGCAAACGGCAGTACTTTAGAGTAAGTGGAATGCACGCTGCAGGGCGTCTGGCTCGGAGCTGTCCTTCAAGTAACCGATTTGTAACAGTTCGTTGTGTCACTGTGGTGGCAACTGCAGCTCGAATTGCTGTCGCAGACGCGGTACGATGCGCCACGGCCATACGCCGTACACGGCGGTCTTCCCTCTCAGTTGTGCCACGTGGCCGGCCGGAACCCGGTTTTCTTGAGGCAGTACCTTCCCTTAACCACCGCTGCCAACAATCATGCATATTGGCTACATTCCTGCCAAGTGGTTCTGCAATATTGCGGAAGGAAAATCCACCTTCTCGTAGCCCAATTACACGACCCCGTTCAGACTCCTTGAGCTGTTGATAATGGCTTCTTCGTCTTCTTAAAGGTATTCTTGACTAACATCAACACACTACGTCGAATCTCAACGATAACTAACGCTTACGAACGTTACAGCGCGTATTTACAGCAAACCTGCTTTGCATGTTCCGAGGGGCGCTGCTAGCGCCACACGTATGTGCCGAGCGCGAAATTTGCATAGACGTCATCTTACAGATGTGCTCTCACCGCCTACCAACTTTCGTTTATCTAACACAACTCCTTCTTGGTGTTGGGATTTTTTTCCCGTCAGTGTATGTGCTAACACTTTTGGCTTATTTTTATGCAAGTATTACATTTAAAATTGAGTTTTTCGTCTAAAACAAAAAGTGGACCATATTCCCACTTTCTTTCCTACACAATCATTATGTTTATACTTTTTCCTTCCCCTCAGAAAACCCCACAGAAGCGTATTTACAGTTGAAAAATTATATTTATATTACTAGAAATGTTGGTTGTCTCTTCCAATTCTTATATTTTAGGTGGACTTCCTTGGGAAAAGATGACCCACATAGTCTTTAACTTTTAAAACAGTCCGTAAAATTCTTTAAAATGTATTTACAGTCTGAAAATTAAAATAAACTCTGAAGACTGGTTGCCGTCTGAAGCGGTTTTCGATGGAGTTTGGTCAGAACATGAACTTCAGTCGGCAAGCAGTATTCAAGGTAACAATTTAATCTTATTTTAAATAAATTTTAAAGAATTTTATGGACTGTTTTAAAAGTTAAAGACTATGTGGGTAATCATTGAAGTTCAGCTAAAATATAGGAATTGAAAGAGATAACCAGCATTTATAGTAACATAAATAGGATTTTTGAACTGTAAATACGGTTCTTTTGGGGTATTTTTGCGAAGGAAAAAGTATAAACATAGTGATCGTTGACAGAATTTTAATTTGAATTTGCAATTGCAGAACAGAATTTTATATTAAATTTTTATAAGGGGGGGGGGTACATATTATTTTTTTAGCTGAATTCAAAGCGAAAATGCCAGACAATGAAAAAAATAATGTCACACGATAAAATGTGAAAACGTCAAGTGGTTATTCAAATACGTAATTACCTATCAAAATGTGCCATTGCTGAATGACATTGTATATTTTTAATTGTTATATGATGTGTAATGTGGAATATATGTACTTAGTCAAAAGATAGGTATATATATACACTATCAACCATCAAGTAATTGGACACCCCTGCAATCGACAATATATGCGGTCCTGATACACGTCACGGCCGCCGCCGTTAAATATCGTGTGGGAAACAACAACGCAACCAGTCGCATGCAAGATGGCACGCAGTTCGGAGCTCTCTGATTTCGAGAAAGGTGTAATCGTCGGGTATCACAGAAATAGCCGATCCATACGTGACATATCTAGTGAGTTGAAGTACCCAAAATCGACAGTGGCCTACGTGATTGGCAAGTGGAAGATGAGAGGTGACTGTCGAAATGTGCCCAGACCCGGCAGACCCACAAAACTGGGAGTTAGAGACCAACGGGTTCTGGCCAGAGAAATTAGGAAGAACCGCACCAAATCGATAGGCCACATCCGCAAGGAGTTTCAAAAGGCGTCCGGGAGTGTTCTTTCGATGAATACCATCCGTAAGGAAGCCCATCTGTTCGGTTATCATGCACGTGCTGCCGCCCACAAGCCTTTGATCACAAAGTCCAATAGCGCTGCTCGGCTAACGTGGTGTAAAGAACGTCGACAGTGGACCGTTGAACAGTGGAAACAGGTTCTCTTGAGCGGCGAATCAAGGTTCACCCTCTGCCGTTCGGATGGCAGGGTCTGGGTTTGTTTTCTGCCTGGAGAACGCCTCCTGGCGGAATGTATTGTGCCAACTGTGAAGTTCGGAGGCGGTGGAATTTTGCTATGGGGGTGTTTCTCCTGGTATGGCACGGGACCCTTGGTCGCAATTCCTGGTAAACTCAACGCCGAGACCTACTGCACCATTTTGGATGACCATGCGCTTCCTACGTTGTAGCAGTTTTACGGGGTGGACCCATATTACTTTCAGGATGACAATGCCACCTGTCATGTTGCGAGGTCCACCATGGCTTGGTATGGTGACAATGGGGTTAATCAAATGGACTGGCCTGCGCAGAGCCCAGACTTTAACCCTATAGAGCACATCTGGGACGAGTTGGGTCGTCGACTTAAGGGGTGCCCCCAGGGTCCGAAATCGGTGAAGGAACTGACCTGTCTTCTCCAAGCCGAGTGGAAGAAAATACCGCTAGCCGTCGTACAACGCCTGGTTGAGAGTATGCCCCGGAGGGTCGCAGCTGTAATCGCCGCTCGTGGAGGCTCCACCAACTATTGAAGGTGAATAAACTTCGTTTTCCTTTGCTATTACAGGTGTCGAATTACTTGTTGGCAGATAGTGTATATGAAGTCTTAGATTTTCTAAAGACCTACATACTGTGTTTGTATGCATAATAGTCGGAATATAACCGCATACAGAGTTTGTCAGTGTACCACGAATAGCATTTCTGATCGTTCTTTGTATACCAAAGCATCTTCAATTCGTTTGCTGCATTTTAATAAAAGAAATTCAGTAACTTCGTTTCACTTTGCCTTCCTGTCTCATGAATACTTTCAATGAGGAGCTACATTGAGGTGCAAAAATGATGCAAATCTTTTGACAAAAAAAAAAAAAAAAAAAAACTTTAGTGGACTGCATAGGTCTCAGTCAATAACATTTATTTTGACAGAGTGTGTTATTAAGTTGTCATACAGAGCACTCCGAAGCATTCAAGCTGAAGCGGCGAACCGAATATATTTTCTCGCAAAATTCAAGATCAAATTTCGGGCTCTTGGAAGCACAAAATACAGATAGGTAAAAATATGAAATCCTAAAACATCCCCTAACATATTCGCAACGTAATTCAAATGCAGGAATAAAATTGAAAACCGCATGTCTTCACAAAATGTCCGTTCGCTGAAGTACCACTCCTTCCGACTTGAATACACTCATCGATTTGTATGTTAGTCCATAAAATCCTCTTTGACGTAATATTCAGCTCCAATTGAACATAAAATCAAACGCAATCACATTGGCTGCGAAATTCCAAGGGCATGCTTCTGCATATCATTAGCATTCCATATACCGACCGCAAACGACGGGGTTTAGCTCCCTTTTTTCTCTTGATATAAAACTGCTTTGAGGTCTGATGAGGTAAAGCAGTTGCAATTTATTTACCCTACCTAAATATATGTATTTATGTTGAGTAGAAGGAAATTTTAGATGATACATAAGCATTTTATTGAAATGAAAACGGGAATCCTTTCAACAGCCGATTTTTACTTACAGTATTTTTTGGCTCTGACTATCACCCAAAGATTTACGATTGGAAGCCACATTATCGAGCTGGAAACATTAAGAATTCAGAAAAAGAAGATCAAGAAGGTACATTTTAAATGTTTAACATTAAATAAGGTTTTTATAATGCTCACAGTGATTAGAAATAAAGCTAAAAGAAATCCTAAAATCCAGAAAACTAGATGTTACGCGTTAAAGATTTATTACTGGAGTAAGTAATACACTTCAGGGAATGTACACGGCATAATTTTACAAAAAATGTCATGTAATTATTTGCTGCCGTTGCAGCCGAAGTACGCATTCTTGGTATATATATATATATATATATATATATTTTTGATTGGGGGTTTAACGACCACCATGAGCAACTCAATGGGCTATAAGCAGTCTCCCGTCCCTAATTTAAGGCCACCGGTTCCAGGGAAGGGAGAGAGCCCGTCCCTAATTTAGGGCCACTGCCCAGCAAAAACAGTCTTGCTGGCCAAGTACTATGTTGCCGCTGCCGAACCGTCAATAAAATGTCCGGGTGGCCAACAGATGGGCCAGAAGTTCAGGCCCGCAGCTGGCCAACAGTTGTCACCCCCATATATGCCACCACAGGGCCATCAGTTGTGGCATATGCGCTTGCAGGGCATATGATGTAGCATATGTGCTTGCAGGGCCATAAATGATGGCTAGCCTAATGTGGTCCGCTAGTTCCCCGGCAGTGGCAGCCGGCAATCACGTGAGGTAACTGACGGCTTGCCGAATCTTGTCCGCCAATTCCCCTGTAGTAGCCATAAAAAGATAATAATAAAGGATAACCGAAGCTTCCCATAGCTACAACTACTTTTTTTTCTCCTTACGAAACTTCTGAATTAGAGCACTGCGCTGGGCAAATCTTCTCAACAGGTCCGGAAAAACGCTCGTTTGGAAACGAACCAAGGACTGTCTGCATGGGAAGCGGGAGCTATACCAACTGGAGTGATTTGGCACGCACCAGCAAGGCTTGAGGCTGACCCTCTTTTCTGCGGAATGTCTAACGATTGGTTCTCTATTTAATTTTACAATATTGCGAGGTATTTTTAACAAATGTCAGTTTCATATAATTCATAAATTTATTTTATCAACGTACGATTGTTTTTTTTTTTACCTTAATGGAACTTCACTATTTCAACGAGTGTACCAACTTAAAGGCGCTTTTCAAAGCTTCAAACTGTCCTTGTCTTCTTGAAAGGCGATTGTTGAATTAATATATTTACACGTTTATGTCACATTCTGTTACATTTTTAACGTCGTATCTTTCCTTTCCACTGTCCGAAGCTACATTTGTTTTAAAGACAAAAGATATATTATTTTACTTCTCGTTATTTTTAGAAGTGAATTCCTCCAGTTTTGTGTATTCAACATATGGATGAGTACATTTTAACCACATAGCGTTGCTTTTTTTTTTTTTTTTTTTTGTTCAGATAATTGATAAATTTTGTAATCGTATAATTATTTTTTTTTCAACATAACGCTTGTTTTATGTTTTTCCAGGACTTTGTTTCAAGCAGGTAAGTTAATGTTAAAACGAAAGATTACACAGAAATTATTTCTTTTTATTCATGGGTATGGAGTGGGTGTGTTTTATGGCTGCAATATAGTATTTGATGATTTAATCTGATATCTTCGTCGACGTGGCATTTCATTAGGAAATAAATTCGCCTCTCTACATATGCTTTAGAAGCACTATAAGAAGAGTGCACAGAAGGCGGGGTGTAAGTAGTGTAAGTGTGTTGTGCGGCCGGACCTGTGCGTGGGAAGCTTCCTGATGCCTCGTCGCAGAATACGGCAGTCATTCCAGCACGTTTCGAAGTTCTACAGAGGACGAATAGTGGCTTATCGCGACAGCGGTTTTTCGTACCGAGACATCGGCGCCCGTGTGGGACGACATCCTGCCACAGTGAGGCGAGTATGGATTCGGTGGGTGCAGGTGGGACGGACGGTCCGACGTGAGCGATTGCCGCAGCCGAGGCACACCACAAAACGAGAGGAGCGGCATGTTGTGCGGCGGGCATTGACGGCTCGCACCGCCACATCACGAACGTTAGCGCAGGAATTAGGGTATGTTGAGCAACAACCTGTGTCAGCCCGTACCATTCGACGTCGTCTGAGGGAGCGGGGACTCGTCGCACGATGCCCATTGCTCCGATTACCATTGACGTTACACCACCGGCGAGTGCGGGGGCAGTGGGCCATTAAACGCCGCACCTGGACAACGGAATTGTACGACATTGTCTTCTCCGACGAATCCCGCTTCTGCCTGCGACACCACGATGGTCGGATCCGCGTGTGGCGGCACCGCGGCGAAAGACTGTTTGACACCTGCATTATGCAACGCCATACCGGTCCGTCGCCTGGCGTTACAGTTTGGGGTGCAATTGGATATGACACCCGCACCCCTCTGGTACGCATCGCCGGTACACTCAACAGCCACCGCTACATCTCTGGCGTTTTTGAGCCTATCGTCCTCCCTTACCTGTAGGACCTACCAGCGGCCACGTTTTAAGAGGACAATGCGCGCCCGCACGTGGCACGCATCGTGCAACAATTCTTCACGGCCCACCAGGTGTCACTGCTGCCGTGGCCCGCCTGCTCTTCCGATATGTCGCCCATCGAACATGTCTGGTCGCTAATCAGCAACCGACTGTCCCGGCAAGCACCACCCGCGGTTACGCCTGATGAACTGTGGCAACGTGTGGGAGCAGCCTGGACCGACATACCACAAGCCCACATCCAAAATTTCTTTCGTTCGATTCCCCGGCGTGTAGCGGACGTTATTGCCAGCCATGGGGGGCCACACGAACTATTGATGTCTGCGTGTTCCGCAAGTCGCACGGGCCCGTAATCTCAATCGTTTCATCTTTGTATCTGTTTTTATGTGTCCAGTAAATCTGGCTTTGCTATCTCGTGTCTTTCTTGGTGTTGCATTTTGGGTGGCCAGCAGTGCATTTATGATTTCAAACAACGGTCTGTTATCCGAGATTTTGGTTTGAAACTCTAAACGGATTATTGTTCGCTTACTGTAACTTGCCTTGGTAAAGCCTCTCGTTAGCAGGCAAAAGCTTATCGGATTAAAATACTATTCCTTACTACACATATTTATGGATGTACGTGACTTTATTGTCTTGTCAGTCAAAATAAACTGCCTATGAGACGCAAGGTATAAATTGTAACTTCTGCTTTGTAATAGCATCGTTTTGTATTCCTGTTTTCTGAAGAAAGAATTCTGAAGGAAAGACGAACAGAAGTGCTGACGCGATAAAATTCCCTTCATTCCGCTGCAGTGGTCATCTGGTTGAAGAGCCAGATTTGTTTAGCGTCAAGCCTGTGTCTTGAACCTGTTATGGAATATTGGTTTCGTTTGATTAGCCATCCTGTTTCTCCCGTTTTACTGGTGTAATTAATATTGGAGTTTAACACTCGCCTATCCGTTATTCCGTCATGAGGCATCTATTGAGGCAGATTACTTGCTTGCCTTGAAAGTGTAATTAATATATCACAGTTGTCAACTGCTTATTTGGCCAGAGAAGTAGTTTGATCCAGATCTAATAAAAAAAAACTAATTAGAGTTTGCTGCAATTAGTTTCTTACTAAGTTAGGGAACCAACTACATAATTCTTATTGGTGGCCTATTTATTTGATGTGGGAACTAACTGGATCGCTGTTACTACTTGCTTAACTGCTTAGGGAGCAAATTAGATTACAGAGATCTTGTACTTACTTGTTTCGTGTTCTAAATAATTCGTAGTGTTCTCCTACTTACCTGTTTCGTACACTATCTAGAACATACAGGAAACATGCTTACCTACGAAGGGAACTACCTTACCCAGAACTTGCCTGAAGCACCAGTTATTAGGTGTGCAATTTATATCTCGGCCACAGGCACACCCGTTTGACAGCAAATTACAGCAAATGGAATACGTACCTAATGAGGGAAATAATCCCCGTCGTGTTCGATACATTTGAGCCATCGGTCAAGGACCTGCCGATTGCCACTGTGGAAAAAAAGAGGGCTGTTCCGAGTTGATAAAATCATCAATACTTGTGTGGACCTCCTCGACGGAAGTGAAGGGCGTATCACCCAGGTGATGTTGCAGGGAGCGAACGAGGTGATAATCCGACGGGGCGAAGTCTGGAGAATACGCCGGGTGGGACAAAATCTCCCATCCCATGTCGGTGGTCGTGTTTAAAGTCGTTTTCGCGGTGTGAGGACGCGCGTTAACCTGAAGCAACAGGACCGACCTTCTGCCCTTGCCGGTGTATGGCCTTTTCGCTTCCATTGCGTCACTCACACGAATGAGTTGCTGACAATAACGCTCAGCATTGACCGTTTCACCAGGTTTGAGCAACTCATAGTGTGCGACACCGCACTGATCCCACCATATACACAGCACTAACTTCCTGGCATGGATATTCGGTTTGGCGGTACTGGTGGTAGGCTGACCTGGATAAACCCACGATTTGCGCCGCTTAGGATTATCGTAGAGTATCCACTTCGCATCACAGATCAAAATCTTGTATAGGAAATCCTTCTTCTTGAATCTGGAGAGCAAGGACACAGCAACATCGTAGCGGCTAGACTTGTTCGCAGCTGTGAGTTGGTGGGGCACCCAACGGCCCTCCTTGTGAATCCGTCCAAGCTTGTGCAGGCGCTTTGCAATGGCTTGCAGTGTTACTCCGAGTTCCTGGGTGAGCCCTGACAGTGTGCGACGAGGATCTGCGTCCAATAGTTGTTCCAGTTCCTCATCGTCAACTTTCTGTGGCTGTCCCGGAGGTTCTGGATCACGGAGATCGAAATTTCCCTGCTGAAACCGCTGGAACCGCTTCTTACACGTACTGTAGGACACAACAGCCTCACCGAAAGCAGTACAGATCATTTGCTGGGCTTTCGCGGCACTTTGTTTCAGCTGAAACGCAAACAGGAGGCAGGGCCTCAAATGTTGCTCCTCGAACAACACTGCTTTCACCGTCAACTTTTGTCCCTTGTGTCACTACAGCTGTGAGAAGTTACGGTTGCCTGGAAAGCTGTTGGATGGCGCTGCAATCAGCCATTATCGCACACAGCTATTTGCATTTGCCGACGTTTTATGATCGCTTGCGGTTAGGGGCCGATAATTAAGTTGCACACCTAATACAGTATATCACCAAGGACAACTGCTCAAATACTTGTGGAACTAACTAAAGTACAGTAATCAGCATTTACCTGCTTAAATAACTAACCACAGGGCCTTGGATAACTGTGACTTACTTAGAACACTAGCTGGATTAGTGGTTACCTCCTTATCTGCTTTGAGAACTAATTAAATCCTAATAGTCACTTGTTTATGTTGTGAGGGAATTCGCTACAGTGGTTTATCAAAGTAATGGAAACATTGGTTGCAACTGGAGTACAGGAAATGTGCCGTTTGCAAATCGCCGGGCCGACGTCACGCGCGATGTGAAGCATGTAAAGGGATGCAGTGAGATTTCGACTATCACATAGTTGCGCCATGGTCGCAGGTGAAACACATGTTGTGGAGTAACTGTCGATAGTGTCAGATCTCAGTGACCTGAAAAAAGGTATGATCTTTAGCGCGCGTCTTGCGGGAGATTCAGTAAATAGAACGGTAGAAATAGTTAATGTAACACGAGGAACTGTATCAAAGATTATGACTATCCATTAAACAAGTTACTACAATCGTGCAATGCATTGATTATGATAAGCTTTCCAACCTTCCAGAAATCATTACTCAAGTTATGAGGATAATGGCTGTGGAATAAATCTTGCTTCTGTGCCCTGACCTTCGACCTCATTTCGATGATATTCAACGGAACAGGTTCAGTATACCTCCGGAACAACATACTAAAGTTTTGTTGCAATAGAAGTATTGTTAGTCAAGTTATGAGGATAATGGCTGTGGAATAAATCTCGCTTCTGTGCCCAGACCTTCGACCTCATTTCGATGATATTCAACAGAACCGGTTCAGTATACCTCCGGAACAATATACTAACGTTTTGTTGCAATAGAAGTATTTTTAGTCAAGTTATGAGCATAACGGCTGTGGAATAAATCTCGCTCCTGTGCCCTGACCTTTGAATCCATTTCGATGATATTCAACAGAATTGGTTCAGCATACCTCCGGGAACAACATACTAAAGTTTTGTTGCAATGTAAGTATTTTTAGTCAAGCTATGAGGATAATGGATGTGGAATAAATCTCGATCCTGTGCCCTGACCTACGACCTCATTTCGACGATATTCAACACAACCGGTTCAGTACATCTCCAGAACAACATGATGAATTTTTGTCGCAATCGAAGCATTTGTTGGTACGTTATGACACATAAAGGCGATGGAATGGATCCCCTCCTATGTCATTCCTTCCCAGGTTGTCACCTACCACATACTAAAATGTCATCGAAATCGAACCATTTTTACGCGAGTTATCGTGCGGACGGGCAGACAGACGGACAAAGCTGGAGCATATACGCTTCTTCAACCTACGGCTGTAAAGCGTAACGGCGTTGTCTCCAAACATGCAAATTTTGGGCGCCATACGAAGATGTCACATAGAGATAGGCGAACGTTGGCACAGATTGTACAACGGAAACACAAGACCAACGCACCGCAAATAGCAGCACCAGTCGGGATGATCCTGTTTCCGTCATAACAGTTCGCCGGAAACTCCATCGTGACGGTATTTATGGACGAGCTGCAATCCTCCACAAACCTGTTATTAGCAACATTAGTGCAACAAAACGTGTAGGGTGGTGCAAAGCACATAAGAACTGGGATTCCAAAGACTGGCAACGTGCATCTGGTCTGACGAATCGTGCTGCGCATTGTTTCCTACCACTTTTAGAGTGTATGTCTTGCGAAAACCTGAAGAAGCGTGCCACCCCGGTTGTTTGTTTCCGAATTTGAAGCATGGAGGTGGATTCCTGATGCTGCGGTGTGCCATGTCATGGCATGGCATTACTTTGGACAATTGGTTCATCTGCAGGGCACTTTCACATCTGCAACGTACAAATCCATTCCTGGGGACCACCTGCACCTAATGTTGTAGGGACTGTCCCTAATGACCATCCCTGGTTTCAAGCCAATAATGCACCCGTGCATTGTGCGAAACGTGTCAAGTTGTGATCTGCGGAGCATGAGGGTGAGGTACAGCAGCTACTAGGGTCATCTCCATCTCTGGAACTCAATATTATTGAACATTTATGGTAATGTCTGCAGCGAAAGGTAATAACAGACTTTTCACCTCCAACATCGCTGGCACGGGTGGAACACATCTTGTGGGAAGAATGGTCCCAAATTTTGTTATCGTTGTTTATGACTTGTAAAAGTCTATTCTAAGTCGACCTCCTTTAATTTTCATACCCTTGTCTTTCCGGTTCAATGATTGAAGGACATTCTACAATGTGACGCAGAAGAGCGTGGAAGATACGGTGTTCACTCGCTTTCTAATATTTATACTTGCTATGTCCTCAAACAGTCGAACGTTTTCAGTTGCCTTTTCACAGATATTATCAATAATATTAACGTACCCATCTTCAATACCGCAGGAATTTAAGGACACTGTAACTGCTGTTGGTTTCACGGAATCAAAGTCCTTTTCATAATCAATACGTAATGCGATCAAAAAGTTCCGAGACTAGGTACGTAGGGCGCCAACAGATGAGAGTACGCGTATGCGCCAACAGATGGCAGTACGCGTGATCTTCATGAGTTATTGTACCCTGTGACGTCGTTCTGTAAACATCGGGAGCTGTGCTACACGATATTTGGTGACCACGTGCAGAACACAGCTTCGATTTCGGTATGTACTGCAAAGTAGAGCAGCGAGCTAACATCAAATTCTGCATCAAACTCAGCAAATCCGGAACCAAGACGCATGAAATGTTGCAGCAAGCTTAAAGCAATGAGTCGTGCGTGGTGTTTTGAGTGGCACCCGTGCTTCAAGAGCGGCACTCGAAGACAACGAGTGGTCATGGCGACAGTCCACGAGCAAAACCCCCGAAAATGTGGACAACATTAGGGAACTGGTGCATGAGGATCGTCGAAGAACCATTCAAGACACTGTTACCATCGTCAATGTGTCATACGGAACAGTGGAAGAAATTCTGGATAAACTTCCACGTTCGGCCCCGCTAGTTCCGAAATTAATAATAGATGGCGCCTCGGTAGCATTTCATCCATCCTCCGCTCTTCTCGCACGTGAAATGCATTCAGCCATCTCATGACTCTGAGTTCCGATGCGTCTCATCGTTTAATACAATTCATGTGTCGGAAGAAGTACGCTTCAGGGAATGATGAGTACTCTTCCCGCACACTTGGTACGTGTTTTTTTTATGCTGAGATTCCTATTGATAGAGTGATGATTCTGACGTATTGTTTCGCTAAAGAATTGTCTTACGATGAGGCGATTGAAGAAACCTCACATGGCCATATCCACTGAGACAGTTAGCGACTGGTATTCGCTTTGCAGACAACTAGTCGCACAGTTTATGGTAGCCTCGCAATGTTAATGTACTTGGCAAACCATATTCTGGAATATTTATTCCGACGGAATTGCCGTCTTTCCTCTGAACATTGCTTTGAAGTCCTGATTCCTGCGATCAGACAGTTCTTCCCTGGCAGATAAAACTTTCCTTGCTTTTATTCTGCTAGCTACATAGTTTCATATTCTTCCGTGAAAATAAATATTTCACACATATGCCACAATCAACATTCAAAAAGGTCCTTTAAAGCGCCACCTTTCATCCATATTATTCACTTCCTTTGCCACTTGCACAACGTAACGAAACGCTTCACGATGTAGCGATAACGTGTCGCCATCTATCGTCGCTTCATAAAACTATTTTTGGGCCGAACGTGTAAGGTTTACCGAAATTCTGACGTCGGTTTTGAATATGCACCGCATTGCTTTAAAGTTATTGCCAATGATTCTGAACCAGGAACAGTAGGCGCTCCGTGTCGAACTCTGTCAAAATCTTCGTCAGCGGGTTGGTGAATGAACCAACGTTCCTGTCGCGGGTCATCACTGGGGACGAGACTTGGGTCTGCGGTTACGACCCGGAGACCAAACAACAGTCCTCGTAGTGGAAGGACCCGTCATCTCTACGACGGAAGAAGGATCCAACGCAATTGCAGACGGCGCTTGACACGATTCGCGAACAAGACTTCCAGGGAGCGTTCTAACAGTGGCAAAAACGTTGGCAGCGGTGTATCGCTGCCCAAGGAGACGACTTTGAGGGATATCATAGCCAGACTTAAGTAACGTAAGTATTTTGTTGTATATCGGCCTAGTCTCGGAACCTTTGGATCGGACCTCATAAAAGCCATATATAGCCGCAGTTCATACTCGTTCTCTCAGCACATGGGTATGATCTATATAGCTCTAACCACTCCAAAGTCCAGCTTGTTATCTTGGTTGGGGCATATCCATTGCTTAAGATTTTGTATAAAACTTAAGTAATGGATATGGCCCGATTGCCCTCAGTCCCAATTGTTCTCAGACCCTCAAGGTAGATTTTTTTTATTTAGTAGGATCACTGTAGCATTACTCTGGTAATCGGGAATCTTCCCTTTGTTGAGGCATCCAGTGAAACCTTGGATGAGTGTAGTTCCAATTTCTCCACGGACTTCCTGTATATTGTCCACGATAATTCCACCTTTCCTTGGAACTCTTTCCAATTCCATGTTCTTCATTGCATGGGCAACTTCTTTCAGGAGTGATAGAGGCACTTTAGAGCCTGCATATCTCTTTATGTTTGTATTACATGCATCATTCATATAGTTTTGCATAAAACTCTTTATCTCTCTTCAAAGGTTTGACTATAATGCGAAAATTAGTGGTGGTACAGTTGAGCCTATTACGTAGATTTATGTAGTTCAATCCCTAACAAAAATAGCGCACACTTGTTATTTCAATCATGACAATGTCTAGGAGTGCTGCTCTTCTTAGACATAGAATCAGCAGTGGCGTAGCGTAGCCCCCGTAATGCGTATTTTCCGTTTTAGTAGCCCATGAGATCTGCGCAGAATGACAAAGCGTTTCCTTTAAAAAATACAAATATTTCCTCGCATTCTTTCTACGAAAAAAGGGAAACTATTTTTGAATCCAAATGGATATACACTATCTACCAAGAAGTTATTGGACACCCCTGCAATCGACGATATCTGCGGTCCTGATACACGTCACTTCCGCCACCGTTAAATATCGTTTGGGAAACAACAACGCAACCAGTCGCATGCAAGATGCCACGCAGTTCGGAGCTTTCTGATTTCAAGAAAGGTGTAATCGTCGGGCATCACAGGAATGGCCGATCCATACGTGGCATATCCAGCGAGTTGAAGTACCCAAAATCGACAGTGGGCTACGTGATTGGCAAGTGAAAGATGAGAGATGACTGTCGGAATGTGCCCCGACCCGGCAGACCCATAAAACTGGGAGTTAGAGACCGACGGGTGCTGGCCAGAGAAATTCGAAAGAACCGCACTAAATCGATCGGCCACATCCGCGAGGAGTTTCAACAGGCATCCGGAAGTGTTTTTCGATGAATACCATCCGTAAGGAAGCCCATCTGCTTGGTTATCATGGACGTGCTGCCGCCCACAAGCCTTTGATCACCAAGTCCAATAGCGCTGCTCGGATAACATGGTGCAAAGAACGTCGACAGTGGACCGTTGAACAATTGGAAACAGGTTCTCTGGAGCGACGAATCAAGGTTCACCCTCTACCGTTCGGATGGCAGGATCTGGGTTTGGCGTCTGCCTGGAGAACGCCTCCTGCCGGAATGTATTGTGCCAACTGTGAAGTTCGGCGGCGGTGGAATTATGCTGTGGGGGTGTTTCTTCTGGTATGGCACGGGACCCTTGGTCGCAATTCCTGGTAGACTCAACGCCGAGACCTACTGCACCATTTTGGATGACCATGCGCTTCCTCCGTTGTGGCAGTTTTACGGGGTGGACCCATGTTACTTTCAGGATGACAATGCCACCTGTCATGTTGCGAGGTCCACCATGGCTTGGTATGGTGACAATGGGGTTAATCGAATGGACTGAGCCCCGGACCTTAACCCTATCGAGCACCTCTGGGACAAGTTGGAGCGTCGACGTAAGGGGTGTCCCCACCGTTCGAAATCGGTGAAAGAACTGATCTGTCTTCTCCAAGCCGAGTGGAAGAAAATACCGCTAGCCGTCGTACAACGCCTGATTGAGAGTATGCCCCGGAGGTTCGCAGCTGTAATCGCCGCTCGTGGAGGCTCCACCAACTATTGAAGGTGAATATACTTCGTTTACCTTTGCTATCACAGGTGTCCAATTACTTGTTGGTAGATAGTGTATAAAACAAATATAATTGCTTTGAACTTCACTGCCAGCTCCGGACAGAAGTGTCAAACAGCTAATGCATTCTCTTGAGACCTCTGTCCATGAAGAATGAAGCTAGGTATTTTTTATCAAAACGTGCTGAAATGTTTGGTATTAGTTTGAAAGAAAGAAATGACTGCTGTTCTTCTTTTCAGAACTTCCGATGCAGCTGGCGACGATTTATGTCTTAAGTTACCTTTGTCTCTTCCGTCTAGTGGCGGTTACATGATTTTTCGTTGGCGGGCGGGATACTGCGGTTATAAATCCTCAATCCAAAACAGCATTCTTTGTTATCTCAGTCTCACCACAGACGCTTCTGGATACGGGAATATTCGCATTGCTTCTCCTCCACGTCAATTGTTATATAAAGGTTAAGATAGTAAATAGGTAAGCGTAAAAACTGAAGACTGCTACTGGAAACTTTTTTTCAAATAGTGTCTTTTAAAAGGTACCTAAAGATATTTTGAAGAGTGTCCCTAAAATCCATGCTACGGTACTCATTGAAAGTGTATAATGAAGTGAGCCATCAATGCATATGATGAAATAACGAAACTAAGCAAAGACTTATGTTGTAAAACCTTAAATTATTTCTACAGCTAAACTGCATTAGTTTACTAGAAGCACTCAGATATTACATTTGCTGTGGCACCGCGTTCCAGAAAGAAAATCAATGCACCTAGGAAATCCACTATTTCGGTTGAGTGACCATAAGAACATAATTTCTGAATTTCCAGGAATAAAATGCAGAAGGAAAATGATAACAAATAAATATAACTTGGAAAGGCAAAATCATTGTCCTTCATACGAAATAGGAAAGAAAGCCACTCAATTTCATGGGGGAGAAACGATATTCCCGACAGAGCCCACTTCGCAGCACTTGTATTTTCCCGACAGTTATCAGACTACGACGTTGGAGATCGAGAAGTGATACGGGGGTTCAAGGATTTAATAGGATTTGTAATTCTTGGAACCCACTTTCCTTGTCACACAAGACTTATCCTTGTGCGTCGGGGGGTCACAAACTCCCTGGAAAAGAAGTCAGTTGTGTAAGAGACATTCTTGTCTGAAGCTCTCAAAGCGTGGGAGAAAGAAAGAGGCGGAAGAATAGGGTCCACGAGTTTGGTAATGAGAGTATTTGACGACGTCAGGACTGGCTGGTTGGGTGCATTGTTCCGTGTCGCGAATTGAGCCTTGAAGAATGGAGCGAAGGGCCTCCACGTGCCGTCCATTCTTCTGGAAGGAAAGACAGAATACGTTCCGCTGAAGGATTCCTTTCTCAATATTGGCTCCTAATCGAACGTGTCATTTATGGAGACAACGTGTTTTTTGTCTCCGTGTGCCGACACTAGCTGGCAGCATGTCGGTCCTTACAGCAAAATAATCTTCGACAGAAACAAATCACCTCATCGGAACTTCTAATTACGAAGTTTCAGACTTCAAAGGGAAATAAGGAAATAAAAAACGCTTCAAAATAACAAATTAGTGTTACTGATAAATTTAGCTGAAATAAAATGTATGGTTGCGGTAGTGGCAGATCTTGGGTCCGAGATCTGGGCTATCTCACCCCCACCCCCACAGTACTGTTTTTAAAAAATTTCGAAGTTTATTTTTTATTTTTTAATTGTTAAGTAAAGCAGTAGCATTTTTTTCTAAATTTTAGGTACATGCTAACATGATACCAAATAATTATGAGGATTAGGATTTGAAGACTTATTTGTACATGAACTCCATTCTTATTTCCTTTTGTGTGAACTTGAGTGTTACGTTTTCACAAAAATATCTCTTCCGAGTACTTTTTCATATTTAAAAAGAACGTTTTTCTCTATTAACAAACCAGCCATGTTGCTCGAATGTGCATGTCCTTGTGTGGCTCTAAGATAGATCTCAATTCGTTTTAATACGGAAAAACTTCTTTCGGCAGTTGCAGTTGTTGATGAACAGTTTAATATTAGATCTGCTAATTTGTACACCTCAATAAACACTATGTTGTGACGTGCCTGCCCAGCAGGACGCACACGACATAAAGGTAGATAGAAGCGATAACGAACGTCCGCGTAGCTCAATTGGTAGAGCGACTTATTCCGGAATGAGGGGACCCGGGTTTGAGCCCCCGGCGTGGACAAAAATGACGGCGAAATTTACTTCATTATAATGGCGCCCGAAATTTCCGGATGACCAGGCCGTTCAAAATCTCGCAATGGTGTGATGTTCTTTCCACTTCACGAGATAGGAAAAAAACAGAGAGTCCCTTCTCCAGCGCTTCGAAAAATATATGTGTGTGACGTTGCATTCCGCACACCAGATTGACTGGGAGTTCTCAAGTGCACGTACTACAGCGGTTGGCTGCCTGCGACGATTCATGGTCACGGTTGGCCATGCCCCCGGCCTTCTTTCGGGGTGGGGGAGATGTGACGTACCTGCCAGCAGGACGCATACGACATACAGGCACATAGCAGTCAGAACGAACGTCCGCGTAGCTAGCTCAATTGGTAGAGTGATTTATTCCGGAATTAAGGGACCCGGGTTCGAGCCCGGCGTGGACAAAAATGGCGGAGAAATTTATTTCATTATAACGTCCAATTATTCAACTTTTAGTGTCTCTTACTGATTTGTTTTGTATTTATCAAGGGAATTAAACACCTTCAGTTCATTTTTTAATCGAGCTGTATCAAAATCTGAAGCATAGAGTTCTTTAAGCTCTAATATTAGATGTTCAGGGAAGCTTTCACAAAATTTACCAAAACAGTTCGAATCCAACAAAGCCACCAATTTAAGATATAATATCACTGATTTTAGTTCATTGACACTTCACACAAACTGAAACAACTTTCGCTAAACACGCGCTGGAAACATGGAGAGACAGAGGTAGTCCGAAGTCTTCTTTTTTCGTAGCGAACCCTTGCGCAAAGCAATGGCCCACTCACCTTCCGTAGCTCATTCGTGTTGTCATGGAAACGCTAGAATGAAACAGTATTGAAGCTCTTCGTATCAGAACAGCGAAGGCTCTCGAAGACCTACTTGCGTTATGCCGTTGATGCCGTTGATCATCGCTCGCCAGACTGATTCTCATAATCGAAAGAAGAGAATCCGCTTGTGTTTTTTCCCACCGAAGGCATCGACATATCTTAATACCGTTGATAATTGACGTTTATTTGTGTATATTTAATTGACTTTTATTTGTGTATATTTAATTGACTTTTATTTGTGTATATTTAATTGACTTTTATTTGTGTATATTTAATTGACTTTTATTTGTGTATATTTAATTGACTTTTATTTGTGTATATTTAACTGACTTTTATTTGTGTATATTTAATTGACTTTTATTTGTGTATATTTAATTGACTTTTATTTTTTTATTTAATTGACTTTTATTTGTGTATATTTAATTGACTTTTATTTGTGTATATTCAATTGACTTTTATTTGTGTATATTTAATCGACTTTTATTTGTGTATATTTAATTGACTTTTATTTGTGCATTCTCTGGGCTTCGCAGATAGCCTAGAATATACGCCACTGGGTTGGGGCATTTACAACTGTGATCAGACCTGGGGCGGATTTACAGGGAATCAGGGGCGTACCCGAAAAACTCGGGGCGCCCCCAAAAAATACCTTCGAGGCCCTTTTGCAAAAATCTATTAGCATTCAGTTACCCAAATTTTGAAGTTCCATATTATTAACTAGGTCTTATGGACGTTTAAAGCATTCATAAACCCTGAATATAAACATTTTTCCCTGAATATAAACATTTTTAAATGCAATTTATAAGAATGTTAAACACGTATATCATATTCATATGTGTTATTAGAAACAATTTATCAAGTGAAAAACAAAATTCAACACATAATATTTTAATATTTTATTAATTTCATGTTAATTAATGACCTTATTGGAAACAAGATATCTGATTTTCAAATCATGAGAAAACAAAATTATTAGTGGCAAATAAGAGCTTTTTTATATGTCTAGGGATTGTACAAGAATCATAGCGTTCGTATGTATACTTGGTTGTTTACAGTAAAATCAATGTGTGCATATTGCAAAACATCATTTTTTCGCTACCATTGTTAACTTTGATGAGCGCTACAATAACTTATTATCATTCAATCCGGTAGATTTCAGTTCATTCCCTTAAGACATTCCTTAACTTTCTAAATCATTTCACCTTTTGAAATTTGGTCAGTTGTAACCAAAGTTATAATGTTTGCCGTCCTTTCTCATATAGAAAAAATGAAGTGTCTCAAACACAAATGTAAAGATTGAGAAGTAAGTAAATTTATTTTTTAGTCCGTCAGAGAGTCTTGTGCTGGAATAGGAACCAGCACTAGAATGCCCCAGTAGCATAGCTGGGACCTTCTTTATTCCCATTTAGACAGTCTTTTTTTCAGCCTTCTGAGCCTCTTTCGCTTCTGCTTTACATAGTCCGTACTTTGTCCTTGCTTCGCTGTTGTACGTTGTACATCTCTATTCTTCACCTCCTTCATAATATACACTATCTACCAACAAGTAATTGGACACCTGTGATAGCAAAGGAAAACAAAGTTTATTTACCTTCAATAGTTGGTGGAGCCCCCACGAGCGGCGATTACAGCTGCGACCCTCCAGTACATACTCTCAACCAGGCGTTGTACGACGGCTAGCGGTATTTTCTTCCACTCGGCTTCGAGAAGATAGGTCAGTTCCATCACCGATTTCGGACGGTGGGGGCACCCCTTAAGTCAACACTCCAACTCGTTCCAGAGGTGCTCGATAGGGTTAAGGTCCGGGCTCTGCGCAGGCCAGTCCATTCGATTAACCCCATTGTCCCCATACCAAGCCATGGTGGACCTCACAACATGACAGGTGGCATTGTCATCCTGAAAGTAATATGGGTCCACCCCGTAAAACTGCCACAACGTAGGAAGCGCATGGTCATCTGAAATGGTGCAGTAGGTCTCGACGTTGAGTCTACCAGGAATTGCGACCAAGGGTCCCGTGCCATACCAGGAGAAACACCCCCATAGCAAAATTCCACCGCCTCCGAACTTCACAGTTGGTACAATACATCCCGGCA
This sequence comes from Macrothele yani, assembly GCA_039090855.1. NCBI lineage: Eukaryota > Metazoa > Arthropoda > Arachnida > Araneae > Macrothelidae > Macrothele > Macrothele yani. The sequence continues at coordinate 59,242,130 of CM077018.1, read as the reverse complement.
TGAGGCGTTCTCCAGGCAGACACCAAACCCAGACCCTGCCATCCGAACGGTAGAGGGTGAACCTTGATTCGTCGCTCCAGAGAACCTGTTTCCACTGTTCAGCGGTCCACTGTCGACGTTCTTTGCACCACGTTAGACGAGCAGCGCTATTGGACTTGGTGATCAAAGGCTTGTGGGCGGCAGCAAGTCCATGATAACCGAGCAGATGGGTTTCCTTACGGATCGTATTCATCGAAAGAACACTCCCGGATGCCTGTTGAAACTCCTCTCGGATGTGGCCCATCGATTTGGTGCAGTTGTTCCGAATTTCTCTGGCCAGCACCCGTCGGTCTCTAACTCCCAGTTTTGTGGGTCTGCCGGATCGGGGTACATTCCGACAGTCACCTCTCATCTTCCACTTGCCAGTTCCTTTCTCAAAGACCATAACTTTGGTTTGTCCCTTATTTATACTCAGTTTGAATTTCATGCAGATTTCGTACATCCGGGACAACGTACTCTGCAACTCACTTTTGCTCTTTGCCAACAGGACAGTGTCATCAGCATACAACAATCTGCACACACGGATATCACCAAGACATAAACCACTATTATCTATTTTGTTATCACACATCCATAAATATATTAAACAGCTATGGTGACATTACACAACCTTGCCTGTCTCCTGCACCAATAGAAAACCATTTTGATAAAACATCATTCACTCGTACACAGGCTCTTCTGCTAGCATACATGGCTTTTACACTCTTAAATAGATTCGCAGTAACACCATATTCACTCAATACCTTCCACAAAAGTGCCCTATTTACTCGGTAGTAAGCTTTCTCTAAATCTATGAAGGCAGCAAAAACTTTCTTACCAACAGACCAGATACTTTTCAATCATCATGCGTAATGCAAACATTTGGTAAGTGCAGCCTTTACCAGGCAAAAAACCACTCTAAACATCCCACACTTTTTTCTGATGTAAGACCCCGTACTTTTTCAATAACGTCTTTACCAAACACTTTCCCTGGCACACTTAATAGGCTAATGCCACGATAGTTCTTACAGTCAGTCTGATCACCTTTTCCCTTATGCAAGGGAACAATGATAGCATCCTTCCAATCCCTTGTATAAGGAATTGGAAGGATGCGGAAGGATGCTTATACAAGGGATTGCTTATAAGCATCCGTCCATACAGAACGGATAATCTATTATATATATCCCCTATAACAATATGTAAAGCAGGGTGTCGAATCCAGTCACGAGGTACGATAAAAGTGGCCATGACTATAAATAGAGTAGGTCTCTATGCATTGAAAACTAATCACGGAAGAGTAATCATGGGTAAAGGCAGCTACGTAAGTGAGTTTGAACGTAGCAAAATAGTAACTGCGAGGAAGGCCGGTTGTCTAATCACCGAAACTGCTGACCTGTTGGGATTTCTATGTGAGACTGTCGCACGTGCATACGAGGACTTCGTGAAATACGGCGAAACTTCCAACCAAAGGTAGAAATGTGGCAATAAATGTGCAATGGATTCTTGAGGTGAACGTAGACTGTCCCGCATCGTTACGAGAAATCGCGGAGCAGACATCGTTGGTATTTAACAAGGGCACCTCCACAAGCATATGAAAAAAGATTACCCGTCGTACCATGTAAAAATTGGCCATGGTAGTAGACGTCCACATCACGTCTCCTTGTTCACTGCAAATCACCGTAAGATTAGACTGCAGTTTGCAAACGCCTATCGCAACTGTAGTGCGGAGGACTAGAAACACTTCCTCTGTTCTGACGAATTAACTATCAAGCCAATGGAAGGGTACATGTGTGGTGTAAATCACAGTAAGCGACGGATCCAGCGCGCCAAGTTGGTGCCATATAAGCAGGTACAGGAGGTGTAAAAGTTTGGGGTGCATTTATCTAGGCTCTCTTGGGGCCCCTTTAGCTCACAGATACCTCCGTTACCGGCACAAGGTAGTATGTGAACAACCTCGCCGACCACCTACACCCGTTCGTAACCATTCACTTTCGGCACCGTGACGCCATCTTCCAACAGGACAATGCCACACCGCATACTTCGCAATTGCCCCTGGAAACATTCAAGCGAGTTTACGAAACTGGTTTCGCCCCCTCGATTACCGGACTTCAACCCAATTGAGAATTTGTGGGTCGACTTAAAAAGATCTGTTCTAGCCCGCGAACACCCACCGGCAACTGTGGATGCTCTACGGTAGGCAATCCTTGCTTGAAGGGTGGTAATACCACCTCCATGTTTACAACACCTCATTGAGTCCTTACCAAGGCGTCTGGCTGTTGATGAGATGGCAAAAGGTGAAGCAACACGTTATTAGGTAAATGTACATAATAATATGTATCCATTTAGTATATTAGAAATCTAGACGTTAACGATCACCGGTATAGTGAAGTTTGTTTGTTAAGTCGCTATTCGCTATGTGGGAGGTGGACCATTCTGACTGGTGTTCGAATCTCGGTTCATCTAGTCTGTGGTTTTCCCGGGGTTATTCACAGACTCCCTGTGTTTGGGGACGCGAACGCGTAGATGGTTCCCTCTGAAGTCAGGCCCGAACGCAGTTTGTCCCTTACCCGTATGCAGCAGAGAAATGGCAAGCCGGCTGCATTAATTTGTCTGTGACCCTAAAGGGCGCATTGTGGTCTTTTTGGAACTCAATCCGCAATGGGCGGACGAGAGAGAGGAGGAGATATTAACGGATTGCGTGCGGATCCCTTCGATTAAAGATTTACTGGTTACGGACAATATGTTTGCCTTAGGTGTTTTGTTAACTGATGTATTCTTAGGCGAAGTTTCTCAAGTGTGTTCTTTGATGCTAAACTAACAGGATACAATTTCTCTGGTAAGTTGTTTCATTAACGCTCATCTTTGGGTTTCAAAAAATATTTGAAATTCTAGGGATGCCACATTTGTAAAATAAACTATAAATGTATTTTACATAAACATTTTTTACGCTTTCCAACAGTAGGTTGAAGAAGCACATATGCTCCAGCTTTGTTCGTCGTCCTGTCCGCACGATAACTCACGTAAAAATGGTTCGATTTGGATAAAATTTTAGTATGTGGTAGGGGACACACTGGGAAAGAATCCTATTGAAAATGGACGAAATGGGTTCAAAGGTCAGGACATGAAGGTGATCCATTCCATCGCTCTTATGCATCATAACTTAGGTAAAAATGCTTCGATTGCGACGTTGTTCAGGAGATGTGCTGAACCAGTTCTCTTTAATATCATCGAAATGGCACAGGAGCGAGATGTGCTGAACCGGTTCTGTTTAGTATCATCAGGGCACAGGAGCGAGATTTACTCCACAGCCGTTATCTTCATAACTAAGGAGCGAGATTTATTCCACAGCCGTTATCCTTATAACTAGACTTTTTCTTTTCTTTTTTTTGATTGGAGGTTTGACGACCACCGTGAGCAACTCAATGGACTATAAGCAGTCGCCCGTCCCTAATTTAGAGTCACTGGTTCCAGGGAAGGGAGAGAACCAGTGCCGTAAGACAAACACAACATCCATGCCTCACCGGGATTCGAACCCGGACCCCGTTCGGACGAATGCTCAGAGGCCATCGCTTAGACCACTGCGCCACCGGGGCGGCTATAACTAGACTAAAATGCTTCTATTGCGACAAAACTATAGTATGTTGTTCTGAAGCTATTCTGAACCGGTTCTGTTTAATATCATCGAAATAGGGTCAAAGGTCAGGGCACAGGAGCGAGATTTATTCCACAGCCATTATTCTCATAACTTGACTAAAAATGCTTCTATTGCGACAAAACTTTAGGATGTTGTTCCGGAGGTAAACTGAACCAATTCTATTTAATATAATCGAAATGGGGTCAAAGGTAAGGGCACAGGAGCGTGATTTATTCCACAGTCATTATCCTCATAACTTGAGTAATGATTTCGGCTATGTTGGAAAGCATATCATATCAATGCATTGCATGAGTTTACTAACTTGTTGATACATGTTCTTACTTTGCTTTTGCAAAGACAACTGCCAATCAATTACTTTTTAAAGTTTCATTTATTGACATCTTTTTTAGAACAAGTGAAGAAAGAGGAATTCTTTTCATTGAATATGAAAGCTAGTAAATTACAGAAAATAAAATGTGATCAAGAATTGTATTTCATCGCAGCAGTGTGTGACTTAATGCCACTTGGCTGTAAAGCTAATAGAAAGCAAAATGTTTCGACTCGCTTATGGACGGAGCTTTCAAAATAAACATAACTTGTCACTGTTGTCAACCAGTCGTGTTTGCAGCAAGATGAAAACAGCGAAGATTCGTAACAAGATCTCCCAAATACACGCAATTATCGACTCGATGCAGACTCCTGAAAAATATGCTTTAAAAGTAATTTATTCACCCCCTAGCATAATCACATCATTCCACTCTCGACCATTGGTTTAACACTGTCAGCACAGACGCTCCGCAAGTCACCGGGAAGTATCTGAAATCTAAAGCGAGCAAAATGCAAGTTCTCGCTTCTTGCCGTAGAAACTCGTAAACTGTAACTTGGCACATGCATTCATTATCGAATTTAAAAGTTCGTAACCTTTCTAATCGGAGGGAATATATCTGGTGTAGAAAAGGACACGACAGTTTTCTTTAGGTACTTTAACCGACTACTCTTTACCAAAAATCAAATAACTTAAAGAAATATGTCGTCGTGCAACGGTGTACGGAATACTAAATCCTGAATTGCGATGGCCTGGCATTACGATGCTTAGTACACTGTAAATATTGAAGGGTCAAATTACGGTAGATACACCGGCAGGTTTTTTGTTTTTTTTTTGAGGTTTAACGACCACCGTGAGCTGCTCAATGGGCTATAAGCAGTCGCCCGTCCCTAATTTAGGGTCACTGGTTCCAGGGAAGGGAGAGAGCCAGCGCCGTAAGACAAACACAACATCCATGCCTCACCGGGATTCGAACCCGGACCCCTTTCGGACGAATGATCAGACGCCATCGCTTAGACCACTGCGCCACCGGGGTGGCCCACCGGCAGTTGAGTGGCCAGTCAATGAACCGTAATTTTACAGTACCATACCGTAATATGACCGGGAATTAAAACGTCTAATGACCATAATGTTCATTAACATGTCTAATGACTGATAATAAATAATATGTCTACTGACAGAGAAATGAAAACGTGTTGCCCACAGAGGTGTTGCCAGTCGACGGATTGTACATGAAAATACAGGTATATAACCACTTTAAGAAGAACGTTGCCAGATAGTCAAGCTTAAAATACAGTAACAGTTCAACAGTTTAAACACCGTGAACATGTAGTTTATCTACCGAAAATTTAGGGTTGACCGCTAGCTGGCGTGCTTACGATCTGAAAACCGTCTTAATCCGGGTGAAACACTGATTATTCACGGCAAATGTTTACAGTGCAAATACACATTTTGCAAAAAATAAAACGAAACACCCCGAGAAAGTAGTTCCATCCTGATGAAACTCGGCATGCAAGTACCTCACGACCGAATATGCAAATGATTAAAAAATAATGACCAATGACTAAATTGTTAACAATTTCTTTAGTATCTTTATTCTTGTTGTTAACTTGTAATTGCTAATAATTCCGTAGTGGTTGAAGATGAGAGTAATTAACACGTGATAACCAAATGATAATAATTGTTTGCAAATAATTCTTGCGATTCGTAAATATGTCTAAGAAACTTTTCTTCTTTTCTTCATTTAATTGCCTGCAAAGGTTGTTCGTTAGCTGTGCTATATTTCCTAACTCTCCCGCTTAAAACTCCAGTTCCATTTTTCTTAAGCCCCTTTTTCGATCATCTCTCGCGCTGTCGTGAAATCCCCTGAGCTCCCGGTCCACCTAAGACCTTCCCGGCCCCGCCTGGGGCAATTACCGCGTCGTACTTTCGTGACCGCTCGCTACCTAAAACTAGAGACAACTGTCCTTCGCCTCGTTCCCTTGTCTCCAAGAAAAATGACCTTCAGCGTATCCTAATATTCCCCGTCAGAAGGAGGAACCACACCGCCCTTGGTAAATCTTAAGCCTCAAAGTGAAATGTGAGGGCTAGTGCATTAGTCGGCACCATTGAAACCTGAAAAGCATCAAAAGAGGCGCGATAGAGTTAATCTCCATTCAACATACAAAGTGCAAATACTAAGCATAGACAAAATGTCGTCTTAGTAAATAACCGTGCATCCGGTGTCTAATGGGGAACTGACTCTGAGAAATTTCTCTCACGCTTTGTGGAGACAAAAAAAAAGGGAGCACGAGTTGGAAAAAGGTTGCATTTTGAGATGTTATATGAAATCCTAAAACCCCGTATAAAATCTCTGTAACAAAATAGTGGATCGCAAACCAGAGAAGGTACATCAAGAGCCAAGCTCTCACTCAGGGACAATTGTGATAGCTAATTGCAGTTGCATTAATATCCAGGTACGGTGAGGATGCTTCGACGTCGGATCCTTAGCACAATACGAGCAGTTGAGCGAGTTTAAGAGACGACGTATAAATCGGGGTGAGAGTGGCCGGTTGGTCAAGTCGTCGTATCGCCAGGTATTCGGGTCGGAGGGACATGGCAATCGGACGATGTTGATGCCAGTGGGTCGATGAGGCCACAAACTAGCGGCCCCCTGGCAGTGGGAGGAAGAGGGAGACGACAGAACGCGAGGATCTAGCTATTGTCAGAGCCGCACGTATAGAACTGAATTCGTAGCTCTCAACCATACGTAGCCATGTTGCGTTGTCTACAGGTACAGAAGTACATTAGGCACGTCGCCAAACGACTTGCGTCGTGGAGACTACATTCGAGAAGGCCACTCCGCCGCCTACCACTAACCACAGAGCATGGCTGGCATCGGTTGCCGTGGTATAAGGCCCGGTAATTTTTTTTTTTTTTTTTAATTGGAGGTTTAACGACCACCGTGAGCAACTCAATGGGCTATAAGCAGTCGCCCGTCCCTAATTTAGGGTCACTGGTTCCAGGGAAGGGAGAGAGCCAGTGCCGTAAGACAAACACAACATCCATGCCTCACCGGGATTCGAACCCGGACCCCTTACGGACGAATGATCAGAGGCCAGCGCCTTAGACCACTGCGCCACCGGGGCGGTATATAAGGCCCGGTAAAAGTGGGCTAGTGTCCAGTGGCGTCGTGTTGTCTTTGTATACATACATTATTACATATGCCAATTTTCATCATCGCCATCCCGGTGGTGCAGTGGTCTAAGCGATGGCCTCTGATCATTCGTCCGAAAGGGGTACGGGTTCGAATCCCGGTGAGGCATGGATGTTGTGTTTGTCTTACGACACTGGCTCTCTCCCTTCCCTGGAACCACCCTAAATTAGGGACGGGCGACGACAGCTTATAGCCCACTGAGTTGCTCATGGTGGTCGTTAAACTTCCAATCAAAAATTAAATAACTAAATAAATAAATTTTTCTACAGGATTTTTTGAAGCGGAGATACTGTTGCAAACGTAAATATACACTAATACCATCTAGCGCCAGGTCTTTAAACTACAAACAAAACAACAACCAGTAGTTTCAGACTGTTTCATAAGGTGAATGGCAACGAGTGTTCAATTTTTTTTAAATCGAGCTTTTAAATGCAGAGATATCGAGAAAAATGGATTAAACGTTAACCCCGCTAGCGGGAAAGTTGTGCATTATTTTGGACAGGAGATGCAAACAAAATGTTTTTGTAGTTAGCAGCATCTGACAGAAGAAGGATCTTTTCAATCGACTTTTTAGAGGCGAAGATACTGTTGTAAAAGGAAAGCCGAACTTGTGCCCTCTATTGGAAAACTTGGGCAATAAGAAAAAAATTAATTATATGCAAGACATTTTCCACCAAAAAACGCTCTCCGACAAAAAAAAAAAAAAAAAAAAAATCGAATCGGACAGAAGCAGAGATATTGAGAAAAGTATGACACACTACTACGCTCATGGCAAAAAAACTATGCAATATCTTAAGCAGAAGGTATTCCAACAAGTTTGTAAAATCATGCAATGCACTGATTATGATACGCTTTCCAACATACCAGATATCATATTACTCAACTTATTACTCAAGTTATGAGGATAATGGCTGTGGTATAAAACTCGCTCCCGTGCCCTGATCTTTGACGCCCATTTCGATGATATTAAGCATACTTGGTTCAGTATACCTCCGGAACAACATACTAAAGTTTTGTCGCAATAGAAGCATTTTTAGTCAAGTTATGAGGATAATGGCTGTGGAATAAATCTCGCTCCTGTGCCATGACCTTCGACCCCATTTCGATGATATTCAACAGAACCGGATCAGTATACCTCCGGAAAACATACTAAAGTTTTGTCGCAATAGAAGCATTTTTACGTAAGATATGACGCATCAGGACAATGGAATGGATCCGCTCGTATTTACCCCAATTCACCCATTTTCAATAGGGTTCGTCCTCAGTGGTCCTCTACCACATACTAAAATTTAATCGAAATCGAACCATTTTTGTACGCAAGTTATGACGCATAAGGGCAATGGAATGAATCCCGCTCCTATGTCCTGACCTTTGACTCCATTTCGCCCATTTTCAATAGGGTTCGTCCCGCGTGGTCCCCTACCAAATTCTAAAATTTCATCGAAATCGAACCATTTTTACGCGAGTTATCGTGCGGACAGACAGACAGACGGAAAAAGCTGGAGCATATATATACACTGCTGGACAATTGCTAAGGACGGATCATAAACGGCTATATAGCGCATAAAAAAGTAAGTGTGGTTGGATGCCAAGTAAAATAAAATAATGTCAGAATGCCAGGACATTACAAGAAAGACAATTTATTGTGCTCTGAAATCCAGAAAGCTTTGGAACGTGTTCAAGGGACAAACAGGCCATTTTGTGCAAAATACGTAAACGTGAAAAAAATGCAATTACCGTCCGCAGGCGTTCCGGCGTAAGATGTCAATACGGAATATGGCCACCATGGAGGGCGATGCAAGATTCCACACGTCGTGTCATGCTTTGCACAACATTATCAAGCAGCTGTTGGGGTAATTTATCCCATTCCTCTGTCAGTGCACGGATGAGGGTGTCCTTGTGTATTGGAGGGCATTGGCGACCAGCAAGACTCCTCCCCAAAGCATCCCACACATTTTAAATGGGATTCATATGTGGAGAATGTGCTGGACATACGAGGCGTTGAATATCCTCGCTCTCAAGACACACTTCTGGACAGCGACTGTTCGATGACATGTTGCGTTGTCGTCCATGAAAATGAATCTATCACCGACAGCACCACGGAACATGCGAACATGAGGTAGCAGAACATCATTAATGTATCGTTGGCCAGTCATAGTCCCAGTTGGAAGCACTAGAGGGACGTACGGCCATTGATCATGATGCAAGCCCATACGATGACACTACATGTCGGATATCGGTCCCTTTCCTGTATGTTTGCTGGACAATATGCAGTACCACTATCACGCCAGATCAGTTGTCGTCGACAATCAGACGATAGACTGTATCTAATCTTATATGAGAAGAGGACAGCAGACCAGTCGTTATCAGTCCAATTGCGATGTTGATGGCACCATTGTAAACGGGCGGTACGGTGACGTCTGGACAATGGAATGCACACAACAGGACGGCGGGCGTATAGTCTTCCTTCATGCAAACGTCTGGCGACAGTTTTTCGGGAGATCCGCTTGCCAGTAGCAGCCATAAACTGATTTGCTACCTCACTAGCTGTGCTGCGCCGGTGTCTTTTTGTTAATAGCACTATGTACCGATCTTCTGCAGGTGTCGTACTGCGAACACGACATCCCCCGTGACGTTTGCTACACTCTCCATTTGTTTGAAATGATTTCCAAAGCCTTGAAACAACACTGTGGCTGACGTCAAACTCCCTGGCAACATGTCTTATTTTTCGCCTTTCTTCAATCTTGCCAATAATACGGCCACGCGTAAAATCATCTAGGTGATGTCGGGAAGACATACTGAAAATTGCAAGTTCGTCAATTGATCTTTCCCTTTCAACTTTGCGTTTGAACAACAACGGTCAATACGCGTCAAATCCTTTATATCTCTTATCAGCGCTATGACGTCACGAACAAGTTCGGCAATCCAAAATATGCATACGCACAACACGTCTTACTCTATCCCGCACTTATGCTAATTTCCACATTTTCCTGCCTTCCATTTTATGGTTGCTATCGTTGCTATTATCATCCGGCCTTAGCAATTGTCCGGCAGTGTATATACTTCTTCAACTTACGTTTGGCTGCCCCGGTGGCGCAGTGGTCTAAGTGATGACCTCTGATCATTCATGTGAAAGGGGTCCGGGTTCGAATCCCGGTGAGGCATGGATGTTGTGTTTGTCTTACGGCACTGGCTCTCTCCCTTCCCTGGAACCAGTGACCCTAAATTAGTGACGGGCGACTGCTTATAGCCCATTGAGTTGCTCACGGTGGTCGTTAAACCTCCAATAAAAAAAACCAAAAAAAAAAAACCAACAACTTACGTTTGGAAAGCGTAAAAAAAGGAAATTATATGAAAAGCATTTCGTACCAAAAACGCTCTCCGACAAAGAAAGAATTTTTAAAATCAGACTATTAGTAACAGAGATATCGAGATAAATAGCATATTTATGTACGATCCTAGCAGAAAAACTATGCATTATTTTAAACACAATGTATTTTTAGGGCTTAATTCTGTACATATGCCTGATGCTGAACAGTGTGCTTGTACGAAATTACTTCCGGTTGAATATCGGTCCTGTAAGAAGTATAGCTAAGTTTGTGTTCCAACACAGTTTTTTGTTTTGTTTTACATTTGCCTGTGCCATCCCTTGTAGAAAAGAAGGTTTATTTCCATGCACGTGTCTTAAGAAATATAACACAATTTATCAACCGCCAATCGAAATACAGGAATTAGGGTAAGGAAAAAGAAATCCTCAATGGAAGAATATCAACTGGAACAATCCCTACGCTCACGTTGGGAAATCTCAGAATCCATTCCCATGTGAACAGATCTTGTTATGCGAAGCATTACCTATCGCATGCATTTTTCCTCCCCGGGTGGTATCAGTGTTCAATAGGTAATTCTGAGGCTTCCTACAGAGTGGATCAGTTCATATATGATCAATCTACACAAGAGCAAAATAGTCGGGACTGTAAGCACGATGCCTTACCTTCTGGCTGATATTTAACCGCAACCGTCATTTTGTGCTACTGTGATCTTGATTTCGAAATTTACCCTAATAGATTTACTTGGAGACCTGACCATCCGGAAGAATCGATCTGCCAATTCACTTCATAGTAAAGAAACGTTTGTATCGATCTCTGGCGTTTGAGGCGGGAAAGTTGAGCAACGATATCTCGGCATCGCATAATAAACGCACAGATCGACTTCTTTCTTACGGTGGAGCACACCTGCCTTCCAGTGTTTTTTACGAAAGCATCTCGCCAGGAAGCTGCTTACTGAGCAGCTCTTTGGTGCTCGAAATGGCGCAACGCGTCAACTGCAAAATGATCAATTGTGTTATCCATATTCTTTCTGCTGTGTCTGCAAATAAATTTACATGTATATGCTCTGCCTTTTCGTCACTTCTTGTGAGCCTCCTGTACAGACTAGGAACGGTACTAAAGGTCACATGGGTCGAAAACGGAGTTCCATCGTAATTCACCTGCAGGCACACTTGCTGCCTGCATTTTATGTACAGCATACTATGAATATGTGTATTTCTTATTTCTTGGGCAAACACAAACAGTGCATTATATCAAAGAGATGATCAGTACAATAAGTAATCTTGCGAAGTTAGGGATCCAGCTCTGCGTGTAATGTCTTTTTTTTTGGATTGAAGTTTTAACGACCACCGTGAGCAACTCAATGGCTTATAAGCAGTCGCCCGTCCCTAATTTAGGGTCACTGGTTCGAAGGAAGTGAGAGAGCCAGTGCCGTAAGACAAACACATCATCCATGCCTCACCGGGATTCGAACCCGGACCCATCACGGTCGAATGATCAGAGGCCATCGCTCAGACCACTGGGCCCCCGGGGCATCAATGCCTTTTTAGCGATAACAAGTCACACTAAAAGAACATGTGTCACGTGCCTGTCCCGCAGGACCCACATGAGATAAAGGCAGGCCGTCCCGGTGGCGCAATGGTCTAAGCGATGGCATCTGATTATTCGTCCGTAAGGGCTCCGGGTTAGAATTCCGTGAGGCATGGATGTTGTGCTTGTCTTACGGCACTGGCTCTCTCCCTTCCCTGGAACCAGTGACCCTAAATTAGGGACGGGCAACTGCTTATAAACCATTGAGTTCCTCACAGTGGTCGTTAAACCTTCAAAAAAAAGGCAGATAGCAGTGAGAGCACATTTCAGTGTAGTATAATAGAGCACTCGCAGCTCCGGGCCCGAGAGTTGCGGGTTCGAATCCAGCCCCATGGCATAAAAATGATGGAGAAATCTATTTCGTCATACATGTATGTCGTATGTATGCAAGCTAATGTGCTTTTACACAGCCCTTATGTTTCTCAGCTTACCATTTTTCTACAATAGTGTAACTAGAAATACAGTATTTACGCCAGTCTTTTTAATCCTGAGAACTTAAATTCGCCTATCTGGTGTCGAAAGTATTTTATAGGTGCGTAACGGAGTTCTCGCTGGCGCTGTGGTCTAAGCGCTGGCTCCTGATTACTCTTCAGAGATGTTTCCGGATTCGAATCCCGAAGAGATATAGATGTTGTGTTCGTCTTACGGCATAGGCACTCTCCCTTCTCTGGAGCCAGTGGCCAAAAATTGGGGACCTGCTTGTCACGGTGGACGTTTAACTCACCCACTAAAAAATAGGGAACTACATGGTGAGTCAAAAATCGCCAGACACCCTTGTATTTCAGAAACAGGAGGAAAAATGAAATATCTGAATAACCCAGCAATAATCAGTGAGGGGCCCCATTTTTTAGGCTATTTCCGGAACATGGCCGCCATCTTGAAATCCAACCACTGCTATGAAAAAGCTTTCCAGTGGAGAGCAAAAGCTTGGCGGCTTATACACCAAAGAGCCAAACATTATAACCATCTGCCTAATACGATGTCGGCCTTCTACGTGCCGCTCAAACAGCGGGGCATAAAACGTTACAAGATTTCTAAAGATGTCTTGTGGAATCTAGTATCAAAACGTTTTCAGAAAATCCTTTAACTCTTGCAAGTTACGTGGTTGAGACGCCGTAGATCGGATTTTTTGTTCCAACACAAATCACAGATATTCGATTTTATTGATGTCTGAGGAGTTTTGGAGGTCAGGATAATACCTGGAAGTCTTCCTCATGTTCTGCGAAGCACTCTCGAACAATCCGGGAAGTGTGGTATGGCGCATTATACTGTTGAAAGAAGACACAGCTAGTGGTGACACCGTTGCTATGAAAGAATGCACCTGGTCTGCAACGATGTTTCGGTAGGTCACAGATGTAGTGTCTTGCACATCAATGACTAGACCCAGGGTTTTCCAGCAGAACATTGCCCAAAGCATTACACTTCCTCCAACCGCTCGTTTTTGTTCCACGGTGTATCATGGTGCCAACACGTCTCCAGATAAACAAAGCACACGTATCCGGCCGTCCACGTGTTTCAACAGGAAACAAGATTCATCGGATCGGACGACCTTCTTTCAATGATTGAAGGTCTAGTTTTGATGCTCGCGTGCCCATTGCAGGCGCTGTCGACAGTGAACCGCTCTTAACATGGGCACTCAGTGTGGACTGCGGCAACGCAGCCAGCCCCATTTCCAGCAGGGTTCGATGCACTGTGTGTTGTGACACATTACTCTCGTCACCAGCATTCAAATTAACGGCGACTGGCGTCACAGTATCCACTCTGTTAGCTCGTATGTACGGGATAGTCTTCGCTCATCTCTAGCATAAATGAGCAGTGGTCGGCCCACACCTTGCCGGCGGTCTGTGGTTTTTCTCACCTCGGACCACATTTTGAAGGTGCTAACCACAAACAAAGACACGAATAACAGTGATCAACAGAGCTCAGAATCTCAATCAACAGAGCTTAGAGCCCATCGTAAAAACACGAATAACACTGATCAACAGAGTACAGAATCTCAATCAACAGAGCTCAGAGCCCATCTGAAGAACACGAATAACACTGATCAACAGAGTGCAGAATCATAATCAACAGAGTGCAGAATCCCAATCAACAAAGCTCAGAGCCCATCTGAAAAACACGGATAACACTGATCAACTGAGCTCAGAATCTCAATCAACAGAGTTCAAAGCCCAGAGCACATCTGAAGAACACGAATAACACTGATCAACAGAGTGCAGAATCCCAATCAACAGAGTTAAGAGCCCACCTCAAGAGCACCAATAACATTAAAAACAGAGCTCATAGGCCATCTGAAGAACATGAATAACACTGTTCAATAGAGCTCAGAATCTGAATCAACAGAGCTCAGAGCCCAGAGCCCATCTGAAGAACACGAATAACACTGGTCAACAGAATGGAGAATCTCAAACAACAGAGCTCAGAGCCCATCTCAAGAACACCAATAACACTGGTCAACAGAGTTAAGAATCTCAATCAACAGAGCTCAGAGCCCATCTCAAGAACACCAATAACACTAATCAACAGAGTTGAGCTCAGAGGCCATCTGAAGAACGCGAATAACACTGATTAACGGAGTTCAGAATCTTAAGCAACAGAGCTCAGAGCCCATCTTAAGAACACGAATAACACTGATCAACAGAGCTCAGAAGCTCCATCAATAGAGCTCAGAGCTCATCCGAAGAACACGAATAACACTGATCAACAGAGTTCAAAATCTCCATCAACAGAGCTCAGAGCCCATCTGAAGAACACGAATAAAACTTATTAACAGAGCTCAGTATCACATGTTATTTATACCGTTTCACGACTTTCACACCCGCAGTTTACCTACTGTTGCTTGGATTTGTATAAATACGCACTGGTCATAATGTTTGGCTCTTCGCTGCATCTACTGTTTAAAATCACTGAATAAATTAATTCGTATCAAACAATTCCGCCTATTTATGTTTTGCGAATCGCGAGGTACTTCTAAGAGACTCGATGTCTGTGTATCTGATGGAGAGCCAATTTTGTAATCCAAATTTCATTTTAAAGTCACATTAGGCTAATTTGATGCCTTTCATGTTCTTGTTTTCCTTTTATTTATTAAAATTTCACATTATTGTCTACAATGTTGTTGTTTTTTTTTTTTTTTTATTGGAGGTTTAACGACCACCGTGAGCAACTCAATGGGCTCCCGTCCCTAATTTAGGGTCACTGGTTCCAGGGAAGGGAGAGAGCCAGCGCCGTAAGACAAACACAACATCCATGCCTGACCAGGATTCAAACCCGGACTCCTTACGGACGAATGATCAGAGGCCAGCGCTTTAGACCACTGCGCCACCGGGGCGGGCTACAGTGTTTGAGGTCTTGTCTGTTTGTTCACATTATATTAATTTTTACAACAAAATCGCTCTTACAGTGATATGTAAAATGGACAATGCTTTAAATCTTCACTGAAAGAAACGGCACGCTTCTTTTTATAATCCGATTTGGCTTAATCCTGTTTAAACCTTCGATGTTTTACTGGATATCTTTCTGTTCATGTCCGAAAGGGATTTAAAAGACTGTATGCTTTGAAAAGACGTTAAAACTGATTAACATCACAATGTATTGAAATTTGTTGCAGAGATCTGGATTACGTTGTTATTGCTTTTCTAATGCATTTGAAAATCTTATTATGCAACTGTGCCGGAAGTCTCTCCTTTCCTTTCTTCTGTTAAGCAGTTATTTCACCCCCATTCTTCTAGCTTGTTTTATGTTGGGTATAGACCCAGTCAACGTAATGTATGATCGCAAAAGTGTAAATCTTATTGTTAAAATATGCATAACATTGCTTTTTTCGGGCACAACATCTAACCCTATTTGTATGTATCGACGACTCAATGTGATGCGCAAAACCAAACGCCTGGAACAAAAGAACTAACATTTATTTTTAAAAATGAAGAAAAAGGAAGCAAAATCTTTCCACGCGCATTTTTCTTGAGTTCTCCGCAAAGAAACATCGATTTTTCATTCTCCATCTTCTCCTCATATCCCTTTATGGTCATTGTTCAGAAATGTCTTCCTTTCTTTTTTTTTTCCTCCCTTATCTCGACTCGTTGGAAATTTTTTTTTATTTCCTTTCAAATTAAATGATGCGAAACCTTCTACCTATGCCCACAAATAATGCACTGCTTAAAAAAAATGATTTTCTAAAGATGAATAAAATGGCTGCCGCGTATCACAGCGAGTCATTTTTTTTATATATATCTTTCAAGGCTTCAATATAAACTGTTTCTCGGATAAATGCGACCAAAGAATCTTAGATATTTTATGGACTGTTTCGCCAAAACTCTCAGTTTCGATGGCAGTGCATTCACTATATGACAGAGTTATTTTGGGTTACAAACTTTCCCGACAGGGAAACGTTTTTTGAAGAAATGGTACGATTTTCAATTATTCTTCGGATATTGGAGACACAAAATATTGTCGGGTTACCTAATAGCAAACAAGCCCTTTTTTTCCCGGTGGTGGCTTTTTTTTTTTTTTTTTTAGATTAGAGGTTTAACGACCACCGTGAGCAACTCAATGGGCTATAAGCAGTCGCCCTTCCCTAATTTAGGGTCACTGGTTCCAGGGAAGGGAGAGAGCCAGTGCCGTAAGACAAACACAACATCCATGCCTCACCGGGATCCCTTTCGGACGAATGATCAGAGGCCATTGCCTTAGACCACTGCGCCACCGGAGCGGCAATGTAGGGGCTTTTGACGTAGGTCAACGTCTAACTCCTGCGGTAGTATAGGACGACTTAGGGCCAACCGCCTGCGACAAAAATACACTGACGGAAAAAAATCCCAACACCACGAAAAAATAGTTGTAGAGGAATGAAATGGCGGCAATACATTTGTATGGGTAACATATTTAATCGATTAAGGTTTCAAGATCACAGCTTATTGTAAGCGCGAGGAGAGCCATTTTAAATGTGAAATGCTGGTACGTTAATAACCGGTGTAACCGCCAGAATGTTGAATGCAAGCACGCAAACGTTCATGCATTGTGTCGTACAGGATCTGGATGTCAGTTTGTGGGATGGAGTTCTATGCCTGTTGCACTTGGTCGGTCAATACAGAGACCGTTAATGCTGGTTGGGGGCGACGCTGGAGTTGTCGTCCAATGATGTCCCATACGTGATCGATTGGAGAAAGATCTGGTGATCCAGCAGGCCACGACAACATGTCGACACTCTGTAGAGCATGTTGGGTTACAACAGCGGTATGCAGGCGAGCGTTATCCTGTTGGAAAACACTCCTTGGAATGCTGTTCATGAATGGCAGCACAACAGGTTGAATCACCAGACCGACGTACAACTGTGCCGTCATGGTGCGTGGGATAACCACGAGAGTGCTCCTGCTGTCATAGGAAATTGCTCCCCAGACCATAAGTCTAGGTGTAGGTCCAGTGTGTCTCGGCCGCAGACAGGTTGGTTGCAGGCGCTCACCTGGCCTCCTTCTAACCAACACACGGCCATCACTGGCACAAAGGCAGAACCGGCTTTCATCAGAAAACACAAAAGATCTACACTCCGTCCTCCAATGAGCTCTGGCGTGACACCACTGACGTCGCAAACGGCAGTGGTTTGGAGTAAGTGGAATGCACGCTACAGGGCGTCTGGGTCGGAGCTGTCCTTCAAGTAACCGATTTGTAACAGTTCGTTGTGTCACTGTGGTGGCAACTGCAGCTCGAATTGCTGCCGCAGACGCGGTACGATGCGCCACGGCCTTACGCCGTACACGGCGGTCTTCCCTCTCAGTAGTGCCACGTGGATGGCCGGAACCCGGTCTTCTTAAGGCAGTGCCTTCCCTTGACCACCGCTGCCAACAATCATGCGCAGTGGCTACATTCCTGCCAAGTCGTTCTGCAATACCGCGGAAAGAAAATCCATCTTCTCGTAGCCCTATTACACGACCTCGTTCAAACTCCGTGAGCTGTTGATAATGGCTGCTTCGTCTTCTTAAAGGCATTCTTGACTAACATCAACACCCTACGTCGAATCTCAACGATAACTAACGCTCACGAACGTTACAGCGCGTATTTACAGCAAACCTGCTTTGCATGTTCCGAGGGGCGCTACTAGCGCCACACGTATGCGCCGAGCGCGAAATTTGCATAGACGTCATCTTACAGATGTACTCTCACCGCCTACCAACAGTGGTTTAAACTAAAATTTTTAAAAATTGTGAACGGGTTAACATTTTCGACAATGCCGCGGAATTCGCAGCATGAACGCAAGCAAAAGTGGAGTAAATCAAAACGAGAGGCAAGAGCAAGTGTTGAGCAATGTAAGGAGCCCAAGAAGACAGAACACCACGTTGGGTAATTCGTGCATCGATCTGCTGTGTGTTCGCAATGTATCCAGCATTATTTGTAAAAAAATATGTAAGGTACTTTTCATATCATTGATCTGTGTTGGCTATAACACATTAAATAAACGCTTGGAAACCATACTCGACTAGCTCATTTCAACTCTACGATCGGCAAGTCGTAGTCCTACGTTCCACACCGACGGCTGACACAGAACTCAGCCTACCTGTATTTTTTTAAGCCACGTCCTCTTACTTCGGAATGGTATATTCGTTTCTACTCATGCGTCACCTCAGTAGTAAGAGCCCTACCACATATTTAATTTCCCTTGGGAAACGCGGTAGCACGGAACTTCAAGTTTTGGGTCCCCCAACAAACCATGCTAGAACGAGCTCACTGTAGAATATCAAATTTTTATTATCAGGTTGTAAAGAAAATTTCCGTAAAATAGAGAAGCATGTATTTCAAGTTTCAAAAATCGCACAAAACACTTAACCAACCTAACGTTCCAAGTAGACCCTGTGACGTACCTGCCAGCAGGACGCACACGACATAAAGGCAGATAGTAGTCAGAACAAACGTCCGTGTAGCTCAATTGGTAGAGCGACTTATTCCGGAATGAGGGGATCCGGGTTCGAATCCTGGCGTGGACAGAAATGACGGAGAAATTTACTTCGTTATAATGGCGCCCGAACTTTCCGGATGACCCGACCGTTCAAAATCTCGCAATGGTGTGATGTTATTTCCACACCGCGAGATAGGAAAAATAAGAGAATCCCTTCTCCAGCGCTGCGAAAAATAAATGTGTGTGACGTTGCATTCCACACACCAGATTGACTGGAAGTTCTCAAATGCACGTTCAACAGTGGATGGCTGCCTGCGACGATTCATGGTCACGGCTGACCCGTGGGCCATGCCCCCAACCATCTTTGGGGGGGAGATGTGACGTACCTGCCAGCAGGACGCACATGACATAAAGGCAGATAGTAGTCAGAACAAACGTCCGCGTAGCTCAGTTGGTAGAGCAACTTATTCCGGAATGAGGGGATCCGGGTTCGAATCCTGGCGTGGGCAGAAATGACGGAGAAATTTACTTCGTTATAACCCCATTGGAACTGATGACCTTATTACACCGATCTGCGAGTTGAATTATCTCCCATGGCCAGCGGAAGTTGAAGTCACCCATGCACCGTTTCACATCATCGTCATTACCAAAGTTTTTCCCAACGGGAAAATTCGAAAAGAGATGAGAGTCGGAAGGGGCGAGGTCTGGGGAATAAGGAGAATGCGACCATATTTTACATTCCAGCTCATACAATTTTTGCTGGGTCCGTAAAGTGACATGTGGACGAGCGTTATCCTGGTGAAGAACAACTTCGCGGGAAATTAATCAACGTTGGGCGCTTTTCTTGCAATGCAGCATGAAGACCGATGAACTGTTGGATGTATGCAGCCGCTGTGATGGTATTGTTCCGCGATAAGAGTTCATAGTGAATCAAACTGCGACAATCCCATCTGCAACTCAGCATCCTTTTTCGTCATATCTAGAAAAGCCCGAAAACCAAAAAATTGCCGCCCCGGTGGCGCAGTGGACTAAGCGATAGCTTATGACCATTTGTCCGGGAGGGGTCCGGTTCGAATCCCGGTGAGGTATGGATGTTGTGTTTTGTCTTACGGCACTGGCTCTTTCCCTTCCCTGGAACCAGTGGCCCTAAATTAGGGACGGGCCACTGCTTATAGCCCATTGAGTTGCTTATGGTGGTCGCCACAGAAAAGTCTGAAAATCAAAAAATTCAAAACGATGACTTAGGTTTACTTGTCAAAAGCTGACAGGTTTAAAGATCATTATTCCTGCCACCCAGGTGGCGCAGTGATCTAACCGATGGCCTCTGATCATTCGTCCGAAAGGGGTCCTCCGCGTTCGAATCCCGGTGAGGTATGGATGTTGTGTTTGTCTTACGGCACTGGCTCTCTTCCTTCCCTGGAACCAGTGACTCTAAATTAGAGACGGGCGACTGCTTATAGCCCATTGAGTTGCTCACGGTGGTCGTTTTTTTTTTTTGATTGGAGGTTTAACGACCACCGTGAGCAACTCAATGGGCTATAAGCAGTCGCCCGTCCCTAATTTAGGGTCACTGGTTCCAGGGAAGGGAGAGAGCCAGTGCCGTAAGACAAACACAACATCCATGCCTGACCGGGATTCGAACCCGGACCCCCTTACGGACGAATGATCAGAGGCCAGCGCCTTAGACCACTGCGCCACCGGGGCGGTACACGGTGGTCGTTAAACTTTCAATCAAAAAATAATATACGTTCCAGAAACGTTGAAATGTAAAATATTAGTGAAATTTTTATTAGAAATTAGGGGGCGCTCAAGTCTGCTTTCTTGTTACGTCAAACCATATACGTTGACGTCCCGACCCTGTTCTAAATCGTAAAACAGTTACGGATTTTAATTACTTTGCTTATCCTTAATTACCTTTCCCTTTTTTTAATTTTATGTTCAAAAATGATTTTATAGATTCACCGTTTTCAGAAAGGGGGCATGACTGCTAGTAACTACACAGTCGAGTCACATTATTGTGACCACCTCTTACTTTAGACGTCAACAGATGGCTTATAGTGTATATAAGGTGTGCTGTGGGCTTTCTGAAAACATATCACTCGTTGCTGTCATGGATAAAAGGAACAATTTATCAGATTTGCAAAAAGAGATGATTATCGGCTTTTGGGCCAAGCATGGCAGTATTTCTGAAACAGCGCAGTTTGCGAACTGTTCGCGTGCTGCTGTGGTTAAAGTGTACCGTGATTGGAGAAATGGCACCATTGCGAATAAGCGATGTGGAAACTGCCGAGCACCACGTGCCATTGATGTGAGAGGTGAACGTTGGCTGCGAAGGTGCGTGAGGGCCGATCGACACGCTAGAGTGGAGCAACTCACTGGCGGAAAGAACCAGGGGGCTACCGGAGGTGTGTCTAAAACGACACTTCAGCGAAACCTGTTGCGTATGGGGCTCCATGGTGACGGATGTTCACTTCACCTATGCTAACCAAAGTGCATCGGCAGCAAAGGCTTACATTTGCACTGCAGTATCGGAGTTGGACCTCCGCTGATTGGCAAAGAATTGCTTTCTCCGATGAGTCACGTTTTCTGCTTTATCGAACGAATGGATATTGGCGTATAAGGCAAGAAACATCAAAGAACAAACACTCTTCAACCATTCCTGGAAGAACACAAGCTCGTGGGGGCAGCGTTATGATCTGGGAAATATTTTGCCATTGTCTGGGTCCACTCATACCTGTGGAAGGCACTATGGACCACATTCGTTATGAATCCATCCTTGCAGACTACGTACACCCATACATGCTGCTTGTCTTCCCTGGGACGGATGGAATCTTCCAGCACTGCAAAGCGACGTGTCACACAGCTAGAAATGTCCGAGAGTGGATGGAAGAGCACGATGAAGACTTCAAAGTACTTCCCTGGCCCCCTAATTCCCCAGACTTGAACCCAACTAAACATCTGGGGGACCACCTCAATCGTGTCGTTCGTTCTATGGATCGTCCACCACGCACCCTCCAGCAGCTATCAGATGCACTGCAGTCAACATGGCTCCACATACCTGTGAACACCTTCCAGCACCTTATTGAGTCACTCCCAGCCCGTCTAGTTGCTGTCCGCACTGCCTACGGCGGTTGTTCTGGATATTAGCTGGTGGTCACAATAATGCTACTCGAATGTGTATTTTAAAATACCCTGGCGGAAAGTGAAAAGAGAACACCAAGAAGGAATTGGCGGACGATCATGAAATTTACATATGTTAATGGGGTCGAGTTTACGTAGGTGTGATGTTAATTTCGGGACCAACCGGTGAGCGCTTACGCCACAGCACGGCATAATATGCAAATTATCGTCGGTGGTATTTAAGGAGTACGGAGAAGTGAATGTAATCAGTCGTCGGCGTACGGACACGTGCGAAGACCCTGAAGAAGCTGCAATGCCTGGACATGTAAGACGTGTACGCTTTCAGCAGTTATCGGACTTTGAGCGAGGTCGTCTAGTCGGACTCCGCGAGGCCGGGTGGTCGTATCGTCATATTACGGAGCGAATTGGACGGGAAATATTGGTGGTGGTACGATGGTGGCGTAGATGGTCCGAGGAACATTCCCACACGAGAAAACGTGGAACCGGGAGTCACAGACGAACTGATGAGCGGACCGAACGACGCATAAGAAGAGCGGCGTTGTCAAGCAGAACATCCACTGCGACGCAAATCCGAGCTGCCGTTGCACCTGAGGTGACTTTGCGAACAATCCGTAACCGTCTACTGGATGCAGGACTACGTGCACGTGTGCCTCTGGCATGTGTACCTCTGACTCTAGCCCACCGTCAGGAACGGCTGCAGTGGTGTCACGAACGTCTGCACTGGAGAACGCAATGGCGATCTGTCGTGTTCAGCGATGAAAGCAGCTTCTGCTTGGGAGCCTCTGATGGCCGTATGCTTGTTCGCAAACGCACAGGGGAGCGTCTCCACCCTTCTTGCATCCGCCAGCGACACACAGGGCCTACACCTGGTCTCCTGGTGTGGGGAGTGATCAGCTATTACTCTCGTACACAACTGGTGTTTGTACCGGGTACGTTAAACAGCATTTCCTACATCAACAACATCATTCAACCCGTTGTTGTGCCATTTGTAAGGTCGGTCCATCGTACAACGGAGAATTTGTCATTTTCATGTAGGACTTCCGTCCACAGGTAGTAGAGTTTAGGTCCCAGCCACCTACAGCGAGATCGCCTTTTGGGCAGGACACAGAAACGGAAGGAATGAGAGCAAGTCTAGCGACTTTTGACAGAACAGTTTGTAGTGAGATTAGAGTACAGTAGATGGCGCCACCGTACAAGTACGATATTGCACATAGATGGGTGAGAGAATTTCAGGGAGGACATAGGAAAGGATACCCATTTAACCAGTGGGTCCAGCCTGGGGGCCGTCACTTTACGTGCTCGTCCGATGCACGGCGGATATTCAGCGATTGTTAGTAAATCACACCATCTCTGAAAGATCAGCCCAGGCTTGAACCTGGGGACCCAGCATCGATAGTCTGAAACACTAACCACTAAGCCATCCGCGGCTTGGTCGGTCCATCGTGGTGTTTTCCAGCAAGATAACGCACGCCCACACACGGCACGTGCAACGCAACATGCACTTCAAGGTGTGAGACAACTTCCATTGCCTGCACGTTCACCGGATTTGTCCCCCATTGAGCACGTGTGGGATTTTATGGGACAACGACTTATCCGGTCTCAACGGCCAGCCACGACCATCCCCGATTTACGCGTCCAGGTTGAGGATACTTGGAACTCAACACCCCAAACTTACATCCAACATCTGTACGACAGACTCCATATCAGAATTGCACAGTGTGACGCAGTTCATGGCGGTTCAACCTCGTACTAACCATGTTACATGGAAATGTTATTTTTCAGTTTACCAGTAAATACAGCTGTATTTTGCCATAATGTTTTGATCACGTTATCCTCTGTATTCCGTTATTATGCTGTATAAATTTCGTTGGTATCAGACGTCTTCTTCTTGGTGTTCTTTTTTCACTTTCCGCCAGTGTATTATTGCAGATGCTCTAATCTAGACTCTTAATGCCTAAATATACATGAAAAACAGAATAACCTCATGAAAATGCAATATTATTTTCAAGATCCGTTTATTGGCGTAAGGAGTTTAACAGACATTTTGCTATGCTTTCGCTAATCGACGGATGGGTTTTTTTCCAGTCATACGGTATAATGAATTAGCTTTATTTTCTTTCCGCTAAGCTAATTATTATGAATGATTCTCTTCCTACCAGCTAGCTAATGATATACTTGTACTAAGCTTCAAAATAGTGAATTCAAAAGAGTGTTGTTACTAGTTAATTACGAACGTAAACAAAGTCTCAACGCTGGTTATTTATAGGAATCAATAAATGTTATAAACCTAACAGCCAGACAGAGGTCTGACAAAAACTATGAATTGAGAAAGACTAACTTACATAAACTTCTTTATTTATACGACTCCTGGTCAACTAAGGCACACACACACTTGTAGTACAATACTGAATAATCTCTCCTCATAACAACACAAACGCTCCCCTAAGTCTCGATGAACGCGCCTATATACTAGCTACCACCACGTCATGACTTACACTCATTGCCAGATCTCATTCAGCGGGTTAAATAATATTTCGTTCAGTAAGAAGATAATTTACATAGTAAAATAAAATAACCAGAGATAGTAAAATCAAAAGGAAAGTGAATATAGAGTATACGTTACAACGGCATAGCACCAACTGAGTGCTAAAACATTAGAATTTAAATATGAGAGTGATGAACAAATAAAGAATGGTTAAGTGCAGAGAGTGTTCTGAATTTGAAGTCAGGAGGTGGTTTGGTTTGGCTCGTGGCAATTTGGAGAGGAAAAAAAAACACATTTGAGGCATTGGATCCAAATTTTTGACAACTCCAAGGAGACACTGTCGTTGCACGCGTTACAGCTAGTGATCATTTCGGGGTTTCTCAGAAGGCTGTTGCTTTTCGATTGGAGCAGGCAACTAATTTTTTAATACCATCCCTCATAGGAACTGCAGTCTTGAAACTTACTTCTCTGGATAGAGCTGTAGATGTTCTTGCCTTCCTAAGTACCTCTTTTTCGTTCGCTGATTCTGGTATTTTATTCAACGAAGACAAAAGAGACACTAAGACAGAACATCTACAGATCTCTCCAAAGAAGTGAGTTTCAAGTTCGCAGTTCCTATGTGGGAAGGTATATAAAACAAGAAAGATGACACCGAATTTTCGGGTATAATGAGCACGTGTTTTGAATCCGTTCTGACGCTAATTAAATGCATCAAAGCTATTGAAAGTCAATGGAGCCGGTATGGAAAACAGTAGTATCAGACAGAATAAAGAAAAAAAATTTAATCGGTTTTTAATCACCTAGGGTTTGCCGTAAACGGAATCGTGAACTTACGCCCTCTGGTTGCACACTTATGCTTTAAGAAAAATTTCAAACTACATGAGGAACTTTTCACAGAGGAAACGCTCTCCAACAGAGAAATAATTTTTCAAATCGGATTCTTAGAAGCAGAGATATCAACAAATATGAGATATACATGTACGCCCCCTGGCGGGAAAACCATGCATTGTTTTAAGAACAAAGTATTCTCAAAAGGTTTTACGATGTTAACGATATCGGTCCACGAAATAATTTTTCTGTCGAGTTTTCCGGAGCTCAGATTTTGCTGGAAATATATCAGAAGCAGAAATTAACACTTATTATTTGGTAAAGAATGGTGCCTAAACCATTCTTTACCAAATATTAGAAATCATATGAAAAACATTTCCCATTAGGTGCTGTATGCGATACAGAAGAATTTTTCAAATGGGAGTTTTAGAAGCGAAAATAAAAGGGAAACGTAATTTTCCTTAACGCCCCCTAGCGAAAATTCAATGAGTTACTTGAAAATTTTGAAATTATATGAAAAACATTTGGCACCAGAAACGCTATCCAACAAAGAGGGAATTTTTCAAATCGGTCTCTTAGAAGCAGAGATACACTGCCGGACAATTGCTAAGGACGGATGACAATAGCAACGATAGCAACCATAAAATGGATGGCAGGAAAATGTGGAAATTAGCATAAGTGCCGGATACAGTAAGACGTATTGTGCGTATGCAAATTTTGGATTGCCGAACTTGTTCGTGACGTCATAGCGCTGATAAGAAATATAAAGGATTTCACGCGTATTGACCGGTGTTGTTCAAACGCAAAATTGCAAGGGAAAGAATCAATTGACGAACTTGCAATTTTCAGTATGTCTTTCCGACATCACCTAGATGATTTTACGCGTGGCCGTATTATTGGCAAGATTGAAGAAGGGCGAAAATTAACCGATTTTGCCAGGGAGTTCGACGTCAGCCACAGCGTTGTTTCAAGGCTTTGGAAATCATTTCAAACAAATGGAGAGTGTAGCAAACGTCACGGGGGAGGTCGTGTTTGCAGTACGACACCTGCAGAAGATCGGTACATAGTGCTATCAACTAAAAGACACCGGCGCAGCACATCTATTGAGGTACCAAATCAGTTTATGGCTGCTACTGGCAAGCGGATCTCCCGAAAAACTGTCGCCAGACATTTGCATGAAGGAGGACTATACGCCCGCCGTCCTGTTGTGTGCATCCCATTGTCCAGACGTCACCGTACCGCCCGTTTGCAATGGTGCCATCAACATCGCAATAGGACTGATAACGACTGGTCTACTGTCTTCTTCTCAGATGAGAGTAGATACAGTCTATCGTCTGATTGTCGACGACAACTGATCTGGCGTGATAGTGGTACTGCATATTGTCCAACAAACATACAGGAAAGGGACCGATATCCGACATGTAGTGTCATGGTATGGGCTGGCATCATGATCAATGGCCGTACGTCCCACTATGTGCTTCCAACTGGGACTATGACTGGCCAACGATACATTATTGATGTTCTGCTACCTCATGTTCGCATGTTCCGTGGTGCTGTCGGTGATAGATTCATTTTCATGGACGACAACGCAACATGTCATCGAACAGTCGCTGTTCAGGAGTGTCTTGAGAGCGAGGATATTCAACGCCTCGTATGGCCAGCACGTTCTCCAGATCTGAATCCCATTAAAAATGCGTGGGATGCTTTGGGGAGGAGTTTTGCTGGTCGCCAATGCCCTCCAATAAACAAGGACACCCTCATCCGTGCACGGACAGAGGAATGGGATAAATTACCCCAACAGCTGCTTGATAATGTTGTGCAAAGCATGACACGACGTGTGGAATCTTGCATCGCCCTCCATGGTGGCCATATCCCGTATTGACATCTTACGCCGGAACGCCTGCGGACGGTAATTGCATTTTTCACGTTTACGTATTCTGCACAAAATGGCCTGTTTGTCCCTTGAACACGTTCCAAAGCCTTCTGGATTTCAGAGCACAATAAATTGTCTTTCTTGTAATGTCCTGGCATTCTGACATTATTTTATTTCACTTGGCATCCAACCACACTTACTTTTTTATGCGCTATATAGCCGTTTATGATCCGTCCTTAGCAATTGTCCAGCAGTGTATTAACAAAAAAAGATATACACTATATTGACAAGTCACCGGACACCCCTGCAAAAGCAAATGAACGAATCCGCTGCGTTGTTAAGATGCACGGTACAGCTGCAAACGTTATAAAAACAAGTCTGCAGCTGACCGTGATCATATTGCACTGTGAGGTTGAGTAAAAATGTCGGAGCGAGAGAGAACTGACTTTGAGAAAGGAAAGATTGTTGGACAACCCGTCTACCTCGGGTTGTCCATAAGAGAAACCGAGAGGCGTTTAAACATACCCAAGTCAACTGTTTTGGATGTACTGAATAAGTAGAAGACACATGGCGTGCCTGATGCAGAAAAACGTACCGGCAGACCAAAGAAAATGAGTGACGGAGGACGTCGAAACCTCAGGAGAGTCGTTACATCTAATCAACGGAGCACTGCACAAGACTTTAGTGTAGAGGAGAGTAAAATGCTGGAACATCGATATGTACACGTACCATTTGCAGAGAACTTCATTCCATGGTTTACCGTGGTCGCGCGGCTGCTCATAATCCTTTCATCTCTACTCGGAATGCTACTCGTCGTTTAGCATGGTGTAAAGGACATTTATCGTAGACCGTAGATCAATAGAAACGGGTCCTATGGACTGATGAATCCAGATACACGATTCATCAGTCTGATGGCCGAGTGTGGGTATGGCAGCAGCCGGGAGAACGCTATTTACAACTGTGTGCTGTTCCTACGGTCAAGTTTGGAGCTGGAAGTGTACTCGTTTGGAGGTGCTTTTCGTGGTATGGTCCCGGCTCATTGGTTATCGTGGACAAACATGTTAACCAACACGTCTACCTCGATATTCTGGACAATTATGCCCTTCCAACTCTGTGGCGATACTATGGAACTGAGCCTTGTTGGTACCAGGAGGATAATGCACCGAGCCATATAGGAAGGACTGTTACAGCGTGTTATTCCGTATCGTGTGTGGACTGGCCAGCACAGAGCTCTGATTTTAACTCCATAGGCGCCTATGAGCTGAATTAGAGCGCTGCATAAGAAGTTTGGAACCAAAGCCTACTACTAAGCAACAGTTAGCGGCTGAATTATGTACTGAATGGAAGCGCATACCTATAGCTGAGTTTCAAAACCTTGTCGAAATCATGTCTCGAAGGGCCAGTGCATGCATTAAGGCCAAAGATGAACTGACACCATACTAATGCATGTCCATATATGCTATGTTGTGTTTCTTTTCTAGGTGTCCGATGACTTTTATCAATATAGTGTATATCATTCGCGAATTTTGCCCCTGACGCTGATTCGATGTTTCCCCTTGCAAATAATTTATTTTCGAATTATCAACGTGAAGGTAGTGTATTCTTTGATTGATTGATTTTTTTTTATTGGAGGTTTAACGACCACCGTGAGCAACTCAATGGTCTATAAGCAGTCGCCCGTCCCTAATTTAGGGCCACTGGTTCGAGGGAAGGGAGAGAGCCAGTGCCGAAAGACAAACACAACATCCATGCCTCACCGGGATTCGAACCCGGACCCCTTCGGACGAATGATCAGAGGCCATCGCTTAGACCACTGCGCCACCGGGGCGGCGTAGTGTATTCAACCGGGTATATTGATAGATACATGTTTCGCATCACTTCAGAGCTTTTTTATTACTACAGAGTCGAAAAGGGAACAGCCGCCCCGGTGGCGCTGTGGTCTAAGGCGTTGGCCTCTGATCATTCGTCCGTAAGGGGTCCGGGTTCGAATCCCAGTCAGGCATGGATGTTGTGTTTGTCTTACGGCACTGGCTGTCTCCCTTCCCTGGAACCAGTGACCCGAAATTAGGGACGGGCGACTGCTTATAGCCCATTGAGTTGCTCACGGTGGTCGTTAAACCTCCAATCAAAAAAAAAAAAAAAAGGGAACACATCGATATAAAATGTATATCACTACTGGTATTGGCATTTTATCCACACATTTTGCTACCTCAATTATGTGCGGTGTTATCGGATGAAACACGAGCATCGAGTTTTGGCTTTATCACAAAACATTTATTGCATTCCCCTGAATAAATGCCCTGAGGAATAATTCCGTGCTAGTTTGAAACTGTACTTCATGTCAGAGTCTACCTTATATAATCCAGATTTGTATCCTAACTATAAGGCATTGCGGAAACACTGTTCCGTGTATCTGCAGTACATTCCATTATCGCTGAGCTTGTCATTTTAGCGTTAGTAAAACTTGTTTAGGACAGCGTTCTCGTTGTTTCCAGGATCTTTCGGCTGAATAAAACGAATTTAACAATAAAACATCTTGCTTTCAATTGTAATGCAGATAGGATGTGTTTAGCAACACAGACTAAACACTGAAATATTCATTTAAAACACATCCTGTTTCTTTTCCATTTTTTTTTAATTTTCAGCCTAAAATTGGGAGCAATTTTATCAGCGACGTGCCAATTTTATTATCCTTGCAATTAATATGTTTCAAGTAGCACCTTTTAAATAAGGTGGAACTGAAAAATAAAATTTTATGTAAATATAATTCACAAATTCCTCACAATTCGAACTTCGAAGTGTTAATTCGGAATTTTTACCTTTAATGTTGGTTTTCGACTTTGAAGTGAATTGTGATGCATCACATTTTCTTTTCTAAAAAAACACGCATATTGCACACCTGTTTTTAATTTACTTGTTTAAACTGTCAGCTAAAGATATTAATTTGTATCGAAAATCAGCAAAAATGCACTAGATCCTCACCAGGTTTTTAAAAATTCCTTCCAAATTATATCCATTATTTGGCAAATGCGAAGAATCATTCACATAACAGGAAAGGCACAATTAGGGATAAATGGTTTTTTACATGATTTTAAACCCAGAACTTATCAACTAGAATAAAGTTCATATTGTGCGCCTGAAAGTTCTGAAACTTTTATCTAGCTTGAATTTTCTGATCCAGTTGTTTTCAAAACAGCAGAGAAAGAGCCAATTTTTCCACACTTCAACGCTGATGCATATGTATGGGATATTTTCTTGGATTCATTAAAAATCACATAGTTAAACCTTTGTTGGGGAAATTAATTTGAAATCTGAGAATCGTTTTTTCTTTGCCTGATAAATATGTAAGACTGAACATATATTGGTGCTTTGGTTGGATATTTAGTGCATTTCAACTTTCTAACAAAACGGTCTCTTGAGGAGCTACAGATTTTTTATTCTTAACAAAATTATAACATTTGCATTATATTTCAATTGTCGAACAATGCACGCTCCTGAAATATAGAGTAAAGTAGTTATTTTCGTATAAGGGGAAGAAGACCTCAAATGGAAAACTGCTTAAATTATCAGCAACGCACACTTCACCGTTATTAAATGTTTTATCTGTGCTTCAAATATTGTTTACATTCATCCATACCTTTCATAAAATGCGTCATAATAATAATAACAACAACAACAATAACAATAATAATAGCCACAGAAAATACTTCCATCAGAGCAGCCTCAGAAAATACTTCCATTAGAGGAAGGGACCCCTTCACCAAGCGATAAACCAAAGTGTCAAGAAGTGCACAGCCCTGGGCCTCTCTACTCAGAACATCGAGATTGGAACGAGGGAGCCAAAAGAAGAAGCTTGGGGCAAGAAAGTCTTACACGGAAGGCACTACAACGACCTACAATCGGACCATGTGGATGAGACTGCATCCAATGCATGGCTAACAAACGGATCACTCTTCCCCAAGACCGAAGGGTGCCTGATGGCTATACAAGATCAAGTTGTAAACACCAGAAACTACCGGAAGCATACCCTGAAGGACACGTCAGTGGAAAGTGACACATGTCGACAATGCGATCAAGCGCCAGAGACCATCCAACATATCACAGCAGGGTGCAGAGTCCTCACACAAACAGGCACAATCAAGTCGCCTAGATCGTCCATCATAAATTAGCAAGAAAGCACCACCTCATTACAACTGAGGCTGTCCCCTACTACAAGTATGAGCCAACAACGCTTCTAGAGAGCAACACCCACAAGATGTATTGGGACAGGTCGATCAGAACAGATAAGACCATCCCCCACAATCGGCCTGACATCATCCTGGTCGACAAGAAGAAGAAGCCAACATACCTGTGCCCAACACGTGCAACATCCAGAAGACGCAAGGAGGAAGCTGTCAAAGTATAACGACCTACGATACGAAGTCAAGGAAATGTGGCATATGGAGAACGTCACCAGCGTTTCCATAGTAATATCATCCGCAGGAGTTGTACCTAAGACCATTTACAGATTTATACAGGCATTAGATCTTCAACCTAACACCTACATGGAACTACAGAAGGCAGCTATCCTGAACACTTGTATGATGGTAACGAAGTTCCTGGACAATTGAGAAAAAAGGTGCCACTTCCGAGACTTCGTACCCGTCCCAGAAGGAAGAAAAAAACCACAGAAAGAGGTGGAATCATTTTTATATAATAATAGTGATCTCCGGAAGCGCTTATAGCGTAGTAAATCCGTTTATTTATTGATGTAATACGCATAAAGATTTCCCAAGCTTTCGCTTTCCGCTGAGAGGGTTTTTCAAGGGAATGGTAGACATAAAATAGCTCCATTGTCGCTATAGAGTCACAGTCGCTATGACGTACTACATAGATGAAAACATGTGTCAAGACGGCAAATTAGCAGAGAGACGTTTTGTCCGCGTAGCTCAGTTGTGAGAGCGACTTACTCCGCAGTGAGGAAACACGGGTTTGATGGCCATCGCGGACAAATTTGTGTTTTCACAAGTCGCAAAATGACTCCACTGTCGCTATAGAGTCATAGTCGCTATAGGAGTCATAAAATGACTCTATTTTGCCATAGGAGTCCCAAAATGACTCCATTCTTGCTATGGAGTCCTAGTCACTAATAGGAGTCATTAAATCCTTCCTATAATCATAAAAATAAGTCATAAACTGACTCCTATAGCATTATGACTCCTACAGAAAATAATAACCATAACCATAAATGTTCTCTCCTAAAACCATAAATTTATGTCTACGAATTATGATCGTGTATTTAGAGATAATAATTAGTAGACATAAAATTTACTCAACTTTTCTTTATTGCAGGTTTGACGACCACGGTGCGCAACTCAGTGGGCTAGAAGCAATCACCCATCACTAATTTAGGACCACTGCTTCCAGGGAAGAGTTGAGAGCCAGGGCCGTAAGACAAACTCAACATCTGCCGCCCCGGTGGCGCAGTGGTCTAAGCGATGGCCTCTGATCATTCGTCCGAACGGGGTCCGGGTTCGAATCCCGGTGAGGCATGGATGTTGTGTTTGTCTTACGGCACTGGCTCTCTCCCTTCCCTGGAACCAGTGACCCTAAATTAGGGACGGGCGACTGCTTATAGCCCATTGAGTTGCTCACGGTGGTCGTTAAACCTCCAATCAAAAAAAAAAAAACTCAACATCCATGCCTCACCGGGATTCGAACCCGGATCCATCTACGGCGAATTAACAGAAGCCACCGCTTAGATCACTGTGCCACCGAGGTGGCAAATTTACTCTACGGCGACAATGGAGTCATTTTATGTCGACCATTTCCTGAAAAGCCCTTCCAGCGGAGAGCGAAAGCTTGGTGAATCTTCATGCGTATTGCACAACTAAATACACGGATTTACTACGCTATATACAAGAAGCAAATGGAGAAATTGAAACAGTACTCGCCAAAGTTTTCACTCGATGCCTTAATGAAGGGAAGATTCCTGAGGATTGGAACAATGCAACAATGATCCTGCTACATAAAAACGGTGATATTGAGGATCTCAGGAACTATAGACCTATTAGCCTCCCATCAGTGGTTTATAAAATCTTCAATAAAGTTCTTTTACACCGCTTGAAGGTAACACTGGACATGGCTCAACCGAGAGAACAAGCTGAATTCAGGAGTGGCTACAGCACAATAGATCATATCCACGTACTGAGAGAACTAATTGAAAGAGCTAGGTAATATGAACTTCCATTGTGCAGGGCTTTTATCGATTATGAAAAAGCCTTTGATTCGGTGAAACCATCAGCAGTTACAATGGCTCTGAAATCATGCGGTATTGAAGATGCATACATTAATATTATTAATAACATCTATGAAAATGCAAGTGCAAAGATTCTGCTGTTTGAAAATACAACACACATAAAAATTGGAAAAGGAGTGAGACAAGGTGACACCATATCTCCGAAGCTCTTTAACGCCACGTTGGAAAAATGTCTTTCAATCACTGAACTGGGAAAACAATGGGATAAATATTAATGGAGATTATCTAAATCAACTTCGTTTTGCTGATGACATAGTCATTTTTGCAACTACCCCATCAAAGCTGCAGAGTATGATCCCGGAACTTGCTGACGACAGTAAAGAAGTGGGATTAAAAATGAACTTTCAAAAGACAAAAGTGATGTACAATGCTTTTACAAGAAATGAAGATTTGTCGATTGATGGGGAAAAGCTGGAGATAATCGATACCTGCATTTATCTTCGACAGCAGATATCAAGTGACGGTCACATTGATGAAGAAATTATCGGCATATAAAACTTCCCTGGAGAGCTTTTGGAAGAAACAGTATAATTTTCAAGAGCACTATGCCATCATATCTTTTAAGAAAAGTGTTTGATCAATGCATCCTTCCAGTGCTTACGTATGGTGCAGAGACGTGGACTTTAACAAAAAGAGGCATACAAAGGCTGCAGACAACTCAAAGAAGCATGGAGAGGTGCATGCTTGGTGTAACCAGGAGAGATAAGAAGAGGAACTCGGGGATCAGAAATATGACAAGAGTGGAAGACATCATGATCAGAGTAAAATCCCTGAAATGGCAATGGGCTGGACATATTGACAGAAGGACAGACCATCGATGAAGAGCCAAAATTTTCGACTGGATTCCATGGGACAGGAAATGACGTAGAAGAAGATCCCATGGGAGATGAGTGGATGAAATTCGAAAGTATGCGGGAGTAACCTGGAGGAGACTGGCATAAGACAGATCGTTGTGGAAGAAATTTGGGGAAACCTTCGTCTAGCAGTGGATTGATAACGGTTGATGATAATTATGAAGTGCTGCTTGAGTGTTCAGTGCACACTCAAGCAGAACGTGCACACTATGCACGATCTGGTGTACTTTGAAATAACGTTAATATTAATAATAAGCAGTAGTATCACTTTTGCATTGTAAAACTTTTAAATTCAAAATGAATTAACGAAATGCAGTTAGAGATGTTGCAGTTTGGAGTTAAGTACCATTATTGGATTACTCAATCATTTTCAAACCTGGGTAATAAATAAACAGATGTATCCTATTTTATTTTTATTTTACATTTGACCAATCACCCGCTATCAGTCACTTTTATGGAACTAAATTTTGTTGTATACGCAAGTGACTCGGTTCTCTCAAAGCAGCGGTTGCTTAGTATCCCCACAATCATTGTGTCTTATGTAATCTAACTTTCCATTTCTTTTGAGAAAATGTTTCTTTCTTCTTGCATAAGTAAAGACATACTTTGTACAAATTATACCGAGGAGCGACGATGATGAACTTGGCGGTGGGGCCGGATTAAGGGGGGAGGGGGGGGTATTTAGGGGCTATAGCCTTGGGGCCCACCATGACCAAGGCCCCAGGATACATGCCTGGGCAAACGCTAAATAGATAGGTAGAGAGAGGTTTATAAAATAGTTTTACTTTTGTCTCGTATGATTTCTACTTGGTAAGAAACAGCGGCCCGAAGACGAACAGATTTCAAGACAATGACTCACAAGGGTAAATGTTTCATGTCGCTGTGGGCAGCGGAGTCAAGGAGACATTTTCAGCTTTTTCACTACCGTCCACCCACACCTCCCAATTTGTACTTGAAACCGTTAGTCGATGTCAATGTTTTGACTTCACATTGTATTTTACAAAAAAGATGGACTATAAGAAAGGTATGCAATGGCAAATCAGTAGAAAACCCAAGAGAAAATCTAGGAATCTTAAGCTTTCAACTCATGTTTTTCTTAAAACAATGAAAAATACATTGAAGAGCAACAGCTAGCGTTATGCAAATTTGGCGCTGTGGGCGGCCCTGTAAACGGAAACGACATGACGTATGCAGCGATCCAACAATATAAGGAGTGATGCGACGGGAATCAGTAAGAGTCGGACGCAGTATGGATAAGACTAAGCGCATTTGATCGTGGGCAAATTTTCGGGGCTCGACGAATGGGTCACTCCACCTTGGAAGTCGTGCAGGCACTGGGATTTTCATGAGCCACTGTGTCACGGGTGCACCGTGAGTACATCCAATCCGGTAAAACCATCCCTGCAAGTGCCAACTGCCGTGGACAACAGCGCGTGGATGAGCTGGGTCATCGTCGGCTAGCTCGCATTGTAACAGCGAATAGACGGGCCACAGTGCAAGATATCACTCGGCAATTTAACGCTGCATGGTGCACAAAAACGTGTAAGCAGCCACACCATTCAGAACCATCTCCTCGCTATGGGGTAAAGAAGCCATCGTCCCACGAGGGTACCGCTGCTGACCGCACATCACAGGGTGCAAAGATTAGCATGGGCGCGGGGACATCGCCACTGGACCCTAGACATGTGGGAAAATGTTGCCTGGACTGATGAGTCGAGATTCACGCTGGCACATGCGGATGGCAGGATACGAGTACGGCGCAAACCACATAAAGCGATGGATCCTTCTTGCTAGCAAGGTACTCTCCAAGCTGGTGGGGGTGGCATTCTCGTCTGGGGATTGTTTACGTGGACTTAAATGGAACCCCTGCTGCGTGTGACATCGTCCCTCACAGGTCAACGTTACCGGGATATCCTGGACGACCATTTGCTCCCGTTTGTGCGTCTTCAACATCCCACTGGGGACCTCATCCTGCAACAAGACAATGCAGCTCCCGAATTGTATCCGAATGGTTGGATGAACACTTCACCGACGTGACCTCGCTTCCTTGGCCAGCTAGGTCACATTTGGGATGCCATCGAGAGAGATGTGACCTCCTCCATGAAATCTTCGTGAACTGTGGGAGCTTGTTCAGGGGTCGTGGATCCGTATGGCTTCCCAACGCTTACGGTTTCTTGTCGAGTCCATGCCGAGACGAATCGCCGCCGTCATCAGGACGAAAGGTGGTGCTACACGTTACTAGACAGGTATCTCTAATTCAATTGCTTTTCAGTGTAGAGTGACTTATTATGAAAACTCTCCAGATAATTTAGTAGTTAAAGTTTTGTGTTTTAATGGACTTCATAATAGTTCCCCGTTATAAGTTCTTTGGGGGCCCATTCAGATGTCTTAGCCTTGGGGCCCACTCAAAGTCCTCAGCCTAGGGACTCACTAAGGCCTTAATCCAGCCCTGCTTGGCGGGCGTCTGAGAAAGATCCGATGTCGTCCATTTTTTGAACAAATGTAAAGAACCGAAATTGTAAGAAAGGAAGGAGATAGAAAGGGTGAAAGGAAGAAATAAAGAGAATGAAAGAGAGAAGCATAGAGAGAAAAAGGGAGAGGAAGCGAAAGGCAGTAGAAGAAATTGGAAGAGAGAAAAAGAGCAACAAAGAGAGCGTACAAAGAAAGACATCAATGGAGAGATAGAGCTAGAGAAGAACTGAGAGAGTATGAGAGAAGAAAAGACGCACACACATACAAGGAGAGAAAGAGAAAGATAAAAGGTGATTTAACGGCTCCCCGTTACTTTCGTAGGAAAAATGTTTCCTCTTGAGATATATAAATTTCAATTGAAATTCAACTGTAATATTCAAAGAGTTTGCTAAATCATTAATTTCTATAGTTGCTTTAATATATTAAATTCCATTACTTTTATACTATTAAAATATATTAAATTAAAATATATTAAATTCTGTTAGTTCTATACTATTGTAAGAATTCTGTTAGTTCTATACTATTGTAAGAATTCTGTTAGTACTATACTATGATTTAATTTTTCCTGTATTGTCGTACTGCATTTTAATATGGGGTGCGACTACAAGGGGTAACAAAGTTCGTTTATCTGTGTTGCAGAGGAAGTTTGTCCGATTGTTAAATTATTCGGTTGGATCGGAGGCTCTTTTTCGTCATTTCAGTTATTAACTATTGAGCAACTACATAAATACAGATTGCTACTGATGGTCCACGAACGTATTTTTACAGGAAGATACTTCAGCTTGATTGCATTACGGCGTACAACTCACTCTTATGATACTCGTAGTGGGTCGGGTTTTTCTGTTCCGTGGCCTCGTACAGGTTTAATGTTTAATAATATCAATGTGTTCGGTTTGCGCGAGTGGAATGAATTACCGTTGATTATTAGATCAGAGGCACGTTATCCGGTATGTAAGCGAGTGCTAAAAAGTTTTTTTGACGGGAAATTGAATATTGGAATTTATTTGTTTATGATTTGTAAAAAAAAATGCATTGTAAAATTATTTTTGTCCTTTGGACTGGAATATTTTCTTTTTATTTAGAGGCGATCAGGGGCTTGTCATGCAGTATTTCAACCTTTTCCCCCTTAACCCCTTGCTGTACATTTAGTTATTACTATCATATAATATTTGATTCATATTGACAATTGATATTAATTTTCAATGGAATGAGTTTTGTTGTTATGCAGAATTTGTATTTATTGTGAAAGGTTTGGTGATTGGTCGTGTTTTGTGAGTTTCATTGGTGATTTGTCGTATTTTGCGAGTTTCATTGGTGAATTTGTTTACTTTATTTGTACAATTAGTTTGTGATTGTGACAGATACTGTGTTGTTACTGAGTATTATATTAC
Organism: Macrothele yani; assembly: GCA_039090855.1. Classification (NCBI taxonomy): domain Eukaryota; kingdom Metazoa; phylum Arthropoda; class Arachnida; order Araneae; family Macrothelidae; genus Macrothele; species Macrothele yani. The sequence goes on along the minus strand of CM077018.1, from coordinate 59,203,810 downwards.
TTTTCTATAATATTGTACAGCAGACATTTTACAAAATAGAATAAATAAATAAAATAAATAAAATAACATTCTCATGCAACGGTCAGAACTCGTTAAAAGTAAAACTGCGATCAAGAAGTAACGAGTTAAAAACTATTTACAAATGGTTAGACTTTTCGGCTTTATTGTGAAGTCATCCTCAGACAAACAGTGCGTATTGAGGCCAATGTGTAGATTTGTACTTCGCAAAGGAAGTACGGTGACAGTTATCAGAATCATGTAAGGAGTGTTGTCCCCCTTCGTGTTTTTTTTTTTTTTATTGGAGGTTTAACGACCACCTTGAGCAACTCAATGGGCTATAAGCAGTCGCCCGTCCCTAATTTAGGGTCACTGGTTCCAGGGAAGGGAGAGACAGTGCCGTAAGATAAACACAACATCCATGCTCACCGGGATTCGAACCCGAACCCCTTACGGACGAATGATAAGAGGCCAGCGCCTTAGACCACTGCGCCACCGGGGCGGCCCCCTTCGTGTTAAAAAATACATTTTCAAAAATAAAAGTAAAGATATCGTCCCTTTATTTTTACTTTTATTTTTTGAAAATGTATTTTTGCCACCCCGGTGGCGCAGTGGTCTAAGCGATGGCCTCTGATAATTCGTCCGACCGGGGTCCGGGTTCGAATCCCGGTCAGGCATGGATGTTGTGTTTGTCTTACGGCACTGGCTCTCTCCCTTCCCTGGAACCAGTGGCCCTAAATTAGGGACGGGCGACTGCTTATAGCCCATTGAGTTGCTCACGGTGGTCGTTAAACCTCCAACCAAGAAAAAAAATGTATTTTTTAACACGAAGGGTGACGACACCTCCTTACATGATTCTGATAACCGTCACCGTACTTCCTTTGCGAAGTACTTCATCTACACATTGGCACTCAATACGCACTGTTTGTCTGGGGATGGCTTCAGAGTGAAGCCAAAAGGTCTAACCATTTGTAAATAGTTTTAATCAAATAGTTTTTAACTCGTTACTCCTTGATCGCATTTTAGCGAGTTCTGATCGTGCACGAGAATGTGATTTTATTATGAATTTGTGCTGCCGCGAATAACGTTTTTCAATTGCTTTATTATAACCCTTTTTTGCGGTGTTAAGTAAAGAACAGTACTAAATGTTGTAAGGGCTGTGCTGCAACTTTCAAGCCAACGTAATTTATAAGGAGGACAACACGCTACAGGGATGACATCCTGAAGCCATGTGTACGGATTTTCAGGGAAGGTGTTGAACCCCAGTTCCATTTTACGGACGATAACCCCCCTGTGCACACCTGGCTTTGCAAGTCGACCAATTCCTGGAGAGTGAGGATTTTCACCGGATGGTATAGCCCACAAGATCTCCGGACCTGAACCCGATAGAGCACGTCTGGGATGTCCTGGAAATGGCAATTTGAAGCCGGCAGCCCCCCCTCTCATAACTCTCCCAAGACTCCGACGCTCCTTTGTGAAGGAGTGGCACTTATTGCCCCAAACTCTCATTCACACCGTTGTAAACAGCATAAGGGCTCGTTGTGCAATCTATACCACAGTTCGGGGTAATCACACTCCCTACTAGCCCCTCGAAATCGGCGCGACTTGCTGCATCACTTTTGGACTGCCCCGCTGTCATCCATATGCTTCATTCTCATACAGTGATTGCATTCTCTTTTCTGTTATGTATTGCTGCGTTATCAATATACGACAGTCATAACAAAAGTTCTGCATATGCTAATATAAAACGGAAGCGAATGGTGCGAATCGGGGAAATGATTCTGTCATGTCAAGGTCAGACTCTCAGCAACGCAGTGGTGTCAGAACGACGCGTTAGGATTTGCTGTGTGGACGTGGGAGGGTTTGGAAATGGAAGCGTGCAGCTCCTCAGGTCGAGCCACGGCGTTTGACCAACGCTCGTACGGGAAAATGGAAACACTGCGGGGAAAAAAGCTCCGAAACAATTCCACAATGCCTTGCAAAAAGTTTGTGGGGAAAGAACTCTTGATCGAAGCACAATTTTTTCTCAGGACAAAGCTGAGACCAAAAATTCGTCAAAATGGCCCCAACACGTTGGAAGCGGGAGCGATCTTGCTGCGCGACAACGCATCGTGTCATGGTGTCGCGTTTTTACAAGCGACTTTTGTCGAAATATGGTTGGGAAACTTTATCCCAAACACCATACAGCTCTGTTCTCAGTCCACCTGATTTTTATCTTTTCCGAAAGTTAAAAATCGGCTTCATGGCATCCGCTACGGGCAGTGTGTAGAATTTTTGTTATGAGTCCCGTACATATTTTGTCCGTATCATTAAACTCTGTGAGGTGAATTTTGCGTTATTTATTATTTTGTGTTTGTCGCGTTAATTTTGGACACCAGTGTATTCGGCTGTCATCCTTCTGATGTCGCTATTGACTTTAGAGAACATTTCTAAGAATAAATAAATTTGGAATCATTAATTTTGATGTTCCCCTTGTAATCAAAAAGAGATAATTACTCATGCTACCTGCGAAATATATATTAACCACCACGCACTAAAAAGTGCACATATAATCTTTAACAAGCTTTGAAAAAATCAACAACTTTTTTTATGATATCTAAATTTTTCGTTGTTTATGAAATACCTAAGTAATCAAAGTGACGATCAATCACCTGCACTGCGAAGGTGATTAGCTTACAGAATAAATCCCAAACGCCTTTAATTTCTTTTTCCAGTAAAATTCACTTTCCTTTCCTCAATAAATGGGTCGTCACCTCGAAGGACAAAGCTTTTAGCTTGATTAGGTGATTAAAAAGAGATTCCGAACTCATATTCTTAGAAGCTTCTTTATTTTGTGCTGGAGTAACGTCACAGAAGATTACACTGCCCGAGAAAAAAATCATAACGATGCTGGAATTGTGCCTGTGAGATAAAAATCACAGTTGTGGCAACTCATTAAATACATTCGTCATTCTAGAAACCATGACAATCTCTCATAAAAGTCGTTACAAAAAAATGATGATAAAATGAGCTGAAGTATAAACCGTAAGTGATAGAGAAGTCAAGAACCCACTGGAAAAGGCCACTGATTATACGCTGCGCCGATTCTCCTCGTTTGTGGTGTTGGCAAAATGGATCATGATAGAGAATTTGATTTCTTTCAGGCTGCTTGTTTTCTTACCTTTAGAATACGCCAATTTTGTGCAATTAAAAAAAATATTCTGGTTGAGCTGAAAATCTTTGTCTTTAGAGGCAATGTATGACAAGGTTTCTACGAAACGTAATAGAGATGTATTAACGAAAAACCATTCATTAGCGATCTGTTCTGTAGCTGGAGTACGTTAGAACGATTTTACAGTACAAAAAACATGTTAGTTAAACCATGCAATGCATTGTTTATGATACGTTTTCCAACATACCAGAAATCATTACTCAACTTATTACTCAAATTATGGCGATTATGGCTGTGGAATAAATCTCGATCCTGTGTCCTGACCTTTCACCCCATTTCGATGATATTAAACAGAATTGGTTCAGTATCCCTCCGGAACAATATGACAAAGTTTTGTTGCAATCGAAGCATTTTTACGTAAGTTATGATGCATAAGGGCGATGGAATTAATGCCTCTCCTATGTCCTGACCTTTGACCCCTTTTCGCCCATTCTTAATAGGATTCGTGCCCAGGTGGTTCCTTACTTACCACATACAAAAAATTAATCGAAATCGAACCACTTTTACGCAAGTTATGACGCATAAGAGCAATGGAATGGATCCCGCTCCTATATCCAGACCTTTGACCCCATTCTGTCCATTTTTAATAGGGTTCTTCCCCAGTGGTACTACCACATACTAAAATGTCATCGAAATCGAATTATTTTTACGCACGTTATGACGCATAAGGGCAATGGAATGGATCCCGCTGCTATGTCCTGACCTTTGACCACATTTCGTCGATTTTAAATAGGGTTCTTCCCCAATGGTCCCCTACCACATCCTAAAATTTAATCGAAATCGAACCATTTTTGCGCGAGTTATCGTGCTGACGGACAGACAGACAGACGGACAAAGCTGCAGCACATACGCTTTTCTTAACTACGGTTTGAAAGCGTAAACAAGAAAGATGACACCGAATTCTCGGGTGTAATCAACACGTCTTTTGAATACGTTCTGACATGAATTTTTGTAAATATCTCTACTTCTAAGAGTCCGATTTGAAAAATTCCTTCTTTGTTAGATTGTGTTTCCGATGTGAAATGTTTTTCATATACATTCAAAATTTTCTAGTGAATCATAGATTTTCCGCTAGGGGGCGCATAGGTAAACTGAGTTTTCTGCGTTATTTCGGTTTCTAAAACTCCGATTTGAAAACTTCTTCCTGTATTGCATACAGCTCTTGATGGAAAGTGGTTTACATATAATTTCAAATATTTGGTAAAGAATGGTTTCGCCACCAGGGGCATAAGCGTTAATTTTTGCTTCTGATGTATTTGCAGCAAAATTTGAGCTCCTGAAAACTCGACTAAACATTTTTGCGAATACTTTCTTCCAAAAATAATGCATGGTTTTCCCGCCAGGGGGTGTAGATGCATATCTTATATTTATCCATATCTCTGCTTCAAAGTGGCCGATTTGAAAAAATTCTTTCTTTGCTGGGGAGCGTTTCCGCTGCGAAATGTTTCTCATATAAATTTAAATTTTTCTTAACGCACAAGTCCTACAACCACAGGGCGTAAGCTCACGATTCTGTTTAGAGCAATATCTGCGGGATTAAAAACCCGATTAAAAAACTTCTTTCTTCAGTCAGAACCTATTGTTTTCCATACCGGTTCGATTGACTTTGAGTAGCTTTGATAAATTTAATTTGCGTCAGAACGGATTCAAAAGACGTGCTCATTACTCCTGAAAATTTGGTGTCATCTTTCTTGTTGTCTTTTTTTTTTTTTTTTTTTTTTTTTGAAGACGCAGCTCAGTGGGCTGTAAGAAGTCGCCCGTTCCTAATTTAGGGTCACAGGTTCCAGGGAACGGAGAGAGCCAGTGCCGTAAGAAAAACACAACATACATGCTTCACCAGGATTCAAACCCGTACCTAATGATCATATGCCAGCGCTTAGACCACTTCGCCACCGGGGTTGGCTGTGTGAGCGTAAACGTTCCATTATATTATTCGATGATCATACATTTTTTTTTTTTTTGCACACCAAAGTTTACATCAATGTTTTGAAGCAGATGCCACTGAAGGAGAGATGGCCGCCCCGGTGGCGCAGTGGTCTAAGGCGCTGGCCTCTGATCATTCGTCCGTAAGGGGTCCGGGTTCGAATCCCGGTGAGGCATGGATGTTGTGTTTGTCTTACGGCACTGGCTCTCTCCCTTTCCTGGAACCAGTGACCCTAAATTAGGGACGGGCGACTGCTTATAGCCCATTGAGTTGCTCACGGTGGTCGCTAAACCTCCAATAAAAAAAAATAAAAAAAGAAGGAGAGATGCGAAGTCTCTTCGCACCGCAACTAAAGAATTGCTGAGCGCAGAGGGACTCACTCAGCGGCGAAACGTAAGTCAGGAAAACGAGGGATTTCAGCATTGATCGTTTCGCTTTGATAGCTCATTGGTTCCTTGGTAAACGAACGTCTCTGGCAGTGAAACAAAGCATCTGTCACTTTCTCAAGTGATTTAAAATTGTTTGACACTTCTTGAGTAAAGCGTCCGTTTGTTGTTTATACAGCACAAAGTTAAAAAAAGAACAGATCATCCCACTCATATCAATATATTTATTTACCCAAATATGGAATAAAGAAAAAGATTTGTGAAATTAGAATTATTGTAATAAGCAACTAGTCAAAGATTAAAGCAATTTCTTTCATCTCCAAAATCTCAACGACATTACTTGATCATTTGAGGAAAGTCATATTTTAAGAACAGCAACGCTTTTAACAATGTACTCTCAAACGTTTCTCACTGGTCGTTGTACAACGGAAAAATATTAAATCAACTGCATTTAAGAAACAAGTTAGTAAAATCATGCAATGCATTTATTATGATATGCTTTCCAACATACCAGAAGTCATTACTCAAGTTATGAGGATAATGGCTGTGGAATAAATCACGCTCCTGTGCCCTTACCTTTGACCCCATTTCGATTATATTAAACAGAATTGGTTCAGCTTACCTCCGGAACAACATCCTAAAGCGTTTTCGCAATAGAAGCATTTTTTGTCAAGTTATGAGGATAGTGGCTGTGGAATAAATCTCGCTCCTGTGCCCTGACCTTTGACCTTATTTCGATGATATTAAACAGAATTGATTCAGTATACCTCCGGAGCAACATGATAAAGTTTTGCAATCGAAGCATTTTTACGTAAGTTATAATGCATAAGGGCGATGGAATGGATCCCGGTCCTATGTCCCGACCATTAACCCCATTTCGCCCACTTTCAACAGGGTTCGTCCCCAGGTAGTCCCTTACCACATACTAAAATTTCATTGAAATCGACCCATTTTTATTTGAGTTATCGTGAGGAAGGACTGGCAGACAGACAGAAAGCTGGAACATATACGCTTCTTCAACCTACGGTTGGAAAGCGTAAAAACTATACTCAAAAACGTATCAGTTATGATGGAAATAAATTAACTTCGAGTTACCAAAATGGGCGAAAATCAGCTCAAACGAATATATTCGCTGTCTGAGAAGTGAATCGATTCAAGGCCGCCTAGAAGTACAAGGTCATGACATTAGAGAGATGACCTCCGTCTTTTAGGGGCGTCGAGCGGAAATCAAGGCTTCCGATTGGTGCGCTGTCCCGTGTTACGTCAAACACGAGACCAACGTATCAGCTGCTGTAACATGACAGTGCGTTACTGACGATGGGAACTCATCTCTCTAATGTGATGGCCTTGCACTTTCTAGATGGCCTTGCACGAACACTGCTAGAGAGAGTGGACTTGTGCATCAGAAATCTTTGCTTTCCGCTGAGCTGTTGTGTTATTCAAGGTGGTCATTTAGGGGGATTATTGATCAGATCAGATCATATGTAAAGGATTTTAGGAAGGGAGTGTCTGATCCCAGGTCTTAAACAACCCTTAGAAGTAGGAAGCTAGGAGATTTGTGCTAGAGTGCCCGATAGGAAAGTGGCACGGAAGCGAGGTAGAAAGGGGGTAGAAGAAGCCTTTATTTATTACCGGGGAGCCAGTACCAGGGGCCCGACAGCTTAACGTGCCCATCCGACGCACGACGGATATTTAGTGGTTCTGGTGTTCGTATTAGGTGTAGAAATGAGTTTTAAAGCGTTTTAAGACAACGGAACATGTCATTGGAGAGAAAACAACAATACCTTTATGAATGAAAGTATGCGCCGTTATTATTTATCCCCTTCAGCCATCGGTCGGGCAGCTGATGGATTCCAGCCATGAAGAATACTTCGTCGTGTGACGCGATCAAGTCATCAACCCATTTTTGCGCTTCGTCACATGTCCGGAACCGTATAGCAGACAAACCATGTTGCATCAAACGGAACAAATGACAGTTTGATGGGGCTATGTTGGACTATACGCCGGGTGCTCCAAAACGTCCCAGCCAAGCGTCAATAACGTTTCCTTGACCGATTTTGCGACAAGCGTTGTCATGCAGTAATTTCACGGGACGCAATCCTTTGCCTGTGAATTTACGTTTCTGACAGATTTCCTTTTTCAATCGCAGCAATTGTTGCATGTAGCGATCAGCAGTAACAATCTGACCCTGTTCCAATAGTTCATAATAGAGCACACACCTTTCATATCCCACCAGATGCACAGTAGAACTTTCTTGGAGTGAATATTGCGTTTCGGTGTCGAAGTCGTTGCGTCACCGGGGTCTACCCAGTGTTTTATGCGTTTGGGATTGTCGTACCATATCTACTGTTCATCACCAGTAGCGATTTTCCACAGGAAAGACTCTATGTGTTGTTCATTCAACAGATTCAAACACTTCATGACACGCTCATCCTTGTTCCTCTGGCTCTGGTCATGTGACACCCATTTTCCTTCCTTCTGAATCTTTCCCATTGCGCGTAAACGATTAGAAATGATTCGTTGAGTTACCCCCAGTTGTTCAGCTAGTTCCTTCTGCGTTTGAGACGAATTTCCATTCAGCAATGCATACAGTTCCTCATGTGCAACCTTTCGCTACGTTCTTGACCGCTAACATCAAAATCACCTACTTTAAATCGTCTAAACGAAAACTCACCCGTGCTTTTCGATACAATATTCTCCCCCACAACAGAACAAGTCGATGCACATGCTTTTGCAGCACTTGATGGAATTCGTAACGAATGCAGTGTCGAATAAATGCAGTATCGCTTGCCATCTTTCACCTACCGATGTGCAAGTCCGTTTGACAGTTGGGCAAAGTTCTGTGTCACATTTTATACTCTGGACCAGTTACGGTCACATGACAGCAACGCGGAGGAATGTCGGATATGTAAATTAACGATATATATCACAACCGCTTTAAAACTTACTTGTACACCTAATACCTACCTGGAATCGAACCCCAGGTCTTCTCCGTAGCAGTCACGAACGTTAAAGGGGTTATTATCAGTAACTCTTTCTGACTGATTACCTGCCAGAAGGGGCTAAAGCAATGACGCCGAACCTAAAAATGGAGACAGAAGATATCTGAGTCATTCGTTTCTACCCAGTGGCACGATGACCATGTTAGAGCGACTAGCATTTATCCATCATGCCTTCCGTTATGCAGCAGAGAATAAAGGACTAAAAGGGAGCTTTTAGTACAGTAACAGTCGGTACTACTCAGATGAAAGGGAAAAAGAAATATTTATGCCATAGCTTCCGTAAAATTCGGCGGATAAACGGACATACCTGTTTGATAAGCGCACAAGATTTTTGGCACCATTTGGTTTGGGTACATCGGCAGCTTAAAAGATTAATGGTCAAAGAATTCTTCCATAAAAAGAACAAAGCTGCACCTGTTTTACATAGATATAAGTATAAATACTATCGTTCTCCAGTGAGCTGTTTTCGTTACACAGAAATCTCTAGTAAATGGTGTCATAATACCCCGAGGAATAAAGGAACTGATAAATGGCAAATTTCTTATCATCCGTTTTGAAAAAAAGTGTTCTAGATTATTACTGTATCCTCCATCCCTCTATCGACACGATATCTCCGCATCTATGTATATACCATTGAATTGAATTTTCATATTTGTAACTACGAAACGAGACAAAGATCATTATTAAGACCCATATAAACAAAAACTCTCATGATGAAACCGAGTTTCAATTATGTTGGTTCTCAATTTTGGAATGCACTGCCTGTAGAGTTGACTATAATAAATAACCTAAACTTATTCAAAAATAAATTAAGAAAATACTTGTTAAGTTAAATTAAAAAAACTTAATAAAAAAATGCAAATTGTTTATAATATAACTAACACTTAGCATTTTTGTTTTTGGATTGAAGGTTTAACGACCACCGTGAGCAACTCAATGGGCTATAAGTAGTCGCCCGTCCCTAATTTAGGGTCACTGGTTCCAGGGAAGGGAGAGAGCCAGTGCCGTAAGACAAACACAACATCCATGCCTGACCGGGATTTTTTTTTTTTTTTTTTTGATTGGAGGTTTAACGACCACCGTGAGCAACTCAATGGGCTATAAGCAGTCGCCCGTCCCTAATTTAGGGTCACTGGTTCCAGGGAAGGGAAAGAGCCAGTGCCGTAAGACGAACACAACATCCATGCCTGACCGGGATTCGAACCCGGACCCCTTACGGACGAATGATCAGAGGCCCGCGCCTTAGACCACTGCGCCACCGGGGCGGCCACTTAACATTACTGCTGTGCTTGATGAACCTGAGCTTGCTTGTCTATATATTTGGGAAATCAGGGCTTTTGTCAGGGTCCTATTAGGCCTTTTCCCTGATTCTCCCTTGCTGATCTCTATAACACAAAAATATTGATATATTCATAAATGCTAAAGGCCACCCAGGTGGCGCAGTGGTCTAAGCGCTGGCTTATGAGAAAGGGTCAGGGTTCGAATCCTGGTGAGGCATGGATGTCGTGTTTGTCTTACGCCACTGGCTCTCTCCCTTCCCTAGAACAGTGTTCCTAAATTAGGGACGGGCGACTTCTTATAACCCATCTAGTTGCTCACGGTGGTCGTTAAACCTCCAATCAAAAAAAAAAAAAAGTTAAGTGTAGTTATATTATAAACAATTTGCATTTTGTTATTAAGTTTTTTTTTAATTTAACTTAACAAGTATTTTCTTAATTTATTTAAGAAAATACATGTTAAGTTAGCCATGCACCAGCTCATAGTGAATTTTCGAGAAACTGGCAGTGAATTGGGCCCATTTTCTTCAGTGAAACCATTAACCCTTTAACGACCATTACCCTAAAATCTGATATCACTCTATATACCATAACGTCCGGAACAGTTTGTTGTTTCACTTCTTTGCTTAGTAACAACAATGGTGACCTACGGTGACTCCTGCTGATCTCTCATAGGTGGTGTAAATTTAAAGAACAGGCAAAGATGGGAAATCTGACTCACTCTAGTCTAGGCAGGCGCTTCGGGCCGTTATGGTCGTTTGTGTATACGGGTGCTTTGGGCGTTAAAGGGTTAACTGAGAACCACACGAATCTCAGATTATCCAACCATTCATTCCCGAACTCAGAGAACGGGAAATCAATGAAGTACAGTTCTTGCAAATCAGTGCATCTGCTCACACCGCTGACGCATCAATACAGCTTCTGGAGGATTTCTTCGGATATTGCATCATCGCCCGGGGAATGTGGCCAGACACCGGATCTATCACCGTTTGACTTTCCTGTTTGAAGCACTGAAAGATGTGTACGCAGGTAACCCGCATAACTTCAAAAGCTATAGGCTGCAATAACGACTAACATCAAAAAAATTACACCACGTACCCGGAGAAAGGTCTTCACCAACATACAGAAAGGTATGCAGATATCCCCTGATGTCGGTGAAACCCATTTTCAACAACCCCAGCAGGAACCAGTGCGACATGGTAAGAGTTACTTTCAGTGCACAGTTATTTTTCGGACACCCTGTATAAATGGGATATATATAATTTCTTTGATTGGAGGTTTAACGACCACCATGAGCAACTCAATGGGCTATAAGCAGTCGCCCGTCCCTAATTTAGGGTCATTGGTTCCAGGGACGGGAGAGAGCCAGTGCCTTAAGACAAACACAATATCCATGCCTCACCGGGATTCGAACCCGGACCCTTTCACGGACGAATGACCATAAGCCAGCGCTTAGACCACTGCGCCACCGCGGCCGCGATTGGAGGTTTAACGACCACCGTGAGCAACTCAATGGGCTATAAGCAGTCGCCCGTCCCTAATTTAGGGTCACTGGTTCCAGGGAAGTGAGAGAGCCAGTGCCGTAAGACAAACACAATATCCATGCCTCACCGGGATTCGAACCTGGACCCTTTCGCGGACGAATGACCATAAGCCCGCGCTTAGACCACTGCGCCACCGCGGCCGCGATTGGAGGTTTAACGATCACCGTGAGCAACTCAATGGGCTATAAGCAGTCGCCCGTCCCTAATTTAGGGTCATTGGCTCCAGGGAAGGGAGAGAGCCAGTGCCGTAAGACAAACACAACATCCATGCCTCACCGAGATTCAAAACCTTACCCTTTTCGGACGAATGATCAGAAGCTATCGCTTAGACCATTGCGCCATTGACTGGGCTATTTTGGATGCACAAAAGTGAACTACGCAATCAATTCTAACATTTTCCGGAACTGGAAAGACTGATGAAAAATTGCAGTCTTTTCAAAACTTTGGAGCGTAGTGCTATTCTTTGGAGGCGCGTGAAAAGCTAATGACTCCTAAGAAGATTTGTTTGATTGAAAAAGGAGCCTTAAAAGACATTCTTAGAAACAGGGTGGAAAAGAGTTTTCAGATATCAGCTCTTTCTCCCTTGTTAATATAATTTATTAAGGAAATGTTCGAAACATAAAAAAAAACACATTCTCAAACATAAAAAGTTAAATTGCAGATGATCAAAGATTTCCTGGCAACTCATGAATTTTCCTATTTTCTGTGAGACTCATTTTCTTAGTCGCAAGTCGCTCCTCAAAGATGCGATATTACTAGCCTGGGTCACACAAAAATAATAAAGAAAAGGAGGAACACTTCAGTCTTTCTCGAATCCCAGTGACAGCTTGAGATCTGTGGGCTTCGTAATCTTGGAGCAGATCATTATTACTCACGGTCGAAGGATGCCTGCAGCACATAGGCAGACGATCGTATTGAAAGGCTTGAGTGATTTATCGTATTACGGGACCTCCCTATCTCGCGATCAACGTGAATCGTTCTCTCTGGAGGAGCTTTCACTTTCTCTTTTCCTCGTGCATCCACACGTACCCTAATTGCACTTGGATAGTTTTGAATAAAATGCGTTTGACAATATCTCATGACTATGCGAAGTTCATTTTTTCAGTCGAAGTTCATCTGGTTATCTACATACAAATCACTACCCACAAAAAGCGAAAATTCGTTTCCGACACAACACGAAATGACATCACTTGCATAAAATTTCTCGCTGCGTCAGCTGGAATCCTTGCATAGGGAGACACGTACCCTAATTGCACTTGGATAGTTTTGAATAAAATGCGTTTGACAATATCTCATGACTATGCGAAGTTCATTTTTTCAGTCGAAGTTCATCTGGTTATCTACATACAAATCACTACCCACAAAAAGCGAAAATTCGTTTCCGACACAACACGAAATGACATCACTTGCATAAAATTTCTCGCTGCGTCAGCTGGAATCCTTGCACAGGGAGAGCAAGTAATTTTATGTCACCTTATTTTAGCTTTTCTCACTAGATTTCTTTCAACACTTTACGAAAAATTCTGCATAGAATTTTGCAGATCTATCCAACTTTCATTTTGCCTCTTAGTGATGCTGAAACCTAATACGAAAGGATTTAACAATATACACTGAAATGCCAAAAATCATGGGATGCGTACGAGCTCCTAGACCTAAGAAAGTGCAGCAACTCGACGTGGCATCGATTCTACAAGTGGCCGGAAGACTTCTGGAGAGATGTTGAACCATGCCGTCTGAACAGCCACCTGCAGTTCCTTGGTGCAAGATCTTGTGTGCGAATGGAACTTCCCACCACGTCCCATAAGTGCTCTATTGGGTTCGTGTCGGGAGAACGTGGTCGCCACACTGTAAGTCAGAACTGTCCAGAATGCTCTTAGAGGCAATTTTTGATAACTTGGGCCCGATGACATGGTGCATTCTCCACCTGGAAAATCCCATCGTTATTGGGGTACATGAAGTCCATGACGGGCTGTAAATGGTCACGCACGCAGCAGAGCAACAAAGCGATTACTGGTTAATGATGTATTTAAGAGGACTAGAGGACCCAAACCGTGCCACGTAAAGACACCCCACACATGTATGGAACCATCACCAGCTTGCAGAGTGCTTTGTTGACAGCTTGAGTCCATGGCCTCATGGGGTCTGCGTCACATCCGAACCTTACCGTCAGCTCGAAACAACTGGAAGCGTGACTCATCGGACCACGCCACATGTTGCGAGTCTTTCAGGGTCCAATAACCATGTTAACGAGCCCAGGTGAGGCGCTGCTTCCGATGTCGTGGTGAAGGCCCTCTGGTGGGTCTTCTGCTCCCATACCCCATAGACGCTAAATTACGCTGCACTGACCTCGTGGATATGTTTGGTACATCCTGCATTGAATGTGGATGATATTTGAGCCAGAGTCACTTGTCTGTCAGTTTGGACAATCCTGGTCAGATGCCGCTGGACAGGGTCATTCAGCACCCGTAGTCGGCCACTGTGCTGTCCAAGGTAGATGATAATGCCTTCCATGAGGTATTATCCGTAGACACGTGACACGGTGGATCGAGGAATATGGAATGTTTGCATAACGTCAGAAACTGAATGTCCTATCCGTCTGGCTCCCACTACCATGCCTCGTTCAAACACCATAATCCTAATGGCGGTTGTTCAACCTGATTCACGAGATTACACCTCGCAACTGATAAAAATCGTGGCGTGCGTCGAAGTCTTTATACGACGTCAGCGCCAGTTAAAAATTTGTATACTGTTATCCCATAACCTTTGGCACTTTAGTGTAGTGCCCTGTGATTTATGACAGCGAACGAAATGGGAACAAGCCATGGCAAACGAAATCAAACAATTGATCAAAGCAAAGCACTGGCAGAGTAGTCAACTCAAAGCTTTAACTTCCTACATTTAATCAATACAAATATACACTAAATTAGCAAATTATTAGGAACATCTACCTAATACGGTGTTGGGCTACCTTTGGCTTAGAATACATTATCAACGTTTATTCACAATTAAATATTTTAATAACATCGACTATAGCTTCGCAGAGCGTTTGGCTCGGCATCATCCAGGACAAATGGAGCGTAAACATTCAAATCATTGTGATCAAAACGATCAAAACGATGATTACGTGTAGAAAATATACGTCAATAAAACCAAACCGTCGATACACGATTAAACTCATAGTTACAGTAAAAACTCCCTACAAGTACATGACAAACTTTACTAAAAAAATGTTGTAAGATCTTTCGGGAACGCACTATGGTCCCATCCTCAGACTAAACTTGTATAATACGTTGTGCTAACCCCTTATATACCCAATGCGCAGAATGGGAATGACGTAAGTAGACATTAAAGAATTTTTTGTTTTTGTTTTAGTGCCTGCGCAACCCAACGGGAGGCAGGTCTACAGGAGGAAAAATAATGATTGCAAAAATAGTGAATACAGTTCCTCTTGAGAAGTGTCACTCTGGCTGTTGTGTTAAATCACTTAGAAATAAATATTTCCAAGCTTGCGGAATATCACAAGGTAAAGAGTCATTACGGCAGAGATGTATTTGAGAGTAAATGCATAAGCTCTCCGCCAGGAGTAGTGATGACTTGCTTGTTGGGGTTGTTAATATGCGAGCTTCATCCCATACGGGATAATGAGTCCCCCTGTGGGTTAAACGGGCTAGGGCTGTGTTCATGGCCCCAATCCGCACACTGTAAACGTGCTCCGACAGGCGAGTCTGCAAGGAACGGCAAGTGGAGCCGATATACTGTTTGGATGGAACATTGTTGTCCACGGCTCGCATGGAAATACAGTAAATTCCATGTCGTTCAATAGGGTTAATGGAATCTCTATCGTTTTTAGTGATTGATAGGATGTTCGAAGTTTTATTACCGAATGCCAGTTCATAACGCTTGCATATATTAGACAAGATAGACGTTAGTGCAGGATAGTAACAGATGGACCCAATAAAGGTGGGTATACGATGCTCCCGTTGGAGGGTAGATGCAGAAGAGTTAAGTAGGTTTCTCAAAAGACGGTCAACAATAATGTCATCATAGCCATGTAGTCTGGTGATCTCTTTTATTTTTGTAAATTCCGCCCTGCGAAGTCTCAGGCTAGATGAATGTGTAATAGCTCTTTTTACCAAAAACCTTATAGCCAAGAGTTTTTAACTCATTGGATGAGCTGAGTTGCTGGGGATAATAGAAGAATTCGCTGTAGGCTTCCTATAAACTTAGTGTTGAACACAGATTTTGGTGAGTTGTTTCCATGCACTTGAAAGAAATGGAGCAGACGTCATTGGAAAGCTTAAGCTTGACAGTGATATCAGGTTTATCAATAAGCATAGCATTTTGAAACAAAAATTTATGGTTTTTACCAGACAATGTTGGGCTATATACGACTTCTTCAGTTCTTAATGTAAGTCTTGTGTTCCTTCAAACTGAAACTTAAAACTCTTCGGGTGTGTCCTACATAACGATGAGTCATTACATTATGACCACCCGAAGCCTAGAGCACGCCTGAAAATCGAACGGTGTCGCAGGTGAAGTTCACAGAGCAGTATATATACAAGCCGAGGACCGGCTTTCGGTTAGTTGAGTGTTCCGAGTCAGGATGGGAAGAGCTACCGATTTATCGGAGTTTGATAAAGGACAAATTGTGATGGCACGGCGCTTCGGAACTGTGATCTCGGAAACGGCGCGGCTTGTGAGTTGTTCACATGCCGCTGTAGTGAGTACGTATCAAAAGTGGTCCAGCTGTGTGTCCTCCGCAGCTCATTGATCCCAGAGGGGAGCGGAGACTGTCGCGCATTGTTCACAGCGACGCGCAGGGCCACAATGCGACAAATCACCCGCGGCTACAACAGTGGTGTTTGCCGCCCCGGTGGCGCAGTGGTCTAAGCGATGGCCTCTGATCATTCCACGGAACGGGGTCCGGGTTCGAATCCCGGTGAGGCATGGATGTTGTGTTTGTCTTACGGCACTGGCTCTCTCCTTTCCCTGGAACCAGTGACCCTAAATTAGGGACGGGCGACTGCTTATAGCCCATTGAGTTGCTCACGGTGGTCGTTAAAATTCCAACCAAAAAAAAAAAAAACCAGTGGTGATCATGGCAATTTGTCACAGCACACCTTCTGCGCATGGGCATGCGTAGCCGAAGAAGACCCAGCCGGGTCCCCATGCCCACTGCACGTTATCGACAACAACGCATGAAATGGGCCTAAGATAATCGAGATTGGACCGTGGATGTTTGGAAGAAAGTTGCCTAGTCTGACGAATCAAGATTCCTGGTGCATCACGTGGACGGCCGAGCGCTGATGCTCCGATTACCAGCTGAGGTTATAGCACCTGGATGCACTGTTGGCCGGAAACAGGCCGGCGGCGGAGGTGGTATGCTGTGGGAGAGCTTTTCTCGGGACTCTTTAGGCACCATTATCCCAATAGCACAATCCCTGACAGCTGTCATGGTTCTTACCATCGTTGCGGACCAAGTTTACCCATTCATGACAACTGTGTTCCCTGCTGGTGATGGCCGTTACCAACAGGATAATGTGCCATGCCACACTGCCAGAATCGTCGAGGAATGCTTTGAGGAACATGTTGGTGACTTTCCGTTAATGCCCTGGAATCCAAATTCACCTGAGATGAACCCAATGGAACATTTGTGGTTCGACTTGGAAAAGCGCGTTCGCGCTAAATCACCACCACCCCTAAATGTACTAGAACTGGAGGACCTGCTGTTGACATTATGGTACCAGATACCCCAGGATACCTATCGCCACCTCACTGAATCGATGCCTCACCGAGTGGCCGCTGTTTTGTGCGCCACTGTGTGAGGCCGTCTAGGAAGTACAAGGCCATGACATTAGTAAGGTAAGTTCTCTGTTTTTTGTGACGTCACGGGAAAACCAAGACTTCAGATTGGTTTCCAACGATCTCGACGTTAAACACGGCATCGACGAATCAATCCGTGTAACATGAGAGTGACGTCACAAACGGAGGTAGATCATTTGTCTAATATCATGGCCTTGTACTTTCTAGACTGCCTTGCATTGATTCAATGAAGTGCTGATATCATTGTACAGGTATTGTTCATTCAAGCGAATGTTCTCTGGAGGAGGATCTTTGTTACGAATGGCTCTCTCAATCTCATCTCACACGTGATCAATTGCGTTAGGTTCTGGAGACTGTGCGGGCAATTTTAACACTTTCAAGTCCTTGTCATGTGGCTGGGACCACTGAGTGACGATCCTTGCCTTGTGGCATAGCGCATTATCCGGCAGGAAGCATCTCTTTCCATCCGGAAATACCATGAACATATAAGAGTGTAAGTGCGGATGGCGGGGGCACAATTGCTGTTGAGTGTTCTTAATCATTTGTCATTTCAGCGTATATTTGCATGCTAACATAAAATCAAACAAATTCTACCATATTCCGACTTCTACGCAGCTTTTAATTTTGAGGTTCGTTTCGTATTGCTAAAAATCATTAAAATAATAATTCAACATAAAGTTTTCATCTTGTTCAACAGTAAATCACTACACTATTTTGCCTTGTGATGCAATATCAAATTAAATCGCTGTTAATATTTGTTAATCGAATCAATCGGTTGCATTCGAAACTTCGATGTTTCAGCTGCTGCTGAGAAGTTCTTAGGGTTCACACATCCTGGATGAAAAATAATGAGTAGATTGGGTTAATTGGGACACATCTGGGCTAGAAATGTTTATACGCAGCTTTATCCCAAAAAAGCAGTTTGGGTTGTTCTTCAAGATTTGACCCAAATAAACGGCTGTCCTGATTAACCGATGGCCCAGTTAACCGGCTGTCCCAATTATGCGAAGCTTTATGCCAAAAAGGCAATTTGGGATGTTCTTCAAGAATTGTCCCAAATAACCGATAATTCAATTAACCGTCTGTCCCAATTATGCGAATCTTTATGCCAAAGGAGCTAATTGGAATGTTCTTCAAGAATTATCCAAATAAACGGCTGCCCAGATTAACCGATGATCCAATTAACAGGCTGTCCGAATTATGCGAAGCTTTATCCCAAATAGCTAATTTGGGATGTTTTTCAAGAATTGTCGAAAATAAACAGCTGCCCCGATTAACCGCTGACCCAATTAACCAGCGGTCCTAATTATGCGAATCTTTATCTCAAAGAGCTAATTTGGGATGCTCTTCAAGAATTGTCCCAAATAAACGGTTGCTCCGATTAATCGATGGCCTTATTAAACGGCTCTAACAATTATGCAGAGCTTTATACCGAAGAGATAATTTGGGATGTTCTTCAAGAATTGTCCTAAATAAACAGCTACCACGATTAACTGATGGCCCAATTAACCGAAATCTACTTTACTTTTTAATAAATAGATCAACGATTGAATAGAAAAGAAAAAACAGTAGCGTTGGAGTATTCGATAACGTACAGCAACTTTAGACCGTATAAGTGCTTTGCTGAAGAGTTTTTGAGGAGTTCTTTTAAGAGTACCCTTGTGGATATATATGCTATTATTTACAGTGAACTTGAAGCTTAGTAAGTAAACGCAAAGTTTGTCGATGCAAAAGTGATTGCATTACGGAAGGTATTTGAAATGGTTTCTCCTCTTAAGAAGATAGACGTATTCTGAAGCTAGCGACAAAAAATGACTCAAAGCTCTGTTCGGGCAATTACTTGTCCGTCTGACTCCACAAACTGTGTAAAAGAACGCATTAGATGAGGCAAACTGCTTTGTCGCATACTTACTCTGGATAACCGGATCGTTCCGTAACGCTTTGGAAGTCGTCGGAAATTTCTTCCGCACTTCGGCAATTAATTAACGGCGTGTCCCATTTATGTGAAGCTTTATGCCAAAGAGCTAATTTGGATTGTTGTTCAAGAACTGTCTCAAATAAACGGCTGCCCCGATCTACCGATGGCCCAATTAACCGGAATCTACTGTACTCCTTAATGAATAGATCAACGATTGAATAGGAAAAAACAGTAGCGTTGGGGTATATGATAAATCATAGCAATTTTAGACCGTTAAGAGCTTTTCTGAAGAATTTTTGAGGAGTTCTTTTCGAGTAACGTTTTGGAGATAATGCAGTAGTGACCAAAATTGTGACAACCTTTTGGGAAAAGTGTAGTTTTGAGGTTTGATGGCTCATAAAACAACTTGTGTTTCGAGTGATACCTTAAACGTATATATCAATAGAAAGATACTTTCATCAAGAATGTAATACAACAAAGTTCGTTTAATTATCTGTATCCTGTGAAAAGTTATAACCAAATAGCCAGATAAAGGAATAACAACTTGCTTAGGTTGATATGAAGCAGCTTTCCTTCATTTGAATGTAGACAATGAGCATGAGTGTTTAGAGAACCAATCAGGTGTCATCTTGTTTTGGCAATGAGACAATCAGGTTACAGTAGGATTCAGCTATTAATGTCCTGTATTGGAGCTGAGAGGAGGACATTTGTCAGTGTGTTATGTGATTGCTATCAAGTTGGTTGGGGTTTTTTGTGCTCTTTCATTTAGTGAGGTTGTAAAACGTAATAAAATTAAAGAAATGGCGCAAAGAGTTGACTGGTCACCCTGAAAGGGATGTAAAATAGTACTATTAAGTGAACAAGGCTTCAGTTATGAAGAAATCAAAAGTAAAATTGGTGGAAACTTAACTAAAGATGGCATTTCTAAATTTTTGAAGAGGTATAAGGAGACTCAGTCACTACAAAACCAGACTGGTAAAGGCAGGAAAAGGTGCACAACAGCAAGCGGTGATAGAAGAATTAAGAGACTGTGCCTAGGTGACAGAAGAAAATCATCTGGGTGTATACAAGATGAAATGGCGCAATGCAGTGTGAAGTTGAGTGCAAGGACTGTTCGGCGCAGACTGCAGGAATTTGGTCTAAAAGCTAGAATTAAACGAAAAAAGCCATTTTTATCTCTCAAACAAAGGTTGAAAAGATTAAACTGGGCTAAAACTCATGTTAACTGGACAGTGATATTTAGAGTGACGAGAACAAAATCTCCCTGTTTGGTAGTGATGGCATAAAATACGTAGGGAGAAGAATCGTAGAAGATTTGCATCCTGATTGCATTACATGTACCGTGAAACACCCAGTTAGTGTTGTGATCTGGGGTTGCATGACATCAAAAGGTGTGGGTAAAATTTGCGTGATTAATGGGAATATAAATGACCAAACATACATTAATGAGATACTTGAGCCCAAACTGAAGCCTTCCGCACGTGATCTTTTCCAAGATAATGAAGCATTTATATTTCAACTGGATTCAGCTCCATGTCATGTTGCTGCTGTGTGCAAAAAGTGGTTTCAAGATAATCATATTTTACTGCTGGAATGGCCTGGGAATAGCCCAGACCTAAACCCCATCAAAATCTATGGAACCGACTAAAGACACTTGTTAGTCAGAAGCAACCCAGCAATAAAATCCAATTAATAGAAGCAATAATTCAATCTTGGTTTCACATTATAACAACTGCAGAACTAAAAAATCTTGGTTCACTCCATGGGAAGGCGTTGTAAGGGCCGTAATTAACGCTAACGGTTACCCAACTAAGTATTAACTGACATGGTGACAATTTTTGTTTATCTCATTTTTTCTATGTGTTTCACTTTTCTTCATTATAACTGTTGTTCTAATACAACATCCTTCATAAACGTTACTGCATTACATTCTTGACGAAATTATCTTTCCATTGATATATAATGTTATGGTATTACTAAAAACAAAAGTGGTGTTATGAGCCACCAAACCTCAAAAATACACTATTTTCAAAAGGTTTCCACAATTTTGGCCACTACTGTATATACGATTATTTGCAGTGAAGGTGAAGCTTGGTAAGTAAACGCATATCTTTGTCTTACCATCTATGTAAATGTAATTGCATTACAGAAGGTGTTTGAAATGGTTTCACCTCTTAAGAAGATAGATGTATTCTGAAGCTAGCCACAAAAAATGACTCAAAGTTCCGATCGGGCAACTACTTGTCCCTTTGATTCCATTCCACGTGTTGCGTAAAAGAACGCATTGGATAAAGCAAAATGCTTTGTCCTATACTTACGCTGGATAACTGGATCGTTCGGTAATGCCTTGGAAGTCGTCAGAAACTTCTTCCGCATTTCACCACGATTAACGAACACTATTTACTGGGTGTGTGCATACGTTCCACCCGTTTTTGTAGGCTACTAAGAAAGGAGGATAACAAAATAAATAACGTACCTAAAATTTAATATAATTGCCATCATTCTGTATGACCTCTTGCCATCTGTCTACGAGTAGGTGAATCCCATGTCGGAAAAACTCCTGTGTTTTAGAGTAAAAAAAGGCATGTAATGCCGTTTTTACGCCGTCTGCATCACCAAACGTTTGGAGAGCGAAGGCGTTTTGTAACACTTGAAAAATGTGGTAGTCCGTATGTGCCAGTTCGGGCGAATACTCCGGATGAGGTAACACTTTGCACCCAAAGTGCAGTAATTTTCGCCGAGTGATTACAGCAGCATGAGGTCTGGCGTTATCATGATGAAGAACCACGACTTTGGGATTCACGAGTGCCGGCCACCTCGATATCAGTTGTTCTCGCAATCTGTCCAACTGTTGGCAGTAGAGATCATCATTTATCGTTGGTTAGGTGACAACACCTGCCAGTGGATTATTCCCTGGATATCCCACCAAACACTCAATAAAACCTTTTTGGGATGCAGTCCTCCTTTTGAAGTCGATGGAGGAGATTCCGCACATTGGTATACAATCCGTCGGCGCTTTACATTACGGTACCGTACCCACTTCTCATCGCCCGTTACAATTCGTCCCCAAACCGGCCCATTTCTGTGACGAGAAAGCAAAGAAACGCAGGCACGGATTCTCTCCTCTCGTTGCTTTGCAGAAAGCTGGTGCGGAACCCAGTTATCGAACTTGGTGATGAACCCAAGCGCATTCATCCGTCTTTCGACAGTTGTTCTATGTACCGACAACGTTTCCGCTAATTTCTGAGCGGTTGGATGCGGGTCATTTGTTATGGCTTGGTCCACATCCTCGTCAGAAACTACGGATGGACGTCCAGGACGTGGTTTATCTTTACAGCTTGTGCCTCAGTCCCGGAAATTCCGAAACCAACGGCGACATGTGCTATCATCAACTGCATCCTTTCCATACACTTGACAGATGTTGCGGCAAACCGTGGCTGCAGTACTGCCTTTATCGAACTCACACCGTAAAAAAGGCCTAATGTGCTCCTTATCGCATGCCATGTTTCACCGTCCGTGATTTAGGTAACGAATGACTTACTTGGACAAACCTACCCAGCAAAAACTGTTTTGCTGGCCCAGCACTTTGTTGCCGGTGCCGAACCGTCAATAAAATGTCCGGGCGACCAACAGAAGGGCCAGCAGTTCAGGCCAACAGGTGGCCAACAGTTGGCACCCCATCAGTTGTCATATGCCACAACAGGGTCATCAGTTGTCCATCACAGGCAGTAGCTGCCACAAGTGGCCCTTCAGTGGCCCTGCATGCACGTTCCAGAAATGATGGCTAGCCTAATGTGGTCCGCTAGTGTGCCGTTAGTGCTAGCCGGCAACCACGTGACGTAACTGGTGGCTTGCCACGTCTTGTCCGCCAATTTCTCAGTTGTAGCCCTAATAATAATTAAAAAAAAACGCAAGGAAAACCGCAGTTTCCCAAAGCTACAATTTTGTTTTTCTACCCTTACCAAACTTGGGTATTAACGCACTGCGCTGGGGAAATTTTCTCAACAGACCGGAAAAACGTCCGTTTGCATCTGACTGGATTTGAACCAGGGCCGCCAGCAGAGCTCCCTACCGACCGGACTAATTTGCCACGCTCGAGCATATACTTGAAGCTGTCTGCTTGGTATGCAATGTATAATGCTTCCCTCTTTCATTTTACAATATTGCGAGGTATTTTTCATAAAAATCAGTTTCATATAATTGATAAATTAATTTTTTCAACGTAACGATAGTTTTTTTTTTTTTTACCTTAAGGGAACTTCACTCATTTTCGAGGAGTGTACATACTTAGAGTCGCTTTCCAAAGTTTTGTACTGTCCTTGCCGTCTTGAAAAGAGATTGTTGAATAAATATATATTTACCCGGGTTCATGTCACATTCTGTTACATTTTTAACGTTGTGTCTTTCCTTTCCGTTGTCCGAAGCTACATTTGTTTTAAAGATTAAAAGATATTTTATTTTTACTTCTCGTTATTTTTAGAAGCGAATTCCTCCCAGGCTTGTGTATTCAACCCATGGATGAGTACACCACATAGCGTTGCTTTTTTTTCTTTCAAATAATTAATACATTTTGTACGCGTATAATTATTTTTTTACTTTCGAATAATTAATAATAATTAATAATAGTCTTGTGTATTCAACCCATGGATGAGTACACCACACAGCGTTGTTTTTTTCTTTCAAATAATTAATAAATTTTGTAAGCGTATAGTTCTTTTTTTTCCAACAAACGTTGTTTTAATGGTTTTCCAGGGTATTTGTTTCAAGCGGTTTCAAATTTTTTCTTGTTATTCATCCACTCCATTCCATGAATTGTTATTCATGGGAATGGAGTGGGTGTATTTCATGGCTGTAATCTAGTAATTCACGGCTTAATCTGATATCTTCGACGACGTAAAATGTCATTTGGAAATTAATTCGCCTCCCCACATATGGATTTTTTTCTTAACATCCACTAAAATAATACGATGGCGATAGCGTCGTCTTCAACTTACTGGTACCATGAGAGACACAGCAAGTGTTGCTTCTGCGCATGCGCAGTCCCGTTGCTTCAACCTGCTGTTGAGGTTGCATTGGTTGCCAGCAACGGACCACTGGTGGCACTTGCTTGGAGGCCCACAATTCACGGCGATGATGCAGGGCAATCAATGGCTCGCCAACTGATGGCGCTGCCACCAACGGACCTCTACCGGGCCGTGAGCGGCAGATTTCAGCCAGGAGTGACCCATCACTGCCAGCTGGTGGCCACCAGTTTCCCAGCACTTGTGTTTTTGCTGGGTAGTGCCTCTATATGCTCTACTGCTCCTCACTTTATTGGCCGAAAATTCGGCATCGCAGTGTCATCTGTGACGTAACTACTCCGATCGCAATTTGCATCTATTACAAAAACGGGTAGTACTTTTGCACACACTCCATAGAAGATGATTTAAAAACTGGAAATTAAAAGAACCATACAGACTCAGCGGCGAGTAAGTCGGCCTGCAATTCGATAACACTATTCAAGTCGTGCAGCAGGCTTCTGGTCACAAAGGTAAATTAAATATGGATTACACAGGGCATTCATATGAAAGAGCGAGGGAATATGAACTTCCATTGTGCATGGCTTTTATCGATTATGAAAAAGCCTTTGATTCGGTGAAACCATCAGCAGTTACAATGCCTCTGAAATCCTGCGGTATTGACGATGCATACATTAATATTATTAATAGCATCTATGAAAATGCAAGTGCAAAGATTCGACTGTTTGAAAATACAACACACATAAAAATTGGAAAGGGAGTGAGACAAGGTGACACCATATCTCCGAAGCTCTTTAATGCCACATTGGAAAATATCTTTCAATCACTGAACTGGGAAAACAAAGGGATAAAAATTATTGGAGATTATCTAACCCACCTTCGTTTTGCTGATGACGTAGTCATTTTTGCAACTAGCCCATCAGAGCTGCAGAGTATGATCCAAGAACTTGCTGACAAGAGTAAAGAAGTGGGATTAAAAATGAACTTTCAGAAGACAAAAGTGATGTTCAATGCTTTTACAAGAAATGAAGATTTATCGATTGATGGAGAAAAGCTGGAGATAACAGACACGTACGTTTATCTTGGACAGCAGATACCAAGTGAGGGTCACATTGATGAAAAAATTAATCGGCGTACAAAACTTGCCTGGAGAGCTTTTGGAAGAAACAGCATAATTTTCAAGAGCAATATGCCATTATGTCTTTAAAAAAGTGTTTGATCAATGCATCCTTCCAGTGCTTATGTATGGTGCAGAAACGTGGACCTTAACTAAAAGAGACATACAAAGACTGTAGATAACTCAAAGATGCATGGAGAGGTGCATGCTTGTTGTAACCAGGAGAGATAAGAAGAGGAACTCGTGGATCCGAAAAATGACGAGAGTGGAAGACATCATGATCAGAGTTAAATCCCTGAAATGGCAATGGGCTGGACATACTGCCAGAAGGACAGACCACCGATGGACAGCCGAAATTTTAGATTGGATTCTCAAGGGACAGGAAAAGACCCAGAAGAAGACCACATGGGAGATGGGTGGATGAAATTCGAAAATATGCGGGAGTGACATGGAGGAGACTGGCACAAGACAGACCGTTGTGGAGGAAACTTGGGGAGACCTTCGTCCAGCAGTGGATTGATAATGGTTGACAATGATGATGACACAGGGCGGTAATTAAGTAATGAGACTGAATTTAAAAAAAAAGTGGAAAAGCAGCAAACGAACGTGAATATATTTTATTCGCAATGCACTCCTGCGTTATTAGAAGAAGTGGCATGATCAGCCCACGAAAGGAAGGACTTGCCGAGGTCATTTCTTGGTATGGAGTGAAAAGCTGATGTAACTATCCCATACATCACAAAATGTTTCAGATATGTGTCAATAGTTTTAAAATCTCTCATTTTCGTTACACTTTCAGATATATCTTACAATTACGTATCAGCAATATCTATTTTGGAACATAACCCTTTGTACATTACGGTTACGTTAAAAATAGCATTCACCGATACTACTGTTTTATAGTTTCCATTGTACATAATTGCTACCTTCATGTTACATTCCGGCGATATTTAAGATTTTTGGTTTGGCAACGGCGTGAATGCGCATGCGCATATATGCCATTTCACCGAAGCACTCTCGTAGTCGTATTTCCACGTGTTACTGGGATATTCTTTGGTGATACTGTCGTACTCGAGTATAGTTTCTTTAAAATTTCATCCTTTTTTTGTGTGTGTGTGTGTGTTTCAAGATCACCTGAAAGTAAGTAATTGTTTTGATTATTAAAATGTTTAAATTCAAAAACGTATTTTATAAAATCTAAGTCGATGGCTGTGTTGTTGTATTAGTATACCAGCATGTTTCTTTCACTTGCAATTGAGAAATTTCATATTGGTAGATATTTAGAGAAGTGACAAATTTGATTTTTTTCTTTTTTCGCTGAAATATAGTCTGTATAATACAAATTCGACACTCTCACTTGGGAGCGATTTGTATTTTTTTGTTATGAATATATAAACGCCGCCACTGTTCCCTGTGCACAGCGGACTGCGCTGAACCTGTGAAAACGTAAACAACTCGTAATATGACTGTTGTTACTTTTGAAACAGCTGTCGAGTGTAATATTTTTTATTGTGAATTTACAAAGTTTATTAAAACTGTAATATTCAACGTAGTAAACACGTAACAGTGATATGATGATGCCACAAATATCTTTCAAATACGTAACAGTAATGTAACGAAGTTACAAATATCTTTCAAATTTGTAACATGAAGTTGGTATGTTGAAGTTACAAAGACCTTTCACTGTAACGTATCGGTTATGTTTCAAGGTTATGTAATGTTTGAGGAGATTTTGACGTAACTGTAAGGTTTCTGAAACATTAATGTTACATTGCGCAACGTATCTGAAAAGTGTCAATGTTTGAGTGTTGCGTACTTGTTACATATACGAAATATTCTTTGCTGTATGGGTATGTCTTTAACGGCGGCGGCTGAAAAACAATTCTTCGGTTGGTGTGTGTTTCTGGATCGTGGAAAGAGCGATAGATTTATTTATTTAATTATGTCTTTAATGTCGTGAAAAACGTTTCCTTTTAAAGGCAGCTTTATTTTAGAGAATAGAAAATAGTCACACGGTGAGAGATCTGGAAAATAGGGGCATCGTTGAGTACACACACTGGTTTTCGTGCCAGGACTGTTCTGTGGGCGGGTGCGTATAGTGAGGAAGGAACCATTGCTCATTTTGTTCTCAGGTCTGACACCAACAGTCCTCTTTTACAATCGCCCCAAAAGGGATGCGTAGGCTTTGCCAGTAACAGTTGTAACTTCAGAAATGAACTCGTGACGCAGAATTCCCTTGCTGTCGTAAAAGCACACAAGCATTACCATGATCTTGAACTTTGGTAACCTGATCTTCTTTCCTTTAGGTGACTGTGGCGACTTTCACTGAGCACTCTGATACTTCGTTTCAGGATCATTACGAAACTTCCACGTCTCGTCTCCTGCCACAATGCTTTAGATAAAATTTTGCATTGTTTCTGCAGTCTCCAGAATGTCTTCTGAGTACTGCACTCTTACATGTTTCTGGTCGTCTGAAACCACATGCGGAACAAAGCGAGCACAAACTCCTTTCCCCCAAATCTTGCACTAAAATTTGACGCATGATCCGCTTATTAGCACTGAGGTCACATTCCGGCGTTCTCAACGACACACAACGATCAGTTTTTATCCTTTCTCAAACTTTCTCAATGAGTTCAGGCTTGCGCACTGAAATCGCCGACACAGGACACAATATTTCGTATATATTACAAGTTCGTAGCACTGAAACATTGAGACTTTTCAGATACGTCGCGCAATGTGACAGTAATGTTTCAGAAACTTTACGGTTACGTCAAAATGTCCTCAAACGTTACATAACTTTGAAACATAAAATCGATACGTTGCAGTGAAAGGTCTTTGTAACCTCAACATACCAACTTCTTGTTACTGTTACGGATTTGAAAGATATTTGTAACTTCGTTACATTACTGTTACGTATTTGAAAGATATTTCTGACATCGTCATATCACTGCTACGTATTTACTAAGTTGAACATCACAGCTTTAATAAACTTTGTAAAATCACAATAAAAAGTATTATACTGACAGCGGTTTCAAAAGGAACAACAGTCGTATTACGAGTTGTTTACGTTTTCACAGGTTCAACGCAGTCCGTTGGGAAGAGTGGCGGCGTTTATACACTGCCGGACAATTGCTAAGGACGGATGACAATAGCAACGATAGCAACCATAAAATGGAAGGCAGGAAAATGTGGAAATTAGCATAAGTGCGGGATACAGTAAGACGTGTTGTGCGTATGAAAATTTTGGATTGCCGAACTTGTTCGTGACGTCATAGCGCTGATAAGAGATATAAAGGATTTGACGCGTATTGACCGTTGTTGTTCAAACGCAAAGTTGAAAGGGAAAGAAACAATTGACGAATTTTCAATTTTCAGTATGTCTTCCCGACATCACCTAGATGATTTTACGCGTATCCGTATTATTTGCAAGACTGAAGAAGGGCGAAAAATAACAGATGTTGCCAGGGAGTTCGACGTCAGCCACAGTGTTGTTACAAGGCTTTGGAAATCATTTCAAATAAATGGAGAGTGTAGCAAACGTCACGGGGGGAGTCGTGTTCGCAGTACGACACCTGCAGATCGGTACATAGTGCTATCAACAAAAAGACACCGGCGAAGCACAGCTAGTGAGGTAGCAAATCAGTTTATGGCTGCTACTGGCAAGCGGATCTCCCGAAAAACTGTCGCCAGACGTTTGCATGAAGGAGGACTATACACCCGCCGTCCTGTTGTGTGCATCTCATTGTCCAGACGTCACCGCACCGCCCGTTTGCAATGGTGCCATCAACATCGCAATTGGACTGATAACGACTGGTCTGCTGTCCTCTTCTCAGATGAGAGTAGATACAGTCTATAGTCTGATTGTCGACGACAACTGGTCTGGCGTGATAGTGGTACTACATATTGTCGAGCAAACATACAGGAAAGGGGCCGTTATTCGACATGTAGTGTCATGGTATGGGCTGGCATCATGATCAATGGCCGTACGTCCCTCTATGTGCTTCCAACTGGGACTATGACTGGCCAACGATACATTAATGATGTTCTGCTACCTCATGTTCGCATGTACCGTGGTGCTGTCGGTGATAGATTTATTTTCATGGACGACAACGCAACATGTCATCGAACAGTCGCTGTCCAGGAGTGTCTTGAGAGCGAAGATATTCAACGCCTTGTATGGCCAGCACGTTCTCCAGATCTGAATCCCATTGAAAATGTGTGGGATGCTTTAGGGAGAAGTCTTGCTGGTCGTCAATGCCCTCCAATAAACAAGGACACCCTCATCCGTGCACTGACAGAGGAATGGGATAAATTACCCCAACAGCTGCTTGATAATGTTGTGCAAAGCATGACACGACGTGTGGAATCTTGCATAACCCTCCATGGTGGCCATATCCTGTATTGACATCTTACGCCGGAACGCCTGCGGACGGTATTTGCATTTTTTTCACGTTTACGTATTCTGCACAAAATGGCCTGTTTGTCCCTTGAACACGTTCCAAAGCCTTCTGCATTTCAGAGCACAATAAATTGTGTTTCTTGTAATGTCCTGGCATTCTGATATTATTTTATTTCACTTGGCATCCAACCACACTTACTTTTTTATGCGCTATATAGCCGTAAGGTCAGGTGATGTAAGGTCAGGTGATGCGTAACATCACAGCCTCTCCTTGACAAATGTCAACCCCGCCTTCTCGTGGTGCATCCTGTTCCCACTAAAGGGGCTCTGACGACCGCCAGTAGCTGTATACCTATACCATCGGGATTAGAGGAAATTCTATCCCACACTCACCAACCCGCTTGGCCAGCGTGGTGAGTTATGGCCAAACCCCTCCAAAATGACTCCACAACTTAAATCTTGGCCCTCAGTCTCCGGCAGCTGGAGTGTACCTGGCCAAGGCAGCGGCCAGTGCCACATGAAGGCAGAGGGTGCTAAGAATCCCCGGAGGACCGGACTAGGCTGCCATCTGATGCTGACCCTGGCAACGTACAATTAACGCTCCCTATCTTCTGATTCAAGGCTTCTTGAATTGGAAGAGGAACTACAAAGGATCAAGTGGGACATCGTGGGGCTAAGTGAGGTAAGGAGAAAAGGAGAAGAACTCATCGAACTGAAAAGTGGACATCTCTTCTACTATCGTGGGACAGATACTGGCAGAACTAGTGGTGTTGGATTTATAATAAACAAGAAACTGAAGGATAAAGTGGAGCAAGTTGAAAGTTCCTCTGACAGAGCTGCACGACTCGTTATCCAACTTTCGAGAAGATACCAGGTTCAGATTATTCAAACTTATGCACCCACCACAAGTCATCCTGAAGAAGAAATTGAAGAATTTTATGAGGAAATTTGTCATCTAAATAATAAAGGTAAGCAGCACTTGAAAATAATTATGGGAGATTTCAATGCAAAAATAGGGCAACGGCAACAGAATGAAACTTCAGTAGGTAAATTCGGTCACGGCAACAGAAACCAGCGTGGAAATACTCTCGTTGAGTTTGCAGAGGCAGAAGGGTTTTACATCTTGAACTCCTTCTTCAAGAAAAAGCCACACAGGAAATGGACATGGAGACATCCAAATGGAACGACAAGTGAAATTGATTTTATTATGTGTAACAAAAAATTCGTCATAGAAGACTGCAGTGTGCTAAACAAGTTCAACACAGGTAGTGACCATAGATTGGTGAGATGTAAGATGCACCTCAACACTAAACTCGAACGTGGCAAGCTCATAAGACAAACAAAATCTATTGACATAACCAACCTTAAAAAACACCATAATACCTTCAAGTTGGAACTGAAGAACAGGTTCTCTGCTTCAGAAGGCCTAACATCGGAAGAAGTGGACATCTCTGAAGTTAACAGAAAAGTAACCAAAGCTCTTATGGAAACAGCAACAAAATTAGCTGGGTCTAAAAACAAGTTGCATGTAAATAAATTATCAGGAAAAACGAAAATGTTGATGCAAAAAAGAATAGAGATGAGGACAACTAAAGAAGATGTGACTTCCAAAGTGGAATATATAGAGCTATGCAAGACAGTACGAAAAAGTATCACTGAAGACGTAAGAAAATTCAACTGTGAACTAGTGAGGAAAGCAATTGAAAACAACCAAAGCCTAAAGATAGCAAAGGGACATCTCAGTAAGGGAAGAAAACAGATTATGGCACTGAGAAAAGAAGATGGTTCTGTAACAAGAAATAGAGGCGAAATTTTGACAAGAGTGAAAGATTTCTACTCCAAATTATATGAAAGGGATGATACATGCACTCCAGACATCATGAAAGATACCAGTACCAGAGTTCCTCCAGTCCTTCCAGCAGAAGTTGCACATGCAATCAAGAACATGAAGCGGGGAAAATCTCCAGGAGAAGATGGAATTACTGTAGACATCATACAAGAAGCAAGTGGAGAAATCGAAACAGTACTCGCCCAAATTTTCACTCGATGCCTTAATGAAGGAAAGATTCCTGAGGATTGGAACAACGCTACAATGATCCTGCTACATAAGAAAGGTGACATTGAGGATCTCGGAAACTACAGACCTATCAGCCTCCTATCAGTAGTTTATAAAATCTTCACTAAAGTTCTTTCACACAGCTTGAAGGTAACACTGGACATGGCTCAACCGAGAGAACAAGCTGGATTCAGGAGTGGCTACAGCACAATAGATCATATCCATGTGCTGAGAGAACTAATTGAAAGAGCGAGGGAATATGAACTTCCATTGTGCATGGCTTTTATCGATTATGAAAAAGCCTTTGATTCGGTGAAACCATCAGCAGTTACAATGGCTCTGAAAACCTGCGGTGTTGAAGATTCATACATTAATATTATTAATAACATCTATGAAAATGCAAGTGCAAAGATTAGGCTGTTTGAAAATACAACACACATAAAAATTGGAAAGGGAGTGAGACAAGGTGACACCATATCTCCGAAGCTCTTTAATGCCACATTGGAGGGTGTTTTTCAGTCACTGAGCTGGGAAAACAAGGGGATAAATATTAATGGAGATTATCTAACCCACCTTCGTTTTGCTGATGACGTAGTCATTTTTGCAACTAGCCCATCAGAGCTACAGAGTATGATCCAGGAACTTGCTGACAAGAGTAAAGAAGTGGGATTAAAAATGAACTTTCAGAAGACAAAAGTGATGTTCAATGCTTTTACAAGAAATGAAGATTTATCGATTGATGGAGAAAAGCTGGAGATAACAGACACGTACGTTTATCTTGGACAGCAGATATCAAGTGAGGGTCACATTGATGAAGAAATTAATCGGCGTACAAAACTTGCCTGGAGAGCTTTTGGAAGAAACAGCATAATTTTCAAGAGCAATATGCCATTATGTCTTAAAAGAAAAGTGTTTGATCAATGCATCCTTCCAGTGCTTACGTATGGTGCAGAGACGTGGACCTTAACTAAAAGAGACATACAAAGGCTGCAGACAACTCAAAGAAGCATGGAGAGGTGCATACTTGGTGTAACCAGGAGAGTTAAGAAGAGGAACTCGTTTATCCGAAAAATGACAAGAGTGGAAGACATCATGATCAGAGTTAAATCATCCCTGAAATGGCAATGGGCTGGACATACTGCCAGAAGGACAGATCATCGATGGACAGCCGAAATTTTAGATTGGATTCCAAGGTACAGGAAAAGACCCAGAAGAAGACCACGTGGGAGATGGGTGGATGAAATTCGAAAGTATGCAGGGGTGACATGGAGGAGACTGGCACAAGACAGACCGTTGTGGAGGAAACTTGGGGAGACCTTCGACCAGCAGTGGATTGATAGTGGTTGACAATGATGATGATGATGATAGCCGTTTATGATCCGTCCTTAGCAATTGTCCAGCAGTGTATATTGATAACAAAAGACATAAAAATCGGTCCGAAATGAGGGTGCCGAATTTTTGTTATACATGTGGAATAGACTATATTTCAGCGAGAAAAAGAAATAAAATCAAATTCGTCATTTCTCTAAATACCTACCAATATGAAATTTCCCAGCTTCACGAAAAAAAAAAAAGCCATGCTGGTATAGTATGCTAATACAACAACACAGCCATTTACTTAGATTTTATAAAATGCTTTTTAGAATTTAAAAATTACAATAATAAAAACAATTACTTTCTTTTAGATGATCTTGAATCACACACACACACACACACACACACAAAGGATGAAATATTAAATCAACTATACTCGAGTACGGCAGTATCACCAAATAATAACCCAGTAGTAGCACGTGGTAATACGACTACGAGAGTGCTTCGGTGAAATGGCATAAATGCGCATGTGAATCCACGCCGCTGCCAAACCAAAAATCTTAAATATCGCTGGAATGTAACCTCAGGTTTGCAATCATGTACAATGGAAACTATATAACAGTGCTATAATATATATAGCTAGTGCCGTTTATGCCCACCAGATGGAG
Source organism: Macrothele yani (assembly GCA_039090855.1). Classification (NCBI taxonomy): domain Eukaryota; kingdom Metazoa; phylum Arthropoda; class Arachnida; order Araneae; family Macrothelidae; genus Macrothele; species Macrothele yani. The sequence goes on along the minus strand of CM077018.1, from coordinate 59,170,156 downwards.
ACGTCTCAGTAGCTGAGCCCATCTTACGGATTTATGATGTCAGAAGCTGATTTAAATACACATAGCACCGTGGATTGTTGGCCACCGTGTCGTAAATGTAACGCACTGGGCGCGATAGCGAGAGTTCTGTTGGTTCAATTCCACAGCGGTTGGCTGAGAAACAATATTTCGGATGCTGTGTGTTTCTCGAACGTGGAAAGAGCGATGTTTTTATTATATAACAGTAGTATCGTTGAATACAATTTTTTTTTTGCCGCCCCGGTGGCGCAGTGGTGTAAGGCACTGGCCTCTGATCATTCGTCCGTAAGGGGTCCGGGTTCGAATCCCGGTGAGGCATGGATGTTGTGTTTGTCTTACGGCACTGGTTCTCTCCCTTCCCTGGAACCAGTGGCCCTAAATTAGGGACGGGCGACTGCTTATAGCCCATTGAGTTGCTCACGGTGGTCGTTAAACCTTCAATCAAAAAAAAAAAAAAAAAAAAAAAGAATACAATTTTTAACGTAACAGTAATGTACAAAGAGTTATGTTCCAAAATAGATGTTGCTGAAACGTAATTCTAAGATATCAATGAAAGTGTAACGAAAATGAGAGATTGTAACATTACTGATACATATCTGAAACGTTTTGTGCTATATGGGTAATGAGTCAAATAGGTTTTTGGAGTTTCACATAGAAATGAAATGTGCCCAAACTATATTGGGCAGCTAATTAAAAATTGCCATTAGGTGTGTGAAATGAATATACGCATTTCTATAAATGTTATAGATGCATATATCGGATTTTCACATATCTTCTCTCATTGGTTTTACGTAAATAACATTTATTAATCCACCTACCTAAGTACCGCTCAATGTCAGGAATTAATAAACCTTGTTGTTTGTTGTTATGATTTAATTCCACTTTGTACGCACCGGACTTTGGCCTGGTGCGGTGGTAAGTGACGGGATTAAACGCAATATGTTGTACGTAAATAAATGCATACTCTCGAATCACTCGTTTTGTTTCACACCCACAAAAATCTTCGTATGAGAAAGTTGCATAACATAAATTATCTATAAAGAGTACGACGGTACTCTCTCGATTTTGTTGTTGTCGGTTTGGGATTTAAAGACCACCGAGAACAACTCAATGGGCTATAAGAAGTCTTTCGTCTCTAATTTAGAGCTACTGGTTCTAGGAAAAAGGTAGAGGCATTGCCCTAAAACAAACACACCATCGGTACCACACCCTGGATTCGAGCCTTTTTTATTTACGCTCTCTAACCGTAGGCTGAGGAAGCGTATATGCTCCAGCTTTGTCCGTCTGTCTGTCTGTCTGTCCGTCCGCACGATAACTGGTGTAAAAATAGTTCGATTTCGATGAAACTTTAGCATGTGGTAGGGGATCACCTAGGGACGAACCCTATTGAAAATAGGCGAAATGGGGTCAAAAGTCAACACATAGGAGCGGGATCCATTCCATTGTCTTTATGGGTCATAACTTACGTAAAATGCTTTGATTGTAACAAAACATTATCGTGTTGTTCCAGAGGTAGGCTAAACCGGTTCTGTTGAATTTAATCGAAATGGGGTCAAAGGTCAAGGCACAGGAGCGAGATTTATTCCCCACCTATTATCCTCATAACTTGATTAAACATGCTTCTATTGCGACAAAACTTCATCATGTTGTTCCGGAGGTTTAGTACTGAACCAATTACGTTTAATATTACCGAAATGGGGTCAAAGGTCAGGACATAGGAGCGGGATCCATTCCATAGCTCTTATGCGTCATAACTTATGTAAAATGCTTCGATTGTGACACAACTTTATCATGTTGTTCCGGAGGTATACTGAACCGGTTCTGTCGAATATTATCGAAATGGGGTCATAGGTGAGGGCACAGGAACGATATTTTTTTTTTTTTTTTTTTTTTTTTTTTTTTGGAGGTTTAACGACTACCGTGAGCAACTCAATGGGCTATAAGCAGTCGCCCGTCCCTAATTTAGGGTCACTGGTTCCAGGGAAGGGAGAGAGCCAGTGCCGTAAGACAAACACAACATCCATGCCTCACCGGGATTCGAACCCGGACCCCTGATATATTTTTTTTTCCAGAGCCATTATCCTCATAACTTGTCTAAAAGTGCGTCTATTGCGACAAAAGTTTAATATGTTGTTCTGGAGGTATATTGAACGTGTTCTGCTGAATATAATCGAAATGGGGTCAAAGGTCAGGGCACAGGAGCGAGATTTATTCCACAGAGCTTGACTAAAAGTGCTTCGATTGCGACAAAATTTTAGTGTGTTGTTTCGGAGGTATACTGGACCAAATTTGTTTATTATAATCGAAATGGGGTCAAAGGTCGTGGCACAGGAGCCAGATTTATTCCACAGCCATTATCCTCATAACGTGAGTAATGATTTCTGGTATGTTGGAAATGGTATCCTAATCAATGAATTGAATGATTTTACTAACTTGTTTTTTTTTTTAATTGGAGGTTTAACGTCCACTGTGAGCAACTCAATGGAATATAAGCAGTCGCCCGTCCCTATAACTTAGGGCCACTGGATCCAGGGAAGGGAGAGAGCCAGTGCCGCAAGACAAACAAAACATCCATGCTTCACCGGGACTCGAACCGGACCCGTCTCGGACGGATGATCAGAGGCCGTCGCTTAGACCACTGCGCCACCGGGGCGGCTCGAACCTCTTTGAACGAATGATTGTAAACTGGCCCCACGCAACACTTGGACGTCGGGGCGTCCCATATCTGCTTGTCAAGCGTAGGCGCTATTGGTGAATTATTTCACGACATTAATGCTTCTAGCGAGCAAATGACCTCGCCGTTTTTCATTCGAAGATAGATTTGGCAAATATTTTTATTAAGTTGTCGTTTATTCTGAAGCTTAGACAATTTCCCATTGCTCCTATATTTACTTTGATAATTCAAGTACCGATGATTTTAACAGTTGAGCTTATGGGACTTAATATCAGACAGCCCGTATCTTTTCATCGTAGGTTTACCTAGCTTCGTCGACGTCAAAAAAGGAAACAAACGAAAAAAAAAAAGAAAAGAAAGAAAAAACTGCGTGCGTTAAAATATTGATTTATCCAACCGCAGCGCAAGACAAACATGCTTCACAATCTTACCCTTGAGGCAGATATCGTTTCCAAGAAAGTGCTGCTTTAAAATCAATTTAAGTTTAAATAGTTTCTTCCAGTTTTCTCGTATGCTTCATATGATCGTCTATGACGCCTTTTAGAAATATTATGCTGAATAACCAATTGCAACAGACATATCGATTTATTTTCCCCGTATTTGCTGTAACGCCGCATATGTTCTCCTTAAAGCTCACATTAATAGATTAAACAAAAATATATATTCCTCAAAAAAAAAAAAAAAATAGGGAGATGAAATCTGTCTCTGAATTCGCATGTTGCGAAAACGATTCCTAGACACCGCGAAAATGAATACCACCTTCATTTTTTTACGCTTTCCTACCGTAGGTTGAAGAAGCGTATATGCTCCAGCTTTGTCCGTCCGTCCGTCTGTCTGTCGGCACGATAATTCACGTAAAAATGGTTCGATTTCGATGAAAATTTAGTATGTGAACAACTGGGGACGAACCCTATTCAAAACGGACGAAATGGGGTCAAAGAGCAGGACTTAGGAGCGGGTTCCTTTTCATCGCCGTTATGCTTCATAACTTACGTAAAAATGCTTCGATTGCGACAAAACTTTATCATGTTATTCCGGAGGTATACTGAACCGGTTGTGTTTAATATAATCGAAATGGGGTCAAAGGTCAGGGCACAGGAGTGATATTTATTCCACAGTCATTATCCTCATAACTTGACTAAAAATGCTTCTATTGCGACAAAACTTTAGTATGTTGTTCCGGAGTTATACTGAATCAATTCTGTTTAATATCATCGAAACGAGGTCAAAGGTCATGGCACAGGAGCGAGATTTATTCCAGAGCCATTACCCTCATAACATGACTAAAAATACTTCTTTTGCGACGAAACTTTAGTATGTTGTTCCTGAAGTATACTGAATCGGTTCTGTTTAATATAGTCGAAATGGGGTCAAAGGTCAGGGCACAAGAGCGAGCTTTATTCCACAGCAATTATCCTCATAGCTTGAGTAATGATTTCTGGTATGTTGGAAAGCGTTTCATTATCAATGCATTGCATGATTTTGCTAACTCGTTGTTTGATAGAACAAATTTATATATTTATTTTTATTGGGGTTTAACGGTCATCGTGAGCAACTCTATGGGCTATAAGCAGCTGCCTGTTCTTAATTTAGGGGCTCTAGGTAAAGGGGACAGCCACTGCTGTAAGACAAACACACCATCCATGCCTCACCTGGAATTTGAACCCAGGCATGGAGAGTATTGCACCACTGGGGTGGATAAAACAAATCTTAAATTATTTTTGTTATGTGTTATTATATATTTTCAAGGATAATTATTTTCTTAATACAGGGTTCCCGAATAATGACTATGCGCTGAATGTACGAATGGCTACGACTCGTACGCGTGTCACTGGGCACATTTTCTTCAGTAAAACCAATAAATCAGAACGGTACCGGGCTCAGATTATCCAACCATTCATATCCGAACTCATGGAACGGGAAATCAACGAAGGATGATTCCAGTAAGACAGTGCAACTGCTCACACCGCTGACGCGTCAATACTGGTTATGGAGGAATTCTTCGGAAATCGCAACATCTCCCCGGGGACCTGGGCCTGCCCAGTCACCGGATCTGACACTGCCTGCATTTTTTCTGCAGGGAGCACAGAAGAGGAAGGTGGTCGCAGGTAATCCGAATACACTTGACGAGCTACAGGCAGCAATAACCACCTACATCCAATAAATCACACCACATACCCCGAGAAAGGTCTTAACTAACGTGCAGAAGCGTGTGCAGACATGTCTGTGAGGCCCATTTCGAACACCGTCTGTAGGAACCAGTTCGATGCCGCCCCGGAGGCGCAGTGGTCTAAGCGATGGCCTCTTATCAGCCATCCGAACGGGGGCCGGGTTCGAATCCCGGTCAGGCATGGATGTTGTGTTTGTCTTACGGCACTGGGTCTCTCCCTTCCCTGGAATCAGTGACCCTAAATTAGGGACGGGCGACTGCTTATAGCCCATTGAGTTGCTCACGGTGGTCTTTAAACCTCCAATCCAAAAAAAAAAAAAAAGTACCAGTTCGACAGCTATTTTCCGGACACCCTGTACTAAACGTACGGATCTTGAAGTATATTTCGAGAGCATGTTTTAAGCAAAATGTATAATTGTAAAGCTTAAACCGTTTGCTTTTGGGGAAGTTTAACATCTGGCATTAGCACCTAATGATGTAAGGAATAACCTGCCCTTCACTGAAGGTAACTGTTTACAGGGAAGGGTCAGAGACAGTACTGTAGACAAACGTATGGCTCATTCGCTGTTCGCATGACTGATTACAAACCCGGGGCGTTGATTTAACGGCCAGCGAAGAAGCAAAATCTTAAAATTGTTGATGTTCATCACATTATACCTTAGAAATTTAGTCTTAGTGAGCGAAAAGAAACCAAGAAAACTATTTACAGTGTTTATGGGGATGTGCAGTGCTGCATAAAACGAAAATGTTCGAGCGTTCAAATTTTTTAACAGTAAAATATCATTTCGGTAGCACTTTTGATGGCAAGTGCCGTTTCACTTCTGTACTCACGTTATAAAGTGTCATCTTATTAAGATCAGTGTGGTATATTCGAGGCTAGCTGCAAAGCCCAGAGACAAATAAAAATCAATTAATTATACACAAATAAAAGTAAATTTTCAACGGTATTAAAATATGTCGATGCTTTCGTTGCGAAAAAAAAAATTAAAAAAACGCGTGCGGATTCGCTTCTTTGACTCAGTCTGGCGAGCGAAAACCAACGGCATAACGCAAGCAGCTCTTCCAGAGTCTTCGCAGTTCTGATGCAAAAACCTTCCGTACCATCGCCTGCTAGCGTTTCCATGACAACATGAATCAGCTGGTAGAGGGGATGGGCCATTGCTTTGGGAAACGGTTCGCTCAGAATAAAGAAGACTTAGACTATCTCAGGCACTCGCATACTCCCGCCCATAAGAGTGTTTCGCGAGAGTTGCTTCAGTTATTGTGAAGTGTCAATGAACTAAAATCAGATATATTATATCTTAGATTCGTGGCTTTGTTGGATTCGAACTGTTTTGATAAATTTTGTGAAAGCTTCCCTGAACATCTACTGTCAGAACTTAAAGAACTCTATGCTTCAAATTTTGACACAGTTCGACTAAAAAATTAACAGAAGGTGTTTTATACCTTTGATGAATACAAAAACAAATCAGTAGGAGACATATTATGTGTTACATAGAGTTGAATAAATTGGACATAGTGTTTAGTGAGGTGTACAAATTAGCAGACCTCATATTAAGCTTTCCACCAACAACTGCAACTGCCGAAAGAAATTTTTCTGCATTAAAAAGAATCAAGGTATACACTGACGGAAAAAAATCCCAACACCACGAAGAAATAGTTGTAGAGGAATGAAATGGCGGCAATACATTTGTATAGGTAACATATTTAATCGATTAAGGTTTCAAGATCACAGCTTAATGTAAGCGCGAGAAAAGCCATTTTAAATGTGAAATGCTGGTACGTTAATAGCCGGTGTAACCGCCAGAATGTTGAATGCAAGCACGCAAACGTTCATGCATTGTGTCGTACAGGTGCCGGATGTCACTTTGTGGGATGGAGTTCCATGCCTGTTGCACTTGGTCGGTCAATACAGGTACGGTTAATGCTGGTTGGGGGTGACGCTGGAGTTGTCGTCCAATGATGTCCTATACGCGCTTGATTGGAGAAAGATCTAGTGATCTAGCAGGCCACGGCAACATGTCGACACTCTGTAGAGCATGTTGGATTACAACAGCGGTATGCGGGCGAGCGTTATCCTGTTGGAAAACACCCCTTGGAATGCTGTTCATGAATGGCAGCACAACAGGTTGAATCACCAGACCGACGTACAACTGTGCCGCCAGGGTGCGTGGGATAACCACGAGTGTGCTCCTGCTGTCATAGGAAATTGCTGCCCAGACCATAACTCCAGGTGTAGGTCCAGTGTGTCTCGGCCGCAGACAGGTTGGTTGCAGGCGCTCACCTGGCCTCCTTCTACCCAACACACGGCCATCACTGGCACCCAGGCAGAACCGGCTTCCATCAGAAAACAACAGATCTCCACTCCGTCCTCCAATGAGCTCTAGCTTGACACCACTGACGTCGCAAACGGCAGTGGTTTGGAGTAAGTGGAATGCACGCTACAGGGCGTCTGGCTCGGAGCTGTCCTTCAAGTAACCGATTTGTAACAGTTCGTTTTGTCACTGTGGTGGCAACTGCAGCTCGAATTGCTGCCGCAGACTTGGTACGATGCGCCACGGCCATACGCCGTACACGGCGGTCTTCCCTCTCAGTAGTGCCACGTGGCCGGCCGGAACCCGGTCTTCTTGAGGCAGTGCCTTCCCTTGACCACCGCTGCCAACAATCATGCACAGTGGCTACATTCCTGCCAAGTCGTTCTGCAATATTTCGGAGAGAAAATCCACCTTCTCGTAGCCCTATTACACGACCTCGTTCAAACTCCGTGAGCTGTTGATAATGGCTTCTTCGTCTTCTTAAAGGCATTCTTGACTAACATCAACACACTACGTCGAATGTCAACGATAACTAACGCTCACGAACGTTACAGCGCGTATTTACAGCAAACCTGCTTTGCATGTTCCGAGGGGCGCTACTAGCGCCACACGTATGCGCCGAGCGCGAAATTTGCATAGACGTCATCTTACAGATGTACTCTCATCGCCTACCAACTGTCGTTTATCTAACACAACCCCTTCTTGGTGTTGGGATTTTTTTCCGTCAGTGTATCTTAGGGCCACACAAGGTACATGTAAATTCGAACAACTTGGCTGACTTGATTTGTCAGTAGAGAAAAATATTCGTTTTAAATATGAAAAACTACTGAAAAGAAACTTTTTATGAAAACGTAGCACCCAAGAGTTCACACAAAAGAAGAAGAAGAATGGAGTTCATGTACAAATAAAATATTCCGAAGAAGAATGGAGTTCATGTAGAAATAAGTGTTCAAATTCTAATCTTTCATAATTATTTGGTATCATGTTAGCAACAGCATGTACCAAAAATATAAGTTACTTCTATTACTTAACCATAAAAATTAAATTTTGCAATGTTTAAAAAGACAGTAGTGGGGCAGGGGGGATAGCTCTGGTTTCGGACCCAAAATACGCCACTGATTAAGATATGTATAAGTTTCTGCAGTTCTTAGTCCCAACAGTAATAAAGATGTCATAAATTTCCTGCCCTCTGACACTTCAGCCTCAAGGAGAATTGCCTTTTATTGAAAATAAATTGCAAATCTTCAAACACTATGATGCTTTATTCATGAAGATAATATTGTTTTAAATATAAAGAAGAACTGTTTCAAATTTTGATTTCCTTAAAACATCGATAACTTTTTGCTCCTTTAAAAGAAATAAATTATTTTTAAAATTTAACTTCAGATACTATAAATGGTATATTTTTAGTGAAACATTGTCACTTATAAAAACAATCTATTGGGTTGTCGAAAAAGTCATGACGTATTTTAGCCATGTTTTGCAAAGGTCATTTATTGATAGAAAGAACAAAGATCAATCAATGATATAATGCCCGTTTTGTTCGATAACCTTTTGCCATCTTTCAGTGAGCTGCAGAATGCCTCGTTCATAGAAGGACCTGTCTTTCGTGGCGAAAAACTATACACGGTGCTCATTTACAGCCTTATCTGAATTGAACGTTATACCACGCAAGGACTGTTGAAGAGAGCGAAACAAGTGGAAGTCTGACGGCGCAAGGTCAGGCGAGTATGCTGGGTGTGGCAACACATCCCACCCAAGCTCCAATAATTTTTGGCGAGTGATCAAACTTGTGTGTGGTCTCGCGTTGTCGTGATGGAACAAAACACCGTTACGATGAACGAGCTCTGGATGTTTCTGGATGATGGAATCGTTCAAACTGTTCAATTGCCGACAGTACACATTCCAATTGATTGTTTGGTTCCGTGGTAGGAGCTCGAAAAACACGACACCTTTAAAATACCACCACACTGAGACCAGAACCTTCCGCTGATGAATGGTCAGCTTTGGATGTGGTTTGAGGCGAAGCAGCACGTCGGGACCAAGACCGTTTGCGCAGCACATGGTTGTACACAATCTACTTTTCGTCAGCAGTTATCAGTCAAGTAAAAGTAAATTACATTTTTTATCGGGAAAAATGTAATTTTCTTTTACGCCCCCTAGCGTAAAATCTATGCGTAATTTGAAAAAGTAACTATATCTAAAGTTTTCTTCGACATAAATGGAATCGAAAGATAAAAGAATTTTTTCAATCGGATGTTTAGAAGCAAATATGTGGAATAAAACGTATTTTTAAATTCGACATCATCTGCATTTACGCCCTCTAGCGGCGAAATTATATATCGTAAAAAAGCAAAATGAAGGATCATCATTTGCATATTTCAAGCTTCCGAATGCAAAAAGAATATTTCAAATCGGACTAATAGTTGCAGAGATAGCGTGGGTACATACGGACGAACGGACGGACGGACAAACCGGTAACATAAGCACAATTCATTTTTTTACAAAAGACGTGCTAATAACGGGGGAAAATAAAATAAAAAATAATTTAGAAAGATAGTAATGATTTGAAGACATAGTTGCTACAGGAAAATTAAAGATTCACAACATAAAAGTTAGTTTTTCGATCCTATTTTAAAATTCAAGATCATATGAAGAGGATTTTAGGAAGGGAGTGTCTGACCCCAGGTCTGAACCAACCCTTAGAAATAGGGAGCTAGGAGATTTGGGCTACAGTGCCCGATGGGAAAGGGACATGGAAGCGAGGTAGAAATGGGGAGGAAGACGCCCTTATTAATTACCGGGGAGCCAGTACCCGGGGTCCGACGGCTTAACGTGCCCATCCGACTGACGGCGGGTATTTAGGTGGTTTGAACCTGACGTTATCTCAACGGCAGTCATGAACGCTGACCACTAGGTCACCCGCAGCCCAAACATTCAAGTTTTATATTATTTTTTATTATTTGTATTATCTTTTTCCAATATTTTTATTGAGAAATATTATTTTCTTCTATTGGTTTTCATGATATACACTTCTTAAATGTCTTATTCGTTTCATGTTTTCTAATTTCAAATTTTAATACTTCTCGAAAATCATTTTCATTGCTGGTTTTATTTGTTATGAATTTCGATATTTTTTGTTGTAAGGCATTAATTTTATCTTTCTGTTGCTTTCGCGTGTAAGAAACGCAGTTAAATAAAAGCACTTTATAACATTAGAAGCGAAAACAATGAGTTGAGCATAAGCCTTAGTAATATCGAGATGGTTTTAGCTATACTAAAACGTAGCAAACACTATCGTTTTATAATGTTTTATTGACCAACCAAAACACCCGCAATGGTTTCAAGATAAATTGCTACAGGTACAAGATCTTTTCTTTGGAGTATCCGGAGAAATCAAAACATCACCTAAACGCTTCATTGGACAAGTTTATCATTTCCCAGTTTATCTTTCTTTTAACGTAAATTACAAGAACCTATCTGATTTGCGTTTTGTCACTGTTAAGATCAACAGATGCTATCCTAGTAACTACCCTGTAATTGGCGTGATCAAGAGACATTTCTGAGACATTCCTCTATTTTAAGCCAAGGGTTTCGTGATATGTTGCCAGAGTGTCCCTTGTTATTCAATGTGAAGCCCATTAAAAGCAGAAGCTTCATTTCCCATCTTCAATAAGAGGGAAGGGACTATTATCCTTGAAGCGAGCAACCAAGTGAAAAACAAAGAATGCATCATGGTGACATTCTTTCGCGGCTAATGATGAAGGAGTTTCAATCAACGAACCTGGCAACAGGTTTTCGGTAACGATCATGTCGTTTTCGGAGATAATTTATATTATTACGTGGTGGAAGAGAAGTCGAGCAATCCAGAAGCAAGACTTTCCAGTGTGTACCGGACACTGGCTTTTAGCCAATTTTGTTCGAGTCTTGCACAGTTCACACTATAATTCTTTAAATCCGTTAAAATGATTTTTCTGATTTTTTTTTATTGGAGGTTTAACGACCACCGTGAGCAACTCAATCGGCTATAAGCAGTCGCCCGTCCCTAATTTAGGGTCACTGGTTCCAGGGAAGGGAGAGAGCCAGTGCCGAAAGACAAACACAACATCCATGCCTCACCGGGATTCGAACCCGGACCCCGTTCGGACGAACGATCAGAGGCCATCGTTTAGACCACTGCGCCACCGGGGCGGCTTTTCTGATTTGTCCGGTCAGGTATAACAGATAGCTATAACTTTGCATTAAAGGTTATCTATTTCATTTTCAATAAACTCGTTTTAAATTAAAAAAAAAAAAAAGGCCGCCCCGGTGGCGCAGTGGTCTAAGCGATAGCCTCTGATCATTCGTCCGAAAGAGGTTCGAATCCCGCGAGGCATGGATTTTGTGTTTGTCTTACGGCACTGGCTCTCTCCCTTCCCTGGAACCAGTGACCCTAAATTAGGGACGGGCGACTGCTTATAGCCCATTGAGTTGCTCACGGCGGTCGTTAAACTTCCAATACAAAAAACTGACGGCTAAAATAATTCATCTGTTCCTCATGTAAAAGTTAGTGTTCCCATTAAGCTAAGCAGTTTGAGACTTTCACTACTTTCTTGAATGCAAAACGACATTCTGCTATCATTTAAATAAAAAGAGTGAAAAGTAAAATAACTTTTTTAAGTATGGGGAAAAAAAACCCAATCGTTTCCACTGGATATTAATAAAATTTAAACAAATATTATATTCACAAATTAATTGGTTTTCGCCACTTTGGCTTTTTAAGAAGCATATTGGGCATGTAGAGCTCAAATGTTTGATATTGGATTACTGCGAACCAGCTGTGAAGAGAATTTCGTAAAATAAATTTAACAAAAGCAAAACAGAAATTCTTTGAAGAGAAGGTGGCGCAGTGGTCTGAGCGATGGTTACTGATCGTTTGTCCGAAAAGGGTCCGGTTTCGAATCCCGGCGAGACAAGGATTCTGTGTTTGTTTTACGGTACTGCCTCTCTCCCTTCCTTGGAACCAGTGATCCTAAATTAGGGATGGGCGACTGCTTATAGCTCATTGAGTTGATTTTTTTTTAATTTTTGATTGGAGGTTTAACGACCACCGTGAGCAACTCGATGGGCTATAAGCAGTCGCCCGTCCCTAATTTAGGGTCACTGGTTCCAGTGAAGGGAGAGAGCCAGTGCCGTAAGACAAACACAACATCCATGCCTGACAGGATTCGAACCCAGACCCCTTACGGACGAATGAATGACCAGAGGCCAGCGCCTTAGACCACTGCGAAACCGGGGTGGCCCCATTGAGCTGCTCACGGTGGTCGTTAAATATTCAATCAAAAAAAAAAAAAAAAAAAAGGGCAAAATTTGATGAAATTTTCTGACGTTGGTAGGATTAGTAAACTGAAATTTAAAGATGATGGGGTACAATTTTAGATGTTTTATTTGCGGTGGTTGCACTTTGCTAGTATTCTTTCAATTTACACGAATTTTTTTTTTTTGTTTCGCGGTATAAAAACCATCGTGAGCAATGCTTGGAGTTATAAATAAACAATCATCCATTCCTTATTTAATTTGGGGCAATGGCTCCGTGGAGGTGGGGGGCGGGGGCCCGGGGGGGGGGGGCACTGCACCTCCCGTGCTTCATCTGGGGCTCGGACCGTAGCCCATAAATGACGAACAGCCTAACCTCAGCGCTTCTGACCGCTCTTCCACCTGGGAGTGCGATATATTCAGAAAAAAATATTCTTCCTACTTCGATTAAAACAATTTGTTTGAGTAGGTTTAAAAAAATGTTCTTCGGAAAGAATGAATCGCGGTTACATAATTTTTATCTGAGTTCATAGGTCATATCAAGTATCTCTGTTCACCAGAGTTTAAGCATATCGTTTTAGATTTTAAGTGAAATATAAATAACATGGTCCTTAATGCTACAAAAGGAAACCATCATTCCATTTACAAAAATCGACATCTGATCACTGCATGAATAAAGTGTTAGTTTTATTACTCGACTTATATTGAAGTATCAACCCTAAAATGTTTATTTCTTTTGGTGTTAAAGAAAAACCTCAAATACAAGCCAAAAATTCATGTAAATTGAACTCACCGAACTTAACGTAAAATTTGAATACATAAAATATAAAATTAATTTATTGGGTTGTCGGAAAGTTTATGACGTATTTTGGCAACCGATGGCGGTTGGGCGGTTGTGGAAGTACTAGAGGCATGCGTAGCTCTATTATCGCTATGGCATTCGACAGGTGCCAGTTCTAGCTGCAGCCTAAAACGAATAGTGAGGGATTTGGTTGATATGCGGAGGTTTGACATCATGTTGAAAATGAAAGACCAAACTGTGCATTTTCGCCATATTTTACTGTTTTACTTCCGTAAAGGGAAGAACGCGCGTCAAGCTTGTGAAAAGTTGCGTAAAGTGTACGGTGATAATGCTCTACAAGAACGTTAGTGCCAGCGGTGGTTCGCAAAATTCCGTGCTGGTAATTTTGACCTCAACGATGCCCCTCGGTCCGGGAGGCCCACCGAGGTTAATGACGACAAATTCAAGGCATTGATCGAGTCAAACCCACATTACACGATCTGAGAGATTGCGGACACATTGCACATCCATCATTCAAGCGTTCACGACCACCTGAAGAAGCTGGGATACGTAAGCAAGCTCGATGTTGGGGTTCCTCATGAACTCAAAGAAGCTCTTCTTCTAAAACTCCGATTTGAAAAATCTTTGCTTCAGCGGATGCACCTCGTGATGGAAAATCTTTTGCATATAATTTCTTTGGTAAAGAATACTTTCGCCATCATTGGGCGTAAGTATTAATTTTTGTTTCTGATGTATTTGCCACAAAATCTGAGCTTCTAAAATATCGATTGAAAAAATTCTTTCGAGGACGGATGCCACTCACAGCGATAAACCTTTTTGGAATATTTTCTTCTTAAACTATTCCGCAGTTTCTCCGCCAGGGGGCGTAGATGTATATTTTAGTTTTGTCAATATCTCTGTGCGATTTGAAAATTCCTTCTTTGTTGGATAGTGTTTTCAGTGTGACACCTTTTTCATATAATTTCAAAATTTTCAAGTAATTCATAGACTTTTCGCTAGGGGGCGTAGAGGTAAATTGGGTTTCCCTCTATATCTCTGCTTCTAAACCTCCGATTTTAAAAATTCTTTCTGCACCGCATACAGCTCCTGATGCGAAATCGTTTGCACATAATTTCTAATTTTTGTAAAAAAAATAGTTTGGCCACCAGGGGGTAAACTTTAATTTCCGCTTCTGATGTATTTGCAGCAAAATATGGGCTTTTAAATTCTCGATTGTAAAAAAACGTCGTTTGTAGACCGATGGTACTCATGTCGACAAACCTTTTAGAAACATTTTCTTCTTAAAATAAATAATGCATGGTTTCTCCCCACGGGGCATAGATGTATATCTTATTTTTGTCAATATCTCTACTTCTAGGAGTCCCATTTGAAAAATTCCTTCTTTGTTGGATAGTGTATCCAGTGTGACATGTTTTTCATATAATTTCAAAATTTTCAAGTAATTCGTAGACTTTCTGCTAGGGGGCATAAAGGTAAATTGCTTTCCCCCTACATCTCTGCTTCTAAATCTCCTATTAGAAAATTTCTTTCTGCACCGGATACAACTCCTGATGGGAAATCCTTCGCACAAGATTTATAAATTTTGTAAAAAATGGTTTGGCCACCAGGTAGGGTAAGTCTTAATTTCCGTATTCTGATGTATTTGCAGCAAAATATGAGCTTCCAAAATCCCGATTGAAAAAAACTTCGTTTGTAGACCGATACTACTCATGTCGACAAACGTTTTAGAAATATTTTCTTCTTGAATTAATGCATGGTTTCTACGCCAGAGGGCGTAGATGTATATCTTATTTTTGTCAATATCTCTACTTCTAGGAGACCGATTTGAAAAATTCCTTCTTTGTTGGAACATGTTTCCAATGCGAAATGTTTTCCCTATAAATTCAAAAATTTCAAGTAAATCATAGACTTTCCGCTAGGGTGCACAAAGGTAAATTGCGTTTTCTGCGTTATTTGTGCTTCTAAAACTCCGATTTGAAAAATTATTCCTGTATCGCATACAAGACCTGATGGAAAATATTTTTCACATAATTTCTAATGTTTGGTAAAGAACGGTTTGGCCACCAGGGGGTATGAGTGTTAATTTCTGCTTCTTATGTATTTGTAGCAAAATCTGGGCTCCTGAAAACTCGACTAAAATTTGTGTTTCTTAGAGCGATACCGCTCATGTTGAAAAACCTTTTGGAACACTTTCTTCCTAAAATAATGCATGGTTTTCCCACCAGGGGACGTAAAGTCACATCTTATTTTTGTCGATATCTCTGTTTCTAAGGGTCCGATTTGAAAAATTATTTCTATGTTGGAGAGCGTTTCCGGTGTGAAATGTTTCTCACATAAATTCATGTTTTTCTTAACGCGCAAGTCTGCAACCATAAGACGTAAGCTCACGATTCCGTTTACAGCATAATCTGAGGAATTAAAAACCCGATTGAAAAACTTCTTTTTTCCGTCAGATCCTATTGTTTCCCAGACTGGTTCCATTGAATTTGAATAGCTTTGATAAATTTAATTTGCGCCAGAACGGATTCAAAAGACGTGCTTATTACACCCGAAAATTCGGTGTCATCTTTCTTGTTAAAGAATCATTTCACTATAGGACTCTTTTTAGAACTCCCTAAAGGAATGATTAACATGTTCCGGGAGGTTCTTCCTGGTCAGGCCCAGGCCCGACGATAGGGGATGGTAGGCGATGCTGTAGCACCGGGGCCCGGGCCCCTAAGGGGGCACAGAGTCCGTTTCTAAAGTAATGTTTTTCTAATTATTATTTTATGGTGTCTTAATATTTTTCAAGTTATACCGTCACCAGGGTTGGGAAGTTACGCGTAAAAATGCGTAATTTATGTCATAAATGTAAAAATTGTAATAAATTCAAAACTTGCTTTAAATACAATAAAAAAAGAAACGAAGTGTTACAATGTTACTCCAGTTCCCAGGCTGACTGCAACACGTGCGTGTGTTACCTGTGGCAAAGCAAACGAACTCCCCATGTTATGGTTTTCATTTCTTCTTTCCTTTCCAAAGACACCCCGACACCACACATTGGGTTCCCTGTATTGCTTTGCTACTCGCGGACACAGATCATTTGTATGATAAACAACGTTATTACTAGTCGTCAAAGGCTGCAGACGATTTTCATCCCGTGGATTTTATCACTTTGTGTTTCCCACCAGAAGCCGGCATCTTTTGTCTTTTTATTTTATGTTCAACTCATTATTTTCGCATTGCGGCAATTTTTATAAATGAATATAGTGTCCTTGTGCGTAATCCCAACTTCGTTTATTTTCCTTTATTCCGATGACCGATGAAGTCGTCCTGTTCACAGCGGCAACTTAAAAGAGAAAACAGAAAATTTAATGTTTACTTATATCAGAATGCTTTGTGCATACTTTCCCAGAGGCTGCATCTTTAGACGTATATTACACTCTAAAAATGAAAGGTGAAAAATGTGACTAAGAAAAATGAGAATGTCTGTCGGTGGATGGCGTTCAAGAGTTTTCCGAGAAAACTCTTTTCTCGAAAGGGAGGGTTCGAGGGTTTGTTTACGGAGGGGAGAATGTGAAAAATTGTCCACCGCAAAAAAAAGGTTTGAAGAGTTGCAACCGGTCGGGGTGTCGGGAAGTAGGGGAATGGTGGGTGGGGGGGGGGGTAGCTTAGGAAACTTAAATATAGATTATGTGGTTAGTAGAGAAGCCGAGGTGGGGGGGGGGGGGCGGAAATTTTATTGCACTGGGGCCCGATCTCGCTCTCTACGGCCCTGGTCAGTCCTGCCCCCCTCCACACACACACAAAGTTGGTATGAAAGATCTGTATGAATGGATAATCTAAAATAATTATTACAAATTTTATGTAAATTTTTATTGGTTCCATAAGGACTTAAATTTTGTGGTGGATGAGAAGTGGATTTCAGTTTAAGTTCCTTTGTATTTTTTAACCTGGAACCTTTTATTTTGAAATGCTTATGATAGTTTTATCTAAATAAATAAGTGGCCTCCATAAAATTTAGATTATTAATTGAGTAAATGTTATTAAAGAGTGTAAAAGTTGTGTATAAAAGTGAAATAGGAAAACAAATCATAAAACCTTACCAATTCTACATTACTTCCTCATCGTCGGCTTTCAATAAAGTCGGATATGAGAAAGAAATAAAGAAACAGGAGATAGTATTATTCCATCTTACTTTCTACCAATATTAAAAATACCTTGGTATTTAAATATTCAGTTTAATACTTCTTTACAAATCACTAAAATTTGTTACTTATTGTAATTTAGTTTTGCAACGGAAGATAGATAAAAGAAGATATGTCTCGCTTGAGTACCAGTTTTATTGCAAATTTAAATTTTCGTTTGACTTAAAGAATTTCAGTAAGAGTTTATAATGAAAACTGGCCAGTTGTTGACAACTCCCAGATCGTTGGAAGTACAATAATTATAGGACAAAGATTTAAAAATCCCAAATATTCCAAATGCCATTTTTATATTACTTTGCGCTAAAATGTTTAACATTAGACTGTAAATCTTACCGGGATGTGTTACCCGGTCAATGGCTTATTCAGCATGCATGCATAAATAAATACGTATCCTTAAGCCGCTCTCTGAGATTCAGACATTAGCTTTTCAAAGAGAGACTACCTGCCAAGTAAACATTTACCTGATAGAACTAGAATTTACCTACTGTTGGTGTATCGAATACACTATATTGGCAAAAGTCACCGGACACCTAGAAGAGAAACACAACATAGCATTTATTGATATACATTAGTACGGTGTCCGTCCACCTTTGGCCTTAATGTATGCACTGACCCTTCGAGATATACTTTCGACAAAGTTATGGAACACAGCGATAGGGATGCGTTTCCATTCAGTACATAATGCTGAGGCCTTGGTACCAAACTTCTTATAAGGCGCTCTAATGCATTCCATAGGTGCTCTATGGGATTAAGATAAGATCAGGAATCTGTGCTGGCCAGTCCACACACGGTACGATATTACACGCCGTAACAGTCCTTGCTTTATGGCTCGGTGCATTATCCTGCTGGTACCAACAAGGCTCGGTTCCATAGTATTGCCACAAAGTTGGTCGGGAATAATTGTCCAGAATATCGAGGTAGACATGCCGGTTAACAGGTTTGTCCACGATAACCAATGGGCCGGGAATATACCACAAAAAACACCCCCACACGAGTACACTGCCGGCACCAAACTTGACCGTAGGAACAGTACACTGTGGTAAATAGCATTCCCCCGGCTGCCACCATACCCACACACAGCCATAAGACTGACGGATCGTGTAACTGGATTCATCAGTCCATAGTACCCGTTTCGATTGATCTACGGTCCACGATAAATGTTCTTTACACCATGCTAAACGACGAGGAACATTCCGAGAGGAGATGAAAGGATTATGAGCAGCCGCACGACCACCACGGTAATCCATTGAATGAAGTTCTCTACGAATGGTACGTGTACATACCGAGGTTCCAGCATTTTTACTCACCTGTACACTGAGGTCTTGTGCATTACTCCGTCGATTAGCTGTAACGACTCTCCTGAGGCTTCGACGTTCTCTATCACTGATTTTCTTTGGTCTGACTGTACGCTTTGTTGCTTCAGGTACACCATATGTCTTCCACTTACTCAGTACATCCAAAAGAGTTGACTTGGGTATGTTTAAACGCCTCTCGGTTTCTCTTATGGACAACCCAGTATAATACTGTATAACACCCAACAATCTTTCCTCTCTTAAAGTCAGTTCTGCGACATTTTCACTCAACCTCACAGTGAGATATGATCGCGGTCAACTGTAGGTTTCTTTTATACCGTTTGCAGCTGTACCGCGCATTTTAAAAACGCAGCGGATTCGTTCATTGGCTTTTGAAGGGTTGTCCGGTGTCTTTTGTCAGTATAGTGTATGTTGGGTTTTTGCACTGTTCTCATACCCAGAGGAAAAACGGAGGTACTATCTATACTATCCTTGAGCTCTTCATCGAAGTAAGATGAAGAAGGAGTTTCAGGGAAAGTCGCAGAAGGAGACACGCTTGGCAGGACACGACAAGGAAATTTATTAAGTGAGAATAAATATAGCTGGAGCAATGAAGTGGCAGATGCATCGAAGTTACTACCTCGAAACGTAACAGCACCACAGTGACAGAATACATGAAACAGATGTGTTTGGTGTATAGCCTAGCGAGAGAGCCTCATTATTTTTTTCCAGATTACAGCCTTGTGTGTATTCATACGGATCAAGAAACGAAACTATTTTTTTTTATCATTTAAAATTTTGTGGAAATTAAAATGATTCACCATTCCTTCAAATTTGTTACATAATGTGAACATACACTATATTGACAAAAGTCACCGCACACCCTTTCAAAAGTAAATGAGCGGATCCGCTGCGTTGTGAAGATACACCGTACTAATATAAAATCAATTTAAAACTCAGGCGAGGGAACTTTGACCTTCATTTTATATTTCTTATATTTATGACAACCATTATGTGTTTTTTACCCTACAGGTTATTTTAAATGTATGTATTTTATGACCTCATACTGTTCCAACTTGTACGCATGCGCGGTCATTGCCCACAACCACACGTGTATATAACCACTACGTTTCATGTGCACCTTGCGAGTTTTGGTGCCTGATGATGAACCTATAAGTCGTAGGTTCGAAAGATTTCGCAAGTTTTTAACATTAAACCTTTTTAAACCTCAATGGAATGAGTTATTTGTGTCGTCATGATTTTAACTGTGTATATTTTTGATACCGGTGATACCTCTTAGCTTCATTTGAGTGTTGTAATTGGTTTGAGCTAAAGTGTTCGTGCTTAGACAGCTATCTTCTTTATTTGTATATAAAATCAAGCCTGCAGCTGACCGCGATCATATCGCACTGTGAGGTTTAGTGAAAATGTCACGGCGGGAGAGAACTGACTTTGAGAAAAGACAGATTGTTAGGTTTTGTATTAGAGGGTTGTCCATAAGAGAAACCGAGAGGCGTTTAAACATACCCAAGTCAACTGTTTTGGATGTGCTGAATAAGTGGAAGACACGTGAAGCAGCAAAACGTACCGACAGACCAAAGAAAATCAGTGATAGAGGACGCCGAAGCCTCAGGAGAGTCATTACAGCTAGGGATTGTGCTATTGGGATAGTGGAGCATAAAGTGTTGCAAGAAAACATCGTCTACAGCATAACACCGCCGCTGGCGGCCTGTTTCCGCTCCACAGTGCATCCAGGTGACACATCCTCCGTTGGTAATCGGCGTATCCGCGCTTGGCCGTCTACGTAATGCACCAGGAATTTGTCAGACCAGGCCTCTTTCTTCCAATCATCCACAGTCCATTCTCGATGATCTTGAAATCATTCCGTACGACCAGGCTGGTTCTTCGGCTACGCAGGCCCAAGCGCAGAAGGCTTCGGTGAACTGTGTGCTGTGACACATTGCCCTGATTGCCTCTGTTGTAGCTGTAGATGATTTGTCGTACTGTTGTCCTGCGGTCGCTGTGAACAATGTGCAAAAGTCTCCGCTCCCCCTGGTATCAATGAGCTGCAGACGACGCACTGCTGGACGACGGTTCGTCGTTTGGCCATCTGTTCACCACTTTTGATACGTACTCACTACAGCGGAGCGTAAACAACCCACAAGCCGCGCGGCGTTTCCGAGATCGTAGTTCCGAGGCTCCGTGCCAACACAATTTGTCCTTTGTCAAACTCCGATATATCGGCAGCTTTTCCCATTCCGACTCCGAATACGGTACTAAGCGGAGGCCGGTCCTCGGGTTGTATATATACTGCTCTTTGAACTTAACCTGCGCCACCGTTCGGTCTTCAGGAGCGCTCATTTCCCTAAGCTGGTGTGGTCATCATGCGATAAGCCAAGTTCGGTGTCGCTCAGTCTGGACAGTACCTGACTCCCGAAAAAGATGCCGGCCCCGGAGCTGGGAGACGTGGTTTCGAATGCCTTCAGTGGCAAAATTGGGATTTTACGCTACAGAGTCTGTTCGCAGAGAATGCATCTCTTCCTTCAACAAAAACACAAATGTTTTGACAAAATTGTAACTGGAGTGGAAGTCGAACGAAGTACGATAGAGAAAATGTCGACTACATAACTGGAGTTTATTAAGTATTGGGCGACAGACCTTATTAAAAATATCTGAAATACCATTTTTTTTATGAACCAGAGTACTGCGTGACTGAATTCTCAAAAAGTTTGACCTAATTTATTATAAATCATCACAGATTGATCGATTCAAAAATCATTAATTCACTGATTTCCTTCTCTGTATTTCATTACAGCCGTCAATAATTTGAAATAAAAATATTCATTTTTTGAAATACACAGTGTGGCAAAGAATTTTTAAGACTGGGTCTGTAAAATGAAATAGAAACAAGAAATTATAACTTGTTTTGGTTTGTTATTCAAAATAAGTCCCTCCGGCTTAAATACACTTGTTACAGCGATTTAATAATGATTCGAATGCCTGTTCCAGTTCACTCTGCGGAACTGCCTCCAAAGCACGCGTCGAAGCTGTCTTTATTGTCGAAATATCATCAAAATAACACCCTTTTAACGTCATTTTAAGTTTTGGGAATAAAGAAAAGTCGCAGGGTGCTAAATCAGGCGAATACGGTGGGTAATTCAACCCACCGTTATTTTTCGCCAAAAATCGACGAACAAGAAATGAGGTGTGACTGGAAATATCGGGATGAAAACAGTTCGTGCAACAAACACCAACTGTTTTCATCCCGATATTTTGCTTGTGGCGAGTTTTTTGACTTCCATTCCGCACTTTGTCGCTTTGTTATTAGGATCTTATTGAAAACACCATGTTTCATCACCAGTAATAATCGATTTTAAGAAGTTTGGATCATTTTCATCGGCTGAAATGATGTCTCTGCAATGTGCACTTCTCCTTGATTTTTGTTCATTGGTTAACGTGTGTGGAACAAATTTAGCACAGACTTTTGTTTTGCCCAAATCTTCATGCAGGATGGTTCGAATCGTTTCTTTGTTGATGTTTAAAGACTCTTCCATCATTCTTAGTGACGCACATCGATTGTTTGCCACGAAATCACGCACTTTTTTATAGTCTCAGGTGTCCTATATGAACTTGGTCTTTCGGTATGCTTATCATCTTCTAGCGTCTCTCTTCCGCCAAAAAAACGCTTGTGCCACAAAGAAACATTTGATCTACTTAAACAAAACTCACCGTAAACTTGTTTCATCATTTGGTTCGTTTCCGAGGCACTTTTACCAAGTTTTGCGTTAAATTTAACAACAGCCCTTTGTTCCATCTTAATAATTCAACATGAAAACAATTTTACTTCTCTAATGAACGGCCGTTTCGTTTGAGTTACTTTAACAACTGCGCAGTACTTTTGGCAGAAAGCAAGCAGATGGTCACGGTTTATAACGCATTCGCGATTACACTGGTGTCGGCACCGTAGGCTGAAATCTAGCGCCAGTCTTAAAAATTCTTTGACGTACTGTGTAAGTCATAAAGAGGCAAACTTTCAACCTGCTGAAAAATTTCGTGTGGAAACTCATTTGTTAACAGACGGCATGAAACAGATGTTACTTCAGATACGCTAGATTAAATAGCGGAGGTATGTCATGAGGACAGGAAGTATAATTTGTTTTGGGGCTTGTTAAGAATTCTAATGTACTTTTGATGGTGGAATACATGTGAAGGCATTCTAGCAGGTAGTATAGAGAGGGTTTCATCAACATTTCTCACGGGTAGTATTCCGAGCAAACAATAGATGTTTGGTGATCCGATTTCCCTTCGGAGGATTAATGACATGACCATGTTGACAGATAAAAGAAGGAGAAACAGCCGGAGAACAAGGAATGCTTCTAAACGTTTTGGCAAGAGACCAACATGAACTCCCACCATTGGACAAGACTTTGAACATTTCCTTTAACCTAAGTACGCTACTGCCGAATGAACCACTAGACAGATTTATCGTTTAGTTAATAAAACCGGTTTGTATTCAAATACTGGTGCCATTTTCCAATTGTAGAAGCCCTTTGTATTGGAGAATCACAGCCAAGAAGCAAACTGTTTTGAAACATACACTATATTGACAAACGTCATCGGACACCTAGAAGAGAAACACAACATGGCACATATTGCCATACATTAGTGCGGTGTCGGTCCACCTTTGGCACTAGACATGCTTTCGACAAGGTTTTGGAACACAGCGATAGGTATGCGCTTCCATTCAGTGCATAATGCTGCCGCTAACTGTTACTTAGTAGTAGAACGTGGTTCCAAAATTCTTATGCGGCGCTGTAATTCATCCCATAGGTGCTCTATGGGATTAAGACAATGGCTCTGTGCTTTCCAGTCCACACACGATACGGAATTATCGCCAAACCACGCCGTAACAGTCCTTGCTTTATGGCTCGGTGCATTGGTACCAACAAGGCTCGGTTCCATAGTATTGCCACAGAGTTGGTAGGGCATAATTGTCTAGAATATCAAGGTAGACGTGTTGGTTAACCGATTTGTTGACAATAACCAATCGGCCGGGACCATACCACGAAAAAACACTCCCATACCAGTACACTGCCAGCTCTAAACTTGATCTTAGGAAAGTACCCTGTGGTAAATAGTGCTACCCCGACTGCCGCCATAAATACAGTCAGCCATCAGACTGATGGATCGTGTATCTGGATTCATCAGTCCATAGGACCAGTTTACAACTGTGCCGTCAAGGTGCGTGGGATAACCACGAGAGTGCTCCTGTTGTCATAGGAAATTGCTCCCCAGACCATAACTCCAGTGTGTCTTGGCCGCAGACAGGTTGGTTGCAGGCGCTCACTTGGCCTCCTTCTAACCAACACACGGCCATCACTGGCACCCAGGCAGAACCGGCTTTCATCAGAAAACACAACAGATCTCCACTCCGTCATCCACTGAGCTCTAGCTTGACACCACTGACGTCGCAAACGGCAGTGGTTTGGATTATGTGGAATGCACGCTACAGGGCGTCTGGCTCAGAGCTGTCCTTCAAGTAACCGATTTGTAATAGTTCGTTGTGTCACTGTGCTGGCAACTGCAGCTCGAATTGCTGCCGCAGACGCAGTACGATGCGCCACTGCCATAAGCCGTACACGGCGGTCTTCCCTCTCAGTACACGTGGCCGGCCGGAACCCGGTCTTCTTGAGGCAGTACCTTCCCTTGACCACCGCTGCCAACAATCATGCACATTGGCTACATTCCTGCCAAGTCGTTCTGCAATATTGCGGAAAGAAAATCCACCTTCTCGTAGCCCTATTACACGACCTCGTTCAAACTCCGTGAGCTGTTGATAATGGCTTCTTCGTCTTCTTAAAGGCATTCTTGACTAACATCAACCCACTACGTCGAATCTCAACGATAACTAACGCTCGCGAACGTTATAGCGCGTATTTACAGCAAACCTGCTTTGCATGTTCCGAGGGGCGCTACTAGCGCCACACGTATGCGCCGAGCGCGAAATTTGCATAGACGTCATCTTACAGATGTACTCTCACCGCCTACCAACTGTCGTTTATCTAACACAACCCCTTCTTGGTGTTGGGATTTTTTCCGTCAGTGTACGTGGAGACAATGGGAATAGACAAAGTCATTGCTTTCTTCATGGCAAATGGATTGCTTTGCGCTGAACCCATCCCTGCGGATTTGTGAAGTCAGATGCTGACAGACAAGCAGTAAGGAGAGCACATCCCAGTGTAGTATAGTGGATAGCGCTCAAAGCTGCCGAAAGTTAGGGGTTTGAATATCTCCCAGCCTGGGATAAAAATGATGAAGAAATTTACTTCGCCATACAAACTTTTTACCAGTGTATCTTCTTTAATTAGTATTTAAAAGACTTGAGTACTGTATTTTATAAAATTAAGCTGTCATTAGCATAGTTAGAACGCAAATAAGCGATAAGAATGAATTGTAATTATATTACGCACAACTAAATAGAATTTGAAACTGGAATTCAACGATAACAAAACTTATCGCTCAAAACTCACACATATATTTATTCTTGAATGAAAATATTGCTTGGGAAATTAAATCTCGAGAAAAACGCGTTTTTAGCTTTTTTATTTTTTAATTACCTCCAATCTTGCCCATGCCAGCAAAATGAAGTTTATATCATCGAGCAGGCGGCCGCTATCACTTCGGGTAATAATGTTTTTAATTAGCTATTGCGAGATTCTCGCAGAAGGGAGAACACTTTACTAATGTGTAACTCATCGCTTGCGAAACTGATGTATGCGCATTACGCCAAGAGATTGTTGCCGACTGCAGCGACGTTATGATAAAAGATGTGAACCATTTTAGAGAAATCTTCTACTCGAAGGTTAGTTACCACGAGTGTTTATGGAGCTGAAAAAGCCCATTAACCTTATGTCATTTTTAATGGTTTAACTCTGGGCTGTGCGAGATGGGAATGAAACCTTCCTCGCATTTGCGATGCCTCCATTTCGTGGAGCCCATTCGCCGTTTTCAAAATGCTGTATAATGAAAGCGGTACGCGTTCCCGCAGAACATTTAACGCCTCCAATTTCAGCGTTCGCTTTCGGAATATGCGCCTTTTCTTGAAACATCAGCGCCCACCTTAATACTTACAACAACATTAGTACAAATGCGCAGAATGGAACCTCAGAGATAAAATTCGTATTTCAGTGTTATTTTAAAAAAGGTACGCTAACACCGTTTTCTTTTCTCACATTTTGCATCCATTCTCGGTTATGTTTCTTACTTCTACTGGAGACTGGAAGCACCCTGTACCAAACATTCGGAATATTGCATTTACGGTTTTTTTAGGTACGGTTTTCCATACAATAAAGCTGCTTTTCGTTGTCTTATAAGTCGGAAAAAAAGTTACAGACGCTTAAAGGACACAGCATCGACATAATATTCTATTTTCAGCGTTGTTTGTGCTTAAGAAAGTAACGCAGTCATAGAAGAAAATTTCGTAAAGAAATTTAACGTTTCTTGAGAAAATGAAAAAGGAGAATTACGTGCTTTTGTTTTCTTCCCTCTTTTACGACATTTTTTTTTCAGAGTTTTTTTTTTTGATTGAAGGTTTAACGACCATTGTGAGCAACTCGGTGGGCTATAAGCAGTGGCCCACACTTAATGTAGGGCCACTGACTCCAGGGAAGGGAGAGAGCCAGTGCCGTAAGACAAACACAACATCCATGCCTCACCGGGATTCGAACCCGGGCCCACGTCGGACGAATGATCAGAAGCCGTCGCTTAGACCACTGGGCCACTGGGGAGGCCTTTAGGACTTTGGTAGCACTGAGTAAAAAGTCACTTATAAATTATTTTGTTTTTAAACAGCTGTGAAAACACAAGTTTGTCCGCGACGACATCGAAACCGTGTCTATTCACTTCGGAGTAAGTTGCTCTCCCAGCTGAGCTGCGCGGACTGAATGCTTCGCTGCAGATTTGTTGTCTTGATGCATGTTTATTCATCTGTAGTACGTCTGACAGTCCATGAATTGTATACATGAATACTTTGAAGGGAACACCAGTGGCGAGAAGAAAGCAAAAGCTAAGTAAATAGTTTCCATTTTTTATCTTGTCCTTTGTGATGTATACCTCTAATTTATCCTTTCTTTAAGTTTATGTTTTTCTATGTAAATTTCGCTACTTCCCGTTAAACATTTCTCACTGAACGGCAGATTACTGTCCCTCAGCAGATTATACACTATATTGACCAAAGTCACCGGATACCTAGAAGAAATAGAAGAAAAACACAGCATAACATTCATTGACATACATTAGTACGGTGTCGGTCCACCTTTGGCCTTAATGCATGATCTGACCCTTCGAGACAGGCTTTCGATAAGGTTTTGAAGCACAGCGATAGGTATGCGCTTCCATTCAGTACGTAATGCTGCCGCTAACTGCTGCTTAGTAGTAAGCCTCGGTTCCAAACTTCTTATGCGGCTCTCAAATTTATCCCATAGGTGCTCTATGGGATTAAGATCAGGGCTCTGTGCTGGCCAGTCCACACACGATACGGAATTGCACGCCATAACACTCCTTGCTCGGTACATTATCCTTCTGGTACCAGCAAGGCTCGGTTCCATATTATTGCAACAGAGTTGGTAAGACATAATGGTCCAGATTATTAAGGTACATGTGCTGGTTAACAGGTTTGTCCACGATAACCAATGGGCCAGGGCCATACCACGAAAACTAGCCCCATCCGAGTACACTGCCAGCTCCAAACTTGACCGTAGGAACAGTACACTCTGGTAAATAGCATTCACCCGGCTGCCGCCATACCCACACACGGCCATCAGACTGATGGATCATTTATCTGGATTCATCACTCCATAGGGCCCGTTTCCATTGATCTACGGTCCACGATAAATGTTCTTTACACCATGATAAACGTCGAGTAGCATTCCGAGTGGAGATGAAAGGCTTACGAGCACCGCACGACCACGGTAAGCAATGGAATGAAGTTCTCTGCGAATGGTATGTGTACATACTGAAGTTCCAGCATTTTTACTCACCTGTACACTGAGGTCTTGTGCATTACTCCGTCGATTAGCTGTAACGACTCTCCTGAGTCTTCGACGTCCTCTATCACTAATTTTCTTTGGTCTACCGGTACGTTTTGCTTCCTCAGGCACGCCATGTGTCTTCCACTTATTCAGTACATCCAAAACAGTTGACTTGGGTTGACTTGAGTATTAATTAAACGCTTCTCGGTTTCTCTTATGGACAACCCACAAATATAACACCCAACAATCTTTCCTTTCTCAAAGTCAGTACAGCGACATTTTCACTTAACCTCACAGTACGATATGATCGCGGTCTGCTACAGGCCGTATGCAGCTGTACCGCGCATCTTAACAACGCGGCGGATCCGTTCATTTGTTTTTGAAGGGGTGTCCGGTGAATTTTGTCAATATATATGTATATTCCGTGCTAACTGTAGAGAATCGTAGATTAGCTCTCTTTTAAAGGGTTTTGACCACACTTGACTTCGGAAATAATATCCACAAACGTCTGAAATAGATGTGTGGAGGTGTAGAAACGATCGGATTTGTAATTGTTGGTATAGCTGATAGTCGCTTAGCACATCTTTAAAAGACAGACGAGCAATCTACGTGGCTTCTCTTATGCCACTGCGGAAAACGTAAACAGCATTATTACGGCACACGGGCAAACTGAATTCAGAGAAAATTCTAAAAGAAATAGACATCGTGCTGTGCATTGAACTCACAGAATAACCACGTGGAATGAACAATGTTTTTTTTAAAGGATCACGGAAATAGTTAATCTCTTTTTTATTTATGGCTGAAATACAAGATTGGAATCACTGTATTATCAGCTATGTCAAAATGAATTAGCGTTAATTCAAAAGTGGACGTGAAGTCATTGCGGAAACTTCACATACGTGTATTTCGAAATGGAATTTAATTCAGACATTTAACGTGGACCAGGAAACTCAAACAAAGGTCTTCGCTCTTTCCACGTTCATAAGTGAGTCACGGAAAATTCTCATTGGACGCCACCGGGAGTCTAACCCAGGGTCTTCCAGTTACGCGCCGGATTTGCTTCGCCTACACCACAGCGGCCTCGAATTCCTCCAGACTCCCACACGCTTACTGCTAAGCTAAGTTGGCAGGTTGCTTCTTGGAGCCCCGCACAATGCTGGGGATTCTTTTTTTTTTTTTTTTTGATTGGAGGTTTAACGACCACCGTGAGCAACTCAATGGGCTATAAGCAGTCGCCCGTCCCTAATTTAGGGTCACTGGTTCCAGGGAAGGGAGAGAGCCAGTGCCGTAAGACAAACACAACATCCATGCCTGACCGGGATTCGAACCCGGACCCCTTACGGACGAATGATCAGAGGCCAACGCCTTAGACCACTGCGCCACCGGGGCGGCTGCTGGGGATTCACCAAAGATGGTAAGCAGCAACTGAAGAAATAATTAGAAGGCGAAGAATAATTAATTCAGACATTTAACGTGGACCAGGAAATTCAAACAAAGGTCTTCGCACTTTCCACGTTTATTCGAGGCCGCTGTGGTGTAGCGGAAGCATATCCGGCGCGTAACTGGAAGACCCTGGGTTCGACTCCCGGTGGCGGCCGATGATAATTTTTCCATGACTCACTTATGAACGTGGAAAGAGCGAAGACCTTTGTTTGAAATGGAATTTGCCGCACAAAAGTAAAATCTTCCAAATACGTGGAAACAATGTAAATAGACAAAGGTATTGCTCTCTTCATGGCAAAATGGATTGCTTTGTGCTGAGCCCATCCCTGCGGATTTGTGAAGTCAGATGCTGACAGATAAACACACATAGCTCCGTGTATTGTTGGCCACTGCTGTGTAAGGCGAACATGCTCGGCTAGTTATCGAGAGATCTGGTTTTCGATCCCAGCGGTTTCCGGATAACAGTTTTTTGGTTGCCGTGTTTTAATTAAAGATAAACTTGGAAAGAATGATGACTTTGTCTATTTACATTCACACAAAAGTAAACACTTTTCAAATTTCACCTAAGAAAATGGTAAAGAAAACACGTTTTGTTACCAATCGCTCATTTTAACAGCACACTGCTGTAACATATGTAATCATTATGTAACGTACCAGGAGATGTGACGTACCTGCCAGAAGGACGCACACAACATAAAGGCAGATAGGAATCAGAATAAAATGTCCGCGTAGCTTAATTGGTAGAGCAACTTATTCCGGAATGAGTGGACCCGGGTTCGAACCCCGGCGCGGATAAAAATGACGGAGAAATTTAATTCGCTATAATTACTATTGAAAAGGAGTCACCACGAGTCAAAAATTGAGAAAAAAGAACTCCTTTAACCTTGTTTGCTTTTCTGTTTAGCATATCATTATTTTTGCCTAACACCACTAAATATGGAAGATTTGAGACTGCACTCTTTCTTGAATTTCGTAAAGTGTTGTGTTTGTTATCCCACTAAAAATGTTCTTATTAACTTAAGAAAGGGAATATTAAAGAAAAAGGCATTCTAACAGCAACGGTATCAAACACATAGAATTTTATGTGGCACAAAGTAAACATCAGATTAAATAAGGCATTTCATTCAAAAATGTCATCTTGCATTGCAAACGTTTCCTATTCTCTTTAAATCCTTGCGGGCGTTTGTTTCGATAAGCACATTCTCGGCAAATTGCACGACGTTTTAGCTCTAAGAATACCATTGTTGTGTCGTATGTAAAGAAAATATCGAACATTCAGTTTTTTGGATTTATGAACATAAGCTTTAACATCACCTGCTTCAGCTTTGCGATGATTTATTTTCGAAGCTTTATTTTCCTGTGCAAGAAATGGGAATGTCGGTGCTTTTTAGCGATATCGTTATCTAAGTAAATATTACAATTAGGAAAAGGGGCTTCGGAATCAAAAATGTGAGTTCAATGATACAAGAAGCATTTTTTATGGCAGGAGTTTTTCTGTATTTATGTTATATAATGATGATATATTTTGTCAAGTTCGTGAATTTATCATTTTAGGCACTTGTCGTTTTCATTTTTTCCTTGCAAAAAACATAAAAGATAGGCTTCAGTTACTTTTGTCCATATTTCATTTGTAAGCAATCATTAAAAAATCGTTTTCCGGGTTTCCAATGCTCATTATTCTTTTTAATATTATTTCTTAATGATCAAGCATGACGTATTATGTCACGTGGTCAAGAGATTTAAAATGAGAATAACAATGAAGCTCAGATGAAATTCCGAATAAAAAGCGGGAAGCACAAAAACCTTGTGTAGTGCTTTTTGAAGTGCAAGGTTTTGAAACTCAAATACTTACCGCAACGGCAAATAGCATACACTGGCGGAAAGTGAAAAAATAACACCAAGAAGGAGCCGTCTGATACCAACGAAATTTATACAGCATAATAACGGAAAACAGAGGATAACGTGATCAAAAGATTATGGCAAAATACAGCTGTATTTGCTGGTAAACTGAAAAATAACATTTCCATGTAACATGCTTAGTACGAAGTTGAACCGCCATGAACTGCGTCACACTGTGCAATTCTGGCATGGAGTCTGTCGTACAGATGTCGGATGTAAGTTTGGGGTACTGAGTTCTAAGCATGGACGCGTAAATCGGGGATGGTCGTGGCTGGCCGGGGAGACCGGATAAGTCGTTGTCCCATAAAATCCCACACGAGCTCAATGGGGGACAAATCCGGTGAACGTGCAGGCCATGGAAGTTGTCTCACACCCTGAAGTGCATGTTGCGTTGCACGTGCCGTGTGTGGGCGTGCGTTATCTTAATGGAAAACACCACGATGGACCGATCTTACAAATGGCACAACAACGGGCTGAATGATGTTGTTGATGTAGGAGGTGCTGCTCCACGTACGCGGTACAAACACTAGTTGTGTACGGGAGTGATAGCTGATCGCTCCCCACACCAGGAGACCAGGTGTAGGCCCTGTGTATCTCTGGCGGATGCAAGAAGGGTGGATACGCTCCCCTGTGCGTCTGCGAACACGCATCGGCCATCGGAGGCTCCAAAGCAGAATCTGCTTTCATCGCTGAACACGACAGATCGTCATTGCATTCTCCAGTGCAGACGTTGGCGACACCACTTCAGCCGTTCCTGACGGTGGGCTGGAGTCAGAGGTACACATGCCAGAGGCACACGTGCGCGTTGTCCTGCATCCAGTAGACGGTTGCGGATTGTTCGCACAGTCACCTCAGGTGCAACGGCAGCTCGGATTTGCGTCGCAGTGGATGTTCTGCTTGACAACGCCGCTCTTCTTATGCGTCGATCGGTCCGCTCATCAGCCCGTCTGGGACTCCCGGTTCCACGTCTTCTCGTGTGGTAATGTTCCTCGGACCATCTACTCCACAATCGTACCACCACCAATACTTCCCGTCCAATTCGCTCAGCAATACGACGATACGACCACCCGGCCTCGCGGAGTCCGACTAGACGACCTCGCTCAAAGTCCGAAAACTGCTGAAATCCTACACGTCTTCCATGTCCAGGCATTGCAGTTTCTTCAGGTTCTTCGCACGTGTCCGTACGCCGACGACTGATTACATTCACTTCGCCGTACTCCTTAAATACCACCGACGATAATTTGCATATTATGCGGTGCTGTGGCGTAAGCGCTCACCGGTTGGTCCCGAAATTAACATCACACCTACGTAAACTCGACCCCATTAACATATGTAAATTTCATGATCGTCCGCCAATTCCTTCTTGGTGTTCTTTTTTCACTTTCCGCCAGTGTATATACATTCTGCATACGGTATACGACAGATAAATGTAACGTTTATTTCAGGTTTTTAGAAAAGTTTCAACGTAATGAGTTTTTGGGACATGGCACCTCTCATTATAAAGAAATACGTATTTTGGGACAACGTGAACTCAATAGAACAGGTCGACAAGATTAAGACTTCTTTCAGATTTAGAAAACTTACAAAGCCTTTACGATGCAGCTTATCGGAAGGGATGATTATTTCTGAGAGAAAACAAACGAGCAATGGAAATTCTGGAAAATGATATCTTCTTTGGATAGCAAGTACATACAACTGTGATGGGATTTGACGACATTATTTCCGTTAGTATTCTATTTACATTTGCTATGTAAAGTGCTGCATTAATACTTCAATAAGGAAAACTAGGTGGCATTGCAGAATTTGAACATTTTTTGCACATGCTTTTCTGGGGTTTAAAAATGCTTACGAAGTTCTCGATGAGTTCAGCTAGATTCCATAATTCCAAATATACATAAAGAATGTCATATTCCCGTGAAAGAGTGGATTGTTGGCTCTGATTAGTCCATATTGCTGAAACCGAAGTTAGTAACATTGAAACCCCTTAATTTAAAGATTTGTAAACTTGAAAAGTCTTAATGAAAGCAGTGATCTATATTTAAGAAACAATTTTACCACTCCAGAATAGTCTGCATTTCTACACCGGACTCACCCATGAGGTTCAATTTGCCTCCTGTTTTCATGGTATCTCCAGAAATCTTTAATCTTCAGTTAAAGATACGTAACTGCAAAATCCCTTTGTTGCTCGCGGGTGTCGCAGAAATCAATACAAATGGATATATTCCACATCATTTCGATTATTTACCATCAGCAGTCTCAGGTTATAACGAGTAGCTCTTAAGTTTTATAGTCTACTTCACACCATGTTATCAAATATATCCGAGTGACTTAAATTACACTGACGGGAAAAAAATCCCAACACCAAGAAGGGGTTGTGTTAGCTAAACGACAGTTGGTAGGCGGTGAGAGTACACCTGTAAGATGACGTCTATGCAAATTTCGCGCTCGGCGCATACGTGTGGCGCTAGTAGCGCCCCTCGGAACATGCAAAGCAGGTTTGCTGTAAATACGCGCTGTAACGTTCGTGAGCGTTAGTTATCGTTGAGATTCGTCAAGAATGCCTTTAAGAAGACGAAGAAGCCATTATCAACAGCTCACGGAGTTTGAACGAGGTCGTGTAATAGGGCTACGAGAAGGAGGATTTTCTTTCCGCAATATTACAGAACGACTTGGCAGGAATGTAGCCACTGTGCATGATTTTTGGCAGCGGTGGTCAAAGGAAGGTACTGCCTCAAAATGACCGGGTTCCGGCCGGCCACGTGGCACTACTGAGAGGGAAGACCGCCGTGTACGGCGTATGGCCATGGCGAATCGTACTGCGTCTGCGGCAGCAATTCGAGCTGCAGTTGCCACCACAGTGACACAACGAACTGTTACAAATCGGTTACTTGAAAGACAGCTCCGAGCCAGACGCCCTGTAGCATGCATTCCACTTACTCCAAACCACTGCCGTTTGCGACGTCAGTGGTGTCAAGCTAGAGCTCATTGGAGGACGGAGTGGAGATCTGTTTTGTTTTCTGATAAAAGGTGGTTCTGCCTGGGAAGTCAGTGATGGCCGTGTGTTGGTTAGAAGGAGGCCAGGTGAGCGCCTGCAACCAAACTGTCTGCGGCCGAGACACACTGGACCTACACCTGGAGTTATGGTCTGGGGAGCAATTTCCTAGGACAACAGGAGCACTCTCGTGGTTATCCCACGCACCCTGACGGCACAGTTGTACGTCGGTCTGGTGATTCAACCTGTTGTGCTGCCATTCATGAACAGCATTCCAGAGGATGTTTTCCAACAGGATTACGCTCGCCCGCATACCGCTGTTTTAACCCAACATGCTCTACAGGGTGTCGACATGTTGCCGTGGCCTGCTAGATGACCAGATCTTTCACCAATCGAGCACGTATGGGACATCATTGGACGACAACTCCAGCGTCACCCCGAACCACCATTAACCGTCCCTGTA